>OV839568.1:106244911-107520864 GCA_929447395.1 Epistrophe grossulariae
TGGACATTCTTTCCCTTAAAATCAGTTTTTTTATTTATTCCATTCTGGATAGATATTTTGCCTTTCTGTCTTTTCTACTCTTTATCCGGAAAAAATAAAGCAACACACCCAACAGGTCACAACAATTAATTTTGAGGTTAGAGTTGATCATTAAATTAAATAATGACAGATGAGAACAGAAAGAAAATCGAAAACATTTCGTTGGAACGATTGTGTTTAATGTCTCAAAATCGAAAAAAAAATTCAATGATCGTTTTCAATGAAAGCTATAACTGGGCTCTGAACAATAATATTTAAATTTTTTTTTATCAATTTAATTTCAATTAAAAATTTTTATTTATTTATTTTTTATTTTTTTATTTATGAAAAGTTCGGAGGAATCTAAGATATGTATAAGAAAATTGGCTGTGGTTGCTGGTAGATTTTGAAAAAAATAACCATAGATTTGGCTCAAGAGAGGTATATTTAAAATTTTCAGGCTTATAAAAACGTTATAGGTATAAGGAAAAAATTGTGATATAAAATTGAGCGTTTTAATTGGCGGACCAATAAACCATTTAAGGTTGAAGAGAGTTTAATAACAAAATCTTAAAATTCTATAAGGATTTTCAACTAGTTTGTTACTAACTTTTTGACACGCGATATTATAAAGTATCGCTTTACTTAAAGTTAATCTGTAGGGAAATACCCCAATTTATTTTGTAGATATGCTTAAGGCATTAAGGGACAACAAAATCCACAATTCAGTCTATTTCAATTTGTTATTTAATCGTAAGGCCTAATTTAACTCTACTTATTCCATGAATTCATTGAATAAAATAAATATCTAGGTAGGTATGTTAGCTGTTCTTTTTATTCTTTAAAAACATCAATGATTAATTTCTTTTTCAACGAAAACATTTAATCAAAATAGGGACAAAAAAACTGCTTATCATTTAAATCATTGTCCTCTTTAAGTGTAAACATCTTGAAAATCGATTTCAAGATATACATTTCCTATCCGAAAAAAATTATCAAGTTCTCTCATATTGGTTGATGCTATATATAAAGTATTTGCAATATGGTAGACATTTTTGTATAAAGATATATATGTATATGTATATAGGTACCTCTACCTAGTACCTACCTACCTATATATATACTAAAAAAAACTTAGGTTCTTTCAAAAGGACACCCATTGAGAGTGTCCTTCGATATATAAACAAAATAAAAGAAAAAGAGTGTAAATTGATAGACGATTTGTAGGTATATATTCATATATATACTTTTTTTTTTGAAGACCAAAAAACAATACTAGACTTAGGTATGTGTATCTATCTTATCACTTTCCGCTTCATTTAATTTGGGACACTTTTTCCTCATTCAACATATATATATATATGTATATACCATTCAAATAATTCAAAGATCCTTTTTTTTGTAAAAATTTTCCCAAATAAAAAAAAATCCAATAAAACCTTTTAACCCTATCGTTTAGTTTAGACACGTCATCGCAATCGTTGTCGCCTTTAGATGGTCCTAAATACAAACGAAAAACCTCAATTTTCTTGCCAGAGATTAAATTATTTATATGCTTTATGCACACTCTGATGTGGAAAACGAGCAGATTTTCTGTAAAACATCACACAAAAAGTTATCACTTGATTAAATCTGAAAACAAAACCATAAAAGATGGAGCTTGTCGTTCGTCGTTCGTTGTGGGACCAACAAATGTCATCCTATGGTCCTTTTAGCTCGGTTGTCGCATGCCAATAAAATTACAACCGATTTGCATTAGATTTTCATTTTTTTTGTTGTTGTTTTTGATAGAAATGGTTTTGCTCAAGTGTGTCCTTAAATATCCTTTTTATCGTTCCCTAAAAATTTACAAAATACTGAAAAGAACACACACACACATACACGCAAATGAATATACCCCAAGCAGAGTATATAACATATAAAAATTCTAATCACTTCTCAATCTCTTTTCAGATATTACCCAAGGACATCTTATATCCTGGCTGGGATATATTTTCCTCTTCTTAGTGTGTAGATTGAAATAGAACACCCCCACACAGAAAAAAAAGGTAAATTAGAGCTCTCCTTCTTTATCTACAGACACCTTCCTTCCATCTCCCACTATACTCAACAAAACAGTTAAGTTTGCCAAAATCGTATACCCTCACCATGTATATGTATAGGTATATGAAAAACTGTATTATGACGAGTATGGCTATACACAAACACATGACTTACCGAGAAAGAACGTTTTACACGAAATTCTGCCAGATCTTATATTTCTCAAGTATAAATCTGAGCTCAGCATAAATACCTACTCTCATTGAATTGCCCCAACCATCGAGTTATGAAAAGGTTTAGTATGTACGAGTATGAATGGGTATTTTTTGATGGCAATGAGACGACGATGTTATCCTTCCGCGTACCCATTATACAATATCCTTATATTCGTCTACCGTATATGTATGTATGTATGTATATTTTGTAAATGTTGGCCAAGTACGTGCATGCCATTGCCATTTCAAAATATGTATGTCCAAAATCCTTTCCCACATATCCCAAACCTAAACCGGAAAAAAAAAACTCAAGTGCAACAACAAAAAAAAAAAAAAAGGACGAAAAATTGGTAAAAACTGTATCTATAAGCACATTTTACGTGCCCTGTGTCCATTCCACATCTATAGAATACCAAAGCAGTCAGTCTTAGTCTATAACATCAGTGCTACCCAGTGATTACATATCCTAGTCGTCCGGTATTAGTGTATAGAGAGTGTTGGCCGCAGTCATGTTGTGTCCGATTTTGTTGGCTCACAGTACCACACCCGCCACCCACTACACATAACTTACATACATACATATATAGTGGTTTCAATCTGTTTCTTGCCACAAAAAAAAAAAAATTGATGTGTAAGCCATGTTAAACTCACACAAACATAAATGAAAGTGTAACTTATTTTTTGGGGCAAAAACTAGGACGAAAAGTGGTTATGGTGATCATGATGCACACTAATGAATTGTTGCTCTGCAATTGAATCCAATGAAACCAGTATATAGCAGGGGCGTAGGTAGGTACTTAAAGGATGTAAATTATATCGTCACTTTTCTGAGTTATTGAGATTTAAAAAAATCGGGATTCTTGACTTCATCTTGGTACCTATTCAAATGCGATTTTTTGAAACCGACTTTATATTTGAAAAATGCAGATTATATTTAAAAGATATTAGCTCTTACAGGCAAATGCAGTAAAGCTCGTCTAAGAGAAACTTTTTCACTTAAGTGCAAAAAAATTCACAAGCTAGATACAATTTTTTGTAGTTGTCTAGAAAAAAAATTAAATAAAATAGTTTTTTTTTTTTCATTAAGAGAGTTTTTTTTCAATGAAAAATATAAAATGTAACTGAAAATATATTTCAGGTATTCGGGTTTTTTTCACTTAAGCAAGTTTCGCTTATATAAGAGGAGTGTTTTATAGGTAATTGGTCGACAAATACTCGGGGATGAAAAGGTTTTTCAGATAAACGGGTTTCCCTCCCAAGCGAGTTTCTTTTAAGCGGGTCTTACTGTAGTTAAAATTACAATATACCTAACACAAAAAAATTCAAACTTAAAATAAATTATCTGAGGTTTGATAAATAATTCAAAATTTCATTAGATCTCAGCTTGCAGATAAAAGGATATATTAAAAATGGAATAATCCCAAACAAATTTTAACAGGTTGGACTTTGGATTTATTGTTCCCCGAAGCATAAATAAAAAAAAAAAAACATTTGCGTTCCTCTCGTTTCTTCCTTTTTAAAATATTTGTTAAAATTTTGGGAAACAACGAAATAATTTTGAAAGTCCTATATCAGTTATTCCCAATCACATATAATTTTTTTTTTTCTTTTTGGACCCACATATATTATGTATAAGTGCGACCCTGTTATCACCACCCATCTGTTCTATTACTTTGTAAGTTTAAATACACGGCATAGTAAGTACAAGAGCACTACCATCAGTTTTTTTGGAAAAATAGATAGGAAGATTATAAGGACAACATCACACACATATACAAATAAATACATATGAATAAATAAATGAACATTGAACAGTGCATATATGAGTACGAGTCCAGAGAGGATGGGGGGAATGTTGATGCGAAGGAAGAAACTTGGTCGCGTAAATTAGGTCATGACACATACAATGAAGTACCTACATAACACCGAAGTACCAAATTCGGGTGATGCATGCAGATTTAAAACATTATCCCTTCAACACAACAAAACACAACACAAAAACTATTTCCCCAATTCCCCACATACTATATGTATGTATAGATATTGATGGGAATGCAACAAAGTTTTTTTGGAAGAAAAACTTTTGTCCTATGCCAGCTATCGTGGCGCCTGAACTGAACAGTGCTACTGCCGTCTATATATAGCCAAGGCATATATAGCTTTACCAATGCTATATACACCACGCTACCACTCTCATGAATGTCGGATGGGATTTGAATTTTAATTAAAAAACTAAAATGCTACAGATTTCGAATGCTAATGCTAATAATTCGCTCTTACGAGAGTTGCCATTGCAATTTGCCATACCTATATCTACCAGTCATCAGTCGAGCCACATATACAGAAAGTAAGAGTAGAAGTTTTTTGTCCCTTTTCGGGATATGTGTTCACGATACACGTACGTACTACTAAAACAATTTATAGAAAGAGGATTGTTTGCATGTGAGGTAATTCTGGACTAATTCCTTTAGGTAATAGGTATGTAGTTTTGCAAAACTAGGTTTCCAGAAAATTGTTTTTAGATGCTTTTAATATAACTTCATATTCGCAATCCATATAGACTGTATGTAAAATTGAATGTATACCCATACATTAAGTGGGAAGGAAATAGTTTATGATGTTTAAATAGATTTTTACATTTAAATAATTTAAAAGAATCGTTGTCATGTAACATTATTTCACTACTTTCTACAAAGAAAGATATATATTATTTTACTTGCTGTATGGCAAGGCGTAAGGTTTCGTGTAAAAAAATAAATTCGAGGTTGTAAACAAAATTAACACTATACGATGCGGAGCAGATGGAGATGTCCGAACAAGAACCGTCCGTCCCTCTGTGCGTCCACTGTAATTTGAGCTATATACCTTAAATTGGTTGACCGATTTGTTTCAAATTTTGGTAGGTACAAAGCATTTTTATTTGATTCCCTATAGTAAGTCCAATTTTTGCAGCTGCCATACAAAGATTTTGTTTTTTTTTTTTTCTCGAAAACTGCTCTAACGATTTTGGAGAAACTTTGTTCTTGAAATGATCAATGTAATTTTAAAAACTACATTTCAATCACAATACATCACAATTGGCATAAAAATAATTATGGTTTTTTCTTTCGAAACGTCTCAAAATTAACGATTAATATTTTCATTTTTCAATGATCTCAATGAAAACTATATTCCTACAACTGGCAATTTGTTTTCGAGATATTTGTGAAAATTTAATTCAAGCTGAAAATATTTTTAATGCAAGTTGAAAATATTTGCACTGAAACAGAAAAATGCAAAGTTAGTTCAAAAATTATTTGATTTAAAAAAAAAATGCAATTTTTTTCGCATTAAATAAAATGTAAATTTTGTTCGAAAATTTCTTGCATTAAAAAAAAAATGGAAATTTCGTTAGAAAATTTCTTGCATTAAAAAAATACAAATTTAGTTCGAACCTTTCTTGCATTAAAAAAAATGCAAATTTTATTCAAACTAAAACAAAAAAAAAATGCAAAAAAAATGTTTGAATGATAATTTAAAAATTTTTTCTTAAAAAAAATGCACACCAAATCTGCATTTTTTTTCTTTTTTTTTCAACTTGCACTGAAATATTTTTTTTTTAACGCAAACAATTTTCAACTTGCATTAGGTACCTACAAACATTTTTTTAATGCAAAATGCTTCTTTTTTTTTTGCATTGAAATTTTTACAAGTCTCATTCATTTTCTGCGAAGATTGTTTATTCAGAAAATTGGTAATTTTTTGAAAAATGTATGCCTCCTTCGGACTTATAAAAAAAGGGAAGCATGTTAACTTGAACCCAAAGTGCTACATAATATATGAAAATACTTACTCTATATAAACAACACGATATGAGCATTGTACAATGCACAAGTCTACTAAAATAAAAGCCACTTTATTGCACTCTGAAAAAAAAATCTTGTTTTTTGGTACTTGGCCAATTTATAAGCAAATATTATTATCTATCTCAATTTGGTTTTGTTGGTATATATACATAAGTGTATAATGAAGTAAGTAGGTACCTATCTACTTACTTCATTATACACTTATATATAGAGAGGAGACTTAAAAACTTTATAGTGGCTCGTATAGCTTTGCGTCTCTGGCCAATGTCCAGAGAATGTTTTGCTCTTGAAATTGTCACTATCTCTGACCATACACATGACTACCTTTATGAACTCTACTTTTATGGTTGTCTCTAGGTTATTCCATTCCATATATATATTCACACCATCATTTCATATTTAACACCCACCCAACCACGCCTATATATCTATACCATTTCATTTATACTCTCAATGCCAAATGAAAATTCTGCTTTATGGTGTATATGTATAACATATATGAAAGGCTTAAATTTAACTGTCATTTAAGTAGAGCTTATGGTGTAAAATGTTTTTATTAAAAGTGAAGATTTATTTTTTTTATTTTGTAACTATAAGAGTCTATGATGGGGTGTATATATAGATAGAGGACATCTCAATATAATTTAATCCGATAGATTAAGAATGTTTTTGTTGGTTAAAAAAATAATTATATTTATGTTCTGGCCCAAACGATTGTTGGGAACCAGAACTGTTGTTCAATGTCCAAAGAAATTCAACTATAAAATTATTTCAGGGATGTATTTGTATAGGTACTTTAATTAAGGTGAGTTGATGGGGCGCTCATATATTTGTAGGACAAATCATGCTTAAACGATTTATTCTGGATTTAACGTAGAAAAATTATTACCAACCGAGAGCGTTTTTCGGTCGGTTAAAAAAAATGTCTTAAATATTACCTACGTAGTCAATGGTAAAAATTACATAGTTCACTATGTTAATTCTAACGTAGTCGACACGATTAAAATAAATTGTTTAAAATAAAAACCTAAAAAGGTTTTATTAAATAGAGAAACTTGACTAGGATTCGCAATTTTGAAGATCAAGTTAAACGAGTAGCTTAAATAAAATAGTTATATTTAGTTAATTTCACATATCTCTGAGATCTGGTTATAACGGGTGATTTTTTAGCTGGTTTGGTTTTGGCAACACTGGTTTTGACAGCTGACGTGTGTTTAGTACCTTGTGTCACTGTCAAACAGCTTCAGTTTGGTTTGCAATTTAACCATGGATCGTCTTACAAATGAACAACGCTTGCAAATTATTGAATTTTACTATCAAAATTCGTGCTCGGTTCGAAATGTTCGATAATGAAAAATTGTGTTCAGCGATGAGGCTCATTTTTGGTTGAATGGGTACGTAAATAAGCACAATTGCCGCATTTGGAGTGAAGATCAGCCAGAAGCATTGCAACAGCTACCAATGCATCCCGAAAAAGCCACTGTTTGGTGCGGTTTATGGGCCGGCGGCATTATTGGGCCATATTTCTTCAAAGATGATGCGAATCGCAGCGTTACTGTCAATGGTGAACGCTACCGAGCGATGATAACAAACTTTTTTTTGCCCGAAATGGAAGTTCTTGACTTGCATGATATGTGGTTTCAACAAGACGGTGCCACATGCCACACAGCACGCGAAACAATGGCGCAATTGCGAGGCGAGTTTGGTGAACAGTTAATTTCACGTTTCGGGCCGGTCAATTGGCCGCCTAGATCGTGCGATTTGACACCATTAGACTATTTTTTGTGGGGGTATGTCAAGGCTAATGTCTATAGGGACAAGCCCGCTTCGATTGACGCACTGGAAGCCAACATCCATGCATTCATTCGTGAGATACCGGCCGATATGTGTGAAAGAGTATGCCAAAATTGGACTCAGCGGATGGGCTACCTGAGACGCAGCCGCGGTCAACATTTGCATGAAATTATCTTTAAACATTAAATTGCAAGGTTCAAACTATCGATTCAAATAAATATTTCATTCATTTGTTCGAATTTTTTGTGTTTTTTTTTTTTTTAAAGTTCTAAACCTCTTAAAAAATCACCCGTTACAATGAGCTATTTAATATTTGATTAACTTACTTAATTGGTTATTGAAATCGAACAAACTAACCTAAAAGAGGTTTAATTAAAAAAAGATTTGAATTGAATAATTTTGTTTAATCAAGTTGACTCTTTAAATTTTACTTGGTTAGTTTCCATGCTGTATAATATTAACAATATTTGTTATATATATCTTAACCGAGTATAACATTGCTTTTAACCGATCATTTTTCTGCGTGTATGCGATACATTTCTGGAAGGTATAGGTTTTTTACATCGGGATTGAACTAAGCCCAGTCATAGGTACAATAACTTAAACATGGCTTGTAGTCCAGAACCTCTTTTTAAGCCTTAAAAAGTAGGTTTGTTATCCCAAGGCTTTTATAATTACTATTGCACGGCGCCTATAGCAAACAATACGGCCCTAGGATGTACAATAGATATCGTATCGTGTAGCCGATTCGCTTCCAGGCTATCTCTCTTTCTGCACAAGTGATCTGTTGGTTGGTTGGCTTGGCAATGCTTACAGAAAAGTTGTTTAAATGTATAAAATTTTGCTCATCTCTCTGCTTGTTCTCTCCTGGCGGGGGCCAGCTCTATAGCTGATTGTGTATATTTGCGCCCTCGGCGGTGGTCCGTATGTGATTTCCAAACCATTATCCATTTTAATGACTACATGATGATGACTATACATATCTACAAGGGAGACTGATACGAGAACGTATAGTCGTTGCACCCGACCAACAGAGCACACTGTCCTTAGCTCATCCGGCGTGTTTGTAACTAAATATGTATGTACATATATGTAGGTATATTCGATTGCTTTTTGGCCGTGTTTACATGCTGAGTGACCTCCGCTTTAACTCATTCCTTTTGAAAAATATCCTTATACAAAAGAGTCTATATAGATGGCTTTGCCATAGCAGCATAAAAGCATGAAAGTTTATTTAATAAAACATGGACCATGCTGTATAGAGAGGAAAACATTGGCAAATGGCAAATCCTTTTGAAATCCACAGAATGACGGTTTTGTTAATTCATATATGCATATACCTATACATATATTAGGAATATATAAAAGTATGTGACGTATATTTATCCATTTTGTATATGTTACATGTTTTTAAACACGAAATTTTTGTGTTTGTATTGGTTATAGTACTCGTATAGGTATATATAGAAAGATAGAGCAAGCGTGCATAACCACTTATATTTATTGGCACGTCCTGATAAAATATCCCTTTTTACGGATTATACAAGTGAAAAGAACTCATTAACATTATTTTCGAAAAACATACATATATCCCTATGGGATATAGGATTTTTTTTTTTAAGTGCTATGATGATCCTGGGCATCCAGATGAAGAACGCAATTGTGTATTTTTTACACGCCATGCCACGTCGCGTCGCGTCGTGTAAATCCTTTTTTAAGTTATTTAATTGTTAAGTGCGTTGAGGGTGTTTAACAGGTTTAATGGTAATGAAATGGGTTTCAGATTTTCAACAGCATTTTCTTTTTTTTGTTAATATTTTTATTTTTTTTTTGTTAATGAGATTATGGTTACCTTTGAGTTGTCACTTCAAGCGTGATTTTTGAAAATTTATTTCGAGTTGAAAGAGCAAAAACCCATATTATCCAACATATATATGAACAGCTGTTATAATAAAAGGATGAATTTGTTTTGTGCAAGTCCGAATGGGATCAACATATTACGTAATGGTGCAGAAGATGGAATTAAAATCAGGGGCTGTATTATATTGTACAGATGCAGTACAAATATACGATATATATCTAAATAGGTTCCTACATTTTATACTGGCTTGAAACTATACTGCACGATTTTTTTTTAATTCACCTACTTAAAGTTTATTGAACATTTTGGAAGAATGTCTTCTTTTCGTGATGGAAATAAAGACAGAATAATTGTCTCATATTTATAAATATAGGTAGGTACCTATCCGCTTGTTCTCAGGCTTGAAAGTTTGTTTAAAATGAATGGCGCAAAAAATTTAAACGATTTAGGTAGGTAGTACGATGTTGAAGCATTTTAATCATACTAAAAATGCTTTAACTTTGTACTAAATGGTTTAAAATTTTGAGCCAGCATAATTAGTAATAGGTAAATTGATTAAAAAATTCTTTAGGTAATTGTTTTGAGACCAACGGAACATCATGTATCTACATCTGATTTCTTCGAAAAATTTCAATTAATGAGAAAAGAAAAACTTTAAAAATCGTTGAAGTGGTTTCTTTAAAAATTAATTTTTTATAGGTACCTATGTATATAAAATTTCATAAATATTTTAAGAAAAATAATTTGGCGTAATTTTTTAGTAGGTAATGAAGAATTAAAAAATTAATTAAAAAAAAATCATCTACCCATTTTTGAAACTTCGTTAATTTTCAAAAAAAAATTTCAACATTTTTTTAAAAATGAAAAATTTGTTTTTTTTTTATTCAACTGCAAGTCAATAAAATGGTTCTATTAGAGATAGAAATTGGTGGGAAAGGCAAATTAAAGAAAATTTAAAATAGGAAATTAATATAAAAACAACACTTACAATATCATGTTATAGCTTTTTTTAAATCCAGATATACATATATTCATTCTTTAATTATGTTTGTAAATGAAGTTAGTTTTTGACTAAATGATTTTTATTTTAAAATAAATTCATATAATGTAACAACAATAAAAAAAAATATTGATGCTATTATCACAAAATGCACAATTTTTGAACCAAGACGCCTCAATATATAGAAGAGTAAAATCCTTAACTCTTCCGACTGGTTTATTTCGAAAACGGTTATTTTGATGAAAAAAAAAGTAAAAAAAGTATGTTAAATTTTCTAAGTTACAAATTAGTTTTTGACATTTTTTCTGTGCAACTTACCACCAACCATTTTAGAGGCCTTCCACCACCCCTAAAATTGTTGCTCATATTGATGGGAACTTTTGACAGTTTCTTAAAAACACCATTAGGCTATAAACCAAAATCGACCTTTTAGGCGATTATTTCATAATTGGGCTGTTTTTATGGTTTTATTAACTGAACTATCAATATAGAAAACAAAAAACGAAGTTGATGTTATAGCCACGGATTTAAGCAGGGCTTTTAAAAAAATTCCTCACAAAATTATCTCTTTCAAACTAAGAACTTTTGTATTTCGTCCAGTTGACCGTATAAATAACGGGTCTTATTTAGATCTTCAATGTCAGATCCTTTTATTGTGAAATCTGACGTCCCGCTATGCAGCCATCTTGGACCTATTCTTTTCATCCTGAACATTTAATGACGTCGATTTTGTGATTAAACATTTGGAAATTGCTATCTACGTATGTGAAAGATATGACTATTTTTCGAATGATGCTTTACTCTTGCTCTCTACTTTTGAATGATTTGGACAATTTATCGGTTTGGTATCAAGAGAACAATTTAGAGCAATTTAGTTGGCAAATGCGAAGTAATCACAATATTCCCGCAAACGTTCCTCCAAATCACCGCATGACGACTTTATTAAATGATTGCCTAGTTTCCAGAGTTTCCACCATTCGGAATCTAGTAGTTATTTGCGATAGTGAGCTGAACTTCAGACCCCACTATAACAACATCGTGACTAGGGCTAACTCTAGGCTCTTGGTTTCGTGCGGTATATGGAGGGAAAGAGGCGTGTGATAGTTTAATTTATGGTAAAAATACCGCTCGGTGCTATAAATGAAAATTTCAAACTTCTTTAATAATCCACAACACATTGTTTTTGAAAATTTTAGTATGCAAACTACCTTATACCACTTTTCAAATCTTTCTCCATACAAAAAAATCAAAATCAGTTCAAATGTTTTCGAAAAAAATCAAAATCAAAAAAAAAAAAAATGTCTTATGGGACACGACATACCATTTTTGGAAAAAAAAAAAAAAATTAACCAGGAGAAAGCCTATATGTATTAAAATTAATTGAATTTTGTTTAGAAAAATGTGTAATTTTTAAAAGTAAAGAAATAAATGGCAGTTACCCTTGTAAATTAAAAAAACGTGTCGGGGGAATATTCAAAAAACGCTTGAAACCAATGTTGTTTAATTTTCAATATAGGAAAAAAATTCATTGGGGTTTATGGCATTTACTAACTTCAAATAATAACTTTCAATTTTGAAAACCCGATAAAATACGATATTTGATTGGGATCGCTCATAGTAAAGTGACTGTCTACGTCTTATAAGTCAAAAAGAGATTTTCCTTACATAATTTAGAATTTTACCACGGGAATCTGCACCACATGAGAAATGATTGCTTTTTTAGTGGGATAATCTGCTCCACTTTTGAAAGTGTTATAAATCATGGTGTGGAACACTGGGCCACCTAAGGATTTTTTTTAAAGAGAACACGTCCCTTACTTGGCAGACACTTTTTGGCGATATTAACAATTTTTGATATCTGAATTTGTAGCTTATTAAATTCTCAAATATGTAGTTTCTTGGTTATGAAAGTTTTTGCTAAAATACATAAGTCTGAAGTTAGCGGACAAAATCTAAAATAATACAAATTTTTAAGTTTGATTGACAAATTTGTAGCTTTTAGAGTGCTCTAGAGTTTCGAAAACCTCGATTTTGTTGATAAAATAGTTTATTTTATATTCAACTTTCAAGTTTCCGCTAAAATAATCTGAAGTTAGCGGAAGAAAATACAAAAGCAATAATTCACTTGCTGTCAAAAACTGTAGTTTTTTAAATCTTAATTTTGTTTCGCAAAAAATATTTTTGATCATTTTTTTATTTGCATTTCCGGCCATTTAAAATAATTCGGAAATTCGCGGACAAAATCAAAAAAAAAAAAATTGAGACATTTGAAAAAAATTTGCCCGAAATTGTAACTTTTTAAATGCTATATTTCTGCACCAAGTAGAAAATTGGTGCTCTTACGTTTCTTTTTATACTCATCAACGGTTCCATATTCATATTTGGGTTCGGTTCGTCTTGGATGCGGAAAACTCCACCCAAGACGTCTTGGGCTATAGGGATCTCGAATCTTTTATTAAATATAATGTTTTAGTTGCTATAGCCTATACTTTTCATCTGGGCCTTCAAAAAAAACGCATTTTCAATACATCAATTACCAAGAGCAGCCCAACAACGGATTGGAAGGCCTTCATATTTGCATTATGAAAAGTTAACATCTATGTATATACAAATACCAGTGGATTTTTGTTATCATTCACATTCAAAATTTGCTGCGGGTGTTTTCGGTCTATACCTAATAAAGCATGAAATTTTCTGTTTTTAGGAATAAAAACGATCCTTCAAATTTCAGGTACGAAACTATTCTACAAAATTTCAGATGTTATAAATTTCTGTTACTTGGTGTGAATTAATCCACTTTTAAAAGTGTAACAGATTCCCGCTAAACATAATTCATTTTTTAGTTAAAACTACTAAACCAAAATGTAATTTATAAACCGTATAGGAATACATTTAATTAGCTCATAAAAGCCAATCAAAATTTTTCTTAGCTAAATCGTACTCAATAAGAAGATCTAAACTAAAAACTTAAACTGCTTAAATTTCCTTAAACTCTAATTTTAGTTTTTAATAATTAAAAATTAAATTAAAGCAAAAATAAGAGTATGAAAACATAAGTTTTAATTCTTGTACTGATGAACAAAATTTAATTCTCTTTTGCGGGAACTCTGATTTAAATAAAAATATTATATCCAACTTTATCTTTATTTCCCGCAACACCACTAATTTGGTCTTGGGAAATTCTTGAAAACCAGCTTCAAAAATCAATAATCACATTCATTAATGCTAAATTTTCCACTTAACAAAACTTTTATCTTGTGCTACCCTCCCGAAAACTTGAACTCTTTCTATATCTTTTTTTTTATATAAAACCAACCAATCTTTTCCAATTGCATCTGCTATTTAGCATATCTCACAGATTTGAAGAAAAAAAAACTTAAATCTACAAAAAGGAGTAAAACAAAAAAATAAAGAGAGAAAATCCTTCAGAAAACTAAAGTTTTTAAAAAAAATTTATCCAAGCGATTCCGCGACTACAAATCAACACGAACCGCACACTCACTTAATTCAATCGAAAAATTCTCTCATAATTGCTATTCTACAGGGTGGCACTTTCCAAGAAAATGAACAAAAAAAAAAAAAATTGATGAAAACACAAAACTTGTTGCCACTATCATTATTATCCGCAAAGTGTGGCTGGGCGATAAAGAGAAAATGATTCTCTTGCCGAGTATACTGCGCGTACCACCAAACCAACATTACCGACGACGTTTTATGTGGTAAAACTCAAAAGAAGAAATTCCTCGGAAAACCTCAAAACTTAAGTATATACGAGAATGAAACGAAAAGTAAAAAAAAAAACTTCCACTTTTACTATCCTGCCCGGCTGATGGGCGAACCGAACGCAAAAGCAACAACACCAGTAGTGGCATTTACCACACACACACACACAAACATAGCGAGTCTTTAAGTGCAAACTTTTGAAATCTATTTTTTTGTAAATGAAATCCATAGAGGAATATCATCTGCATGGGAATTTTATAAAGTGTCTTTTTATCCTTTTCCCTACATTCACCCATTTTATGCTAACACCTCTGCTTTCTTTATTTCTTTCTTTTAACTCCTCCACCTACAACGCATCACCCACATCCACAACCAACTCAACTATTTTCCTTTAAGTTTTGACAAACAATTTCACTTTGCATTTTTCACGAAGGTTTCTTCTTCTTCTTTTACTTCTACTTTTTCTCTTTTTAAAGTTTGCATTTTCATTTTCTATTTGCTTTTGTTTTTGTTTTTGTTTTAATTTTTAACCGCAAGACATTTTCACTTCAATATTTTTCATCGTCATACTTATCGTTGTCCTGACAAACATCATCATCATCGCCACCAAGAGAGTGCATGTCATATCATCATTGTCGTCCTTCGAAGAGCAGGAGTTCTTTTGGAATTGTTATTTTTTTTGTTTAATGGGTGATTGTGATGGTTTTTGGTTTTGTTCGCTCATTAGAACAGAATTTCTTTTTTTCTAATACCTTTTTAATTAGTTAAGTGAAAAGAGATTCGCCATACAAGGGTTATATTTGGAAAGAATAGAATAGAATTCAGTCCAAATTTTTTTTTGTTTATTTTTTTTTTGAAATAAAATTTTTACAAAAATAGAATAGTTCTCCAATATTTGAAGTTTCAGCGAAGACCTTATTAAAAAAGTCGATAGATTTTTCAAGCAAAGCAACAAACCTTAAAACACGACCTTTACTCATGACTTTTACCTTTACGCATGACCTTTACGCATGATTTTTGCACACGACTTTTACGCATGACGTTTACGCACGACCTTTACGCGTTACATTTATACAGGACCTTAACGAATTTAAAAATCATTTTTTTAAAAGCTATAAGCACTAAAATAACTTTATTTAAAAACATAATTAAAGAATGAATTACTGGCTATAACATGGTATTGTACGTGTTGCCGTTGTGTTTTTATATTTATTTTTTATTTTCAATATTTTTGCTCTTAATTTGCCCCTCCACCGATAGGGATAGGTTAGGTTAGAAGGGGTGATGATACGGCGACCGTATCATCTCACTCGGATCACGATGGATCCATTGCGTTCCCCAGGATATATGTGGGTATAGGTATGTGTGTGAGGAGGGTTGGAGTGGGGTGGGGAAGTTAGGTAATGTGGGCCCCGAACCATCCTGACTTCTGGATGAAGTTCAGGATGTTTTTTAGTGGTAAGGCTGAGATGTCGCCCAGATCGTCGAAAAAGTATTCTCCGAGGGCATCTTTCCTGGTTCTGGATAGGCTGGGGCATTCACAGAGGAAGTGAGTTGAGCCCTCCTCCGCCTCTTCATCCTGACACCCTCTGCATAAGTCAGAAGTGCTAAGGCCCATTCTGCTCATGTGGATACTCATGGAGTTGTGTCCAGTTAGTATTCCAACTAGGAGTGATGATTGAGGCCTACCTATCTTAAGTAAGTAGTCTGTTTTTCCCTTAGAAATATTCGGCCATAGGCTCTTTGAAACCCGACAAGAGTCAATTGTTGACCATCTATCGTTAGCGGTTTGTAGGAAGTATTGGTGAATTCTCTTTTTTTCTTGTTCCAGTGGCATAAGTACCGAGAATACGGTTTGGCTCGGATCTGAAGATGACCCGCTTCTGGCCAGTTCATCTGCCATTTCGTTCCCGTATATATCACTGTGTCCTGGGACCCATTTGAGGGTAACTGTGTTCGTTGCATTGAGTAGTTTCAAGTCGCTGTGGCAACGATCCACCAGTTTAGACTTTGTGATGATTGAGGAAATGGCTTTGATTGCCGCCTGACTGCCTATGAAGATATCAATGTATTTATCGACCACTTCACATGCTACAAGATGTTTTGCAGCCTCGGATACTGCTAGCACCTCCGCTTGGAAGACACTGCAGAAATGAGGAAGTTTTATTGATAATTTAATGGGCGGGTTATCTGAAAAGATACCTGACCCTACACCCTCATTTGTCTTAGAACCGTCAGTAAATACCGAAACATGATTTTTATTTATGACCCGGTTTTCCTTCCAGATTTCCCTTGTTGGGATATCTATTGCAGTCACTGGGTTAAAATCTATGTATGGTGAAGTGTAGTCCGTTTGAATGTCAATGTCAGTGAAGTTCATTATTGTTTTGTGACCGCAGAGCCCTCTTTTCCAATTCTTACACTGATTGAGTCGGAGAGCATTTTTGGCCGCCAACTCCTTCGTAAATAAATCAAGTGGGGCTAGTGAAAGGAAAGTTTCTAGGGCAGCGGTTGGTGTAGTTCTGATGGCACTGGTAATGCCAATGCACGCTAGTCTTTGAATTTTCGTAACGGTTTTTAGATTGGTTACCTTGTCTAAGGCTGGCCACCAGACCAAACATGCGTACGTCAGTATTGGCCTTATTATGGCTGTGTACATCCAATGAATGGTCTTAGGGCTAGGTCCCCAACTTTTGCCAAAGATTCTGCTGCATGCGTAGAATGCTATTGTGGCTTTATTCATTCTTTCTTTAATATTTTCTTTCCAGTTTAGTTTACGATCAAGAACCACGCCAAGATATTTGGCCGTACCCGACATCCGTAGTGGTATACCGCCGATGGTGGGCGGGTCTATGTTTGGTATATTGTGTTTCCTTGTAAACAAAACCAGCTCTGTCTTCAGGGGGTTAACATTGAGTCCGCAGTTGGTTGCCCAACAGCTGAGCTTATTAAGGGCTACTTGAAGTAGCTCGCAGAGTGTGAGTACGTATTTCCCAGAGGCCATAATTACAATGTCATCGGCATATGCCACGACCTTGACTCCGCTCAGACTCAATTTAACGAGAATCTGGTTAACGGCGAGAAGCCAAAGCAGAGGAGATAAGACTCCACCCTGTGGTGTGCCCCTGCATGTCCTAACTTTTAACTTGCTGTTACCCATTTCTGCATTCACAAGTCTCGTTTGAAGCATGGAGTCAATCCAATTTACCAGCATCGAATCGATGTTGATGGAGTTAAGGGCTTGTCGAATTGCAATGTTATCAATGTTGTTAAAGGCCCCTTCTATGTCTAGGAACGCTGCTAGAGTAAATTCCTTATAATGGATTGATTTTTCGATTGTGCCGACCACCTCATGTAGTGCCGTCTCAACAGATTTGCCCTTTGTATATGCATGTTGAGCCTGCGAGAGGACACCATCACTTAGCTTTAGACGAATGTGTGTTTCAATTAATCTTTCTAAGGTCTTGAGAAGGAAGGAAGATAGGCTTATTGGCCTGAAGTCCTTCGGTTCAGTATGAGTGGGCTTGCCAGCTTTTGGAATGAAGATGACATTGACTTCCCTCCAACTAGTAGGTATATAGGTGGTGTTTAGACATCCCCTAAAAATGTCCACTAGAATTGGAACAATAATGTCTTTAGAGCATTGGAGCATAATTGGAATTATTACATCAGGCCCTGCAGACTTGTATGCTGAGAAGGAGTCTATGGCCCAAGCCACCTTGATACTATCTATAATTTGGTGTCCAATGTTAGAAATTTCACTCATGTTAGGGCCTCTGTCCACAGGTGATGTATCGGTCGTACAACCTGGGAAGTGAGTGCTCATGAGTGACTCTAGGGTCTCGGAGCAAGAGTCTGTCCAGGTATTATCCGGTCTTTTCAAGAAACCTGGAGGAGTGTATACCTTAGACATGACTTTTCTGAGCCTAGCGGCCTCATTTGTAGACTCAATGTCCGTACAAAATTTTCGCCAGGCTGCTCTTTTTGCATAAGTTGTACGGTTTTTATACTCATTTTTGCTAATTTTGAATAGATCCCAGTCAGTAGGTTCATTGCTATGTTTAGCTCTATTGAACAGCCTCCTAGAGTTTCTCCTAAGGATAGCTAGCTCTTTTGACCACCATACGGGGTTGAGTCTGCTTTTACCTTTGGTAATGGGGCATGAACTTTCGTAGGCATTATGAATAGCTGACGTTAGTGAACTGACATGTTTATCAATGTCGGAGCAATTAACTAAATTTCGACTTTCATAGTGGCACAGAGATGAAGTTAATCTGATATATCCCGATAGGGATGGACAAATAGAGTGGGCCGATATCTTAAATCATGTTCATAGTATTTACCGACAACAACAAAAAAATTATTGCTTTTATCACAAAATGCACAATTTTGGGCAATCCCCCCCAAACATTTTTTTTTAATTTTTTTTAAGACCAAAAATAACGGTACATGCCGTACAATTTTTTTTAGAAAAAAATGAAAATCTTATTTTTCTCAAACAAAATTTTTTTAACAAATATTCATTTTATAAAAAAAAATTCCGAAATATGGTTAAAAATGGTACCTCCCATAGAACCATTTTTTGATTTTCGATTTTCTCATAAACAGTTCAACTGATATTGATTGTTTTGTATAGCAAAATTTTCAAAAAATTTTTTTTGGATATTTAAAAAAGTTTAAAAATTTATTATTGAGAACTTTATAATTCGAAAACAACTTGGTCAATTTTTATTAAACTTGGCACACAGTAGTTTTTTAACATTATTCAGCAGATTTTAAAAGACAATTATTCTTACAACCAAAAATAACGCTACCTCCCATACAAATGTTTAAAAACCGGTATTGAAAATCTCACTTTTCTCAAAAATGTCTCCTACGATTTTGATTAAAATTTTTGTGTGAACTAATATCAGTACGATCTACCATATTAATAAAAAAAAAAATTATCTGGTATCTCCTATAGAACAATGTTTTTGATTTTCGACTATCTCATTATAAGTTGAACTGATTTTAATGATTTTTTTTGCATAAAAGCTTTAAATAAGTTCTAATAATATTGCATACCAAAATTTGTAAAAGAATAAATTATTGATTTTTAAAAACATTTTCAAAATGTTTCGAAAATGTGTACGTGATATTTTTTTTAATTAATTTTTTAACTTCGCATAAAAACTAAAAAATTGCGTACCATTTTTTTTTAATTTTTTCAAAATTTATACATAGGTACATATATACAAAAATATTTTTTTAAAAAACCGCTTTTCGATTTTTTTAAGATTTCCTTAAGACATCGTTAAGTTCGTGCGACCGGCCCAGTCGTGCCCATATTTTTTAATTAAGCTGCCCAACTACAATATAGAAAAGTAAAACCCTTAACTCTTCCGATCGATTGGTTTTTTTAGAAAACGGTTAATCTTATGAAAAAAAGTATGTTAATGATTTTTGTAGGAAATTTTTCAAGCTACAAATGTAGTCTTAAACATGTTTTTTGTACAACTTACCATTTGGGAGTTATTTCTGAAAAAATCATTTTGGGTGGCCTTCACCCCCCGTAAAATTGTTAGCGGCGCTCATATGGATGGGGACCTTCGACAGTTTCTTAAGAACGCCATGAGGAGACTATATACCAAAATCCAGCTTTCCGGCGATTTTTTCCGAGTCAAATGCTTTATTGACATGGACTATTAGTAATTTTTGGATTTATATTCGTGGATTTATTTTTCATTGGGTTAGAACATAAATCAGTGGTTGAATTTCAGGTTTGTTTATTCTCCCTGTATATAAAGTCATCAGACCGAAAAATCCTGACAAGATTTATAATCACAAAAAAGTTAGAAAATTCATAAAAATATGTCCCATGGTGTTGCATAATATGTATGTATGTATATCCCTGCGTCAAGGGCATCATTGTTATTATATAGTGACGGAAATACTGCTATAAGATTGAGTTAACAAAAATATATAAGCTAATATTTTATCCCTTATACACAGTTCGTATACTTCAAAAATAAAATTAACCTTAAAAGTCGTGACCTTATTATATTTCTATACGTCATATACATACAAACAAACGTACCTATATACATTTAAGATAAAAAAAAAAACAATTAAAGTTGAAAAGATGACAGCTAAGTACTGATCCTTAGATCTGTCCGCTGATGATGTTCATGTATTGTCTGTCAGAGGATAAAAATCTGCTTCGGTAATTGCTTTTGGACACCGATGTGTCCTTCTCCCAGTGGATTATGTTTTGAAAGTAGTATAATAAAATATTCTATCTGATGGGTTGTCATTTTATATGGAAAAGAGATTAAGTACCTATCGGTTTTGTTTTGATGTTGATTGTTTATGTTTTTATTTTTTTTTATATTTTCGTAGATTTTATGAAGATAGTGAAGTTTTTGAGCATATTATAAAAGTTTGAATATAAATGCTTTTAATAAAAAATTAATTTAGTACATATTTGATTTCTGAAAAAAAATATATAAAACCTAAGCAGTTATATCTTTAATAAAATTAAATTAAAAAACGAAGTATTTTCTTTTTATTTGCACCTTAAGTGACTTTGCCAATTTTAATTTGATATATTAAACTAAAATAAACAAATTGTAAAATATATTAAATAAGATTTGGATGCATTTCGACGTTAGTCATCCTCAGCGAGCACGTTCGTACTAAGTCTCCCATGAGTGCGGGTCAGTTAGATGTTAGCATGATGCCTATTTGAACTGAAATTACAACAAAAATTGAAAGGTTATTTAATAATTTCGTCGATTGCTTTGAGCAGTGGGGAGCGTATTGGTGCCTCCAACGTGTTCATTGTAACATTTCTGTTGAAGTTTGTACGCATCGTTGACTTGTTTTTTCAATTTTATATTGTCGATACTGCAATGTGTGCGATGGTTTTGTTCGAGAGCGTGCAGTGCGACAGCTGATTTTGTGACTTGTTGTTTTTGTATGCTAGGCAAATGTTCTTTTAAATGTACCTCTATACTCCTTTTAGTTTGGCCAATATACTTTTCTTCACATTCATTGCAGGATATTTCATGTATGCCCGATTTATGCAAACTTTCAGTTTTGTCTTTTAGACTCACAATTAAATTATGTAATTTTTTGTTTTTACTGTGTACAATTTCCAAATTGTGCTTTTTAAAAATATGTTATAATTTGTTTGTAACAGCGGATATGTATGGTAAAGAAATTCTCGTTAGTTTTTCCTTTTCAAAAGACAAAGTGCAGGTAATGTTTCTTTTAATAATTTTATTTGAATGCAGCGAGAACAAATTTTCAACCATTTGTTCAGTGTAACCATTTAGTACTGCAGCGTATTTGATGTATTTCAATTCGTCCATGTAATTTTTGATGTTAAGTGGAAATCTGCAGGGTCGATGAACCATGCTATGAAATGCTGCTTTTTTGTGAGCAATTGGGCAATGTGAATCGGAAGGAATGTAGCATGGTGTGTTTGTTGGTTTTCTAAAAAAAAGAGAAATCTATGGTTCCATCATTTTTCCGTGTCAAACGTACATCTTTGTTTAGAAATTACAAAAACAAAAACAAAAGGACATTTTAAGAAATTAATAAATATTTCGAATACTTAACTTTGTAACGATGCATTATACACTTTGAACATACACTACACTAATCGAATTACTGTCTGTCGCTTAGCCCAAACTGCCTCAGCACCTTAAACCATCATCCAGCACACATAAATCAAGCTCCTGCAGCTTTTTCCCTTGGATTATTCTTGGACTGGAAACAGATTCCTACTGTTTTTTTTCTTGGTTAATTTTGTAGTGAAGTTCTTGTGCTGAATTTTCTCTTGTTTCTCGTACTAAAACAGCTTGCTAAACGTAAGTAGGCGTATTTATTAGATTTTTTACTATAGTTAGAGAGTGTCTAGATAGTTCAAAATAATTCGAAATAATTTTAAATATGTTTTATTTGATTAAATAAAATGTTACATCAGCCAAGCTTTAGACAACCGAGTCCGTTGTCTAAGTTAGATAGCTGTGAGTTTTATAAGAGTCGGTAATCATCGACCATAATTTGCGTCTTATAGAAGGGTATGACAGACTCTAACTGATGAGCCCAACTGTCGTACCTGGGCGAAACGCAATCTTTGGACTTGAGGTCACTTGAACTTATTAATTTAAGTAAGATAGCTGTTAAACATCAAATAAATTTATCAATAACTTGGACGGCTGCCCAAAATTCAACAAAATTTATTAATACGACCGAAGGATTTTTAATTGGTTAAACTTTGAGTATAAGGGAATTTTGAGTACCTGCAACGTTCTCAATTTCAAAATAATAAATGTGCTATTTGTTCGGGCATATTTTTCATTAACTGTCCAATTTTGTTCAGATAGTTGGATACTGCATGGTTGATAAAATATGAAATACAAATTATTTATAAAAACATTTTTACTAAAAGAAATAAATCAATTATTTAAGTTGTTTTACAGGTATCTACGTACTTTTGAAATTTTTGTACAAAGTTTCATTTTATTATAACGAACAAATACCTTTTAAGTCAGATAAATGTCAAGCCATATTCAATCAATTGTGCATTGTTCTAAAAGTTAATAATTGTGTTCGTTTCTTTTTTTTCCCATGAATGAAAACCACATCATCCAACAATATTGCACAATTATGTAAAGTAAATTTACAAACCTTTAATGAAATAACATTCAAAAATCAACATTTAATTGACTATAAATATAACATCAATATACACCACCTCCTTGACTTTTTACATTATTTGTTCATGTAATTCCACGAAACTGCAGCAGAGTTCCCCAATGTTAAATCATGTACCAGCTGACCAATTTAAAACTCAATGAATAGTATACTCAATCAACCGTATCCATTCAATATTTCATAGAATCGAAATGCATAAAATCCAAAAATTGATGGATTCGAGATTGAGAAAATAAATTTCTAAATAAACGAACTTGCACCAAAAATATAAAGTACCATACAAAGACCACAAGGTATAAATAGATATATATGTTTTTTTGTAGGTATATGTAGATATGTTCTTGTTTATTTAAGTTTTTTTTTGAATTTCTATTGAATTCCAATTAATCTACACTTTTGTATAAATATATAGGTATATTCATTCCATCTCTGAAAAATATTTTCCAAACAAATTAAGATCCAAAAAGCAATTTCCTTAGCTCTTCATATTTCATCAAAAGGTATATGAGTATACCGTATGATGTATAGATACATACAGTCATCCTACCTATATTTCTATGGGAACTTCAATCTATAGCTCCATATAGATATTTCTAATTTTATTGTGTCTGATGGTTATCTATAAGGAAATTCAGTCTATCTATTCTTAGGATACATTTGGTGATGGGGTGGTATATAAGGTTTATGTCAAAAATAGACTTCGTCAGTCATCAAACACAAGCAATCAACTATAGGGGCACATCACATCACAAATACCTAACATCAAAGGAATGCTTCATGTTTCAGCTATCATCCTCCAACACCGCCCCCAGTCCCCATGTCGAGCAGCCTGGGAATTTTTCGGCTCTGGATCATCAAACATGACAGAAAAAAATTCAAACCACAACAACGTACTGTACATGTGCACATATAAGTCAACATTTGCTTCGTCATTCTCGAGCGGTGGCAGCATCGTCCCAATACAGAATTTCTGATGATTGAAAAGAGCGCGTAAAATGTTTGACGTTTTTATTATGATGAACCGAAGGCCAAAATTAAGAAAATGAAGGCAAAAAAACAAAAACAACAAAATAAAACTGAATGAATAAATGGATATGTATATTCATCCGTTTAATCACCGGGAGCATCCCTGGTGCAGATGATCCTAATGATGATGAAGATGAATATCTCTCTAACTAGATGCATGCCACCAAAGATGTAGTTTTCTTTTTTTTCCTCTTGTCTGTGGCAGTGGCAGCTAAAAATAACTTGATTAAAACTAAACCAGATGCGTTTGAATGAGATGGTAATAATATATGTATATCTTTGTATATAGTTTCAGATACAAGAAAGGATACATTTAATTTTAAATTTAAATTTTTTACCCAATATTAGTTAACTTTACAAACATAACTTACCGAAATTGTTCAAACAAAATTAATCAAAAACTAAAATTTTAATGCCGGTTGGGAATCATCTGGATGCAGTTAACTCGAACTTGAACGAAAAACCTAAATGAATCTAGTTATATTATCAATGTCTTATTTCCTTCAAAAAAAAAAAAAAAATTCTCAACCATAGAAAAATAAAATGAACGACTGGGCCCACGAACTTGCTTTATGGTATACGAAATTTTTTACGTCTGTGAAGTTGATATAACAATTTGCAGTAAGGCTTATTATTTGCAGTTCCAGAAAAAAATAGAAACAAATTTGAAGTCATCAATAAAAAAAAAATGTATGTATATACTGCACTGCTATAGTTTCACTATGAAGTACACAGTAAATGTTGCTTTTTCAACAACTAGACAAGCTATCACCTTCAAAAAGCTTGTCTGGTTATTGAAAAAACTTCATGGGCGTCAATTTTTTAGCATTTATTAATACGGAGTTAAAAAATTAATTTTGAAAAGAAAATCGAAATATCGAATTTTCAAAAAATAATTTTGAAATTTTTTTTAAAGTTCTGAATGAATAATGAAGATCTATTAGTCTGATTTTAAAAGAATTACACTAGTTATGGGAGCCTATATTTTATTATACTTGCTAAAAACGTATTTTTATTTAATGTAGTAATACGTGAGAATGCAAAAGTTAGCAATATATAGCACCACGGTGCACATATATACATGCATGAAACTTACACGTTTAAACTGAAAAAATGGTAAAAAATTAAAATACATAATTAGAAATAAATTAACTAAACAAAATCTGGAGTTGTTTTGACACCTACACTATGAAGCATTCTGATTACTGAAATAAATCTTAATTTACGAGAAAAATAATTTCAAATATCGTTGAAGCGGCTTTTTAAAAAAATAATTTTTTATATAAACAATTTTTATAATATTTTTAAGAAAAAAAAATTTGTATGCCATTTTTAATGTTTATTAATGCGGAGTTAAATAATAAATTTTGAAAACAACCATCCACCCATTTTCGGAATAACGAATTTTGAAAAAATAATTTTGAAATATTTTTTAAATATAAAATTTATGTTTTGAAAATTATTAACATTATTTAAACTTATAAGAAGCTCTTGTGTAAAAAATTTTAAATAAAATCGGTTTCACGCATAATGAAATACGCGAAATGAAAACCGACCCACCCGTTTAGGCTGTCAGACGGACAGAATTGCGAGACCCACTTTTTCCGACTTCGCAACGTCAAGTTTGATCAAAATCTCGTGTTCGATTTTTTTAACGAATCCATGACTTGCCATATAGTATCTTTGTATATTAGGGTGATCCAAAAAAAACACCTCTGTCGTTCGAAATTCAACGCATGACAAAATAATGAAGCTCAGATTGTAATGATCAAGAACCAAAAACTTCAAAATCGAATACCATTGGATTTATTGGATTTAAATTGTCATAACTTTTGATCTAATGTGAGTTTTATAAAAATTATAACTTTTACTGCATAATCGGAGCAAGTTTTCAAATTTTATCGAGTAATAGAATATTTATACAGGGTGGTGTTTCAAACGTTTAAAGTACAAATTATTTTTGACCACCATTTATAATTTATCGATCTATTTATTTGTAGCTATGTGGTGAAGGCCTTAAAAAAAATTTCATTAAAAAATGATAAAAAATAAAAATCAATATTGGACAGGGTGACCCAAAAATTAAATCAACGTATAGATTTTTCTAAATTAAAAAAAAAAATCTGATAACCGGTAGGATTTAGTTTTAAAATTTTACAGGTTATGAGGTTATTAAGGAAATGATTTAAGAAAAATGCATTTTGAGTTATTTCTACATCACAGTTATGGTGTTTTTTTTTGAAAATAAATAGTTTAAACAAGTTTAAGCAAGAAATTAACTTTGGGCAGGTTCTTGCTCAATGAAATTCGTTTTCGGTGTAACTAGACTGAAGTTAACACCAAGTTCAAGATCCCTTGTGTTTTTTTCATATAGACACTTACTTTTATAATATAAATAACATATTCAGAAACTGCAGGAAATTACGAACAATCCCTTAAAATTTCATGATTTTATCACCAAAACTCAAAATGTTATGCAGACTTTGACATTTAAAAATTATTTGAGAATAATTCCGATTTTCAAGAAAAATTATTGAAAAAACGCTGTCCTGGTTTAATTTCCAGAAAAGTTTTTTTTAATCACCCTAATGTATATATGCATCACAATTAAAACTGTATAATTATTTATTTAATTTTAAACCAATTTATATTTTAATCATAGCTCACTTGCCACCCACACTGTCAATCTAAACAAGAAACAAATTCTACCAAATTTGTTGTTATTTACAAAAAAAAAAATATAATTTTATTTGGAAGCCAAACAGATCGCATCTAATTAACTTTCATGGATATCTTGGTTGTTAATTAGTACACCCCATGTGCGTTTCATCCCCGGCTACTCATATTGTGATAAGCTCCAGATTGCTAATTTGGGGCACAGGAGTAGCAGGCTTGGTTTTTTTTTTGATCTGATGCTTTGGATGTTCTGATTTTCTGTTATTATTAAAGCAAAAACAAACAAACAAACAAACGACCCAATGATTTTGTTGATGGAGATGATGATTTTTTTTAAACGTCTTCGAGTCTGTAGCGGACATGAAATAATAATAATTTTGTGTATAAATACAGATTATATAAAAAAAAGGAATAAAGATTTTGAATGCAATCATCTGCCAGAATTCAAAAATCATGATCAAGGATATTTAAAATCATTCCTCAAGGCGACAACGACATTGACGATGATGATGATGGTGGTGTACCTACTTGTAGTAGAAGAGTAGATGATAGTGAAGAAGAATTTCTTCAAGAACTCGAATTGACTTTGTCCGGTCTAATGGGAATGTTTCCAGGAAAAAAAAAAAATAAACAAGCAAATATTTTTCTCAAAAATTCAGGACCAGAAGACAACCGACAGGATGGGCAACAGCAGTAGCAGTAGCAGCAATAGATACCTATACACAAAAAAAAGGTAAAATAAAATAAAAATACTGAATTCGTGTAAACGTCCTTGGGGCATCCAATGATGGTTTCCTTTTTACTTCTGGATGATTGTAAATTGTTTTCTTCCCGTTTAGAAAGATCCTTCAGTCGAATGGTTTTTGTGTATGTATAATGTATATGATGCGAAGGGAGACGATACTTTTTCCCAATTGGGATGAGAGAACACTGTCCGTCCTTAGGCGAATTTAATAAAAATAAAAGAAATAAATGAAAAATCTAGAATGAGTGGAGTCGAGTCGGAATGATGAAGAATCACAGATGGGTGGGTGTGGGTGTAGTGGGTTGGGATAGTCCACATTCTACTGAGTTACTTCAAGGAAGAAAAAAAAAGATGAAATACATTTTATTTTATTTCATTCGTATCGCATCGTCCGTGGCAAAGACGTTTAGTTTATATAGATAAGCAAAAGTATAAAGTCCTCTCAGGCACTCTGCTGCGCGAGTGAGCGATTCAAAGTCATGTTCCTTTTTTGTGTTGTTTGTTTGGTGTATGTCAGTGTCCATGGCAGATCTTTTGGGCAATTATTTTCCAATGGAGATATTAATCAAAAGAAAAATGTTATACGACCACAAAGTGAATGAATAAAACAAGTTCGGAACAAGAAAGGACGACAGGACGAAGTACAAGGACTCAAACAATAACAACAACAACAACAACAAAAATGAAAATAATATAATATAATATAGAATATGATAAATACCTACCTATACGTGGGTGAAATAATTTCTTTTCGGGCAGACGTTCGTCGTCATGGTCTCTTCCTTTCTGGTGCGGTGGGTTACTTTACTTTATGTATAGTTATACTCTGTTTACAGTTATTTTTTTCGTTTTGGAATGGTAATTTGTATCTAAGGGCTAAATTGTATATTATGAATGATGTTACTCGATATTGATCTTTGACCAATTTATTTGAGGTTTCCTTTTATATCTTAAATATATTGAATATCATATGTGTGTCTGTATGTGTATGGATATTACATCAAAATAAAGGTATGGAACATACATACATTACATACCTTATATATACTTGTGAATTATTGATTTGTTTTGGGCGTGATTTATTGATATGAAAGCAAATTATAACATTTTTCTTTAAGTTGACTTATTCAATAGGCCTAAAATAATTTATGGAATTTATCGTGATGTGAAGAGGCTTCATGGGAAATTATGTAAATAGGTTCTTATAAATGTAGGAAAATTATTTATTTTGAGAACACAACAAAAATATAAAAGTAGATAGGTGGTAGGTACCTATACGTAGGTAGATATATTAATATAAATAAATAAATATTTCTTTTTTTCATATCAAATTTAGTTACATAGGTACCTATGAGGTTTGGATTTTATGTTATCGCATGTGAGTTTTATGAACTCTGGTTCCAATGTGTACTTACATGAAAATAAATTTAGTTTATCCACGCAATTACTCTTAAGGCAATTTCGTATAAAGAGGGACAATTTATGTTGGGCTATAAAGATGGATATTTTTAGCGGTTTAAATTATGGTGACCCTAAGCTTAAATTTCTAATTAACTTTAACTTGCATGATTAACGATTTTCGATAGTTACACTTATTCTATACATTCCATATGACTTTCATTACCAATATATGTACCTAGGTATACCTACCCTGCGTTTTGTGAAATTTCTTAGCTACAACGGCTTCTGCATTCTGAAGAAGCTACTCCTTTATGGCATGATGTATCCCAATATAATCGTCTCAAGACAAGATCAGGGGTGGAATCGGCTAAGGTGATAAATGATTGTCACATCAACCGTGGTCAAATGTGATTGTCATTTAGTATTCCGTCTGGGTAAGGTGATTCAATTCAATTCAATACAATACAATTGAATACTTTCCAATAGCATTTTTCAAAAACATGGTTGCCATAATGAATGTTTGTAATGAGCTATCGAAAATATAGAACGAAAATGACGTCTTTTCGATATAATTCTTATATTTTCTTCATATTCCGGAATGTAGTAAACTTTTTTGGTCACAAGAATGTTCTTTTTTGTCTGTATGAACGGTAAAAAAAAAAGAACTCTGAAAAAATTCATATAATTTTTGTAGGCTACTGGTAACTCTAGTCGTACTCAGGGAGAAACTTCAAATTTGTTGGAAAATGACATATCATATTTTTGATGTGATAGCTCTTTAGCTATCAAATGTGATATCATCTTACACAGACGGAATTGCTTGATTGTGACTCTCACTTATCGCAAATCACCTTATACACGATTCCACCCCAGGATTATTCTCCTCTAATGTTGGTTCAAGCCCTAAATTAAATTAAGAAGAAAAAAATAAATTTTGACATAGGTATTGGACTTTCAGATTATTAATTTAATTCTGGATCGATAGCGTCAAAATGAGCTCGACCGATGTGATAAAATTTTGTAAACAAAAATAAATGTTTACCAATTTTGTTTAAAATTTTGCTCCAAAGTAGGGTTGTGGTCAAATTGAAAAACCCTTCATAATCCCGAATACAAAAAAAAAAAAACGTGAAATCTCAAAAAATCCATAAAATCTAAAATTCAGGAAAAAGTAAACATCCCAGATCCCATCAAATTTACCCAACTTTTCCCTTTTAGGTATATAATTTTCGGGATTTGTAAAATAAAATTGTCCCATTTTGACACAAATGTGTGGACTTCTATAAATTATATTAATTTAAATTTGGCTTTTAGATCATCAAAGTGATCTATATCATCAGTCGATGCAATGAAATTTTACAAACAACAATTAATTTTTTTCCAATTTTGTACAAAAGTAGAGTTGTGCTCAGAATATCGAAAATCCATCACAATCCCCAAAATTCAAAATCCTGAAATTTTCAAATCCAAAAATTCAATATCCCGAAAACCAAACATCCTGACGAACTAAAATCCAAAAAACCCAAAATCGAAAAAAAAATTACACTAATGTTTTTTACCCTATTTTTTGGGATTTAAAGAATAAAAATAGTGTCCAAATTTTTCATTTTTTATATATTTTTTGGGGATTTATATTTCGTAAAAAAAGTATATAATTATTCTAAATTTATATTAGTTATGATCATTTTCATGTCAAATTTGCGATCGAAAAAATGATTTTTGCTCAACAAAATATAAAAAAAAAAACAAATTTTTATTTAAAAAAATAATTACATATATTTAAAAATGCATAGATCATTGCAAACCAAAATAAATCACGCTTTATGACCAAATTGCATTATGTTTAAGTCGGTAAAGCATGCAACAAAGAAATTTCTATACTTATGCGCTCTTTTTTTTTTGAAATATTCAAAAAATACTTACATATAATAGGTTGGTGAAGCGATTCAGATCTCCACAAAACTGTGTTTTAGGGTGATTTGGACTATTGAGATATTGCTGAAGGTATTTAATTTGTTAAATAATAAAAGTATAATTTAACAACGAAGACGATTAAAAAGAGTTTCTTTACTTTCTAATTATATTTTATGTAACTACAGTCGACTCTCCCTAAGTCGTACTCTCGCTAAGTCGAATTTCTCTCTAACTCGAACTTTTTCGCCATATTTTATCATTCCCTTCAATTTTCCATACAAAAACCTTTCTCTAAGTCGAACTCCCTATAAGTCGAACTCTCTCTAACTCGAACTCATTTTCTCGATATTTGGCATTTTTTTTCACCCTTAAGTCGAATTTTGTTTAGAACAAAACAAAATAAAAAACATCACCCCTTCGGAATTCGTATTTAGGTATAGTATAACTACGAACCATCAAAACCTTAATACAAATGTATATATGTGTAGCATCGCGTGTACCATCACCGTCAGCACTTCGCGTTTCTTCCTATTCATAACCCTGGTTATACCTCTATAAAAAGATACAGTTTTTAAAAAGTTACAACGCAAAAACAAAAAAAGAATTGTTATCGTTTTCTTTGTGTTGTTGGCTGCTTTATATGTAAATATTAACCTTTATTTATTAAATAAACCTTTTAAAATAAAAAAAATGTTTCTCTCTATAACTCGAATTTTTCCAAAACTCTCTCTAACTCGTACAAATCTTGGTATCCCGTGAAAATTCGACTTAGGGAGAGTCGACTGTAATACATTTTTTTTTTATTATTTTACTAACTGAATTTTGGGTTTCGGGATTTTAAGTTTTTCGGAAACTTTGTTTTTGGGCAAAGGAGTTTTTCGGAATTTGTGTTTTCTGAGTTTAAGGTCTGGGGATGTTGGGTTTTATATATATTTTGGGATATTGGTTTTCGGGTTTTTGAGTTTTTGGGATCTTAGGTTTTCTGTATTTTGTTGATATTCTGCATCTTGGATTTCGGGATTCTGTGAGACTCCTCCCAAAGTACAATGAACTGCGGATTTAAAAAAAGATCCACAAATAGGATTTTTTGGAATTGAGTACCCGTCGTTATTTTCAAAATCAAAGTTTTAAAACAGTTTTTTGTAATTTTTTTAAATATTTTATTTTTGAATTTTGACAACAAGGCGCTTCGTCATCAAAATGTCTCTCTAGAAAACAGAAGTTTTATAAAAAATTCTTTGAATGGATGAAATGAAGCTGTATGTCGATAGTAACATTTTAAAACATTAAAATAACTAAAAAAAATAAAAATTATTACTAAAATCTTCCAACAGTTTTTTTGTTTGCTCTCTATTTCTACGCAGTTTGTTTGCTTATGAGTTATGATACCTACATTTTGTTAAAAAAAAAGAGCAATGGTGATTTTTTTTTAATTTTTAGAAAGGTAGAATTTAAACCAAGTAGGTATGTACCTAAATTTAATTTTTCCTTTCCATTATTCAAACATCCTGTTCTTCTTAATTCATACCACAAATTGTGTATAAGTCGGTAATCGGTAGGAAAACCGTTTCTGACTCACGTCAATCAAATTCAAAATCGTTTTCAGGCAATCTGTACCTAGCCTGCCTATCTATATTTTTTTATATAAGCTGCTGCCAAGTCCATTCCTTAGGTATATATACTATAGGATATCTAAATGGTAAGCCAAATGTATTTAGTAACAGCTTAGAAGCATGCTTTTTGACCGCTTTCATACCAATTTAATTATATTCCTTTAACCTCCGTAACCAATAGCTATATACACAAATTGTCTATGTTATGTGATGTTGGTCTTGAAGCACAAATTTTAAGCTTTGAAAATGAACACAATAAAACAAGATATAGGTACATTGAATTGAACGTCAGCAGTGGCATAGGCATTCAAGTGGGCAATCTATTCAAAAACTCAAATCTAAATTCTATAGAAGTGTAGGTATGTATAGGTATATAAATATAGTTATATTTGTATATGCATGAGTCTGAATGATCAGCCAACTGCTGCATCAATCCACAAAACCAAAATCAAACAAAATAGGTATGTTTATTGTCAGACAACCGCAAGCTGTAGCCAACAACTGCTTTGCGGTTTTGTTAAGAGACAGTTACTTAGGGTAGAGATAGAGATATACCTACTCACTGTCAAAAAGGTCCAACCTCATTCAGTTCAGTAACCTACCTCCTCTCCTACCACCCCGGATCATTCACCACCACCTTGAGCAAAATATGCATTTTGTCGAAAATTTGACCAGGATAGCATTTTTCATTGCGGTTAAATGATTTTCGAACAATGATGGCTGCCGCAAAAAGGACAGCAAAACAAACCACCCGACCAGGTTAACTATATACCCTTGATGTTCAATTAAAGTGTTTTCTTTGATATTTTACTTTTAATTATTAAAAATTTACATAACTTATTACTTATTTTGTGTTTGAAAAAGGCTATCATGGGCTTGAACTTAGCTTTTGTCACCGATATAACATCCTAAAAGGATATTTCATTTGCCAAAAACCCTTATAACTAAAAACTTTACCAACAAACAGAGAGAGAGAGTGAGAGAGAAAGCATATCATCGTCATCGTCGTTGTCCACACCTGTGTTGCAGGATATCATTGTTATTATCTACGGTTCCTCTCTCTATGTGTATACCTATATCTATGTATATACTTGCACTTGCACTTGCACTGCACGATATCAAATCGTTTGGCTAACTCTAGAGTCCTCTTGGCAGGTAGATACTGGTACTCGTAGGTTTTTTTTTTCAAAAATTTGCTTACCAGTTAAATCCCTGTCTATCCTTGTTTCATCTGTGCCCTAAAGTGTAATGCTCGCTAGACTATTCATTCGCCAGATGTACATATTCATCGTTTTGTTCAAATAATGGGGTGGTGGTTCTGTTTTGGGGGTGGGAAGGCGAAAGTGGGACTGAATAGTTTAAGGGTCCTGTTGCTAAAAAGGATGAACCCGGCTTCGGTTTTGTTTGCCAAGGATTGCAAATATATATAGAAGTTGCTACTGATTCTTCTCTTCTCTGTTGAATGTAAAATACCAAGAAAACCACATTTGAGTGCATTTTGTGAGGAAGATAATTTTAGATTCATTTTCAGAAAAGATTTTCTTTATATACATCTGCGATAGAGAGATACACAGGCTGGTCAGATATATAGATGTATAAATATACTCTTTGGCACAAATTGCATAGCTTATGGGGTAAGGATTTTTTGGTTTTAAAAAAACAAAAGAAAAATAATCATGAATGTGAGTACCATTCGTATATATAGACAGTCTTGGTTAAAAAGAGAAAAATATTACTGTGCCTACGTATAAATGTATACATGTATATAGCAGTCGACTTGAATTCATATTATATATGAATGCTGTGAAATGGATTTAGGATGAAACCATTTCTGTTTCGTCCTTATAAAATCTTGTTAGAATGTCATCTTTGTCTATTTTCGAATATAAAAGCATGAAATGGAAATATATGTAGCTGCAGGATAATTGGATTTAGCTCTTTGGCCACATTTTTTAATGCTATTGCATATGAATAGAAACAAAAAAAAAATTATGTGCGTCATATGTGTCTGGTGCATATGCATGAAAAAATAAATGAATGCAAATATTATATATTCTACATATAACCAATCAAAATTCTGGGTTATTTTTGTCTCCAAGAAAAATGTGGATGGAAAGAATGTTTGTGTTCATTTTCAAGTCAAAGTGTCTAACAACGAGGTTTTGAGGATATACAAGGATTACCTACAGTAAAAAAATCTTATAAAAAGAATGAAAGTTGAATAGAGATTCGTATATCTAGCTTTTTGGTTCTTAACTAAAGTGAAATGTAATTACCTGCACTAATTTGGAAGACCTATCTACAGGGTGTCCCGAAATCACCGCCTCAGAAGAAAACCATGAGTTCCTGAGGTAATTTCAAGTCAAAAAACTTATAAGAGGTAATTTTATCGGTTTCGCTTCCTTTTCGATTTATAACGGTTTTTATGATTTTTATTCTTTTTTCATTTGACTGGCTCTAACTTTGCCAAACTACAACCGATTTTTAAAATTTCATAATTAGCTTTATTTAGAAGTTAAACAAGAAAATAAGAAAAATTTCATTTATTTTTCATGCCAACATATAGTCCGTGCTAAGATGAAATTTTCTTGACAAAAAAGCACAATCGTTACACCTCGGCAACGCTGACTCGAATGCATCCAGAAAAGTAATCTGAAGCTTTTACAATTTCTATAAACTAAAATCAGCTGAACACTTATATACTCTATTCTTTTAATTCGAAAACAAGGAAATCATGAGTCGTTATAAGCTTAGGTACTTCCAATTGTTTTTAAAATTCATATTTTTATTTTGCTCAAAGTGTTAACATTGGGTATTATTTATAATATTTTAAAAATCACACATTAGACTTTAAAATCACACCTGAAGAATATCCCTACTGGATTATGTTATGTCAACGTGCCAGCAAATAGGTATATAATTTTCTATAGCTTGACGTACTTTTGACTGAATTTAGAGATTGTACGATGACTCTCAGATGGCTTCCTATCTTAAGGTGCGTGTCCATTTAAAAGTTCTTTCGCTATTAAACTCTCGAGAGTTACTCTCGGGTGACTGTCCATTTAAGAGTTAATTTTTTGAGATTTTAATATCGCGAGTTCAATTGTTTAGCTTTGAGAGATGATTTGCTGAGAGTATTTTCATAACCGTGTCCATTTTTCTTGCTAGTTGGAAGTTCAAAGTAGTTAAAGTGACATGTTCAAAGTTTGTTGAATTTTTTTTGGCACTGAAATAAAGACATTTACAAAAGATGAGTTAAACCACAGGTATAGATAATCGAAATTCGGTGCATGGTTTGCCCTTGGAATTATTATCTTACCTTTTTTCTCAAATTATGAAATTTTCGTTTGAGTTTACTTTTAGAGCTCAAGAATGGCGTTATCAATACAGTTTTTTTTTAATTTTAATAAAAAACGTATTTATAGTTCCAATCGCTAAATTATCGATCATATAGCTCTAAATTTAGGTCAGCAAAGTCTTTAAAAAAATAAGTGTTCTAAAATCAAAAAGAAAAATCGGGATCATTTAAATTCTTTCACTTTAACCGGATTTTAAATTAAAATTTATTATAAAACCACTATTGATTGATTTTCTTCCTCCTGAAGACCATAAGCTTCTCATTGTAAACTCTCGACAGCTCCTCGCAAAATACGAACAGTGTTGGAATTCTGCGAGCTAATCTCCGATAGTTATCAAAACATGTGTCCACTTGTGAGTAAATAGCAAAGACCCTTTTTACACTTTTGCAATATTTTATAAGAAAATTAACTTTGTGCTAGTGAAAAGGTTTCATCTATCTGCACTTTTTACTCTGGTTGATTAAGCAAAGTTCACAGAGTAGAAGACGAAATGGAATTACTGAACGATCGAATGTGAAAATACTCTTTCAAATATATGAAGATTCGTTCACACATACCCATACACAATTCATTACTTTTTCCATATTTTGATTCTCGAACAGAAATGGAATATATTATTTTATTTCACATTGGAATTTGGAAAGTTTATATTTTGTCTGAGGTCAATATGACATTATTAACGTTATAGATCACAATAATGCGCATATTTTATAAACAAATTTAAAAATATAAATATATATTATTTTGAAAATATTTTTTTCAGGTACAGTAAAACCCGCTTAAGAGAAAATGTAAAATGTCATAGTCTTTCTTTCACTTAAGCGGGTTTTTCACTTAAACGAACCCCGCTTAAGTGAAAAAAAATTTCACTTAAGCGGAGTCCAGATAAGTAAAAAAAAAAATTGCACTTAAGTGGATTTAAAATTCAAAAAAGGGTTCTGACAAATCAGAAATTCAAATGTCATTTTTGAAATTTGGTGGAGGTGAAATATAAAAAAGAAGTAAAAGCGTTCAGCTAATTTTTTGTTCTGTTATATTAAATTTTTATTTCACTTAAGAGATTTTTTTTCAACGAAAAATATTTAATTTAACTGAAAATATGTTTCAGGTTTCCGGGTTTTTCACTTAAGCGAGTTTCGCTTAAGCGGATTGTTATAAAGGTAATTGGTCGACAAATACTCGGGGATGAAAAAAGTGTTTCAGATAAGCGGGTTTTTCTCTTAAGCGGGTTTTACTGTACATGAATTTATCTGTATGTGAATTTATGATTGAAAATCAATTTTGGCATTCAAAATGCCAAAAAAAAATCGAATAATGCAAATAAAAGTATTTGGCATTTTCAGATTTAATAAATGCTTTTTTCTCGCCTAGGCCAAACGAGTTAATAATATCGAAATGGTACTTTTCTTCATTATATTTTAACATCATTATTTGCTTAATTGGATTAAAATGTTCATACAGTAAAACCCGCTTAAGAGAAACGGCAAAATGTCACAGTCTTTTTTTCACTTAAACAAACCCCACTTAAGTGAAGAAAATTTCACTTAATCGGAGTCCGGATAAGGGAACAAAATTTCACTTAAGCGGATTTAAAAATTCCATAAAGCGAAAATTTAAAGCTAGAACAAATTGAATTTATATTTTGGAGGTGAAAAAAAAGAAGTGATAGCGTGCGAAATTTTTTTGGCCTGTTCGATTTAATTTAAGAAGTGATAGCGTTCGGAAATTTTAGATTAAATTTTTTTTTTTCACTTAGGAGAGCTTTTTTTTAATGAAAAATATAAAATTTAACTGAAAATATGTTTCAGGTAGGTATCCGGATTTTTCACTAAAGCAAGTTTCGCCGAAGCGAAGTGTTTTATAGGTAATCTGTCCACATTTACTCGGGTATGAACGAAGTATGTATTTCAAAAAAGCGGGTCTTTCTCTCAAGCTGGTTTCTCTTAAGCGGATTTTACTGTATAACAGTTTGATTTTTTTGTACAAAAAAATCAAACTGTTATCTTTTTTACCTAAACAGACTGTCCATATGCAAATTCAATTACATAATTTTCTTTGAGTTTAAAAAATATTTATATTTAAGGTTCTCCCAAACCAAAGCGAATATTTCAACAATGAAAGTTAGTTTTATAAAAAAAAGTGTAACAAAAAAAATGTACACATCAGTTGGTTACCCTTTCTTATATATTGCTACTTACATACATACATATAAAGTACAAAAGAAAACAAAATAATAAAAAAAGTCCTAGAAACCTACCTTATGCCTTTGTACATATAGAAACTGCCTTCTTTGCATAATAACCCACCCTTTGACATCCAATTCCCCATGGAATTTTATTTTTTCTGTTATTCAATAAATCAAAATTAAGGCAATAAATTTTTTATGAGAATCAACCAAACAGGATGTAACCAACCCTATGTCAATATTTGAATTAGAACTATCATCACACGCGTGCACGAATCATTTGAATTGAATTGAAACCAACAAAAAGGAATAGGTACGCCACCTTGAATTTAATGCCTCATATTATATGCATCAACTTAAACAACAACCAAAAAAAACAATCTCTATTTCCATTTGTGATTTAGATTTAAAAATTTTTTAAAGGCAAGTGATTTTTCAAAAGAATTGAACTGTTTAAATAACAAACCTCGACATAATAATGTGCATGTGTGGGCACTGAACTGAACTGAGCTGAGCCGCCCCCTTTTTTATTAATAAAAAAAAATATATATATACCTATATGTATACAGAACTTTCAGATCCCATCAGTTCTCAGACCAGACACATAAAATCTGGTGGTAATTAACCAGCAGAACAAGCAAGATTATTTTAAACAATGCTGGTGTGTTGGGTCTCCATCGCACAGTAGATCAGAAATTCATGAAATGTGACAAAAATCAAATTTTAAAGATTGGATTTTATATTTCTATTCAGAAGCTTCTTTAAAGTGTAAATAATTTTATTGAGTATCAAGATTTTTGAAAAATATTTTTTTAAAAATCAATCAATTTTTTTTTTCAAATTTGATAAATTTTTTCAAATTTTAATTTTAACTACATAAAATTAATAAATACTTAAAATACCAAAATGTTTTATTAAAAATATTTTAAACAAATTTGTAGATCGTAGGTAAATTGCAACGATTTTTAAAATTTGTTCTCAAAAATTTATTAAAGAAAGAGATGGAGTTGGTGTCAAAAGTTATTAATTTAATTAATTCATATCTATACCTACCTAAATGTTAGTTAATAAAAATTTTTCAGTTTACACTTTAAGAGCCATTAAATCAGGCTTTTGAAATAATTTGGCTCATATGGTTTAGGTATTGAAGATATACGAAGTTTAATCAAAATCGTTCCAGTCGATTTTCAAGATCATTTAAAAAAAAGAAAATCATCTAGGGAACGTACCATTATTACGATGTAAAACAGCAATTCGAAAATTTCTCCCAAATAAAAATGATTTGCACCTAATTTTAAGCAAAGTCGTTTACCCGTTCGGAGTCTAGCTTTATCCTCGATGTTCAGGTCTGACAAACAGTGGCGCTGACCAATAGATGGTGTGATAGAAAAAAACTTTATTGTTTATATCCTCGATTTATTTGCACGGAAAACATTCATTTACCTATATTACATCTAAAAATATTTTTAAATTATAATTTTGGTAAAAAATAAAAGTAAACTTGTACCACTGTGCTTCGTTACCCGTCATCGTCGGTCGACACAAAACAGGGTTTGTGAATTGTGACACGGTTAAAACACCAGCTCTCCCGCATTTTAGTTATGTGAACATCACATTCGCTTTCGCATCCTCTACAGGAAAAGGATTTATTTATCGAATGAGATAATCACACTCAGAGATACGATGACGATAACGTCGAGACGATGAGTTGAATTGGCTATGCCAACAGAAACGAGTGTCATTGTCGTTCGACGTGCAACAATGCTTAGACGCCATGTCATTCATAAAGTATATAATACAGTCAGAGTGTCGGCTGTCGGGTGGTCGAACGGTTGCTTAACTATATCGTTCTTGGTGATGTGGTGGACGACTGCAATATTGCTCCAGATTGTTCGTCTTTTATTTATGCGACTTTAATTAGGGACAGCCCTCATTTCGAATAACCGTGTCTCGCTATGTCTGTGAAGAGAAAGAGTGAAATTTATTGAAGTTGTTTCTGCATCGTCGATGTCCTCTCATTCCCATCAAATATAAAAAGTCAATTGTATCCAGATGACTTGTCTTGTATATTTTATGAAAGCCATAAGGTCTTTTCATTTTTTTTTTAATTTTTTTTGTATAGGTATACTTATAAGGTTCGAAACAAATTAGCCTTTTGGAAGAGATTTCAAGTGCGCAGCTTTTGATGTTCCTTGAACTTTTGCTTAAAAATCGATGAGGTTGTTATATTTTGGTTAACTTAATCTCATGAATGTTAATTGAAAACTTGATTCGGTCTGTGTCTGTGTCTTATGTTTTATTTTTTTTGTGGGAATTTTATAGCTTAGCTAAGAGGTGTTTACTATATACTATACCTACCTATACCTATAGATACTTAATTAACATTTTGAAGTTTAAATTCTGTCAAAATTTTAAATCTAATTATACAACTTTGCCTTTAGCTATTTTCTTTGAATTAAAAGGATAGGTTATAAGGGAAAGTCTCGTCATCACTTTCGACACTCCGCATTTTCTTTTATATAACTTTCTGAAATTGTTTAAGATTATTATAAAAGATAAAGTTTGTCCTGGAAAATTACAGAAATTGCATAGTGCAACTATAAAATCAATTCAAAAAAACACTTTAAGCTTGTTTTGCTTTTGATGAAACAAAACCAGAAATTATTAGGTTTACCTATGTAGGTACCTACTTATAAGAAACAAAATTCTCTCATTTCGTTTAAAGCATCATTTCTTATTCACTTAAAGATCATAACGGGTGATTCAAATTAGTTAGATTTTTTTTCAATTTTTATTTGAATGGTAGATATTATCACTTAAATTCATTTAAAAAAAATTCTTATAAAAATTTCATTCAATTAACGTCAAGCTCAACAAAAGGAAAATAAGAGAAATCAAGAGATGTTTTGGAAAAAACAAGACATTTTGTCTTAGAATTAGGAACAAGCCCACATTTGTTGGACCATCCCCGATTATTAATTGTCGACCAATTACCTTTATAACAACCCGCTAAAGTGAAACTCGCTTAAGTGAAAAACCCAGATACCTGAAACTTCATTGAAAAAACCCTCAATTAAGTGAGAAAAAAAATTAATAGAACAGAACAAAAAAATTACTGAACGCTTTTACTTCATTTTTATTTTTCACCTTTACCAAATTTTCATCACGAAAATGACATTTGAATTTCTGATGTCAGAACCCTTTTTGGATTTTTTTAAACCCGCTTAGGTGCAATTATTTTCACTTATCCAGACTACGCTTAAGTGAAATTTTTTTTGTCATTTAAGCGGGGCTCTCTTAAGTGAAAAACCCGTTTAAGTGAAAGAATGACTGTGACATTTTGCAGTTTCTCTTAAGCTGGTTTTACTGTACTAACTACTAACACAATCTTCATATAAGACCCAGGTTACAAGTTTTAACAAGCTGAACATCGTCCGCATCACATTGGTTTCAAGCAATATTTTATTAAGTGGAGGAATATCATTTATGTAGACAGAAAAAGTAATGGTCACAAAATAGATCCTTGAGGTACACCATATAGCTTAGCGAGAGTAGTTGTGAAGTCCGATTTCCTGAAACTACTCCTTGGCTTCTCCCAGAGAGGTAGGAGTGAATTAGCTTAACCACCTCGAAAGAAAATTTGGAAAGATATGAAAGTTTTCTTCACATTATACTATGATCAATGGTATCGAGTAATTAAGCAGAACCAGAAACTTGAATTTATCATCATCTAAAGCTTTCCATACCTGCTCAATGAATTCCAGAATTGAAGAGGTATTACTATGGTGTGGTCGCAATCCGGACTACTTTGAAGATAAAAGATTTTTGGTATTAATAAAGTGGTAAAATTTGTGTATGTATAAGTTTTTCAACCACTTTGGGGAGAAATGGCAGAATAGATATGGGCCGAGTCTCTGGTATGGTTTTGGAAACTTTCCACTGTGAAGGAAAAATGTTTTTGGTTAAAATTGTGTTAAATATACGTGTGTAATAAATGGAAGAGTATGTGGGATCGTTGCATTTGTAAATAAAGGATGCAATCCATGAAAACTCTATAGGTATACTAGTTATAGTTTTATGAGAACCATGACGAACAAAAAGTGAGTTAAAATTACGCTGTGAAAAATCTACTTGTTCATCAGGTGATATAATTGTGTACATATTATGTATATCCCTTGCCATCGAACAACTAAAAATACGTAAAGCTGCTAAGTTCATTTTAGGCCATAATTGAGATTTTGATGCCATTTTCTTAAGAAACACATTCCGCATAAAATGGCTTAATCACTCCTGTCCAATGTATCTTAGTTGTTGCAGAATCCTGAAAAGAATATCAGTTTTTATGAGGAGCCTTATGTAATTTTTTTTTGTTTCTTCGGTCTCCTTTAAAATTTGGAAAAGTGTACTTAGACGACGCACGATATGCTGACCAACTAAAAAATAAATAATTTGGAAAACGTGACAGCTCGTGCAGAACCAGGGTCTATATAGTAACTTACAACTCCCAACCAATCCTGTGTGCGCGTTATTGGCAGAAATGAAGGGGGCCCCACAATTTTCTGCTGAATCCGCACAGCTAAGGTAAGAAGAAATTTTTCCTAACAAGAGACAATCTTGGAGGATTTGTCAATGCCTCGCAAGAGTCAGTAACCCGTGAAAAACATTTCTGTTGTTATTTTTTAGATGGCATAGGCTGGCAATCAAATCCAAGACCTTCGGTGAAACAGTTTTACACACTATTTATTACGCCACCGTCTAATATAATCTGAAACAAAACTAATTTCTCACGCCACAGTATCACAATACCTATAACTGGTCAGCTCGTTCATTCGTTTCCAAATTTAATCAAAAGTGGGAAACTTCAAAATGTTTTTTGGTATGTTAATAAGCTAAAAATCAGATAATGGCGTCAAATTACCGAATTTTAAAAAATTCCTAAAAATTAAAAATCATTGAATAAATAACATCCCCACCGATACAACGAACATTTAATACACATAGCAAATGCATTATAATTCGTTATATATACTAGACCACCACTACATAAATTTATATTTACATGCAAATATACATCCAATGCATTTGTGTATTCTATTTTAAAATAATATTCAAATTTATTTGTATTTTTTTAATTAAATAAACGCCATTTCACTGTCATTCTCTTTTCCATCTTATTCTGATTCAATTTTACAAAAAAAAAAATTATTATTCAATTTAATACTGAGTAATCAAAACTTTCTCCTCCATTTAGCTGATGATCCTTAAAATTAAATAATTTTTGTATTTCATAAAAATTATTACCACAAAAATATTTCCTTTAACAACCAACATCTACCCACCCAGTGTGTATCCTCAAAGTCAAATCTCTACTATGGTCATTGAAATTGAAAAGAGAAGGACGATTTTTCCTTGAGAGCAGCAAAATGAAAAGTAAATATCCTTTGCTAGATATATAGGCAACAAGAAAAGTACCTATATACGTATTACCTACCTTATACATATATACAGAAATCTAACTTTTAGTTAAGTCACCTGAGCTACAAAGCAAACACAGAAGTAAAAAAAAAATCCAATAAATATTATTTTATCAGATTGCTCCAGCAGTGGTACAATGTATAACCTTAAATGGTGTTGTCGCAACTCAATGTCCTTTTTTTTATTGTATAAATGTATCTTCTTTTAGCCAGGTGGTGCGCGAGGGATTTGTATATGAGTTAACATTGTTGCAAAATAGTCAACAAGGATCACCGAGCGGGTACAAAAAGGGAAACTGGGTGCAATGGTTCACTATGTACCCCGGACCCTCGTAACAATTTTCTTATTCTTTTTTTTTTTTGAAGTAATCGCAATAAATACTAGCAATAATCTTACCGAAACTTCATTAAGATGATAGATTTACGATCTATCAATAATTTGTATTGGCTTATCAAAAAAAACTTTCAATAATTCAGATCAGAAACTATATAGAAAATTAGTTGCTAATTTTATACGAAACAAGTGCTTAACTGCAATTTTTGTTTGCGAAGAAATGGTATGTATTTCGCTAAGTTTATGTTATTTAAGCGAATCAATTTCGCTCAAAAATATCGATAGACGAATTACATTTAAAATTGATTAATTTCTAATTATTATTAGTAACGCTAGGTAACATCTATTTAATTCCATTATTTTGTTTGCTGAAAACGAAATTTTCGCTAAGTTGAAGTTGATTTACCGAAAAACCGAAAAAAGCTAATATAAAGATATTTAAAATATATTTATGTTTGCAGTTATTTTGAATTATAGCAGCTTATTTCTTATTAGCACTAAAACATTGATGTTATTTCGCTAAGTTTGTGTCAAAGTTATTTCCCTAAGTTGGTGTCAATAAAAAAATCTAATTTTTCGCTGGAAATATTAGCTAAATCAAGTCCAAATCGGCGTGACTAATATTAGCAATCAATTACAAATGAAAAATTTAATGTTTATTCGTTCTTGGATCGTTGATCTTTATTTTTGAACGAAATTTATTCGCTAAATAACAAGCTTATAGCGAAACACAATTTCTTAGAGCATTTTTTTTGTTCACTAAAATCACAAAAAATCATTTTCCGAAGATATACATAATATGTATATATTTTTTAATCCGCATTTCCGAAAAAAATTTCCTTAAAAGTTGAAAAATTAGTCTTTGAAGATTTCTTCTTTTTTTAAACTCAAAAATTAAGGTTTTTGGACCAAAACTTTTTATTCTTATATTGAAATCAAAAAAAAAGTTTTCAAAATTTGTTTGGATGTTTGGATATTGTTTCAATTTTGCATACCTACTTGCATATTCGAATTTCAAAAAAAAGTACAGTAGGCAATTTTTTTCAAAACGTTCTAATCTCCAGGACTTTGCTTTATTTTATAGAGTTTCAAAAACTCGTTCATATTACCAAAAAAAAACCATCGCCAAAGATTCTTAATTTATAAATAAATACTTTACTTTCGTCTTCTTAATTCCAAACCACAAAATTTGAATAAAAAAGAAAATTTTAATGATTTGCAATTATTAACAAACAAAAATGATAAAAAAATATAATTAAAGTAATAACTAAAAAATGCTGTCATTTAATTTCCGCATCTATTCCAAAACTAAAAATTAAAAAAAGATATCCATACAAAAATTATAGAAATCAACGTCAACGACCTATCTTCTAAACCTTGAACACGCGCCTGCAAAAAAATTCAGCAAAATTTGCGTGACAACCTCGAAAATAATAATGTAACAATTTGTCTCTTTTCCTGTACTTTTGTTGTTGCTGTTTTTGTTGATATTTCAGAAAATATCCCAACTCGCAGTCCTTATGGACAAATCCGTTTCAAACATTTTTTTAATGAATTTTTAGCCTTTATACAAATATTTAAAGTCGGGGGTTAAAAAAAGAGGCTACCATTGATGGCGTATCCTTATTCGCACAGATCTCGATTACTGTTATAAGTTTTTTTTTTTTTTTTTTGTTAAACTTTTTCTATTTTAGATGGCGCCAAAATGTTTGTTCTGTATTTTGTAATCACTGCACGATTTTTGTATATTTTTTTTATCGTTTTTCTTTTTGATTAATTTTTTGGTATTTTTTGTCTTCCTGTTTGCTTTTGATTTTTGTATTTGATGGAGGTTCGTTCGTTTTCTCAATTTTCGTGGGCAATTTACATGGTAATTCTTTGGAGAAAAAAAAAAGGACGAACATTTATTTGCGTGATGTTTAAAAAAAGAGGCGATTTAATTTTGTTCAATTTGTAAATTGTGATAGGTTGGTTGTAATATAGTGGTGGGTGGCGGGGCAAGAGATTGAGAAGGACGAACGGGCAGGGCAGGTGATGGTGCTGGTGTGTCCTTGTATAAACTTTATTCAAATATTTCAAAGTAATTTCATTATATATGTAGGTATTATCCTTTGTGATTTAATTCGAAAGTTGGATAAATAAATGCATGCAATAAAAGGAATTGTGGCATTAATCTTTTCCTAATTGGAAGATGATGAAATGAGTTATTTAATTTTTGTTTCCTGTAAGTTTGTAATTGGTGGAAATTGAGCGATATTTTCTAGGAAAAAAATGGTGTCAGGTAGGGATAGAGGAGAATAAATAAGATTTTATGAATAAAAGTGTAATGATTCATTTATAAATAATTGTTGACAGAAACAATTTGGTGTTTTTATTGTAAGGCCATTGCTTACAAAAGTTGAAAGCCGCGATTTCAAGAAAGGCGGAAATAAAGCAACAAAATATGGAATGAAGGTTTATTACAACTCATTTGAACATGAAAGATACGTCGAAACCATTTTTGGGAGAATCCAATAATAAATATTGGTAGTTACTTATGGAACCCTCCCGTTTGAAATGAGATAAAATTCTTCGTTCAAAATCTTAGAAAATATTTATTTTAAGTTTTTCACTGCGAACAATAATCGAAAAATTCTCCAAGAGTATGCCTATAGGTATCTCTTGTCATGCTTTTCACAGCCGCGTCGTTGGATTTCGGCGGAAAATTGTAGGTCCCCTCCGTTCTTGTTAATAACACATACACAGGAAGTCACTATAGGCCCTGGTTTTACACGAGCTGTCGCACCACGCAATTTATTTTATTTTTTGTATTTTGGTATAGATTCAACTGTCACGCTGGAGGTTTGGGAGATCGAATTTAACCCCATTTCTTATAGAAACAAAATTTTGTCTATTGGGTGAAATGCGACAAATCCTCCAATAGTAGGTAGGTATATCGGAATCTCTTCTTAATAGTTCGGATTTGGCCGAACATTTTGGGTCCCCTCCATTACTGCCGAAATAGATGCGATGCGAGTTTTAAGTCACAAGAAACATGGTTCTTTAACAAGCTGTATATATTTTAAATAGTTGAAAATTGCATGGTTTGGTGTACTTTCTATACAAACAAATAAAATTAAAAGGAACAAATTCTCCTGAGACATAATTTTTCCTAAGTTTCATAAAAAATTATTTAAATTTAACACGAAATTTTCTAAAAATAATATGGGTGTCCAATAACAGAAGCCTCAAAACTATGAAACTTCTCCTTCTCCCACCATTTCAGTTAGCTATATATAGATAGTTATAATATTTTCTAATAATATCTACTATTTATGTTTGTGTATAAATAATAATTTAATAATATTTTAACAGCTTTTAGAGTTGTTGTTCTTTGCCAGTACACATTTTTTAGCTAAGTTCAAAGAGAACCTTTTCGAAAGTACAAACTTCTAAGCTATACCTATATCGTAACTTGAAATGTGCGTTCAATTCTATTGTAACAATCTCCATTAAGGACGTACTTCTTGATGAACTATCCTCAATTCCTTAGACAACTTATACGTATATATTATTGAGTAATATAATAATATGGCCTAGATCCTTTGAGGATGTGAATATAATAATATTGCCAATGCAACTTATAGAACGAGTTCGATGGGCAATCAATGAAGTGTGGCAATATACCAAATACTTCCATCGCACTCTCCTGATAATGCGGATCTCAAGTTATATATACAGAAATACAAAATTGATGCACATCTTGCTGATAGTCTAGTGCTGCTTCATAATATCTTCAGATTTATATACCTACACAGTACACACACAATCACCATTATAGCCACAAAATGATTATTTATGTGGTCGGAGATTAATCCCAGTTGGATTTAATCATCTATATAGGACCTATAAGGTATATATTTTGATTGTTTGCTGTGCCTTTGAAGGTTCTTCTACCAGTTACTTTAGCAATTATCATTACGGACTGGTAATAGTTGCACTTGAGACTCTCTATACCTACCCATTTCCATTCCCTACATCCTCATCCTTCTGTTTGTAAACTTCAAATTGAAAAGTGAGGATCCTGATGTTAAAACAGAAGGTGCTATGGGTAAAAGAAGGACTCTCTCTCTCTCACTATGATTGTCTGGCTTTAAAACGCCTATATAACTACTCTATTGACTGTAATTACATTGTAACTAACTGCCACAATGAAGTTAGTTCAAATCGGCCTTTAGCTGTGAAGATGTTCATTAAAGATTTAGAAAATTAAAGTAAATAACAATTACTTTGAATTGTTTTTTGGAAACAATGATTATTATATGGATATTGAGTGTGAGAGAAGGATGTTTCTTCTGTTCGTTAAGGTGGTTATATACCTATGGACATCCTTCATTCTATACCTTCAGTTAGAGGGGACTCGTTCAATTTAATTTAATTTAATTACACTATTAAATGAGATGTCTTTGTGGGCAGAATACTTCAAGGATACTTTGTAAATGATTTGATCAAACAGACACCTTTTGGATGAAATTTGAATACGGTTTCAAGAGTGTGATGCATGCATTTTAATTAGATACTGATAAATTAAAGATCACAATTTAAAGAGAGATGATCATTTTTCCATCGGAATTGTGTGATTATATACTTGTTGTGTTATTTCTGTTGGAAACACAAGATATCCAAAAAGACGAAAATTAAAGGTGCGGGTGGTCCCCATTTAACCATCTTTAGTTTCGTTTTTTTTGTATACCTTGTATTTCGAACAAAAATAACACAAGGGAAAATGTTTTGACACCAATCAGATTTATTTAATAAAATTTAATCTATTCGAACAAAATTTTTAAAATCCTTGTTTTTTTTTATTTTTTTATGAAATTTTGTTAACATTTAAAAAATTGGCACGCCATTTTAAAGAACATATTTATTAAAGCAGAATTTAAAAATGAATTTTGAAAAAGAAATCATCTACCCATTTTCGAAATATCGAATATTCAAATAGGTAATATTTTTTTTTTAAATCCAAATTTTTTTATTTTTGAAAATTTTGATATGCAATATTATTTCTATTTATTAGAAGTCCTTGTAAATAAAAATTTTATTAAAATCGGTTCAACGGATAATGACAAAAAAAAAATATGGTTCTGTAATAGATACCTTATACTGTTTTTTGTAGTCAAAATCGTAGGAGTTGTTTTCGTTTCGTTTTTTTTTTAACTTCAATTATCAACTAACAATTTTGCTGCCGATTTACGAAATTTAACAGTATCTAATTGTTGGTTGCTTTAAAGTTAAGTCGTTCAAAACTGATATACCTACATATATTACCCCAAAGATATTATCTGGAGCACTTTTTCGTGTTTGCGTTAGAGGCGCAATGAGCCAATTTTTTCATAATTATCCTATATATTAATTTTGTAAGATAATGGATATGAGTTTTTACTCCAATAGTCATACCATGAAATAATTTTTCAATATACAGGGTGTCCCGAAATCACCATGAGTTCCTAAGGTCATTTCAAGTCGAAAAACTTAAGAGGTAATTTTCTCGTTTTCGCTTCGTTTTCGATCTATAACGGTTTTTATGATTTTTATTCTTTTTTCCCTTGACTATCTCTAACTTTCCCAAACCATTCTAAACATGAATTTTAAGAAACGAAAGTCTGGAACAATTTAGAAGAGCCCTAGAACAACCTGGAACAAATTTTTGAATTTTGGATTTCTAAAAAGGGGGCCCAGAGCAAGGATAATAAGATATTTTCATTTAAAGTTTTTTTTGGGCTTAAAATCTTCAGTTTTCAATATTTTTTGATGATTCTTTGAAACAATTGGATTTGAGGGATTCTGCACTTGGAACAAGTTGTAGATTTTGGATTTTTTGAAAAGGGGGGGGGCAGGGGTGTTTTTGAAAAGCTAAAAAATCGGAGATGTTTTTTTAAAGTTAGTTTTTAAGCTGATAGTAAGAATGTAAGTTCAGAGCTTTTTTTCAATACATGCATTTATCATAAGGTTTCAAATGTCAATGCATTAAAAAAAAAATAAAATATTAGAGAGCCGTTTTTTTTGATATTTGAAAAAATGTTCGGAAGGTTTTATCTTTGAAAATACCCTTCCTACAATTTTGAGTTTTTGGAACAATATTAAGAACACTTTTTGAAATCCGAAAAAAATTTCAAAATTAAGAATTTCGAAAAAAGGGGGGCTAGAATTTTTTCGAATTTTGCCCATAACTTTTGAAATTTTGAACATAGGGGTCCAAAAACTTGGAACAATATTCAGAACAACTAGAACAACTTTCAAAAATTTGATTTTCGAAAAAACGGGGGCTAGGTCAAAAACGGTTTTTTGGCTCTAAAACCCCCATTTTTGAATATTTTTCAGAAAAAAACTTGGAACAATGCGGAACAAATCGGGAACAACCTGGAACAACTTTCAAAAATAGCAAATTCCAAAAAAGGGGGGCTAACTTCACGCACTCAATTATGAAGGTTAGATTGAAACCAAATGATTTAAACCAAAAAATCAAAAAATTCAAAATCGAACACCGCTAGTGTTTTTTCAATAAATTTGCTTGAAAATCTTCGAAAATCTAAATTATTATTCAAATGTTAGAAGCTGCATAAATTTTCGAGTTTTGGTGACTAAAGAATAAAATTTTCAGAGATTGTTCATAAATTCATGTAAAGATTCTGAATATTTAGTTAGAAAATTAATTTTTGATGAACGATTTTTAAAGTATTTTTTGTTTATAACAAAAAATTGAGCGTCTAAAGAAAAAAACCGCAAGGGATCTGGGACTTAGTGATGACTTCAAATAACGTCTAGTTACATTAAGAACGCATTTCAGTGACCCAGTGACTGCAGCCCCAAAGTTAATTTATTGCTTAAACACTATTTAAAAAAAAAAAACTCTTTATAACCATGAGAAATAACTCATATCATAATGTACAGTGTATATAGAGTGTACGGGATGCGTCAAAATGCATTTTTTTTTAAATATTTTCTTAAGAATTTCATTATGTCCCACCCTTACAATGAAAGTGACCTAACTAAAAAATTCGGCATCTTTTTTACAGCCTAGTTTTAGAGTCCATTTCGCTTTCAAAGGTCAGTTTATTGAAAAATCAGAAGTTACAGAAACTTTGAGTTAGGTCACTTTCATTCTAAGGGTGCGATGTGCAATAACGGTTTTTGAGCTACCACATTTTTGAAGTAAAACTTCTTTTGCGGCATGGGGGTAAAAAATTTTTCTATGAGCTGTCAGTGACATGTCAAACCGACATACAAATTCCCGTCACCAATTACAAAATTCAGCGTCACGATTTTGCAACGGTTCTGAGTTTCAAATCGGGTGCCCTGTTGTCGTGAAAGAAGTTTTACTTCTAGCGCGTATACATAAGTACGCACACTCTTTTTTTTATTTAGACAAACCTTTACTTTGATTTAATTTTTGGGTCACCCTCTCCATAATTGAATTTTATTTTTTACCAGATTTTTTTATTAACACTTCTTAAAAGTTGGACCAACATTTTATAATGAAATATTTTTCACGACCTTCAGTATGAAGCTACAAATAAATCGATAATAAAATAAAATTAATTTGTATTTAAAACGTTTAAAATTGCAGTATAAATATTCTACTACTTTTAATGCTCTTGAAAGCTTTCCATGGTTGCGTAGTTTCTTAAAAGGTATAAAACTTAGAATAACTCACCTTATAGATCGAAATGTTATGTTATGACTTATGACCATTTGAATTTAATAAAAAAAAGAGGCGACATACACTGGCAACTTCCCATAGGTGCCCTTGGAAACTGGAAACTCGAAGTTATTTTGTTAGAAGGAATCTCCTTATTCAAAATATTCAAAGAGCTTATAAGGTGGTTCAATATGAGATCGCGTATTATATTTTTAGGTAGTAGTATTTTTGGAAGATTTTTTAAACTGTCAATTGAATTTTTTTACAAACCCTATCAATTCATAGTTACAGCATTGTCTCTAAAAAAATTATAATTATATTCAGGAATAATTGATAGCATTATATTTGTTTTCGATATATTCGAGTCGAAAAACATTTTTTAACAATTTCTAATAGTTTTGTTTTGCATTTTGTTTTGACTTAAAAAAAAAAATTGTCAATTAAATGTTCTTACAAACTTTGTCAGTAATTGTTGACCATTAATTATGGGACACGCTATATAATACTCGTTATCTATATATTCAAATTCAAATTATGGCAAACAGTTCCGTATTTTTTTTAATATGAAATTACTGTGTGAAATATTGGTATCTATACTTACATACATCCTAAAGCAAAATCGTAAACAGTAAATAATTTAAAATATTCCTAAAAGTCTATTCCAATTTTAAATATATATTTATCTATTTATTTTATTTCTAAATGCACTAAATTCCATTCCAAATAAATTCTATTTTCATTTCGTAATCTTTCACTCATCATAAATACTAAATAGTATTTCAATATATAAGTGAATACCCTGAACCCTCATAATATATTTGATGCTTACTTTTAATAATATTCAAGTTCCTATAGCTATTTAAAGTGCATCTGAAGTGAATAAACCAAACAAACAATTCAAGTTATAAAATACAGTAGAATCTCAAAAAGATGAACAGATATAAAACAGGTACCGTTCATCTTTTCAAATTGTTCATCTTTTCGAGCATCAACATTTTGTTGAGGAAGAAGATTATGGTAATAAATAAAAACATTAAAAATTATTTACATAACAAGTTAAAATAAGCCCCAAAACACTGTTCAGGAGGAACTAAATGCAAAGAAAAAGAACATTATTATGTTTGGAATAAAGTTTTCATCTTTTCGAGTACAAAATTTCAACCTGTTCATCTAATTTGAACACTCAAAAGTGGAAATATTTCTTTCATCTTATAGAACCATTCATCTTTCCGAGATTCTACTGTATATACATTATACATTGGTAACAATAATTTTTATATTGTGCTCCATATTCACTTGTACATTCTCTTCAGTGGCATCGCTTTTATACATCATCTGAAATTCCTTGGGGGCTTAAACTTCGACCGCCATTCAGCCAAAAAACTAAATGAATATGAAAAAAAATTAAAGTTTTTCAAACATATACCACTGCTCTTAAAAAGTTCAACAGCAATCAGGATACTTCGTCGGTCGAAACCGTTTTCCAAAAGATAAGAGCCAAACTTGCATCAGTATTATCCTGTTCGGTTTATACATATTCATGTGCAGTGCACCATCTAAAATGTTTCCTATATAAAATAGCTACATTTTAGTGGTATGTATGTATGTGTGTGTGTAGGTTTATATTATATTGCTTCTGCTAATGCACACCAGAGTTTTTGAAATGCTTCGCTAACCAAGTCCAATCAGATAGTTGAGCAACATAGCGAAACACTAAATTCCATGCTCAACTAAACTAAATGTTTCAGGTGGGTATTTTGTATTTTTTTTTTTTTTTTGGCAAACCCAATATTTTATTCGTAACAAAAAAAAAAGAATACTATGATTCCAACTTGAAACTTTGCAACATTCATTTTGACTGCATGTCGTCCTATATATACGAATATTCGTGGTTTATATAGTTTTGTCTGTTTCTCATAGTTATTTTGGTTGCGGTTTGTTGTTTGTTATTGTTGTAGTTGTTGAAGAATAAATACGGTAGGTATATTATTACTACAATTCTAACTTGCACCTGGAAAAAGTATTCCATTCATTTCGAGGATTTGTACAAGTAACATTTTCAATGAAACAGAGCTGCACATCAGTGCTGGATTTACATAATTTTGTGTTCTTTTTCTTAAAAAGTAATAAATATAATATTTTGTCAAGTCAAGCTTTTATAAAGATGATCAAAACAAATGGTTCAGAATAGGTCAGATGAAGGCTTACTTGAGGGCATATGTTTTACATTCTCATTTAAGGCAAGTATTGGTTTCGCAGGCAAAGAAAATTTCCATGTTTTAATGAAACTGAGTACTACTGAGTATTACGATGATGGAGAAGTCCAAAATTGTTGTATTGTTGTTGCATACCGCGTTCGGTAAATTTACAATACAGTTTTATATTTATTCACAAATACTATAGCTTTTCGCATTTTTTTATAATTATGTTTTTTAATCAGAAAATTATCAAGCCTAAAATTTTGAAAAATAATAACGTAAAATCCAAAGAGAAAACAATTTGTCTTTCTCTTTTTTTCATTGTTAATTTAAAAAATGCAGTCAGCTTTTCATATTCGTTTTTAGAACCACATCCCTGCTCTTTGGTTGTGGGTCTTCAACGGCAGCGTATGACAAGCTGCTGTTAAATTTGGAACTTGACAGCATTATCTACTGTATAGTGGGAAATTAAAAACCGTGTAGAATTAATGCTTCAAAAACCAAATGCTGTCTCGTGTCGTTAAAGAATTCTTACCAAAGATAGTGAATTATAAAGATGTGAAAAAAAATTCTGAACAATTGTTGTTGTTTTTTCTTTTGTTCGACTTGGGCGTTATTTACAATTCTTTTTGAATTTTTTTAAAGGAGAGAACGCCCGAAATAAAAATTTTAAAAGTCAAATGGGAAATAACGCCCAGAATTGGAAATATCGCCCAAAAAAAAATCCAGAAAAACCTCACTGTTTATGCGCCGCGATTTTTTTTAAGATTATCTTATCTTTGAAATTTCACTTTGGAAATATCGCCCAAAATTTAGGAAAGAACACCCAAATAAAAAAAAAATTTTTGGAAATATCGCCGAAAATTGAAGAAATAACGCTCAAATTTTTCAAAAACAATTTACGATATTGCCAACTTAAGATTTAAGAAAAATATAAATTTCGGCGACATTTCCATTTTTTTGGGGCGATAAAAAAAATTTGTGCGATATTTTAAATCGATTTGGGTGTTATTTTCTTGGGCAAAAAAATATGTACTACCATTTGCCGTGAGTATGTATGTATGTGTGCAAATATAAACAGTGGCGCTTACTATAAATCTTGCACAGGGCGCAAGTTTGGCTGAGGCCGGCCCTGAAACCGCAAACCTCCATGACAAGAGATAATCAAGGAGGATTTGTCACTTCCTGTACAAGACGTATATAGTAGATCTAAAAATGGAAAATTTTGAAAATCGAACCTAGACCTTCGGCATGACAGCCCAACGCACAATTCATATCGACAGTTAAAGTGGAGAAACTCGAAAGTCGTTTTTCAGAAATAAAAATACCTGGCAAATTTTGTGTGGCGATCTATATATGTATGTATGTATATAGTAAGAGGTTTTAATTCTGGCTTTTTTGTAAAATGTTCAGAAGAACATTGTAACATTGAAATTGCCAAGAAGTGGGTCTGATGCTTTTGAATTTTTTGCATTAATAATATTTTTTTTTTAAATTTTTTTTTTTATTTTTTTTATTTACGAGGTCCTGCACTTTAACCGTCGCGTCGATAAGAAGAATCGCCCCATTTTACATAATGCCATCTGTTTTACATCTTTAGGTCGTACTTCCCGTGAAAATCGGCACTCTCTATACTGACCAGAGTGAAACTTTTTACCAAATGCAAAAAGATTATCAGTATATCTATACCCCATATATACTCATCAGTCATCACCTATACAGTGAAATATTTTTGCAGACAATTCATCATTCGCTTTTATTTAAAAAAAAAATTCAATTCAAATTGCTTACTTCAGACTTCAAACACTTTATATTTATTTGCCTTTATGCGGTTTGTAAAATATGTAGGTAGGTACCTAAAAGTTTAATTTCTCGAAAGTAGGCCAAGTAAAGATTGAACCGCATGTTATATGTATGTTGTGGGCCTTTTACCTGCAAACAAGTGAAAATATTGAAAAAGTTAAGGGTTTTTACCCCCAAAACAAGAATTGCTTTACTGTAATGGACTGTGGTATAAGCTATGGGGTAAATCATAAAAGTCTTTAAAGTATACTTCTGGATTTTTGTACTTTGATATGCTCTCTTGTCAGTCAGTACAAGAGTTTATTATTCTGGAAGCAAATAAGGATAGCTTTAAAATAAGGACCAATCTTTCAAAATATAGCAATGACCTGAGGCAAATCTGCCTCTGATGTTAATTTTTAATAATTCTTAAATAGGTATAAATGTACGACTTATAAAGAAACCTCAAAATTGTACTTGGGCTCATGGAGTGGGTTATTGAATATCATATTATTTGCCAAAGAGAAGATATTTATTTGTTGCTTTGTCCAAAGTTTTAACACTGTGTTGATCTGTATCTAAACATTATATAGGTATATAGGAGAGAGAGAAAGTGTCCTTCGTTCATAAAACATGGGTATATGCTTCAAAATGAGTATTTATATTTATAGAGGTATATACCTACTACGAAGGTAGAAATATACTTTTTGTGTGTGTACATATACTGTATACTATACAAAAGCTTCTTCGACATTTCCGACTATATAGGATTATTTTTGTTTTGACGTTGTCAGGATTAAAAAAAACTTTTTTGGCAACAATATCTTAGTTGCTAAGGGATTATTATTTTCATTGAAATAATATTTCGTTCGACATAAAATATTTCTTCTTGATGTACTTAGTGCGGTTGATATAGAGTTTCTATATATATTTCTATAGATATACATATACATATATTCTTATATACATACAAATATAATTATGAGCTACTAAAACTCGCATCAGAGAGAGGATTTGGCAAAAATTTTCAAGAGGAAATGATTTAGGTATCATGTTTTGGTTAGAAAACAACAATTTTTGTACATCTTTAATCCTCTTGAACAATTATTATATGAATAAAGCTGGTATTTGATTCTAATGTGTTTGTTTATCTTTAAATTTCTAACAAATTTTTTAACATTTATTTAAGAGTTTATAAATGACTTTATTAGTTTTTTTTTTAATTTATCTAAGTTTATTTTATTTATCAGAAAATATTACTGATGAGTGCAAGTGAGATCACCGGGACGAATCGCCAATTTTTGTAGGACTTAAAGGCCGTTAAAAGCTATTTTGAGAAAATATTAATGTTTTTTTCATTTGCCAATTGGTAATATTTCGAGATTTTAAAACGAAATGATGGTGTCGAATTAAAACCAAGTGGTTTTTCGTCATACAGTCTGTTGGAGATATATATACCGCGTCCGTCTTCCACTGTAATTCGAGCTAGAGCCTAAATCAGTGCTGTACGAATTTGCTTGAAATTTGGAAAAGAATTTTACAATATTTCTATAATATTTTGCTCCGTAGAATTTTAAAGGGAACGCACGAATTTACCTTTAAGCTCATTTAGGATGAGTACAGCTGCCATATAATGTTTTTTTTTTTTTTTTTTAATTTTCTTGAAAACGGCCTTAACGATTGAAACTAAACTTAGTACCATGTGATTTATAATTTTTTTTCGTGGGTAGTTGTTTAAACCTTCAAGAATCAATAAGGACCGAAAAATGAGTGCTCATAGTAGTGTGAGATTCTTGCTTCACTGACACCACCTCCTCCCAATTGCAACTACAAATGTTACGACTTGCGTACACCTAAAGGTAGAACTATAATAATCGGATGCCGACGTAAGTAGTCGTACGAAACGAAACGAATACATAGAATTTATATGACGTGCCCATAATTGAGGTTTGCTTCGATTCGACCAATTTTCGTTAACTTTTGCTTTCGGAAGTCAAGAGCGCTCACTGACATGCGTAAGTGAACTGAGAGAATTTTCTTCCGACATCTTCCGACTATTATAGTTCTACCTTAATCCGTCATCGGCCGAAGTATGCTTTGACGTCGTCGGCGGAAATTGACCGATCGATGCAAATGTATGTTAAAGACAGAGAGTGCGTACACCACTCCAACCGACATCGTCAGATATCGTTCGGGTATTACCGATCAACCAACGAATCCAAAATTGCTTGCCAATTGGTAAATTTTAAATGATCTTAGCATTTATTTTCAAATGTTTTTAAGATATTTAGTACTTATACTACTTTAATATTTCCTTCCTGCCACTATTTCTTTGAAAATCACAATACTCATTTCCATACCTAACACGAAAGAGTCTATTCTCCAGATGTTCTTTAAAAATTGTATAAAGTCCATCAGGGAACATTCCTCTTAATTTGAATTTGGGGCCTTCGTGGCAGACCTTGTCAAAGGCTTGTGACACGTCTAAGAAGACAAAAATTTTCTTTTTTTTTAAAGCTTTCTCGCTGAAGTCAAGCTTTAAAGTGGCAAAGGAGGTTTATTAATCTTTTACTAGGAAGCATTTTAAGAATTTCTGCCGTAATTAAGTCATATCCCGGAGCTTTCTTGGATTTCCGCATTTTTAGTTTTCTACTTAATTTGGTGAGCGTTATATATTTCTTGTTATGAACCTTTCACTTTTGTTAAAATTCACATTAATATTTTCATTGAGTGCTTCTCCATGGAACGGTTTAAATGTTTTTATTTATAAAAGTGATGGGGTACAATAAAACTGTGTTTCAGGTTTTAGACAAAAATTCGTATTTAACGGATATTATGGGTTTGCGTACTTAGTTTTGAGAATTCTATTAGTATATAGTCAAAGTAATATTTCATTAAACATTTTACAAGCAATTTTTATCATAAACTGGCTTCGCACGGGTAGAAATCTATGTTGAGTACAAAATTAAAAAATAAAATAAAATAAAATAAAATAAAATAAAATATCCAACCCTAAAAGTATGCAATTACGCGTTTTAACGATTAAACGACTTTTCTGGTTGATAATTCAGTCAGTAGTGTGTTTACTTGGATCAATACGAATGCAAAAAAAAAAATCTCCCATATGCAAATCGGATGATATTCAGCCCACGTTAAGCAAGTACGAACAAAAACCCAATTAATTTTTATATATTTAAATAGAAGATACAAAAAACCAAATAAAAAAATCAACAATTTTGTAGTAGGTATACTTTTGACTTTTCTTCAATTTTTTTCGTTAACAATATTATCATTTCACCATTGAACTATTACCAAACATCTTTAATATGTCTATAGTCACGTCATGACTTTTGAACTACTATAGATCATAATTCATGCGTTCCAAGGGTTTTTATTTGTTTTTTTTTATAAATTTTACGTGGGCTGGTGGAGAACAAGGGATTAGCAATCAACTTTCCCTTTTTCAATCCATTTCTTCTATGTGAGTTGTAAGTTTGCAGGAATGGAGCGGACCTACAATTTTTTTTGCCGAATCTGAACGACTAATTGGGAGGCACTTCAAATGTCAAGAGATATCCTTGGAGGATTTTTCACTTCTTCCCTCGAGGCAACAAAAAAATATTTTCAGTTTTAAAGTAAAATAGGCTTGGGTTCCGATCTCCAGACCTCTGGTCTGACCGGAGCGTCGCGGCGTCGGTCGCTTCGGTACAGTCAAAAGGGGTTCTGTATTCTACATAATGATCTGATACGATAACCAAAATAAATCCTCTTTTACCGTCGAACATTTATATTTTTTTTCATCCGCATAAGCTGTAAGAGACCTATACATATAATATGTACATTGTACAAACATATGTACGTACATACCAAGTTCTTAGTTATGTTTATCTGAAATATTTATAATTTTTTTTTCAACATATACACATCATGCTTCCTCTTTAAAACCTTTAACTTAAATCAATTGAAAACCACTTAACCATAAGAGGAAAAACTTTTGACACTATAAGGTAAGAATTCACACTTTTCTGGGAAATTGTAGATTAAGTGAAGATTTTAACCATAATTGTATCAGCTTTGCCAATTAGACGATTTTTTTTAAATTGGGTTTGTATAAGCGAGAAAAAACTTTCAATGATGTTTCCGATGGGATTTTACATGTATATGATAAAAATCCATCTCTTCATACAAAATTTAAACGATTATGCGTCCTGTTTTTAAATTAATTGTGACTTAATTTATATGGGTAACTTTTGAATTGTCTCATCAAATTCAACCTTCAACTTCTTTGCATTATTATCTGCTATATACTTTTTAAAATTCAAAAAAGGACGCAAATCCAATCACTTCCAGATGGAAATCTTAAGTTAATTTTCTATAACCTTATATACCTACCTACCTACCTACACCACAAAAAGTGACATTTTTTCGACCTCGCACCCATGGACAATATCAATACCTAAATCTTGTTCAAAAAGGTGGTGTCCCCTAAAAATTTTCTGACATCAATATAAGCTTTGTCAATGTGTCAAAAGAGTGTACAGAGTAAGTAACCCCAGTTAGGAAAAAGAATCAAAATACAAAACAACTTTTTTATAAACCTGTATACCCTCTTACGAATTAAATCATTTTCCATCAAACCTTTACCGCACCCCCCCTTTGGTTTTCTGTTTGCTTTGGTTTAACATGGTTTCTTCATCATCACCGCGCATCATGCTGCTGCCACCCACTGTCTTTTTGGTCGTTCTCTTTTTTTGTCTGTTTGTTTGTTTGTTCAGTTTCCGGTTCCTCCTCGCTCTTCTCCGCAATGTTAAAGTCTCATGCCATGTGATAGCGATTAGTAAACGACATGCTACCGATGAAGATAATAATGTAATAAGGACGACGATGAAGTCAACAATGGTAAGGAAGACGCACACAGTACTCTACCTACCATCCTTGTGAGTTTTTTCTTTTTTTTTTTTCCAAAACACCTTCCCCTCCCCTGTCCAAATAACCAAACTGCGAGAAAGTGACTTGTTATTGTCATGGAAGTTAATTTTTTTGGGCAGCCCGCACTCACAAACAAAAAAAAATTTGATTCAATTGTGATAATGAGGACGAAGAAGTATTTTCACTTATTTCTATAAGTGACAGAAAAAAAAATAAGTGACATTTTTTGGAGAGAAAAATAAAAATAATAATAATTATAAACACATTTTAGGATTTTTTCCTACTTATGTAAATTGTAGGTATCTATGTAATTTTATCAGAATTTCATTAACATGCTTTTCTCTTTTTAATTTCAGATAAAAATACAATTCTATATTTAGAATTTAAGGTGAGATTGGTTTGATTTTTTGTTTACAGAAATAATTTTCCCTTACTTCAGGGAATTTTATACTTTATATTTACTTTCAATTATATTATTTATTATTAGTATTTATCTGATTCTGAGTAGAATTGTTTTTGAAGTGGAAAATGTACTATACATATACTTTACGTACTGTAAAGCTGTAGATATGTAAAGTGTTATTGACCGATTCTTGTGTTTATGACTGTGTTTCCAGGAGCGTAAGCTAAATAAATTCGTTAAGTATATGTTTTAACTTAAACAATTTTGATTAATGCTTTGGATACCTTATTAAAATCGATTTATTTTTCTGTCAAGATTCCAAAAAGGTAAGTTCGTGATACTTTTTTTCGTTCACTGTATCTCGAGAACAAAAAAAATATCGACTTCAATTACATGTTATTTCATGTATAATAACGTCATGAAGTGCAGAAAGGGTTTTAAAAAATAATCAACTAGAAGATTTCTTACTAGGTACATCGATTTAAAAAAAAAATTTTCCTTAATTTTATTCTACACGCAATGATATAATGAATTATTGATAATAATTAAAAAAAAAAAAATCAACACACAGTTTTTTTTTGTTCAAATCAATAAAAATGGTAAAAGTGGTTGACAAATTTTTTTCCTCTCGAATATCTTGATAATAAAAACCGAATAAAAAAAAACTTAGCAAAAATACTAAAAAATTTGGTCTCGTCGAATATCTCGAAAACATTTTTGGTCCCCACTTGATTGCATATTGAAAACCCTAATAAGGCCTTTGAAGTTATTTAATTGGGAATTTTCTTGTTAAGAAATAACTTCCTCTAGTTTACAAGGGCGTCAATGGGAAGTTAACATAGTCGCATCTTATTTAATGAAAGGGTATTGACAACAATTTTAGTCGTTTAAAATAAACTGACATTTGTCTTCAATTTTTGAATTTATAAAATATCGACAAATGAGATGATTTTATTTCTTCACATCACTGAAAAGTGTTAAAATTGCATTGAACCGTCTAATTAATTGTATACTAAACTATAGGCAATGGATGATATTAGGTTCAAAAATAAATACGGTTTTTTGTACTATTTCTTGCTAACAAACGTTATTCTTAAAAAGATTAACAGATTAACAATTGGCTATCAAAACTTGTAAAACATTCAATTAGATAATGTATTCAATTAGATAATGTAGTAATGTAATAACGGTTTCAATTTTTTCAAGAATCCTCTGCATATGAAGACAAGCTGTGTTTGCTTAACCAATCATCTTTTGCATCCATAAGTTGTTTTTCATAATTTGGTGGAAATTGTGTCAATTGGCTTAATTTTTACTAGTTTTGCAGCATCAAAATTCACTCTTTTGAAACAGTATTTTGACTTATGCTTATATTTTCTCAAAAACCAACGTGAAAAAGCAGAATATGCAATGAACCCTGAAAAAAATTCTATATTTAAATTTTTTTTAACTATATAAGTTATTATGAACCATCAGTTAAAGTAAAACAGTTTAAAAAAAAAAACAACACAAACATTTATATGTATGCCAGGAAGACCTAGGGTCTTATAAATTAGGCAAATGTTAGAAGGAATAGAAGGATAGGATAGATTTTTGCTGGCACAGTGGATTGAGAAATTAGGTTAGGTTTTGATTATCTCATTAAATCCGATTGGTGGCGTTTAGTTGAGGAAAAATAGAAAAGAATGCTGCCTAGACTGGGGATCGAACCCACACATCCAGGTTAGCAGTCAAGCACTACTTCCACTGCGGCGGGGCCACCCCTTAAATTAGCCACTTAAGACAAACAAGGCCCTGAGCTTAAATTATTTCAAAAGTTTTGAAACTTGACCGCAAGTAATCGAGAGATTGGAACTAGAAGACGGAGATAGACTAATTTTTGTTTGGAAAATAAAAAAAAAAAGAAAATAAAAAAATGAGATTAAGTTTAGCCGTATTTTTGTTTGTTCAAATAAATCTATCAAAATATATAAGTAATTGTAAAATTGTAAATGTAAATTGGTTTAGCGATGACATGAAATATGAATTAAAAAAGGCAGATAATTTGTCTGGCTGTTTCGAACGGAAAGATTTGATTTATTTGTTTATAGTACACTCGGGCGTATACGTACTTTTTTATTTATATGAAATATAATGTTGGAGCAATATGACATAAATGTTGGAACTTTACCCATTGTTGTAATTGACAATGTTGTTTCATAAAATTAAAACAAAAATCAATTAAATCAATAAGTTTTTTTTAGCAATTATATTCACTCAATAATTTTTTTCATTTTTCCTGAATCCAGCAGCACTCAGTAAGGCTTCAGTTGATGTAAAGAAGGTTCATTTATTGAAGTAAATGTTAAAAATTCATTGCTTGTAAAAATATAAAGAATTAAGAAAAAATTTAAATTTATTTATATCAGCCTTCTCAAATAAAATATTATATATTATATTTAAAGAAAGTACTTTCAACAATCATTCTCATCGTTGTTCAAAATTTAAATATTTTGAATTGTTATTGGAAAATCTTCAAGATCAATACTGTACTGTAAATTAAAAAAGAACTATGCAAAAATTTAAATTACTTTCATAAACTTCAAAATTAAAAGTAGGTAATAACCGCATTTCCATTTCATAGAAGGCTTTGGAAAATGAAAACAATTAGTCATAAACTTAAAATAACATGAAAGTAATATTCTTACCACCATTATTCTCTTCTAGACTGCAAATATATACATATTTTCCATCACTTGCATGCTTTTTAAAATTTTAGTTTTTATCAGTTAAAATTGATCGAGTAATTTAGCGACCTTATTTTTTAATTCCTTTGAATTTATTTATTTGAGAAATTTGATGTATTTTTTTTTAGTGATCAATCAATAAATATAGTATTTAAAATGAGAAATGAGATCAATGATAAACATACATTTTAATGATAAATATGAAAAAAAAACTCCTCAAAAATTAATTGTATATGTGTAATTAAAATGAATTTCTCAATCTGTGTACTTATACTGATTATTCTTAAAAAAAATACACATACATATTTGAAAAAAAGATTAGTAAAATTAAATATATTTTGACTGAAGTCACACACGAAATATATCAAACAAATTAAAAACTATAAAGTATACTATTATAATTTTTAGTTTTGTTAATTATTCCATAAAATTAAATTCTTTATGTTGCGTTGCAACAAACGAAAGTCGAATCTAGTGTACACATAGAAATTCTCAAGATGGAAAATTGACAAGAAGTGTATCACAATATAGCAAATAATATATGTATCAAGATTTTGATTATTGATACACATACATATACATATTTTGAAAATCACCGAAAACGGTTTGTGAAAATTTTTAAAGTAGAGGCTTTCGGTAATTAATTTTGTTAAGCTTATTAATTATTTTTATACCTATACCTATTCATTTATGAAAATTATCATTTGACTGCGTAAATTGTACTGTTTTAACCTAAATTAAATTGGTATGTTATTGAATTAAATGTTGGAAATTTATAATTAAATACTATTGTTATTAATATTATCTATAACATTAGTTTTTTAGCCAGGTAGTATATTATAAGTTGCTTATAAATATATAATAAGTTAGTCCAGGTATAATAAAGTATGTAGCACTTTTACCCCAAATATCTTGGTTTCGATTCACAGCCCAGTCTTCAAATTTAGCCCTGATCCCGATACGCATCAATAGAAGAAGACAGATGTAGAATGACTCAACCAATTTGATGTATTAAATTGGGACTCGGGACCAAGATGACTGACGGAGGAGCTTGTTGTTTGGCATTTTATTACCATACCTACATCCCACATATATCTTCACTACAGCACGCAGGAATAGCCTAACATATTATTTCTTATATCTTCATGTATGTTTAATATGTTTTGTTTATTCAAATAATTTTTTTTAATGAAAGTTTATTTTCGGTGAGCCTAAAAAAAAACCTATTTCAAAAACTGTCTTACCTTCATGAAAGTTTCCCTAAATTTTCAACAAAATTCTTTAAATACCCAACCTATTAATGTATAACATTGTACAGGCACAAACCTATATACTTCAAAACTTTTCAAACGTTTTTTTTTTTTGTTTATGTAAACCAGGCCCAAAATATGTTTTATAATACATAAACTATTATAAGTATGTTTGAAAGACACAACCTTCAAATAATCTCATGTTCTCGTGTTTTTTGTATAAGACTTATCACCCACTTATTGCCAACCAATATACACATCGTAGAAATGAAGAAAAAATAATATCTATATGATTTATACAAGCAATTCCCAAGTTGGTATACCTTCCTTATACTATTGGGAACTTCCAAATTTGTAGGCTCCTGGGTCTATGGCCTATATATGTATATATATAGGAACCTAATACAAGAGCACACCCATCGAACCTTCATCAAATAAGTTTTTTTTTTTTTTATTTTGGTTCGTTTTGAAAATTATAAGCCACTCACGTGCCAATCCTCTAAATCGCCTCAAATATCCTTCTATAATAATTCTGACGCCCATCACACGCCGTTAACCAGAGTAGCAATTTTTTTTTCTAATAATAATTCTACTATATCTAGATATACCTTCTATTTTCTATTTAGGTTCCACTTGCTGCTCTTGTCTCTCTTGTCGTTTTTTTTCAAAAATTGGAAAACATTTTCAAAATAGTCGTTCTTTGATTTATGTCCCTATGGCCCAGTGCTTCCCGATGCTAGAGATAGGTGCTCTGTTCTATATATGTATATTTTTTTTATATATATGTATGTATGTCTCCCCCTAGAACCATGCATATAAGGCTGGAGGTGGTATAGCTTTATTTATATATGCGAGAGGATACATTTTGGGTTCAAGGATATGGCTAAGAGAGGAAGCTGTGAATCCCTTTGGGGCCATATATAATAATAAACCTTCAAAGCAGATGTGTTTTATTAAAACATTTCTCTAGAGCACACACATGCCGTGGATGCTATGAATCTGTGTATGATATTGTCTATCTCTCTATATAGGTTCGTAGGAAGAATATTACATAGCAAGCAAACGAACGCCAACTTCACCGCCATCGGCTTCGCTATCCCACCATTCGTTGTCATCTTCGTCGTCGACAATTTCAACAAACGATGTCGACGATTTACTGCAGAGCGCAATTTATAAATTTTTAAAACGATCATTTGCGTTTCGGACGGCACAATTCAGAGCAATATATAGTACTGCTATACAGAAGAAAAACACCAGGGATGGTATATTATAGACTCTTCTCATGCTCCAACTTATTTTACGCATGACATGTTAGAATCCTTGTGATGTTTGTAAAGTAAGGATAGAAAATAATGTAATATGGTGAAAAGGTGTTATTTTAATGATATAGAATCTTGTTGGGTGTATCTTTTATTAAATAATTTATTTGGACTATAAACTTGAGCAATGAGATATAACAGTTTATTCGTATTAAAAGTCGGTTTGGATTTACCTCACGACAAATATCAGTGGAGGTCCCTGGCTCTACAAGGCCGCTAAACGGTAGATACTATTAATAAAACAAACTGTTATAAACTGGTATTTTTTATTCACTTTCAATTCATTTATGCTGCAATCTTTTAATACATTGCAAACCTATCTGTTATATACAACCAATAGAACAGAACCAATCTTATGGGGGCTAACCCCGAGCGAAAATGGGAAACTCTATTGTATATTTTTTTAAAAGCAATGCTTGATTTACAAAACCACTTAATCTCAATTTATAACAGTTTTGTTTATATAAAGGTAGTTATAATATGGACCTTCCGCCGAAGGGCATACTTCCAGAGTTTTTCTGTCAAAGTTCGCAAAAAGCGTAACTATAATTATACACCGTCTTTTAATGGCGATAATCTGTTATAACTGTAAATAAAAAATTCAATCTGCTTGCCCACTGATGCCTACCGCAGTTGACGGTCCATGGCATTTATAATTAGAACTGTTATAACTTGGTATATCTTCAGTTATTTTATTCACTCGATTAGCCAGATTAAAATTTTAATCCTGATTTAAATAAAATAATTGATTTTAGTTTAAATCTAGATTAATAGAGTGAATAATATGGAGGTTAAACATTTTAATACGCTGGGTGACCCCAATACCCACCCTACTAGGTCCTGTGAGGCTCCATGAATAGTTCATCCTCTTTTAAAAACACAAAATGTTATAAATTGTCATGAATAGATTAATTATTTGTAAGTTGTCATGGTATAACATCTCTGTACATATGTTAAAGTCCTAAAACCGGGATAATGTGGGTCACAGTAGCTATATCGCTCGCCATCATCAACTTAATAATCGAATTAGGGCACAAGAACCCCTATTTATAAAAATTCTTTTCGTTTTTAAAATACACAGGCTTACACAAAAAAAAAAAAAAGGGTTGCAGAGAACTTAAAAATGTCATTTTTATCATTTTTTCTTTCAGCTCTGGAAAATAAGCAAAGCATATACGATAAATGAGCTCTAACCGTATGCTCCTTATGAATGGTTGAGTGTTATTGATTTTTGCATATACCCCCTCCCCATTTCTCTTGCCATGGATTCCTTTTGGTCGATACATCATTTACGATGGTATATATAGTTGTGTGTCTGTTTTCGTGTGTGTGGGGGGAGAATCCTACATTCGCATACAAAAAAGGGAGCACTAAAAATCATCATCATGTTCCTATTCGATTCAAGATATAAGTAGAGAAGGCAGAATATATCTTTACCTATAGATATAATACATTATGAACACACACACATAAGTGTACATTATTATATGTACATGTATATGCTTGCAATTTATAGCAAAACGCTTGAAGCTGAATGTTCTACATTTCTAATGACATTTGGGGCAGGCAAATTATTCTGCAATTAATGTCAAATTGCAGTTTATGAACTAATTCATCAGTCAGCCATAAGGTACCGTATAGTACGCTCTATGGCAGCAGGACGAGGCAGGCAGCAAGCAAGGCAAAAATAAGAGAATTGTGGGACAAATATGCGTTAGTTGCATTCATATGAGGTCTATATATACCCACATCGTATAATGGGTTTATGGAAATTACAACTTTCGATTGGCAGCACTGTCGTTTTTGACACCATCTCTCTCTATACAAAGCGGATACCACACCTTTGAGAATGCATAATAATCTATATACACGCAGTAGGTATAAAGTTCTATAGGTATAGTAAAAGTCTATTTGTAATTATCCTGTCAAGGACACCTGACTTGAAATATACATACTTTTACTATGCGGTAAATTTGCATTCTTTGATTTCGCAAAAAAAAGGACAATTAAAAAGTAATTTCTTTTTACTTTTTTTTTTTTTTATTATAAAGGAGAGTTGATTTGACTAAAGGGAATCACAAGTTGGTGAAGGTTTGACATATTGGAGTGATGGATTGAATGCATAATATTAGCTTCTTTCTTTGGAAAAATGACATGAGTTATTGTTTTTTGTTTTAAGAGAGGTGAAAAATTCTAAAAAGAATGAAAAAGATATAATTGGTTAGTTTGATTTTTATTTTTAAATGGTTAAAGTTTTTTTAAAACTTGCTTGAAGCCCTGATAGCTAAAGTATAGCTAAGTATTATTCTGTACATTAATGACGAGTTAAATAACTCACACACAGAATAATGAAAGATAGCAGCAAATTTTTTTGTTTGGTACCTATATAGGAAATGCCTTAAAATTGTATCAACACTATCAATTTGATACTTTATACTTTATAAAAAAACATATGCTATAACATAACTGATTGCAGGACAAACTATCAAATAAAAATACTTTCACAATTATTAAAATTTCAAAAAGAATTAATTTGCAGAACAATATGCATCAATTAGTTATAAAAGTGATATAAACTGATAGAATGACGGTTTGTTAGTTCTTACAGTGCTTAATGCTTATCCCTAGAAATGTCAAACATTTAAAGTTTTTTAATTAAGAGGGATATTTTTATATTTTTTTCTGAATTTGTTTTAGTTCATCCCATATTTAAAATTAGCCTCTCTATTAGCTTCAACTACATAGGTACTGCTCTGTTCCAAATTCAATAACAAAGTTGTCCATTACTTACCTAATATATGATATGATGTGCCTATAATAATAGATTATTTCTTTTCGTCCAGTTTTTGTTCGCAATTTTTATTTCGTGGGTAGGTAGTAGGTACCTGAACGATTCTATTACATATTAATAATAATAACTTTTTTGGTTGCAAAAATCATAACTTTTGAACGTATAAAAATATCGCTACAATTTTTTTCATCTTTAAGGAAATTTTCAAGGCTATAAAGTGATTTTTAAGAAAATTACATAGGGTGTTTCTAAATCTTAGACTGAAGTAAGTATTTTTTGAAAAAGGAATTAACAGAGACTGAAATTCAAAAAAGCTTTACAAACAATTAAATTTTTACGAATTTTGTAAAAAAAATATCTGCGGATATTTAATTGTTCACTAGGGTGCTAACAAATAATTTTTTTTACAACAGTGGATACACAAAATGAACGAACCATTTTTTGATTATTTTAGCAAGTATTTAAACAGTATTTTTTTCATTTTGCAGCGTATCGACATATCTTATATGGAGTCTTTATCTGACCAGTTTTATGTGAAATAGTGTAGGAAAAAAGAAAATGGACCAACATTTTAATAATTTTTTTTATAAAATAAAATAGAATACATTTACATACATCACAAGTCATTTTAAAATCAATTATTGATCTTAATTTTCAGAAAAAAAAATCTTTGGCATTATCATCATTTTCAAAATTTTAATATAGACTCACATACCTTAATGATGAAATAAGTGGATATGGGCAGCATATTACAATCGACTTTCCCTGAGTCGAATTTTCACGGGATACCAAGATTTGTTCGAGAGATTTTGACTTAGAGGGAGTTCAACTTAGAGAATGGTTTTTGTATGGAAAATTGAAGGGAATGATAAAATGATAAAATATGGCGATAAAATTCGAGTTAGAGAGAAATTCGACTTAGAGAGAGAGTACGACTTAGGGATAGTCGACTGGGATAGTCGACTGTATATAGATCTTCATTTAGACGTTTCCGTGAAACCTTGCAGTTATTTTGGTATTGATATCGCTTGTAGTCATTGTAAATTCGTTTTTTAACAATTGCCATTTAAATAAAAAGGGACGTGAAGTGGGTGGATTTTTTTAAGATCAATATAACAACAAAACGTATTCTTATTGAAACAAGAAGAACATTTCACGTTCACAGTTCACACACATCCAAAATGTTAGCACATGCTTTTTTTAAACAAATTATATTTTTTCAAAACATTGAGGCTGCAATTTTGCATTTGTTTAACCAATAGCCAGGTTAAAATATTCTGGGAATTTTTCAGGAAGATGTAGCGAAGTTTTTTTTTGTAGCTCTATTCACACCTCAAAAACAAATTTTTTTTTTTATTTGTAATTTCAATTTACTTACGAATAAAAGAAGAAAAGTAAGATTTTTTTGGATATGCCATAATTGCAAAAAAGAAAATAAATAATTTGGTTTTTTGTTATTTTTTTACTCATATATCAAAATTATCCAACTTTGAAAAGCTTTATAAACCAAACAACTAAAAAAAAATATTTTGTTTCCTATTTTTAAAGCTCTGTCTATATTTCTATCAGAAATATAAACAACAAAAAAAATTAAAAAAAACATTGGATTCTGTATTTTGGCCACGACGTTTTGGACCACAGTGCGTGCCACCGGAATCGGTAATTGGGACAATTTTCTTCAACAAAATATTGAGTTGTTTGAAACTTCAAAATTATAAACATTATTTGCTACTTATAAAAGACAAACAAAATTGAATTTTATTTCAATATCACATTTATTTTGTGTCAATTAAGTCCTATAGTCTTTTTCAAAAATTAAATTTTCAAATACAATAAAAAATATATTTACTCGCATTAAGCCATTCTTAAAATGAAGTATGTATACATATATATAAAATATACAATGCCCTTTTCACCCTATTTCACCTTATATACAGCCCAATCTTCAAATAATTCCACCCCTTAAATTATTCTAAAAAAATTGAAAAAATATTAAGTAAATTCTTTCAAACAAAAAACGAATTTTTAAAATAAATTTGTGGTAGTATGTATATCGCTTTTTTCCCTACTCCCAATGTTTCTTCCACATTTTGTTAAATTTTGTAGGAAATCGGTTATTTATTTCAATTCACATTGGTTGGAAGGAAAATGTGTGTATGTATATTGTATTGTATAGGTAAAGCGAAAAATGTTCATCTTGAAATTTAGATAATTTCTTGTTATAGGATAGGCTCTATTGTGTCTAAAATTATTTTAAAAATTCGTTTTTTGTTTGAAAGATTTAACTTAATTTTTTGGTAGTTTTTCATGTTCTCAAAAATCATATTGTCAATTTTGATTAAAATTTCAATTGAATTAAACTATTCCTTAAAAAGTACAATTAACGTTGTTTTCGAACTTGAAAACTATTGAAGATGTCCTCTGAAGATAACAAACAAATTGAATGTCTGCTGAACTTTGACATTCACAAAAAAAAACTATAACTTCTTTGTTTGCGAATGGGTGTGAAAATGAATTTTTTTCACTATTTTATATAAACTATTTTTTTTGGGATTTTAAGCTAATCTATACCTACGAGTAAATGCATTGAATTATTTTAAATTAAATACATAATCGTTTCTACAGTTCCCGTCTAATTTTTCTTAAATAATTTTCAATGACAATCATTCATTAAAAAAAAAAAAAGCTGTATTATATTCCTCATTCAATAAGTCTTAATCCTTTCCGACCATCGAATCGAATAAAACATATGTACTTTCCTCCATCAGACAAGACGACGACGAGACAATCGCATCATTTGAAATCAATTCTATTGGTAAGAAGCTTTTGTAAAGGGAATATTCCGACATTGGCAAAATGCGTTTAATTGTAATTGAATTTGTCCGGAAAATTGTCACATGGTTGTGACATTTATACGTATCGTGTATTATTTAGAATACATATATACATGTATGTATGTAGGTATATAAAGAGGACGACCATATGATTAGTTGTTATCGAATCGTTCTCGGTCGCATCTTTTTGTTTGTGTGTGTCGGTCTCCGGCTCTGGTTGTAGCTGCGTTGATAGTATATGTATCATTTCATTGATATCCGAGAACAAAAGAAAAACCACACTCTGTGTTATCCTATTTCGCAAAGGCTCATCCTATTCAAGAAATTCTACTTCACTGAAGAACGATCACGACAACCCAAATGAAACTGATACCACACATGCTATCACAGTATATATTTCCTTGTCGCATGTAACGACTATATGACGACAACGACGATGGCATATACAAAAGCCCTTTAAGGACTTTGGATTCTCCCCTTCGCCTGCCCTGTGAATTACCTCAGCCGCCACCAATGTATTTTCAATACGTCTCCATGGTATTTTTCGTCACCAGAATCTTCTATATATACCTACCTACTGCGCGATGATGATGGTTGGAGAGTAAAAACCTCACACCCTTATTCATGATCCTGTGAGTCGAAATTTTTGTCTCTATAGTCCTTTTTTGTCGCCTGTCCCGTATATCCCAGCACAATCCCTTGCAAAATGGTTTTCTTTTGAGAGCAAACTGGGAACTTGAGTGGATATACCTTCGAAACCATTCTACGCTTTAATTAGATAAAGATATACGTTCATTTGAATCTCAAGTGGGATTTAATTAAATTCAAAACGTCTGTCCATTCCTTCATTCCTTTTGTTGCAGCAATTGAGGGGTTGAAATGAATCACACAGATGAAAATAGAAAAAAAAAAAATAATTTCACGCTGCAAGGACATTCAAAAATCATGCGATGATTTTATCCCATCAGATTCAGCAACGAACGAACCACCATAGGACAAGGACAAACTCTCGCGCACTGGGTGGTGGCGTATAATATATCCCGAGAGAGAGAGGTTAGTCCATTGCAATGAAAATTTATTATTTTAACCAAAGACTTTCAGAGATTTTTTTTTTTTGTTTTGATTGAAATAATTTATTTTAGCAAAGTGTTTTTTTTTGTCATTTCCGTATATTTAAAAAAAAAAAACATAAATAGAAAAAAGTGCCAGAGAACCTTTTTTGTCATCTTGGACAAAAAGTATAACTCTACTTCAAAAAAAAAAAAAATAATATTAAATGACAAAAATACCTACTTAAGTGATTTCATTAAAAAGGGATGATTTTCTTGATTTTTTTTTTTTTTTTTTAAGGGAATTTTTAAATTGAAATACAACTAGGACATCATGACTATGGGAAAGGAGCTTATATAATGAAGGACCGCACATCGCATCTGTTATATTGTTTGAGTTAGTCTATACTCTATATATCTTGGAATTCAATGGGGCTCAGTCAGTAGATGCAAAGACTTTTAAATTGATCCTTGAGATGTTAAGCTGATGTCTGTGGTTGACATAATTTTGGATAATAATTTAGAGTAGAGAGAGACAAAGAAACAGAAAGCAGAACTGTGTGTTGGACGGATTTTGTATTTCTTTAAAAGTGTAGATACCATAAGAAAAGTACCTTATATAGACATCCCTTAGTAAGAATTACAATTTCAACTCAGTAAAGTTAAAGTATTAGGTACCTATGTATGCCTAATAAAAACTCTATGAAACATCCACATTATACATATTTTCTAAATTAATAGATATTTAAAAAAATTACGTATACATGAAGCAAAATGGAAGATTTACACTAAATTATTGATTTTGTTTTTCCATAAAATACCTATATGCAATTCCATAATTTTTCTTAATTTTATTGTTTAAAATAAAACATACAAGGAGTATTATGTGAGAATAAAAACAAGCACCGCGTTGCACACATGCATTTCATACATGCTTACAGTTTAGACTGAAAAAATTGATACAAAAAATTAGTGTATATTAAAAATAAATTAATCAAATAAATTCTGAAATTATTTTGTCACAAACACTGTGTACACCATCTGATTCCTTAAACAAATCTTAATTTATAAGAAAAAAATTTCAAAAACCGTTGGAGTGGTTTTTTAAAAAAATAATTTCTTATTTATAAAATTTTTAAAACATTTTTAAGGAATAAAGTTGGTACGTTGGTTTTAAGTATTTATTAATGCGAAGTTCAAAACTAAATTAAAAAAAAAATCATCTACCAAAATACAAAATATCGAATTTTCAAAAAAATAATGTTGAGATTTTTTTAAAAAATACAAAATCAATTTTTTGAATATTATAATATGCATATAAAGGGTGATTTTTTAGCTGGTTTGGTTTTGGCAACACTGGTTTTGACAGCTGACGTGTGTTTAGTACCTTGTGTCACTGTCAAACAGCTTCAGTTTGGTTTGTAATTTAACCATGGATCGTCTTACAAATGAACAACGCTTGCAAATTATTGAATTTTACTATCAAAATTCGTGCTCGGTTCGAAATGTTCATCGCGCGCTGCTTCCATTTTATGGTCGGCATTCTCGACCTTCTGAGCAGTCTATTCGGAAGATTGTGACCAAATGTCGATTCGGCGCCGTTCCCAGCAGTTAGGCCTTTGTTACAGCACTACGTGGAAAATTTTGCGGAAGGATTTGGGCGTAAAGCCTTTTAAGATACAGCTGGTGCAAGAACTAAAGCCAGCCGACCTACCACAACGCCGAATTTTTGGTGAATGGGCTCTTGGAAAGCTGGCCGAGGATCCGCTTTTTTATCGAAAAATTGTGTTCAGCGATGAGGCTCATTTTTGGTTGAATGGGTACGTAAATAAGCACAATTGCCGCATTTCGAGTGAAGATCAGCCAGAAGCATTGCAACAGCTACCAATGCATCCCGAAAAAGCCACTGTTTGGTGCGGTTTATGGGCCGGCGGCATTATTGGGCCATATTTCTTCAAAGATGATGCGAATCGCAGCGTTACTGTCAATGGTGAACGCTACCGAGCGATGATAACAAACTTTTTTTTGCCCGAAATGGAAGTTCTTGACTTGCATGATATGTGGTTTCAACAAGACGGTGCCACATGCCACACAGCACGCGAAACAATGGCGCAATTGCGAGGCGAGTTTGGTGAACAGTTAATTTCACGTTTCGGGCCGGTCAATTGGCCGCCTAGATCGTGCGATTTGACACCATTAGACTATTTTTTGTGGGGGTATGTCAAGGCTAATGTCTATAGGGACAAGCCCGCTTCGATTGACGCACTGGAAGCCAACATCCATGCATTCATTCGTGAGATACCGGCCGATATGTGTGAAAGAGTATGTCAAAATTGGACTCAGCGGATGGGCTACCGGAGACGCAGCCGCGGTCAACATTTGCATGAAATTATCTTTAAACATTAAATTGCAAGGTTCAAACTATCGATTCAAATAAATATTTTATTCATTTTTTCGAATTTTTTGTGTTTTTTTTTTTTTAAAAAGTTCTAAACCTCTTAAAAAATCACCCGTTATTATTCATACATATTTTAGAAGCTCTTGTGTAAAATATTTTATTAAAACTGGTTAAACAGATAATGAGATAGTCGAAAACCAAAAAAATGGTTCTATGGGAGATACCATGATTTTAAAGCAATGAATACGTTTTTTCCAATAATATATGGTAGATCGTACTCATATAAGGTCACATAATAATTTTAATCAGAATCGTAGGAGTTGTTTTTGAGAAAAATGAGATTTTCCTTATCAATTTTTAAACACTTGTATGCAAGGTACCGTTATTTTTAGTTACAAGAATCATTTTTATTTAAAATCTGTTAGATTATATTGAAAAACTGCTGGGTGAGAAGTTTAATAAAATAATCATTTAATAAACAAAAAGTATAAAAAAAAACTTCAAATAAAGAAAATAGGTACATAAGTATCATAAAGTAAATGTATAGTGCAATTTAAATAACAATTGAAGATATTTTCAAAATAAATATTGGTAACGAAAATGGACAGAGTTATTTTCTTGTTAAGTTGCTTACATTTAAATTGTTTTCTAGACTTTCGAAATTCCGAAAAGATTTCTGGAATTTTTCAGGATTTCGATTTCGGGAACAAAATTCTCGGGATAATACCTAAATAAAGGTACCTTATCTGGATTGAGGGTTTTGTGAATAATGGTTTTCCTGATTTTTACACCATCCCATTTTTAATATTTTTTTTTTTCATTTTAACAATTTTTTTTAAATGAAACATTTTTATTTTATCTAAGTAGGTACATAATTAAACATAATTAAACTTTTAAAGTATTTTAACAATTCAGGCCTTAAATTTATTAGTCTATGAAATTTAAGCTATTTTTTTTTTTTTTTTTTGGAAATCAGTTTAAGTCTATATACGTGTATACCTATATGTATGTATATCATACATATTATTCCAGTCGAAATTCTTTTAGGTATAAATCAATTTGTATGCCATCGGCCATATTAAATCTATTTTTGTTTTCAACAAAATTAATGAAGACATTACTTATCATCTGAAATTCCTCTAAGAAAATGTTTTCTTTCTTTTTTCCAAATTCCAAAATCCAAACACATTCCCATTATCTACTTTACCACTTACTTTAGTATAAGCTCACTGTAAAATAAAAGTTATACCTACCTACGCTATATATCTACCTGTATATTATGTATACACTCATTCTCAAAATAAATTTCAATTAACAGTAAAAGAATGCCAGTCAGACTGAAAGGGACATAAATTACACGTGCCTTTCAAAAATACACACATTTTGCGTAGGTAGGTAGGTATAACATTTTGAATTACTGAGTGTGTCCTTTATCCCGGTGGGACTTTTTTTTAAATCACACACAAAAACACAGTGTCAAGCCTCAGCTTTCTATAGGTATCTACCTATGTGGAAAGAGGAAAACCTTACCCTTAATAAAGAGAATAAGTCAACACCATGCGTTGCCATATTCAGCCATATGCACATACATTTCTGCAACAAAATCCGACTAGACCAGATTTATCGCCTGCCATAATAATGTATAGGTACCTACATACCTATAAAACTTTCAATTTCAGAAATAACTCCATCGTCCTCCATCCCAGTTTCGATAGATGTCCTTCCAAAACGAACTCTTTCGCTGTTTTTTTTTGTTCAAAGTTCTTTCAATTTAATTAAAAAGTCACAAAGGATATTCGTATAGAACGTATAGATGTAGGTAAAACACACATTGCGAAATTTCGCCGCCATAAAAAGCACAGGCTGTCATTTACACCATATATAAGGTATAGGGTAGGTAGTGGTATGTTTCTAGATGGCAGCAGCAGCAGCAGCATATATAGCGCCTCCCCATTGAAAATAAAATAAAAGTTTCACTGTCGCCAATTTAAAGTGCTACCTATCATTCGGAGACATCATCTATACATCATCTAGGTACAATCTACATATACACAACCCTTTTTCGCGTGAAAAGTTGGAAGTGTAATTTTTTTGATTGCCCTATATGACTTTTCAAATTGTTCCTGACATGAAGGGATTCTAACTCAACTCTCGTGCCGAAGAACGACGACGCGACGCGACGATGAAGTATAGACTTTCACAATTATAGGTTATGATAGGAATTTTTGTGTGTCCTGTCGACCGACTATATAAGGCGTGACAGAATGTTTCATGCATTAGGTATTAGACTAGCAACGTCATGCTAAACATAGGTCACTGTTTGTTTCCTTGTAATCCCTTTTTTTTTTAAGTTCTCCCACGTGACCTCTGTGGCGGTCATATATAGAAATTAAATACGAGAGCTCTAATTTGCATAAAACTCAACCCATATCATGATTTTCCTTCTTTTTATTCTTTCTATACGTATATTCCACATCTCTGCACCCAAAAGGCCAAAACATAACTGCAGCACAACCCGGTTATTCGCATTTCTTTATCTGAAAGCTATTAAGTGCATGTAATGTGACTGTGTTATATGCATATATGTATATTGTACATATACAGATGACGTTCTTTTCGTTTTTATGGAATTCTAATTATAGGTGAGTACCTGGCGCCCCTTTTTTTTGCATTCATAGGGTATATGGGTGGTACACGACATACAACACCCTAGGCCAAAGGGCATATATGTAGGTAAATGAGAGAAAGGGATGATGGCAAATCGTCAAGACTGTCGACGTTTACTTGCTCAACTTGCTATTATATTAAATTAGCGCAATTAGATTTGAAACGTCTTATGCAACTGGGCGGGGGTCCCCACCTATGCTATTAGTGAAAGAAAATCTGTTTTACACAGATTGTATTTTTTTTCCCCCTTTTGAAGTTATATTTTTTTTTCACCCTCTTTACGAAATAAAGAAGTACGTATAATAAGTAAGTATAAGCTGAATGGTGTGATTTCCTTTCATATGTTAGTGTAAAACAGTGAGGGTGACAAGTAAGGAGATTAAGTTTTTTTTATTAACTAAATTAAATTTTTTTTGTTTAGTTTTTGAAAAGGAAATCGGGATTCCTGCTGGCTATACTAACGATTTTACTCTTGTAGTTCATAGCTGTAAGTGAATTATTGAAGATTTTATGTAGGTACCTGTACTCTTTTATTATAATAATGATATATAGGGTTATAGCATGTATATGTAGGTTGCATCAAAAGAAGAAAAAATCGTATGGAAGGGGTATCCTATTTTCCCTTATTAAGGCGGAAGGTACAATTAAAAAAAAAATCAACTTGAAAAAATTATTAAAAATCAACGGTGACACCTACAATGTCGTGTTCCTCTTTTTTTCACACAAATAATCCATTTTTAAAATTGTTTTAGTGAATAGTTTTATAAAAATTAATTTTTAAATCCAAAATTTTGAATAAAAAAAAATTTTTTGTTTTTTTTGTAATGAAAACAATTTGTTCAAACTAACAAGCCGATTCTGGCGTTGTGAAGGCTCACAAGTCACAAGCTCACAAGTTGTGAGGGTGGTGCCAGAATATGAAAACCTCACAAAATCAAGTTCACACATGTTAGGTTATTGTGACTTGTGAGGTATCAGGTTGCTCTAAAAACATTTACGTTTTTATTGAGTAAAATTTTTGTTTTTTAATATAGTATAACAAATGCTCCTTTAAATTTTAATTCAGACACAAGAAAAAAGTCATCTAGTTTTTGAAAACACCGGTCACTCCGTTAAATCTAGAACGCAGGTTTATTGCAAAAATGTAGGTATTGATTGATGATAAAACTTAAGAACAAACAGGCGACATTGCGAATGCAAGATTTTTTTTTTTTTGTAATTTCGAAAGCTCTCAAAATGAGAGACCTTTTTACAAATAAACTGATTGTTTCAGTTTTAGTCGTTTCAGGTCAAAGTCTAGGTTAAGATTAAATCCTTCAAATTTGGTATAAAAGAGTTTTATGTGATTTTCTATAGGGAAAAAATTAAATTTTTTGTTTTCGCTCATCTTTATTAACTGCCATAGGTACAACGATTTTCGATTTGATTCAACTTCATACTTGAAATAATCTAAGTGATTACAAGAAACATTTGTTTCAAGTTTTTGGCAAAAATTCCGCATTACGGAAATAGAATTTTAACGTTTTTTTATTAAAATTTGTTACTTTTAATGACATAAAACCACAGGAGCATAATTGGTGCAATCTAGTCCTGCATATTTTTTACTACATTTTTTCCAGACTGTAAAAAAATTTTGTAAAGACTGACAATACTTTAATAAAGATTGATCAAACAAAACAAAAGTACCATTTTAAAAAAGTTTTTTTTTTCTGGTCCTGGCGAAATTTCAAAATTTTAAATCGTAAACACCGTAAAGTCATGGGTTTTTCAATTTTTTTCATTTCTTAAACTGAATTAAAATCCGAATTTGGCTTATTTATTAGGACAATATCAAAAACAATATTTAAGGTGTTTTTTTTTTTAATAATACAAATTCAATATACTATACTACTGAAATACATCAGCCAAGTAGAAGACTTAGCACTATTTTAATGGACTTTGTTGAATTATTAATTCAACGGACTTAAAGTCCTACAAAAATTAGCGTTTCGTCCCGGCCTTTGTCAATACGCAACTTTTGCTAAGTTACGTCTTACATAGATTTCGTGACGAATACCTAGTGTGAACTATATCCAACAAGACTAGATTTCCTAATCATTAAATTGGAAGTTGGAATTTATTTATTTTTTTGATTAGGAATTCTATAGTCTTGTTGGATATAGTTTAGGTATTCGTCACGAAATCTATGTAACATGAACTGAACTTAGCAAAAATTGCGTATTGATAAAGGCCCTCACTATAGTCAACTGATGAGTCCAAGTGAGATCGCCGGGACGAAACGCCAATTTTTTAGGACTTAAAGGTTTATTTAACTTATTTTAACTTTTTTCAATTTAAATAATGATTTCTAGGTAGGCACTCCGAATAAAATATGAAGAAGAGAAACCCAATTTGATTTTTTTCGGAGTTAAATTGTTTCCGTCCAAAGTCTGAATAGATAGATATACATATGTCCTTTATATGATATACACAGCAATAATCGTTGATATTTAAAACCTCATTAGAAAAAAAATCTAAATCCGCTTAAACCGCAACTGTCTCCAATCCACAAAAATTACTTATATACCTACCTACATTTGTACTTGCTCGAGGATAAATAAAGCTGAATTTTATTTTTTATGATACAATTACATTAAAACCATATAGCCAAAATCTCAACAAAACAAATCCCTTATTCGTGCTCCATAATCTGACCATCATTATTTCGTATTTTTGTCCCATAATGCCACCACCTAACCATATACATATACATTGATGTGAACGCGCTTAAGACCCATTAGTGAATTAGACAACTTCGTGAGTTTGCTATTCCATTTGTCTAATGTCTTATCGCACAATCTATAGCCCCATTCCAAGTCCATATATACCAGGATACCTATACCTACTCGTACTTGCATCCCCTCTAGAGAAAGATAAAGTAAAATGCTTTCAAACATTTTCGATTTCCAACTTAAAAAAAAAAAAAAAAACAACCTAATGCTAAAAAAAATTGAATACAACTTTCATACAGGAGCTAGTATGTACCTATACCAGGACCCGGATGCAACAAAATTAAAACACCCTCAGGATACTTTCTGGGATTTTACTATTTGCAGTTTGTGATTCCAACGTAAACCATTGCACGCGGTGGCGGTGCCGCCAACACTGCATAGTAGACGGACTGGGACTTTGCAAATAATAATAAAAAAAAAAAAACAACATAAAACTCAACTCACATAACGTAATCTGGTGCTGAAATAGGAATATAAACCCTCCACATCCACCAACATACCCGAACACCACATTTCAAAAAATTGAGAGCAGCAAAAAGGCCAAAACTTAATAGTGTACCCTATACGAGGATATGTAGTGCTTTAGTTTTCCGAGGACTACATAACCCACAATCCAACCCTTCAGGATAACATAACATACATATATACAGAAACACTGACGGCACTCAGTGGTATAGTTGGCGGTACGACCAACAGCCGAGCCGGCATGGCGATGAAACTCTGGAGGATTATTTTTTAATGGATTCATTTGACTAGTGTCAGACCGGGCATTTGTATGTTTATTAAAAATAATTCCTCTTTTGTATTCACTATTCCGAACTGATCCCATTCTCGTTTCTTTCTTTACAATGTATGTATTCCCTTTTTTATTATTTTATGTTTGTTTGCTGTTTTTTGTTGTCTTTGTCTTTGTCTGTTTTTTTTTTTTTTTTGCATTTTCGTGTCCCCCTATGACACAAGGCGAAAATGCGAAATAAATGATTTTTTTTTTTTTAACATAGATATGAGATATGAGTACAGTGTGGTGTACATGTGTGGGAACTACTTTCCATGGGAAGTCCTTATTTTTGTTTAGCTTTGATTTTTTTTTTTAATTTACACAAGAATAAATTTCAAATATTCTTCAATTTTTCTCTCCAAACGTTAGCACATTTTTTAGCATAATTTTGGACATGGAAAAAAATTTATATTTTGAATGAGCAACATATTCCAAATGAATTTTTTTCCTCTATTCCTTCTATCCTATGTAATTGCGTATAACCCAAGTTTTATTTATAAAACATTAGTTCTTAATATGTATAGACTCAGTGTAAGTCATTAAAGTTGGTACTGGAGTATAGAACATTTTTTTTTTTTTAATTTTTTGTTCATAAAACACAAATGTCAATGGGCCTTACTAATAACCAAATTTAGTAAATTGTACAACGAAAATCTCCAGATTACAGAACATTCGCATACTAATAACGAATTTAGTCTCCAGGTTATTCACTAGCAAGACGTTAAAATTTAATACATGGAAATCCATCTTTAAGCTGCAGTACACTAAACTCATGAATTCAAGGAATCCTAAATGCATCCCGTAGATCGGATACGTGTGTTGTGAAAAGAAGAATCCATCGAACACCAAGTTCAAGATTCTTTGTTTTTAGTTTTTGGTTTTTTTTTTCTTACTTTTTTTGGAAGTTATAACTTTAAAATGAAATGTCTGATTATTTTAAGTAGAGTTTTTTTTAGCGTATCCTTTGTTGTTACTTAATACATATTTATGACATACAAATAAATGAAAAATATATAATTTATGAGAACTGCTTTCCTATAAATTGCGTTCTATATACCCAGTCCCGCGTGCATTTGTTGATGGAATCGCTTCTTAATTTTGCGAGTTTCCTTGAATAAATTTATATCTTTCGTTACTTGAACTCATTTTTGTAAATATTTGTTTTTGTTGACGCGAAATTAATGAAATTGAAAATCCAAGAAAGTTTGACATTTATTTGACAACATCTTGATGGAAATTGTAGTAGATTCAAGGAAAGTGTGAGGATTTGTTAACGAGAAGGTTAAATATATGTTATTAGTAGGATTCCGTTTAAGCTCCGCACTTTATTTTAACCTTGCACTTTACTAATAGTCGACATTAGTGTTTGGTTATTAGTAAGGCCCAATGAATTGGCTGTGGTTGCACCCTTATAAAGTGGAGAATATTGACTTAAAAGACACCATCAACCATTTTTCCTGTTTATCACCATAGACCAGCAACTTGACTTACATACCTACTTCCTCAAAAAATTGGTCCAATTCTTAAAAAAAATTAGTTCAATAACATGATTTGGACATCGAATTATTAGGCACCCGCACATTTCTTCAGGTGATTCGCTCCAGCCAATGCCGCCTCAATAAATTAGCGATATTTTACCACACCATAGGTATGAAGGCTTGTTGCGCGGTTATATGCTGGAGCCATTTTGCTTTTATCGCTTATCATCATCTCTGAAGATGATTATTTGCGATGACAGTGCTCTGTAAGTTTAGGGCACAGAATGCTTACTTTTGAAATTGGTTTGTAAACTTTGTTCCCGTGTACCTAAATCTTTAATGGTTTTCCCAACATTTTTCGCACTAAATCATGGCTAAATGTCAAATTTTGAAGAGTAGGGTGAAATACTCTCCATGGGGAAGGTATATACATAAACTATAATTTCCACTAATACCTTATAAATGTAAAAAATATAGGTACTCAACTAGAGTTGCCATAGCTAAATGATGAATCTTAACTTAACTTAAATTTTCAAAAATCATAATCTGATTAGCAAATTTTTCATGTGCATGGGTGTGAATAATTTTGCCGTGAACTGGAATAGACATCTTCGGTTTTATTAAAGAATACATTTCCTTTAACTCTTCTCTTGTTGGGAGGCCCAGAAGCATGAGCGCGTGCTCTAAAAAGAATAAATGCTAACATAAAATAAGATGCTTATCAATTTTATCAATATAAGTTTATTGACAAAAAAATATAAATTTTTCGTTAATCCTTAAATTACGCGAAGCTTAAGTGCGTTTTCCTTAAAAAAAAAAAATTAATAAGAAATACAGTAGAATCTCGAAAAGATGAACAGATATAAAACAGGGCCCGTTCATCTTTTCAAATTGTTCATCTTTTCGAGCAACAACATTTGGTTAAGGAAGAAGATACAGTTCAGTTTTATAAATAAAAACATTAAATATTATTTACATAACAAGTCAAAACAAGCCCCAAAGTACTGTTCAAGAGGAACTAAAAGGCAAAAAAATATGTTGGGAATAAAGTGTTCATCTTTTCGAGTACTAAATTTCAACCTTTCATCTTTATTGAACCCTGAAAAGTGGAAATATTTCGTTCATCTTTCCGAGCTGTTCATCTTATAGAACCGTTCATCTTTCTGAGATTCTACTTTACCTACATACTGAATTGTCAATTCTGTATTTTCTTCTTCAGAAATTATTTTGCAAATTGGAAAATATTTTATGAAAATTTTTCTGATATTTTATCTGATAGATAAAATAAAATAATTGAAAGTCAGTTTAAATTTTATATAACTAGCGTTGCTATAACTACTTCGCTGATGAAATTCCGAAACGAGTTGATCTTTTATGAGGTACTTTCCTATTGTGTATATTTTTTTTGGTAATATCCTACAAATGAGGTACTTAAAATCTAAAATCCCTTTAAAAACATTCATTATTGATTACAAGTTTTCTTACGCTGACCAATTTCTGAATGTACATAATCGACCTTTTTTGGACCAATTGTTGACCATTTTAAATTGCATAGGTAGGTAGGTACCTATTTGAAACGCAAATTGAAAGGATTTGAGTATTAGTTAGTTTTTTTTTTGATATTTATTGCTCTTGACAATTTTAAGTCCAGCATTGTTAAGTCAAAGAATTTTTAAAGAATTGTATAAGAAATGAGAGATGATCTCTTTACACCTTTTATGTAAATATACCACCTCTGATTATTTTTTAAAATAGATTGTTTTTTTTTTATTTTAAATTTTGTTATTTTATTTTATTTTATTTTATTTTATTTTAATTTTATTTTATTATATTTAAGTTTATTTTAATTTAATTTAATTTAATTTTATTTTATTTTATTTTATTTTATTTTATTTTATTTTATTTTATTTTATTTTATTTTATTTCATTACTCCATCAAGTTATTTCAATGAATTGTTTTTGAAAAAATACTTCCAGGATGTACAAAATAGGTATACGGTATATTCTATCTACCTATATAAATTTTTGTTAAAATTCCCTTTTTCAAAAAAAAAAAATAAAATAAAAAAAAAGGTACCTATACACACTAACAATTCTCTTTACATAAAAACAATTACCCTATAAAGCAAGTAAAAATTCAACAGTTTAAAATGTTTTTAATAAATTCCTTATTTACCAATAAACAACTCCCACTAAAAGATCTTGGTAATATTAATTCAAAATTCCCAGCACAACTAAGTAGATTATACCCACTTATTATTCCAAATCAAATTGTATGAAAATATTTATAGAGGATATTTCAATGCTAGGCCTTAAAAATGCCTTTGTGTAATAAGTCTCTTATTTTTTTTTTATATTATTTGAAGTGGCTACCTCAATCGTTTAAAAATTTTCAAAAGTTCGTATAAATTTTTATATCTATAGGTCTAAAGGTATTAGGTAGACACACATACAAAACACTTATTATAGCCAATTAAATACAAGTAGGTAACTATACAAGTAAGCCCAAAAGAAAGTAACGAAAAATATCAACAGTCCTGAGAATATTGAAAAAATTGTCCTAATTGTTCCATGTTTAAAAAAAAGAGGGTGGGAAAGGCAATGTCAAACATACACAAACAATCATTTACAATGAAAACAACAACAAACAAAAACCCTTCCGAACCAATCATTCACAATATCTAATCGAACCAACCTCTTCTCAATTTTAAGGACTTTCATTCTTCTGCCTTCGATATGTCCGTAATATGTAGGTATAGCTTGTCGTTGCACGTCATTTGGAATGGATAACACCCTGTCAAACAGCCCTATCCAAAATTAAATAAAAAAAAGGACACTTTTTGCACTCAATGTGGAAGTGAAAATTTTAGCAAACTATAACACAACACAACAAAAGCATCATAGATGTCCTTAAATAAAAAAAAAAAAAAAAAATCTAATCTAGATCGACTTTTGCCAACACGAAGAGGTGATTGTCACTGGTGGATTGGGTGGTCCTTATCCTGCTGCTGCTGCTATAGTATATAAATAAATGGGGAAGTGAATTAGCCACGAGTAACAGAACATTTGATCCTTGCCTTTTACAATTTCAGCGAACATTTTCATCAGCTATTTGGGATAAATGTCAAACTGAAAAGGATTTGTCATCATCCGTTCGGCCGGTGCCGGTGGCGGCAGCGTCACATCGTCGTATAAGCTATATTGCTCTATATTCGAGTAGGTACTTATTCCAACTGCTGCTGCTGCTACTGTGGTAGCTCTGGCTCTGGAGCTGGAGTACTATACTGTCAGATCAGGGATTATTATCGGTATAGTCCTGGGTTCGTTCACTGCACGTATATAAAATAAAAATAATAATACCGTTCTATTTTCTTATTGAATCAGCATTGGCGAATGGAATCGGAGGGTCAAGTCTGATATCAGGGATTTGCTACTTTTTTTTGTGCCAACAAAAAATTATATATCCCGGCTGAGTAGCTGTCATAGTGTCCGGTTTCATTGGGTAATTACTCCATGAGTGGTTCTATATACCTATAACTTGTATATGGAGTATGTGTGTATATTTCTCAGCAGGAAGCTGATGGAGGATAAATTCGAATACTATAGAGAATTACATTTTATATATGTATATGAATATCCTGCTTAAAGTAAAAAAAAGCAATGTCAATGCTTACTTTTACTATACATATAGGTATATGTATGGGGCTAAAGACAGAAAGGTCACTAAGTAAGTATAAAGAAAGTCGCCTTTAGGGAATACACGACTATTATGTTTGCGATTACTTCCTCTAGACTTGCTGAGACTACCAACAACTGACAGAGATTTATTTATTGAGGAATTAACAGAACTTGAATTATGAATTAGGGTGCAGGAATTATTATCTGAGATTTCTTTCGATTAGAGAGTTAAATGGAAGGAAGTTGTGCGAAATATAGGTATAGAAGGCGAACGAGCTTATATCTGAAGGAAAATATAAATCCCTTTCACACAATGCTTCTTGATAATGGCAATTTTTTTTTTTTGTAATATGAAAGAGAAAGATGTATTCCCTTAGAATATAATGGATTAAATCAAGAGCAGCTGCCAAATATTTCAGAGTCTTCTTTGATCTTTAAGCCTATTAATCATCATATATACCTTTATTATAAAGTCCAAAAAGATACAAAATAAACATATAGATCGGTAAGAAGAACCTGTTTTTGTAGCCTCCAATATTTAAACACTTTAAATGTGGGTAAGGAATTTAAAGCTTTTATTTTGAGGAAGTTATAAGGTCCTTATCGATAAAATAAAAACTATGGCGCAAAATTTTAAACATTTAACGCGGCTCTTAATCTACTTTAATTGGATTCGGTTCTAAATAATAACTTTAGAATTAGAGTAAGCTCTTTAAAAATTTTAAACGATATTAACGTACAAAAGGTTTTCTAACTTTAAAACCAGTTTTCAAAATATGCTTTATCTGTATAGGAAATTATCACTTTGTTATTTGTTTTCTTAGAAGAAGAAATTGAGGAACGAGAATATCGAGGAAAAAGTGAGCTTTTTTCAAAATAGTGTGAGTTACACAAACACAAATGCATTCACACAAGGGAGGCGTGCAGTTAGACAGCTAAATGCTGGGGCGTCCAAAGAAATTTTGATGTTTTTTTTTTAGTATTTTGAGTATTTTGAGATTTTAAATCGTTAAAAAAGTAAAAAAGCTTAGTAAATTATGGCGCCTTGCCATAACCAATAAAAAACTAATGCGACCCTGGACGAGAATTTCAATTTCCACAGATCGGGTTCAGCTAATTCCTGTGATTGAAGCGAATTTTTTTTATTTTCAAACAATTTGTTTTTTTTTTTATTGAAAAATGCTATGAAATATCAATTGAAAAGTATTCTTAGATAATTTATTTGCCTAAAAAACATCACTTCACATTACTTTATGTGGAATATGAAACACAATCAGCCCGTGAAAAGAAAAAATTGAAAAGTCCGTATTATAGGTGTGTTTACATGATTTAACGCAGCACTGTATGTTGTTTTATATTTTTTTTTTTTAAGAATTATTGCAAGTATTTACTGTATTAACTTTCATTTCTGCACTTTTTGATTTAGTATTTTCACTATTTTAATGTTTTAATATCTGGAAACATTTTTCTATAGGTCGGCAAAATGACAGATTGTTTTTTTTAATCGTTCTGTTTAATTTATTCAGCTGTCAAAATTAGGCGTGTTTCACAAAAGTTTGATGACGTTTTGCTAAACAGGTTCTTTAGAAGAGTAGAGTTGTTTAAAGTGTTTAAAATTAAGAAAAATTTAAATAAGAATTTTTAAATAAAGGACTAACTACTTTAACTAGATTCGGGTTTATTTCTTAAACGAGAACTGTTTAAAATTTTGCGCCTGTATAGGTTTAATAGTTTACGAAGGACATTATAGGTATACATATTAAATTTTTTTGTTTATACTTCTTATTAAACTTAAAATATCCAACATACCTACAATTTCTATCAGATTCTTGAAGCACAATAGTGGAAAATACAGAACATGCCTAATTTTTTTTGGGGTCGCTGTAGAACTTATGAATTAAAGGTAGGAAAATTTGTTAGTCTTTAAGGTTCCCCCACACCAACGCGAATTTTCGGTAGCGACGACGAAAACAACAATAACAACAAGTGGTTGTCAACAATAACAATACATTGTTATTATTGTTTTCGTCGTCGCCACCGAAAATTCGCGTTGGTGTGGGGGATCCTTTAAGGTTTATGAATTGTTGCGGAGTTGCGGAGTTGCGGAGTGCGGAATGCAGAACTCCGCACTCTGCACTTTGCACAGTGCGCAGTAAAATGAATTCATTATCATTAGAATTTCTTTTAAAATAAAAATAGATATTAAGTTTATTTTTAGTAATCGACAATAACGCGAATGCGATCGAATCGAACCAAGCACATTTCAACTCGATTTCGTTTTACAGATTGAAAATCTGTGTGACTGGCATTGTGTGATATGGAATATAGGTAGGTACCATTGATTGCTGTTAGTTAAACGAAAATATGAATTTCAATAATAAGTTGGGAAGATTTTTTCAACAAAATAGAGAACTTTTCTTTTCCATGCATTTCTCTACAAATGGGGTCAGAAAAGTCTCAAGATTTTTAAAAAAGGGTCAAAGTAGTCACTTTTTTCAAAGATCATGTCATAGTCGCATGAGCGGATAAAAGGGGTCAAATTGCTACTAAAGTCGCATAGCGGTAACACTGACATATTGTTTGTTTTTTTTTTTTTTTTTTTTTATTCCTCCCGTCATTTGTAGTAATGAAATTAGTTCACAAAAGCCAATCTTTCACGTTTTATAGTAGGAAATTTTGTACGTTTTTTTCAAAAATTTTGATGCTTGTAGCTTGTCATTTTACCTTCAATTATCTATCTTAATATTATAAGCATCTGATAATTTTAACTTGAGTAATAGTCTTCTAAGTGGGCTCAAATCGAGTGATTTTAGGATTTTATACAAATTCAACTTTAATTTCTCCTAACGGGTCACAACTCAATGGAAACCCAAATGAGCATAATGGACACCACCACATCTGACTTATACAGAGGATGTCAAGCTGAAGAGGTGGAGAATATTCCAGCCTAGCAAGAAAAACAACCCTTGGAGAGTACTTCTTCGATGATTTGGGAAATAGAGAAACGTCTTTAAATTCATCTAGAATTCAATTAAGATGGTTCAGGGAGATACCCCATATAAAAGATCCACTAGCTCCTTTTCTATAACCCTTCCTTATACCAATTGAGATCCGAGTGAGGTAATACGACTTGCCGTGTAATCACCCCTACTATAAACCTAACCTAAACATATGGACATCAAATGTAAAAATGCCAGTTCCATATTTTACTTTTATTTACTTTTATTTATATACCTAATCCGCTGGACCCAAGTGTAAGAATAACACTTTCCATATTTGATGGTCATAAATCTTCTTTCGTTGACCAAACTTGTATCCTTGTATAAAATAAGGTATATAGGTACAATTTAATCTGTCGCTATAATCTCTTAGTTTTGTATAGACCAAGTGCCAAAAATAGATTTTCTTAACCTCACAAGGTTAAAATTTTTTCCTCAAAAATATTAATGGGCAACAATTAATATAAAAATAACTGTCTTATACTCTGGTTCAAATTTGGTTAGGTCTTTATTTTCAGTTTTGAAATAAATATGAGACCTAATTGAACGCACTGGAGTGTATTATTGGCTCTTCTGTGTTTGATGACTTAAGATTCATAAGTTATGTTAAAATGAGATAAGAAAACCCTATATGCTAGCCCTCTACCTATTTATTAAATTTCTCCTTCGGCCATCCCCACTTCAGCAATTGTCATCACTTCATCCAAATCACACATCCAACTGAACTGGCAATATTTTTTTCACAAACAATTATGATTATTCTATCAACAAGTATTAAGTAGATTTTCAACCATATTCACCGAAAAGCGCTGCATTTATTTTAAAAATTGGAATTATCACACAGAATATACTTACCAACCAGTTTGGTGTAGTGGATGAGCTTATTTAAAGCCAAAATCCAGTTCAATATTTTAAGACCTATCAATATGTCACTGCTGATTCATATTTTATAAAACTGTATGATATAGTGCACATATATACAGATAGGCAATAAGTATTTTAAATCAAAATGACACTTTAAAACCTCCCAATACGAGTATAACTGCAACTCTATATTATATAAATTGGACACTAGGATGATGGACCTGCAGGAACAGCCACCAAATTTGTGTTTCCATAAATATCCACATTAACTTCGCCTGTCACATCCTGTAACATATTTTTTTTTTTTTGTTGTTTTCACTCTCTTCTCTTCTGGTTTAGGCCATAAAATACAAAATATCCTGCCAAAAGTGTCGTAAACAGTTTGTCTGCGGGACTGAGTTTGATTAAAATTAATCTTCTGCTTTGTTGAATTGGCTTAAATTGGTTTTCCGAATAGATTTACTGACGTCATAAATATCCAGAGGTCTATGTTCACATTGTATAGGTACGTAGATACATAACTATAGCTATGTAAATACATTTTATTATAATATTTACAAAATTGTGTAAGGTCGTTATTTCTGTTTGTTTGTTTGTTTTACTGTTGGTATAATTTAGAGCAAAAGAGCAATGGGAATTGAGTTGTCAATGGAAATATTTTTATCATTGATTTTTTTCATTTTTTGATTTGTTTTATTCAGTTAAATTGTTTTGGTTTAACAATATAATAAAAAATGATAATTTTTAATGTAAAATTATGAAAGTTTTCACAAATGTTTGAAATTAAATACTATAGTATCTACCTCTCACTTTCTAATAGGTATATAAGGTAATTATAGGGGTGTTATTTAAGATGTTTCAGAAATTTGACAGGGCTTGCAATTCTTACATTTTAAATCGAATGTTTTTTATTTAACTAAAGTTGAACGATCTAGCCTTAAATATAGTAGGTTTATACCGAAAAGTGTTTGTATAATATTGAAGCCGATTTTGACTAATTTTTGTACACAGAAAAATATTAATTTGTTTCTATCAAAAAATGTAAATTTGAATTTTTGCAAATTCATATAATTTTGTGTTTTTTAAATTCAAAATTTAAATGTAACGAAATTAAAAAAAAAAAAATATTGAAAATTATTGAAATTTAAAAACAAATGAAAAATATTGAAATATTTTTTAAAATTATTAAAAAAAACTACTAAAATTAATTATTTACTATTGATCAATTGATAATTAATACATAGTTAATTTTTATTAAGATTTATATTATTTTACTATTTTAAATTATATTATTTAATATGATTAATAATTTAAATTTATTACTATTTAAAATTTTAATTTATAAATAACTAATTAAAATTTATTTTTTGATGTTTTTAATAAAAATTTTTAATAATGGTACGTGACGTACTAAATTTTATACCACTTAAAGAATATCTTATTTTTCTCAATACCTACCTTATACATACATACCTATATAGCTTTAAAAAAAAATCTTGGTTATCAATTCCATAGAATCATATTTTTGATTTTCTCGGTAACGGTTCAACTGATTTTGATCAATTTTTGTATGGATATAATTTTTTGAAAAGTTTTAGTAGTAGGTAATTTTCACCAAAATAGATTTTGAATTTTTAAAAACGATTCAATTTAACGACTTTATCGATTTTTACCAAACTCGGCACCAAGAGGTTTTTTTTAAAGTTATATAGATTTTATTCAAAAAATATTCTTTTAACCAAAAATAACGTTACCTTCGAATTTTCAAAAAAAAAAAATTAATTTTGCATTAAAAAAAAATAATTTCAAAATTATTTTTTTGAAAATTCGTCGATATTTAAAAAATGGTTCGATGATTTTTTTCGAAATTTAATTTTTAACTCCGCATTAATACCTTAATACTAAAATTTTGTTCTTTAAACTGTTTACAAAATTTTATATATAGCGGTAGATATATATGTATTTACTGGGTGTCCCATAACCAGTGGTCCAAATTGAAACTGGTGATACGCCGCGCCGGGTCATGGTCTCTCAGAATTAAGTAACTAATTTTCGATTCCGAATAATTACGGTTTTTTATTAACGGCTGTTTTTTTTTAATTTAAAATTTTAGAATTTTTTAGTTTGCACATAAATTACTTAAAAACTATTCCCTAAAATAACTTAAATTGAAGAATGAGTTCTTGGCTTTAAAAATGACATAGCATGATCTTGAAAGTGTCGTCGTTGATTTCTATATTTTTTCCTATTTTAGGCATTTTGTTTTTTATTCTGCCCCTCCCACCTAAAAGGGCGGAAATATGTAGTGGTCCAATATCTTAAAATTATGTTCATATATATAACGTACTAAAAATTGTAAAACAAATTGATAATTTTATCGCAAAACAGACAATTATTATCTGGTATATAAAAACCCGCTTGAGAGAAAAACCAGCTTACCTGAAATACTTTTTTCATTCCCGAGTATTTGTCGACCAATTACCTGTGAAGCACTCCACTTAAGCAAAACTTGTTTAAGTGAAAAGCTCGGATACCTGAAAAAATATTGTCAGATTTTCCATTTAATTTAATGTATTTTTCATTGAAAAAAACTCTCTTGAGTGAACAAAAATAAACTATTTTATTTAAATTTTATATAGGCAACTATATACATAAATTCAATTTTTTCTAGCTTTAAATTTAATGGAATTTTAAAATCCGCTAAAGTGTTTTTTTTTATCCGGGCTCCGTTTAAGTGACATTTTTTTCACTTAAGTGGGGTTCGTTTAAGTAAAAAAACCCGTTTAAGTAAAAGACAGACTGTGACATTTTGCCTTTTATCTTAAGTAGGTTTTACCGTATTTGTAAACTCCGTTATTAGTAACTTAAACGTCGTGATCCATGTCAAGCATTTTATTTTAATTGTCCATATTTACCTACCTTTATAACTACGTAAATTCAATTTATTTTAATTAATTTATTCTATAACAATTATTAGCTACAAAAATGTACATACTATACCCAAAAATTTATTGAAGTATTTACAACTTTTAAAAAGCATAAAAACTCCAAAACATAACTCTTTCCTTCAAGTATTTCAAAAACTAAGTGTTTCTCTTCAAAAAATCGAAATATAATATATGTACGTACATTGGTAAAAATATAAGAAAAATAAGAAGAAAAAAATATAAAAACTCAACATAATTGCAGTCTCTTTCACAAGAAATTGAATATAACGAAGGAGAAAGTTTTCATTCCCAGCGTTTATACGTATTTAGTGAAAAAAAAGTTTCTTTCGCAAATCATCTTAAGGACATTCATGTATATTTCTCAAATGTGCATGCATTTTGCATCTACCCATATATAGCTATAAATATAAATAAATGTAGATATTCTTGGCTTTTATAGAAGAAGAAAAAAAAAACAAAAAACTTTCAATATTCAGCTTTTCATTCTGATGATGTTGGGTTGGAATTTTTAAGAAGAATTAAGTTTTAGGGTAGGTTATATTATATTTAGCTATAATATCTCTACTTTATATACGAAGAGTGCTGTGCATAGCAAGGTTGAAATTTTTGAGATTTACAGAAAGCTTACGTGTACTTTATAAGTTTTTTTTTTTTTGGAAAAGATGACAAACTTGTTAAAGAAGAAGAAAAAGAGTATTGAAGGGAAAGGATCAGCGAGGAAAGTGCTGCAGTTCGATTAAACTTTGAAATTAAGAAAATTTACTTATACCTACTTTCCTACCTATATCTTAGGTAAAAAACCTGTAAGGATAACAAGCGGATAAACATTCCTTGCAGGCAGCAGTTTTGATTCGTCTTTTCTCTCAGCAAAAAAAAAATGGGTGGCATAATTGTTTTGATGAAGAGAAATTTTAGAGAATGTATAGTGTATATACCATTTTATATTTGGAACAACGCGCTCAGAGCAACAACAATCAATGAAAAGTTTTCTCATTTTGAATTGTATATGGTAGCTTCAACTTAAACATAGCTGTTTTTTTTATAACAAAACAAAAATGTAAAAGTTCAAAAAAGTGGTTTTCAAGATGTTTGTTTCTCAAAAACTGCTTTAAATTTTTTGAATAAGCTTTTAACTTGCCATTTCCCTTGGCAAACAAAAACAATTTGACTGCTGGCGAAAAAGAAGTCCAGTAAAAAAAAAGATGGCTGTGCTGGCGATAGAGCTTTGAATTATTGAAATGAACGTATAGAGCGAGTAATCGTTTTATTCAGACTTGTGCTGCGCTGGCTATGCAGCAATGAATAAAACACACATAAATAGAAGAAATATATAAATTTAAATATCCAAATTTTCCAAAAAAGTTTATTTTATACTAGCTGGCCCGCCCGGCTTCGCACGGAATTTTTCATCAATTTTAGTATTTTAAAAAGTGAAGATACAATTTGTAGGGCTGCAAACAATTAATTTTAAGACTTGCAATGAATTTTTGACACTCTCCAATAATTTGTAAACCATACACAAATGTAGAAGTCTGAGAGCGTATCGCCATTTGTTGACGATCTTGTTTGTCATTCCTTAGAATCAATATTTTCATTTTACAACATAAAATAGAATTTTCAGATATCTCCACCATCCACCCCTGAAAGTATGCAATTTCTGGTTGTTACGATTTTCCGACTTTTCTCATCAAAATTCCAATTTGCGTCTTCGAAATAGTTATACCTATACATCTGGTTTAATACAAATCGAATAAAAACTCTCCATGCAAATCGGATGATGTTCAGCGGAGTTGCGGGTACAAACAAATAACCAATAGGTATGTACATACGTACCAACACTTTTAGTTATTTGGAAAAACAAACAAACAAGTCATAAAATAAATAAATTTCAAACCATATTTGAGTACCACTATCAGCTAAATAATTATAACATATCTGTCTGTCTGGTCACTTAATCTATACCTATATATAAACATATGTCTCTTTACGTCAAAACGATATCACTAAACTAGCATCTTAATTTAATTGTGTCTGCAACAGCAAGCAAATTGTGTATCTTATCATCTCTACATTCAATCCAAACTAATATCTCACAATATAAAAAGTGGTCAATTTGTTGACCACAACCCAGACTATAAAACGAAAATTCAACAACAACGCACCAAAGCACTATAAACACTCGAATATAATAATCGAAAGTGAAATGTAAGGATTCAGCACAATAAGCCATCATTTATATATGAGTGTGTGTATGTGTGTGAGAGTTTCTGTATTATATACAGACTAGAGATTAGAGGGTCTGCCAGTTTCAGCTATATAAAGGCTTACATGTTTACTATTTGCTGTGAAGCTACATAAAGTCACATACAATTTTCATATATATAGCACAAATGAATGGCTTTTAAATTGAATGGACACATTCAACGCCAAAATTCCACATTTAAAAAAATAAGCATGGTTGTACATATATGCAATAAGAGCATTTTGTCCTTAAATTTGAAAAGATCTCTTGACATGAGTTGTGATATAAAAAACATACAAGGTTGAGCAAGGATTTCTGTCTGCAGATAGGATGGGACGCATGAAATATTGTGTGTGTCCTTTTTTTAACTTTCTCGTCTGCTCTAAAATATTTGTCTACCAATTTAAGTTTTTATGTATACATAGTTAATGTATGTGTGTTTATATTTTAAGCTTTTTTTAGCCAAAATTTATATTTGAAGTTTAAAAAAAACACCACGACTCTCTCCATTTTAGCCTTTTAATTAAAATTCATATGATACCTACTCCGATTAAATTAAATGAGTTATCAATTTGTTTTTGTTAAGTAACTCACTCATTTTGGCATGACAAAAAAAAGTAGAAAACTATGTTTTCTATGAGCTAATACATCGAACTACAATTTGGCGGCCATCTATTTTTTTTTAATCACTTCCTATCACCAAGTGCGTGCTTTATGGTAAACAACTTATTATGTATTTGATTTGAAAGGTTCGTTTTTCAGAGCCACAATTAAAGTGTTTTAATTTTTATTAATTAAGTAATTTTGAAATTCTTTCAACGTGAAATCACAAGAATCATGTATTTAGCGTATTTTAACATTAAAATTTTGAATCATTATCTTAGATTTAAACTCAAAATATACATACATTAAAATAGATTTTTTTTTAATTATAATTACAAACAAAAAGTATGTTAATATATTTCTAAGCATTTCTATGCTTTTTTTTATATTTATACATAAAGTTCCATTACACCCAAAAAACGACTTTACTTTAAGATAGCTATGTAGAAAATACAGGCGATATGTATTTTAAGAGCTGAATAAGATTCAAATTTAATCCATAGAATGATGCTAAACAATACCACTCCTCGAACCATAGAAATTTAACCTAGATGTTATAGCTGGGTGTAGTTGTTGGTAGCCGGAATTGTGAAATACTTCTTATTTTTGTAATTTAAATTTAATTAGTCATTATTCTTTTATTTTTATTTAAAAAAAAAACACATTCCAGCAAAAAAAAAATAAATACTTTTAGTCAAGTTTTACCATCGAATACCACACTGTGCAACGACTTCTTCTGATAGAATACCTATTAAAACTGTTTTGGTATAGCTCAAATTGAAACTAAAACCGAGTATACAGTTCTTTTGAACAAAAAAAAACATAAGTGGTAAGAATTTTTTTTTTCGGAAGAAAAAAAATCTGAGTTGAAATAAAAAAATTGTATTCGTTGTCCTCTTTTTTTCCACAAACAATGTCACCAACATTGTTTTGCGCGAAAAAGTTTCCGTGGTGAATATAAATTTTTTTCAACAGGTTTGGTTCACATGGTAAAATTCTAAACGTAAAATTCTAAACGTCAAAAAATTTTTTTTGCGATAAAATCACTCCCATAAGAAGTACATGTATTTATTTTTTCGAGGAGGAAATGTATACTAGACTTAAACTAAAAAAAAATGTTTAATCATCAATTAGAACGTAAAGTGTGACACGTAACGTGTGACACAGAACGTATTACACCTCAGGCTGGCATTAAGCATGGACGGAACAAACAAAAAATTAAGTAAACAGTAGTTTTTAAATGTACTCGTACGTTGAGCTGTCACTTTTGTTCCTGTCAATCTCACAAACCTAGCTCTACTGTTACTCCTTGCAGCAAACATACTTCAAACATATTTTCCACATATTAGTTTAGAGTTGCATTAAGTTAAAGAGATACACTCACAAGCTCTGGCAATTCAAAGTGAAAGGATATAAATTACTCAAAAAAAATTATGTTACACACCGCACACTGAAGTAGCTATACCCCTTTGGATATATTCAAAGGCGGATTCATTATGTACAGATGTAAGAGGCGAATGTCGAAGGTGTGTATTTTGGAATTTTTGGTAAAATGAATAACGAAGAATTTTGTTCTATTTTTTTTTTTTTTTTTGGTTGACGTTCTTTTTCTTGTGCAGAAAGAACACCTCAAACTGAAATATTATCAAATTCTTTCATAAAGGGAAAGGGGGGTACCTTTTAACAACTTTTGGTTTAAAGTCTCCAAAAACCCATGTATATGATGGAATTATTGGCTTGTAAGTTATCGCCACTTTGAAAAATGTATTTAAATTTTAATTTAAACCCATTTTTGATTAAATGTGATAAAGATTGATATTTTATTTCTATATATCAAATTTCAAAATAGGTCCTTATGTTCAAAGATAACACTGCAGGCAGGTTTGAATTAACCTGGGGCACTTTTGAACGGAAGTATTTATAATTATTTTAAACTGTTAATAATGTGAGTATAAGAGGATGTATATATATACTGAAGGAAACCATGAAATGTATGAATAAGTTAATCATGAAGAAGCTGAATATACAAACAATTTTAATTGTATATAAAATCTTTTTGAATGTTTAAATCACTATACCTATAAAAGTAGACTTTTTGAAATAAAAAGACTAATACCAAATATTTAAAGCAAAAAGTCGCCCTGAAGCTTTCATTTTAATGCCTTTAAAAGTCCACCTATTTTACGAAGAAAAAATTTACAAATTTTGTTCAATAACTTTTTTTTTTAAGCCTGTTCAAAGGTGCCCGACTGATTCGTTCAAAACTGCCACAATATGTTAAGCAACATAAAATTCTGCCATAGATATTATACCTAAAACATTTATCAAGAATTTTACCTTTTTGTAAAATGAAATAAAGCTGTGCATTTAATAATATTTTTTCAAAAACAAAAAACTTTAGCAAACACATTTTAAACTTAAAAAAATAATACAAAAATATAATTTATGCATCAAAACTGCATGTCTAGCTACTATCAGATGACCATAAGATATGCACCACAAAGTCGTTGACGTGTTAATGTATTGGTATTGCCATGTTTCAAATTATGTTTATGGTTTGAAATATTTATTTGTTAAGATTTTATTAGCCATGTTTAAAGGTACCCCCTCTCCCCTAAAAATCGATACAAAAAATGTATCTTTTTCTTAATGTTTAAAATGTACCTATACTATGCAGTTAAAAATAAAATTTAAAATAAATTATAAAAAATATTTTTTGAAAATTCGGTATTTTAAAAATATAATATCGAATTTTGAAAATGTATTTTAATATAATTTTATAATTTAAATAAAAAAAACTATGTTTTTGAAATGCAATTATAAACATTTATGTTGAAAATGCGAAAGTCAAAAATAAAAATAACTGGTTATATGAGAGATAGGTATACTGATAATAAAGATGTAGTGTATCATTGTTTCCTATAATAAATGGTCAATTTCTCTAATTTAAGCACTAACAACTTTTTTTTATCAAAACCTTTGGAATTGCTATAGGTAGAAATAAAATTTTATAGAGTCTATTATTTTCTATTGTAAGAACAATATTTTTTTTTTTAATCTTTTATAATATAATGTTAAAAAACCACAGGTGTGAACTTAAAGGAAAAACGAGTTTATCGTTTTCGAAATATAAAATTAAAAAATTAAAAAAAAATACGTCTTATATCTTGAGTTCTTTAAAGAAGATGAAGGTCCGTGGAATTAATACCGCAAGATCATGTAAGACCTTGCTCCATTTTTAGGTTGCTTTAAGGTTGCTTTAAGGTTGCTGCTAATTTAAAATTTATATCAGAAATTGTATGAAAAGATTTAAAAATAAAACCCGAAAGAAAAAAAGACCAAATAAAAATAAAATGCAAATAAAAATTGCGAAGTGAAATATATATGCAAATGCAAAATGATATTTTTTTGGAAGTTGAAAACATAGTGAAATATATCTTTGCATAAATAAAATTGGCTTAAAACTAAATGAAATGATAAAAATTATGACAAGATACAAAACAATTAGTTCTGAAAATGATGCTAAATCTTCCTTAGCATTATCCAACCTCAAAATATACACAGAAAAGTGGATGTTGAATTGATTTTCAAAAAAAATTCGAAAACTATTTTAACTCAGCTGTGAATGTGATAATTCTGTATCATAAAAAAACTTTTTTTATAACCAAATATAACGGTACCTGCCGTAGAAATTTTATTATATTTTTAAAAAAACGTGCTCACAACTCTGAAAAAAATTAGTAATTTTTTTTAAAGGCGACCATTTTACAAGAAAAAATGTTCGAAAAACGATAATAAATGTTACATTCCAGACCATTTTTTTTGATTTTGATAAATTTTTTTAAGGAGAATGTTTCAAAAAGTTTTAAAAGAATCTTATACCAGAATTTTCAAATTTATTTTTTGGATTTTTAAAAAAAGTTTTAAAATTTGTTTTTGAGAACAATTATTTGACAAAAATTTGCTTATCGAATAAAAAGGCTATTTCTCATAGATATATGTTTTTTGGTGTCGACTAACTCATTATCTGTTGGAAAAATTTTAATGAAATTTTTTACACATAAGCTTCTAATAAGTTTGAATAATATATTGCACATCAAAATTAATCAAAACTAATTTTGGATTAAAAAAAAAAAAATGAAAATATTTTTTGAAATTTGGAAAATAGGTAGGTACATAATATGTATATGATTTTTTTGTTTAAAATCAATTTTTAATTCGGCATTAATAATGGCTAACAAAAATTTTGAAGGTATCAATTTGTTTTCTTAAAAATATAAACCGAATTTTATATAAAAAAAAAAACGATTTTAAAATTTGGAAGTGTTGCCGTTATTATTTAAAAAAAAAATATAGTCAAAGTTATTTTTTTTTTTAATTGCCCATCCTGCCTGAATGGATATATCCCCCCTCATACGATTCTATTCTTATCTTGATTCAACCTACACAACTTCCTATAAATCAAATTCAATAAAAATATTACATATAAAATTTCTCGCTTTTCTAATAAAATAGCCTTTTTAGTGGCCTTAAAATATTCGTAGTGACGTTTAAAACTGTCAGAAATTAAAAAAACAGTATACCTATAATTTTGTTTGTTAAAATATTTTCTAAAAAAAAATATAAATTGTTTTTTTTTTTTTAAATGTAATCGTTTGCGAGCAATTCTTCTAAGTTATTTGTTCTATACATAAATCTGTGGCCAAAAGGAATAACAGCATAAGTCGACTTATGTCGAAATTGAGTTTATTACAGTATCTGATGTGCAATATGCGAATCAATACTATCATATTTTGTTCGTACTTTTATTTCTTACGGTTTCTGAACTGTAACAGTTCGTCCGTAAGTTTTTTACCCTATTTGTAATCGCAAAAGAAACATTTAGATTGTTCTCCTGAAAACTTGCAAAAAGTGACTTATGCTGTTTTTCCTTTTTGCCACAGAAATGTTGTATATATATATTTTTTTCACAAAAAGTAGCCCAAACGGAGAACAACGGAAATAAACAAAAAAATGTATATTCAAGATAACGGGACCCCCACAAACCCGAATTTCACTTAAAATCAACCCCACTACAATACTACATTCAAACTTGGACCACTTCGAAACTTTTCTCAGATGTTATGAAAATTACTCCGAAATACAAAATTTAGCAGGGGTGCAATCGCGTAAGGTGATTTGCGATAAGTGAGAGTCACAATCAATCAGTTCCGTCTGTGTAATATGATATCACATTTGATAGCTAAAGAGCTATCACATCAGAAATGCGATTGTCATTTTCCAACAAATTTGACGTATCTGCCTGAGTACGATTAGAGTTACCAGCTACCTACAAAAATTTCATTAATTTTCCAAAGTTCTTTCTGTTTACCGTTCATACACTATACAGAAAAAATAAACATTCCCCGGAATATGAAGGAAACATAAGAATTATATCGCAAAGACGTCATTTTCGTTCTATATCTTCGATAGCTCAATAAAAACATTTGACACATTCACCATGTTTTTAACAAATGTCTTTACCACCTTACCCAGACGGAAAACTAAATGACAATCAAATGTGACTATGGTTGATGTGACAATCATTTATCACCTTAGCCGATTCCATACCCAGGTTTTTTTATTTCTGAAAAAAAAAAAAAAAAAAAACGACTTATCTACCAGGTTTTGCACTTTAACCGTGCATCGATAAGTATTTCTTATGAAAGTGATTTTTGCGCAAAATTTCTTGCGTTTAAATTTTATCATATCCATAGGTAACCAATTAAAAAAAAAACTTAACTAACTTTTTAAGTAAAATCTATGTTAATTTCATTAAGCAAAACCTGTTTCGGGCACCTAAGTTATGTAAAACCTACACTGGTTAACCATCAAACCTTACCCATTATTTCGTTTGTTGTACCTTTAAAAAAAAGGACTCTTCCACCTGTCATAAATTTTTTTCGTTCCAATTCCTTATTTTGTTTTGTTTTTTTCCTGTGACATCAATCTTTTTTTTTTTGTCAAGCTTTGCGTTTTGACGTGCTCTGTCGTTTGTTTAATATTATTTTGGCAAAAGAAAAGAAAAGAAGAGATGATATTATGCTGGCCAACTGCTGTTTGGATGAGTTTCCCTCTACCCACGTTTAATGCGGAAGAAGAAGTTTCGCAGTATAAATTTGTTTGTTTATTTTGAAAGGAATTTTATATTCTGTATAGTTAGTTGTTGGTATAACAAAAAGTTTATATCCTTTTACTATGGAATTTTGTTTTGGCCGTTGCGTTATATTTACTCAAAAGAATATTATGCAGAAAAAAAAGTTTTAGATTAAAAAGAAAACATCTTGACAGGTTAACAAAATGAGAAGGTTTTTTTTTTTTGTAGGTACATCATGTGATGTTTGTTGGTAGAAATTACAGTTAAAGGTAAAGGAGATTTTTGAATGCTTTTTCGGTATACCTACATACATATATACCTTTGGAATTTCTTCAACGAAAATGTGAAACATTTAGAAAAATAATGCAATCCAAGTTAATCGAATATTTTTTAGAGGATGTCGCTAGTTTTATCTACAAAAATCAATAAAATATTTACCTACTCTCATTTATCTGCGAAAAAATAGCTTTGAGACTGTTTGAAGGCTTTGACACTAGCTTTTAGGTATATGCCTTCACGATTCTGAACATTTAGAATTGATTGCACACTTTTAGTTCACAATTGATAAGAGGGAGTTATTAGTAGCATATATGTAATGCAACTTAAGCCGACGTCTTGGAATTTTCTAAGAACATTTACTCAAAGTAGAATAAAATATAAAAATTTTAATAACAACGGCAACGCCTACAGTATCATGTTATATCTTTTTTTAAAGTCAGAAATCAGTTCTTCAATTCCGTTTTAAAATTATTTAAATAATTATTTAAGTGAATACTTTTTTGAAAATTAATTTCCAAACTTAAAATTTTGAAAAAAAAAATGAAAAAGAAACAATTTTTTTTTTAATTTCATTATTAAATATATTTAATGATCCTGAACTTTGCAGGCAATGCGTCCGCTAAAGTTTGAACAACCACCAAAGTCGTAATACAGTAGAATCTCGAAAAGATGAACAGATATAAAACAGGGCCCGTTCATCTTTTCAAATTGTTCATCTTTTCGAGCATCAACGTATGTTTAAGGAAGAAGATATAGTAAACAATAAAAATTATTTACATAACAAATTAAAACAAGTATTGTCCAGGAAGAACTAAAGGCAAAGAAGAAGTAAAAAATTATGTTGGAAATAAAGTACCTATTCATCTTTTCGAGTACAAAATTTTCAACACTGAAAAGTGAAAATTTTCCGTTCATCTTTCCGAGCTGTTCATCTTTTAGAACCGTTCATCTTTCTGAGATTCTACTGTACTTGTTCGATTTTAAAAAACTAAACGGCAATTGCTTCTTCTCGGCAAGATCTAGTGGCGATATTTTTAATTTTTTAATTTTTCTTAAAAAAAAAGTTATGGCCAAAATATTCAAAAACCACCAAAAAATTAACTAAACAAAATTTTGGCCTTCAGTCACCACTGTAATTTTCACCGCATTTTCATAAAAATTATAAATTTCGATGCTCTTAGTTGAAAATAAACAGAATGTACTTTACTTGTATACTTTCTAAGTGAAAAATATGAATTTTAGAGCAATACTTAATTTCTGATATTTCTCAAAAACTAGAAGATATTCTAGCATTTGGTTTCTTGCGTTTGACTATAAAAATTGATAAGAGCATTTAATATTAAAAACTAAAATATTAATTAATAAAAAAATTATAATAAAATAATTATAAATTTTTTTTTTTATTTTGAGTTTGGAAACTAATTGTCCAACAAATATTCATTTAAATAATTTGATTTAAGAATATAATGGAAGAATAGAATTCTGGCTTTAAAAATAATTATAACATGATATTGTAGGTCTTGCTCTTATTTTCAAATATTTTATTTTTAAGTCAATTTTTATGAAAATTCCAAGATTGTGGCTAAACTTCAGTCCTTTTTTTCCGAAAAAACTAAAATTAAATTTTTTCCCGAAAAGGCCTTTTTTTTGTTAATTGCGACAATGGGCTTTAACGATTTTATTTAACTTCGTTCTTTTAATGTATAATGCATTTATAGTTTTTTTCAAAAAAGAAACTTCATACTGAAAACAGAGTTTTGACATTTTTGGGGAAAATTGCATTTATTTTTATATGAAAAAACCTAATCGCCAAATTCTGATAAATAACTGAATAGAGGATAAAAAAGTTAAGAACTTTTTAATTAATATAAAATTGCAAATTAACTTCAATTTTGTAACACGAACTTTTTTTCAAGATAAGCTCTTCATTTAAATTCAGCTTTTTTTTAAATTTTTTACGAAGTGTAATTTTATTGGCATATATTTTGTTTCCCCCTCTAAAAAATTACATTATACCAATCTTTATTTTTTCATAATAGATTTTCAATATCCCCTAATAAAGAGGGTTAAAAATTCATCAATATATTAATACGTTAAAAATTTTCTTGTAGTTCCTTTTTACTATACTTAAACCGAACGCAAGACAATCAAAAATATACCATTTGAAAGGTAATTTTAAATGCGTGTAAAAATAGACATATGGGGCATTTCACTTGAAGCGGACATTTAAAAAAAAACGGGGAGGTCTTGAAAATCGTTAATTTTTAGGTTATTTATAGTTTATGTAGTTCTTAACATGTACCTCTATATGAAAGGATTTTGATTTTTGAAGCCTGGTGTTAGATTTATGGGCTTGTAAAGTTTCAACAAGCTATGGGGTAGCGTTTTAAAGCAATGTGTTGCTTAATTAAATAAAGAAATAGAAAAATTGTCCCAATTGTGGAATATGTGACAAATTAGATGTTCTGTCAAGATATGACATCAAAAACCGGAAATCGATTTTTTTTGTTGGTATGAAAACCGGAAGTTAGCATTTTCACCCACCCGTTTTTTCGTTGTCCGCTTCCGAAATGCCCCATATGTGAAATCATGGATTCCACATACAAAACGTCTACAATAACAAATACAACATACACACAGCCATGAGTACATATATGTATTTTATCTATGAAAATCGACTCGTACGTACTGATGGGAGGGAGATAGCAATTCTAAAGACGGTGGAGTGTGTGCAACAAAAAACCATAATTGGGTTCGCATCGGAAAAAAATTTTTTAGAAATATCAAAGTTTTTCTTATCCAAGAACAAACACTCTATAAAAGCTGATTTAACTCTCTTATATAACTCAAAAGTATAGGACTATTAAAAGTTTTGTCTAATATGCCAAAGACAAATCTATATTTCAAAATGACCTACAATCCTGTATACCTATGTACATATAGGATAATTTCTTTGCTATATATGGATATGGGATTTTATAAATTTCTATTCTGTAAAATATTTTGATCGTATATAGAATTATTATTAAAAGCATTCTTTTAAAATCGGTTTAAGGTATGCAGTTTTCAAATTAAAAGTTAACGCAAAATACTTGGTTCATGTATGAATTATTTCAGATGAAACTTTATAATAAAGCTAAAAGACAAACACCATGAATCCATCTTCCAAGAAACGACTATACCTTTGGTCTGTACCAATACTGGTAGTGTTGTGATATAGGTATACATACCTACATCTATAAATGAAATTCATCAATAGCATCCATCATCGCGTCGCTTCGGTTTTACGTTCATTTGAAAATAGAAATACATTTTTGACATATATTTTGTATTTATAATTCATAGAAATAAATTCAATATAAAATAAAGTGCACGACTGGATTGTACGTAGGTACTTGCTATATATAAAGATTAATTTATGTGAATTCGAGCATCAGTTTAAAACAAAAATCCATTGAAAATATTTGATTTATAAGGAAAAGGCCAAAATTTTGAAATTTTTTTGAATACATTTGAGGTATAATTGGGTCATTAATTGAATGTTTTTACTTATATTTGACACAGAATACTTTGACGTTTAAATTGTTATTAATTTCTATGATAATAAATTTTAAATTTTAAAACTAAATGCAATGCTTCACTATGTCACACCACACGTATGTATGTACATGTACTTTATCATAAGTTAAAGTTTTTTTTTTAATTTGAAAATTGTAAATTCTAAATTAATTTTTTACAATAATAAATATTTTCTTATAATAATAAATATTTTTTTATTTCTTTAACAATTTTCAAAAAAAAAACTTCATATGTCAATTTTATGTACATATTTAGTAAAAAAAAAAATTGGTATAGCAATTTTATGTATTTAATAAAACAAGCTACCAAACCAAATTCATCTACCTGTGAATTTTCAAAAAAAATAATAATTTTTAAAAAAATTAAAAACAACAATTTTTTTTTAAATTTTGGCATGCAACGTTACATAGACTTTGAAGTATCTCCTGTATAGAAATCAAGATTTTAATCTGTAGAGCCGGTAATGAAATAAAAATCAAAAAATATGCGAATCATGTAGCTACATTTAAATTTTTAAAAAATGTTAAATAAGTCAAAATTATTAATAATCGATTTTTATTTCTTCTTTCTATTTTTCTATTACCTGATAATAACAAAATAATAACAACATTGATCCATTAATTAAAAAGCTATGTATGTGAATAACTAACAAAATAATACTTTTTTCAAAAAAATGTCAAAGGCTTTCATTGTATATTTCTCACAATCTTTTTGGTCATTACATATAGGTACCTACGAAATGTAATTAAAATCGTTTGTGATAAAACAAAAATTGGAATTTTACCTCTATAGGGAATAACATAATGCTCTGAACTAAATTTGAAACAAATCGGCCAACAAAATTGGGATTCAACTCAACTTACTGCAGTGGACGCACAGACGCATCAGTCGTCCAGACGCAAAGACGTACAAATTCATGATGATTGATGACGTATATGACAAACAGAAGGGAATTCGACAAGCACTTTTTTTGGCTTCTCCATTATCGTATTGTATACTTTCAACCAATACCTAAAGCAAATGTCAAATGGTGGGTATAATTAATACATAAAAGTTTTTACTACAGTTGGTTTGTACTTAAATATTTATTCATTAGCACACAAAAAACATTTTTAACAAAATCATTATACTCGTTTTTGAGATAAATAAGCTTTTCATTAATGATTGTAACGAAATGATATCTGCTTCTGACCATCCCACAACTCATTAACAAGGCCCTCAGGCAACTCATTTAACTCCCGCTCCTCACTGCTCACCGGCACAATTGGGACTAAAAAGAGTTTCTTTTAACCCGGAAAAATTAGGTCTAAATCCAAAAGTCCAACCGGGAAAAAAATAACTTCGAGAAAGTCAAGAAACTCTGCCATTTTAACTGATACCCCGGAGAACCAAGCACTTCTTGAAGAAAGAAACAAAACCTTGGCCAAAAAGGGAGCAAAACCCAAGCAAAAAAAAAAATAAGGAAGAAGGTGGCCAATATTTCTGCCTTATTTGCCGTGAACCATTTTCTCAGAGTTTACCTGGAGAAAAATTGATTCAGCGCATACTATGCAAGAAGTGGACACACACCAAGTTTACAAAAGGATCCATTCGCTTATATATTTGCCTAAACATTGACTCAGATGGAGATTCCTCCTATAATTTCTATTCATTCAACTTAACTTTACTTTTTTCTTGCCAAATGAATAGTGATTTTTTTGTTTTTATTATCTTATTTATTTTGTATTGCAACCTTTGTTTGTTTTTAAAACAAATTAATATAAAATATTTTTTGGAATAAGTATTGTTCTTGTTACAACTTACCCCGGTATATGTTACACTTTGCCCCATAGGCGGGGTAAGTTTAAACAACACGATTTTTTTTTGAAAGCAATATCTTTGCACAATACAATTATATTTTCCTGAACTTTTTTGATGGATCTTGTAGTTAAAACATGGCTCAATAATTTGAAAAATGTTTGGTTGGCTTATTTTTAAAGTTGTATAGGAGGACCATCGGTTTTAGTAAAAAGTGTTGCTTTTGGCCCCACTCTCCCCTACTGTTTCTTATATCGAAAAACACCTCAATATTTAAAATGCATCTGTTTCAAAAATATTAAACATTCAAATTAAAATCAAGATGCCGCCAATCGTCGTCTTTTCGTCCTCTATACCTTCCCGTCACACATACATTCCATCAATCACTATAGTTTTAAGATACGTTTTCTGAAAATGTACTTGTACATTTGAAATAGGCTATTAAACAAGTTATAGAGATAATATAGATACTCTTTCAACCATCCATTCTCATAAACCGCCCTCATTCCCTGCAAAATAAATTGATAACACTTAACCACCCAACCAATAGACCACCACAGCTAGTGCCATTTCTCATCTTAAAATTGTCAAAGTAAATATTAAATGATTTAAAGACCTAAAAACTACTTCATCTGTCCTCTGTGAGTGAGTATATCTATCTATCTATATATGTACACACAATTACAGTGTGATTTACAACATGTTGCATTGCATGGAGTATCTGTATATCTGTATATTTCTATATCTTTTCCATATCCATAGACACTTTGACACCCCTCAACATTTTCTTTCTTTCCATTGCTCATGCTGGGGAAACTCTTGTAATGTAATGGAAGAGGAAAAATAAATTTTCACTGCCAGTGCTAGCGGCTAGCCAGGCCCAGTGAGGCCAGAGAAAGAAATCCAGTGCCGGGAAAATGTTGATGATTCGTATCTTATGAGCATGTGCCGCGGAGCGCAAAGTGTATCTATCTATCTTTTCCTGCTAGGTATATTATAGAGAGAGAGAGGCACATGAGAATCCTCATAGATTTTTCCACAATGTGTTTTTCCATCATCGAAAATGTTTGTTTACGAACGAGGTGGCCACAAGGATTCGGATAAAAATGTTTGACAATTCAGGGATGTTTAGTTTTATTCGAACTGTTGCGGATGAATGTCGTGAACGGTTATAATAATATGTTGTATATATATTTTTGTTTCTGAATTTTTGTTTGTATCTTGTATCTTTTTAAAAAGTATAATATCGTAAAACTCAGAATACAAAAAAAAAAAAAAATATCTATCGAGTGCGTGCGATACCTTAATATAAGTGAAGAATTTTTTATATCGTCGATCTAGTAGATATAAACGTACCTAAGTTAGGTACCTATATACCAATTCCTCTTCACAGAGAGCTGTGAGATAAAAGTGATTTTGTTTTTTTTTTTGTTCATATAAATTCGTTGGGTACCTACACATAATCTTGTGAGAAGAAAAATTGAATTTAGGCGCCAGGAGCTAAAATGTGTCAGTGAGAAATAAAATAAATAAATCAATAAGTGAATGGGATAGAAATTAATTTAAAAGAAATTTAATTAGATAGAAAATTTCGTGGGTTTTTTTTTGTGACAGTGTCGGTAGGTAATTCTTTTCTCAAAAAAAAAAAGCAAAAAAAAACGAAAGTGGATTAGAGGATAAACCTTTCCAAGTAGCCATACCTATCCTCTTAAGAAAAAGTTCACGCAATGAAGAGATTTTTTTTTGTATCTACGAGATTAAACAGTTTGAATTTTGTATAACGAATTGTTTGTGAAGGTTAATTAAAATTAATTAAAATAGAAAAAAAAAAACAAAAAAGCTAAAGATATGTTTAGAACTCGTCGGTGTTAAGCTTTACACTTTTTTAATTACCCGTGAAGTGATTTTGTTTAACTGTTTTAAAAAACATAAATCGTGTTGCTTACAGAATCAGATTTTGAAATTAATTTGAACGACTTGTCTTGAAAAACAAGTGATATTGGATTAATTAAGTTCTATTCATCGGCAGTATTCAAGTAAGTTTTATTATTTTTTTAATTTGAACCTAGAAAATAAAAAAAAAATTAGAAAAATATTACAGAAAGTAGATTAGTAGAATTATGAAATGAAAAACTACACAAATTACAAAGATTAAGAACAAATATGTAGGTTTTACTACCTACTTATAGGTAAATGTTAAATTAATAGAGAATTAAATTATAAGAATATGATAATGTAGAATGTATATACATAAGTACTTAATTATGAAAGCGACTTTACCTATACTAAGACTTTGAGTAGGTACCTATATCATCATATATATTCGCTGAATTTTAATTAAAAAAAAAGAATTATAAAAAAAGTATTCTTCTTCAAGAGCCTTGATATTGAAAAAAAAAACTTGAAATAGTAGATGAAGGGGTAGGGAGTAAATATGTACCTACCTGGGGAAGGTCATTTGAAATTTGTTTATTTGTTTTAAAGACATGTTACAGACTTTTTGTTTAGTGAAATAAGCTTGAGTTCAATCCCCAGACCTCCTCAGGTTTGACAGTCCAACGCACGAACCATTATGCCATATTAGATAAATTTTGGGACATGGTGCATACTACAAATAAATATAATCAAATTTTGCAATTTTTGTTTATGTTTTAGAGTGGCTTAATAGCAAAAAATTTATTTGGATCAAAGCCTTTAATAAGTTTTTGAATTTTCATAAAATCAAATACCAGGGGCAACCTGTAAGCAATGAAATAGTTGAGTCAACCAGGCAGAAAAATTGCGTCCTCGATTTTGATACTTTTTTTTTTGCAAGATATTTAATTTAGTAGGTATATATTTTTTAAATTCAGAAATCTTCTTAAAGGGCCGCGAATTTATGTGTATTCTTAAAACTGCGACCAAAATTTTTGTAAACTAAATTTTGTTTGCATATGTAGGTATGGGTTGAGTTTATTCAAGAACTTCGATTACCCCCTTTTTTATAGCGAGTATATAGCAATAAAAGAATGTTATTAAAAAAACAGCGGCAAGTCTTACGATATCATTCTGAATTTTTGCTTACTTGGGTATTAAGCAAGTATTGATTTCGCCTAAAATAAAAGTTTTTAAATTTTGATTGAACTTCATACCTGTCATGACTAGAGTAATAGTGAAAAAACTCTGTTTCAAGTTTTTTTTATAAAAAAATCGAATTACGGAAACAGGATTTTTGAGAAAATTTCCTTACTTTCTTTCAATTCTTTGTTGCAAAATTGTTTGTAAAAATAATTACTGTCGATACTCGATAGTACCTATTCGGTTTCAAGGTATTCGAGCCGAAATACAATTTTTTCAGAATTTTTAGTAGTTTTGTTTTGCAATGTGAAGGCGAATTTCTACAAACTTTGTCAAAAATTGAAAACTTCACTGAGTGTAGACAAAAATCAGACAAGCTTCGAAATCAGTTTTTGTTTTTCAACAATTTGTAGTATTTTCTTGTAGTTTTTTTGCTTAAAAAAAATATCAATTGAATTTTTTTAAAAACCATATCACTTATCAGTAATCAAATATGGCATCGTGTATAGACAAAAATTAGCCCGAAGTGAATATCATTGTTTGTTCTTAAAATAATATTAGAACCAACAAAAATTGTCAACAAAATTGGGTTTTTGATTTAAAAAAAAACTGTCTGTTGGTTTTTTTCTTTAATTCTTTTATATTCTTTACCACTTTGTTATGTGTAGAATAAAATTAATCCGAAATCGATGGCATTTTTCTTGTTCTCGAAGTTTTCGAGACAAAAGATTTTTTTTTACAACTTCTGAGAGTCGATTATTGATTTTTTTGGAAACCTTTTCTACACTTAAGGATTAAGATTCTGATTCTTGGATCCTTAAAATGGAACAATTCCAATAACTACCAATGACAATTTACTTACAAAACGTCAAAATCCTATTTCCGTAACGAGAATTTAAAAAAAAAAAAAAAAAAATTCAACCGTAGTTTTTCTACAATTAAATTGGTCACCTATAACCTATTTTAGATGAGTTTAAACTGAAATACTAATTAGCCCTCTAGGGAATCACATAAAAATGCTCCGTACCAAATTTGAACCAATTTGGTCCGTCCGTTTAGAATCTAATTTAAATTACTGTGGAGGCATAAATATTAAACATGATGGACGCACATATAGGCACAGACCGACGACGACGACGATGTGACGTAAGGTATTTTTTACAAGTAACCAATACTTGCCCTATTAAAGAATTAAAAATCGCATTAATAAAATCCTTCTATTAAAAAATAAAAATTGAAGAAAATTTACAAATGAGTTTCAAATTGAAAAAAAAAAAAATATTTGAATTTATTCACAATTTTTATTTTGGTTACCAAGGTCTTGTTTATATTAAATAAAGTAGCAAAAGGGTTTTGTTTTATGTTTATAAGAACAAAACTATTTCCCTTGGATGGAAAAGTCCTTACTGGGGACAAACAAAATTGTCGTACCTACTCCCCGCCTAAGGGGCCACTTAGAATTATTTAAATCATCAATGCATCATCCATGAAATTTCTTAGTTAAAAAAATATCGGTATGCCTTCAAACGAGACCTACATATATAGTGATAAACATAATGTTATGTATTTGCATTCCATTCAAATTTTTCTTTTGCATATATCTACTTCTCACTATAAAGGAAATTACCTGTCAATATTTATAGCAATTGACACTTTTTACAACAAACTCTCAGTAATATAACAACAAACGCGGCCACAGGTTAATAAAAAAAGAAAAAAAAATTTTCTGATGGATACAAAATTCATTGTGGAAAATCATCGTTTATAGACATTCCCTAAATAAAAAATTTTTTTTAATACAATTCGATAAAAACAACAAAAACAATATTTATAGAATCCAAAAACTATAGTTGAAAATTTCCCAAGCCAAAATTAATCTGAGTTCCGTTCAGTATACACCTTATGCGATGTCCTGTGTGCTTCACCAAACCCCCCTCCCACCACCCCGCCTAGTGAATGTTAAATCACCTGAAAACGATTCCAGATCATTACCCTGTCTGCCCACTTAATTGGAAATTTCATTTTTAATCGTTGCTGATTGATGAGACTTCATTGCCAAAAATGAACTAACAATATATAAAATATACACTTCCGCTGACTTTCGGATATATTATAACGAACGGAACAGGGGCCAATTTTGCTGATTCATTTGGATGTTTTTCGAAATTTTTTTTTTTTTTTTTTTGTATATTTGCATCAAATCGAAGTTTTTGATGTTATATTGTTTCTATAGTAGTACAACAACATCTCAATATAATGCCTTTTAGATAGAATGGTATTTCATGAAATTGGAGTTGAAATTCACAGAAATGTTTATAAAGTATCCAGGCATATATGTAGAGCACGGAAAGCAATATCCTACATCCATTTATATATGTTACCAACCTTTTAATTTGCTGTCGAAAACACTTATAGTATCCGAATAGAGTTCAAAGAACTGTTTGGTCATATATATATAATATTGGAAGAAAGGTGTGGCTTCGAATTAAAATACTGGTTGTGGGATGGCCGTTGGGGATATTTTTATCAAGCACAGATAATGATTTTTCAACGCACATGGGTATAAAGAAATTCATTTAATTTTTTTTTTAATATTTATATTTTTGGGATATTTTAATAGTTAAATGGTTTAATTTTTGTCAATGACATGTCTTTTTTTTTCATAATGCTCAGCACCTGCACACGTTGAGCCATCTTTTATGTTGGGATGTGCCTGTTTGGCCGTATTCTCAGCAACGTGGACAGTGTGTCGGTATAATATTCTTTGAGTCAATTGCACTTTAAATGGAAACAAATGCAAATCATTATTAAAAATGCAATGGTGGTTTCACTGACACCAAAATGCTCAGCGAAGTTATTATACGACTCACGTGGGGTTTTCGGCAACACTCTTTCTTTTCATATGGAACTTTTTGGTCGTTAAAGAACAGCGTGTCGATGATTTCCTGCTATCCCTAGCTTAAAAAAAAATTCGACGAAAAATTGTGTTGTTAGATGGTGATTATTTGACACAGCTGAATGGCTTTTTTCAATGTACAGGGTCACTATTTTGGCGCGATCTTTCGATGTGAAGCGACTCATGGTTAAAATTGTTATGAATTGACGTTGTTCAGAAATTCAAAAACATTTCAATTAAGTCAAAGTTATTCTATGTTTATATACCGATATAAGATGGTGCACCCGTATAACGGGAACGACTAATATGGTACCTATTGGAAATATAGAAATTTTAAACCAAAACCAAAATAAAATGACGCCATTGTGTAAATTTACTGTCACATTTACTGAAGTTCAGCTTTAATTCTAAAATTTGACTAATTTATGAAGTTATTGAGTCCAAGTCCTGCGAGGTCTTAAACGGACTTGTGGAAGAAGCTTTAGTTGAAGTATTATTTTCTGTCAAACGCGAATAGCAAGAAGGAGTTCCTATCCATAGAAAAATATTTTTAGGTCGAATAGGTTGAATTCGAACACAAAACTCTGGTGTGATTGCAAGAACCAGCTAACTCAATTTTTTTAATTTTTGGTGTGCTTGGGTTTTTTTTACCTTGAATCGACTCACATCATAATTTTTACCATTTACTACAATACAATCATAGCAGCGTAAAAAAAAATATGGTGTTATTATTTAACCAGTACTATCATGCAAAAAATGGAGCCGGGAAAAGGGGCCACGACGTTTTTTGCGACTTTCTCAAAAATTCGAAAATTGAGTAAGCTGGTTATTGCAATCAGGTGACATGTTCTCGACAACAAGTTTAACGATTTTAATAAAAATTCGTAGGTAGGTACTTATAATTTGTGAAATAATTTTAATAGAACTGTATATATCAAGTTTTTGGCAAATAATTCATAAAAAGATTTTGATTTTTTTTTGGAAGGTTACATATATTTCCGTAAAGTGCAGAACCTCGTAAGTCATTTTTGCATATTTGCAAAGATAAAAAAAGACAGCCAAATTTTGTATAGCGATCTATAATTTTTGTGCTGAAATTCCCAAACTGTGGCTCAGATTTTCCTCATTGATTTGCATTAATAATATTTTTGTTGAATTTTTCGACTTGCTAGGTCCTGGAATGTTACTGTCAATATATCTTTTTAACGTAGGTTTGGCTGATTTTATTACAATTTTGCCATCTGATACTTCTAAATTAGTATAAAATCAAAAACATTACATTTTAAAAATTTAAAATCAAGGGCAAGTATTGGTTTCGTGTAAAAAAATGTCAAGTGCCGAAAATGTGTGATTTTCGTCATACCGACCGTGCGTCGGTCGGTCTGTGATTTCTTGCGTACACTCTCATTTGAGACAAATTCTAAACGATTTGGCCGATTAACTACAAATTTGTTACAGATTATTTGTATGTGATTCCCCAGAAGGAAAATTCAATTTTTTTTAACTTATCTAAAACGGGTATATAGTTGCCAATATAACGATTTTTATGTGTTTCAAATTTTCTCAAAAACGGCTTCAACGATTTTGGTTAAACTTCATATATGCAATGGCCAAAGTAATTAGTTCAAAGAAAACTAAATTTCAAATTTTGCAAAAAAAAAAAATACAGAATTTTGAGTTTTTTGTTTTTGAAAAAATGTCCTTTTTTAAGTTATTCACGTATAATTTTGTTAAAATTTGGTAATCTGCTGCGTCCATTTAATTTAAATAATATTCCATCTAAAAATTTTGCAAAACAATTTTTTTAAGAAAAAAAAAAAACTACCAAACTTCTGACCTTATTCACATTTTGTTGATAAAAATATCATAAAATTATTGAATTCATCCTTAATACTTAGATTTATTATAATTTTTAGCCGCAAGAACAAGTTTTTGTGATCCAGCCGTGCATATTTTACACGCAGAAAAATAATTACTATATATAACGGACAGCGTTTTTCGGTGGGTTAATAAAAATGTATTAAATTTTACGCAGTCAAGGATAAAAATTACAGAGTTCTTAAAGATAACTCTATCGACTCGATTACAAAATTTTTTTTAAATAAAAACCTAGAAAGATTATTGATTCAAAATAGCTTTTAACGGCCTTTAGTCGTACAAAAATTTGGCGTTTCGTGCCGGCGATCTCACTTGGACTCATCAGTTGACTAGTGAGGGCCTTGTCAGTACGCAATTTTTTGTTAAGTTCAGTTCATCATACATAGATTTCGTGACGAATATCTAGTGTGAACTGTATCCAACAAGACTAGAATTTCTAATTATTAAATTGGAGGTTTTTCTTTTTGTGTTTTTTGGCCATGGCAATGTTTATATAAGAAATTTTTTTTAATAATACAAATTCTATATACTACTGAAACAAAAAGGTTATATAAACGGAGAAACTTGGTTAGAATTCACAATTTTGACGATCGTTTATGTTAAATGAGTTGATTGCTTAAATCAAATAATTATATTTAGTCACAGATCTCTGTGTTGATTGGTAACTATGAGCGATTTATTATGTTTTATTAACAATCTTAATTGGTTATTGAAACCGAACAAAACTAACCCAGAAGAAGTTTAATAAAATTTAGTACATTTTAACCGAATCAGTGTGTAGATTTAAAAAAATTTGTTTAATCCAGTTGACTTGTATAATTTAACCTGGTGAGTTTACAGGTTGTATATTAAAAATGTTTGTTATTTAACTTTATACCAAGCTTAACGTAGTTTTTAACCGATCATTTTTCTGCGTGTACCTAGTTCAGTATCGATTACAAAAAATTATGTATATGCACAAGAAAAGTTCCAAAAAGAAAAATTACTTCTAAATCGAATGACTAAAATATGTCAAAAGTCTCCCTCTCCATTGAATCCTTAATGAAATCAAAAATCGCTATGACCTACAAATTTGTTGTGAATTCAGACGAAAGAACAGAGAGGCAGCGATGGTGTTAAAGAAGAGAGATGTTAACTTTTGTTCAACTGAAAATAAAGTACGAAAGATACGACAACGAGTAGATATTAACATACTTAAAAAAAGAAAGAAAGTGAAGTACCTATACCTTCTAACGTTTCCATCCGCCTTCTTTTTTGCAAAACTTTCTTTCTGATATTTTCCTGCCGAGAAGGTTTATACTTAAGTTAGGTGACAACATTATTTCAAATAATAAAATACACAAACAAAAAAAAAAAAAACTGAAGACACAACTCGAATACGACAATATGCCGCAGAAAAAGTTTTATTTCTTGAGAGAAGAAAAAAAAAAAATTACACGCAGATACTTTCCATTCCAATGAAGAGCCAAAGTAATTAGGATGATTGGTGTATACATATATACCTACTACAGCGAGAGCACTAAGGAAATTCAATTTAAAAAGTACCTATCTCAAGGCATAAGGATTAAAGCTTGTCATTGGGATGTTCAGAAGCGGAACTGTTCTGCGGATAAAGAAAGTATGTGATGGTGTATATTTGTGTGTGTGTGTATGTGTCCTCGAAAGTTGATTATAATTGTCTTTGAACATTTCGAGAAAAACATATTCTCTCAGGAAAATATTCATTCCTTTTAATATTATTAAAAAAAAAAAAGACGGCATAAAAAACAAAAAAAAAAAACAAAATTTGATTGTTTGTTTCTTTGTTCTTGCAAACACAAAAACAGTGTTTTTCAATTTCCTAAATTGATTATAATTTTCGATTGAATTTGTAAAATTAATTGCGCGCACAAAATTGCCACGCGGCGTCGGTTGGGCTCAAAAGGAAATGGGAGGGTATATATATACATAGGTAGGCAGGGATACAATTATTTTTCATGTCATTTGCAAACTGAGTTTCTATATTATATATAGATGTGCTCTAACTGTATATATGTACATATATATATACTTAGCTGTTATTGTGACACATTTAATTGGATAACACGCAGGCATCCATAAATAATATTGAGTGCATATATAATCGATTTGACTTGTTCCATATACATACCATACTATACAAAATGCACATTATAATAACGAATCGATGTCAACAATATACTTTTTGTTATTTTAGCACTTTTATAAAATATTGTAATATAATGTCACTGCAATTGATGTTGCTGCATGGTATTGAATGAATGTTGGGAAATAAAATGGTTTTATACCTATAGTTTTATTTTTTTTTTTGGTCAGTATCAATTGTTTCATTATTATAAGTATGTATAAGTACCTATGTGTGAGTTGTTTTTTTTTTCAGAATGCCCCAATAATAAAATAAATTGCATGTATTGGAACTGCGTCAGAACTTATATATTTTTTTAAACATAGATATCTACCTATTATCAAAAACCTATAACATATCCAACAAATGAATTTCTGTATCAGCAGAATTGAACCATATACACAAAATTGAAAAACCTCTTAAATTCTATCCTGTATAGCGTTACCAACTTTAAAACTTATACAAAATAACAATTAACCCTTTTTATATGCAATTAAGGTATTTAAAAATAAAAAGGTATCTTGGCTCTGTAAAAATTTAAAAAATTATTGTTTGCTTGTTCGAAAAATTGTGGTCAAATTTTTTTCTTCATTTCATTCTTATCTCCACCTAAAACCTGCAAGTTTATTAAAACTCCATTTCTATATTTAAAAATAAAAATAAAATACAATAGACGCTCGTTAACTTGAACACGTATGAAACAACGAATGTTCAAGCTATATAGTGTTATTCTATATATACTGGATCAACACAGAAAATTGTTGTTTTTTTTTAATAATAGTTCATTTTAATAATTTTGAAATGAGACGTTTTTAAGACAACTTGGAAGAAAAAACTAATTTTTTAAAATGCTCTTAATATCGCACATTGTCCCTTTTGAAACGTTAAATTCCTTTGCAGAAGACATATAACGCTGACGGGATAATGACTTATATCAAATGACAAAAATCTGGAATGCAAAAAAATCTAGAAAAAACAATTTTTTAATCTAGAATGAAAAAAATCTCGAATGCACCAAAATCTAGAATGAACAAAAATACCGAAAGACTATATCTAGAAAAAATTCTCGAAACAAAAAAATCATTCTAGATTTTTTTGTACGTATATATTTAAGGAATTCAAACTCAAATAAAACTCATTATTATATTGAGTTTATTAGAAAATTTATTTTTCTGGGCTCACTTGTGATAATATAGTTGTGTTAGTTGACGATGACTAAACACGGTTATTATACATAATATATGTTGGCCCGCACCAAATGATAAAAAGAAACTTTGCATACACCCAACCTCGCACCTACCCCAAATCCTATAGTGTGCCCAAGCAGGGGAGTTGCAGGGGGACAGCATGCCCCCATACAAACCTCACTGTTTATACGCCGTAGTGCTGGGTGTACTAATTTTCTTTGAAATAAAAAATCAACAAATTATTATTATCTTCTATGCCTCTAAAAAATTTGGGACTTATGTCCCATTGTTAACAAAAAATATTTAGGGCTTGGGTCCCACTTGGGTGGATGGTTATTAATTATTATTATTTCTAGATTTTTATATTCGAGTTTTTTTGCTAGGTTTTTATATTTCTAGATTTTGCTTTTTAGATTTTTTTTCGAGATTTTTTTCAATTCTAGATTTTTACTTTCGAAATTTTTGCTTTCTAGATTATTGGTTTCTAGATATCGTGGTAAACTTAATGCTGATTCCGTTTTTAATTTTTTTAATAATTGCATCCTTTTTGTTTTAGCGTTATTATTATATTTATTTTTGGCCCTTTAAAACCTATATGTATTTTCTTATTTTTATATTTTAATTTTGTTTTCATAAATACGCACTTGTTCACATGAAATTTACTTCGATTATAAAGAATAAAGCCTTATTAGGAAATATAAATAATAATAAAAATTCTTGGCTTTTCTTTTCACAAAATCCGTTTGCATTTTGTACCAACATCCTATATATGATTTAAATATTCAAATTACAGAGTTTGCAAACATTTCACTTGTTGAACTTAGTATACTTAAGGAAAAATTCAAGGTATTGAGTCTTAAAAATGATCTTTTAAAGTAATATAATTCGTAAAGAAGAAAATTATTTGTTCAAGTTACTGAAATGTTAAAGTTATTGTATGTTAAAATTACCGAGAGTATAGACTGTACTTACATATTTTTGTTGAAAGGAAAATTATTTCAAGTTCATTTGATTTTATTTCTTTTTTTAATGAACAAATTGATAAATTGACGAATTTAAGTGAGTTTTAATTTAAGATTATTTATGTTTTAATTTAATATAATAAAGGATGACATTAAAACAAAATCTGAACTAATAAAAATCTGACTATAGTTACACGAAAGACAATTTAGACTAATCGGGTAATTTATTGTAAAAAAAAATGTTAGACAAATTTATTTTAATTTTATAGTTTAGAGTTCACTTTAAAATTCTTTATAAAAAAAAACTACAATTTTGAATTGCTTCTTACGTTAAAAAACAGCTTGAAAATAAATAAGGACTTGCAATAAAACCTTGCCTGCAGCTGACTGATATTTTCTTTTCGACTACTTTAATATGTATATATGGAAGCAGTGTAAGAAACAGTTAACATTTTCTTAATTAAGCAAAATTAAAATTTATACTTTAGTTTAAAAAAAAGTTACACGTGCCGAAAAAAATGTACATGCAAATAAAATATTATTTTACTGTATACATACTTTGGTCTTGAAAAGTTTCCTGCTAAAACCAATAATTGAAGAAATATTGATTAATTTTCCAAAATGACATCCCGAATACCTAGACTTTCCCTTAAGTCCTCTTACAGATTTGGACAAATCAGTCTCCCTGTGTTTTTTTTTTCCTACGGTTTATTTTTTTTTTTAATTTTCTTTTTTATTATTTTTTGTCAGCTATTTAATTGGAAAATCAAATACTCAATGCATATAGTCTAAATTGTAATTTTTGTCTCTGAACCCTACTACGCTGCTGAAGCGAAACTAAGTTTTGAAAACTACTATGAACAACAGCGTTGCCAGAACTAATTTTTTGTTAGTGCCACCGCTGCCAGCAAAAAGTGCCATTTTAAGCCAATGCGTGCCACAAACAGAAATAAAAAAATCTCAATCTATTTCAAAAATATTTATTAACTGCATTTCATTAGGTATGTACATAAATTAGTCTTTATTATATTTTCCAAATAACGCTCTCAATGTGTGACTTCTGCTACATTTTTTTTTTCTTTTTAACGTGTTTTCCAAAACATTTGCAATTTTATTGACAAACCTTTAGACAAATATCGTCTAAATACTTTATTAAGTACAAGCACAATTATTTAAAGAAACACAAATCAGGAATGACCAATTTCCCAAACAAAAACAATTAAATCAAAACAGAAATAGTGATTTATGAACATTCTAAGAATTATTTGTTTGTTTTTAAAATATTTTATTGACTATATAAAAATGAAAGTGCCATATTAAATCTTTTAGTGCCACAGTGCCATTTAAATAAAAAAGTGCCACAGGTGCACGACCGTCCCACATCGGCACACTAAATTGGCCAAATTAACTCAGCTTGAGTACAAACATTATATTTCAAATTAAATTAGCATAATGATCGTCTTTAAATTATTCAACTCAACACAAGAAAACTGAGATTCAAAAGTGCTAGAAAAATAATTTGTTTTTTTTTTAATACAAATTTTTAAATTAATCTCTTCTTTTAAAAAAAAGGAAAAAAAAACTCACACGCATCCTCGATTTATCTTCCACAGATACCTCACAGCACACGCCATCAAACACGAACAACAACAACAACAACAACAAAAACAAAGTTGGCATACACAACAATAAGTTGTTAAAAACGGACCCCAACCACCGCAACTCCCGCTAAATCATCATGTCGTTCTCCTGGCACAGAAACAAATTTGCGATACTTTTCCTGATATGCTGCACAGTGTATTCCACAGAGTCACGCTATCGCGACAAAGAGCACAAAAGACCAGAAAAATCAGATCGCCTCTACAGCCAGCCCGCCCAACCAACCACCCAGGAACAAATTAATCTCTGCTCCCGACGAAGAGATATGAAATTAATGTGCTATTGCACCCCCGACGATTCCGCATACATGCCCGTTAACAAGGCCGAATGTTGGATATTCCAAAATGGCCTCCACCAAAACGACACCACCTGGCAGCGATTCTATCAGCAAAAGAAGTTGCGCCATTTGAAATTCCTTGTCCAAAATACCGGTTACCTGGATTATATACCAACAAAGTACTTGGAAATGCTTACCAACCTCACAACGCTCAGCATCGAGTACTCACAGATACAAGTGGTGAAAGGTTTTGCATTTGCCAGCCTTCCGAATCTGGAATTGATTACACTGACGAATAATCTCATTGAAATAATCGACAAGGACGCCTTCGCTAATCACATATTTTTGCGTGAACTCAATTTGATGCGCAACCAAGTGACCGAAATGGATCGATATGCATTCCGTAATTTGCCAATGTTGCAGAAACTCTATCTGAGTTGGAATAACATTTCGAATCTGCACGAGGAGTTGTTCAGTGAAATGGGCAAATTGGAGGATCTCAGTTTGGAGCACAATCTGATTTCGGTGCTGACGGGTGATATGTTCAAGGGGTTGGGCAATTTGAAGACTTTGAAACTAACGCACAATAATTTGAATTTCATTGGGGATACAGTTTTTGCGGAGTTATGGAGTTTGCAGGAACTCGAACTGGATGATAACCGGATTGAGGTGAGTTTATTTTGTTTTTTTTTTTGATGGTAGAAACATAATATGTGAAATTTCGGAGGAGAATTTGTGATGTCATGAGATAACTATGATGTTCAGATCATGATTGCTTTATTTATGTTTCCCATGGAAAGACATTAAATGTACATTTGGTTGAGCATGAGAGTAGTTTTAAAAAGTTATTTTGTTTTCTGCAAGTTGAGTAAGTGGAAAAGTTTTACCTTTTATTTAAAAGTGATTAACATGAGTTTTGTGACTAAAAGTAAATAAAGTAAAAAAAAAATACCATAGCACTTGAAATTCTGCTGAATAAGCAATGATGACATAAAAACATTAAAAAGTGGGTTCTCCAAATACTTTGTCTCTCATGTCTATACATGGCCTATAGCACTAATGGGACTCAATTCCACCAATCTACGTCAAAATTAAGGAAATTTAGAATTAGAAACTTAAAAGATGTTTGTATGTGAGTTTTGACTACAATATTGACGGAAGTAAACTGTGTAGAGTTAGCGAAATAAAAGACCTAGGTGTTATATTTGATGACTCTTTATCTTGTGAGTCGACAGATAATGAGATAGTCGAAAACCAAAAAAAAAAAAATGGTTCTTCGGAGAAGTTTTTAAGAAAAATGACAAAGAAGATTTTTAGACACTTGGATGATAGAAATAGTTATGTTTGGTTATAAGAATAATTTAACCCAAATTTAACAAAAATCAAAAAAATATATTGAAAATATCAAAAAATATTAAATATTAAAAAAAACCAACAAAATTTTTAAAACTAAATCTCCATAAAAAAAATTGCAAAAATCAATTGAAACGGTTTTGAGAAAATCGAAAATAAAAAAATATGGTAGTAGTAGCATTTTACTTGGAAAAAATCTCCGGGGAGCTGGATTTTGGTATATAGCCTCCTCATGGCGTTATTAAGAAACTTTCAATAGTCCCCATCGATATGAGCACCGCTAATAATTTTACGGGGGGTTGGAGGACCCCCAAAATGGGTTTTCAGTAATAAATCCCAAATGGTAAGTTGTACAAAAAAAAATGTCAAAGACTAATTTGTAGCTTCAAAAATTTTCTACAAAAAAGATTAACATAATTTTTGTCATAAAAATAACCGTTTCTAAAATAAACCAATCGGAAGACTTAATTGTCTTCGAAATTCGAAAAATAAACAGCCCTATTAATAATCACAAAATAGATATGAAGTAACACTAACACATGCTTTAACTTATAATTCTTAATTATAGCGTTTTAGCCTTAAATGACATTTGACAATGAGCGGATAACTTACCTCACCAATTTTGGTGTTCAACGAGCGGATAACTTTACCATTCCCAAATCAGTTCAAAGCTGACTGATATGACAGATAACTTTCAAAAATGAAAGAAGAACTTGAATATTTAGTACAATTGAGGGAAGTGTTGCCTACTTTTCGGTGTTATTCAGTGAACAGATAAAATGAAGACAGAATAAGTTTATTAATATTTTATTTTATCAAACGGATAAGTCCTCTATCCATGTGTTAGGTAAAACGTGTATTTACGAGCGGATGGTGTATTTTTATTAATAGGGCTGAAGAGTTTAAAAATCATTTATTCAAAAACTAAGCACTAAAATAATGTAATTTAAAAACATAATTAAAGAATAAATTACTGGCTTTAAAAAAGTTTTAACATGATATTGTAAATGTTGCCTTTGTGTTTTTATATTCATTTTGTATTTTAAATATTTTTTTTTTTTTATTTGCCCTTCCCAACTATAGGGGTGGACAAATACAGTGGGCCAATATCTTAAAATCATGTTCATATAATGTACCGACACATCAGTGCCCTGATGATGTCCTAACTAAGACGAAACGCGTTGGCAATAGTTAATAATAAAAATGAAAATAAATTTGTGGAAAATAAAACAAGTGTTTTCTTTAAATCATTTAAACGGCAAAGGTTAATTTCCACCAAGTGATAAATCCTCAATCAATTGATTATATAAAAAATAAAATTGATGCATTTATCACAAAATGCACAATTTTTTAACTAAGCGTTCCAACTTTATAGAAGACACTTAAGTCTTTATTTCGGAAACTGTTATTTTTATGAAAAAAAGAATGTTAATCTTTTTTGTAGGAAATTTTCGAAGCTAAAAATCAGTCTTTACCATTGTTTTTGTACAACTTACTAGTTAGAAGTTATTCCTGAAAACCCACTTTGGGGGACCTTCAACCCCCCTTAAAATTGTTAGCGGCGCTCATATCAATATGGACTTTTGACAATTTCTTTAGAACCTCATGAGGAGGCTTTGTACTAAAATCCTATTTCCAGTATATATGTAAGTAGTAAAGTAAATTTTATTATTTTCAATTTTCTCAAAAACCAGAAGACATTTTAGTAGGTATCTGGTTTTTAGTATTTGGCTTAAAAATAATAGGAGCATTGAATATAATAAACAAAAATACTACTTAATAACGTAAAATTTTAAAAATAATTAGTTTCAGATTTTTTTTTTAAATTTTTGTTTTTAAAATTTTGAGTTTGAAAATTAATTTTTTTAAAAGTCTTCACTTAATTAATTTTATTTAAAAACAGAATTGATGAATAGATTTCTGGCTTTGAGAAAAAAGTGTTGCCGTTGTTTCTTTTTGAATTTTAAGTAATTGGTTTCGGAAAATTCGCAGATTAAGGTTCAGAGCGATTTTCTCGAAGAACTACACATCGCACTCTTAGAATGAAGGTGACCTAACTAAAAAATTCGGAATCTTTTTTGCAACCTGGGGTGGAATCGTGTAAGGTGATTTGCCATAAGTGAGAGTCACATTTAAACAATTCAGTCTGTGTAAGATGATATCACATTTGATAGCTAAAGACCTATCACATCAAAAATGTGATTGTCATTTTCCAACAAATTTTACGTATCTGCCGCCGTACGACTAGAGTTACCACCAGCCTACAAAAATTGAAAAACTTTTTCAGAGTTCCTTTTTTTCCCATTCATATACAAACAAAAATAAACATTCTTGTGACCAACAAAGTTTACTACATTCCGGGAGATGAAGAAAAAATAAGAATTATATCGCAAGGACGTCATTTTCGTTATATATTTCCGATTGCTCATTACAAACATTTGAAACATTCACTATGGCAACCATGTTTTTGACAAATTACATTGGAAATTGTTCAATTGATTTGAATTGAGTTGAATCACCTTACCTAGACGGAAAACTAAATGACAATCACATATGACTATGGTTGATGTGACAATCATTTATCACCTTAGCCGATTCCACCCCTGGTTTTAGAGTTCATTTCGCTTTTAAAGGTCAGTTTATTGAAAAATCGGTAAGTTATAGAAATTTTGAGTTAGGTCAATTTCATTCTAAGGGTGCGACATATGCTTTTAATAAGCCCCTCTAACGAAAAGTGAAAGAAAATTGTAAATTATTTTTTCCGTTCATATTTTTATTCCAACTGGACTGAATTATTGTATTTTTTTTTCTAGAAACCTACCCACCAAATCATATAGCCTACTGATAAAGTTCAATATTTAAATGTTAGGCCTCTAAGTTCCAATTTAACTTGGCTCAAAATATTACTTCTGTGATGTGATCCTTTTCAACTTTGTCTATACCTATACTGATATTAGATTATATAGGTAAGCAATGAACATAAAAGCTATGCACGAATCATGACGCTTCGACTATAAGGACCATTAACACGCGTATTGCCTTATGGCTATATTATTGCTAATTCTATATTATTATTTCGTATATTTAAGGCGAGGACTATCGACTATGACCAGAATGACGTCTACGTGTGCTTTTGTTGCTGGGCTTTATTAAAACAAAAAAAGAAAACATAAATCGGAACGAGAATTGCAGCTAATAACACTGCGTAGGTAGATATTCTCAAGTTTCAGTGATGAGCTACCTATAGGTACCTGACACAGTGTTTGTTTTTAGTATTTTCTGTGAATTTTAAGGGGTGCGGCAACCACTTTCAATATACATATTACATACATATAAGAATTCCGCAGTGGTGTGGAATGGTTAAGACATTTAATTACATTCCTTATTCGTCCATAAAATATTTCTAATAGGATGGTGGGATGTACTTACATATACTATGGATGAGAGTTCGAAATATGAGAAGGTAGTAGCGATGATTTTATATTATTTTTTGTTGTGATAGCTATATGGAAAGGTATAAGATTTGATATTCTAAGGAGTAGCAATTCAAATAGCAGTTAAAGTGATATTATTAATTGCAAATGGAGAGATCATGAAATCTGAAACGCTTTTCATCGTAAAAACTATAAAAACCTTTTTCACGTTATTTTCTGATTTGATAAAGGTTATACGATACCTATACCTACTATTGAATTATAATTGAGATTAAATTAAATGCACAGTTTGGCAAATTGTTTTCCAAGCGATGAAATAAAAGAAAATGATTCGATTAGTAATTAATTTTGAATACCTGAATATATACCTAATACTTATACTTGATGGTTAATGATGATGAAAATTCAAAAGCAATCTTCATAAAAGTCAAAATATTTTGTCGGAATGTTTTTCGATATTTCTATAGAATTTGTTTTTTTGTTGCATAGTTTTGAGTTATTTTGGGCGAAATGACATTTAACGATTTGGGCGTTCTATAAATCGCAAGATCTATAGCACTTGGGGTTGACATCTATAATAGAACTATATTTTAAAGAAATAATTCAATAAAGTTTTAAGTACTAAAAGAAAGATGCCATTTTTTGGAAAAAAATTATTTTATAAATGTCAAAACACTATTTCTGTAATGGGATTTCTTTGGCAAAAATCCGAAGCGCAGTTTCTTTTTGTTTGATTTTCAGCCAGTTTTTTTTTTTAGAAAATTCCCTCTCTCTCTAATGATGGAAATAGCAGTTACCCCAATTGCGATTTTTTTCAGGTCTCAAATCAATCGACGCTCTAGCTTTAGCTTTTAGTCACATGCTATCAGAAACACCCTTTATAAGAATTTGAAAAAAAAAATAAAAAACAAAAAAATAGCTTAGATAAAAGTATCTAATCAAAAGTTAAATCAGTGTTACATACACATAACTACAAAAAAACATATAAAGACGACTGATTTCTTAATTTTAGCTTATCAATTTTGTATCTATTTGAAACTAATAAGTTGATTCAAGGTCAAATTAATGAGTTTACTTTTATGGTCAATAAACACATACATTCATACACACATTTATCTACGTACCTATGTATATACATACACCCAGAATAATAATTATTAACCGACAGTGTTTTTCAGTCTTTGAAAAAAAAAATGTTTTAAATATTACGTATGTCAGGGTAAAAATTACATAGTTCACTATGTTAATTCTAACTTAGTCAACTCGATTAAAATAAATTTATTATGTTTTTAGTTTTTAAAAATAAAGTTTTCTTAATTAAAAAGAAAACATCCGTTTCAATTGCTGAGAAAAAATTTATTAATTTATTCATATTAACAACTTTAACAACATAAAATTAAAAATAAAATAACATTTTTGTTGCATCTTATCAGAAACACCCTATATGTATTAGAATTTGGAAAAAAATCAAAAAAAAAATCGCTTACTTAAAGGTATCTAATCAAAATTTAAATCAGTGAAAGATATTCAAGCTGTACAAACTATATACAATATGTAAACAAAATTGACTTCTTAGTTCTTCATTAGCTCAGTTGTTATGATTCTGATGATGGTCAATTTTGATAACTTCAAACTTTTGAAATTCTAATCATTTTTATTATCCATGGCTGAATTAAATTTAAAGAAAATTCCCAAATAAATATTATTTCTGATTTATGATAAGACTTATCCTTAATCTGAGATACAGAAGTTATTTCAAAAAGTGAATTCTTTGATTACAAAATATATACTGACTATAGCGCGGTGACGAATCAGGTATTACCATTAAATGGTTCTTGTTTACAACAATTATAATCAATTAAAATTTTTAATTTAGAAAAAATCGGAAATGTTTTTTTAATATGAAACTAAATTACGCAATATCACGCTGCTCACACGCTGTACTCTATTGAGGGGTGTGAAAATTGATCTTCCCTTGGTAAATATCTGACTTTCGGGGTTTACAGTATAACATAATACCTAACTTATATTAGGATTTTTGAAAATTAAAACAATAAAAAAACCTTAAAATAATACCTTTAAGTTGATTTAATGAAAGGCAAGCATTATTTAACTATAAATAACAATAACTTTTTAACACCGAATATTCAAATTCGCTAATGAGTTTTTTTTGTTGACAAAATATTATTATATTCTTGTTTAAAAAGAGTAGAATAATATAGAAGTAAGAAGAAAAATAACGTTGCTTGAAGATAAAATATAAGCTGAGTTTGGTTTGGAGGTTGGAGGTATGATTTCTGGAAGTTCAGTGTTTGAAAGTGTGGTGTCAGGAAATTCGGTGTCTGGATCTGTTGTGTCTTCGGTCGTGACTACAGTAGTTAAAGATTCATATTCGATGTTCTCTTCTATCCAATCGATGTAATGTCTGACACTTGTATAAACTCCAGGAATGGCTGGTAAAGCACAACCATCTCCAAATGAAACAATGCCCACAAGTTTGCCTTCTGATACCATTGGACCTCCAGAATCTCCTTGACAGGCATCCTTTCCTCCTTCAATATAGCCTGCACATATCATTCCCTCAAAAATTTCTTCGTCCTGGTAAGCTTCGGTACAAATTTCCCTGCTAACAATTGGCACATCAACTGTCATTAGGACTTTAGATATGGAAAGCTTTAAGAAATAATCGATTATAAGCCAGTTTTGAGAATCTATAAGACTAATCCTTTCAACTTACTTTTTCCGTTTGACCCCATCCAGTGACTTGACAAAGTGTTCCCACTGGAATCGCTTTTCTATTCAATTGAATCGCCTTTATTGCTGGATTTGAAGCTGGTACTCTTCCATTTAAGAATACCAAAGCAATGTCATTTTCGAATGTTGGTCTATGAAAATCGTGGTAAACAATTTCTGCTACATCTAAAGATATCGTATTTTTGGTCTCTACCAAACGGTTCAATGTACCCATTACGACAAAATAGTTTTCATGATTAAAGAATTCTTCCTCATCATCACTTAATGGTAAAAAAGGATTTTTGAACAGGGATATTAGAAAAAAATATCAAGGATAATTTTATATTTGGAGTTTTGATTGACTTACTCATAAAAGCAATGTGCAGCTGATAGGACAACATTTGGTGCAATTAATGAACCTCCACAGGTATGACCTTTTCCAAATTTAGTTTCTAAGTTTTTCCTTCGAATTGAGACCTGGTGAAGTGTTTTATCGGCAGCTGCCGGATTCCCATTGATTATCCTTCCATCATTCGCTGGAGATGCAGCTGAAAATTAAAAAATTGATTAAATTAAATTAAGTTCGTTCTTCTAATTTAAAATGTTTAGTGACAACGTTTATTACCAATAAATGGAATCAAGAGCATAAAACAAACTTTAGCTAAGATATTATTTACTCCCGCCATATTTTGATTCGCTGAAGAGTTAAACTAACATTGATGTATAAATCATTTTTTTTTTGGTTTTGGCTGCTATCTGAGAACTTCGTACAATCTTATCAATTATCATAGTAGGTATTTATCTGTAAATATAAGTTCGTGAAGGGATTAGTCATCTAATTTATTATAAGAATTTTGTTAAATCGAAGATAGCTTACTTCTTTTAATAAATTCAATGATCTTGAATGGGAGTTTACGCACAACTTAATTTAGAAAAACTCTCAAATATATTCTTAAATATATCAAACTAAAGTGTGCAATGTCACTAGAAAATATATAAAACATACACACAAGTTGTATCTACTCTATTAAGCCAGAATGATATAGAGCTCATATAATAGGTCAATCCCAAAGGATAATCAGTTTGAAATGTTTCAAATTTAAATGTAAAAAAAAAAGAAAACCAACTTGAGATGTAAAATGACTGATTATCGGGGGTAAAATTAAAGGTAAGACCGCATTTGGCAGAACTGCACTTCAGCGGAACTGAACTTCACGACTTATTTTTAGGAAAATGTATGATCGCACTAAGCAACAACTGCACTTCACTCGTTTACTTTTTGTTTAATTAATGTAATTTAATGTGTAATATTTTGACATGTAGTTATTTTTGTAGCTTGTAATTAATGTATTATATTATTTTGTTGTCTTTAGTAGTGTATTAGGCTTTTTATAATTTATTAACAACTTACACCACGCTAAATGATAACTGTAACAAGTTGATATTTCCCAGTATCTGAAGGTGAAAAAACCCGAAGAGAAAAGAAATGTAATGTTACAAATGCTTGCATTAAGAAGTACTGATAGCGGTCATGGCGCGGCCGTTTTCAAGAAAATTTGAAAACAAAAACCGAAATTTTTGTATGGGAATTAATACCCGTTTTAGATGAACTAAAACAAAAGATCCAATTTTGCCTTTAGAAAATCACATAAAAATGCTATGTACTAAATTTGAAGCAAATTGGCTTACCCGTTTAGGCTCTAGCTCAAATTTTCAGGGGACACAAAGGCACGGATATTTTTGATGTGTAAATAACTTTTCCGGCGGCAGGGTAAACTAATTTCAGCCTTACGTGTTATACGTTACGTGTCAAACATAACGTTTTAATTGGGAACGTTCAATAATAACAAAACCATGGCACTTGGACGAACATTGATGTTTACATCTTAACTGTGAGTCCCTGCAATCACAATTTTTTTTAGGCGAACTCACGCTGTACAAATTTTGGTTTCCTTATGCCACTAATTAGCAGCGTCAGGAAATTTTTATTGGTTTCGGTGCAGTGACATGCCTAAGTTCAAAATGAAATTTGGTTTAAAGAATTATAGGTCGCGACAATATAAGAACAGAAGACTTGCTACAGGTGTAATATAAGGCTGATAAATCAAATCTATATAGTCAAGCATAAATATTTATTTCTTTATTTATATATTAATATATAAATAAATATATTTATATATTTATTTATATATTAAGATATAGATGAACATTTTTGTTTGATATTTAAGAGCTTAATATAACTTAGACAATTGGCTCGGTTGTCTAAACCTTGGCTAATGTTACATTTTATTTTATCAAATCAAGCATATTTCCAACCATTTGGAGCTATTTTGAACTATTTAGAAATTGTCAAACTATAGTAAAAATTTTAATAAATACGCCTGTTAATGTTTGAAGTGGTAACACTGGATGTTGTTACTCCTTTAAATTTAAAACTCGTTAATTTATAACTTTTGTTGTATAAGCTAAAATCCATTTTACTGGCCACCTGCTAAAATATAAAAAGAAAATTCAATTCCATGTGTATATTTTTCAAAGACAAAATATATTTTTTTTTTTATCATTTATTGATCCCGTCTCCAACGAGTCTATACTTAAAGCCCTAAAAATAAAATAATATCACGTATTCTTTATTGAATTCCTTTAAGCCTTAACTTTAACCAGTCACCTTTAAGCCTTAACTTTAACCAGTCACCCATCATCAGAATCGAACTGAACTAGACGCCCTTCATGCATTCAGCCATCAAGCTAACATTTCATTATTTATTCAATAACCCTGAGTGAGTGTTCCCGAGATTTCAATTTAAATCCACAAATCTACAAAATGACATAAAAAATATATATTTTATATCTATTCTGTTTTCTGGCATCTGATATATTCATACATACATTTATATACCAATACTCTTGTGGTGTGGTCATAAAACTCTTCCTTTCTCTATATAACATTTATCCACAAAAAAAAAAACAAAATATTTGAGCACAATTTTTACGAGTAGCGGATTTTCAAACAAATCAAAACTGGGAATAAAATATTTTCTTAGGATATCCTCTTTGAAATTTAGAAAATAAAAAAGTAACATGAATGGAGGAAGAAAAAAAAAAAAAAAAAAAAAAAAAAAACCATCCCCATAATGAGCTTTCACCCGAATAGAGTGCACATTTTATACTCGTATAGCTATATATTATACGAAAAGCTCATTCGAATATAATATCGGCTTTCCTGGCTAAAAGCCTTCAATGCAGTTCAATGTCCCAGTGACCTGATTTCCCTTAAATTGTAAAATTTCTTTCCTAGTTCCTCATCTTTCTCTTCCCTTTCCCTCTCGATATATAAAGTGGTGGTAATATGAATACAAAAATATACATACAACTTTTCCGGCACAAACATCCCTTTTCAATGGAGGAGTAGATATATACAAAGGTATCCCTATTATAGTCTTCAATGGGAATTGTGTGTAAGTATATGTTAGGTATATGTATATGTATAAGCAACCTATTCACGAAATGGCAAGCAAAATCCGGGTTCACATGGCTTAATGAGAATCGGTTCGGTATTGTTAGCGTTTTTTTTTTTTTTTTTTATTGTTTCAAGCAAATGTGCCGCCAGCGTTCATACCTGCCATTTTGTTTTCCCATATACCATCTGCTTCATGCAAGTTACCTCCCATCATTTTCAATTCTTTCTTTAGCTCCTAATATACATACATCATACGACGACCCCACCATATCAGGGCGATATGTATAGATATGCAAATAAAACTTCTATTTTCAAAATCAGTTGAAAAGACAAAAGAATTTCAAATTCCAAAGTTCTCAATAGCTAGCTAAGCAATAATGGCACAGGTTTTTTTTTTTTTTTTTTCTTCAATGGTATTAAAATTTTTTCTTCTGGAAAATAAATATGAAATATTCCTTTTAAGGGGTTCTCTGATTGATTCCCCCCACCATACATCATACTTATAGGACTCACGACGACAACGATGACGATTCCACCTGAATTGGGCAACGAAAAGGCTAACTTATATAGTCATATAGAGTACTCTGTCTACTTTGGAGGAGTGCAAGTGTGAACAAATCCTTCATATGATGTCGATTCAAAAGAAAGTGCTTTTTCTTCGACATTCAACGGAAAGTTGAATTTTACAAGCATGGCAAATATTTTTTTTAAATTTGTATTCGAAATTTGTGGGACTTGGATAGAATTCCGAAATCAAAAGAAGAAAACCCGGGAAACCAAGCAAATTCCAAAATCAAAAATTCCAGAAAACCCAAATAGAAAACATAAATTCCAGAAAACCCAATATCCTTAGAAAACATAAAATCCAGAAAACCCAGAAATCCCAGAAATAATAAAACAAAAATTCAAGAATCATAAAATCCAATAAAGCCCAAGGTTTTGAGTTTTCTGGATATTGGGTTTTTTGAATTTTGGGTTTTCAGGATTTTGGGTTTTATCGTCATAGAAATCAAATTTTTTTTAAAGGCTTACTATAGGCACTTTTGGTTTTTGACAAAGTAACACCAACTAGGCTTCGCAGTGTTTCGCTGTGCTTAAATCCTTTTTCGACATCAGCGTGCGTTCTTGCAGAAAAGCGCGGATATGGTAGGGATGTTAAAAAAAGGTTTTGTTCTATATTAAGTGTATATGATGCATTACACTGCGTCTCCCTCACCACCGACCGACCAATACCGTGGATATAAAAACCAAACAACCTTCAACACTCCTGATACCCCGGACCATCTCTGGTGAAGTATACCAAAATATAAATATTATTTTGTTTGCCATATTATAATTCACACTCAGTTCGAATCCACATACGTTGTCTCGAGATTCTAGGATTTTCCTTAGATTTTGTCTAAAGGAAAAAAAAATCAGGTTATTGAAAAACAAATGACTCTACAGACTAATTAACAAGATGACAGAAAAGATCTTGTAGGTGATGTAGGTCTTAGGCAGACTCAGTTTAGTCTAGGACCCGATCTGATGCAACAACAAGTACGTTGTTTCGTGTTTTTGGGGACCTTAAAAACCCGGGCCTAAGGGATTCTATTATTTCCCTTCGTTCTCGGTGATGATTTCCATGGGATTATCCACGGATTTAATTCGATATCACAAGTCAAGTGAGTGATACTAATAAGTAATAACCAAGAAATCAAATTTCCGCTCTTTAAACTAACACCCCTCAATAATCAATTGGCGCGATAGATCAGGGCCTAGTGACTTACAATTTTTGTAAGAAGAGAAACTTAAATTAGAGTTTTTGATATCCGGTATAAGCATAAGCTTTCTTTATTTTGTGTTCAGTCACTCCAAAAATATCTGCACTTACTGAAAATTCTGATTTTTAAATATCAAGTCAAATCTTGAAAAATATTGTGTGAACTTCAATTCAATATTCTTTTTGCTTATTTCAAAACCTTTTGTTTTTCTTCCATTATTTATATCCTTTCTTTAAAAAAAAATAAAAATAAAAAAAAAAAACTTGAAAAATTCACCAAACACAAAGTGTATTTCTCTTGAAGAACTGGAATAGTTTTTTTCAAATTCAATATTTATTTGCATCACAATTTAAGTATTTACCTATATCGTACCTATACAGTATACATACACAAGTATACGGTTGAATTTCCAAAGGCTTGTAATACCCTTCTGCGGTTCAGTATTTGAAAATGATGATCATTCAGCATCAGCAAAGGTTATTTCAATTGTGTGTGTCCTATGTGTGTGTGTGTGTGTGTGTGGGGAAGTACTCAAAGGAAGACATAGGTTATAGAAAGTAAACGGAAAGGACTTTGTGTATGCTCTTAAGCTAATCTTGTTTTTTATTTTTTTTGTTTCGTTTGTTTTGATGTATATACATATGTACTGCAATTGAAAAATGTATGGACCTAGTATATGTAGGTATAGTCCTTGCTCTTGAATGAACACACATACTCAAAGAATCGATGATTGTTAAGTAATTTTCAATTCAAAGTGTTGTGTAAAGTAGTAGATATAAGAGAAGGTTTTTTTATTTAGCTAGAGAGCAGAAGGATAGGTACGTATAAATTGGATACAAAAAAAATAGTATCTCCTTACTTTTTCTTGAGTAAATAATTTCTCATAGTAAATTCTGTTTGATATAGAAATATAAGGAGGTTTAGAACTTTGTTATATGCTGCTACTTTTATTATATGAGTGTGGTTTAATATTTATAGTTCAAGGATATATAAGAAAATCCTTTTGATATCATTCGTTCAAACAAATAATAATCTTACCAGAGTTAATTTATTGCATCTCAGACAATATTAATAAAAGCATAGATTTGTTTTGTAATATTATAATAAATAATTAAGTTTATGAATGAGGTTTTTTGAAAGATGTTTTCATCGAATTGATTTTAAAAAACAATAAATATGAAATATCGGTTGATAAACTGGCAGAATAGGATTCAACAAAACGGAGCATTAATTGGGTACTAGTGATTGACTGGGTAGTGATACACTTATTCTACCTACACGCAGAAGATTATCGGTTAAAAACAACGTAAAACTTGGTCAAGTTAAAAATCAAACATGATTTGTGTGCAACCTGCAAACTCACAACTGCAAGAGTCAACTCGATTAAAAAAAAAATTATTTAAATCTTCACACTGATTCGGTAAAAGTTTACTAAATTTTATTAAACACGCAGAAAAATAATTTCTAACCGAGTGCGTTTTTCGGTTGGTTAAAAAATAATATGTGTTAAAAATAACGTAGTCGCGGCTAAAAACTACGTAGTGCATTAGGTTAAAATTAATATAGGCGCCTCGATTAAATGAAATAGTTTAAAATAAACTACAGGAAGATCAAATTAAACGAAGGGCTTTGTTATATTAACCGAGAAACTTGTTTAAGATCTGCAATTTGTAAGATTGTTTAATCAAATTTATTACACTTTAACCATATCAGGGTTAACCATATCTTTTAATCTAGTTTACTCGGGTAATATTAACAGAGTTAGTATGCAGGTTGTATAATAGCAACATCACTTATTTAATTTTACACGAGAACTACGTAGTTTTTAACCAACTATTTTTCTGCGTTTACTTATGGGTTATTTTGTTTGGTTTTAATAACCAATTAAGTTAGTTAATGAAACATATTAAATCCCTCATAGTTACCGATCTATACTCATAGATTTGTGAAATTAACTAAATATTATTATTTGATTTAAGCAAACTACTCGTTTAATATAGACGATCTTTAAAATTGCTAATCCTAACCAAGTTTCTCCATAAATATAACCTCTTTAGATTCGTATATTTTAATTAATTTATTTTAATCGAGTCGAATACGTTAGAATTAAAATTGTGAAATATGTAATTTTTACATTTGACTCGGTAGGTAATATTTATCACATTTTTTTAACCCACCGAAAAATCCTCTTTGTTAAAAAATATTTTTCTGCATGTATTATAGGTACCTAATTGTGGAAAAAATGCAAGTCCCCAAAACAATCTTGCACTCTTCCCCTTTCTTCTATTAAAATAAAATGGTAACTTCTTTCTATTAACTGATTTTCTTTCATAACATTTTTACCTACCACGAACTTAACTCTGTCATGTTTTTACTTGTATGGAGTTAATTCTCTTTCAACTTTTAGTCGTCTTCCCCATAAATATTCAAAATCAATTCACCAATTCCGGTACATATAGCAGCCATCAATCTTCATGATTTCCTGTCCATATCCATCACTCTTTCGCTCATGTTCAGCACTCACGCGTCCACAAAACAAATTACTCCTATAAATAAATAAATCCAGCCCCTTTGAATATTATGCTATATCCAATTTCACAAATCCTTCACCTAACGTTATAGGTATCGTATATATACCCTTACTCAGTCCATACTCAACTCATGTCTAGGGCATTTTGTGTAAACCGAGTCCACTTAATTCAATCTCATTCATATAAAATATACATACATATATATTACTCTATATAAGCCCATACCAGCATATTGAAATCCAATTCCATCCTGTCCATAAGATCAACAAGACTGCGAAGAATATATTACAATTCTCTGCAAACGAAAAAAAAAAAAAAAGTCTCAACTATTATAATATAGAATTATTATTTTATTATATATTTTCAGCGCATCTCGGAACGTGCATTGGATGGACTTAATAATTTAAAAACTCTAAACCTACGAAATAATGCTTTGAAAAAACTCGACAATGGTCTTCTACGAGGCACACCGGCTCTCCTTTCAATTAATTTGCAGGAAAATCTTCTCGAAACACTCACGTATTATAATTTCCAGCCAATTATGGATAACTTGGTTAACAGTACCAGTGAGCTATCAGTATCAGGTAAGTGCATCCATCGTATATAAAAATGAAATATATTTACAAGAAAATCTTGTCCCCCTGTATGTCAATCTGAAAAGGAAAAAAAAAACTCATTTTAGATTGTCTTTCGTCTATGTGGTCTAAATGCTTCTTTTAAACGAAGTTTTTTTGAATGTCCTTTGGATCAGCTTTAAAATAATGCAAATGTGTGCTTTACTATATGTATGTTGAGCTTCTTTTTGTTTTATTCAATTTAAGGGGAGATCCGAAGAGCTGACAAACAGGAAATTGCATAAGCAAATAAGACATTTTGCCCTGAAATGCATTTTATCGGGGTAAACTCTTTCAGAGAATGTTTACTTAAAACCAACAACGATTACATTTATAGGGTGTTCATTATTTGTTTCGTTGTCTGAAAGATTATTATTTTTTTAAATAGTTCAGAATTTATTCATAGGAATTTATTTCATATTAAGATATGTACCTATATTGTAGCTTAACCCTTTTGTTTCCATTGTTCTGTAACGTACCGTACCGAAAGGGTTAAAATCCTAATCTAAGTGGAAGTCGAACATCGACCGTAATGATTGTGTTAGGAGCTTATAAATTCAGTTTTGATTGTTCAATTCTTTAAATAAAATTCAAATTTAAGGCAACAGCTGTTGTTTAAAAAAAAAAAAGAAAATTGTGTGAAAAAATACATACCAGAGGATGATCAAATTAGCTGTAAGTTTTAATTTACCCTTCAAAAGTTATTACAAAAATTGTAAATTTTGAAAAAAGAAAAGAGAAAGATATTAAAACTGACCTCTGTTTATGTATATTAAAATATTGAAATAAGGCTATAAGGTTAACTCGTCGCATCCAGGATATTAATAAAGAAAAGCGGGTGGCAATGGCGCAGTGGATGTAGTACTTGACTGCTAACTTAGAGGTGTGGGTTCGAACCCCATCTCTAGGCAGCATTATTTTATTTATTTCCTCAGTTTCAACTGATCGCCACCCGTGAGATTTAATGAGATAAATAAGCACCTTCTTTCTCAGTCAACAAAAATTCTTTCTTATCCTTCTATTTCTTCTAACTATAGTGCTGTGCAATTTTGGTTGCAATTGCAATATTAACAATTTTATTGTTTTTCGATTTGAGAGAAATTTTCCATTATCTTAACTCATAACATATTTTGGAATAATTAACTTATTCACAAGTATCTAAATAAAAACTGATTTTATGCACAGTTGATTTATAAAAGAGCAAGTGTCACACCCTTAACAAAAATAGGTATTTAATCTGTGTTCAGAGCTATCGATTTTAAGCGTGAATCTATTTACACGTGTATTCGTGTACACGTGCAGTAAAAATTTAAATTTAAAAAGCAGTATTTTTTTCGTAACTGACTGACTAACTTACTAACTGGATGAAGAGATTTTAAGACAATTTTACATTGTAAAAGAATGGGTTTTAGATTTGTTTATATTATTATTTTACAAGAAAAAAAAATTTACCAAAAAACTATTGAGGTACGGGATTTTTTCTATTTTCCAACGTCCTTAGGACCACAAAACATCAAAAGTATGTATAGGATTAAAAAGTAATTACACGTGTTCTGGCTAAATACACGTGCAACATTAAATACACGTGTAAATATTAATACACGTGTTCATACACGAATAAATTAATTACACTTGTAATACAGGTACAGGTGTACACCTGCAATAGGGGGCTGTTGTTACTAGATATACCTACTACAACAAAAAAAATATTTAAGAAATTATTACTTTGGGGAGGTAAGTAGAATATTGTGATCTTTCTTCAGAGAAAATTTCATAAAATTTGAAATTTACATTGAGCCAGAATTGATAGATTAAAGTCGATGTCACAAACGTAACATAATTCATTTTTAGTTTTATTTCTTTTTTAAATATGATATTACGCTGCAGAAATTTAATTCTATAGAAATCAACTGAAAAAAGGAATTTAATGTGTAATATTAAATTCTCATTGGATTGATAAATGATTTCCCCTTTACAAAAAGAGGCATTTCCCAATATTTTTTTTTCAATCTAAGATCAATAAATTATTCTATTTTTTTAAGCAAATAATAAATCTTAACACCCTGTATCGACTGTATAATAATTTGAAGAAATTAGTTGATGAGGTCATTCAAGAATTTGCCTATACAACTCTTGCTTGCATAACTTAAACACTCAGTTAATTATTGCTGCATGTTTGGTATAAAATCAGGAATATTTTGGAATGTCCGGTCAAACCCCCGCATCACATTCGAATTTACAATATTATAGCCTGGATGCGCATCAATGGTATAACGTGTATGGACTGTGCTGCAGTATATGCAATGTGTACAGTCAGTGCATGGCTGAATTGCTAATGACATCCATTAAAAGTTGTTATTTCTAATTGTGTCTATATGTGAATATGTGTGTTTTAAGATCTCATCAGTCCTTTTTGTGTACACTTGACGCTCCTTTCCAAATACTTCCCTTTACTTCCCCAAACCCTCTTATTTCACCACCACAACATTCTCGCTGGATTTCTGTATAAAATATGCATACGGAGTATAGTTTTGAAATGAATTTCAAATGAATCTAATTGCTTTCGACTTTTATGGCTTGGTAACAGATACAATGCACTTGATTACGAATTCATATGCTGAATTTATATGATAGGAGAGGAGGAGGGAGTGAGGGGTAGAGAGAAATGTTTGTATATTAATATCACTCCCACTCCAAGGACTAATTTTATTTTTTATACTATCGGCGCCGCCATCGTCGCCACCGACAATCAGACATTATATTTTTTTTTTTTGCCAAGGGCAATAAAGCTCCGAGATTCAGACTTAATGTGTATGATTTTGTTCCAGGATACGCTTTATAGTCAACATCATGATGGAAGAAGGGGGTTCGGTCTTGAAGCATTACACAGCCAGGTATAAGGAATGGGTATAGTGGTGAACATGGTTTTTATTTCGCCAAATCCATTTAGGCTAATTGCATGCCATATACTACATATAGCTTCGTTCGTACAACCATTATTACTATATGTACGATGTACGTAGCTAACCTATAATATACACAGGATTTTATTTGTTGCTCATGCTGCTCCTATAGCATAATATAATATAATATATATGCCACTGGCGTGTGAAAGTAATTTAATCCCCGCCTTACATGTGGACCCGTTTTTGCGTAGAAGTGGTAAAATGATGTCCAGAGGGCAGATTTATGTGAACAGATTTATACGAAAGATTCTTTGTTGTTTTATATTTTATTTTTACTTAAGTTTGTTTTTTTTTGTTGTTGTTTTTGTTTTTTTTTTGAGGCTTTTTCATGTGAGTTGCATTTAATGGTGCACATGTACATGGGTAATAAAACTTATGACGGCTGTAAGCTTGCAATAACCTATCCTAATGGCTTTGTTTTGTTTTTTTTATTTATTTTTTTTTTGTTAAGGTGGAATTGCGTTTGACACCTGTGCTGTTAGAAGGGGGCGTCATCGTCATTTTGAATTATATTAAACTTGAACACACGACAGTTGGTAAACGTTGATTTGCTTTCAGTACATAGATAAATTATAAATATTACATGTGTACAAGAGATGATTTTTTCGCATGATATGTATTATGTAGTTCCAATGCTTGACGACAAAAAAAAAAGTTTTTGATGAACTTGAGCACGAGCTTCTGACTTACCCGTCTCATCCTTCAAACTATCCCAGAGTAAATGATTGAGTCAAATGTAAATCAGATAAATTGATGAGCACCGCCATTTTCGAATTTTGTAAAAAAAAAAAAACGGTTTTGCTGCGATGTGTCCAACTTGTGCTGCCATGTACCGTATTTTAAAAAAAATCGTACTAAGCATATATGTTTTTCTGAGGTTATATAGCTATTTTTTTCACGGTGAACTTAGCACCGTTATTTTCGATTAAAAAAAATATTTCTGAAAATTTCGCAAATTTTAAAAATTTTACGCATGAAATTTTTTTTTTACAAAATTACGATTTTCAAAAACATAAAAGTTGTGCTATATTATGATCAAAAAATGACACTAAGAAACGAAGAGATAAAAAAATCGCATATATTTGCATGTTTAAGAGCCAAAAATAATTTTTGCAAAGCACGAAGTTAACACCACTATTTTCGATTTTCAAACAAAAAAAATTTTTGATGTATTTTACTCAATTTGGACAACCATGTGCCATAATTTTTTTTTTTAATTCGCATTTTTTTTGCAAAACTACGATTTTCAAAAACATCAAAATTGTGCTGTATTATGTTCAAAAAATTATGCTACGAAAAGATAAAAAAAAAATTCGCATATTTGCAGCTTTTTGCACTAAAAACTAATTTTGCGAAGCATGTAGTTGGCACCGCTATTTTCGATTTTCAAAAAATAAAGTTGTGCTGCATTGTGCTCAACTTGGGCCGCCATGTGCCGTACTTAAACAAAAAATACTATTCTAAGGCTCAAAAGTTTGGCTTCGGACAAAAACTGATATTATCATAAAGCTTTCTGGTTTTTTGAATGGTGGGCAAAATTAAGGTCAACTATACAGCCTTATTTGGGGACTTATATAGGAACAATTTCTACATGCTTAAAATTTGCATACCATGGGAAGTAGATAAAGTTTTGGAACCTATCGTAACCCAGGTATATAGGCGGAAATTCTGAACTAGTGATTGAAATTCAGCCTTAAAGGTAATATCTTAACAGCTGTATGCCAGATGTCCCATTTTCCCATCTTCTAGGGATCCATTTAAAGACATGATAGTTAAATGAAAGTGGATTTATAAATACTCAATCTAATAACCTGTCATCTGCACCAAACTCTAATAACTGTTTCAGACCATTTTGATTGGCTTAAGATCAGTATCAATTCACATTCTCGTACAATGATCTTCCAGCCACATATTGAATCATGGACTCTTTTTTCTTAAAGATTCTGCTTCCATATACAGAATTATAAATTAATTCTTAATATTAATTTAAAACAAAATTTTTTACTGTATTTCTGTAATCTGTATATGCACCCTCAAGCCTAAAAGTATATAAACATCTGACATCTCTTTGTAGTTCCTTTTTCCTAGAACTTAAACTGTAAGCATATACATACATAAATATTTGTTTGAATTTTCCATTGCGTCAACAAAACAGACGCATCCCACTCCACCACCCTAACTCTGAAAAATTTATAAAAATAAAAAAAAATTATAGGTATCCTAACGTCAAAATGTGAACATACCTAGACATAAAATCCTTATGTAGCATTTTATAAACAGTTCTAGGTATGTATATATATGTATGAACTTATGTATAGATATACAGATTGTAGAACTCACCGATTTTATTATTATTGGCCTTAAGGCTACTTGAGTGAAGAAATACCAAACATTCCTTTCAAGTTGGAGGTAGGTAAATTAATTTTGCATATCGCATGGTTTCCTGCCTTTGACATTTTATACAGCCGCAACACATGGATATACATTAGATACATATATATATAGAAATATAAAGCTTAATATGAATGAATGTTTGTTAGTTTGCTTGGTCTTTGATTTGGACCGCAAATATAGTAGGATTCCTGTGAATATAATATTATATAGAAATGCAGATATATCCCATCCTGAATATATCCTGAAACTGAGTGCAGAAAAGAGGAGTTCTCGAATTTCATTTTTAATATTATGTATGTTCAACAAAAACCACCGCAGGATATGTGTATACAGGTACCTATACGAAAGAGAAATGGAAAAGTCGGTAAAATAATGGATAGCGGTACGTACGTCTAGAAGTTTATTACTGATGTGACTGAGGAGGCTTCTCATATATAACTACGCATTTCACAAGTAAATAAAGTACAGATATATATATATAGATATATTTAAATTGTCTAGCCTCCAGGAATATATATACCTTTGAATATGAACGCAAATTGAATATTTGGATTAAGTGTTTTAAATATATGTATATATAAATCAAAATGGAGAATAACTATCTCTTAAACCATCAGACTTGGACAAAGGCGACAAAGCCAAAGTGGCAGGATTTGAGATTAACACGAGCAATTATCGCGTAAATATTTAAAATATATAGAGTTAAAAGATATACGTTTGGGGTAATTTAATTATATACGTATATAAATGGAGTTTTCTTATTAAAACCTTCAACTTTTTAGTCGAGACGAGATGACTTACAATCACGCAAACAACTCTTATAAGGACATTTTAAGTGAACATATTTTCGGATTATTTTTAGCAAATATACAATAAAGAGTGCGGAATAAAATGTTTATAGTATAAGCTTATCGCTGAGCAATTGGTTAACTCTGTATAAAAGACCTAAGTAGGCTATACACATTACAAGCTTAAGCAGGAAATATATTAAGAAAAGTTTCAATAAAAATGTAATAGACTTTAACTCAATGTCAGATTTGAAAGAAACAAAGGGTCTTGTGAATAAAAAAAAAGTTAAACCTTTTTTTGGAGGAAGCTAAAGCCAACTAGTCATAGCTTTTACTAGCAGCTAAACAATTCTAGCTTATGCTTTATTTTATGTGAATACAAAAATGATAACGCTAAATAGCTTGTGCTAAAAAATTCTAGTTTAAGCTTCGCAATTTAAGCAGTTTGTTTCTTATTCACATGTTTCGACTAGGTAGCTTTAGCTAGAACTGTTCATATATAGACCAAAAGGAAAGTTGTTTTGGATTTTGTTTTGTCACTATTCTGTATTATAGGGCAAGTTTTGATATTTTGTTAAAAATATCATATCGTCCGTCAGTCTCTGCGTCTATACGTTCACTATGGACCAATTGGTTTCAAATTTGGACAAAGGTCGGGCAGCTCCAATAAAACAGTTTTGGTATTTTGAAAATTATAAGGAAAATTCGTCGCTACAATGTAGAACTATAGTCTAAGTCCAAAATTTCAAAATGAGTTTTTTTTTATGTAATAAGGAAACTTGTTGTGTTCCGCGCATTTTAAATATTCTGAATATTCGTACGTGCAGTAATTCCTTCAGAATTTAAATAACAGAATATAATCATAATGTCGAAAGTCAGTATTTTACGCACTAACGTTCTTCTTGAAAAATTTATTTTGAAAATGTGACTTAGACTACTTCTACATTGTACCGACGAATTGTCTTAGTTACTTTCTAACATTAATTTAATTAACAGCTCGCACAATTTTTAAGTACCTGCTTCATAATTCTCCATTAACTTTGTAATTCTACCTTTTAATGGCTTATATATGTACCTACAATGCCTAGCATTTAATTCATTCTGCAACTGTCAACGACAGCTACGTGCTTAACAGTCTTACATACAGAAGAGCGTTCAACTCCAAGATCTTGTCCTACTGCACCGTACTGAAATCCAGGTTCACTTAGATATCTTAAAAATATCGGTATTCTCTGCTCAGACGTCAGTGCAACGCTGCGCTCCATTGAGTCTTCTATAAGGTAGTTACCACCGCACATTTCTTTTGAAAATCTAAATAAACTATAAAAATCCTCATCACTTACTTCCGTTTCTTCTAAAATTTTAGTTTTCTTACCATAATCGCACTATAACTAAAGAGAATACTGAAAATAATACCTAGTCAAAGCTTTCTAGACAGGGAGAAAAAATCTTGAAATTTTTGTAGCTTTAACTTTAATATTCTAGTTAAAGCTATTTTATTCACATAAATTGAAGCTTAGGCTGGGAAAACAAGCTAAAACTAAATGAATTTAGCGTTGGCTATTTTAAAATAGCTATGACTAGAAAACATCTTTAACTAGCTAGCTTAAGCTTATTTTTATTCACCAAAAATCTAGCTTTTATTTAAAAATCCAAGTTTAAGCTTTAGCTTTTTTTTTATTCACAAGGCCCAATGGTAGAGATGTAGAGTGTCCCAAAATTAATGCAAGTTTTTAGTTTCTTGGACCTACACAAAATTGACAGCTGACAGTTTATAGAGATAAAGTAAAAATTGAGCATTGTTGAACAATATTTTACAATATTTCAAAAATGATGAAAGTTACAATGAAATTACAAAGTATGGTCGGAATATTAATTTTATTTCGTCAAAATGGTAAGAAAGTAATTAAAAAATTGAAGAGGTTTTTGATATATTGGTTATTTGAAGTCAAAGGCATTAGTGACACCACACGTAGGAATAAAGCTCTACAAGTAAGAATTTTCGGTTTGCAAACTATATCGTAGGCAAAAAATGACGGATTTTTGAAATATTAGAATTTTCTATGAAAGAGTATGTACTTTAAGAATTTTATTACTTAGTAATTTAAATTGTGTATCATTTACAACCCAAAGACAAAAAGTTTATTTGACCACCATTATATGTACATTTTTTATCAGTACTATTTTTTTTTTGTAAAACTATAAATAGAACTTAAACTTAAAAAAACAAAAACATGTTTTTGGTATTCTTATTTTCATAAAGTATTGTGAACTGAAAGTGGAACTTTGAATAAAGCAAATTTCTTTTTTGTAATTCAATGTTCCTCGCGAGACCATAATATATTATTGTAGAAATTTCCAAGCCATTCTGTGAAGTTGTTTATATTCGTGTTTAAAAACGAAAAATATTTTATATCCTACTAGATTAGATTATAGCTTATAAAATTACTATCGCTAGTATTTGACAGCAGTCCAAAGTTATAGATAAACATTTTTAATTGATGTTTAAGAGTTTTTGGAAAAAATTATATGTATATATTTATTTAAAAGTTTACGAACAAAAAAAATAAAAAAAAATGTCCCACATACGCCACAGTAACCCACATCGATAAATTATTAAAAAATTTAATTCTGATGTAAGACATAAAACAATTTCGTAAACAAGTTTATAAATATGTGTATCACAGCCTTTGAAGCTATTTACTAAATGTATGGTCTTTCAATCAGGACAATAAATTTTTAAATATAAATCATATAAGTTGTATGTGAGGTATTAAAAAATCATCAACATTTCTTGGCATCATGTGAGAAATATGAGATCGTTCAAATATTTTTCGTGATTTTGCTTCATGGCACGTATTTGTGATGTCCGAGTTTCGATTACTTATAATCACATAACCAAACTTTCTGAAAGTTTCATCTTATGGTGGAATCTGCTATACTATATGCCATTCTTAAAATTAAGAACCTAGTTAATAATATGTAAGATGAACTGAACTTGACAAAAATTGAGTACCTACTGACAATGTCCTCACTAGTCAACTGATGAGTGGACCTTATTGAAAATATAGTCACCCAATTAATAAATAAATTAAAAAAAAAATATCTAGAGCTGAGGTGATACTAAAAAATCGATATTATAAATATAACTTTTCAAAAACAAAAAATTATTAAAATTTTAAACTATTTCTTGTGTTTTTACCCCAATTTTGAGGAAGTAATTCTGGTCTAATATTTTTTGCTCGTAGTTTTGACAACAAAACTTAAAAATCATGTTCTGAGATTTCTAAGATCTCAATATGTTGTTTTAGTATTTAACAGATGGCGCTGGATTCTGGTCTAATATTTTTTGCTCGGAATTTTTACAACAAAACTTAGAAATCCTGTTCTGAGATTTGAAAGATCTCAATGTGTTGTTCTCACATTCAACAGATGGCGCTGTTTCTAAAAAACTATATACCAACACAAACTTATACGTATTCGAACGCAATGCTTTGTCAAAATTTCAAAACGATCGGTAGAGAACTTTCGGAGATTTCAGATTTTGAAAAAACAAAAAATAATTACATTTGTATTTACTTAGATAATTCAATTAACTTTTTGATAAGATTACCCTGCAATTGTAGTTTTTAATTTTCGTCTTATTTATTATAATTATAAAGCTTTTTTAGTCATACACATTAATTCATATTATGAATTTTCTTGTTCATAAAAGACGGAAATCCAATTTTGATTTTATTTCAGGTTTTTTTTTATTTCTTCTTAAAATATGTTTATTATTAATACCTCCCTTTAGAAACTCATCTTTATTGGTTGGTTTGATATTGATATCGAATTAAATTAAAAAAAAAATAAATGCAAAAATAGTAATTTAAAAATTTTGCCAACATAAGTACCGTTTGATAAAAATATAAAAGCGAAGGTACCTACCTATATGTATATTAAAACACAGTTTTTTTATTACACTCGTTGCACATAAAAGGTACAAGAAAAACGAAAAAAAAAGCGAACACAACTTCAAGTATTCAACTACTTAAATGAAAGTAAAAATAAAAAAATATGACAAAGCCATCACTGAAAAACTTCATAAATACAGTGTCTCACATCCTTTTTTTAACAGAAACTACATTCGAAAGAATCAGACGTTCTTTCAGATTGAAACGAAATTAATTTCCAAACGAACAATGAAAGAAAGCCAACAACAACAAAAAGCAGGAGCAGCAATAGCAACAGGAGGAATGAGAATATTCTCCAAATAGGTATGAAAAAGGATTCTACGAAATAAAAATGAGAGAATGGGGAAGTGGTTGGTGGAGGTGGTTTGTGATAAGGATGTGATGGAGGGATTAACTCTCTACTGAAATGTGAAAGGAAGAGAATTATTGTCGTTGAAGAAGAACTTCCTTTTCTTTCCCCCTATCCGCTTAGTCGTTGAAAAAAAAAAAAAGAAAAGAAGCATCCTTGCATTAAGCAGGAAGGAAGAAATTTTGTGCGTACACACGAAGGATATAGACTGTGAGTTGTCCTTTGATACTATGCAGCGCTGCTGCAGCATCATCGACATAATCTTCGTCCTTTTGCTATTTTTCCAATTGGAACGTCACTGTGTTGTCGTGCGCCATATAATAGGGCTGTATCCCCCATAACTCCATCGTTTGTTGGGTGTGTTCCCTTAGAAACAACAACCAAACATACAGGCGAACTCACATAAAGATACATATATATACATATATTATAGAACTTGTATCCTCTGCCACATCCTGTGTGTGTTTGGGTTGCTTATTTCAAAGATCGCAGCATACATTGAATTTTATATTTACTTAGCACAGCATAAAAGAGTTGCTATGAAGTTTCGCCTCCAGGAACAGCAAGAGTAGGTATATATACCTTCCTTTATACCTATACACTGCTTTCTGGTAGCTTTTTGTTAATGCGCCACTGCTGCTGCTGCAGTCACTTCCTGATATATCCTTCTGCAATACTTCGTCTTTCTCACATGGCTCATTCCTCCTCACAAGGGTATTCTTTCATCCTCGAATTATGTTTTCAGTTTTCGAAATTTCTTGCCTCGGGGTACCTTGATTTAATTGCGTTGCAAAGAAGACGATTTAACAGGATGGGGAATATTATGAACCTACACATGAAACCATGTTGTACTGCTGCTGCTTCCATCATGATGTTCATATATTATATAGATATGTATTTTTTGTTATTTTTTTTTTTTGTTTCAAAACTAGGAAGACGACGACAGATCAAGAAATCCGTGTGTGTAATATTAGAAACGTGAGCTATCTCTGTTGGTCTGACTCATGACTCATGGGTTCATAAAAAAATAGAAAAGATTTTACCAAGATTTCTTCTAGATTCTTTTTTTATATTTTCCAAGGATTCAACACAGAAGTCCATGGACGATATCATTGCTTCTAGGATTGTGCAGTGACCAACTTAGAGCTTACTTTTTAATTTAACCAAAGTCTTGTTGAAAAGTTTTCATATACAATTGTATTATTATACAGTTTTGGGTTTAACGACTAAATGTTCAGAATTTGCGAAAGATGAAAATGTTATCTGATTTTTTTGTAAATATTAAATATGAAAACTGGAGAAGCTTTTAACTTCAATTTTATCTCAAGATATCGATCAAACTTTTCTTTAAAAATGTTCTAATTACTGACTATCGTAGAGTATATGCCTACTTTCGCCGCTTGGTCTTTGTCAGTAGATTTGTACAAATTGGAACTATCTTTGGATATGTGACGATGCTTTTGCCTCGTCTCCGTAATGGTGGTAAATTTTTTTAAATTAACTTTTTGACTTGCGATTAGGATTAATGGTTTAAAAAATCCTGGAATTCCTTTAAAACTATACCATTGAATCGATGACTCTTTCCCTAATTCAGTTTTTCGGAGATTATCCTTTAATGATGACCAGTTCTGATTTTTTATTTGCTTTTTATTTCGTGGAATCCAAAAAGTTGAATAAATTAGGTCGATGTGGTAGGCAGATCAATCTTTTAAGCTGCATATAGAAATACCAGTTCCGATTGGAATACTTAATTTTGCTGCTGCGTTATAGAATATTGAATTAAAAAAAAAAAAAAAACATTAATCTCCTTATTTTTTGTACATAAACTTTTAAGAGTTTTAGCTAAGGTAGTGATTAGATTTTCTCACTAATTTAGACTTGCAATACAAAAATTGCTACGTGGCAGGCTATACACTAAAAAAAAAAATCGTTGTGTTTGACTTTTTTTCATTGTCTCAATTTTTGTTGATATTGCGAAAAATTTTTGTTTTAAAAATTTATACTCAGTAAACTATTTCTTGGCCCAATAAAACTCCGTTTGTTGAAAATTAAAACTTAAATATTAATAACCGGTTGCTTGCACCAATAAGTTTTTTTTACACAATAAACTCATACATTGTGCTAAATAATTTTTTTTATAAAACTACTTTTTTACTTTGATAAATGCGTTTATTGGCTAAATAAACAAATTATTAAATGCCAATAAACATTTTTAATTGAATTAAACATTTTCGTTCACTATCGTAATAAACTGTGTATTGGCCCAATAAAGTGTTTAAGGGTAAGCTAACATTTTTAAAAAATTTTAAAATTATAGTCGATTCTTTTAAAATTCACAGTCTGTTCCTGCTGTGATCAAATTCTATAACAATCAACTATAATTTAAAAAAAAAAGCATTTACCCTTATAAACACTTTATTGGGTCAATAAATAGTTTATAATGAGCCAATACAAAATTTATTACGATGATAAAAAAAAAAAATTTAAAACAACAAAAAGTACATTGCCACAACTTACGAATTTTGTGAAAGATAAATAATTTAATAAATAATTTCTTGTATCAACAAACGTTTATTGGGCCAATAAATCACTTTTGCTTGTATCACTAAACGTTTATTGGGACAATAAACCTCTTCTATTTGTACCATAACAAACGTTTATTAGGCCAATAAAGCGCTTTTACTTGCATAAATAAAAGTTTTTTGGGGTAATAAATCGCTTTTGTTTGTATCAATAAACCTTTATTGAGCCAATAAACTGCTTTTGTTGGTCCAATTGATAAATAAATTTACTGTCCATAAAATGTTGTTTCGTACAAAAAATGTTTCCTATACATATCTTGAATTTTTTGGAAATTTCCAAAAAAAGTTTTTTTTCTTTTTTTAAAAGCAAAAAACAGCATTTGTCCCACCAATTTCTAAAAAAGGCGAATCTCCAATTATTAACCAATTGCACTTACCTTCCATCTTTCAAAGTCATGGAAACGCTGAATAAACTTCAGCTTAAAAAATATCTTGAAGAATGGCCGGTGCAGTACGACTTTCAAAGCAACAGATCCATACTGGTGATTTGATGGCATATCGCACCTTAAAATGGAATCAATTTATATATCGTCTTGGAGAAAGTAAGATTATTGCGCTAAATATATCTTAAAGATTTGTTAGAGTTTGGCACAAAGCTATCTTATCAAAACTGTGTGCTTTTGGTATCGATGAGTCATTTACTCGTTGCATTTTTGTGTTATTTTGGATGGGTTTAATTCTGACTTTCATTAAATAAATGCTGATGGTGCCCAAGGCTCCGTTTTGTATCCTACTCTGTTTCTCATTTTTATAAACGATATTTTATCTGCAACTTCCAATCCAGTTAACTATTTCGCTGACGACATTACCCTCAGCTTATCATATTCATTAGAACATAGTCGAAATGTCTCTTGCCTACAGTGATCGCTGGTTTCTTAAACAGTGCTCTACCGAAATAGCCAACTGGATTCCTCCAGCATGGACTACCTTTTGGTAAAAAAATAACTGTTCTCGAAAACGGTTTACCCGATTTTGAAAAAAAAAAAAAATTTATAGAGAATGTTTTGAAAATTATAAATACATAACCAAATTTTTTAGAGTTTTAAAAAAAGTTTAAAATTTTTGAAAACTAAGTTTCTATATTTTTCCAAATCAATTTTTTCGATTCTTACTAAACTTGGCACCAAACAGTTTTTTATCATTATCTTGAAAAAATAATTTTTAAAAATTCATTATTTAAAAAAACAGTTTGATGATTTTTTTTCAAAATTCACTTTTTCGCTCCGTATTAATAAATACTTAAATTGCGTACCAATTTTTTTTCTTAAAAATTTTATAAATAAATAAATAATTGTAAAAAAAACCGCTCTAATGATTTTTGCTTTATTTTTGTTGAAGAAATCAGATATTGTATCTAAAGATGGCATTGTTGTTCAGATTCAATCGTTAATTTTATTTAAAAATAATTTCTTGGATTTAAATTACAAAAAGAATATAAAGCAACACCATTAACTTTGGCATGATATTTATCATTTTGATCCTTTACCTAATACACTCTTTGACTACACTTTTGGTATTTAAATATATTTAAATGCAATTTACATCAATTATAGAATTTAAAAAAAAATTCATCCCAAAGATAGTTTTAAAATAAAACTATTCTGTCTTTCTGTATCATAGACAGAAGATAGGTATTCTTTTAAATGCCTTTTAAATTGGCTGCAACACCAAGAGACTTATAGAAGAAAAAAAATAAATTTAAAGAAATATAAAAAAAACCAGAAAACTCTTAACGAAGCCTCGTGCCCTGAATTATTCACAGATTCATCATTACTAGCAATTTCTTTTCTATTTTTTTTTTCTGTATATCTTGTCGTTCACAGAAAAAAAATAGAATTCATTCGTATTAAAAAAAATCTCTTTGCCTCAGCTTCTTATAGTGTTTTGAAGGACGAATAAAAGCAAAAAGAATCAAGTAAAAAAAAAAATAATATGAAAAAAAAAAACCAAACCGGGCCAATTTAGTTCAAAATGATGGCAAAGAAAGCTTTATCAATCAGACGCCCACCGTACCGCCCCCTAAAGACATGGTCTCCCTTGAGATATACTGATGAACAATACATCTAAATTATCTGAAATTCCGATTTGCTCTTCTTTTCGATTCTACTTATATACAGCTCTTTCTGTCTCACTCTCTTTTACTCGTTTTTGCTGATACATCTATACTTCTATATCTTTAATCGGCCTTCAGGCTATTAACTGAACTGGATCCATTTCTGTGTACCTCATCTCCTGATGTACTTTTATATTATAGCAAAAGTACCTATATAGAATAAAATCAACCACCAACTTTTTACCATTCATTGATATCATTCTCCTGATGGTATTCCATTCAAGGTATAATTTATCCACTTGACTTTTACCAACCTCATCCTTACCCTTTATATCATTTGAACTGACATTTTGTTTTTATAAATATATATCCTAGTTGTTATACAAATAAATAAAAGAAAATATAAAAATATCCATTTTATCAAGGATATAGGTATACAATAATTCAATGCGTATAAGTAAAAGAATGACAGTTCTCGACCTCTCTTTAATACTTACATGTTAAAATGAAAAAAAAAACATAGGTACCTATTAAATCCTTTTCCTTAAAGGACTCGCGAAAACACCAAACAAAAATTTACTTCAACAAAGGAAATAGGTATATATTCAACCAGTTGTAGTGGACAAAACACAGGAATGCACATATATTGCTCCTTCAAAAAAAAAAAAAATAAATAAAATAAAAATAAAAATAAATGAAAACTCAAAATAACGTTGCAGTGTGAACTATGGCGCAAGGTAAGTAACGACAGTGTAACAAAGTATCGGCTGTAGACCTCCTTTATCCCATATATATACTTATAATGGAACTAGGTATACCATGAACAACACCCGCCAAAATATACAATTTAAAAGGACACACGTTTTTGAACCTTACTTACCTTAATGACCGGGACACTGTGTCATGCGGAAGCTATTTGTCACAAGCATATGTATATGTGTGTGTTATAGCTCGCGCTCAAAGTAGACTGTAAAAGAGTGCAAAAGTGTAAAATGCGCCACTAAGCTTTTTTCATTTTTTGTTGGAACACAGTGAAACAATTTAAACTATTTCATAGTAATAAAATTAAAAAAAAAAAAATAATTAATTGAAAGATGTGTTTAAAAAGATATTTAAATTTCTGGGACACAGTTTTTTTAATGCGCGATTAAAGATAAACTTGAGTTGAAGCATATAATTTGAAACTCATTTTAGTCAAGCTTAACTCTGAAACTAGGATGATCTCGTACTGAAAAACGGGGCCTTAGAATTTTTTATAATTTTAAACATGCTATATCTGATAAATAATTTAAATTCTTTAATGGGAAGCTAGATTTTTTTTTTAATTTCTTGAATATTTTTATTTTAAATATTTTTTAAATTCAATTTTTTGTTATTCACACCACTGTGCGTTTTCATCGTCATCGTCGTAGTTGTTATGGTTTTATTTTTCGTTTGCACGTTTAAGGCGATACCACATTGAGGTCACTTTAATATAAAAGTAGGTCCTTTTTGCCATATACATATATTGTTATGTAGAGGTGGTAGATACATTTCTTTTACTTATGTGATTTTCCTGGCAGACCATTACACTGTATAGACTGTGTGGTACATGAAACAAAGAGAAAACCAATACAATGTTTTATAGCCTGACTAACTCTGAGAATGCAATGAATAATTCAAAAAAGCTTTTATTGTATACGAACTCATATAATATATTACGTGGGTTTTTCAACAGAAAGTTATGAAAAATTATACCAATCTTATACGTTAATGTGAATGTACCTACCTACCTATAGTAATTACCTACGCAGAGTGGGAAAGGTTCTAATATATAAAATCAGAGGTGTGATTTTCCTATATAATTTGAAAAGTTGTTAAATTGTATGAATAAATATAAAATAAGTCTTTCTTACCAAGGGAAATATAAAAAAAAAAACAAAATTAAAATTAAAATTAAAATGAAACAAGTAAAAATATAAATTACAAAATAATATAATTATTGTATTTGGTAAATCCATAACAGTACAGACTTTTTCGGAGAAAAAAATATAGGAAGGCTCGTCAGGAGCGTGAACTCGTGAATTTCTTAAAAAAGGTGTTCCTCAAAAATGTTTGGTTTTTCTTATTCAATGTCACGAATTTAATATGAAAAAAAAAAAAGACCTAAAAATGAGGTGAAAATTAATGGATACGTAGGCGTTTAAAAAAACCCTTATGTTGACATGACATGCTAACCCGAATTATATAAGCTAATCGAGTTTAAAGGGATTTAATAAAAGTTTGCACGCAAGATGCAAATATTTTCAAAGGCCACAAGAAGTTTTAACTTAAGCCTATATAAATTGAACATACATGATAAGAAGGTCAAAGCATTTGTGCAATGCACTGACTCTCTGACGTCAAATTTAATCACAAAACTCGTCATGTGGCGTTGACACTCCCGTTGACAGTCGCTTTGACACTCCCGTTGACACTCGCGTTGATACTCGCGTCGAAAATAGCTTTGACTAACGCGTTGACACTCGCGTTGATACTGGCGTTGATACTGGCGTTGAAACTCACGTTGACACTCACGTTGACACTCACGTTGACACTCACGTTGACACTCACGTTGACACTCAAGTTGACACTCACGTTGACACTCGAATTGACATGAATTTTAAGGTCAAAGTGTCGATTATTTTGTCTGATCGTTTATTCACCCTGTTAATGCAGTAAGGACACATTGACAGACTGTTTGTCAGTGTTTTGATTACATTATCTCAACGTTGGCACATACAAATTTTCAACCACTTCAGCGGTGCCTGAATTATTCTTCAACTTAATCTCAAAATAGTTTGTTTTCTTAAAAATTATTTAATCCGTCGACATCAAAGCCATTATTCAACGTAATTTGACAGTTTATAGCTTAGGTATATGATAAGTATAATAAAGTATCTTTAGGTGTAAATTGTAAATTTCGATCTTAATGTCATTCAAAAGCCCTAAAAACGGCTTTTTCCGCATCAAAAATGTAGTCTAAAAATTTTATTGCCGCGAAAAAGTCAAATTGACTTTAATGTTGTGTGATCGCCAGCAAATTATAAATTTTTTTTCTTTTCAACTCCGCGTCAACAATCAAAGAACATATTCGGATGTGGTTAAGTCGTGCGATCTTCATAGTTTATTACGTGTTGATACCAAAGAATTAAAACGCATTGACACAGATAATAAGTCAACGCATTAACCGACTAGCTTTATCCGTATGATCATCAACGTTTCATGCGTTAAAAAAGCTTACGTTGAAAATGCATATATTGACGATTTTGTTGGTGACGTCAAAGAGTCAACGAGTTGGCCATTTACGTTCACCTTGTTATCTTTGCTTGAATATTTATAATTTAAAAGAAACACTTATTTCCTAAGTCCTAACACATTTTGAGCAAAGAAATGCTAAAATTTGACATACAAATAATTTTTTTTTGTGGATAGTTAATTAAAATTGTAGAAAATTGCGAAATACGATAATATTAACATTTGACATTTTTTGAGATCGCAATATCTTCTTTTAATATTTTTTATGGAGAATTTCATGATATACATAGCTACAAAATTTATTTGAATTTGCAAAGTTGTATACGAAAAACCGAATATTTAAATATTAAAAAAAAAAAAAATTTTATCCACAGATATGTAGATAGATAGAGGTGGAGGTTATTAGCAAACTATAGCTTAGTGACTTAGCACTACAGTTTGCGCCATTTTAATACCATAACTCGTTTGACCTGTGGGTGAAAAATTATTTGAAAAAAGGGATTTGTAGATGTTCCCCCTTTATGACCAACATTGCACGCTCTGAATTCGACAGCTTCGATGTTCAGCTGGGCAATTTGTTGTATGGTTCAAAGACGTGTAACGATTTTCTCCCTTATAGGAAGGATCGGCTAGTTACAGGTTTTGCTGTGACCATTTTTGAGATCTCTTACTGCTTTCTTCACATGACATAATATAGGGATTTTAAAGAATGTCTTTATCTGCCCATGAAACCAGTTCCCATCCTTAGAGTGAATATATCGGATTTATAGGATATTCTGAGGTATAACAACATGATTGTTGCACTTTATAAAATTTATCAAGATCGATTTGTCCAAAGCAGTTTACTGGTATAATTGGAATTGAATTTAACAACCAAAATGTAAAGCCATTGCGTACCTACTTTTTTTCGATCAAAATTGCCATTGTGGTCTTGAAATGTTGTCACTGTGATATATACAATATCCATTTCAGTACCTCCTGCCTGTAAAACTTGGTCATAGCCATAGACGCAGTTTAGATTGAGTTATATTTGTTTGTTTCAATATGCTAAATGTCCAAATAATTGTTGTTTAAAAGTATTTTGAGGCCCCTAAAAGTTTCTAATGTAAACACGACGACACTCACCAGTCCGGGCTCAATCTTCACAATCTAAATAGTGGTCATACATATTCTCAAGAAAATCCACATTTATTAAATTGGGTAGAAAGAAAAAAAACTTAAATAAACCCTCATTACTTAGTTATGGCCTTTTCCTTTCTTTGAATTCAATTAAAAAAAAAAACAAATTTTTTTTGTCTCAAAGCTAAAAACAACAACAAATCATTGTGTCCATTGTCAACTAACATACCTACAGCCTCCAACTAACAATTAATCTAATTCCTTATACATTATACTGTTATATTCTATACTAGGTATAACGAACATATTTTATCCGCCTGTCACTTTATACATAAAAGCCTCCCACATTGAGTAGCTGTCATGTCAACATGTTTTCTTCTTTCTTCTATATACCTTATATCATCGTATCCTATCGCATTTCCAATGTTTCCTCTTTTATTTCGACCAAAAATAAACAAAACACACAAACAAACAAAAAGTAAAATAACACTAATTCGCTGATTTCTGCCTTCGCGATACAAAACACAAAAAAATAATAAATATATTGTAAACAAAAATCCCGTTCTAACTGTCATAAACAAACTTATAAAATGCTACCACACGCCACATCCGCTCAAAGCAAAATGTCTGAAATGTTTGAATAGCGGAATACCAAAGTCTATATAGAAAGAAGAACATAGTATGTATAGTCAAACCAGGAACACAGCTTTAGCCTCGGGTATTCTATTCCTGAATATTTCAGGAACAACAGTACCCAGAGAAACAAAGCAGCAATATAGCAATTTGAATATCTGTACAAGCACAAACAACACAGCTATAACAGCCAGAAGCAAAATTCAAAAAAAAACGGTAAAGCCTTTGTAAGTATACGTATATATTTAGAAAAGAAAATTTCAAAATACCAAAATTGCCTAAGGATTACGATATACGAAAAAGAGAGATAAAGAAAGAGAGAGAAGGGAGCCAAAAATGCGGAACAAGCAGCTTCTATTTTAGATTTGGATAACATTTTAAAATTAATTTGCTCGAAGTAATGAAACAATCGCTATATCCCCCATCTACATTTTATTTCCTTCAAAAACATTCCAGTCGTTCAATGGCGTTTTCACAGATTATCCCTCAAAAAAAGCCACAAGGAGTTTGCCATCCTAACAACAAAAAAAAAAAAATTAATTTTATTGGAAATGGAAAAGCAAATATATAAGGACTCAAAAGGCAATAGTGTTGCTGTTGGTATATTTCTTGTTCTATATCAAGGTGTGTTTGTGCTCCAAGACTTTGGTTTCGGCGCAGCTTTAACAAAACCAATAGAAAGGGTTAGGACACGAGAGGGGGGGAGGGGGGTGCAACCCTTTGTGGTAATTTAAAATATAACAACAAAACAGATTTCCTTAACGGAAATTAAATATTTGAAATGGGTCCTTTTAGCCTATCATCGAATTGATTTTAAATTTATAGTGGACGAAGTTAAAGATTGATGGCCAGCATCATGGTGGGACGTATATAAAGGGTGATTTTTTAGCTGGTTTGGTTTTGGCAATACTGGTTTTGACAGCTGACGTGTGTTTAGTACCTTGTGTCACTAACAAACAGCTTCAGTTTGGTTTGCAATTTAACCATGGATCGTCTTACAAATGAACAACGCTTGCAAATTATTGAATTTTACTATCAAAATTCGTGCTCGGTTCGAAATGTTCATCGCGCGCTTTTATCGAAAAATTGTGTTCAGCGATGAGGCTCATTTTTGGTTGAATGGGTACGTAAATAAGCACAATTGCCGCATTTGGAGTGAAGATCAGCCAGAAGCATTGCAACAGCTACCAATGCATCCCGAAAAAGCCACTGTTTGGTGCGGTTTATGGGCCGGCGGCATTATTGGGCCATATTTCTTCAAAGATGATGCGAATCGCAGCGTTACTGTCAATGGTGAACGCTACCGAGCGATGATAACAAACTTTTTTTTGCCCAAAATGGAAGTTCTTGACTTGCATGATATGTGGTTTCAACAAGACGGTGCCACATGCCACACAGCACGCGAAACAATGGCGCAATTGCGAGGCGAGTTTGGTGAACAGTTAATTTCACGTTTCGGGCCGGTCAATTGGCCGCCTAGATCGTGCGATTTGACACCATTAGACTATTTTTTGTGGGGGTATGTCAAGGCTAATGTCTATAGGGACAAGCCCGCTTCGATTGACGCACTGGAAGCCAACATCCATGCATTCATTCGTGAGATACCGGCCGATATGTGTGAAAGAGTATGCCAAAATTGGACTCAGCGGATGGGCTACCTGAGACGCAGCCGCGGTCAACATTTGCATGAAATTATCTTTAAACATTAAATTGCAAGGTTCAAACTATCGATTCAAATAAATATTTCATTCATTTTTTCGAATTTTTTGTGTTTTTTTTTTTTTTAAAAGTTCTAAACCTCTTAAAAAATCACCCTATAAAATGATTTTATCCACAAAGGACCAATGTTTCGGTTAGTAATTTATCAATTATTATCTATGGCTAATTTTTATTTTGGATACATGTTTTGCTTCAATAATACTTACGGCCTTTGAAATGTTAACTTTTGTTTTAGCTTTTTTATCAACATTATATTTTGTTTTTTAAAATTTGCCAGAATAAATAATATCACTTTTGCATGTCCCTTCATCTTAAAATTAGCAAAACGTTGATTAATTATATAAACTAAAGAATGAAAATTCCATAAGTGAATTCGTTGAAGTAGAACCTTTAATGTTATTTTTAATGGAATAAGTATACATGTACATTGTACATATTTTTAAATGTAATCAATTTCGTCATTAAAACAATTTAATTAATTTTCTGACTTTCTGCATATTGGTATATGTATGTATACACATTTTAATAATCTGTTAGTTAAAATTTATTTCGTACGTAAGAATATCTCTTGGGAATAACTTTATTATATACCGTTCGAATGAGGTAGACCACAATCTCCAAATTGAGTAGGGAATCTTACCCTTAATTCCTTAATTAACAAAATCCTAAATTATTAAATAAAGAAAGCACGTGTGCTAGAAATGTTCGTTTTATTTGCATTACAGGTACTTAAGGATACGTTTGCGATTCTTAAAAAAAAATGGAAATAGAGATTTTAATCAAACCTCGTATTACCATGCCTGTACCTCAACATGCATACTCTAAACCACTCGAGCGATTTTCTTCAAATTTCTGACTCAAGATTCTTAAGAAATTGAAATGGATCCAATTATATTTTGATATTTTTTGTAGACTATTCTTACATTAAATTAAATCTTTGTCACATTCACTCTCATAGAACCGTATAGGTATTTGGTTTCAATGTTAACATTATAAGGGCTTGGCCCGATCAATTTATTTACTGAGAAAATTCTCAAAAATAAAATTACATATCAATATTTTCAAGCACAGATTGCAATTCGTGCAACGACCAATTTATTTTCTCAAATTCCTCTTATTTTAGTATGAATAAAACGCATATTTTAGTATCTTTAACATTAATTTAAATTCCATTTTGTCTAGTTTGTGAAGAATTTAGGCTTATTATATTATGTTTTAAATCCCATTTGTTCTTTCATTCGCCTGTCGTCGGTCGTTGGTCGCTCTCATGTGAACAGACCTTATAGGTAACACCCTTCTGCGTTTTTAGTCCACATGCCTTGAAAACTTTGGGACAGGATTTGAGTTGCTTTAGTAACGAATCAATTGAATTCAATACTTTTTTAAATATTATTTTTTAACTACGCCGAATATAAATACATATTTTACTAAATGTCTGTAATGTATGAATGTATGTTTGTAAATATTTGTATAGAAAAAAATCTAAGACACATTAATCATATGAACAAGTACATGCGACTATAGATGTGCATTTTATTTAAAGTTGCGTGTTTTTTCGTTGAAATGTTTCAAATAACTTCCGAATTAAAATTTCTATTTATTCAATTAGAAATTCCTATTGAAACATAAAACTCTGCCATGCAATAAACCAAACCAAATAAACATGATTTAAATCTGAATTGTATAATGTATACCTATAGCTAGATATGTAAGGTATAAATTATTTCTGTTTTCGAAATTTATATAAAACCAACAACAAAATAATATAAATTTACTTCAAAGAATTTAAAACATTCGCCTCAAACTATAAGATAAAATATTTTAAAATAATCAAAATATTTTATTCTCCTTCAAATTCACCCCCTTCTTCATATATATTCATATAACAATTTGTTTTAAAAATACCAACACAAAAAAAAAAGGAAAAAATCTTCGGTCTACGCACAAAATCTAGATTCCCTGTCGTAATCGACTGGAAAAAAAGGGATATTCGCAATGTTCCCAAATTGAATTTTCATTCAATAACAAACACAAAAAATAACATTCCGTTGTAATTCCTCCCCACAGGCACAACAAGACGAAGGTTTCCAAATAATAAATAATATGCTATATGTGTACATATAGTCCAATTGAAATCGTCCATCTTTAAGGAAATAATTTGTGTTCGCTTGCAGGCTTTCTATTTGATTTTTGTTGTTGTTGCTGTCGTCGCGACGACAAAGACGGTCATAGTCCTGCCACAGGATAACCCCAAAATAGATGGGTATAAGTATTGGTAATTTTTCAACTCCTTCCAAAATAAACTGCCAAAAAAATCAAAAGCGAATTTCATGCGCCGAAGAAGATATAGCGAAGAAAAATCCTTTTATTGTTTTTCTTTTTAACCCACTCTCTCCTCCCCCAGAATTTGCCTTTCACTTAGGGTAACTTTATTTTCCTTGAATCTTGATGTTCATGGTTCTTTAGTTTCAAGACGCATTATTTTCAAATTATAGATGTATTTATGGCATGGTATAGTCATCCTAGTCGCTTCCTATCGAAGCCATCAAGGAAGAGGAAAACACATGTCCTGTTTGATTTGGTCCTTCGTGGATTTATATTTTGTTAAACAAAAAAATCAAAGATGAGGGGGAATGTCTTGCGTTGATTCAATTCAATCTTAAATGTAATAAAAGAATTCGCTCAACTGAAATGATGATGAATATCCTTCAAAAAATGAATATCGTCCTTTTTCCTGTGATGTGACGGGAATTTAACCGTGTGTTTATTTGTTTGTTTTTTTTTTTTTTTGTTCGTCGTTTTGTTGCAGATATAATATTAAATACGGATGTTGACTAACAACAAATATTTTGTTTTTTCTTTGGGGTTTTCTGTCTGCCGGAAATTTTGTGTTCATCCATATGCATGCCTATTATTTGTTTTTTTATTTACTTATATATATTCCTTTGCGTAGATATGAAGGATAATTCATTTGAATTGTTTTTATGTTCGCGAATATAGAGTAATTCAAGGGATATATATATTAGAACAGAGATGAACAGGATAAAAGAAAAATGATAGCAAGAAAAATATTGAAATATAAGTTGAAATAAATAATAATAAAAATCAGTTAACCGCATCAGCTTCATATAGATGTAATTTATTTGGAAATTTATATGATTACCAGTGTGTCTTTTGTTTCTTCAGATGTTTTCGTATAATATTATATCAAATAGATACACTTGAATGAGTTTTTTGATAGCGGAAATAACATTGAGTAGAAGTACATTGGAAAAACTTAAGTCTACCCCCACTGAAATGGGAAATACATATGATGTTCATATGTACATACAAAAGAACAGATTTCCGATTACATATTTAATGTTTTATGATATGATTATATGCTCTGACCTGTTTTGTAGTTGTAGGTATTGTAATTGGGTACTAAAAAAGACTTTCTAAAATATTAGTTTAAAATTGTTACGGGAGTGACAACTTAATGTTACGGGAGTGACAATTTAATGTTACGGAAGTGACAATTTAATGTTACAGGATTGACAATTTAATGTTGCAGGTGTGATCAAATACGACTTTTAAAGAATACTAAAAAAGAAATGTTTAAAGGAGTTATGGATTCGTAAAAAAAATCGAACTATAGATTTCGATCAAACTTGCAAATTACTCGCAATTACGTCTGTCTGTTTGTCCTGTCCTTTCTGCATCAGCTTAAACGGATGAGTCGATTTTCTTTAAACTTGGAACTTAGCGTTTTTTGGGCATTCCCCTGACAGGTTTTTTTCTTAACTTTTTTTTTAAACTCAAGAAAAAGGGTACCAAATAATGAAAATCTAATTTTTCGCAAAAAACGTGCCTACAACTATCAATTTATAAAACAAAAAACACCCGAAAATTGTTATAAATGGTAGATACCTCTCATAGAACCATTTTTTTTTTGATTTTATGGAGAATGTTTTAAAAAAATTTTAAAAGAAATTGTATCAAAATTTTCAAATATTTTTTTGGATTTAAAAAAAAATTCTATTTTTTTTTTTAGAACTTAATAATTCAAAAATTTTTATTGAACTTAGCATCTAGGAGATTTTAATAGAAAATTATTCTTAAAACCAAAACTAACGATACCTCCCATATACAAGTGTTTAAAAACCTTTAAGGAAAATCAAATTTTTCTCAAAAACAACTTTTAAGATTTTGACTTAAATTTTGAAGTAAACTAATATTAGTACTATCTGTTGGTTAAAAATGGTACCTCACATAGAACAATTTCTTTGGTTTTCGTCTATCTCATTATCTGCTCAATTGATTTTAATTAAATTTTTACACAGGACTTTCTGATAATTTTGAATATTATTGGATATCAAAATTAAAAAAATAAATGTTGGATTCATTCAAAATTATTTTTTTAAAAATTCGCTATTTTAAAAAAACGTGTAGATGATTTTTTGTTTTTTCAAAACTTATTTTATTATTTAATACACAATTTTTTTTAATGTTTTAAAAACCGTTCCAACGATTTTCAATTTTTTTTTCATAAATTGACATGTAATTAAGAAATCAGGTGGTATAAATCGCCTAGGTGTCGAATCAATTACAGAGGTTACTTTATTTCTAATTACATATTTTATTGATTTGAAAATCCTATGAACAAAAATAAAACATTTTATGACTTTTTCTGTATAGCAGAAGTACATACATATATACATTATTTTAAGGAATCAAACAAACCATAAAATAATAAAACACTATAAAAACCCATTCAAACATTTTTCCTCACTTACAATTAAACCAAAAAATGTAGGTCCCTATAATATTAAAGTTAAAAAAAAAAAATAAAAAAAAAGAAAACATCATCTACAATTTCCAGAACATCAGAATATCATTTTTTCTTCATTTCCCTTATTTTGATTGACAACTTTTCTATGTCCCCAACACATGTCGTCCTACTTTCCGTCGAAACCATCAAGCGCAATAGCAACCCAATTAAACCGTAATTATATTCCTCATTTAAATCAAAGAAGGCAAAGAAGAGAAAAATAATATAAATATTATTTTTAATTTTTTTTTCACCGAACTCCTTCATCAAAAATTAGGACAACACTGAAAATGAGAGCAACGGCCATAGGTGGTAATAAATGAAAAACTTGTTAAATTAAAACTCCTTTTTTTTTTACTGAGGATGGGAGTTTGGATTCCCAGTGTTGTTGTAACAACCGCCCTATGGCGATGAAGATGAGAAAGCAAAAAAATAAAAAAAAATATTAAAAACACAGAAAATATAACTCGCACATCAGTGGTAGTATAGAGATTCAGAGAGTTGAGGCTCCAACATTTTAACCATTTTATACTTGCAAACCATTTGGCCTGAATATATATATATTTTTTTTTCTGTTTTTATTTTAAATCTGTGAAAACTGAAAAGAGTATAGCCCATCATAATATAACAGTATAATACTTTAAGAGAGAGCGAAAGAATATATATATAGGATAGGAGCTTCAACAAGATGGCCTACTTTTCTGTCAAGTTGGTTGTCCTCTAGAGCGTTATTATTTTCACTTCACCAATATGAGTAATTTTTCTACACCACCACACCTCAACCCAGCGCGCCTTAACACCGCGCTGCCGTTCCACCCCCACCACTCTCTCTTGTTCTGTGTGTTATGTCCTGCCATTTTTCACTCCTCTCCCCGATTGTGGTGTTTGAGCGTGCGAAAGGACCTTGTTTTCTCCTCATTTTTTCAAAGTTGAGGCATATAATGACAAAAAGGACGAAGTGGCTCTTCGTATATAAATACAGTCAGTCAGTTATACAGTCTCACACTCCGCAGGGGAGATATTGAGACAAAAAAAAAACTAATTATACAGTGCCAAAACGGTGAGATCTGCTTCGTAAATTTTTCCTTTCTATCTCCTGGTGCTATTCTATGTATTTTATAAAAACGGATGCTGGCCCGATGGCGCCCGAAGGATTCACCAGTTCCAGTTTCAATAGCTAAGTACAAAAAAAAAAATAAAACATTGGTATATATAGGCATAGGTTTTCTTTCGTGGTGGCATGAAAATAAAGTTTGCTTTGTAATATAGAAAAAAAAAATACTTCTTCCCAAGGAAGACATTAATTGCTTTGGTTAAGTTAAATGGAAAAAAAGGATCAGACGGATACATGATTTCGGGGAATTGTTAGAGAATTATAGGAACAAAACGAACATTGACCTGAGTTATACACTATTACCTAGTATAGGGATTCGTTATTATTTAATTTTTTTTTTTTTGTGTGGATTCTTTTTTATATGAAACTTTGTCTAGATAAATAAAGTTAAGTAGGTATATACCACAAAAACTATTCAAATCATATAATTATTTAAAATTTTCAGTGGGTTTAATTAACTTAATAAAGAATTCAATCAAAAAAGAAAAAGAATCAAACAGAAAAATTTTCAAAATATTAATAACGTGTCTGGGAGATTTTTGAACTTTTTGTTAAAGTTTTAGGATTTTTTTTAACCAATTGGGTCGGACTTTAAAGCTTACTGAAAATGTATTTGTTAAAATATTAAAATACCTATCAACCGTTTGAAAAACTATACAAGGTGCAAACAGTTGACCCCGTTTAAAATACATTTGAAACCAACCAACAGAATTATCTCATTATTATTTTTCACTGCATGATTTTTTAGATCGTCACAAAATCTATAAAAATAAATCACCACTTATATTTATTTTTCTAGATTTTGTGACGATCTAAAAAAATTTTGAGTTAATTGAATTAAATGATGTGCCTTAAAGGTAAATATTTAAAATATGAAATAACGTTAAACCCATAGTAATGGTTAGTAATGGTTTTCGGAAAAACACTTTTTCCGCAATTTAGGATTATTTTTTTTTTTTATTATTCTGAGTATTTTTTTGATTTCGAGATGTTGAACCAATGTTCCCAAGATTGGTGGTTTTTCCAAACAAAATGGTGGGAAAAAATAAGTTTGGTGAGACTTATGGTGGGCAAATATTCCAAATACTTTTTTATAGGGAAAATAATATTTTTTACCATAATAGCAACTTACTATACTTATATGGTACCTTCCTACATATTTTCATCCAATTTTCTTTTCTTTATTGCAACAGCAATCCTCCTTCTTGGTTTTCATCAATAAACAATGAGCTTATACCGACAAAAATCATTTTTTGTTTATAAAGTCTGACTCTATAATATACCTCATCATTGGACGGTGCATTATTGGGCTTCAGAGGCTATTTTTAGAAAGTGTTTTATTTTCTTCTGCAACTTTGGCTAGATACACACTTAAGATTTTCATTTAGTTGCGATTAAAAAATCACGATCGCAATAAATTTTGTTTCGGTTTTGAAGCACTCGATTTATTAATCCCAACAAATAATATATATGTATAATAAATATTAAAACAAATATCTTTTAATGGAAATGCAAGCATTTTATACAAATAAATAGCAACGTTAAAAAAATTAATTGTTGAAGATTTGTCTGTCGAATAATAAGGCTAGAAGGTAATGGGCCTTACCAATAACCAAAGACGACTTAAATATTCAATTAAAATGAACCATAATGATATGGACTATAAATAATGAACGGTACATCACGTGTTTCATATTTAAGAGTCCGTACCATGTTATATTGAATATTGAATACTGAAATATTTAAGTCATACAATGTTTGGTTTGTTATAAAGAGTATATACCATTATGGTCCATTTTACTTAAATATTTAAGTCGTCTCTAAATTTTGTTATTGATAGGGCCCAATATATATAAAAAAAAAACCTCAAAAAGAAAAATCTGTTTTATTCTTTAATTACTGCGATTTTTAGTCTCATGTATGTGTGTATTTATGTGTGAAAAAAAATAATGACTTTTAAGCGTCACGATTTGTTGGCATTATGGTATTATGCGGTGTGTTTTTTTCCATCCAGTACAAAAATGGTGGGATTTTTTAATCAAATCTGGTGGGATTTTTTAAATCTCATTTGGCATCACTGATTCGATGAACATCAATTTTTGTTTTTTTGTTGAATGAATTTTATATTTTGCATTTTATCTATAAATAGGTCTATGGCCATGGGTATATTTTCGGTGATGTAGATATCTACTTGGGTAGTTACAAGCAGTCCTATTTATCAGATTTCCTTAGAACACTCTTGGACAGTTGTCTAGCTATAGGCAATGATTAAATAGTTAGACATCTCATTATTTATAAACTCATTCGAACAGTTATCTTAAAAAAAATCTCATATACTCACTGACATCCCTGTTATCTGTCAATTTCGTGAGCATTTGGATACGTGAAATGAACATTTTATTTATTTCAAGATAAATTTTCAAGTCCTAGTTCATTGAACGTAGCAAGTTTAGAATAGGTTTGGGCAACCAGTTGCAGTGTCTAAGTTAGACAATCGATGTATAACACGTTTATGAATATGGTTTTGGCGTTGGATAGGTATCCAAAGTCAGTGACGAGGCGTCAATTAGACATTTTAGACAATGTCTACCCAAACCATTCGTTTAAAACATAAATACAAGTGCCATAACAAGATAATCTTCAAATCAAGGAAATCTTATATTTTTATTACGTTTATAATGTCCCTTCTTACCCCAATATACATTTATTTAAAAAACTTTGCTTTGTTCACACACGCTATATAAATCAACACGTAAACTCTATACACACAGACACACTCAAACCTTTTTCATTCTTTCTATACGTGCATTCAACACGAAGTATGAACAACAACGATCGGCACAGGGCCGATCAATCATTCGTAAAGCCGAAGACAGTGTCTTCGCTTTCAACCAAACTATGGTAAAAAAAAATGGATGTATATTGAAGGTATACCATTCTCATTTCGTATTTTATATGGAGGAAATAGACAAAATTGAAAATGTCTAATCGTTCGTTTACTTTGAGTTAAATTCTTTTGGGATGGCTGAGGCTACGATTTTGCCTGTGGTGAGAATAAAAACAATTAAAAAAAGGAAGAAATATTGTAATTTCTTATTTTTTTTATTAAATTAAAAAAATAAAAAAATAAAGAAAATGAAAAAAACAACTAACATCTTCTTGAATACATCTACCTTGACGTGGTAAGAGGGCTTTAAACCAAATGATGTAGGTATCTTAAGAATAATGCAAAATATAATCACTGAAAATGAGTAACTGTCTACCCACTTTGCATGAGTACGGGACGTCCCTGTCCAAAGTTAGACTTACCTACTAATAAAACTGAAGGTGTTTCAAAATCCTCATTGAGCAGTGCAGTGAGTTATTGCTCTGTCCTGCTGGAACCAACAAAGATGCCAAAGATTTAATTCTGCAACTTGCGGCAAAAAATTTCCACCCAGTGCTCGAAACAATTTTTGTTAGTCGTTAATTAAATTGTTAGAAATAATATGTATCACATATTAACATCATTTAAGGGTTCCGATATAAAGGTAGGTACTATATGCCAAGTAATGAATTCGTAAAAAAATTAAACTCAAGATTTTGATTTAAATTGACATAACGATGATAGCGAAGCCGAAAAAAGTGGGTCTCGCAATTCTTACCATCTGGTCTGTCTATCTGTCCCTTCGGCTATAGGCTGAATGAGTAGGTCGATTTTCATTAAACATACTTACCTAGTGTATGGCCTCAAAAACTTCCCTGATACGTTGTTAACGATTCTTTTTAGCAATTATTTATGAAAATCATGTTTGTTAAAAAAAATATCGAAAAATTGTGATAATTGATCCAATAGAACCGTTTTTTTATTTTTCGAATTTTTTAAAAATGTTTTAACTGATCATGATAATTTTTTTCACAGAGAATGTTTTAATAAGTTTAAGAAGTTTTTATATAGGTACCAAAATTTTCAAAGTTTTTTCGAGTTCGAAAACGACTTGGCCGATTTTTATTAAACTTAACACCAGGCAGTTTTTTTACATAATGTAGCAGATATTAAACACAAATTATTCTAACAACCAAAAATATAACGGTGCCTTTTAAAACGTTACGGAAAATCTCATTATTCTCAAAAACAACTCCTACGATTTTGATTGAAATTTGTATGTAACCTTATAGCAGTAAGATCTAACATATTATTGAAACAAATTTTACATTATTACATCATCATAAAATTATCTTTTTTCGACTATTTGATTAAATTGATTTTAATGAAATTTTGAAATTCTTATAATTTAAAATAATATTGCATATCAAAATTTTCAAAAAAAAAAATTTCGGATCAATTTCAAAATTAAATGTTTGAAATTTCGATATATATTTAGAATATGGGTTGATGATTTTTTTCAAAATTAATTTTAATTAATAAATTCTAAAAAATGCCGTACCTACCAATTTTTGGTCCCTAAAAATTTTCTTATTTTTATATATTTTATAGGTACATATAAGAAAGTTTTTTTTTTAAACTGCATAATTTATTTCTTTTGTAAGATGAATAGTTTTAAAATATTCAAACTTTATAATCACTGCAGTGTGATCGTAGGTACAAGTCCGTGCGACACAGTCGTACATTTTATTTTCTTCGTAACTATTTGTAAGATTTATTAATTATTATCTAAAGGGTGATTTTTTAGCTGGTTTGGTTTTGGCAACACTGGTTTTGACAGCTGACGTACCTTAGTACGTACCAGTACCTTGTGTCACTGTCAAACAGCTTCAGTTTGGTTTGCAATTTAACCATGGATCGTCTTACAAATGAACAACGCTTGCAAATTATTGAATTTTACTATCAAAATTCGTGCTCGGTTCGAAATGTTCATCGCGCGCTGCTTCCATTTTATGGTGAGGCTCATTTTTGGTTGAATGGGTACGTAAATAAGCACAATTGCCGCATTTGGAGTGAAGATCAGCCAGAAGCATTGCAACAGCTACCAATGCATCCCGAAAAAGCCACTGTTTGGTGCGGTTTATGGGCCGGCGGCATTATTGGGCCATATTTCTTCAAAGATGATGCGAATCGCAGCGTTACTGTCAATGGTGAACGCTACCGAGCGATGATAACAAACTTTTTTTTGCCCGAAATGGAAGTTCTTGACTTGCATGATATGTGGTTTCAACAAGACGGTGCCACATGCCACACAGCACGCGAAACAATGGCGCAATTGCGAGGCGAGTTTGGTGAACAGTTAATTTCACGTTTCGGGCCGGTCAATTGGCCGCCTAGATCGTGCGATTTGACACCATTAGACTATTTTTTGTGGGGGTATGTCAAGGCTAATGTCTATAGGGACAAGCTCGCTTCGATTGACGCACTGGAAGCCAACATCCATGCATTCATTCGTGAGATACCGGCCGATATGTGTGAAAGAGTATGCCAAAATTGGACTCAGCGGATGGGCTACCTGAGACGCAGCCGCGGTCAACATTTGCATGAAATTATCTTTAAACATTAAATTGCAAGGTTCAAACTATCGATTAAAATAAAAATTTCATTCATTTTTTCGAATTTTTTGTGTTTTTTTTTTTTTAAAAAGTTCTAAACCTCTTAAAAAATCACCCGTTATAAATAAACTGAAAAGTTTTTCAATTAAAATTCCTTATCGTTTTTTTCTCCTTCCAAAATTATTATATTGTATCAGTTAGTTCTCTCATTCCATAATCAAACAAAAAAAAACTTTTAAATCAAAAAAATCCATCACAATTGTCAGCCAATTAACAACTTACAAAATATACCTAATTAAAAAAGTTATGTTTATATCATTTGACTATTGAGTCTTATTCCTTATTCTGTTTTATATTTTTTTTTTGTTGACTTGTTTGCGTAATATATATGTATGTACATACATATGTATATTGTATACCTATATCTCTTCTCATAACATCACTTTTTATGACATATCATATCCCTTTTTTTAAGCCCATCTGTATGCAAGCCCCAAAAGCTAATTTAAAAGTAATTTAGCCTGAGGCAGCAAAAAAAAAAAAAAATACGAGAAGATGATAAAAGAACAGTTCTAGTAAAATTTTAATTTGAACAGAGGAACCTTATTAAAAAAGTATATACATATGTATAAACCTTTCTCCTTATGTAACCTAGGAAATGTGTTAACTGTAAAGCGTATAATATACACACACAGGATTATATACAAGGCTTCATTCTCAAGTACTGGATATTTTGATAACTTGGTTAATTGGAGGAGGAGCCATGAAAGAGCCCACAATGTCGGTGATTTTAGTTTTTTGTATAAAAAATATCAAATTTTATTTTGCGTGAGCAGGGTGTTTTTAAAGTTTTTAATGTTCAGAAAAATTTTTATGTTTTTTAATGATTTTTAAAAAATGATCTACTTTTAAAAACATATCACAATTTATTTTTTAAAATTTTAAAATTCAAATATTTTATAAATTTTGTTCAAATTTCAAAATAAAAAATCAAAACTGTCAAAAAAATTTACCCGTTTATTAACAGATTAGTGACTATATAATGCCGGATTTTGGTGTTGATGTTTGTAAAAATGAAATGTTCAGAAGAAACAAATTCACTTGGTTTCCCTGTACACAATTTTGTAAATTAAAACTTTAAAAGAAAAAGAAAAATACAACCTCGTATATAAGAATTTTTATAACAAACATTTTTAAACACCCTCTATTTGTGTGCGTTGTGTTTCGAATATCCTTCCTCTCTAGAGAGGTGCTTTGCATATCTGTGTTTTCCTTAAGTAACGTTGTAAAAACTATTCTTTTTCTCATCCTTTGGGATCAACAAAATAAAAAAAAAAAAAATTTACAGAGCAAACTCCGATAAAAAGTTAAAAAAAAAGAAACCATTTTGCATATGGACTAGAGAGTATATAACTTGTATAACTTTTGGATATTACAATTCTGTCCAGGGTTTTTGGCCGCAACATGGAAACCATCATCATTGTCATAGCCATCATCATCATGGTATATATCCTTCGTCCTTATAATGCCTCTGTCTATATTATATGCAAAAAAAAAACTATCTTCTTATGGGTGACGACATGATGACGATGATGATACTGGGAGATGATGATGGAGTCCAACTTGAGAATGAAAGCGCCATTTGGTCATCACTGCTGCTGCACTACCATAAATAGAAATAACTGCTGATGTTCACCAACTTTGTGCTAATAAACGAAAGGATGACAAAAATGTTGAATGAAGAATAAAAAAAAATTTGCAAAAGGAAACTATATTATGTATGTCTATATATTCAGAATGAGGGATGTGGTATTTCTGTTATAGGCCACCCACTGTAAATTTGAAAAAAAAAAAAAAATATAAAAAAAAATATAGAAGCTATGAGAATGGAACACTGAAAGTTTATACAGAATGAGTAATTAGCTTGGCAACTTGCTCAAATGGAAAAACCAATTTAACCGCCAGTATTTAAAGTGGCTCCCTCTGTGACCGTGTCTGTGTCCGTGCCAGTATGAAATTGCCCAGAATGATGGACTTGAATTTAAGCCCATTTAGGGATAGACAAACCGGCCCAGCCTGGTATATAGTTCGACCAGTAGTATAGTATGGTTAGTCCCGATGTCCTGATGATGATGGGAGGAATAGCACGTATATACAGTTATATATAGAACGAGAGACAGTATTTTAGTTGTTGCGAATGTTTGCTTGGTCTGGGTAATTTGTTTAAGTAATTTCATTTATTTCTACTGGGTGATAAATTAGGTCCCGCACTATGACTAATGAGACTGATGAGTTTAAAGGACGTTTTGTTTAATTGTCGGAGATATATGTATGTATACATAGAATGTTGGGCAATCCCTGTTTTATTTTGTACATTATTTTTTCTTTTTTAGGTGGAATAAGCTTAAGTTATTATAGCCGTTATATTTCTGGCAAAGTGAAACATCAAAGTTTGCGTTGAAAAACGCCTAATGTTAGATATTTTCAGCCATATTTATTAGATTTTTGAATAGTTAGACAGTGAAATTAATTTAAGTTAAATAAAACCACAATGAAAAAAACACAAAGAAATTGGTTAAATTTGGAACTAGTTATGACAGTACCTTGATAGTCCGAAATAGTTGGAAATTATATGGTTTATTTGATTAAATAAAATGTAACATTAGCCAAAGTTAAGACCAGACCACACGAGTCCGTTGTCTATCTCTTAAACATCAACTAAATATGTTTATCTATATAGTTTGAACAGTTATCCAAAGTTAGACAACGTTTTTAAATTATACGACCGTTTATGATTAAATTGTGAAAAACTTTTAATTGGTAACCGGTAACCTTACAGTTTTTCTTCTCTCAAAACAGCTATTAGCATTTTTATCGAAATATATATTAAGTCTTGTAGAGCCGTAATTTTTGATCCGTCAAGCGTCAGGCTTGATAATTGCATGATACATTAATGCTGCGATTCAATTTAACTAACACAACAGCACAACAGCCTATGGCAAAATACACAATTTTCTTCCAAGAACTCTTAAAATCTACGTTAAGATGTATTATATTTTAATTTTGGGGTTTTGACTTTCGACTGCCATTATAATAAGTTACCTAAATAATAATAATTACCTACCTTCAAAACTACCACTTAAATGTGAATTTACAGTTCTCGAAAATGGCTACCACAATTACAATTAAATATGTACTAGCTGGTCCGCCCAACTTTGCACAGAATTTTTCATTAGTTTTTATATTCAAAAAAATAAAACAAAAATTTATAAACAATCTTCAAACAATCCATTACAATGAGTTTTTTGGCACGCCCCAATAATTTTTATGCACATAACTTAGCAGACTGAGAGTGTAACGCCATCTGTTGGCGATTCCATTTTCGTGAGCCACTAAATTAGCCGATTGTCAATTCCTTGATTCAGTGGAACCAATAATTTCTGCTAAATTATTTTTTCCCATACATAATGTTATATTCAAATATCGCCACCACCATTTCACCCCTAAAAGTATGCAATTTCATATTTTTATGATTTTCCTACTTTTTCCATCGAAATTACAATTATATACAATTTCGTAGACATTTTTAAGAAAAAAAATTGGTTCGCAATTTTTTAGCATTTATCTATTAATGCAGAGTTAAAAAATTGATTTCGAAAAAAAAAAATCATCTAACCATTTTCGAATATCTAAATAATTTAAAAAAATTATTTTGAAATTTGTTTAAAAAGCTAAAATTTGTTTTTTTTTTTTAATATTATTCAAACTTATTAGAAGCTCTAATGTATGTTTTGTTGTAAGAATAATCTTTAATAAAAATCTACCAGATAATGGATAATGGTGCCAAGTTTGATAAAAATCGATAAAGTCGTTTTTGAATTATTAAGTTCTCAAACAAAAAATTGAAACTTTTTTAAAAAATTCCAAAAAGTACACAAAACTTTAAAAATTTTGTTAAACATTCTTTATAAAAAATTGACCAAAATCGGTTGAACAGTTTTTGAGAAAAAAAGAAAATAAACATAAGTGGTTCTATGGTATCATTAATAACCATTTTTCGGAAACTTTTCTTTTATAAAATGGTATAGCTAAATTTTTGTTTAAAGTTTTTTTGAGAAAAATTAGAATTTAATTTTTTGCTAAATTGTACGGCTGCTAGATAGTGTTGTTTTTGGTCCTAAAAAATAAAAAAAAAAAAAAGTATGTGGTTTAAAGTTTGAAGAAAATCGGCCCACCCGTTTTGTTTTTAAAAAAAATTAATTTTTTCGAAAATTCGTTATAGTAAGTTTAGTTGTCTGCGTTTTTAAGATTCACTGTAATGATTTAATCGATTTCGATCAAACATTTTAGTTGAAACATTTTCAAAAAAAAAAATTTCCCAAAAAAAAAATAATTGAATTTCTTCACCAATGCAATACAGCACTTTTAAGGCTTGAAGCATTAATGAGCAATTATAAAAAGACACGTAGTTATGACCTAACCGTGCATTTTATTTTATCCATTAAACTTTGAAGTATATTTTTAACAAATAGTATTTTCTCCCGCCAATTTAATATTCACTTCTATTTTTACTTTTCAATGCGGATTTTCACAGGATTCACAATCTTTCACACACACACACACACACAATACGCATACAAACACAAACACTCAGTCACACACATAAAATCAAATGTTATTACCAATTTCACGGCCTATTTCGAAGGCATCTACAGTCTCAATTTAGCACAATCTAAGCGTTCCATTCTGATTTGCTGATAAATTTACTCTTGCTTCACTCTATAAAATGTCTTCGTCATCATATAATGCGTAATTTTATTTTGTGAATGAATATAATTTTCTGAATTACTTTGCAGTATAGTAGAATATAGGCCTTATACAAAAAAAACGTTGGCGCACGTCTAGATACACCGAAAAGACGACATTGACATCGTCATGTCGCGTCGCGTAGCTTTGGTTGTATATATGTATATAAAATCCAAAAGTCCCATAACCGCAGCAGCTACCATTACTCTTTTTTTATCACCAGCACAAAAAGGATGCGGCTTTAAATTGATGAGAAGCATTAACATCCTTTATTAGACGGATTTATTAACATCAAGAGTGTGCTCAGCCGTGTTTGGCGTGAGGCAGCTGAAAGAATATCCTTGTTTTTTTTTTTGGTTTTAATATATTCATCAAGGAAATCAAGGAAAATCGACCATCTTCAAGTTCGAGGGGTTGAAATAATTCCAAGCCATCGCCCCCCCCCCCCCCCCCCCCCCCCCCTCGACAACACTTTATCATGTTTACCTTGGGCTTTTGTTTGTGCAAATGGGATTGTATTGTATGCTATACTATATTATAGGTATTCCCTTTGTTTTATATTTATATAAGGAAACGAGAATGTCCTCGTCCTTATCGCGCGACGCGTATAAAAGGTCACAAAGCCGGAAAATTAATTAATTCATTTGATTTCAATGTGTCGGTGTGGTATTGAGGAGGGATGCAGATGGTTAGGTATGTGTGTACTTCTGATGAAACTCGATGAGGAAATTAAATGTCCTTCTTGATCGGTGCGGGCGCTTGTTTAATATGGGGATAAGAGGTGGGGTTAGTACTTGGGAGTTAGATGTTAGCTTAACCCATAAAAATCTTCCCTTATACCATACTTATACATATATTTATACGGAAAAGGAATAACAACAATAATTGTCCATTGTTTTTAATTAATTGTTTGGCAGCAACGGAATGCTATTTGAATCCAGGAAGGATATTAAAGCTGAAAAATAAGTCCATTTCGGTAGAGAGAAGAATGCTATTAACTGTAATTAATCGAATTAAGTGCGATATCCGTCAATGAGAGTGCGGCTCATTTTATTGAAATGAGTTTGAGTTGATATAGAAAGGTTGATATTATGGTCATGAATGCCACCTTTATTTCTTTAATCTTGATAAGGTATGAAATAAAAACAACAACAGAGAGGTTGTAGGTATAACTTAATATTTGAATAACAAAGACATATCTTCAGAGTATTTAGAATTTATCAAGTAGTATAAGGTACTATAGTATCAAACAGTCAAGTTGGTATGTAATTATTGTGAAATAGTTAACTTAAATTTTCTGTTTCGTTCTTATGAATCCATTAAAATTTCAAGATACATTTTAATTATAGATTAGGAGAGAATCAAGATGTTAAATTGTGAACTGTGAATTTTAATTCAGGTCCAAATATTCACATCCCTATTAATAAAAAAGGCATAATTATCTTCTAATTCACAAATCAACTAATACCTTAATTGATAAAAATTAATTCACGAATTAAAATAGTTTATTAATAAAAAATTAACTGCTAATTAACGTTAAGTTAAAGAAAATCTACTAAATTCAACAAGATATCTGCTGTCACCACACAGTACAATTCAGTCGCAACACAAACACTGTCTCACAAAATGTCAACTTTTGCACAAATACTTACTCATTTCAGCTGGTGTCAAATGTTAAAATGTTGTTTTTTTTTTTTTTTTTTTTTTTTTTTTTTTCATTTCATCAAAAATACCCGTTCTAGATGAGTTAAAACAACAAAATCAAATATGCCCTCTAGTAAATCACATAAAAATGCTATGATCCAAATTTGAAGCAAACAGGTCCATTCGTTTAAGTTGTAGTTCAAATAACATTGGACCCACAGACCAACACACGGTTTGACCAAACCGTGACTTAAATCCACAGTACACAAATCTAAGGTAATATATTGCGCAGGTTGTCAAAGTTTAAAGTGTCAAAAAAATAAAAACGGCTTTTCGAGTGCCGGAACTCAGCACACATCATTAGAAATAGCAAAAAAAATCTTGAAATTAGACAAGTAAGAAAACAGTGGATCCACCATTTTACCACCATATTACCTCTTTTTTGACAGATTCGCAGAACTGGGGCCTGATTCCGTAAAACAAAAACGAACGATCGATATCGTTACTTGTTAGATCGTTTTCGTTTTACGGAATCAGGCTCCTGAACAAAAATGAAAACGCTAATGATATCACCTTTAATATGTGTACTCAGTACTGTGACTTAAATCACGGTTTTTATTTTTTGCATTTGGGAAATAACTCCCGAAACAAAAAATCAAATAACTCTCAAAAAACTTGAAAGGTGTTGCAAAATTTATTCATATCCACGTATTATGTAAAATTGTATAAGTTTTTAGAAACTAATTTCATTTATTGGGGGTTCTTTACTTCTTTCTTTAAGAAATAAGTCTCCAAATTCAACAACAAAATAGATCGCTTCAAACTTGGAGACTTTTATTTAATTATTTTTCAACAATTTTTGATTTCCTTGGATAGGCCGCTGCGCTGGATAGAAATATTTCAACTGCTTTCTCGGGTCTTCTGTACCAAATCATGCTGTTTTGATGATTTTATTTCATCGTCGAATTTGAGGACCTATTTGAAAAAACAAGAAAAGAAAATACCTACCCGATTTGGGGAGTTATTAAATTTTTTGTTTATGAGATAGCCATTTAGGGACCTTTTTCAAAATGCAGAAAATACCCAATTATGGGGAGTTATTTCATTTTTTTTTTGAGAGTTATATTACGGAACCGTTTTTTTTTTATGAAAACAATACATACTCGCCGTACAAAACGAATAAAGTTCACCTATCTATGTATATATATTTTCTTGCATTGTTAAAATGTTTAAAATAAATATTTTTTTCTTCCTTGTCCTTGATATCACAAAAACTTCTTATTTAAAAAAATCAACATGGTAAGCAAAAATATTGATGATTAATTGAGAAAAATATCTTGATTCATTACCTCTGATATTTAAAAAAAAAGATACTCAACCTTGATGGTAAATTATGTTTTAATTATTTCATTTAGCACAGATATTAAGTTAATATTAAATATCGTATTCATAAGTGAATAATCAACACCATGCTTTTCATATGAAAAACGACCATATTCTGAGGTAAAAACCAAAAGAAATTAATTTGCGTCATTGGTCCCTTAGTCCTTATATACCAACAAATATAATGACCATTCAGCTCAGAGCACCCTTTACATCACATATCGTCCTGATGAATGAATTCAAGAGAATTTTTAATATCCTCTTTGTGCGTTCAAAATGAACAGTATCTGTTATCCTTGTACATACACTCACCTTTGTTTCTTTATTCTTTTTTCCAAAAATAAAAAAAAATCCACACCAAAAAAGCTGAATAACCCAATTAATGGAATTTACATTTTTTGTTCTCTTTCTTTTTTTTTTTTGATTCTCAAACAGACAACAACTTCATTTGTGACTGTCGACTCCAATGGATATTCGATCTACGAAATAAAACCCGAAACATTAATCTGAAGGAGTCCTTGGAGGAAATCGTCTGTACGCTGTACGACGGCGACAAAAAGAACAATATGCCGCAAGGACTCTTGAACATCGACAACAACGATGTCCTCATGATGAATGCGATTCGCGGCGATAGGCCAGCTGTTAGTAGTGGCAGTGGTGGAAGTATTGTCCAGCCAGGAACCAAGCAACACCGACAGCAATACAGACGTCATCAACAGCAGGACCAACAGTCCTTGGACCTCTATCCACATCACAAACAGCAGTCAAATTCAGCTCTGGTTGCCGGCAGCAGTGGCATTGGCAGCAGCAGCGGTAATGAGTTTGGTAATAGAAATCGTGCCTCAGCTGCCTCGTCGCAACCCGGTCGTGAGTATTATGTGGATGAGGCTCCGTATGTTTTCGATAACGATGCCAACGATGCCGATGACGGCGGCACCGGCAACGTCAACGAGGACGACGGCTTGGACACGGACAATGCAATTGGAATTCATAGGTCACGGCAATTGCAACAGCCGCAACAGCAGCAACCGCTTCAGCACGATGCCAGAGGTGTCGGACGTGTTGTCGAACTTTTAAAATTGAGAGCCGAAACGCTGCCGTGTCCGGAGGAGCTTAGCGACCCCACTGAGCTGCCATTGTCACGGGAATCGATTGGCATGGATGTGCGTGGCACGCATTCGGCCAGCAGTTGCCAGAGTATCTTTTCCCAATGGTCCTTGTTGTGTGTCCTTATATGGTTGGCTGGAGGACCACTCATCGGTGGAACGATAACTTTACGTTTTTGGTCGTAGATTTATCGTTCATTGATTTCTAGGTTTTATTAAGATTGTGTTTGTGTCATTTTTTTTTTTGTTTATTTTTTTATTTTTTTTTTTTTTTTACAAAATAAGAAAAGAGTGCGTCTCGCTGGAGAATGGTGTATGTGTCTGAATGTATGTTTCACATCCTAAAATAAATAAAAAAAAAAATTAAAACAAAAATTAATTTAAGAAAATTTAAAATTATTATTTGTAGAAGAAAAAAAAACAATTATAATTTGCCATGTGCTGAGAGATCTATATTCTTGTGCTGCGATGCGGTTTTATTTATATTGCCTCACTATAGGATATTTAAATTTTATTTTTATTAATATATTATATTTTAATTTTGATAAAAAAAATTAATTTTATATTTATAAATAGATTTTTTTCCATGAGAAATGAGCTTGCACACACATAATAATAATAATTTGTTTAAACAATTTCATAGCGCTATTTTTTTATATACAAAATATTTATATATACATATATATATAAATATAGGAATATATAGGACCATAGTTGGTAGTCATTAGGTAAATAAGTTTTATCTAATTTTTCAAACAAAAAAATAATAAATAATTTCTGATTTATTGTAATGAAACATTGGGGGACAAATTTGATTTGAAATGGAACATTTGCTAAGTCTTTATTTCTAATCCTAAGGGTCAAACAAATCTTTAGACGATTGACCCACTGAAGTCATTTTTCTTATGAAAATAAAACGACTTTCGGAATAAGCGACGAAATTAATGAAAAAAAAAATGACTTTTTCACACAAACTATATAGATAATGAAGAAGTAATTCACACTCGAAACACCGTTTTTCTGCCGAAAAAGAGTTATGTCCCGAAATTTTCCTTATAAATTACTACAGAATTAGCAGTAAACGTTGGTGAAAAGCATAGAATGAAATAAATATATAATTAATATAAATTTCACCAGATGGCTGGGCTTCAAAGCTTAAAGCTTAAAAGCTTTAGACTGTTGCATTTAGAGATCTTTCGTATACAAATTCTGTTTTTACTTTCAGACGGTTAGTTATATTTTTCCAGATGTTTCGATAAATATAAAATTAAATATCCCCACAGTTTCATTATATAAATCTGCCCTCTATATTTGCATTGAAATGAAAATTACAAAACAAATATTTAAGAATTTTCTTAAGCATAGTTTTAAGTAAAACATTTTTAAGATTAAAAAATAAAAATAAACATATGTATACACATATAAATATATATATATTTTTAAGAACAAGTTTAAATACAAAAAATAAATGTATTTACACAACCATAATGTAAATATATTCTTCTACTAAAATATAGTTACGGTTGATTTAAATAAAATTGAATAACAATTAAAAAAAAAAAAACTTTAATCTAAGTGAAAAATAAAATAATGTATATTTATGAGAAAAAATATTTCTAAATGAAACAAAAAACTAAATAAAAATGGGTTTATTTTTTATTCAAAACATAAAAAAACAAATTATTTAAATTTTTTAATTTAAACTCATAAGTCTTATCTTGTAGACTCTTTCAAAAAATATTAAACAAAATAAAATAAAATAGCTACAAACAAAAATTCATTATTAATTTGGAGTTTTTGCCGTATTTATTTTGTGTGTATATGTAGAGTAAGACTGACACAATATTTTTAATAAAGAAAAAAAAATTATAAAATAAAATAAAAATTTAAATGTTTAGCAACAAAATAAAAAGAAGAAAATATTGTCAAGCGTTGAAAAAAAAAAATATGGAACTCGGTAAAAAAGAAAATAAAAAATATTAATGGCTATGTATAATGTATATTTTTTAAAATGAAAAATTTACTAACAATACAAAAATTAATTTAAAATTAAATAAGTGGTAATTGATATAAGATAAGAAGACAAAGAAAATAAAAAAAAAGAAAATGTAAAAAAGATCTTCATGAACATAACTAAATTTTAGTTGACAATCAAGGTGCAAATTGTAAACAAAGTAAAACGTAATACAAACAACAACAAAAAATAAAAAAACAGCAAAACACTATAAAGATATACAAAACAAAAATAGGAACAAAAATATTGTTTAAACAAAAAACAAAAATAACAAACATTTCTATAACAAACAGAATAGAGTTACCCCACCCGTATCCTGTTGTTCTCATTTTCTTTTCCATCATTTCATGCACTCAGTATAAACAAAATCTATGAAATAAGTGTACGACAAAAAATATAAAAAAAAAAAATAAAATAAAAACAAAAACAAAAAATATTATATATACAAAGTAAAATCCATATAAATGTTTAAATACAAGAAAAAAAATAAAATATATATTAATTATCGCAACCAACAGGAAAATTTTCAAATAATAAAAAAAAACAACAACTGTAAAGTATCTTAGGTAGATGTAAAAAAATTGTTTTTCTTGTCTTTGTTTTAATTTTTCAAAAAGAAAAAAAAGGAAAAATAAGGGGAAAACCATGAAATATTACATACTAATATTTTTTAGTATAGCTAAGGTACTATAAAGAAAAAAAAAATAAAAAAAAAACTAGTTGATAAGGCAAAAACTTTAAAACGCTTCTTCAATAATGAATATTAATTTATTCGTCGATTTAATACCAGCTCTATTATAACTTTTTTTTAATTTCTATTTTATTTATATTTTAGATGTTAACGCTTTAGGCTTTATAAAGTGTGTTGAAAATATGTTGTTTTTTTTGAAAAATTGATAAATAAAATCTGAAACTATATTTTTAAGAATAAGAAATGATTTTTTTTAAATAATAATTTTTACTCTAAGTCAAATCTTAGACCATCTGTAGTGTTTTTTTTATTTTTATTTATTGTTAAATTTTATAATTTAAGTTTATTTCTTTTTATATAAAGTTTTTCTTAAATTTATGTGTATATGTATATTTTATGTGATTATTTCTTTTGAATTTTATTATTATTGTGAAAGTGACAAGAATTGTATAAAAAATAAATCTTAAACAAATTGTATAAAGGGACATTTATTTCTCTCATTGTTCGCACATTAATATTGTACACTTAATTTATTTCGATTCGAATAAAAATAACAGAAGTCATTTGCTAATTAAAATACAAAATAAAAATATATTGTGTTTTATTTATTTGGTTTGGTTTGCTAAATTTCGACTAGAAAACCAGTCAAAATAAAAACTTTAAACAAAGACAAAAAGAGAATTATTAAAGAAACAATTAAGCGCTGCAAGCTCATTTGAATTCCTTAATCCTGAAAAATGTGTTGCTAAGGACTGTACAAAAAGTGTCCAAAAATCGGAATTTAAGGTTTTATGAGATATACGTTGAAAAATCTTATAAGTACCTATATATATGAAACGCCGTTTGAAAAAAATCGTTGGCTTATTGGTGTAGAAAATTGAATGTCCTCAAAAAAATGATCCTGACCAATTAATTGACAAAAGTTTCCGTTAAGAAGATAATCAGATGCTTAAGTATAACTTATTTAAATTTCACGGTCTCTTTACTCCTTTGTTTTTCTCAGTGGGTTGTGTATAGCTTAGGCTGCTCTTCTTAATTTTTCGAATTCGAAAAATTAATAATCTAAAAATCATTTATTTAAAAACTAAGCACTAAAATAACGTAATTTAAAAAGATAACTAAAGAATAAATTAATGTCTTTAAAAAAAGTTATAACATGATATTGTAGGTGTTGCCGTTGTGTTTTTATAATAATTTTATATTTTGAATATTTTTTTTTTAATTTGCCTCTCCCACCTAAGGGGGTGGACAAACACAGTGGGCCGATATCTTCAAATTATGTTCATATAATCAACCTACAACAAGAAAAATTGATGCATTTATCACAAAATGCACAACTTTTTAACTAAGGCGCCCAACTATATAAAAAAGTAAGACCCTTAACTCTTCCAATTAATTTATTTCGGAAACGGTTACTTTTATGAAAAAAAGTATTGTAATATTTTTTGTAGGAAATTCTTCAAGCTACAAATTAATTTTTGCAATTTTTTTTACAACTTACCATTTGGGAATTATTCCTGAAAAACTATTTTTGGGGGCCTTCAACCCCCCGGAAAATTTTTTAACGGCGCTCATATCGATGGGAACTTTTGACAGTTTCTTATAAGAACACCATAAGGAGGCTATATACCAAAATCCAGCTTTTTTGCTTTATGTTAGTAGTTAATCATTCAAGAAGGGCCTGAGGGCTGTGTGATCTATATAGGAGTTTTAAGAGACCCTGCAGTGGTTATAGATGTCAAACACATTATAGAGAAAGCTTTCATAACATTGGTACTGCTGGAGAAGTTTCCTAATGGACGCTTGTCGATCGATTTAACTATCGATTAACTATGACAGAGGTGTAGACTTTTAGATATATTTTGAACTTGTCCATTTTTTACTTGGCGATATCGGAGTAGACCTTCAAAATTATCCATGGGTTGGGTATGTTGAAATAAAATTCAAAGAAAAACCTGTATAGATTTTATTAAATATCTATTTTCAAAATTTCAATTTTGAAAAATTTTGAATTTGATCGACAGTTTAAGAACAAAGAATTCAACACTTAGTCGACATTTTGCTCAGATCATGTTATCGATTTTTTTCGAGGAAAAAAAATCTAATCAAAATTTTCAAAACTTCAAACAACTTGATCGATTTTTATTAAATTTTTCAGTCAGCAGTTTTTAATATTATTTTGCAGATTTTAAATAAAAATTATTCTTATAACCAAAAATAATAGTACTTCCCATACAAGTGTTTACGAAACGGTAAGGAAAATCTCATTCTTCTCAAAAACGACTCCTAAGATTTTGATTAAAATTTTTATGTGGGTTAATATTAGTACGATCTACCATATTATTGGAAAAAAATTTGTGTCTATCGTTTAAAAATAGTATTTCTCATAGAACCATTTTTTTAATTTTCGACTATTTCATTATCTGTTAAATCGATTTTAATGAAATTTTTACACAAGAACTTCTAATAAGTTTGAGTAATATTACATATCAAAAGTTTCAAAAAATTAATTTTGGATAAAAAAAAAATTCAAAATAATTTTTTGAAAATTCGATATTTTGAAAATGGTTAGGTACCTACATATGTGTTGAGAAGTACTAAAACTAAAATCATAAACGGCAGCCTTGCCACAAGTCAAATGTGGTATACAAAATACCAAAGAAAGAGAAACTGTCAAAAACTTCATAGAAAGATTTTTATTCTAATAAAAACGTGGTTTGAATTAAGACGTGTTTCCTCTTTTAATAAAGTAGCTAGATTATTCTTTATAATTTCAGAATTTGTTATGAGTTTTTCTCAACGCTTTAAAACGTTTCAAACAATATGATTTTTTTTTCTAAAATTAATTTTTTAACTCTTCCTTATTAAACACAAAAAATGGAGTATCTTACAATTTATTTTCTTAAAAATGTGTAATAAAGTTTATAAATTTTATAATGTTTTTAAAAAACCACTCCAACGGTTTTTGAAATTTTTGTCTCATAAAATTAAGATTTATTTAGGGAATCAGATGGGGCACATATTATGTAGCGTTGGTGTCACAACAATTTCAGATTTATTTTAATTAATTTATATCCAATTATATATTTAATTTTTTACCAATTTTCTCCCATAACTAATTTATTTTTTTTTAAATCAGAATAATATACATACCTATCTAATTTATCTAATTTTATTAAAAACGTTTAATTATTAATTTTTTTTAATATTTCTAATGGCTTTTTTTATTTCTCTTTTAAATTATTTTATCCTAGAAATTGTGTGTTTTATTTTTTGTTGGCCGTTTAGACTCTATAATAATTTGTTTTAGGCGATTTGTTTCAGGATTTTTTCCCAATTTTTGAACATTATACGGATTTGATTCGTTCGACAGCTTTTTGGTTGAGTTCGTAGACGGTATAATAGGACCCTTAATTTGATTATTACTATCACTTATTTCTATCCTTCATGTTTATACTATAAATTATTTTTATTAAAAACCAACACAATTTTAAAAATTTAATACGTAAACCCATTTACAATTGAAATCATCTAACCAAATGTAAGTATAGTTTTATACAACAAAAGTTATACCAAACAAAATTAATAAACCAGTGTATTAATTTATCATTTTTGTTGGCCAAAAATCAACAATGAACAAACAAAATTCATTAATTTAAAGACGCTAACTAACCAAAATCATTTGATTAGTGATTTCTTGTATTAACTAATTAAATCATGGATGCAAATTTTATTGAAATTTTATAGGCGATTATAGCAGCTAATGGAATAAATATTTATTAAAGATGATTAAGTCACGAACACGCTGTGGTCATTAAATAAATCATTAATATAAAAAAACTTTTTTTATTGTTTGATCAAAAATTGTTTTCGCAAAAGAATAATCCCCATGCGCGATGCGTATAGTTATAGCTTTTATTTTCACATCACAAATAAGATTTCAACCCAACAAAGATCTTTGAAAGAAAAATATAAAAATAAACTCGTATACACATCTTCACTTGATTCTTATTTATACCAAATTACGCCAGTCAAACTTAAATTTATTGTTATATCTAACCATACAACAAAAATGATAGCTGCCAAAAAATTACTGTCTCCAAATGTATACGCTTATTTTTTTTTTCTTTTATAGCTGTCAAATCGACTGTCAAATCAGCAAGTAATAAATTTCCTGTTATATTAAAAGAGCCCATTTCGGAGGAAATAGCTTCAGTATATCAGCAAAGAGTATAAACATAAAAAAAAGAAAATACCATCACCAGACAAAAAGATTGTAAACTTATTTTCAAAAATACAGCTTTAGCACCACTAAGTCATAAATAAACAATAAAAGTCGCGGCAGTCTGAATACGAGAGTAGGTGTATGTATGTACACACAAATACAATACCAGGACATGACTTCCACATAAAATTAAAATGTTTGCCCGAATTAAGTACTTCAGCCGAATAAGGCACTTCCCATAGTATATATAGTGGGTTGATTTTTTTTCTTGGCCAAATGAGGATATAACCATCCAAGAGTCAGAGTGTATACCTCAAAAGTTTCAAAACTTGCAACAAAAAAAATATTTTAAATGAAAATACCCACAGAAGCGACCCGACACAAGAAAACTTTTTTCCACAATTGGCTCCAAAGTATATATGTATAGTGATTTTATAGGACATCTTTTTGCTTAAACGTTTCTGATTTTTGTTTCTTTTTTCTTTTCATTCTTTTAAGTAGAAGTTTTAGTTTCTTCAACTCCGAACTGTAGGTATAGCTTTTTTATAATGAAAAATGTCCTTATGACCGGTTCAGGTCGTATATAAGAATACCGTGACCTTTGAGCTGGCGTGTGATCTCTATGCCCAAACTAATTAAGCTTCATTTTGCCGGGGGAGTTCAGAGAAAATTTTCGCCTGTTTTATATAATCGGATGAAATATATTAAAAAAACTTAAGTGGACAAAAGAAGAATACCTATATACAGCTTAAAGAAGAAAAGTAAGAGCCAGAGGGAAAATGAGGAAAAATGATTATGGAAAATAAAATTCTCAAGAGAAGGTCTTACTACTTCTTAATATCAGAAATATTTCAAATTTCAAATAGAGCAAGTTGAAAAATTGCACATCCTTCATGCCAAGACGTTGATATCTATATACCTAACTTCTGACGAATTATGCGGGAACTAAATCCGATATTATTTTTAAGAGGTATACCTACTTTTTGTGCAAGCTTTTCAAACTTATTTATGGTTATTCTTTATTCTAAGAAGAACGTAGAATTCTGTGCAATAAACGGGGAAAAGAGAGAGAGTACCTACTACAAAAACAACCCATTTTATCTTCCCATATACATCCAGGCACTCGGTTAATTTATTTTTATAAAATCTAAATAAGTTCTGAAAACCATTATAGTTTTCTCAGAACTTGTAATTTAATTCTTCACTATAAAATACCAGCTCACAAACGACATAATATAAATGAAAAAGTTTATTTATAATTTGTTTTTGGAAAAATTGTAGTAACTGGCGTAATGGTTAGTTATTGCGTTGGATTATATCATGCCTAAGGTCAGAGATTTTATTCCAATGCATTTCATCTTAAAGAATTTCTTTCAGGGGAAATGCAGTATATCCTTTTGTCATGATAAAGTATACATAATAGGTATGTTCGAATTCAGCAGAAAATTGTTGTTCCCCATCATTGCTGCTGACTCACAACACAAATATCGAAATAGCTGAGATTGAGAGTCACTACATTAAAAAAAAACATCACATAAAATTGAACAAAAATTTCCTAATTAATTTATTTAACTCAGCTATAATATAATTATTACTAGCTTGTATAAATGTACATATACGTGTTAAAAAATTGAAAAAAAGTTAACTTGAATTTTATTAAAGTATTATTGGTTGATCATGTTTAATATTTAACAAGATTCAAGTATCTTACATCGTGTTGAATCAACATATATTATTTGAAAAATAAACATTACCCCTTTTCAGCATAAATAAATAATTATGTTTAATCAACGAAAATCTGCAGTTAATTGACTTAGATCTACTTTCTGCTTTTAAACTGACAGCACTTTCAGCCAGTGTTGTTAACATCACATGCTTAATTTAACTAGTAGCCATGTTAAATTTGCGCGAGAAAAAGAATGACTTTTAAAATTTGATTTTGTTTGAGATAAATATCTATATATAAGGAATTATACTAAGCGCTATTTGACCTCTGAACTGTACTGGCGCAGGGTCATAAGTCCACAGGCCAAAGGTCCATAATGAATTTTTGACCCACTCTGATTGGTTTAAATCCACAAATCTTCTGTGGATTTGAACAGAAAGTCCAGAGATATTCTTGTGGACTTCTGGCCCATTGATTGTGGATTTTTGACTCTCTTTATTGATTTCTAAAATATTAAGTTTATTCAGTTTTAAGCGTTCCATAGAAAAAATACGCGTTCTCTTAGATAACCAGTATATCAAGTGGGTTCAAAGGATTTCAACTCCCTTTTTGGGTCCTCTGTACCACTCACGCAATTTTGTTGCTTCGGGGGTTCCAAGGATTTTAACTCCCTTTTTGGGGGGCTTTGTACCGCTCATGTAACTCCATTGCTCCGCTTAGGGTATGTCTACTGTCCAGTCGCCAGGTGCCAATGTCAACAGTTTTTTAAATAAACAGTTCCTTGGGTAATTTTAAAAATTCCAGAAAATATTTGTGGACGTAGGTATGACCCACTTCATTTCCAAAATTATGGAATATCGAACCACTTTTTTGTGGACTTCTGGCTTATGATGGTGGGTTATAAGTCCACAATTGAGGACTTGTAATCCACCCAAGTGCGTCAAAAATGCATTGTGGAATTTTGACCTGTGGACTTATGACCCTGCGCCAACTATATTATGTGCATTTTGTGCTCTCCTATACCTACAATTTTTCATTTCCGACTTACGAGATTTTGACAGAAATGTGTTATTATATGCTGTCAACAGTAAGAGGACATCCGCATACAGTGAGGGTCTAGTGAATCGTTTGACATTCCCAGGTGAAGCAAATGTGGCGATTCAAACCGTAAAAAATATTCTGAAAATTTTTATTTGAACGCATATTTAAGCCCTGCTATTCAAAACGAATTGATTGCTGTATGTGCCATGTGGTGAGAATAAATAAGTTCAACCAATAATTTTAGCAGTGTTTTTTTTTTTTGCAGTTTTAGCAAATGAAACTATACTAACATTTCACAGAAAGAGCAACTTAATTGGTTGATGTTGCTTCCGCTATAGCCTACGAGGGATAGTTTTAATGGATGTCCTTGCAGTTATATACGGTTTAACCCAAAAGTTTTATACGTTAATTGCAGTGCACATTCATTAAACCTCCACTCTAAGGCATTCTTGTCAAATTCAGTCTTTTCGAATAATACATTTTTTTTTTTTAAATATCCGCAAAACGTACACATTTATCACAAGAAATCAATAAAAAAAATTATCCGGAAACTAATTGGAAGAAATTAACGGAATTTGTGTGAAACTTGATGGGAATTGAAAATCATGACGGATTAGTAAGGCTTAAGGCAAAGTGCATACTTTGGAAGAGGAAAGTATACCTACTGATAAAGACTGAAACCTCATCTAAATTTTAAAGAGACTTGTACAGTAGACGCTCGATATAGTGAAGTAATTAAAACCAGCCCTGTTCACTATTTTGAGATTGTTCATTATTTCGAGAGAGAAATTAAAAAGGCTTTCCAGTGTGATTTTGATACAAAACGATTTTTTTTTTATTTACTAAATCGTAAAATAAACATAAATATTTTATAATATTATAAATAACATACAATAAACGTTATTTTTTATAAAAACGAAAAACTTCCTAACTTCCGGAAAAAATTTATTTTTTTTTTAATAAGAATGAAACCACTAAATAAATTGATTTGCACTGCTTTTTCTTGTAAATGTTTCGTAAATATCTTCAAAAAAAAGGTCTACAATGCTGTAAACGCATTGCTGCTGGCAAAATCTTTTTAGATATTGAAAAAAAATGTGAGTTCACTATATCGAGTTACCTTTTGTTCACTATTTAGAGTTTTCTGTATAAAATTTTGTGTGCTCACTATACTGGATAGTTCACTATACCGAGATTCACTATATCGAGCATCTACTGTATTTTTAAAATCGGTTTTGGCTGGTGATTTTTTGGTTAGTTTGTGCTGCTTAAGCATTTTGTTTTCGTATACACACTGCCACTGAGTAAAATTTTGTAATCCAATTCATGTAGCGTCAGCTTTGGACCACGTATATAATGCTTCAGAAAATGTTATTTTTGAATTTAAATATATTATCGAGGCAGGAGCATAAGTTCAATACAAACGCCTCAGATTTCAGGATAGTTGTCATGATTCTTCTTCTAGACAGCTTCATATTTCAGCTTGAAAGGTTGTTCTATCATCATTGTATATTTTGATCCCTTAAATACTTGGCAAAAGCAAACAAATTAAAGAAGAAAACAATAAATTTTTTTGAAGATTTTTGGATTGGGATACAAAGAAGGCTGAGTTTCTCCTGTAAAAGACAAAATGTCATAAGCAACTAGAACACAATGACAGCTCTTTGAAGCTGCATTAAGGATCTTTTTTTAACTAAAATATAACATACAATTTTGCAGAAGTGACTTTTACGACGATGTAACCATTAATAACTTTTTTCAGAATCTTTAGAATGTATGTAAGATTATTTATCATCCTCAGTCCCTTATAACCTTAAAAGTGAAAATATGTATATTATTCAAAAATTGTATACACCCGAAATATTTGTCTGGCTACGGCGCGGCGCGGCGCGGCGTTGAGACTCCGCACAAGGGATGGGCATATTGGGCACCCCAAACAAGCTTAGATTGCGTGACTGGAGACAATTATCTAAGGACCAGGCTAACTAGAGAGGGTTCTTCATTAAAAGTCAGCTTTACTATTGGAACTATGTATACCTGTATACCTATTTGTAAGTAAGTTTGAACTTCTTGAGATATTTTGCTACAGTTACACAATAAAAAAAAACGATCACTTTGTGCTATCAAATCGTTCTCTAAATATTTCAACGACAATTCTATAGAAATTCTGCAAATTAAAAAAATTAAAATTAAAACTATTATCTAAGGCACTGGCAGATTATGTTTCACCTATAATTATCTTACTCAGAACATAATTCATTAAAAATATGAAAGTATTATGCATAAACAACAAGAATATTAATTTATGCATCACTCTGTACGAAAGTTTGTGCACAAATCCTTCTTGCTTTTTTTGTACCAGAATTATCAAAGCCATTTTGAAAGTAACGTTTTGAATAAATAAAGTTCAAACAATGAGTTTCAAAGTGTTAAAAATATCTCCGTACATCTATACACATTGCCTTGTTGACTGTTGTTCATAATATACAAACATGGATAAATTATACGAACTATATGGGACTTTATATAAAGTATAACTAACTATAAGCCACTGTATTGTACACACATATTATATATACACAACTCTTATGCATATCACATTCTAGCACACCCTAGACAGTGATTTGTCCCCAAACGTAATATGTCGGCATCCCATTAATACTAATGCCACCTCTAATTCCAAGTGAGTAAACAATTCAAGTATAGTAGAGTCCCACAGTTATCATTTCATCGTCACTTTTACTATAAACTCGCGCGAATCTTATAAGATTCATTTATATGCTCCCGCAAACGGCAGGTATACCTATACAATCTATAGAGCTCATACTACAACATTAGCATAACGTGTACTGTACATATACCGTGTCAAAGGCAAGTAAAATAAGATGAAAAAAAAAAAAAAAACTAAGAATAGATCTTCATATTCCTATTTACCAAACATTGCTCTAACCTGCCTACACCTCTACCTTTCAACGCAAATGCCCCCGCACCCCCCCCCCCCTCCTTCTTTAAAGACAAACATCAAGGATTGTTGGAGAACTTCAGTATAAGGATTCTCCGCGGCTTCTCATTTATTGAGGACGCCTTAGCTTCGTATGGGTTAAACCCCTAATTTATTAAAGCAAATTCAACCATTCCGCCCCCATTTTCAACGCCTACATCAATATACTTTGTAAATCTCAAGAGTTCGAAGAGGCGCCCACGACACGTTGCGGGATTTGGTGCAGGAAACGTCTTAGTTTTGTGGTGTAACCTATACTCCTCTTAGAATACGGCTTACCATCAAAGCACACGACAAAAGTGTATAGATGAAGATGCGGAATATGAGGACGCAGTTTAGCGTAGATAGCGTAACAACATCAAAAAGGGGTTTTCCTATGCAGGGTTACCATATACACGACGAACCGCATTAACGAATATTTTTTTTTACTTATCTATTGTTTCCATGAATAGAAAAGTCGCACTAAATGACAATATAGGTCTGAAACAGTGGCGCATCCACGAGGGGGAGGGGATTTGAGTCCGCCCCACTTGAGCATTCAAACTGAATATTGTTATATTATTTAATTTTTTTATTAAATATTTATTTCTCTTTCACCTAAATATGCTCTATGTTTGACCTACTTAATTACAGAAAGCCCATCTTTTTATAAAATTTCGACTAAAAATTTCTTCAAGCCTAATGAATACCTCAAAAATCTGTGATTTATATAAATTTTATAAAAAGCAAAATTTTGAGAATAAAAAAAAATTGCATTATTCGAGTATAAGGTGCGTTGATTTTAGGACCAGGAGATGAAATGTGGAAGAAAATTCATGCGATAACAGAAATTTAATTAAAATCATAAATTTAGTACTTTCAATTTTTCCCACAAGGCCAACATATACATATGTATGTAGTTTCATTTACCTCCGACCTTAGAAAATAATATTGTTAGAGAAGCCCTTATATTATTATTTTGTTTTTGAACTTGACAGGGTTTCCCCATATTATATGTACATATATATATGTCCTTTCTGGTGTCACTTAACTTTCATATTGAAAGTGGAAAGGTGTTAAAAGAAAATTCGTTTTTCTGATTAGTCCACGAACAAAGAAACTTTATACTAATACCTAACTATAGAACGAAATGTTTAAATATTTCATCAGATCTAAAATTCTCTAGTGGCAACTCAGGACCTGGATATAAGCTCTCAAAGGCAAACGAATGCATGATTGTGTTTTTTTTTTTTTTTGGTGGAAAGGGGTTACGACCGACGACATGATGATGGGTGTGTAGTGTATTCGCTTTGCGCAAAGGTAAATGGAAGTCGAAAAACGTATAAGAAGAAGTATAGGATGTGCCTTGATTACACAGAGCCCGCATCTTTAGATTCTGAATAATAGGATAATTTGCCTACACATCCACTTCTCTTTCACCTGCTAACGACTATGCCAGCTGGAGTCTTTTTGATGAAGGCTCTCTTTTACTCTCTCTCTTGTGAAATATCTATCTTATGCTCGGTAACAAGAAAAGAAGTGCAGTATGGGAGGATGATTGTTTTTGTTTGTGTATGTGTGTGTGTATATTATATATGTATATAAGCAAATACCAAAAACAACAATAACAAATCCACACATATATACATACATATATACCAAGTTACCTTAATGGAGTTTTCATACATATTTAATAGCCTCAGAATGACATCGTAAGTTTAGGGCGGCAGTGGGATTATGTCTTATCACAGGATAAAGAGCACTAGCTCTGGTTACCAAGACAAGAAACCTACCATATAAATATATAGTGTAAATATAATAATGTATAGGTATATATGTATATGTATGTATAGCTATAAGTATATTCGAAGGCGCGCATTTACATTTATACGTTCATTATGCCGCAGAAATCCCAAGGACAAGATGTTCCTTCTCTGCATGCTTAAGTCGAAAGATTAGAAATAAACACTTGAAAATCAAGTTTGGAAAGCTTTAAAGGTTGTGTGTGTGTTCGATGGAAGAGATATATAGAAACGGGTATAGGTACGTACCTATACATTAAATCCTTTCTGGTATACGAGTATATGAGATAGTTTATTAGCATTGATTAATCACTTATAAGAGTCAATTGGTTTTAACAGATTTAGCGCGCTATAAGTTAAGTAGAGTTAGGGATTATAAGTTTGAATGAAATGGGTTAAGAAGTTTATACTCAACTAGATAAGTTCATAAGTAGCTTTTAAAGGTTCACCTTGTGCGTTTAACACGAAATATATATTTTCTGTTTCTATAAATAAGTTATAGGTAACCCAACAAAAATAAAAGGCATATATATACTTGTCTCACTCAACATGCAATTGCTGACAAACTGCTAAACCGGTTTTGAACAAACTTCACAGAAACACTCTTAATTGGTGCAATTAAAAGGGTCTCCGTTTTTTGGATCGGGCACACGGTATACTGATATTCCATTGATGAATAAAGCTGGTATTATTTTTACAGTGTTGCCAACATTCAAAATACCCGCAGTTTTTAAACTTTTTTCCTGCTAATTAAATACACATAAAGTATAAATATTTGGCCCGTACGTAAGTAACTATAATAGCCCATGGCGTAATGGTTAGTGTGTATATGACTGTTTCGCCGAAGGTCTTGGGTTCGATTTCCAGCCCATGCCACCTCAAAAAAAGGAATGTTTTTCACGAGTTTACTGCCTCTTTCGAGGAATTGACAAATTCTCCAAGAGTATATTCTCTGTTTCCTTTTACATCTTAGCCGTTTGGCTAATAACACGCACAGAGAAATGATCGAGAGTTCTATTTGTAAGTCACTAGACCTTGGTTCTATCACGAGCTGTCACGCCACCCAATTTATTTTTTTTATATGACGGCCGTAAATAGCTGTGGAATGTGTTAATAATTTTATTCCACGGAATATTGGTGCTTATCAAATAAATACAGGAGACATTTTTTTTTGGACTTGCGAGCAGGGTTCAGACCTAGTAGTAAAATTTTGAAGCAGATTTGTAAAAAAGTGGAGTTGATAAAAAATGTCCCGAATAGATTTGAAAGCGAACAAGTTTTCAAAAACTGAATTTTTGGAAAAAAAATTGTTGAGTTGGTTGGAAAATGGACTAACACAGTAGGGGCATAGATAAGGAGGGAAGCAAGATGATCAATGCCCCCATGAATCATTAACCATAAGTTACCTAATTATATATGTCTGACATTTACGAGGATTTCAACGATATAGAATGTAGCGTACCTAAGGTTTCACGAATTTGTGATCTAAATTGGATTTCCAAGTTATTTAGGCTTTTTTTCGAGGAATAGCAAATGCCATCAATGCATTCCTTCATTTGTATACTAAAAGAAGGTCGATTCTGGAAAATTCTATCGAAGAATCTAATAAAACTCCATAACAACATAAACTTTGAAGAGATTAAATCTGACTTGATGGATGAAAAAGTATGAAGCAGTCGATGATTTTCGTGAAATATTATTGTTTTTTTTACAAAAATCTGGTAATAATAAGAATTTTGGAGAGTTATACGCCCGAAATTGTAAAAACGACTCCAACAGTCGTATTTATAAGTTTAGACAATCAAGTTATAAATAAATATATTTAATTGTTGTCTTATGTTTCAGAGAAATCTAACTCAGGCAACGGAATTTGATGTCTAAACCTTGACAGTGCAAAATTTTATTTAAATAAATAAAGCATATTTCTAACTATTTCTAATACTGAAGAGTGAAGACGCTGTCTAACTTGTTTAACTGTCTAACTATCCGAAAATCTAATAAATACGGCTGTGTTTTTTTTAATTCGTTTTAAGGTTTTTTTGTTTATACTAGGGTTTCCAGAACATCTCTTTTATAGAGAACATGTTCTCTTTTTCCATTCCGATCTTTTTTACACTCTCTTTTTTCATAAAATTCTTTTTTTGTTATCTTTTTTTTTGCACGTCCTCTTTTTAGTCTCTTTTTCGAAATACAAAATAGGTTTTCCACAAATGAACTTCAAAATTAATTGTATTTCAAATTTTATGTGATTCTCAACTTTGAAAACAATTCACCATTGGAACTTGGAAGTTTCAACAATTTTAGATTCTCTCAAAAAAAATGTATTCCACTCAGCCCTAAATCAATCCTTAACAATTTAAATAAAAGCGGGTTGAAAGTGAAGTACAATGCTTGAAATAAAATGTATTAACTGTTACAAAAAATATATTAAGTACATAGAAAAATGGACACTTCAATTTTCATTAAATGATTTGATGATGTTGCGAATATTTGATTTTGAAAAATGTTAGAGAATGTGGAACTGAAAAATGAAGACTTTCGGAAAACAGTGTCTGATAAAAAAGGGTTAATTTTTTTTGTTCTTCAAATAATTCTGAATTTCTTTCCGAATTTATTATTATTTTAGGTCTGTTCCATTAAGCCCTGCAAAGTTTCTTCTTGGTATTTACTAGTAGATGATGAATGGAGTAATTTAATTTTGCCAACAAATCTAACCTCAATATAAATGTAATTTTTGTTGTTTGTATTTGTATATTATTTTTGATTAGAGAAACACCAACAACAGTAATTTACTATATATGTAATTTCTTCTTACTGATAGTGCTGCTTTTTTGCGTGGATACAATTCGTATCTACATTATTGAAGTGCTTTAAACTTATTTGACTACGGAGCCAGAAGTACTTAACAGTAGATGATGCAGGCCAAAGGAACATACCTAATATAATTATGTATGACGTTTTTAAAAAATTTTTGTTTTTTTTCTGTTTTCCTCGGAAATATTTGAACGTGGAGCATACTTTTTAGAAGAAAATAACAGTTTAAAAGTGGGAACTGGGAACTGTTAAGTCAATTTTAATAGTGGCTTACAGTTTTAAGGATTAAAACTTTCAAAAGTTTTACAATATATTTTTAAATGAAAATAAATACCCATCACAAATAAGAAATTTTCAAAAATATGAAACTTCAGATTAAGAATCATAACATTCACCCTGTTCTGAATTCCCATCGGTCATAAAATCCTATCGTTTTCAAACTCTAGCAGTCGTACTTATTAGATTTGTGTCTACTTAGACACTGTCTAACTATTTTCAAATTGGTGGAAATATGCTTTATTTAATTAAAATAAATATCACATTATTCTCGGTTTGGACAATCTACTCTTGTGTCTAAGTTAGGCAGCTATACGACAACAATAATTTGTTTGAATACATTTTCCAAAGTTAGGCAGTTGTCTAATGTTAGACAACGTTTATAAATAAGAACATAGGTGTTTTGAAATAATTCTCGCTTTCAATACTTGCGGATTGAGTGTGCTTTGATTTTCGATCGGATTGAAAATTCTTGACGTTTGGAATTTTTATATCCGATTTGGAATTGGCAAAATTTCAAAAATGTTGTTTCAGCTAAAAAGGTGCGTTCCTTTAGTTTGAAACTCTGTGCATTTGTGTGAATTTCTACACATTATATTTTTTTTATATTCTGTTAACGGATTTGATTCGGAATGGAAATCAGAACAGCGTGACTATTGTTTTTGAATTAATAGGGATGGTCAGGAAAATGAGATCTCGGAGATCTCAGCAATCTCAGTTACCTGAACAGGATTCCTCAGCAAAATTTCTCAGCTTTGCTGTCAAAACTCTGAGGAAAAAAAATCTTGGATTCGCTTGCTCACTTTTTGAGTGAGAAAAATCTCTGAGATCTCATTTTTCTGAACACGTCAATTGATTAATGTTTTCGAAACTGTTTTAAATTCAAACTCTTCTGTCTTCTATACCTGAAACTAATTCTCTTAATAAATTAAAAAATATTTTGTGAACAAGTCGTTATTTTAATCGTTTTTGGTTGATGTTTTTTTTGGTTATGTTTGCATATTGGAAATGTTCTCTTTTTTTTCATTTAAATTATGGACACCCTAGTTTATACCAACTTCCATTATCTTTGAGTCACGAATTTCGACAGGTAAATTTAGATTTGGTATAGGCACAAGTTTTTGATTTCGCCAAAGGTTAATGTATTGAACATATAAAAGGATTCGAGCACAAGATGACGGGTTTTCTGAAATTTATTAAATTCATTTTAAGAATATAAAAGAATACTACAGAATAGACAATAGAAGAGAGAGATTTACAAATCATGTTAATATCGACTGTTAAACTGCAGAACCGCCTTAGTTATTTTTGAATGTTTTTCAGAAATAAAAAAAAAACTTGCAAATTTTGTATGGCAAGGTTTTGTATTCTGCCTTTGTCTCTAAAACAAAGACAACATTGTTATACGCTGAAATTTCCAAAATGTGGCTCTGATTCTATTGATTTCTTTGTATTTATAATTTTTTTTCTTTTGAATTTTTCGACTTACTAGGCCCCACACTTTAAATGTCGATATATTAGAATGATTTTTGGTGCTCTTTAAGCAAGAATTGACAAAGCAAGTTTGTCTAGTTTTGTTGTTATTGACCGCTTGAATAATTTGTCTGCTCTGACAATTCATCGAGAAATTTGAATCACAGCGGAGTAAGTCTTAGATGAATTGTCAAAAAAAGCACAAAAAACACAATTTTGCCCTTTAAATTTTCCTATATTTTGTCAAAAAAGAATGTACCTAAATAATTTTGTACTTGCTTTATAGTCATATACACCAAATAAAAATAAAACTTAAGAAAAAAAATTTATGGAATGTAATAATAAGTAACCCTTCCCCCCCCCACAAAAAGCTATCTATGCCACTGGACCATATGGTTTTGCTAGAAAAATTTCAATTTATCTTTGTAGAAAAAAGTAGTAGATTTAAAAAAGTGGAGTGGTGGATCAAACTTATTTTATTTATTAAAATTTAAATAAATTTACTGGAATAAGGTTCGAACCCTGCTGCTTGCAAGTGTTCTCTCCACTTTAAAAAAACTATAATTGTTTGAGTTCGTCTGTTACGCCTGTCCAACCGCAAAGGTATTTCTTTCATTAACGAAATACGTAACAAGTCTAAGAAACGCGACTGGATTTCATTAAGCTATGATTAGACGGTCAATTTAAATGGTCAATGCGTTGATTCCTTGACATCACCAAAAATATCGTTAATATATTGTCAACTTAGACAAACGTTGATAATCTCGCAAGTATCAGCAGTGACAGCAGTCGGTCAATGCTGTTCCAAAATTCGACGAGTTATATGTGTCAACGCGTTTTTTTATCCTTTAATGTCAACTATGGCAATCACATGACATGACCACATTCGAAAACTTTAAGCGTTGACGCCGAGTTGAAAAGACAAAAAATCAACCATTTTTCGTAAAATCAGTCAAGGTATAAACTGTCAAGTGTCTTTGAAAAATTGGTACGATGCTGATGTATTAAAAAACCTCTACAAAATCATAAATGTATGAGATTATATTTTGTACTCCTGAGAATTCCGATTTCTATATTTCTTTACCACAAAATATAGGTTGTTATCTATCTGCTACAAAATATCCAATTCCATTGAAAGATTAAAAACCCATAGATTTTTTAAATTGAGAAGGTCAACGCAGGCTACGTTCACCAGGTAAAAAATTCTGCTATGTCATACGTCAACGCGCTGACATTGACATTTACAGAATCAATGAGTCCCAACTGCATTGACAGGGTGATTACATTAAGGTAACACAAAATATTCAACGCTAAAATTAATGTCAACGAAAGTGTCAACGCAGCCGTCAACGCATTGATAGTGTTCTGCGTTGACGATCACACGCCTTGACAACTTTGGGACAACATTTGACTGCATTTAGACGTCAGAGTATTAACCATTTGAGTTGACCGAATTATAAACGTAGCCTTAGAATACAAAATCAATGTATCTCCGTACTTCTTCAGTAAGGGAATGGATTAGAGCTGTGTCAATCGTGATTGATTCGGTCTTCATGACCCGTTCACCAAATAGAACGATTGATTGCAATCACTGCAAACCGAAACAATCAATCCCAATATCAATCGTTTTAGTTTCATTCTCCTTCAAATCACAAATATGATTGAATTGGGATCCGTTCACGCACGGCCCGGTCACAATCACAAAGACCGAGTCAATTGTGGGTACAATGGGACAAAAAAAAAATTTGTTGCCGAAAGTTTTAAGGGTGTGACTGTACATTTGAGGACTTTTATTCAGATAGATTGCGCTTTGTAGGTATACATAGGTATAAAATTGAGTTATATTTTAAATAAGTTTTAAACAAACTTTAAAAGAAAATATTTTTTCTTGAATATACGGAGTAAAAAACTACGACTGATACTTTTTTCAGTCTAAATTGACCAGACATCACTTTGAACAATCAATCATTGATTGATTCGATCTTTTAAAATGAACGATTGGCACAGCTCTAGAATGGATCACTTGTTTTGTTTTTTTTTTTTCATTTTACTTTATGTCTCTTCTATAGTGTACATTGTGTACTTGGTGATTTTTATATATGATGTCGATTCAACTAAAATAACTTTTGAATAAAATGTGAACTTTCCAAAATTAGCATTGATTTTTATTATATCAATTACTTCACCTTGACACACTTTCAATATACAAGTGGCAAAAAAATTAAACACCATGTATATGAATATATACAAAATTCATAATGACAATAAGTACCTATACGTATTTAAACAATTATAGTCATTTAAAAATCTTAAATTTTTTTTTAATAATTTTTTTTCCCAGCTGTTAACAAATGTTGTCGTAATATATATGATTCAATACGAGTTAAAGTACTTAACTTGCTAAAAAAAGGTTAAATTTAACAAACATATGTACTGAACATTGAATAACTAAAAAAAATTGTCAATGAATATTTTTTTAAAACTACTTAATGCAATGTTACTGTGTCTTAGTAAAAATCATTCATTAATCACCGCACGTTATATAGTATACCATCAATATAATTTCTCATAATTTATGATCTCAGCTGAAATAAACAACAAGATAATAATTTAACAAAATGATTGATGTGCCCCAAGGTTGACAGCGAAAGCTGATATATATGTAGCTATACGTATACTACAAAAGCAGAATTGACTATATTGTATATATGTCTACAAAAGAACCAAATCAAGACATCAATATTATAAAGGAAACAGAACGTAGGTATATATTTATGTACTTATAAGATGTTTTTGTAGTTCTTCTTAATAGCTTAATTAAGATGACCTACTATACTTAAGGAGATAAACAATCATTGTTTGTATCATCATCAACATCATCACAAGACAAGCGACAGTATAAATAATATATAAGTTAAATAATTATATTGGTTCTTAATGGGAAGCATATTGACTCGAGTTTGACAAAATAAACACACATAGATATGCCAAGTTGAGTGTTATGAGGGAATAATTTAAGTATAGCAAAATTATAAGCTCTTTAAAAATTAAAGGTAAAGAGTTTTTTTTACCAATTTGAAATTTAAATTTAAATTTTTGAAGATTTATCTTCTTCTGCTTTTTTGGTCGAATTAACTAGTTAATGAAAAATCTTCAATATTTTTTTCCCAACGTTTCGATTTTTCGAATGAATTTTCAGTCTTTAGAAAAATTTGAGGATAAACTCTTTTTAGATTCATAAAAAAAAACAAATATTTTAATAAAATATATAAAAGAAAAAAAAAACGTACATAAAAAATGTGTGTTAAAATTTTTCCTAACAACATTTTGGCTAAACTTCTATAACAAGGAAGTATAGATCCTCAAAGAGTTTTAAAAAATTTAAATTTAAAAATTAAAAATTTAAATTTAAATTAATTAATAATTGAAGTGAAATACACTTAAGGCTGATAGATCTAAATTCTTAGACCTGTCCTTAAAATTTTAAAACAAAAATTTCAATAAAAATTGTACCTATAGGTTAGGTAGGTAATGGTACATTATTTATATGCCCTTCAAGTTTCTTATATAATATGTACAAATTTGAAATTTTTTTTAAACAAATCTGTTTTCTAAACATGAATAAAAATCCCCTATTTTATAGCCCAATAGGTACCTAATATACAAAAAAAAACAAAAACAGCAACAGAAACACCATTTCAACCTTTAAAAAAAAAAGAAGTAAAATAACAATAAAATTTAATTTAATCTCCAAGCTGTCACTTCATAACTTACAATAAGCCTCAAACGCTGGGCGGTTTTATCCGGGTTGCTTTATACGTCCTCATATGTCATGTAAGCGATAAGGGCCTTTATTCCACCTACTATACTCTTAGTTGTTATTGTTGTTGTTGTTTTTGTTGTTTGTTTTTATTGTCAGGTTAAACGACACCATATTTTCAATTTGCCGCCTCCTTTGATAACAACACATTCAATCTAATTTTATGGATAAACTCTATGAACATATATAAGCTCAGCCTTATAGTCTGAAAAGGCATATAACAAAGAAAAAAAAAGAAAAAAAATATGATGCTTTTGCGCAAATAAACTCACATGACTGAGCAATGTTTACACTTTGCATTTTTCTGCGGGCCAGCCACAAAGGACCTCTTAAATCGAATAAAAACCGCGAGTTTATATATTTTTTTTTTGTGAAGCTGTATTATTATCCTCTCTGTTGTCTGGTATTTTCTTCGAATTTCATTATGGACATCATTCTCGCGTGGAAAATTCAATTTCACATATTATTATTATTTTTTTTTTTATTTTTTTTATTTTCCCTAGGCAGAGATTAGATTATGCGACGCTTTTGTGAAGTTCAATGCTTCATTTCATTTAAATATGCGGGCAGAAGGTGATGGGTTGTGTAGAAGCGTTTATCGCTGCTTTATGTAGGTATCTTCTTGCTGCCAGCCCATCATATCATATAAAACCCATCCTTAAGATTTTCTGAATTTTCGCGTTAAATCATGTGGAATCCATATTGGATGGCTATTTGGTTTGATGATACGGAGATGCTGTGGTTCTCGGTATACGTAGGTATACTTTTTACCAATCTCTTGGGGTATACACTAACAGAAAAATATTATATTTTCTTTAAATTAGTGAATAAGAACCGTCATACTCTAATTATACATATTCGTGTGTTAGACCAGTTTATAATAATCTAATTGGTATAAGTTTATAATAACTCGATTGGTATGATCAGTAATATTTTATGTATTCTTTGCCTTAATCCTGTTTTATTGGTATAAAATATTATTTTTATGACAAACAATTGGTATAAATTGGAAGAAAACTTGCCGATTTGTCAGTTTGAGGTGTAAATCGAGAATTATTTAATTTTTTTTACATTTAAAGTAGCATTATCTTGTGGACAAATAAAACTCAAATATTCGGATTTATAATTTTGACTGGTATAAAATAGCTTTGGTGAATTAAAAAGATTTATTTGATTGAAATGTGTAAATAACCAAATAATGCACGATTTACAACACAACTAGCAAATTGCGACATTTTCTGACATTTTATACAAATTTTTTTTTTCATAATGTTTATACCAATAATATAATTTTAATCTAGTCTTACATACGAATATGTATTTTACAGTATTACGAGAATGTTTGAAAACTATAAATTTCTGTATATTCGATACTTATGTGACGTACATAGTTAGTAAAGTTCATTTTTTATACCAGATAGAAATAAAGTTGAACTTAATTAAATCTTTGTTATTTGTTATGTAGTATTTTTATTTTCTAAGAGGAAACACAAAAATAATTGATAATGGTACTAAAATGGGTGTTAGACCAATTTATACCAATCAGAAGTTGAATAAATAGGAATATGTTTTAATGTTTTTATCTGCTTTTTAATGCTTATATAAGGCCACATAGTACTATATGAAAATAATTGAATAAAACCTTTAAAAAGGAACTTTAATATAAACAAAGGCTCTTTTAAATCAAAATATCTGTATTTCAATAAAAACAATATATTTTTTGCCAAGTGTAGGTAGGTATAGGGAAAATATCCTGAGGCCGACCCGCGGTTCGTTATAATATGACATGTCCTTGCGCGCAGTTAAATGCACGGATACATATCCCTGACACGTTGCCTGTAGAGACTTAAGTGATCATACATAATATACATTTCAGATTCCACATGTCCTCTTATAGCTATAATAGGTATATGATTTTATTGAAAGAGAGCGCGAGGATGTGTTTATTATCATTAAAAAAAAAAAAAAAAAAAAAACAGAAAACAAACCAAAATTTTCTGCGGTTGTGTAAACATTGGCAACGCGGTGGTACGGATGACATAGAATGCGGAGTCCTTGGTTACGTTGTTTTTTTTTTTTTTTTGAACTGCTCTCAAAGGACCTTCGTGATTACTATCATAAAATTTGCATGTGTTTGATATGAAGAGGGATCTTTTATATAATATGTATTTGGTTTCTATTTTGCATAGCAAAAAGAACGACCATCACGCACAGAATGTGTTCGCGTTGTGATGTCCTTGCGTAAGGACATGATATGGCAAAAATATATAAGCGTTTGAGAAATATTTTGGTAATATAGAATACAAAATATATACATAGGTATACCTACATACACTCGCATATATGTAATATAAGAAAAAATAAAATAATAATAACGTTTATTGGGCTATTTGCGTAGCCGAAAGTGATTTGGAGATATTTCGTAAATGATTGTTATGGTAATAACAGAAATAGCATAAAATTTGTTTTTCCCACTAGAATAGCAGATGTGATTGACATGATTTAGTTTTGAATAATAAACTGATTTTCTATGTACCTATACCTACCTTAGTATACCTATTATATAGTTAGGCTGTTACTGTGTTCCATGTGTTGAACAGGAAATTCCTTAAATTAATTCTGTCATATGCAAATAATGTAGGTATATACGAAATAAGTTAAAGTAGGTACACAATACACATATGTATATTAGCTAGAATTTATTAAGTAAGTTCAATTGTGATGATAAACAAAAGGATTATGTCTGACAAGAAAAAAGAACTCAAGGAGGTAAATGTTTAGTACCTAGACCTACATCAATTTAAATAATAGCCTAGTTCTTTTACTTTGAAACTCTGTGTATTTGTGTGAATTTTTACACAAAAGTTTGCCAAAGTTCATATAAAAAAAAAATTAAATTTGTGTAGAAATTCACAAAAATGCACAGAGTTTCAAAGTAAAAAAACACATCTAAGTAAGTCAACATTTTACATTTACATTTATCTAAACTTATTTTGATAATTTTCAATATTTCTTTGATATAGCTCGTAAGCGATTACTCCAGACATAATAGGTTGTTTTTTAAGTGATTGGTGACCTCGATAGTATCAAAATAATATTTTCCCTCTCATTTCTACAAATGCCATTCCTTTCCCATCTGATTTCTGGTATTGTTGTTAATTAACAATTTTATTAAGACAGGACATTTGGCTTGTTGCAGCTCCAGCTATATTTATGGAGCAAGTTAAGAATCGCAAGTATACAGATGTACTAAAAGTCCTATATAGCTTTTTCTTGCTTAAATATATTTATATGACCTTTAATTAAAAAGCTCCTTCATATACGAATACAATTTATTCCTGGAATATAAAGATTTGATGTTCCATATATAGGTTCGCATTAAATCCTCCCTGATATCCTGTGATCACTTTAGCTACATACTGCAATCTTCTTATACCCATCGCCCATCATCCATAAAATGTTTCTCATTTTGTATATTCAAACTTAGACTTTGTACAGGAAAATTATCTACATGAAGATATTAAATGAGGTTAAGGATTCGCAATGCAGTATTCAAAGATTCAGGAATATATAACAACCATCAACTAGCTATAATATAGCAGATAATATAAATACCTATAGATATACATACATATATATGTATTCCAACGAAAGAGAAGAAGCTAACAAGTAAGTGGAGTAGTTTTGTTTAATGGATTACGTGAGTGTACTGTCTGATGATGTGTTCAAACGATATAGATACAAAATAAGGTTTGTCAGAGCATCACAAATTGTAGGTTGATTCCGGTAATTAGACCAAATTTGCCAAATTGAACATAAACTAAAAGCAAATATTTTGTCCTTTATATTTGTGCATAGAATATATACATATATGTACTTTTGTTGTGGTTAATATTAAGGAGTTTGGGTGGTATACGGATATGGTTACCACTTTTTGTATAACAAAAACAATATATCTGTATAAAAATAAAAAATTTGCTTTTAACAATTTAGGCAAAAATCTGTAAAAATTAAAAGTTTTTCATTTTTGATATTTAATAAAAAAAAACTAAATCAATATTGAAAAAATGATCCAAAGCTATAGGAATAGGTGTGTTTTATTCATTGCTGCATAGCCAGCGCAGCACAAGTCTGAATAAAACGAGCACTCACTCTATACGTTCATTTCAATAATTGAAAGCTCTATATCGCCAGCACAGCCATCTTTTTTTTTACTGACTTATTTTTCGCCAGCAATCAAATTGTTTTTGTTTGCCAAGGGAAATTTTGCTGCGCTGGCTATGCAGCAATGAATAAAACACACCTAATATAAACTTAATATTAGAATGTTCACTTTTTTATTGGGAAATTTTTTTTTTTTTTTTTTTTTGCAAATCCAAAACTTTGTTTTGTACAAGCAGATCCACCTTCAGAAAAAAAAGTTTTTAAATTTTATTAAAATTTATTTAAGTACCGATATTTTTAAACACAGTTATTGGCAAATGGCATTCGACACTGGTGGAGCTTGTCAAAAAAAAAATAACTTTTTAAAGATTCGCAAATATCAAGTTCTTATAAAATTGTTAAATAAAAATTATTTCAAATTTAATATTCGTAAAACTAACAATATTAACAAATCCACTGAAGTGGCAACCCTACATTACATTAGAATATGATATCATATTTCGAAACATGAATTTGGTTCGTATATATAAATAATGCAGTTGCGACATAATCGTGTAAAATTGACTAATTGCCATGTAAGGAATAATTTCTAGATTAAATTGCATGTTGAAGGCAAACTTACTTCTTCTTCCATTGCTGCACCTGAATATAATATATGGTATACATATATGAAAGTAGATTTCAATTTGTAGCTTTTACATCAGGAAATATGTTTGGTTAGTTATACTAGAAATTACTTTGCTGAATTAATACGAAGTTATATTTTGGCAAATTTGTCTTTTACTTTTCTACTAACTTTATATAGTTTGAAATCTTCATTGTATAACATGGTTCAAATACCTATAAGAAGAGAATTTCATAAGAAAATTAGTTTAGTTTTAAATGGTTAAAAATTACTTGAACACAATATTGGTCTTACGTATATAAATAACGTATATAAGTAAAAGATATTATTTTAAATAACTTTAGAACACTTATTTTATTTATTTATTTACTTAAATGTATCTATATGAACCTACCACGACACATGGGGTTTTAAAATAAGCTTATTTATTAAACTTATAAGAAGATTTTACATACAAAATTAAATTTTAGTCCGTTAAACAAATAATAAAATAGCAAAAACTAAAAAAAAAATGGTTCAATGAGAGGCATGAGTACATGTATGTTGTTTAATAAAGTTAATGCTGTAAAATTTAGTCCAGCAAGTTGGTAGATCGTAGCTTTCGGCTCACAGAAACATTTTTATAAAAATCGTAGGAATCATTTTCGAGAATAAAAATGTTCCTTGAAGGTTTTAATTTTTTTAAATAATTATTGGTATATATATAGGCACCGCTTTTTATTATCACAAGAATAATTTTTATAAAAACCATTTTCGAAAAATTAAGATTAAAATAAATTGGCCCAACATTTTAAACAGTTCCCGTTTAAGCAATAAACCCAACTCTAGTTAAAACAGTCCTTTATTTAAAAATTCTTGTTTAAATTTTTCTTAATTTTAAACACTTTAAACAACTCTTTTAACTTAAGAACCTGTTTAACAAAACGTCAGCAAACTTTTGGGAAACACGCCTTATTTTGACATGAATAAATCAAACAGAACGAAAAATTAAAAAAACAAAAACAACCCAATCTGTAATTTTTCCGAGCTATAGGAAAGTGTTTCGAGATTTTAAAACGTTAAAATAGTGAAAATACTAAATAAAAAGTAAAATAAAAGTTAACATAGTGAATACCTGCAATATTTTATAAAACAAAACATAAAACAACGTGAGGTGCTGCGTTAAATCGTGTAAAAATACCTATGGAGTTTTAAAATTTTTCTCTTCCCGGCTGATTGTGTCTCATAATCCACTTAAAGTAATGTGAAGTGATGTTTTTTAGGTTAATACATTATCTGAGAATAATTTTCAATTGATATTTCGTAGCATTTTGCATTAGTTTTTGTTTGTGATGACAAGGCGCTCAAATCCATTGAGCGCCCATAGTGCAGACTAATTTTACTTACTTTATGTGGAATATGAGACACTGCTTACCTGTGAAATGACAAAAAAAAATTACACTGCTTGTTATAGGTGTTTTTACATTATTTAACGCAGCACCGCGTGTAGTTTCCTATTTTCGTACATTTTTGTATTTGATGTAATCACTTTAATTACTTTTATATCACTTGTTTCTTTAATTTACTAAGCTTTTTTAACGATTTAAAATTTCAAAACAATCCTAAAACAGAACAGATCAAAATTCCTTTGGGTGCCCAAGCATTTAGCTGTCTAATTGCACGCCTTCCCTGTGTGGATGCATTTGTGTTTGTGTAACTCACACTCACAGTGATAATTTCCTACAGATAAAGCATAATTTAAAAAGATAGAGAAGCGTTTTGCTGGTTTTAAAGTTAGAAGACCTCTTTAACGCTAAAATATACTTTATGTCGTTTAAAATTTACAAAGAGCCGACTCTCATTCTAAAGTTATTATTTAGAGCCGACTCCCATTTTAAAGTAGATTTAGATCCGCGTTAAAATGTTTAAAATTTTGCGCCATTAACTTTAAAAAAAAAACCAACAAATATTTTACTGAAAATTTTGGTAGGTATACAGATATTTGAACTTTTAAAAAAGATTCTATATAAGAAATTTGACCAAAATCAGTAGAATCCTAGAAAAGCAAAAATCATAAAAATAGTTCTATTGGAGGTGCCATTTTTACCAAAAAGTGGTCTATTATTTAATTAAACTATTTTTTTTTATTTGTGGGCATTTTTTTCATAAAAACAAGATTTTTGTTAATGCCTTAGAAAATGTTCCATACCTACATACAGACAGAAGTGCGATATATACTTTGTAGTTTGTTCGTCTTCGGCACTTTCATGTCAAGTTTGATCGAAATTTCGAGTTCAATTTTTTTATACAAATTCATATTATGACTTACCATAATTATTGCACCAAAATACCTGTGTATGAATTAGTGACCAATTGTGCTATATATTTAGGTAAATGCAAAAATTGTGCAAAAATTAATTTTCCAACTTTTATAGATTTTGTGTAATTTGAAATTTAATTAATGCCACTGAGCAAACAAAACCTAAAACGTAGAATTTTATAGTCTTATTTTGAAGCCTTTTTTTTATGCTTTATTTAATTGCATAAAAAATATTTTGGCATTTTTTATGGACATCTTTTTATTCAATTAAAATTAAAAATTATAAAACTCGCGATTCTCACTTATTATAATATGAGTATAAGTTGAAGGACAAAACTTAAAAACATGACTATTTGAATTTGAAGCCTTTTAAATGATTAATAATTATTAGTTGCATACAAAATTAATTTTGTGGGTTTCTTGTGGACAGTTTTTTATTTGAAAATTAAATACAAAACTGTGTGCTAAAAAAAGACAAAAATTGGGAAAACATTTCGAAAGAACTTCGATTTTCAAAGTTTTTTTTTGTGCCTGAATTTGTAGCTTTTAAAATGATTTTTTGTTGCGCAAATCCGATTTTCATAAGTTTCCGCTTTAATAATCTCATAACTATGAGTTAAACCCAAAAGGGAGCTGCCAAAATCTGTGAAAATGAGAATAGAAGCTTGCTTCAAATAGATTTATCGCACAAACCTTGATTTTGTAACTTGCACAGTTTGTTGTATTCACTTAGCATTTTAAACGCTACAAATTGAGATAAAATACAAAATTTTAAAAATATTTTTTTTGGAAAATTACGATTTTATAATAACGCCTTATTTAAGTGGAAACAATTATTATATTCAAAAACCCCGTTGGAGCTACAAAATAGAGGTCTTAGCAACCTAGAGAATTTAATTAGGCCACAAATTCAAGTCCCACTTAAACAATTTATTTCGTATTACTTTAGATTTTGTCCCTTAACTTAAAATAACTCTTTAACTCACGAAAAAAAAGAGGATTGAAAAAATTCAAAAATAAATTTAACGGAGAAATTATATAGCATACCTTATTATATGTTTTATTTTCTTTCAGATGCCCTAACGAGTGGAATTATCCAGGTACTTTGTGAATGTAACATTACCTCAAATATTAAAGCGAACTTGAACATGATGGAGCGATTCAGGCGTTGAATCTAAATTAAGTTTATCAAAAAACCTTAGCAAAAATAGGTATATACATAGTATGGCTTTTGGTTTAGACCTTTTTTATCAACATAAATCCTTTACATTTTTTTTCTCGCTAAAATGTCGTTTGTTTTTATTTTTTAATAATTTCACGATTATATGAGCTTCACAATTTGATAATATCATGGTTTAATTACGGCTTTTAATACTCTAAGTCCAAATAAGGTATAGGTACATTAATTTGTCCTCAAATTTTAGAAAATCACCCTCGACGGAAAAAAGAAATAAAAAAAAATGTTTATTCACTTAATGACGAATTTTAATTTTTTGGGATCAAAAGCATTTTTCAAAGATGGGTCTATTTAATAAATCATGGTTAGCCTTTGGAGGTTGTATATATATATATATTATATCCGTGATGGCTTTTAAAAATAATCTTCAAATTCTATTATTTTTGTTTTTTAAGATTAGATCCTTCTTTTTTGGGGGAGTGATTTTAATATTCTACATCAAAAGGTGTTATACTATAAAAATCTACCTACATACATACCTATACATATCTATATATTTTATAATTCGTGTCTATATAGAATAAAGCGTGTCTATAGAACAATTTAGATCTCTCATTTTGAATTAAGGTGGAAAGGTATATGGTAAAAATGGGTATACCTTAAGTAATATAGACAAACATAAAAACAAACAAAAAAATACCAAATTAATTATTTAATAATAAAAACATTAATTTAAAAGAATCTTTTTAATTTTGTTTGTTTTATAAAATTGGAATTCCAGTCAGTGCTGCTGGGATTTGAGAGCTTGGTAATAGTGTTCTTCTATTGCTTATGAATAATTTATTATTTTTTTTTATGTTAACATGAGACAAACAAAAAGTAAAATAATTTAATGGCAGCGCCATAACCAAAAACCCATATGTTATTTTAGATTTATGGAATAAACAAAAACGTTGTCTCACAATACAAAACATTCATATACATATGATGTATATGTTTGAATAAAATGAACATTACCTTATCCCAAAAAAAACAGCCTATAATTTAATATTTTGACTTGCTATATATAGGGCAAAAGTATTGGTTTCGTGCTTATAATGTAGAAGTTTTGTGCATCTATGCGTCTTCTCTTTTCTTAGTCTAGAATGGATTTACTACTTGAAATTTGGTAAAGATCACTTTTATGTGTTTCCCTATAAAACAAATTGGAATTTTTGTTTAAGCTCATCTAGAACAAAGATTTTTTTTAATTTTTCTCAGAAATGACTTTTATGATTTTGATTAAACTTCGTAACTGAATGTAATGTCCAAAGCAATTTAAATATTTCTACATTTCAAGTTTGTATCGAAAAACTGAGTTTAGGGAATTAAACTATTGATTAAAAATATTCTATTTAATTTCTGGAAGTAGTTGATGTTTTTTTATCAATTAATGATAAGATCTTGAAGGCATTATATTTCAAAATTTTACAAAAAAAAAAAAAAAATCAAAAAAAAAAAATCATTTTTTTTACTTATGAGTTTTTTAAACTTTTTCAAACTTTCTCAAAAAGGGCTCTAATTTTTTTAATACAAAATCGCACCTTTATTTGTAATAAAAAATAAAACTGCGTTTCAGTTTTGTAAACAAACATTTACAAAACAAAATATTTTTTTTAGCAAAAATAACCCTATTTGTTTTTACTCCTGTATTTTCAGTTTTTGGATTCGCCGATTTAAAAAAAAAAAAATTATGTTAAAAATAAAACAAGCAATAAAATAATTTTCTGTATTATTTATGTATATTATTTAAATGTTTCATTCTTTTTCTTTAACTTAATATTATTATGAAAAACCAAACTCTTACATTTTTAATACTTACAGAAATTTTATAGCCTTGAACCACAAGGACAAGTTCGTTCGATTGAGATGTACATTTATAATTTAATTTTAATTCAAAACATACTGTTTTTTTTTTTACTTTGTGAATATATTTGAGATTTATTTTTTCTCAGAAAAAAATGCTAATCCACCTCTGGGTTTTTTTTTTTTGTTGTTCAACGGGATTGCTAAACATATGTAGGTTGTTTTCTTATTTCTAATTCCATCTGGATAAGATTTCAGATGTTTGCTTTGAATTGGTTTTAATAATTAAGACATTATTTAGAGACTGCTTGAAAACATTTATGTCATTGAATATGAAAAAAACATTAGTTATGGTAGCTATTATGAAAAATGATTCACTGTTGAAAAAATTAAATTTCATTAACTAATGGTGCATTTAAAAAAAAAATCCCTACAACTTAGGAAGCCTTTTAAAGTCACATGTCACATGCTATTTATTTGATAGAAAGATTCAAATAGAAATGAAAATAAAAAAGAAAAATAAAAATAAAATAAGATTATATTGTAAGGGGTTTTAAGCTTATGTAGGTATATTATATATAAAGGGTGATTTTTTAAGAGGTTTAGAACTTTAAAAAAAAAAAAAACACAAAAAATTCGAAAAAATGAATGAAATATTTATTTGAATCGATAGTTTGAACCTTGCAATTTAATGTTTAAAGATAATTTCATGCAAATGTTGACCACGGCTGCGTCTCAGGTAGCCCATCCGCTGAGTCCAATTTTGGCATACTCTTTCACACATATCGGCCGATATCTCAGGAATGAATGCATGGATGTTGGCTTCCAGTGCGTCAATCGAAGCGGGCTTGTCCCTATAGACATTAGCCTTGACATACCCCCACAAAAAATAGCCTAATGGTGTCAAATCGCACGATCTAGGCGGCCAATTGACCGGCCCGAAACGTGAAATTAACTGTTCACCAAACTCGCCTCGCAATTGCGCCATTGTTTCGCGTGCTGTGTGGCATGTGGCACCGTCTTGTTGAAACCACATATCATGCAAGTCAAGAACTTCCATTTCGGGCAAAAAAAAGTTTGTTATCATCGCTCGGTAGCGTTCACCATTGACAGTAACGCTGCGATTCGCATCATCTTTGAAGAAATATGGCCCAATAATGCCGACCCATAAACCGCACCAAACAGTGGCTTTTTCGGGATGCATTGGTAGCTGTTGCAATGCTTCTGGCTGATCTTCACTCCAAATGCGGCAATTGTGCTTATTTACGTACCCATTCAACCAAAAATGAGCCGACCATAAAATGGAAGCAGCGCGCGATGAACATTTCGAACCGAGCACGAATTTTGATAGTAAAATTCAATAATTTGCAAGCGTTGTTCATTTGTAAGACGATCCATGGTTAAATTGCAAACCAAACTGAAGCTGTTTGACAGTGACACAAGGTACTAAACACACGTCAGCTGTCAAAACCAGTGTTGCCAAAACCAAACCAGCTAAAAAATCACCCGTTATATTATGTAGGTATATCCTCTGTTTCCAACTTGTAGAAAAAAATGTTTTGATAAATGGTAGGAAATACACTTATCATACACATCAACACCACAAACTTAATACTTCACTTTGTTTAAATTTTACTTTGCATAAGTTTGAAGTTTCTAAACTTACCTTGAAATAAAATGTACGACTGGGTCGAACGAACTTGCTTTTATGTACGATCACAATGGTTTTAAGGTCTTAATATCTTAAAAATTATTAAAAAAATAATTACTTATGGGATCCTTTTTTATGTCACCTGCCAAAAACGTAGTTTAGTTTAAGGAAACATTTATGGGAGTATATATCAACGATATAATATAGTACCGTGGTTGTATATATGCATGAATGGAACTTATAGTTTAAACTGAAAAATTGTCAAACAACTTCTGAAAATGTTGTGAAATTGGTTCACCATTTTTTAGTAGGTACATATTTATTAATGTGGAGTTCAAAATGTAACAATTTTCGAAAAAAAATTTTTTGATAATTTTTTTTAGAAATCCAATTTTTTTTTTTTTTTTATTAGAAGCTCTTAGTAAAAAAATTTCATTACAATCGGTTCAGCAGAATAATGAGATAGAATAGTCGCAAAATTATTGTATTAGTGATACGGTTCAGGGGGGGGGGGATCACAGAGGTTCGACAAGGTAGTATTATGTGAGAATACTATAATAAAAATTAACAATTGTTTGAAACCTAAAGTTTAACATAAAAAATTGGTAAAAAATTTATAATTATAGAAATAAATTAATTAAACAAAATCTTAAATTGTTTTGACACCAACACTATGTACGCCATCTGATTTCTTAAATAAATCTTAATTTATGAGAAAAAACTTTCAAAAACCGTTGGAGAGATTTTAAATAAAAATGTTTTTTTATATACCTACCTACATATCTGTAAAATTTTGAAAACATTTTTAAAGAAAAAATTGGTACACCAGATTTTAGTCTTTATAAATGAGGAGTTAAAAATAAATTTAAAAAAAAAACAAAATTCTCGAAATACCTAATTTTCAAAAAATAATTTTAAATTTTTTTTAGAAGTCCAAACCTTTATTTTTTGAAAATTTTGATATGTAATATGTATTGTTAAAACTTCACAGAAACTCTTGTTTAAAATTTCAATAAAATCAGTTCAACAGGTTATATGCAATGAGATACTCGAGAACCAAAAAAATGCTTCTATAAGAGATACCCTTACTAAACGGTAGACACACATTTTTTTTAATAAAATGGTAGATCGTACTGATATAAGCGCACATGAAAATGTTCATCAAGATCGTAGGAGATGTTTTTGAAAAAAAGAGATTTTCCTTATCGGTTTTTAAACACATATGGAAGGTACGGTTATTTTTTTGGTTATAAAAGTAATTTTTATTTGAATTCTGTTGGATTATATTTAATTGTTTATTTAAAACCGATCAAGTCGTTTTCGAATTATTTAGTTCTGAGAAAAAAAATTCGAAAATCTAAAAAAAATTTGGAAATTTTAGTACCTATTTTAAAACTTTTTGAAACATTCTCTGCAAAAAAATTAATCAAAATCAGTTGAACTGTTTTTAAGAAAATCGAAATATGTACATATTTATAACCATTTTTCTAAAAAAAATGTATAAAATAGTACCTAGCCGTTTTGTAAAAAACTTACTGTTTTTTTTTTTAAGTTGTGGACAAGTTTTTGAGAAAAATAAGATTTTCATTTCTTGCTTATAAAGATTTGTACAGCAGCTTCTGTAATTTTTGGTCCTAAAAATGTAATTGGAAAAATTTGTACATATTTGCCTTATCTTCACTCTAAAAGACTATATGGACCGATTGGTTTACAAATACAACTTAATCCCATACACCGATTTTGAGAAAAAGAAGAATTTAAAAATTTCCAAACTTTTTGTTAGTTTCTCATCAAATGTTAAAAATAAAAAAAAAAATTTTAAATTTAAATTATTAAATCCCGAAAAATCAAACCAACCAACAAAAAAATCAGATCTCAAAGAAAACAAAGTTTACATCAGTCCAACTCAGCTGACCTTGTATATAAACAATACATAGCTTTGGCTAAGACGGAACTCCACCAGAGACCTCCTATAAATTGCCTAAAAAAACAAAAATAAGATTTTATACTTATTTTAAAATCTATGAGCCAATTCATCATTCATCTCTTATATATACGAGTGTCATTCACCTTAAATTTAGCCTTAACAAAATAAAGCTATCAACTTATTCCGCATATATAATAAATATCTTAATAACCCATACAAGTAGTCAAGGTATGTACTATATATCTATTGCCAATTCTATTTCCCATTAGAATCATTAATATACTTAGTCGCCCACAACTTTAAAGCTTTTTCAAGACATTATTTTTAATTTTTAACATTTTGTAAGTCGAACAAACACTTGACTTATACAATACCCAAAAAAGACCTCGTCTAAAGAATATGTACACAGTGGAGCAGGATGCCTAAAGAACTGACAATTTTAACAATAAATTTTGAAATCTATGACTTTCTCGCCACAGCCATAAATAAATTTAAGCTGTCTCACAGGAATATTTAAATTTCAATTTTTAATTTATTTTATTGAAATTTAAATAAAATGATGAATTATAGTTTTTGAAGTTTGATATAAATATAAAACCCAGGTCTACAAATACGCTCATAAAAACGCCCAATTCTTAGCGATATTCAATGACATACAAAAAACATCGGTTTATTATATTTTTCCCTTGTGGAACGTGTTTGGTTCCATTTCACTTTATGGTGACGTAGACCCAAATTTATTTATTTATTCTCCATATATCGTATATTTTTTATATTTCTATAAAAATTACAAAATTATATTTGAGTAAAATTTCCTGTTTATCGCCTTTTTTATTTGTGGAACGTGTTTATTTTCTAATCCACAGAAATTGAGCCAAACAAATTTTACACTCAATGTTCTGCCGGAAATAAATAATACTTTGAAATTAAAGAAAATTTTATTTGGAATTTATTTTTGAAAATATTCTAAATTAACCATACGAGTTGCCCCACTGTGTGACGGACGACGACAACACAACCAATCAATCTTCTCACTCTCAACATATAGACTCCTCTCAACGACATAACTACAGATGCCAACTTTTAGATTAATTAAGGCACACGATTTGTCTATATTTCATATGGCAGACATCAACATCAAAACAAACACCACAAAATAATGCCTAAAACCCGAGGATTATTAATCACACATTATGAATGAAAAATAATAATATAAAAATAATTAATGACCTAACCCTTGTCACTTACACTTTTATTTTGTTCCAGTTAACTTTTTGACACAAACATCTGACTTAGCATTTAGCAACTCAAAAGATGTTTCTAAACCTTCAAATCAACACACAAAAAATAAAATGTCCTTCAAATAAAATGTATAGGTACATATATTTTGTTGTGAAGTTCATCGACAGTCAAGTGTGACACGATAAATTCTTGAATTCTTGAGGTAAACCTCAAACAACAACACTTGTTAAATTTGACTCAAATGAAAACAATAAGATCTCCAATAACACAATCAATCCATCACGTTTATAAGAAGATGTGGTGCTGGAGAAGCCAATGCTGCTGCTGGTGCTGCCATGCCGCCGCCGATCTACTAGATACCTTTACCTACTCTTCAACCGCAATTATGTAATTGTTGTTCTTCCGGAGAGTATCTATCTTAAGTTTGGCAGATCCGGGCAGGTATGAGATTGAAAACACTTGAACCAAGGTACTTGTACTGAGATTGGACAATTAAATGAAGTCAAGACAGATGACCAATGTAGAGGCATTCAGTGAGGGTACACATCGAAAGTATACACACGACACGACCGACCTATGTGAATGTGCGTCGGAGGTCAAAAGTATATATCTTTATGCCTGATTTACCTAAGATAGATGCTGAGTAATAGAATTGGGCGCCACTTAAGCGGATAAGTGCGTGCACACGTGAGAAACAAAATAAAATAGAAATTTAACAGTGACGAAAAATTTTTTTGAAGGAGCGGTACCCAGTGCGACCTGTCAGCACTCTTATCATAACAATATTGGTATAAATAATCATTGACGATTGGGAAGTTCATCATTCGTTTGGCATTACTCAAAGTGAGCTCAACTAATTGGAATACAATGGTAAGAGTGTTCATATAGAAAGAGTTCCCATAACTCAGACACAATTCGGGTTTACTTTTGTTTTGTTCTTCTACATATGAGGAGATCTCTTTAAAATTATTAGAATCAGTGTGCTTTTTAATATTTTAAAACTTGAACTCCTATATTCATAGATATTTTTATATCTTCTTTATAGAAATTGGCAATTTGGATACTTTTTATTGCACTGTTGATTGCATTTGCATCAGCTGGCGTAATTCCGGAAGAACAATATCTTCCACCATTAGAGGGAGAAGGACAAGTAGTAGCCGACCAACCTCTTGAAGAAACAGCTGCACTAGCTGAAGATGGCTATAGATACAAGACTGTCCGCAAGCTTCGCCATCGTCGTGATGTTTCGGAGTTGTTTGCTCAAGGCACACTAGCCGAAGATGGATACCATTATCACGCTCCAAAGTCAAGTGAACCTTTATCAAAAGTTGCCCCAGAATATTTACCACCAGTAGAAGAAGCTACTGAGAATAAGGATGTCAGCGAAGCTTCTCAAGTATCGAATGAATATCTTCCTCCACCAGCTTCAGAGGAAACAAAAAAGAAAGAAACTACAGAAGCACCACAAATTTCGAGAGAGTACTTGCCACCAACTGAAGCACCAGCAACTTTGGATGTACCAAAGTTTGCAGCTGTTGAAGAGTTGCCTTTGCCATCAGATGATGATGCTGTCATCATTGAGGGTCCCAGTGAGAGTGCAGTTCTTGCTGATGATGGATACCATTACCGTAGAATCAGGTATAGACGTGATGTTTCGGAAATAGTTCCTTCAGCTGGATATTCATACGAAGCACCAGCTGATGCTGAAGAAATCAAAGGTGCCTACATACCTCCAGCAGAAGTTAAGGAAATCATAGCTGAACCAAGTGTAAATGAAGAAAAAATCAAGGAATACCTTCCACCTGTTTTGGAGGCCAAAGAAGCCGCTTCAGAAACAGCTGATCTTGCTGATGATGGCTACCGATACAAGACTGTTCGTAAACTCAAGTATCGTCAACGTCGTGATGTTTCCGAAATTGTTCCTTCAGAAGCTAGCGTAGAATACCTACCACCTGTTGCTGAAGCAAAAGAAGCCTCTGACATTCCCTCTGAAACAGCTGAGCTCGCTGAAGATGGTTACCGCTATAAGACTATTCGAAAACTCAAATATCGCCAACGTCGTGATGTGTCAGAAATTGTCAATCCTGAATCAGCAATTTTAGATAAAGATGGATATCACTATCGAATTCCTGATTCAACTGAAGTTATTCCTAAAGTTTCCAATGAATATTTGCCACCACCTGCAAAACTACGAGAACTTCCTGAGGAACCCAAGGATATTCCATCAACTGAAGCTCCAATTGTCACCGAATCAACTACTGTTGTCTCGGAATCTACCACTGTCGTGACTGAAGCTGTTCCAATTGTCACTGAAACCACTCCAGTTGTAACTGAAGCTCCTTCAACTACACCAATTCCAGTTATCTCAAATGAATATTTGCCTCCTTTCGAAGAAGTTCCTCTAGTCAAAGCAGCAACCGAAGTTTCTTCAACACCTGCCACTCTACCTGTCTCAAATCAATACTTGCCTCCAGTTGAAGATGTTGCTGAATTAAAAGAAGCTTCTGAAATTCCAGAGGAAACAGCTGTATTAGCCGATGATGGATATCACTATAAAGTTGGAAAGCGATTTAGGTTAAGACGTGATGTTTCTGAAATCATTGCTCCTGAAAATGGATATGCATATGAAGCTCCCACAAATGAAGCTTCCAGTATCTATCTACCTCCAGTTGAAATCAAAGAAGCTGTTGCTGCTGAATCTAATGAAGCATCTCAAATTTCCAATGAATATATTCCTCCAGCTAATGAAGAATCCAAGAATGATGCTGAAATTATTGAAGCTGCTCCAGAAGAAAGTGCTGTTCTTGCTGACGATGGTTACCATTACAAAACTGTTCGTCGTTTAAAATATCGCACTCGTCGTGATGTCTCTGAAATTGTCAATCCAAATGGATATTTATATGAAACTCCAGCTGTTGAAGAAGAAGAATCAGCAGCTTTGGCTGATGATGGATATCGCTATAAGACCATTCGCCGTCTGAAGTATCGCCATCGTCGTGATGTTTCTGAGCTAGTTGCACCAGTTGAAGAATCAGCTATTCTTGCTAAAGATGGATACCACTATAAGACACCTTCAGCAGCTGCATCCAAAATTTCAAATGAATACCTTCCTCCAGTTGAAGATGTTGCAGAAGTTAAAGAAGCATTGACCATTGTACCTACAATTGCCCCTGAAGTTTCTAACGAATATTTGCCACCATCAGAAGCTACCCCCAAAGAAGCATCATCCCAAGTAGTGTCCAATGAATACCTCCCACCAACTGAAGATATTCGAGGAGGAAATGCTGACATTATTGAAATTCCAGCAGAATCATCCATTCTTGCTGATGATGGATATCGTTACAAGACTGTTCGTCGTATTAGGTATCGTCATCGACGTGATGTTTCCGAATTAGCTAATCAACAAACTGATGGTTATACATATAATGCCCCAATTGAAATTGAACCTCAGGAAATTCAATACCTGCCACCATCAGTGGAAGAAGCTGCTCAACTCAAGGAATCTGCTGATGGTACCACTTTAGCTGATGATGGCTACCGTTACAAGACTGTCAAACGCATCCGTTACAGGCATAGAGTTTGAAAAGTTTTTATGTGACTATATCCGTTTAGGAATGTGATTGACTAAAAATATTTTGTTAAATAGGTTTTTCGTTTCTGTGTTAATAAAATGAGTGTTTGTATTTAGAAAAAAAAATATTTTTTCTTCAATTTTTTGTCAAATGAGTTCGATAAATTATTGAGAAATCTTATAAAAATTGAACAAGAGGTATTCTAAGATATGAAGTGCATCCACGATGCACGAAAAATTGTGATTCGTTCTTCATACCGTCCGTTGGTCTGGAATTCTGTGTGTCCTTAATGGCTGTACCTTCAGACTTCAATTATGTGAAACTATTAATTTTCCCTCCGAACTTATAGTAAATATATTTTATAGTGTTTAAAATATCCACGCAGAAAAATAATTACTAACCGAGAGCTGTTAAACATTACGTAGTCAAGGGTAAAAATTACATAGTTCACTATGTTAATTCTAACGTAGTCAACTCGATTAAAATAAATTGTTTAAAATAAAAACCTAAAAAGGTTATAATATTAGCCGAAAAACTTGGTAAGGATTAGCAATTTTGAAGATCATTTATATTAAACGAGTAGCTTGCTTAAATCAAATAATTATATTTAATTAATTTCACATATATCTGAATAGATTGTTTATACTATGCGATTTAATATGTTTCACTAACTAACTTAATTGGTTGTTGAAACCGAACAAATTAACCCAAAAGTAGTTTAATAAAATTAAGAGTTCTTTGACCGAATCAGTGGGTAGATTAGAATAATTTTGTTTAATCGAGTTGATTCGAATAATATAATTTAACCTGGCGAGTTTGCAGGTTGTATATATCATCAATTTTTGCTATTTTAACTTAACCGAGTCTTACGTTGTTTTTAACCGATCATTATTCTGCGTGTCCAGAATCCGGAAAGATAAGCATATCTAAATAAAATTAAAGCTGTCATCATCTATCTTTGAGCCTTGTCGATTTTCTACGGCTTGTATACATTAGTTAAATATTTAATTAAATATGACAAAAACACCGTTTGTTTCCTGCGCTTTTAGAACGTTTGTCTAGAGTAGATAACTTATAGTGTAGGATATAATTTTAACACGCTTAAATTTGAACGTCATCTTTAGTAACTTTTTTTTGAAAAAATCATCATTAAATAAATGAGGAAATGAATATCACAAAAATATGCCATTTCAAAAAAAAAAACATATTTTAGAATGCAGAAACAACTACTAGACCTTTCGTCTGTCCTTATGCAGCCATCAGCATATCTGTATAGAGAATGAAGAGCCACTATACTGTTATGCTTTGTTTGATTTTCATTATCCTTTTTAGTATACATTCAAGCTAGAAATAAAAAAAAGGAAAGTAAAATAACTCAAGATAGACCGGTAGTAAAATAAATACTCAAAAGAAGGACATACCAACTAAAGGCAGTAGGTACGGTACTACAGCTACAGATCTCTTGCGTCTGTTTTTCTCAAAAAAAAAAAATCCCTCCTTGATATTATATAGTCGCATTGCGTTTGGTTCGTCCTTCTTCAGAGGTATAGAAGCAGCGCATCGCTATATCCGTATCGCCTGGATAAACAGAGCCCATGACAATTATTTTAGTTTATATAAATATTTTTCTTTCTTTCTTTCTTTTTTTTTTTTTTTTTGATATTTTTTGATATTCTTTTAGTCCCCAATTGTCCATGCTACCTGATGCGATGACTGCGTGGCGTGTAATCACGTAAATTCACTCCTACACATCCGCAAAAAGAATCGGGCGATTTACCTGAAGCACAATCATAATAATAAAAATAATAATAATAATAGGAAAAATCTTTCTTCTCTAGGACGTTTAAGTATACCTACTTTGAAGTGTGTGTGTGTGTTCTTCCATGAAAACCGAAGCGCACTTTAAGCACGACAAACCAACAACGATAGGATTGTGTGATTTTTTTCACGTTCAATACTTAAGTTGGGTGACTTTTTTTTGTTGTAACGGGTTTTTTTTGTTCTTCCACATATAGCAATAGAAGCTGCAAGGTATTATTGCGTGTATTGGAATCCTTTAACATATATTATAGATCTTCTCATAACTAAGAGTTCTCTGATGGCTCTCGCTATCGTCCTTAGGCGAAACCTGTGTAAATATTCTTCAACATTCAAGCAGATTCAATTCAATTTTCTTTTCGTATATTCTACATAATATGTTAGTATAAGAATATTGTGGTTTCAGAATAACTGCCAAGATGTTAAAGGAACTTCAATGTAAGACGTTGTACAGAGAGTTCGAAATGGATTGAATATTCAAACGCAAAGACCTACAAGACGTGTTGAATTAGAGAATGGTTTAATACAATATTAGTATTGGCTCTAGAAGTTGTATATACAGGTATACAGGGTGCTTCCAAGTTAATTGTCAATTCTTTGGAAAACTATTTTTGTCGTAAGAAAAAAAAAAGGTTTGAAGGGAGGATTCAATTTGACCTCAATTATAAGTTGGAAGTGCAATTTTATGGTTTCATAATAACCTAAAATGAAGTGGAAATTATAAGAAAACAACGGCAACACTAAAAAAAATTGAAATAGCTTGTTTAATTCTAGAAATTGATTCGTTTATTTTCTATTCCAATGAAGTTGTTTTAATGAACAGTTTTTTAAAAAAAAGATACAAAACTCATTCTTAAAATTTTGGGAAAAATATTTGAAGAAATTTTTTTTCAAAAATGTGTGTGTGTTAAAGAGTTGAAGAGGATATTGGGATTCTGAAAAGAATCCTTTCTATAAAATAATAAATGAAAAGACTTCTAATTCAATTCGAATATAAATACGTATGATAATAAACAGACCTTTCCATCGATGTACACCACTTTATAAAATTCGAGAAAAAAATTTTTAGTGAAAAATTGAAAAGACTTATGATGCCGGCATCATTTAAAAGTTTAAAAATCAGATTTCTTTCGAAACCCGATTTCTCGGCAACCAAGCCTCGAAGTTGTTGCGGTTTTCAATTCTAAAATGACAATAAACAGACCTTTCCATCGATGTACACCACTTTACAAAATTCGAGAAAAAAATTTTTAGTGAAAAATTGAAAAAACTTATGATGCCGGCATCATTTAAAAGTTTAAAAATCAGATTTCTTTCGAAATCCGATTTCTCCGCAACCAAGCCTCGTAAATGGTTGCGATTTTCAATTCCTAACTGCAAATAATTAGTTTTAATAGAGAAAATTTATACATTTGTTTTAAGTTAATTAGATTGAAAATATATTTTAAAGTGAAGTAGAAAAACTCAAAGTGATCAAGTGAAATATTCGAATGTATAACTAATCTTAATTGCTTGATTCAGGTAGTGATAAAACTTCCTTAACAGTGTAATAATTCTAATTTTGTCTTTTAATCAATTTTAGTCGAACGCTTAAAATGAAACATAGTTGAATTTTCAAGGCTTCAATAAAATTAGGAAAACTGTACTATTTTAGAAAATTTTTCTCTAAGTTCTAAGCATAAAATACTCAATTTTCATTTCTCCTTGCTTAAGGCGGACTCCTATTTGCCTCATTTTAATAAATAAAAACAAGGTTTATTTGATTTCTATTATTTGGACAGAAAGATTGTGTGGGGATTTTCTCAATAGAAGATATTTTATTACATCTACGGTCTTATTTATAAACGTTGTCTAACTTTGAACAGCCGTTCAAGTTAAAGATTAACGTTCTTATTTGGTGTTTAAGAGCTATCTAACTTAGACAACGGACTCGGTTGTTTAAATCTTGGCTAATGTAACATTTTATGTAATTAAAATAAAGCATTTTTATAACTATTTCGAATTATGTATTTTTATCTATTTAGACACTGTCTAACTAAATTAAAAATCTAATAAATACGCCTGCTAGTTTTTAGACACTGTCTAACTAAATTAAAAAATCTAATAAATACGCCTGTATGGTTTTTAGTGCTTGGCAAAAAATTAAAAAAAAATACTCACTAAAATATTTTTATTTAAAAAGGGAATGAATAGACGGCTTTCTGTCTTTAAAAAAGGTATGACATGAGTCATGACATTGTAGGTTTTGATTTTGAATTTTGATATTTAATAATTTTTTTTCCAATTCAAGTAACGTTTTTAGAAAATTGCTGCTCCTGACTAAAATGGCGAAAATAGACCCGCAAATTGGGTGTTTTTTTTTAATTTGCAATTACCACTTTAAGGGGCGGAAATATAAAGTGGCCCAATATCTTAAAATAATGTTCATGTAATGTACCAATAATGACCAAAATAATATGCTTTTATCACAAAATGCACAAGGTTTTTAAATAAGAAGCTCTAACATAAATAAAAAGTAGAACCCTTATCTCTACCGTTTGGTTTTTTTTGAAAATGGTAATTTTTATGAAGAAAAGTATCTATCTTATGATGTTAGTGACCTTTATAACTACATAAACTTTGGTTCAATGGGCTTCAGGTCAAATGAAACAAATATATATTTTTGTAGACAATTTTTTAATCTACGGATAAGTTTAAGGTAGATATTCCTGAAAAAGCATTTTAGAGGGCCTTTAACACCCGTAAAAATTGTTAGCGGCGCTCATATCAATGGGGACTTTTGCAAATTCCTAAAGAACACCATAAGAAAGCTTTATACCGAAATCCAGCTTTTCGACGCTTATTTCCTAATTGGAATGTTTATATGGCTTAAATGACTGGGCTATCATCCCAGATCATGAATATGCTATTTATTCTGATTTCGTGTTTACCACAAACCTACCACATCTTACCGACCAAAATCGAGCTTTTTTAGATTTATTGTTTTGCTCTTGTGATACCTACTTTGTCGAAAGGTCTTAAGACCACAACTCTGCCATTTTTAGGTCCCTCTGACGCTTGGTTCAGCTGAAAAGAGGTTAATAAGCTATATTTTCATGTTTCAAGTGTTGATTTTTTTTTTGGCAAAATGTGACAAATTTTGAAATTTATTTTGTTTGAAGGACCAAACCTTGGTTGCGGAAATATCGCCATCCAAAAAATTTTTTAGTTTTAAAGAAAATAGATTAGAAATGAAGAACATAAATTAGACTTTGGATGGGAGTGTTTCGAAAACCAGACCTCCTTGAAGCTTTTTGTTTTCAGTTTTGGAAAGATCTTGAAAATATCGAAATTTTGAAAATCCCAACCATTTTCGAGGTCAAGTTTTTTTTGTTAGGTCAAAATAAAATAATACCACTTGGTGTATGGTGTTATTTAGAGAACAAGAACTTGCACAAGATCTTAGCCTAGAGGTGTGGATATAAAGATTGGAAGTAAAGATTACAAAAATATTTTTTGCATTGTTTAAAATGGGTTTAATATGGCTTAATAGTCGGTTAAAAAATCTGGTACCCTTATGACTTCGAACAGGCCCAGTAATAATGACTATGAAGTTATAATATATAAGAACGTAAATCAAGAGGTCTGGAAAATTATTTTTTTGTTTATTTTAACGTAACTTATTTTAAAGGTAATATCAATTCTTCGGCAAAATATTTGTCTGTAATTTTGCTTCCTAAAAGTACCTGGTTAGTAAAAGATAACGTTCAATTATTGAATCACAAAATTCTTACTAGCTACATTCATTCGAAAATAAACTTCTCTGAATGGCTTTTCATTTCAAATCAGTTTACGAAAGTTAACAAAGACATAATGATCCCCTTAAGTTTCACATAAACCTATGAAATTTCAAAACTTCTCATTCAAAAACAACTAAAGAATAAGAATAGTCCTCTGTTTTCAAGCCTTTTATAAATACAAAAACAAAACAATCCTTCGCCATTCGGTAATAATATAGCTAACTACCTACATATTTAAACGTCAAAACAATGTCAAAGTTAACTTTCGTAGAATTACATAACTAACTTTTAGTTTTTGCATTCGCAACTCATAGTTAAATGTTTCAACTTATTGGCGCCACCATCATGGTGTGGCGTGGCGCTGCCGACACGACACCACCGAAATAAGGATTAAAGCTGCACAAAACAGCTAAAAGTAACAAAACAAATAATATAAAATGAAAAAAAAAAAGAAAAGAATTTATACCTATTTAAATGACAGCCTGAGAAAGTTTTATAAAACGGTCTCTATATATATCTTCATTGAATGTATAGTTGCAGTTAGTTTGGTATAGTCCTTTCGCAATTATTCCCGTTTTACTCAATTCACTTTCAATTACTACGTTATATTTATAAAAGGAAATGCAAGAGAAGATAGAAAGAGAAAAACATATATAGAGTTCGAGTTTTAGTATATAAATATAATATACTTTATAGGTACTTTGATAAAAAGTTTTTTGCCTGTGGAATCCTTTCGAGCAATTAGATTGCGGTGGAAGTTTTGGCTTTGGCATTGACAGGCAAAAAGGATATTTTATTTTATATTATATCTAACATAGTAAATAGTGGTTTTAAAATATTATTGTGAAGTGCGTCCTTTATTTAAACCAGAATATAGTTTTCTACACATTTTGAATTCGGTTTAAAAATTGGGCGGCTATTCATGTACATAAATGTAGATGAATGTGCTTTGAAATGCAAACAAAATGTTCAAGCAAATCCACTTCATAATATAGTTTATGGAAAAGGCTATTTAATTGAGGTCATATAAGAATCTGACATGCCGGTGAAGGTGGGACAGCGGTGGCTGGAATAAGTTTTTGCCAAAAATTTGACCTTGTTTAAGTTACGTATCGTCGGCTAAATACGTAAAACTGCTTAGTCCACTTTTGCAAATTTTACAGGAGAGCAAAAAAAAAAAACAAAAAAAATTGCATAATGCTCCATACAAAAACTGATTTTCTCTTCAAGATTCTGCAACAACTACGATATACATAATACAGAATGTGTTTCTTAATAAAATGGCATCAAAATCTCAATTTCGGACAAAAGTGGACTTAGCAGCTTTACGCATTTAGCCGACCGCGACGATATATAATATGCTACTGAGCACGCAAACACACAAGCTGGAAATGCTGACGAAAGTGTTAAAAATTAATCAAGCTTAAATTCTGCCCACATCTATTATACATTTTCTCTTATGAATCATAAAGTGCCAGCGGCAAAACTACAAAACAAGTCCAGCCAATAAAATATCATATTTTGACTCGGAAAAAATCGCCGCAAAACTGGATTTTAGTATAGGTATATTCTCCTCATGGTGTTTTTAAGAAACTGTTAAAAGTCCACATCGATTAGAGCGCCACTAACAATTTTACGGGAGTTTAAAGACCCCCTAAAATGGTTTTTCAGAAATAATTCCCAAATGGTGGGTTGTACAAAAAAAAATGTCAAAGGCTAATTTGTAGCTTGGAATATTTCCTACAAAAAAGAGTAACATACTTTTTTCATAAAAATAACCGTTTCCGAAATAAACCAATTGGAAGAGTTAAGTGTCTTACTTTTCTATATAATTGGGCGGCTTAATTAAAAAATTGTGCATTTTCTGATAAATGCATTAATTTTTTTTTGTCAGCACATTATATGAACATGATATTAAGATATTGGCCCACTGTATTTGTCCACCCGTTTAGGTGGGAGGGGCAAATTAAAAAAAAAAATATTTAAAATAGAAAATTAATATAAAAACACAACGGCAACACCTACAATATCATGTTATAACTTTTTTTTAAAGTCAGTAATTTATTCTTTAATTATGTTTTTAAATTAGTACATTATTTCAGCTTTCCGGCGATTATTTCCTAATTGGGCTTTTTTTTTTCGCTTTATTGGCTGGACTAAGCGGCAAATCGAAAAACGGCAATGAAAAAGCAACAAAGTGAGAAAGCGGCATAGCTTAAAGCGGCAAAATGGTTAAGTGACAAATTTGCAAAGCGACAAAGCAGAAATCGACAAAGCAACAAGGTGACAAAGCGGCAAATGATACAGCGACAAAGCAACAAAGCGATAAAAAAACGAATAAACTAAAATTGTTTTTTGAACGAGTCTTATTGACCAATCTTTAAAATTTGACAGTCTCAAAAAAAGGTAATTTAATTATTTGTTTTTTGATGAAACGCGACTGGTTTTTAAAACTCACGATCGAATCATTATTTAAGTGATATTTTGTTTCTGAAAAATTTGAAATTCTGATTTAGTACAATTTATAAGGTGAAATATTTTTTGAAACTTTGAACGATGCCGATATAATTTATACGTGAGTATTATATACGTTACGATTCCTAAGGCCCTTTTTATAGCATCCTCCTCCCACTTGGTGAGTTTTTCTCCTGAAATGCCTCGAATAGCGCCATTTGAAGAAAAAATTGAAAATAATTCCCAAGTAGGATTTCCTTTTTTCCAAGGATGCAATTTTCATTTTTTTATAAAATTTAAATAAAATTTATTATATAGTTTTGCATCCAATTTTCATAATGGAAAAACTTTTAACTTGATTACTGTGCGTTTTCGATGTTTATACTCGTATAAATAACAAACAGAACAATTATAAAATTGGAATTACACTTCCTGCGTTTTGTGTAGTTACATATATACCACCAAGTTTGCATATACAAAGTGTGTCCAAACACCAAACACTTTCTCCCTTTTCAGAGCCCTAGCTGGATCTGGGCTTTGGACTTGGGTATACTTTTGTTGTTGTCTCTGCTTCTGTTTGTTGGTGTTGCCGCTCTGTGGGCAACTTATAGGTTTTGTTGTTGCTGCACCAGCAAAATTTCTGTCGCCATTGTCGTTCGTCCTCTTAGGCTAATAAACTACCCACCCGAAGGCATACATAACTACACCGAATCGCACTTAAGCTCCCAAAGAAGAACCTATGGTGTTGCACCAGCACACCCCATCCACATGGTTTGCTTTCCCTCAGATTGACCCGTTTGTTAGTTGGTAAAATTCACTGGTTGCACTAACCTACCACCAGAGTGCACCACCATAGCAATTACCTACCTATTGTAAGTGAGAGCTGCAAGGCTTGTATATGGAAAGGACATGATTGTTTTGGGGGTTCCCTTGCGGAGTAAATGTGTTTGTACTGGATTTTTCCATGGCCAGAGATATATCTAGATATATGAAGTTCGTATAACATTTCGACGATGGGATCGGTCCGGTGCCTATATATACCCCCAACCCAAACTCAGCTTGTGTGAGAAAATGTGTGTTTTAAATAACCGAACACGGGGCAAATTCATTTTCATTTGGCTCCAGTCAACACGGCACCAAAGGATAATACCAGAATTTTTAATACGCTCATCCTGTGTGTATGTTTATGTTAACTGTTATATGTAGCATGCACTTGTTCAGAGTTCACCCTTCATGCCAATGGTTTTTGCGGATCACGCATACGACTGGCGGCAACTATATAGCACTCTGCACCATGATGAAATCCGCCCAAAGAGTATAGGAATATGAAGGAGGTGGAAATCGTCCTGTGGGAGCAAGCAGGCAATTTCAGTTAATTGATAGTCTGTTCGGTAGTAATTATAACCATTTACACGCATTGGCCAGCTTATAATATTGGGTGAGAGATTGAACAACCGAACAACTACAATGTAGGTATACCTATACCATATGATTGTTGGCTACCAAGCGACAATATTCCATTGCAGACTTGTTCATTTTGAAAGGATCTAGGTTTTTTTTTGTATTGGTCCTTCTAAACTGACATGTTGTTGTTGGCAGCTAAAGAATTCATTCGGTTTGCCGCCGTGTGAATTGTCATTACTGAAGTGTGTGCAGATAGTACAAGTTCATATACGTGTGTCGTCGACAAAAGTATAAAGAGTATGTAAGTTAATTACATTTGTGGCAAAATAACCCTAATCCAATGTCTAATTACTGTTTGTCAAAGTGGGAAATGTTGTTTGGTTGAAACAGACAAAACAAAGTATATATGTGTAGGTACCTATATCTATACATATTATGTGTTGATAAACAAAAAAATATTGCTACAAGGATTCAAGGTTTTAGCTGTAGATATAGTATAGGAAAAAAAAGGTATATTGTAGGTAATTTATAGAGCAATTCTTTAAATTGAACAGTTTTTATTGCTAAGGTTATAAAACAGAAAAGCAAATACCTTATATGTATAGGATACCTTCATTCCAATCAAAAATTGCATTTGTCATGAAATGCTCAATTTAAATCGCAATTTTTGGTTTCTTGTAAGAGTATTTAAAGTTTTATTTAACAACATCAAATTACGTTGATAGAGAAGTTAAAAAAAGTGTTGTTGTTTTTTTGCGTCATGCCGCGGTGTACTGTGGCCCAAAATTCATAAAGATAGCGCTTAATTTTTTTTCTTTAGGGAAATTTCCAACGCTATAAAAATAATGACTTTTAAGAAAATTGTTTCGAACGGTGTTTTTAAATCTAAGGCCGAAGGAAGATTTTCTTAGGACAAAGAATTAACAGGGAAAGGAATTGAAGAAAAACTTTAAAAACACTTAGGGCCAGTTTGTTCACAGTGGGTTAAATCTGAACAATGACTTTCACAGCTTCTAACTAAATGGCGCAAATCAACCAAAATCAGCTGATTAGCGGTTTCCATGATTAACAACTTAAATTATGGGTTCCTTGAAAAAAAATTGATTACCATGCACATTTGATGATTTACCAGTTGCGATAATCCTTAATTAAAGATAATCAGCTGTGAACAAACTGGCCCTTAGAATTTTATGGATTTTGTACAAAAAAAAGGCTGCAGCTATTAATCTTGACTGAAAAGTATCTTTAGTCGACTTAAAATGATTTGCTTTTTTTTAATGAACCCTATTACCAACACAGAGGCGCACAGTTCTGTCTCATCCGAATTCTTCTATCTCACTCCGTTTCCTTTTTATAAAGGAAAAGAAATCATCTTATGTTGGAAAATAGCTTGGTGACACAAGGTAAAATAAGATATTATTGTGTTGATGCGAATTAAAAAAAAATTAAGTATAGGTACTTAAGATTATATTTTCATCTCTTAAGATGATTTGTAGTAATTGTAAAAGGGTAAAACATCTAAAGTGAACTTAAGATACCTTACCGTGTGCAAACCCAAAAAAAAATCACCCGTAAGGCGACTTAAGATTTTTGAAATCAATAATTTAAAACAAATTAAAAAAGGCAAACTATCTTAAGTCATAATTTGCCTTTTAACTCAATAAATATTGACAATACATTTTTACAATAAATTACAAAAAAAAAGTTCATAAAATTTGACCTCTAAAAAGTTTATTTTAAGAAGTCTATGTTTAAAAGGTTTTTTTGGGAAGCTTCTTTCGGCAGTTTTTTTGCTCTCCTGAAAAATGTTAAAAATTGACTTAAGATACTTTACCTTTTCAGTCGAGATTTTAACTGTTCACAGGGTGTTTCAAAATAAAAATTTTCACCACAGTCGATGTATAAAATTAACTAATCCATTTTGTGTGTTTTTAGCAATTATTAAAACAGTACAGTACTCTCTTTCTTTCTTTGTAAGGAAGCTACCCGATTTAGATGAGTTAATATAGCGAAAGTTCCTGGTAGCTAGCGCTATATTTATTTAATTATTGTTAATATAATTTATTTATATCTTCAATAAAGTTTTAATAATAATAATAGATGAGTTAAAAACAAAATTAATTTTTTGAAGGTTGGTTTTTGGTCTTGTTGTGATATAGATCACCACTCTGCTATTTTTAGGTCGCTTGGACGCTTAGTTCAGCTGAAAATGGCTTTTTGAAGAGGTAAACAATGGCAATTTTCAAGTTGCTTTTTCATATTTTCCGATAAACTTAATGTTGCGTTGGTCTTTTTTCGAGCTGTTATAATTAAAAGTAACACTATACGATGATCGAGAAGCAGCGAATTAGAACCTTACTCCAATCGGAATAAATTTAGGTACTCCAATTTTAAGAAAGAAAATAAATCACCTCCGCAATACCCCTTTTTTGAGATCTACTCCATTTTTTTCCACCACTGACAAAATTCAAAAATTCCTAAGCGAAACCTTTCCTTCGTTTTCAAATTTACTCCAAAAATTTTTGATTGAATCCATTTTATTTTTTAGAAATCTGCCACGAAATTTTACTACTCAGATTATAACCTTGTCGAGAAGTTCAAAAAAGTTTTTTTGACCAAATCAATTTTAAGAAAACTGCATCCACGATTTTTGCCAATAAAAATAGAATAGCGGAAATAGGGCTATGACTTTTTTGAAAAAAATTATTTTTGTTTGTTTGGCCGATTTTGTCATGGCTTCAAATAAATTTTAAAGGATTAAATACGATGTTAGAGCATTTTAAGTATACGACAAAAATGCTTTAACATCTTACTTAATTGTTTAAAATTTTGAAAATAGCTTTTAAAGTTTTGAAAATATTATTTTTAACATTGAGTTTTTTTAAATCATTAACATGCATATTTAAAAGGCGTGTTTTTTTGCAACCTAAATTTGTATGTAAATTGCAGCAACAACTATAATTCACAACGGGCTTAGTTAAACCCAGATAATTTTCTGGGCTTAACTTAAGCGCACAGAAAAACTTTATTACCGGCATGAAGTACCTACTTGTTATCGATAGTTTGTATGAAAACTCCATTTTGTTTCTGTGATGGCGTCGCTAATCCCCGTTGTCGTTGTTTTTTTAAACGATTCCCTACGAGATTGAAAAAAAAAAACACACCTAATATATGTAGCAATATTATAGTTGTTAAACCAAGAGCAAGTTCGTGCAATTCAATAGGGTATATTTTTTCCATTCTACAAAATGGTAATAAAACTGTATTCCTCCTCCACGAACATAGGTACCTACATTTTTCCGCTTCAGGTTTATTTTTTCAAAAGATTGTTTATAGAAGAAAACAACTTATAAAATTCCAAAACATGTCACTCAATCGAAACCCCTTTCTATTTTTAAGTGCTTTAAAAAATGTGTATCATTCCATGAATCACTTTAACTTCTCAATTTTTGTCAAACACAAATACCGTTTTTATTTCATAAGCATATTTTGTATGTATGTACCTATTAGTATTCTTAACAGAAACAATGAATAATTCAAAGATCACGGTTCATTGAATCCAAGCAGAATAAAGAACATACAAACATGGGCCAACATTTTGTTTGCTTTTACGACCCCCAACTCTGATTAACTCGCTATACGAGGGCAACAACTTGTGCACGTCAAAATGAATATTAACCCCAAAGGGGTTAAAAAGCCACAAAAAAAATTGTATCTTCGTATAAAAAAAAAAAAAAGCACTAAAACGTAAATATGTAGTTACTCCTTGCATTGCATGGAAAACAGCAATAAGAATGCATGTTCCATCCAAGAGTAATATTTATAAATATACATATATACCTACTTTCCTATACCTACATACAAACCTTCCTATACCTGTATTATGAAGCCAGACCGGATTCTCCGAAAATAAAATGCTCCCCAAAGGCCTTACGAAGCCAATACCTTTTGAGAGCCCTCTTAAGTTCGATTTTATTATCCCAGGTGCTCGCCACCACCGTTCTGTGTTGGTTATATACTTTTCAGGATGGTCTGTGTGCCATAAAAACTCGAACCGAATTCCATCTCGAATGTTGCATATTTAATAAACGCGCAGCTTCACCGGATGGCGCAGCATAAACGTAAAAGTATCAGCCATAAAAATGGGAAATATCAAATACCATGGGATTCTTGGCTATCTTCCGTTTTTATACCTGTGTGTCATTCTGTCGCATCTATGAAGGGTTTGGGTTTTTTTTTGAAAATAGTCTTTTTTTTTTTTAAACATAATTAGACTTTTCGTTTAGAGTGTCGCAAAATAGTGACAGAGACACCCATCAAAATCCCACATGGGTTGGATGGGCGCTGCGGCACGGCGCGGAGCAGCGGCAGACAAGGGAAATTGAAAAATAATCCACTCTGTAGTTATTGTTGCGATACAATACCAATACACAACCATGCACAGGATGACCGACCAATAACCAACCCCAGTGTGCCAATATACTATCCCCATTCTCCTTTGTCAAGCTCATGAAAGGAAACGGATGGATGACACACGAGTGCCTGATGTGAGCTCCATTCGTCACATAGGAGTAGGTATACACAGCCAGTAGGTACAGGGCATCCAGTCGCAGGCATCATAAATATTTAATCACACATGTTCGTGATACAAAGCGTTTTTTATGCGCGCATATTTATTTGGCATTATATTCTTTTATAGGTAAACTGTAAATAAACAGACGCACTTTGTTGAAGATACTTTATATACGTGTGTCATCACTCATCGTATACATATGGTGATGGTATTCTGTGTGTTTGTTGATGGAAATCTTTTGAATGGATTCATAATCTCCTTCTAGAGTGGCAACGCCGATGTGTGCTCGCATTGTGTGTAATGGCCAGTGATGATACCTTGGAAATAAAATTACTCACAGAAGAATTCCTTTTGAGAGAAAAAAATCTCAGAATGAAATAAATAGAAAACATCTTACACGTTCTTCAAAAGTCGTACTCTATAGTCATGGTCCAATAAAAAAAAAATGATAAAAGCTATTTTCGACTTTCCAGATTTTACTCATTGACCACGATACTATACCTAAGGAAATTGAATAATTGCCATATAAAAAACTCATATATTTATGAGAAAAGTGGACGTGGCGGTAGGTGGATTTCCGGAAATATATCATACATTATGTCAAAATAGCTTTGAATGTTAAAGAGATTTTAATTACAATTATTTTTCTTGAAGAACTCTGAATAAAGAAAATGTTCAAATATATAAAATATTGGCGTGGTAGAGCGGGCAGATTTTAAAGAAACTACTTTTTTAAACTCTTCCGTCTCGCTTTAGGGCATGAATATATAGGTACGATAACTTGGGCGCCGAAAAATGATGACGGAATTTTGTAGAGGGGTCAAATAGAAATATTTTTTACTATAGAAGGGTGGGGGGGTCTATCTCTCCCCGTTTAGGAGGTAGGGGTGATTTTCGAAAAAAAAACGACTTAAATGGAAAAACAAATATTAAAAAACAACGGCAATAATTAAAATGCAAAACAATAACGGTTTTAGAAGCCAGAAGTCGGTACTTAAACCTACATTTAAATTAAATTATTTGTGTCAATAGTTTTCAAAAATTTTGCATTCAAACTTAAAATTCTGATAAAAAAATGCAAAAAAATGTTTGAATCAATTTTTCTCAAAATTTTGATATGGAAAACTAAATTTTCTTTTTTGTGGTCGTAAAAGCTCATATCAATTCTGAATCGAACACAGAAAAACCGAAAGCTTTTATGTCTTCAAGTTTTTGAGAAAATTGAAAATTTCTGATACTACTTTTTTATGAGATTTTTGTTTTTTTATGTTTAATGTGATCAGCATGCTCCCCCATACATACCTCACTCTTAAAACGCCACCGTGTTGTCGTTCTTTTTTCAATATTTGTTTTTCCATATAAGTGTTTTTTTTCGAAAACCGCCTCTATAACTCCTCACCGGGGCTAGATAGACCCTCCCTCCCTTAGTAAAAAAATGCTTGTATTTGACCTTTCTACAAAAATCCGTTATAAATTTACAGCGCCCAAGTTATCGTATTCTTCCCCGCTTTATAGGGACCGTCAAATCGGCAGATATATTATGTTATATAGGTACTTTTGGTTTTTACCATTTCATTATTTCTTTTCTTTTTCTTCATTTTTTTTTCAAATTGGATTCTTAATTTTTCACATTCGTAGGTTCACAAGCAAGATAAAGAAAAAAATTATCATTAAAATTATTTTCTTTGTCATTTTCAGTTGTGGAACCAAAAATTGTATCGTTATCAGTTATCACCATATATACAGATACACTATACGGCTACATATGATAAGCTTTCTTAAATTCTACCATTCTTCCCCCATTTGATCTTATAAAAAGCCACATTTAAAAAAAAGTATTGACTCATTAAGATTTCCTCTAATTATTTTTTAAACAAAAAATAATTTTTTATATCGGATAGGTACCCAATTTTTATTTACCCCACTAAAACCCTATAAAAAAGTTAGTTATGAAAAATATCTTGCAATAAACCCAAACCCTAACCTTTCAAAAATGAAAAGAATTTTTAAAACTAAGTACCCCATTTAACAAATTTCACCCTATTAATATATGTAGCTAAATTCTGAAAACTATTTAGGCCTTAAGCAATTCTTTTAATACATACAAGCTTTTTTGTATACAAAAAGAAGTTTTAATATTGGGTATGATTTTTTTGGTTTTACCCCATTTGGCCTTATTAATAAGTTACTTTTTTTGTTTACCCCATTTCACACTATCTTGTAAAATTTTAACCACTTAACCCAATGTGCAAGTAGGTACATAATTATAATTGGAAATGGCTTTTTTTGCTTTACCCCACTTCACCCTATGAATTATGTACTTAATTTTGAATAGTATGCAGCCATCCTCTAAGCATGCCTACACGAAAAGAATTTTTTTTAATCAGATGTACCTACCACTTTTTTGTTTACCCCATTTCACCCTACCTTGTAAAATATTAATTCCTTAAACCAAATTGCAAGTAGGTACATAAAACCCCATTTTTGTTAAACCCATTGAACCTAAACTATCACTAAACCCTTCAAACAAGACGAATGTGTAAAATCAGACAGCTTTGTTTGTTTTCACCCCCTTTTTCACCTTTTCACCCTATAAATAGTTATAATATGAATACTATTCACCTATGGTTCGAAGCAAGTTCTAGCATTAGGTAAAACATGTTTTTAGGAAATAAAATACTATGTTTTAATTAATTTTATTAATAAAGGTACATTATCTGAATCGAAAATTTCCATAGATAAATACAAAACAAATTGTTCTCCACATCTATCATTACTGGTAGTAACAATTGGTATGTTAAGCATTTGGTGATGCCGGAGAAGATATAAGAGAAGAATACAAAAATATTGAAATCGAAATCCATCGATATAATATATCCCATCTCTCAATCTCAAATTTACTCCTCAACAAAATGATCCGGGGTAGAATTTTTTGAGCTCTTCACATGGGTGAATTGAGGGGAAAAAACCTTAGATATGCGAAAAAAAACCTTTCGAAAATGTCTGTATTGATATTGTAAATGATAGTACAATTTTCATTGAAAAAAAAACGCATGCAACTCTCTATATATTCTTCACTTTTAATCTGTTGCATCCACCCCACATTTTTCGTTAGAATTGTATGGAACTTGAAGAAATTATTAATTTTCATTTTAAGAACGTGTTTTATTTAAGAATCTATTTGTATATAATACACTTTTCAAATGAAATATAATCCTGACAAAAAAATACCTATACAAAATATGTAGGTACATTTACCATATTTTACTTTGGAAGTAATTCAAAGGTTCTCTGAAAAATTTGAAGAAAATTAAGTTATCATGACTGTTAAAGCGTTTGTTTGTTTATTTGACAAAGGACTTTGAAGAACTCTGGCTTTTGGTAAAAATGAAAAACAAAAAATATGACACCATTTTCATATTGATTATTTTTTGCCAAAAGGACATCAGTCAAAAACGATTTACAATCAGGAAATTCGCAAAAATCGCGTCGTTGGCCCGAGAATTGCGAAAAAAAAACACCAATCCCCGTTTTAACCCTGAACTCATTTCGAAAACAAACTTGCTTGCTGTGCCTTTTGTCGAGACAAAAAACTGTTCTCCTCTAGTCCCCACCACATAAACTTCACTGAATATAGTCAATGTTTTGTATGTGCTTACTAAAAAAAAAAATATGATTCTTGAAATAAATTGTATTAAATATGTGCATACATTGCTTTTGTTCCGCCCGCCACGCCGCCAACTGCAAAATCTATATAACAATAGCCATGTTTTTATGCGCTCGTGAAACTATGGTTTAAACATCATATGAAACGCTATTTTATATAGATCGGTGATAAATTGCATTCCTCGGGTTCAATTTCAAAAAGGAAATTGCCTGCTGAGCGAATATGTCCTCTTTCCATTTTGCCGAAGCTAAGTGCTGAACCAAAACGAAGCCCAAAACCGGTATAGGAGTATGTATGTATAGAGCCTGGACCGGATCCTGGGTTTTGAACAAAAGAAACATCCTCGCATGTGCAATCGATAAAATGGCATACATGTTTAATTAACGCCAAAGGTGCGGAACCATTCCAGAGATATTATTCAGAACGTGTTTATTTTTTCATGCATCGTTGCATGGTCATCTTGTTTGATGACAGAGACGAATTGTTATATATTGGATTGGGTTGCGTTGGGTTTGAGAGCATAAGCATACGGTTTATAGTGAAAAGGGTTACCCAGGCTTCATTATTGAGCTTAAAAACAATCAAATTTTAGTCTCGGTTTTCATTTAAATTTCAGGATTATTGTCGTAACTTTCAGAGTCTTATACCTATATTTTTTTTTAATTCATTGAATCTCTTTCCTCGAAAATGTATTTCAGAAATGGTTTCTTCAAAAAGTCTTATTTATAAACTTATTTCAAAGTATGTCTAACTTTGGACAGCTAATTCCAACTCCAAAACCTTATTTATAATCATGTTCCATCGAGTGTCTAACTTAGACACTGCAATTAGTTGTCCAAACCTATTTTAAAGTTGGTACGTTCAATGCACAAAAAGTTGGAAATTAAATGAAATGTTCATTGAACGTATCGAAATGTTCAAGAAATTGACAGATTACAGGGATGTTAGCGAGTTTATGACAACATATTTAGACAGCTGTTAAAATGCGATGTCCTACTATTTAGACAGTGGCTAGCTAGACAATTGTCCAAGAGTGTTCTAAGGAAATCCAATAAATACGACATGCTTATTTTTAAGCAAGTACATAAGTAAACATTCAACTTTTAAGTCCTCATACAGAGTTTTAATGCTTTAAATGGTTATAATAATATATAAAATCATTAAAATATTTAATTCATTAAGGGCCAGTTTCACAGTGCACACTTAACAAAATAAGTGGCACTTAATTTTCCCATTTTGGCACTTAAGCCGCAGTTTTACTACCTGAGTAAGTGGAACTTAAGTGGCCAACATCGGAGACTTAAGTGTCACTTATTCCGATAAGTTTACATTGTGAAATTTGGAATTAGTTTTCCATATTCGGCACTTAAGAGACACTTTCTGCACTGTGAAACCAGTTTTTCAGTGTCTGAGTTAACGCTGTAAGTCAGCCAGAATTAGTAAGTCCTCTAATAAAGTTTTTTTCAGACGGAGGGCACAGCAAGGGTGTTTTGGAAGATAAAACGGGGATTGGTACTTTTCACAACTCCCTGGACTGACGCCACAGTGGCCAATTTATGCCAAAGGGGGGGGGGGGGTCGGCATTAATCTTTTTTCGTGTAGGTCTGTACCTAATGCAAAATATTTAGAAATCAAAAAAATATTTTCATTTGCATATTTTTGCTTGTAAAACCAGTCAAAGTAGAAACACTTGTATGGTAGCAAAAAAAATTTTTTTTTGATTGTAAAAACTTAGGGTAGTGCGTGAAAACACTTTTGTCTTTTTTTTTTAATTTTCTCGATATATTTGTTTATTATTAAAATAGAAATGGTTTCTTTAAATTTTTTTTTAAATTTAAAAACTTTTTAATTCAGTTAGAACCCCAATTTGGGCACACTTTTTCAACTTTAAACTGAGCTACAAAAAAATCCGCAAATTCTAGCCTTAAATTTAACAAAAAAACAAAAATCTTATAGATATTTGTTCACATAATCAGAAAAATTCAGCTGAATAAAATTTCATAGAGCTGTGGAAGGAGATTTAATTTGAAGAAGTCAGTTCGTTGTTTTTTTTTTTTTTTTTTTTGAGTTTGAAAATTAATTTTTATAAAACTATTCATTAAAATAATAAAATTTTAAAATAGAATTCTGGCTTTAAGAAAGGTATAACAAGACAATTTATTTTTTTTTTCAGTGTCTCTCCCTTCAACCTTCACGTTCATAGCCTTTTTTCGCAAAACACCCTGTTTGTTTTATTTGTTTTTTGGGTTTTTTTTTGTCTACTATTTGACTTGCGATTTATAAATAAAATATTTTTTTAATTCACTTTTTTGTGTCAAAAAATTTAAACATTAATTTATTAATCAAAACAAAAAATAATATTGAAAAAATGGTTTATTTTCTTTTTTCCCCATTGTTTCACTTGAATTGCCTTGTTTTCTTTGTACCACACTGTTTCACTTAATTTCACTCTGCTGTTACTTGAAAACTCAAATTTTGACTTTTTTAAAGTGTAAGATTATGTTTTTAAACAAAAATTTTTGAAACACCTTGTATAGCTATATTTTAAAAAAACTATAAGGGCCAGCTTGATATGTCTTGGAAATATCTTTTAAGATCAAATTGTTACGATATCTTTATTGGTTTAAGAATTATGATTTTAGCAACTAAAAAGTCGAAATAGGCCACCGTGGCCAATCAGGAAATTTGCAAAAGTCGTCGCGGCGAATGGAAATCATTTTTAACTGGCTTTTTTTGGGTAAAATATTCAAAATGAACAAATTTTCATGTTTTATGTTTTTTATTTCCATCAAAAGCTATAAAATAAAATTTGATGAAGATCATTTTAGCTTTCATTTTTGAAAAAGTAAGTGTTTCTTATAAATTTAAGTGGTGCGCTTGTTATTTTATAAAAATTAAATAATGAACATATTATTTAAGTCATAATTTTAATCAGCGATATTTTTCAAATTATTTTGATGGCAACCCTTAACATTGATGCGTTTGCTTTTGTTCATTTGCAAATTAATTGTTTTGATTATATTGCCCTGTTTGTGTAAATATATATGTAGGTATTTACCATTGTAATGGTGTTAAGAGTTAATATTGTTTGTTGTTTTTTTTTTTTTATTAATTTGCTTTTAACTTGGAATTAAATTGGAACAATCAATATTACTTACAATGGGAATGTAAACAACATGGTTTATGTATATATACTTTCACTAAAGATTTTGAAAAAGCATCAGGAGAACAGAGAAATTTTTTTTAATTAACACACGATAGCTAATTAACTTCTGCAGGGGAACTTGAAAAAGAAATCATCGAAATAAAATAAAAAAGACAATATATATATAGTTTTTTTTAATTATGCTTTTGTTTATTCCCATTTGTGAAAAAAAAAATGGAACACAAAGAAAAAAATAAAATTCAGCTATAGTTTTGTAGATTGAATTTAATTGTAGAGCATTTGAGTTGAAATACTTGGACGAACTCATTTTAAAAAAATGAGTAATTCATTCAAAATCATCTTGAAATCGTGTGTGTTATACTTTAAGTAACTCGTCTCTTGGTTCGATGAACAACCTCTTAATTGTTTGAATCAAAATATCTTATTAATTGACAAATGGAAGAACTATTTATCAAAGTTATGTAGTAAACTTATGTGTCTAAGTCAAAATTACAATTTGTTCTAATAAATTGAATATTATGAAATATTCTAAGAAAATAATTAAGATAGAACGAAAAGACGTTTCAAAAGCAACAAAATTCCTTACTACACTTATAGGTAGATATGTATATGTAAGTTGATTCTATCATTCTCCTATCCTAAAGGCAAATTTTCCTTCGAAGAAGCATATTATTTATATCATAATATTATTATTATTATTATTCTAAAGAAAATGTATATCAAAGAGTATTCAAATGAAATTCAATTCAATTCCACAGATAAAAGGGTTGCAGGCCAGATTACGACATTCCATCTAACAACAACGAAATCATTTGAGAAATATAAATTATTTAAATGCCAGGATCAGTTGTTAATTCCTTAGTGTTTTGGGGCACAAAATGAAAGCCAGGTGTATTTGTAGAGTACATGCATACCTACTTATATATAGGTTGGAAATAAACAATCATATACAATCCTCTTCTCATCTTATTGCAGCAGTATCACCTGACAGGGAGGAGGGGTCGATATCATCATAGGTATAGATATAGAGAAATGCAGGAATAAAAGAGGGATTGTTTTTGGGTATAAAGGGATGAATATTTGTGCAAGGACATTTCTTATCCAAAAATATATATAACTGTTTATAATTCTGTGTTTCTGATAAACGTAGACCGAGGCTATTCTCTCTATATATATGACAGGAGTATAGGTAAGAGAGATATGATGAAATTTAATCAGTTGCAAAAACGCCAAAAGGGAAATTATTCATTGAAAATCTCAGGCATCCCTGAGTTCTGCTCCTTTTTGACCAAGTCCACATCTATATCTATACATATATGCTTATAACCTAACACACATTCGTATATACACATATATTTAGATGTGATGTGACGTATAGGTTGGTATATGTAGATGGACTTTCATACTTTGGCCGATAGCTATGCAACAGCTTTGCTTTCCCATTCGAGGAGAAGAAGGATGAGAGGTAATATACTGGCTCTGTATAAATGATATTCCTCTACTCTCTCTCTCTCTCTTTGAGCCTCTATATACATGATTTCTGGATAGCAAAAAGGACACATCACATCATCATGGGGATATCTCTATACGTCCTACACTACACATGCACCGACGACCAGTTCTATGGAATAGGTATAACAACTAAAAGTACTTTGAATATTTTCCATGTGAATGCACGTAATACCCTGGTAATACATGTGGTATCCATTTTGCCTTCGGGAGTACTTCATATTATAGGTAAAAGGAAAGTATTCCAAATATGTTATAGGTATAGAATGCTTTTCTTTCCAAAAAGATGACTATTTTATAAAAGCGGCTATATATATATACCGACATACACCATGCCAATGTGTGTATGCCTATAAATTGCGTAGATACATAGAATAGGTATAGCTATAGCATTTTCCTTGTAAAAATGACTTTTTGGTTATTAAATAAATTTTGATTGCAATTTTCAGAAAAGTTTTTGTTTTGAAAATGTTTTATTGTGACTTAGATAATGTTGTTATATCTAAGTTGCAGTTGAGGGCACACATAAAATAATTTAACTCATTAACACAAACAACTTTGCTTTTGCATATATATGTATGTATGTATTTCAATATACCTACAAATATTATTTTAACTTAATTTAACTTTTCATAGAAGCAGTTAAAGTGTGAAAATCATTTCAAATAAAGATAAAGCCAAATTTTGTTGTAGAGAGTAAATAAACATCTTTTATTATACACCCATCTTCATAGGTACTGCACTACGGATGATACATGTACCTTTTTCTGGTTGATGTGTCCAAGAAAAAAAAATTGCATGAATGGATACCTATACTTAGGGGCCAGTTATAGCTTTCATTGAAACTCATCATTGGAAATTTTAATTGTTAATTTTGAGGTATACTTAAAAAGTGAAATCAGTGATTATTTTAATGCAAATAAAAAGCTGATAACTCAATTATTATTTCTAGTGCAGGAAATGAATTTCTTTATTTCAATGATTGAACTACCTTATCATTGATCATTGAAATCTTAGAAATCGTTCTATGTGAAAGGTAGGGCCAAAATGAAATATTTTTTTGACTAGAAATAATAATCGAGTCATCAGTATTTTATTGGCAGCAAAATAATCACTGATATCGCATTTTTAGGGCCTCAAAATAGAAAATTAAAATTTTCAATGATGAGTTTCAATGAAAGCTATAACTGGCCCCTTACTTGATTATTATAATATACACCAACCTTGAATGGTAGAAAATAACAAAATGATACATGAGTTGCTAAAAATTAGTTATAATAATGTAGTAACCAAGATTTCTTACAGCAAGCAAGCAAAAAACAAAATGAAAATTCACAAAACAAAATATATCTACAAATAATAATATGTATAATAACTTCCCAATTTTATTCATTGCCATATAGATCGAGAGCACTCAGCAAATTTTGGGTGTGAATGATAGCAAAAATTCACCGGTATTTTTATATAGATCTTAACTTTTAATAAGCAATTATGAAAGTCTTGCATTCAGTGGTTGTGGCCTTTGTCGGTAATGGTGCATTGAAAATTCGTTTTGTCTTTACTAAATTATTTTATTTAATTAAAGATCTGGCACCCTAGACATGAAAATGCGGGTCCAAGACGTGTTGGATGGGGTCTTCTACATCTAAGACAATCACAAAAATGAGTATATAACATGTTATAGCATATAGAAATATGTTCTCACTGATAGAAGCTTCCCCTATGATAACATAATATGGTAATCCAAGAATTTTTCCATGGGGCCGCTTATCATATCATGATTCGCTTAAATAATACATTTTACCGACAAAGGCCCCAACTACGGCTATCAGTCACATCCAAAAATGGATGTGGGTTCTTTATAGTCTATTACGTATATATAACGCCCATTTGATGTAATTCCCTTTGCATTCCAGTAACTGTATACATCAGACCTTGTGTCAGATCCGGTAGTTCTGATTTTTTGCTGAGTTGTTTATATGATATTGGCCTTGTGGATAACCCAAAATTTCCTCGAGTGACGATCGCCACATTGGTATAATAAAAAAAAAAGTAATAATTGACAATTTAAGCCCTAAAGGACTAGTTATCGGCTAATAGGTTCGCTCTACGATTTCAAGATAAACATTTTATTTAATTTGAGCCCAAAATCACTCTTTAATAAACAATTTTGTTTGTTTTTCTGTCCAATGCATAAACAAAAAAAAAACAGATGGCTTTCCGACTATTGCATGTACAGTTCTGGCCACATACTTGCAACGATTAGCACTGCGATTTGTTTATTTTCATTGCAAATGTTAGTCAAACGGAAACAGAAGACCACAATCGGTATATCATTGGAATTCTGACGTCCCTTACTTTGGCGGACAATTTTTAGCGGAATCCAAAAAAATTTGATATCTCAATTTGAAGCTAATAAAATGCTTACATGTTTGTTGGGCAAACCAAGAATTTGTAGCCCACATATGTACATTTCTGATTTATTAAAGTTTCCGCTAAAACAGATCTGAAATTGGCGGAATAATATACGAAAACAATAATTCTTCTAGTGTCCAAAATTTTAGATGTTTAAATGCTATAATGTTTTGCGCAAACATTTTTTTTAGCTTTTATGGATCATTTTTTATTTGCATTTTAAGTACAAAAAGCGCATTTCCAGTCAGTTTGTTTGTGATAAAAGTTTGCCAGAAATTGAAATTTTTTAAATGAAATTTTTCTGCACCAAGTAGAAATTTGTAGCTGTTACGGTTTTTTCATATACAAGTTTTCAAGTTAGCTCAAAAAAGAACTGCCAAAATCTAAAGCTGATTTTTTTTCCACTCATTTGAAGTATCTCTAAATTTTTATCTGTGCTTCATGTTTACTTCTTGGTGCATTGGGCCTTAGAAATTGGGAATAAAAAAACACCCCGAAAACCATCACTCGCCGGAAAAAAAAATCGAAGGTGTGAACAAAGAACTCAAAAGCAATATTCCGAAAGACCAAATGAATACCACATAAGTATGTTTTACTTAAAAAAAATAATAGGAACAATTAAAACTAAAAATTTATATTTTTTTGTATATATTGTTTTTATTTAAAAAACTTAATTTCACAAATTTTTATATTTAAATTTTTTTAAGCTATGCGACTCGATTCGCAGTGTATAGTCTAATCTCCATCCTCGGGCGATACACTTTTTTCTTAAATAAAAACAAAAAAATTATTTAAAAAAATGTACTGTTATTTTTTAAATTAAATATTTTAATATTACCTTGGAGACAAAAAGCCAAAAAAATGTTACAACACTTGGGTCATGTGTCTCGACCCAACAGACACGTCCCAGCTTTTTTTCGCATCTTGTAGGAAACGGTCTAACAAACAGTCCTTTAATACTGTAATTTATATACGAACTGGTATACTATAACAACACATGCTATGTTTCAAAGGCAAAGTTTAAAACGTTACAATCTTATGCAAAATACCGAGAGGTATCTAAGTTTTTGAAAAAAATTTACAGATTTCACTCATAGAGTAACTATGGGGACATTGAAAATGACTTGTGTTAGCTCGATAAAATAAAAACATGAATAATCTTGGTGATTTCTAATTTGTATCCTATAGTTGCACCAAAACTTCTGAAGCTGTCTAAGAAACCATTCTTCAGTCTGAAATTACAATATGTAGATATTTTTAATGTCAAATCCCAGTTGTTGGTCAAATTAATGTTGTTCAGTTCAGTTCATTCAATCACGGCGTTGATGTTGAAGAAAATCAAATATTTGCTCAAATTTGCTCAAATTGATTTACAAGTCTCTCAACTTATTGAACTATTTAAATATAGGCAAGTTATTTGATTTACTGTCAAAGTGAACCCTTTTTAACGCGAGACCAAATTTATAAATAATTTGATGTGTAGCTCAAACTCAATGCAAACCTGATTTACCTAATTGTTTTTAGGTTTTCTATAATATTTTGCATTTTGAACTCATCTTTAAATAAATTTAATAAATTCGAGTCGTGTAATTTCTTAAGACAATGTTAATGGTTTTGACAGTTAAACAGTATTCTTTTATCTGAGTATATGAAAAGCAAAGCACCAATTAAGTTGACAGCTGAGTTGACAACCAAATTGAATCGTTTTTTTTTTCATTTGAGGACCTTAAGGTAGAGCTGTAATAGTCGGAAGATGTTGGAAGAAAATTCTCTTACGCATGGAGCGCTCTTCACTTCCGAAAGCAAAAGTAAAAAATTGGTCGAAACGAAGCAAAACTCAATTATGGGCACGTCATATGAATTCTTTGTATTCGTTTCGTTTCGTACGACCACTTAGGTCGGCATCCGACTATTATAGTTCTACCTTTAACCTTGAACATCTGAACATTAGAACTAAATCTATATAAGTTTATTAAAGAAGTTCAATTATATTGCAGTATACCTATGAATATTCTAAGTTCAATAATCGCATTGGCTTAGACGTAGGTAAAGTTTTGTAACATAAATTTATAGCCTGAGATTTTACTTGAATTCTAAGACCTTAACCTCAAAGATCCGATAATTAGAACAGAAGATAAAAGCTTACCAAATAAACCCTTTTCGATATTTATATTTAAGTTGCTTAGGTAAGTTAATCCTACCTCTAGACTGATTAACGTTAACTTAAATACCTTAACCTTCAACAACTTAGAACTAATGTTGTAAGTTTATCAAAGAGAAACGCAAGTAGGTACCTTTGCATATTTCAGGTTCAAAAATAACATTGGTTTGGACGTAGGTCAAGTTCAAAAATCGCATTGGTTAAGACGTTGGTCAAGTTCAAAAATCGCATTGGTGTAGACGTAGGTCAAGTTCAAAATCTCATTGGCTTAGACGTAGGTCAAGTTCCAAAATCGCATTGGCTTAGACTTAGGTTTTTGTGACATAAATTTATAGCCTTAGATTTTACCTTAATTTTAAGACCTTAACCTCAAAGATCCGATAATTAGAACAGAAAATAAAAGCTTACCAAGTCAACCCTTTTTGATTACTACATTTAAGTTGCTTCGCTAAGTTAATCCTACCTCTAGGCTGATTAATGTTAATTTAAATACTTTAACCTTCAACAACTGGCCCTTAGAGCTAATGTTTTAAGTTTATTAAAGAGATTCAAAAGTAGGTATCTTTGCATATTTTAGGTTCAAAAATCGCAATGGTTTGGACGTAGGTCAAGTTCAAAAATCGCATTAGCTTAGACGTAAATCAAGTTTAAAAATCGCATTGGCTTAGACGTTGGTCGAGCTCAAAAATCGAATTGGTTTAGACGTATAGTTCAAGTTAAAAAATCACATTGGCTTAGACGTAGGTCAAGTTCAAAAGTAGCATTGGTTTAGACGTTGGTCAAGTTCAAAAAACGCATTGGTTTAGATGTTGTTTTGTCACATAAATTTGTAGCCTGAGATTTTACCCTAATTCTAAGACATTAACCTCAAAGATCCGATAATTAGAACAGAAGATACCAAATCAACCCTTTTCGATTAGGTATTATATTTAAGTTGCTTCGCTAGGTTAATCCTACTTCTAGCCTGGTTAACCTTAATTTAAATACCTTAACCTTCAACATCTGGCCCGTATAGAACTAAATTTATAAGTTATAATCAAAGAGGTTCAAGTATATAGGTCTCTGTGCATATTCTATGTTCAACAATCGAACTGATTAAGAATGAACTCAAGTTTCGCCACACAAAATTTTGAAGCCTATTATTTAACTTATTTCAAAACCTTAATCTTTAAGATCCGATTATTAGTACAGAAGTAAAAAGGCAACCGCAGAACAACTAAATCAATCCTTTTATATAAATGTACATACATAATGTCATACTAAGGGGTCAAACCTCTTACGTCTCTCAGTCATTCTGAGACATTCCAAACCATTTACATCCACAGGTCCAACGAGTTATGGTAACAAAACGGCGCACTCTAGCGCTAATTGGGTCAACGAGCTTTGTTGCTCGTGATCGCCATTTCTACTTACCTACCTACCTACATACATAATGTATGTACCTATATAGATACGTAGGTATATGATATGAATTTTGTTGGCGAAGCCAATTTTGGTATTCAATTTTTTAAATTTGCAATTATTTATATTGGTGAATTAAACCTAAACGTTTTTCACCTACACTTTTATGTTATTTCAATTATTTTTTAACTGAATAAATTAGTTTGATATTTTACCTTCATTTTAAGACCTTTATTTTAAATATCCGAATGTTAGAACAGAAGTTATAAGCCAACCAAACCAACCTAATCGTACCATTACGAATAATATTTGCAAAATACCTACAACAATTCAATCAACATAACATTTTACAGACATACCTAACCTACTTAATAATGTAGCTATGTATGTATATCATTTTTGTTCCCGATGCGAAGCCAATTTTGTTTGCCACCAGCGGCCAGCCACAATGCAGTGGTGGTTTTTTATTCCACACATTCCACTCCAATCAACGTCTTGCCCACACCCTTGCATCAATGAATATTCTTTGTGGGTACGTTTTTTTCTTTTTCTTTTTGTTTTCTTGTTCCTCACGTCATTTGCCGTGATGAAATTAGTTCTCAAAAGTCAATCTTTCACGATTTTAGTATGAAATTTTGTAAGCTTTTGCAAAAATTTTGATGCAGATTTGTAGCCTGTCATTTTATCTTTAATTATATATCTTAATATTAAGCAACCGATAATTATAACCTGAGTAAAAGGCTTCTAAGTGCGCTCAAATCGAGTGATTTTAAGATTTCATACAAATTCAACTATCCTCCACTGAAGCTCGTCGGTTGGCGACGATCAACGTGTAGGTACGATTCATCGATTGTGTCTTTAGGTTCATTTTGGCATTTTCTTTGGTAACACCAACCAAAAATTCGATCCTGAGCCCCCTATACGCTAGAGTTCATTTCGTTCATTTGTTATATATTCATTTCTTCATTTAATCATTTTGGTAACACCATATTTTTCTCAAAACGACCCTATAAACATTTTCAATGTTAAAAAAAAAAAAAACGATTTTAGCTGGGTTTTCATAAATTGGAAATGTTTTCAAAAGGAATGTACCAAACAAAAATATCAGCTCTACTATAGTACCTACCAAAAATGTCAGAAACTTTAATTTACAGACTTCTGTAATTATCCTTTCAATTTTGATATTTCTGTCCTTATGTTACAAAAATATCAACAGAGTCGGTATACTAAAAGAAAGATTGTTATCTTTGGGAACCAAAAACAACCTGTTTTAATAAGATTCTTTCAATCCTGTCTAAAACAGGACTTCTTTTATGAATTCTGGAGAATCTGAATTCATTTTTTTTACTTTTAAAATCCAACAGGTATAATATGGGCATTTTAGGTACTTCTCCGTCAAATGCTCATGTAGATCTAAATTTCTACAAACAAAAATCCTTTAAAAATACAAAATCCATTCAAAGGTAATCACTAGGTTTTCAATAATATACTCAACGTAATTAAGTCCTCTTTCACAATCAAGCATCTCTATACTTCTACCAATCGATAAACCTATTGAATATGGCATAGTTAAACAAAAACCATGAATAAAATTACAAACAAATACGTATACAGATCCTGTGTTTCTATTCAAAAGCTCTACGAGCAGGTATATTATGCAGAGTTAACTTTTCAACAACAAAAAAAACGGTATACGAATTAGATTCTCATGAGTGAATCATTGAATCCATTGAACCTCAAAACAAAATCCCCATTCATCAACCTTTAATCGGAACATTAACATGAATGTATAAATGTGTTTTACACTGCACATTATTCTTCTGTAGCATTTTGTTTTAACATTTTCTTTCTCAAAAAAAAAAATAGAACCAAAATAAATACAAATAAAATGCATGACTGCATCGCTAGAACTTGCTCTTATTGTTCATAATTTTATAAATGTGGACAATGGTAATTATTCGTAGAGTGGTAGAGAAATATGTCAAAAATAAGTACCTTATCTTGTCTTTGATTTTTTTTTGTTAATACAAAAATTATTTGAAATTTTTTATATTTTATATTTTTTGCTAGTAAGAAGTTGGTACTTGATTGTATAATTCTAGCATAAAAATCAGTGAGTTACGGCAGTAACCTAAAAATATGGATATTTTATAAAAATATAGAACAAACGTATTTTATTTAGTTTGTGATTTTTGGCAAAAATCTGAATTGCAGATTTTTGCACATACTTTAAATATATATGTACGAAGTTCAATTAAAATCGTTAAAGTGGTTTTTGAAAAAAATTCGAAAAAAAACAAAAACATTTTTTAACAAAAAATTTTTCCTCGGTAATTTACAAATTACAAATAATATACAAATTTGAGGGCGAGAAAAACCGCTTTATTTATTTCTTTACAGGCTCTAGATCGATGTACAGGGCACGTATACATTTATATTATACAGACGCACTGACCAACACGAAAAACGGTCATGGTATGGCGATAACCAATATTTTTTAACTTCTTTTTGAAATATTTTTTTTTCACGAAACCAATACTTGCCCTATAGAGGAAGTAAACAAAAAATTACTAAGTGAATAAATTCAGTTTTGCATTTATCGGCCCTAGAGCTACCGAATGCATTGCACAATGCACATACATATATATTGTTTGTGTAATAAATTCCCTTTGACCATATTCGAATGTCACTTTTTCCTCGCATCAGATAAATTAATTAAAAAAACAAAAGAGGACACAAAAAATAATGAATTAAATCAAGTTCTTATTCGTATTTTGTACGGCGCGGCGCGGCGCGGCGCGGCGTCCACAGTGACTACACCAATCCATCAATTAAAATACGTACTCAGCTGTTAATCCTCGAGCTAAAACTTTTGTTATATTGTATTTCATCCTTTAATTGTGGCGGAAGGAATATATATATGAACAAAACATTTAACACAAAAAAAAGGCTGTTGATCTGTTATTGTAATTTAATTGTATGTAAAGGCAATTATTTTCAATCAAAACCCGCAAAGTGGTAATGGAATTATTGGTTCAACTGGTATAATCTTCCCTTTATAGTTTATATTTAAATTGTCTCGATTTAAAAAAAAATTTTCTCATAAATTGAGATTTGTTTAAGGAATCAAATGTTGTTGGTTTCAAAACAATTTCAGCGGTTGTTTAATGACCCTCACTAGTCAACTGATGAGTCCAAGTGAGATCGCCGGGACGAAACGCCAAATTTTTGTAGGACTAAAGGCCGTTAAAAGCTATTTTGAATCAATAATTCAACAAGTCCAAATAAAATAGTACTAAGTTTTCTAAAAATAAATAAAAGATATTATTTTAAATAACTTAAAAAAACACTTATTTTATTTATTTATTTACTTAAATGCATTTCGGAAGCATAGCTAACAGAACATAGCTTTGAAGCATAGCTTCCGAAATGCATTTAAGTAAATTAATAAATAAAATAAGTGTTTTTAAGTTATTTAAAAAAATATCTTTTATTTATTTCATGAAAAAAACACGTTCAAAATCTCCAATATCAAATCTAAGTTTTCTACTTGGCTGATGTATTTCAGTAGATAGTACATATATAGAATTTGTATTATTAAAAAAACCTTCTTAGACTTTATTTTTAATTTTATTGATTTTAAAACTATTTTAAATTCTTTTAAAATCAAGAGTCAAATTCAAACCTTTAAACCACAGTGTGGTGCCATATGAGATCAAGTTCGTGTGACTCATTCGTGCATATTATTATTTTTATTATAAAAAACAAAATTCTTTATAATTATGAAAACAATTAAATGGCGAAATGATCTATTAGCATAATAATAACAAGCCTTATAGACATATTTTGCGACATATTAGAACTGCAAAACGTTATTTCGCACAAAAAAAATTAAAAGTAAAAACAAACAAAAAACTAACTGATTTTTGCGAATTGATTCAAAGTATTTTTGAAAAAAAGCGTAATATTTAAACTCCAAAATGTTAAATGCTCAGTAATATAATGAATAAAAAAGAAAACGTTAATTGGTCAATTAAATAAGGATCGCGAATTAAACGAAATATTAAACGAAACAAAGAAATAACGAATTTTGACAAATTTTGGTGACCCAGTTTTTATAAATAATTTCTTAAAAAAAAAAAAAAAATAAATACATACTCTAGATATTTGAAGCATAATAGACCTATAAATGTATAGCAGTGCACTTTATTATTCACATTATTCATTTATTCAATTAGATATTTCAACTAGCTTGAAAAAAAAATCATTATCAAAAAAACAACTTCTAAGGATAATCATATTCTCAGAATGATTTATTTCTCACCCCGAATTTCTGTATATATTTTCGCAATCTCAATGCGGGAACTCTGTTCTGCTGTTATATACATGGGTGTGTTGCCCAATGATCTGTAAGAACATTAATGACCTGTTCGTGCGAGTGCCTATTAAGTGTCAAGTATCACGTTAAAACGCGATTGCCTCTCTTATATAGCTACACATTTTGACATCACAAAACCACAATAATAATATTAACCTCAAAATTGCACCACCATCATCAACAAAAATGTCCGAAACCAAATCCGCAAAACTCACTCAATCAACCACATTTTACGATCGCATTTTATCGGCATTTTCATTACGACTATTTGGACATAATAAATCCAAGTAATTGTTTCCTTCATCCGACCGAGCTACGACCCACTATAACCGGCTGCACTGCATCATACATATACAATCAAACTACCTATATCCTATACATATGTATATGTATATAAAAAAAAAAGTCAATCATGTACGCCCATTTCCGTTCCGTATACTTGAGAAAATTCATACATATACATAGGTACATAATATTGTTAGAATTGGCGAGGGGCTAAAAATCTCAAGCACTCCCAAAACACTCAATAAAACTCGGTAAACTCCAAAGGTGATTTATTTAACTGCTTCTTCACTTTAGGCACACTCATCCATGGATGAGTTTTAGTATATCTCTTCATCGTTTCGTTTGGTTCTTGCCTTGGTGATGGTGTAGGTACGTATAGTCCTATCATTTTGAAATCCCTCCAATAATGTATTAAGCCACGAAAGGAGCAAATATACCTCGCACAATTCTAGCCTTATGTATACCGAAGTCAAGTCTATAACAATTGCGAATGAGTATGTAAATCGTCAAACATTTTCTATACAGTCGTCGTCCTTGAAAGATTTTCTTTTTTTATATTTTCTCGATTTGCCTGATTTCAAGTTGATTGGCCATTTTACGCCCAGCTGCTCTGCACTCTCTCGTATCCTGGTTAAGAAGAGTATTGGTATAAGGCATAGGTATGTAAGAAATAGACATTATAAGGACGACACACAAGAATATTTGCATTCGATTCCGGGCAAATCCTATGATATTCAGGACAATGTCTCGTGGAAAGTGTGTCACATTTACACATTGTTGTTGTTTGTGTAGGTGGTGATGGTATGGCAGTGCAACGCCAGCGGAGGGTCTAAGAATAAAATTCTGTGGAAATTTCATATAAATAGCACCCATATTCTATATATGTATTGTATATGTAGGAGCATCGTATACCCTTAAAACCGAAGCCCTAACTTAAAGTGCTAATGTCAATTTCCTAGACACTATAGACAGGCAGACTATATATAGGAAGAAATACTTCCTTGCCAATATGGTATTATCTGCACGCACAGAGAGAGAACATTCTTTAAAGATGCATAAAAGTGAATTGGAAATTAAATATTTTTTTTTTGTAGTTGTTTTTGTATTCTTTGAGCACGACAGACAGGATGGGATCTAATCTCTGCCCTTAGTCCTTCTCTTCAAAGAATATCCATCCAATTTGACGTTTGATAAGCAAATGAGGCAAAAGGATATAAGGATGAATCGAATATTTTTTTAGCTGTATATCTATAAAAAAGTAAAAAGATTCAACAGGGTATTTCTGCAGAGGATAATATGTACTTTTTGAGGCGAACAATGTTTTTTTTGGAAAATATTTTTGAAATTTTTGTGGAAATTCCAAATAGTACGGCCTGTGGAATTTGTTTGGTTAGCGTCTGCCACGTGTCTATCATATGTTATTTTTTTTTGTCTGTTGTTGGCACGAGTGTTGTTCGACTTTTTTACTTAACTTTTTTTACATAGGTTTTTACGTGATTTACATAAGTTTTTTACCAGCTGTTTTTTAATTATGCGTAATAACTTAAAAAAGGTAAAAAAGTAGAAAAAACGCGAAAATTAATTCAAGATTAAGGATGACAGTTGGATGAAAAACTATTGAGTTTTTATTTTATTTTCGATAAAATGATTAAAAAACAGATTCATAATCTATTTCAGTCCAAGTTTTTCAATATAAAATGCTTCAATTATTTATTTATTCTTTCGATATTTTTGAACGTTTGCCAAGTTTTCTTTATTTACTTAAATTTTGACAGATGCCTCTCATTTTCTCTATTTTTTCTCAATTATTTAATTTTCAATTTACCCGTTTACCGTTTTTACGAGTTTTTTACGTTTTTTAAGTTTTTACGGGATTCTTACGTTTTTTACACATATTTACGCGTTTTTTACCCACTTTTACGAAGAAAAGGTAAGCAATAGTTTCTTACCTGGATTTGAACAACACTGGTTGCCGGTTGGCACTTCAATTTTTGTACAAGTTTTTCTTTTTTTGTTAATTCCAGGATAGCTCCAGCACAATTAGACAAACAAATACTGAAGCTGAATTTCGATGAAGAGATCGATTTGTATATGTCTTTATCATTTTCTAGATTGTTTTACCCTGATTTATGAGACTGTTTTTCTTCGAGGCTGCATGAGGTAAGCTCACCCGTGTCTATAGGATTCTTCCTAAAGAAGTAACAAAACTTGAGTTTTGAGGGTTTTAACTCTGAATAAAATAGTTTTTATACATAATTTCCATCAATTATAATTTCCCATTGGAAAATATTGTAACTGGTCCGATTTGTCAAATCAAAAATTTCAACATATCTCCAGGTTTTGAGATCCCAAGATTCAAGAATCCGAAAATATCGTTTTTAGAGAGATGTCTGTACACGTTCGTAATATTTTTTTTATCGTTCACCGTATATCTCGAAAACGAACAAAGATATCGACTTGAAATAAATCTCATTTAAAAGATAATAACGCCATGAAGTGCAGAAAGGGTTTTCAAAAAAAATTAACTAGCGGATATCTTACAACAGCAATTTAAAAAAAATTAAATATATATTTGATTAGGTACTGATATTATATATTTTTAAAAAATTTAGAGATAAATAAAATAAAAAACTACAAGAAAATTCTAGAAATTATTGAAAACGTTTTTTGGTTCGAATATCTTTAGAACAAACTCTGATATCAAACCCGGACTAATTTTATTCTAAATACAATAAAATAGTCAATAAAGTTTGTCGCAACATTCAATTGACAGTTTTTTTAAAGCATCAAAATACCAAAATAAAACTACTAAAATTTGTTCAAAATTGTTTTTCTGCCCAAAATTAAAATATCTCGAAAACATACAATGCTTAATTCAACTCCACAATAATTTTATTTTACACACAATGGTGTTACTAAGAATTGATGGGGTTTGTAAAAAATTCAATTAACAAATTTTTTTTAAGCAAAAAAACTACCAGAAACTACATACCAAAAATTGTTGAAAAATGTTTTTCGTCTCGAATATTTCGACAGTGAAAACTGATTTCGAAATCGAGCTTATTTTATGCTAAACACAATGACGTTTTCATATAACTCATAAAGTTTGTAAAAAACAATCAACTGACAGTTTTTTTTAAACCAACAAAATTCAAAACAGGACTACTAGAAATTGTTCAAAAATGTTTTTTCGGCTCAGAGATCTCAAGAAAAAGAAATGATATCGACAACGGAATGATTTTATTTTACACAAAAAGCCATAAGTAACTACTGACAGGGTTTAAAAAAAATCAAATGATAAATTTTTTTTTGTCAAGTAAAAAACTACCATAAACTACAAACAATTGTTAAGAAATGTTTTGCTCGAATATCATCAGAACAAACCCTCGCCTCGGTGTGTTTTTTTCATTGCTGCATATCCCTTGACAAACAAAAACAATTTGATTGCTGGCGAAAAAGAAGTCAGTAAAAAATAGATGGCTGTGCTGGCGATAGAAATTTGAATTATTGAAATGAACGTATAGATTGAGTAATCGTTTTATTCACACTTGTGCTGCCTTGTCTATGCAGCAATGAATAAAACACACCTACTGATTTCGAAGCCGGAAAAAATGTATGCTAGACTCAATGATATATTTAACAAACGTTAAAGTTTGTAGAAATATTCAATTAACATTTTTTTTAAAGTAACAAAATTGCAAAATAAAATTAGATGCTAGAATTTTTCAAAAATATTTTTCAACTCGAATATCTCGAAAACAAACAATTCTATCCGCTCCGGAATAATTTTATTTTATACATATAGTAACAAATATAGTAACAAAGAATTGATGAGGTTTTTAAAAAAAATCAATTGAACATTTTTTTTAAATCCAAAAAATCTGCAAAAAATAATTCCAAAAAAGTTGAAAAATATAATTAAATATAATTAAAAATTTAAACTTTAGTTTTCACTTCGTCACATATTGAAAACCTGATAAGGTTTTGCAGCTTTTGAATTAGGAATTTACTTATTACAAAAAAAAAACATCGGGTGTCTAGATTACAAGGGAACCAAAGAAAAAAAAAACAAAACAGGTTCGGGGGAACCTTAAAATACTATGTCCCTAGCACGCAATCTAGGAAATAAATCGGTCGGAAATCTCGAAGGAGAACCTTGTTCAGTGAGCTTCATGAAGAAAAGCCACAACTAGGGCGACCATATCTATCCTCAATGAAAATAGGACCCCCGAAAAAATATTTTCTTCCAAGAACTATTGAACCATTTTGCCTTTGGTTGTACAACGTGTCCCAAAATTCACAAAAGGTGCTGCCAATAAAAAAAAGACAGCTTGACAGTTGAAAATGAAGCGCTATATAAGACAACATCTTATTATTATTAAGCAGCAGTTTCAATAAATAATTAAGGTGATTTTCAAAAAAAAAAATAATTTTCAGAAGAAATATTTGACTGTTAACAATCATCGGGGCGAAACGCATATATGAACACTTTTATGCTGGTTTATATTTATTTTCGTGATTTTAAATCATATTTATTAAAATAATTTTCAGCGATGAAACTCATTTTCGTTAACCTTCAATAAGTTGTCACATTTGGCATTCAGAAAATACACAAGGGATTGTTGAGAAACAAATGCATCAACAACGTTTCAATATTTGGTGAGGATTTTTGGAAATTGAGTGCTGCTGTATCAACTATATTCAATCATACTTTTGCGGAACGGTCATATAAAAAATGTAAACAAAAGAGAAGGTACATGTGCCACCAAAGCCGAGGAAGCGTTTTCCCAATATTCTATTCCAGAAGCATAACCCTATATTGCTTATTTAATGAACCAATACAAAATAAAAAAATTATTTCTTGCGTGAATTTTTGGGACACCTTTTATTGTATTTTATTTTCATTAAATTGTCGGTTATTTTTAAAATTTTGTTGTAAAACTTAATATAAGACATATTTTGTTTTGATTTAGGAATGAGTGAATTTATAGTTCAATTTTTTAGTTTTGAAAAGACTTTTAAGACCGTGTTCACACGAAAATAATTTTTTTTATTGTTGTTTTGTTTCAATAAAGACTTTGAAAATTTTAGAACCTGAAATAGAGGACAAATTGCTTATATTTTTCAAAAAGATACCGGACAAAAGTTTATTAGGTCTAAAAGAGGACACCACCTCTTAAAAGAGGACGTCTGGTCAGCCTAGCGATAGCGGGCTTCAGTCAGGAATCCTAAATGAAAACTTTGTCTCTAGCACACAACCTATGGAAGAAAACGGTCCGAACTTTTGAAAATAACCTTGTGCCGCCTGAAAAGGGAATAAGAGGAACTACACAGTTAAGGAAATAACCTAAGGAATTAAACGGTCGAAATTTTTGGAAAGAACCTTATTTCCTATAAATGAAATGGGCGGAAATTATTATAAATATATATACAATTAATAATCCGAAATACCTTATCAAGGTTTTTGCTACGACACGATCTTAAATTATGTATATACAGTAGATGCTCGATATAGTGAAATAATTAAAACCAGCCCTGTTCACTATTTCGAGAGAGAAACTAAAAAGGCTTTTCAGTGTGATTTTGATACAAAACGATTTTTTTTATTTATTAAAGCGTAAAAGAATTTCAGTTCGGGTAAAAAAAACATAAATATTTTATAATATTATAAATAACATACAATAAACGTTATTTTTCATAAAAACGAAAAACTTCATAGCTCCCGGTACAAATTATTTTTTTTTTTTTAATAAGAATGAAATCACTAATTAAATTGATTTGCACTGCTTTTTCTTGTAAATGTTTCGTAAATATCTTTAAAAAAAAAGTCAAAAATGCTGTAAACGCATTGCTGCTGGCATAATCTTTTTATTTATTGAAAAAAAAAAATGTGAGTTCACTATATCGAGATACCTTTTGTTCACTATTTAGAGTTGTCTGTATAAAATTTTGTGTGTTCACTATACTGGATAGTTCACTATACCGAGATTCACTATATCGAGCGTCTACTGTACTTTAGATTTGTACCCACACTGAGACGAGAATGAAAGACAATTTTTCATTTTCTTCACTTCCTCTTAATAAATTCCCGGCTATAAATCAGAAGTTCAGCTTAAATGACTATATAGATGATGGAAAGTGAATTCTGCAATATGCTTTATATGAGATCGTCTGGATATATGATTAGGGTAGCTTCATTACAATGTTCAAGAAGACGCTTTACTGCACCATGTTGAAGACTTTTTTGACATAAACGGTATTCGTACGATCCTTGTTGAACCTGATTCCAGTGAAGCAAAAACTAGATTTCGCAATAAATATGGCTCGTATCTAAAGGTGCATAAGCACCTTTGAAATCGATAAGAGAAGTACGCATATGGTGAGGATCGATTTAATATTTCTATTTTTTATTCCAAGTTTGAATATTTTTTGTGCACCTATTAGCACTATCAAATTGTTGACGAATGGCTTCAGACGTTCACAACAATGTGGCAGAAAGGAAATTGTTGGTAATACTAAAGAGACATTTTAGTATTCGAGCAGGTCAGAAGATCTCCATTCTTTAGGGTCATACCAAAACTACTTTGGCTACATTTTTATGGCGCATTCTTTTCTAATGATGTGCTGACCATATTTCTCTGTAGAGTTGAGGTATATCTATTCGTTACAAAAGCAAACACTAATTAGTACTTTATATCCGTCATAATAATCGTTGAACTATAAATTTCTGGTTTAAAATCTTCCGACTGAAGAATGCTTTCGTCCATCTTCTTCAATACTTAATTTTTCTTTAAACCTATATGAGATCTTTTGAAGGTAGGTATCACAATATAAATTAATTTTTAAACGTCCTTTAGAATCCAAAGGACATTCAAACCTGTTTTAATTTTCATTTCTTCATATTAAATATTTATACAAATCCCACAAAGACTATATTATAACAAAAAAGAAATACAATCAAAACTCTTTGAGCCTTGATACCTATGTACCTAGCTCGTCTTATATGTTTTCTTTTTCTTTTTTTATTTCTAACAAAAAACTCATCGGATTAGAATGAGATAAGCGAATTAAGGTGCAAACACTAATTACCTTAATGCACGTCTGCATTGTGCTTTCAGATCAGCCAGCCAAAAACAAACAAAGTCGACATCAAGCTCTTGTGGAATTGGTATGGGATGTATGTTCTATCTATGTACGTATATACCTAGTCGCTATTAAGGACGATAAGCTTTTGTAAATGACACAGGAATGACCATCGTGCGGTATTAAATGAACTCTATATCTACACAACATATCCTTGTTTCTCTTTCATAATACATATATATGTTTTAAATATAGATGCATATATCCTTTATAGAGAGTGTCCTGTATCATGGATGATGATATGGCAATGAAGGGGGCATGAAGATGAAAAACATTCAATTCAAAACAAAGCTTACTTATACCTTCCTATAAAGATAGGGGTAATGGGATGCCTGCTAGCCTTAGACTGTCTGTGTGTTTTGTTTGTCTAGATTTACGGTATATTCCATATATAAGAGAGAAACAAATATTTGCGAACCCCTTCGCTTACAAACCTTTTCTTTTGTACCAAACCGCACATACTATACTACATAGAGCTAACATCAGACATATCCTTATAGGTATAGCTGATATCTATAGTATCCCCGTTCAACCTTGCTCCATATTAATTTATCTTTTAGAAAACACAACGCAGCTTTTATAATGCAAAAGGAACTTAAACTTTCTGTGTATCTTTCTGTATGTCGTATATATGCAAGGTTTTCTTATTATTTTTTTTTTTTTTACTCTTTTATTATTTTTACCGTATCAATATTTGTTTTTGGGATTTTCTCAACGAGCAAGGGACACAGAGTCGAACAAACACACAAAAACTCCAGTATGAGTCAGAGACCACCTTGGTGATCCTTTTTTCCGGCTATAATGTATGTGGATTGAAAAATTTCGCACATGAGTGTACTTCTTTCTACACACACAGACATTTATGTAGCTTTTAGTTTGCTTTTGTCTGATTTTAATAAACCCGAAATAAACATGCATTCTAATTGCATCCTTGAGTCCTGCAAAAAAAAATTAAATAACTTAGCACAAACACACTCCTGTTCTGACTGCAAAAAACATGACTCGGTTTGCTTGCTTTGCTTCCGTGCTGCAGATGCCGATGCCGCCGCAGCCGACACCACCATCATCCGCCATTTCATATATCCTGTTGCTCAGTGCTCAGTTTGTTTGCTCATAAAGCACACTCGCTTGGTAGTTTGGTTATAATTCAGTTTGTGTGCGGTCTTAGCCCAACAAATGAAATAAGGATTTTATTATCTTAATTTCTCCCTTGGTTCTAATTCCAAAGGATGCAAAAAAAAAAAAAAAATAATAATAATCTAACCACCACTGTTCTGCATTATTCTTTTATAATTTTCTATTTTTTATCTGTGCATCCTTAAATAGAATCATCAAGACTCTCTACGCGGCAATGACGATGTTTCCTTTTATAAAGGATCATAGAAATGTCATACCTAACCTATACACATATACTACCTAATAAAGATAAATAAATTAAAGGACACACATTAAGCTGGCGGTATAGTGGCATCAGCAATGGTGGGATCCATCGTCCTTGCCATTTGGATTTTGTTTCCTTGTTATACGGGTGTTTGGCACTACCGACACCACCATATCCGACATACATACCTATACAGTCGTTTCTGGAGGGTATATCTGTATATATTCTCTGCGGGAGCAATTCGACTGACCCCAATTGGATTTCATTTCAGTTTATGGTGTCGCATATCGGACGCTAGATAATCCCTGTGCACACGTTTATATTTACTCTCTCCCTCTCTCCCTGGTGTTTAGACATCAGGAACAGGACATGGAATATCACAGAAACCATCAGGGCAGAGGTGAGAGTCGAGTTGGCGTAATTTTTTTTTTACTATGAAAGTTAACATTTTGTGGGTGCATTGGATGTGGCTGCAACACTGATCCTATATACAGTCAATGGGTCACAAATGGCATAAAAGGCTCTAAAATGTGATGGTATACTGTGATTGTTATGGGTAACGATTAATGCCATAGTGCAGTATAGTATTCTATAGTTGGCCATCAGAATGGTGTTTTGAGATTTTAAAATCGATAGTAAATTGCTTCTGTCCTTTTACATTCTAGAGAAAAAACAGAGTAGGTATAGGTACCTATAAGGCTCAAGCTTATAATTGGAACTTATGTAGGGAGTTTATTTATATATCAGAACTTGGATTCACATAGAGAAGATTGTTTACTGGGGAATATACATATTTTCTTGTTATGAAAGAATTTTTTTTTTAAATTGCTATTCATGATGATCTTAAGCGATTCGATTTGATCTTAATTGGAAGGAAATATTCGCGAAATATTTATCCATGATTTTTTAAAAATAAGTTAAGGTAGGTAAAAACATTGGAATTTAAGATCAGTAACAAACATTTTATAGGAACAAGCGATGTATACACAGAAATAGTTATCGAATTCAGGTACATTTTACGTGTCATCTTCCAGTTAAGTGAGAAAATTAAGGTAATAGACTGAACATCAGCTGTGCCTAATTTTTTTATTTTTTCATAAAAGATGAACAATTAAATGAACCACCTTAATTTTTTTTTTGACCACCCATAGTTATCGGAAAAATCGATTTTGAATAATGAGGGCCGACAAACGAAAGCTTCTCCCAAAAAAAAACGATTTTTCGAAATTCTCGATTTGTCTGTTTTTGAAAATTATTATTCACAAACCCTTTAACTTTTTTGACTACTTCTAAAAATATTTTTTTTCGGGTTTTGAAAAAAAAACGATATTTTTTTCTATTTTTTTTAATTTCTGAAATTTGAAAAGGAGAATTGTATAAAAAAGACATTTTTCTAAATTGAACAGTCTTAAGAATTTTCCTAAATTTAAAAAAAAATATTTTTTTTGTGAAAATTAAAAAAAAATATTTTCTGAGAAATTAGAATGGTATTCAAAAATAAGTAGATTTTTGTATTTTTATACAATTATCACCTTTCAGATTTTGTATCTGAAATTAAAAGAATTAGAAAATTAAAACTAATTAGATATTTTGTTTTTTTATTTTTTTAAAAATCAAAAAGAAAATATTTTTAGTGGTGGTCAAAAAGAAATACATATTTTTTATAAAATTTGAATAACTCGATTTTTTGAGGCAAAGTGTTTTTAAACCCCTTTTTTTCCAAATTTGCATTTCAAATTTTTTAGGAGTATTTAAAAAAATTTTAAGTGTGACAAAAAATGTTCAAAAAAAAAACCCATAAATGGAAAGGATTTATCAAATTTGATAAATTTTACTTTAATGTTTTTAATGTTATTTAGCTATCTCTGAATAAAAAAAAATTCTTAGTTTCTTTTTATGGTGCATTAAATTAGTTCCTTGGGTCCCCATTTTTAACTTCCCATTGGAAGTTAATTTAATTTTTTCGAATCGAAAATTTTGACATATTTCGACGTTTCAAGGTCCCAAGAATCCAAATTCATCGTTTTTAGATAGATGTCTGTATATGTACATTCGTACGATACTGACTTTAAATAAATTTTATTTTACAGATAATAACGTCATAAAGTGCGGAAAGTTGTTTCAAAAAAATTTAGTCAGCGGTTTTTTACTATAGCAATTTCAAAAAAAAAAAATCTAAAATGCCATTTGTCTCGAATATCTCGAGAGCAAGAAATGCCAATGACTTCAGTTTAATTTTATTCTACTAATTATGACGTAATGAGGATTTGGAAGAATTAAAAAAAATTACGTTGTTACACCGAAAAAAATAAATGGTAAATACAATGAAAAAATTTGTATATGCTGAGAAAACATTCGTTCATTTGCTCCACGAATGTTTCTCGTACATTTGATAAACATGCATTTGTAAATTGCACGAATGATATTTTGAAAGTAAAATACGAATGTTTTCGTATATCTTGCAAAACTTTCGTATCCCTAACAATTAAAAAAAATTTGTACAAGATACGAAATTGTATTGTAGAATTGTAGAATGAACGATCTAGCTATAGTAACTTGAAAAATATGTTTGTACTATTTACGAAACATTTGTGATTTAAGATCCTTTATTTTTGTAGAATACACGATTATGTTTCTATAAACTACAAATTTATTTGTATTTCAATAAAATTGAATCCGTAGTTTATAGGAACATAATCGTGTATTCTACTAAACTAAACGATCTTCAATCACAAATGTTTCGTAAATCGTACAAATGCTTTTGTTTGCATTAAAATTAATGTCATTGGTTGTAATAAATACTTCCTTTATTGGTTGAATATAGCAAATGTTTGAAATATTCACAAGTTTGTAGCATTGGCACAGAATGTATAAATGTGTTTACCTTATGTCAGATGGATTAAACCACAAACTTAAAATAAGAAAACTTTGGTTAATTTGTACGTTGGTTTATTTTAAAATTAATTAAAAACAAAAACTTTAAACCTAAATCACTTTTTATCATCGTCACGAGACATCTTTGCTTCTTCTTTTGCAACTATAACTATTAAAAATGGTAATTTTGCAAAATGTTTAAAAGAATAATGAAAGTTTATTTACATTTTATTTCATTAAGCAGTGCATATAGCTACTGTTCTCCTTGTTTTACCACCAAGAATGTTAAAAATTTGTTATGAATTCCTACAAGCAAATCGCATCAGTTAAAAATATAGAAAGAATGTAGGAACTTACCGTCTGAAAAATTATCCTTTTTATTTAATAATATTTCGTACAATTTAATTTTATTAAGATTTCTGGCATTTTTGAAATGATTTGCCAAAATTTTGTCTGTGACCAATGTCCAAAAACCGTATTAGTCCACCGAAAAAGGACTTAAAAATTCAAATTCGTCAATTATTTAACACCGATATAACGATATAACATAAATAGTGAATACACTTACCAAAATACAATTATAAACCTTTTTTTATTTCGTTTTTTGTTTCTAGTTTTCCTTTTTATTTACTTTCATAGTTTTATTACTTTGTTTTTATTAACTTTTGATTTTTTTTTTTAATGAAATAAAATTAAAATCGTTTGTGTTTTACGAATGGTAAAAAGTAGGAATAATAATATACAAAAAAAATCGTAAATAATACAAATGTATGCTTGGAAACACAAAACGTTAGTATAATGTACGAAAACACATTCATGGCATTAAGACTGTTTTCGTGAATTTACAAAATATTTGTACTTTTACGAAATCCTTGGTCAGAAAGAAATGTTTTGATGTACTATTGAAGACTTTCGTATATAATTACGAATGGTAAAAACCTAGTTTTGTTACAAAACATTTTGTGAGAATTACAACTGTATTTCGTATCTACACAAAATATATTTTGTATAATTTACGAAATGTTTAAAATTTTTAGTTTTACAAAATCATTCGTAAAAATATTCGAAAATTGAATATGCATTTTTCTGCTATCATCAAAAGTGATATATTGAGTACAGTTTACAAATTTTTTGTACAAATCACGAAACATTCGTGTGGAAAAGCGTTACAAATGTGCTTTCGTAAATTTTACAAATTTTTCGTATTTCTGAATTTTTTGATCTCCATGTTGGCTACGAAAAATTTGTTTATTTTACAAAATTTGTATATTAAACGAAAAATCAATCTACGAAAATGTTTCGTAGTGAATTTACGAAATTTTTTTTTTAGTGTAGCTACTGATGAAGTTTATAAAAACATTCAATTGACAAAAATGCAAACAAAAACGGTTTTTGTTTTTATTCTCGAATATCTCTAGAACAAACAGCCCATTTTTGGCCTTCACATAATTGGACAATTAGTATAATGTACGAAAACACATTCATGGCATTAAGACTGTTTTCGTGAATTTACAAAATATTTGTACTTTTACGAAATCCTTGGTCAGAAAGAAATGTTTTGATGTACTATTGAAGACTTTCGTATATAATTACGAATGGTAAAAACCTAGTTTTGTTACAAAACATTTTGTGAGAATTACAACTGTATTTCGTATCTACACAAAATATATTTTGTATAATTTACGAAATGTTTAAAATTTTTAGTTTTACAAAATCATTCGTAAAAATATTCGAAAATTGAATATGCATTTTTCTGCTATCATCAAAAGTGATATATTGAGTACAGTTTACAAATTTTTTGTACAAATCACGAAACATTCGTGTGGAAAAGCGTTACAAATGTGCTTTCGTAAATTTTACAAATTTTTCGTATTTCTGAATTTTTTGATCTCCATGTTGGCTACGAAAAATTTGTTTATTTTACAAAATTTGTATATTAAACGAAAAATCAATCTACGAAAATGTTTCGTAGTGAATTTACGAAATTTTTTTTTTAGTGTAGCTACTGATGAAGTTTATAAAAACATTCAATTGACAAAAATGCAAACAAAAACGGTTTTTGTTTTTATTCTCGAATATCTCTAGAACAAACAGCCCATTTTTGGCCTTCACATAATTGGACAATAAGGTCTTCGTAGATTCATTGAATTTTGATTTTTCTTATTACAAAATAACGTTGAGTCCCTAGTTTCCAAGGTCAACGGTAATTTACCAGTGTAAGTCGCACCCAGTCTCTTTTTATGTCAAAAATGAAAACATTTTAAGGAGTGTATAAAAAAAACGTGATCTGTCAAGAAATATGAAACTTTTTATTTACATTTAAGAACTTTAGAATTAAAGACTTGATGACTAGAATTCAAATTCAAAGCTTTTAACCTCATATTGACATTCATCATTTAAACTTGGTCCAAATTGTATTGAAAATAACCTGTCCATACATCTCTCCTGTAGAATTGACTGCTTGCTACACGACAGGAGAAATATGGCAAGAACTTTGTAGAATGTCTTTTACTTATAAAACAAAATGACTAGAGTACGAAATTTCGCATAAAATCTCGCACTACGTTATATCTCAATAACAAAATCATAGTTTCCGAAGTGTGTTGAACGAGTCGGTTTTTGCGTTCACAATGCAGAATACCTACACCACCTAAGCCTATAAACACATAAATACATTTGGTGGGCACGACTACTCGTAGAGAAGCAGCACCTATGGTGATTTACATCTGTCAACCATTCCTTTTGAGGTGTTTCTCAAGCAGTAGTGGATGGAACATACAATTTTCTACCAAACCTGAGTGGCTAAAATGAGAGGTACTTTTTCATGACAAAATTTATAAATTCCTCGCAAGTGGCAGTTTTGCCCTGAAAAATACATTTATACGTTTTATTCGGAAGAGGCTGAAAATCTAACCCATGACCTTCGGCAGGAAAGTTCATTGCACTTTACTAAAACAAATAAATTAGGATTAAACTAAATTGCTTTCATCATTTAAAATTAAGTAATGTCTATTTAAATTGCATGGTTTTATTTGTATAATTCTTCATTCCATTATCAGGAAAATCAAACCAATCAAACTTAATTTTCCTTAAAAAAAACTTAACAAAAAAAAAGCAGACAAACTACTCATAATAACACAAAAAACCCTTTATGAGCGTAAAACTACCCTCCATCATAAACCACTTTTTGACTTCGAAGAAAATTACTTCCGTTTGGAGTTTTATTAAAACGACTTAGTTTTTATTAACTTTCCCCTTTTAACCACCATCACCAATCACCATCATCATGAATAGTATACATATGTAGGTATATTAAGACCTCCCAAAAGACGGCCAGCAACATGGGCAGATTAAAAGTCAATTTAACTCCAAACAATCCCATAAAACTTCATTGCTGCACGCTTATGCTTAACTTTATGCTTCTCTTTTTGTATGAGTTAGTATTATACGAATATATTATATAGAGCTTGAACGAAAAACGACCATCACCCAAAGTTGGTCCGCAAATGTTCCATACATACATATTTATTATATAGTTATGGTAATAAAGCGCCGACATCAATTTACTAAATGAACATGAATCAGAGCGAGCGCGGCACAATTTTCAAATTACACCCATCAGACCTTTGATCAATCCTATTATATACGAGCCAGGCTATAGGAAAATAACTAAAAATAGAAAAAAAAAAGAAACCCTTGCACAATGCACATTACCTTGCTCCAGACTAATTTCATGACTCTGTGCAATTTTCTCAGGAATATTAGGAGAAAGAAAATGCTCCTATTATAGTATACCTCCCACCTACTAACAAGCAATAAAAGTTCTTTACGTATAAAAGTTGCCCAAGTTGGCCCCATGAGGAAAAAAAAAGAAGTCATTTGTTATAGCGCGTCTACGTCGCGTCGGTCGTGTCGTTTCTTCCTGCCCCTTTCTATGAGATAGAATCACATTTAGAGATGCATAGAGGGCATAAAAAAAAGAAGAATCTGTCTGTGTGTCTTGCAAAGCTTGATGCTTTACCTGTTGAAATATCGATCTCATCTTGAAATGAACAAATGCAGTCATTAAATTTTACATCCTGCCGAATAGCTCCTATAGCAGAAATTCCAAAAAGCAGAGCTATCCGAACATATGTATCTAGTATCTAACCTCTTACCTTCCTTATATTACCTACACCGAACCATGAGCGGCTGAAGGATGTAGCTGTTTAATGGCAAGACCGATAAACTCAGTTCATTACCGACAAAGGATGATAGCATCAGGCTGTATAACTGCACCGCCGTTAGCCCCTGAACTGCACCGTCTACATATATATGCATTTTACTAGCCTTCTCAAACTTCAATACAATGTGCATTTCAGTGAACCTTCCAGGCTTTCACATTAAACAGGAGTGGATTTCTGCAGTTTTGAAGGAATAACAGAGTTTTTAGGCAAATTTTAAAGAACTTATAAGTGATAGGTTTTGAACAATTATAAATGTGTTCAGATTATTGAAAAGCAATAGTCATGGTCCTATTCAAGTTTTTGTAATTGGTTTCCCAAGAAATTAAGTGGCGCCCAATGAATATTAGTATTTTAGTAACATATTGTATTCTAAGCTTCTAATGGATATGTTTGAAATGAATTTGTCACATTTAAAGCCTGTATAAAGGGAAACGTCAAAATCTTTTAAGTTGATTTTGATGTTTCCCTTTATAAAGGGCTTTAAATGTGACAAATTCATTTCAAACATATTCATTAGAAGCTTAGAATACAATATGTTACTAAAATACTAATATTCATTGGGCGCCACTTTAATTTTCACATCAAAATCTGTTCTTTGGAAAATAGGACCCAATCTTCATTAGAATAATCCTTAAGTGGCCCCTTAAGAGCTTGGACACGGTCCTGGTCAATTGCATAAGTGCATCACAATATACATAAACCTTTTACACAAGCAAGACTTAAGAATTTTGATATAAGCAATAAAGCCTTCATTGGTTTTATATAGATATACGAAACATGCATTTTTAATTGAATGTTCATTCTGCTTACCTGGCGGAATTCCAATGTTAAAAATTTCCAATCCTTCTAAACTTCATTCTAAATACACAAACAACGCAACGAAAACCACGACCGTGTTATGATGATAGTCCTGAAGAAGCGAGAGACTATTACGCTTTTCTAAGTGAGCGCATACAACGAATAAAAGGAGAATTTTCATTAAAGTCCCGGTCTTGGTCTCGGTCCCGGTTCCGTTGTCGATGGTGATGGTGCAATGGCGCACACACAAATAACACTCTTGAACCTCCATCATGACCCTGTTGTGCGCACATATGTACATATATAGGTAGGTAAAGAAGCAATTGAACCTTGGTGTGATATAAACGCACACACATATAGAGTTTAAAAGTCCATTATTGCCAGGATCTCTGATGGCAGGATATATAACGAATTCAAACACAAGAAAACGGGATTCTGGTCAACATGTGGTTTTGCTTTTGAATTTCATTGCAATGATGCAGGATAGTGCAGTGCATCGCATGGTATATCGTGCTGCAAAAGGATGATGCTATTTCTGGGTTGATTCTGCATTTCGAGGATATTGAACTAAATAAAGTGCAAGTTCATGGATGTTTCAAAGGAGAATCGTATATAGTAAAAACTTGGGTTTCAGGCACTGTTGTATAGCACTGATTTAGAATACATTTTCTTCTTAAAATTGAAAGGGTCTGTAATACGTACATAGGTTTATGAATGGATGAATCGGGATGGAGTGTCGTAGACGTATTGGTTTAAAATTGCAACGAAACTGGAATATTAATTGAATTAGAACCAGCTTTGGGAATTCAATTGTACAACAGTTTCAATCACAAAAATAGATAGTCCTTTGTGCAGCGCGTAACTATGCATTGAAAACATGCTTTCCGCGTTGCCTGGATATGGTATGGGTATAGGGCAAATTTGCACTCTAGTGGATGTGATAACAAACAGAATAATGCGTTATTACAGTGGAATTAATACCAAAAGGGTTCGCCAAAGACCCTTACAATCGGAGAGGGTTACAGGTTCACGGTGAGTAACCCCAAAAGTAAGACAATTACATTTTTTGATTACATTACCCAAGTAACAATTTAACTTGTGTAAGGTCCATTTTTTTGAATTCGATAAGCTATAGCTAGCATATACATTTTATAAGGCTTTATTATGAAAGTCAACCATTTTATAAATTATGTTTTTAATAGTAACTTCTTTAATGCCTTTTAAAAGTTGGTACACAGGTTCTATAAAAGGCTTGTATACTAAAGCCTGTACAAGGCCTCCCAAATTGTTTCAATGAAAGTGAAGCTTCTATAGAGCTTTCAACTGAAAGAAATTAACAACATTTTCTGTATGGCTTGCTTTAAAAAACTTTATAAATATTTAATCTTAATACTGCTCATAATTATACAGCTGATGTCAACAGAAAGTGTAAGTACATTTTGTATAGGGCTTACTAATAAAATAATTATATCAAATTTGACAAATTCACCGCTTTTCATTTAGATTAGAAATATGTAGTCCAAAAAGGGAAGTTTTTTTTCTCACATTATAAGAAAAACTAAATACCAATAGGGTAAATCATCTAAGCCTTTACAGACAATAGTTGATTCGTGGAAAAAGTTTAAAAGATCAGGATCGCCTATTTGGTTCATAGGAATATTTTCTGGAACAAATAAGTGTACTGACTTGGAATAAAATGTTAACAGCAAACTTATGGAAATAATTGCCTTCTTTAGTGAACTATTTTACCTTTGTATAGCAACTATTAATAGAGGGAATTTATTTGGATTAAAAAGCGTCCATTTTGGTTTGCTATTGGCTTCTGTAAGATGAGATATATAGTTTTTATAAAATGTTAATAGCAACTTCTACAACCATTACAACAGCGTCAACCATTACAAAATATGTCGCTGTAGCATATACGTGAAGTATCAACTAATAAACATTTTAACAACCATCTCCTGTATTGCATATTAGCCTGGTGGGTAGCGTGCTGGGTCTTTGATTGGAAGGACGCGAGTTCAAATCTCGGAGAAACCATGTAAGTAAAAGTGAAGTTTTTTTAAAATTAATTTAAATTCTATACATTTCAGATAAAGAGAAAAGCGGTTTCAAACCCCCCTAATATGAAGAAACAAATTCAGATAAATAAATAAACTAAAAATTTGAAAGGACGCATTTTTTTTCAATTATACAACTTCATTGCTTGGCATAAGGCCTTAATGGAAAATTTAATGTGAGCTATTGCTTTCATAGCAGGGCAATGACTTTCTTACGTTTATCTTTATAAGACCTTTTTACACTGTTCGTTGGAGACTATATACTTGCATAGCACTTGTGATGAAGTGTCTTAAGGAACTTCTATAATGTGCGCCAAAATGGTTTGCATAGGGCCTTCTTCTATTACTATACAAGCCAGAAAATAGCTTGCATTGAACCTACAACAAGCTAAATTGTTAGTTGGGAACTCCCAGAGTTGTATAATTAGTTCACTTCGGAATTTCGGTTGAGAACTTTATTTTTCATATGTTAAGCATTTCTAAAAAAACTTCCATAAATTTGAACCAGAGCTTTTAATTTTGTAAAGTGGAAGGGAAAAATGCGCCAATATTTTTTACATAAGCATCAGTACTTACTTAATTAGGTCCTTGGACCTATTACGTCATTGGGGTTTCCCTTGCGGGGTATATGGGCCTCCACTACTCCTACGCGTAATAGTATAAGATTTCTGGAGATGTATCTCAGTTCTCTCCAACTCTTCCCCAGTTGTGCTGATTCCTCTCCAACTGTTCTTCGCCAAGTACTTCTAAGTAGGCCAACTTGTATGCCTGCCTGTGCGCATCGCTTGACTCACAATGCACTCGCCAACTTTTCGAAGCGTATGGCAAATCCCCTGCTACTTGCGCATTCATATAATAGAGTCTATGGGTTCCTGATCTGTTCTCGCATGAAGTTCACCATTGGAGATACGGGTGTCACAGAAAATCCCCAAGATATTTCGAAGACATATTGTATTCACGAGCTTTTGCAGTTTTCTTTTGACAATGGATATGTCTTTCGAAGTGCTGCACGAATAAAGCAGCACGGATTCAACAGTGGAGCGGGAAAGTCGTAGCTGAAAGAGTTGTTTCACCATATTTTGGACAGCATTCTAAACGCAGCTCTCCCTATTTGGCTGTTTATATCCAGTTAATTTCCACCACAAAGAGAGAAAATACTCCCAAGATATTGGAAATTTTCTTCCATCTCACCTGTTTTTCATGAATTATCTACTCGGAGGGAATTCCAAGGCTGATTCTCTTATTTTTTTTGCCGTGTTGATCTTTAGCCCCACGATTTCAGCTTCTCTCTCCACCCTTGTGGTCAATTTATGGAGATCCATGATCCTATGAGAGAGTAAGCATATGTTGTCTACGTAGTCGAGATTTTTGAGGAGTGATTGCAGAGTCCAATGAATTTCTCCATTTCCAGTGGACAAAGATACGTGCAGTACATCACTTATCACCAAGAGGAAGAGTAGTGGTACCAGTATACAGCCTTGCCTAACTATACAATTTGAAATTTAAATTATTTTGACAACCTTCTTTTATGCAAAACGTGACATTTGGATCCATCATATGTATAGCCTTGTTATTACCAATCAATTTCTCTGGGATGCCCTCCTGCGCAAAGCAAACCAAATAATTTCTCTATTGACACTATCGAACGCTTTTTCGAAGTCGATGAACAGCAGGTGAAGTGGTGATCAATATTGTTGAAGTGATCCCAGACCCCAGTGTGGAGTCCTGCTTGTTCGGTGCGGCGTCGAAATTGTCTTCAAGTTTATTCGCTCCAATACGATTCTTCCTATTATATTGGCTATACTGCAGGCAGCACGCATATCCCTCTCTAGTTTTGGCATTGCGTAAGGTCTCCTTGCATCAGTGGTGGGGTGGTGGAATATTGTAAGTATGTATATTAAAACGAAAAAGACATGTGCTTTCACGTTTCGAAAGTTTTTCTCGAAATCAATTGTTCCAATACTAAAAAAATAGACTTAATAAAATATTTTTTTTTTTTTGATATTTTTTTTTTTAACTTTTACTTTTTAAGAAATACTTAGGACAAATAGATACAACTTACCATCACCAATATTAATTTCTCGAATTTTTTTTTGTCAAAGATTGAACTTTATTTTTCTTATTTCCCTGGACTAAATACAAGAAAATAAAAAAATTACATTAAACTGTTCGTATGATGAAAATTTGTACTTCCATAATTTCCAAAGTATGTACATATTTGCAATAAAATATTTGTAACTAAAAAAAAATAAATACGAAAAATATTTTTTTAACCAAGAGCAAGTGCTTTATCACAGATCCCTTTATTAATTTTTTTTCTATAAACAAAAAATTCTACGCACACCAACTATTACAGCAGAAACGGCTAAAGTAATTATTGTGCTTTAAGGGCACTCTGTTGCGCATTTCAAATGCTTCCAAATGTATTGGTGCCTATTCAATACCAACAGCAAACCCAGCTAGCTCTCTGTTCCATTCCGAATATACATATTATGTATAATGTAGGTTCAAATTCAAAGAGAGCCTTTTAATTTTCACGCTGCTAAAACAATAGGAAAATTGATAATAACATCTCTCGTTCGTAGCTCGCGTGAATGTAGGAAAAGGATAGAAAAACAGATTAAATTCCAATGCCAAAGGGAATTACAAAATTCGCTGCTATGTTTTTCCGCTATTTTCACTGTTCACTGGCTTGCCTGTTGAGTGCCTATAACAGGCAAGTCTAACAGCCCCCCTTCTGTTGCATCCTTTCCCATTACAAGTTCATTAAATAATAATAATCACAACCCAACCTACAAAAACCCCCTCTTCTAGAAATATTTATTCGAATATAGCTGGTCAGACTATACAAGGTATATAAAGTATTAAAATGGAAGGACGTAGAGGGCCTGGACTGAATTGGACTGGCTGTATATGTAGCCTTTGGTGAAAATGCATTAAGCCGATTGAAATGTCTGTCCGAGCGTAAAATTCCAAGCGTGTGTTTTAGTGCATGCATATATGAATGTACAAATGCGGTTCTACCAAAAAGCTTCAACATTAGCGGCAGCGTCCGTTATTATGTGGTCAGCTTTACAGCGTTTGTACATTTAATTGTACTAGCTGCATGTTTTTTTTTTTTTGTGGAATGAGGTTAAGGCTATTCAACAAGGGGCTCTTTCCACCAACAACGTTAGCCGATTGGCAATCAAACTTATTCGATGAAACTTGTTTTTTGTTTTTTTATATACATATATATATTATATACATTCTGCTAATCCGTTTTTTTTTGTGTTTAAGGACTTTAAAAAAAAAAAATTGTAATATTTTGATGAAAGTCAAAAACGTTGTTTGATTACTTTTAAGGTTTACCGTTGATTAATGTTCGATTTGTGTTTTTTTTATTGAAAATATTTAACTTAAATAATGTTTTTTGTATATCTCCTGCTCTTTTTTGTTTAAAAATTGAAACTGAATTATTTTATTTCTGGAATTACTTATTTTTTAAAATGTTGAGTTTTTTGTCAATGATTTTTTTGTTTGTAAATTTTGAAAACTTGACCACAATTCAGATTCAAGATTAAACAAAACTTAAAAAATATAAAAAATAATGTAAAAAATATGTAAGAGTTTATTGGCTTGCAGCTTAAAACTAATTGCTTAAATTGAATCTTTTCATCTATACCCGTTTTAATATAAAAACTTTTTCTAATTTTAAGTGAAAAATTAAGTGAGGGTTAAAAATTCAAAAATCAGGAAAAAGAGGCTGGTGGAGCTTATTGCATGATTTATTCTAAAATTTTTTCATTCGAGGAGGACCAAGTACATTGATCTTCATAATTGTACAAAATGTGTAAATTTTTTTAAACAAAATTTGGTAAAAACAAATCCAAAAATTACCATTCTTCTCCTTCAAAATTAATTTTCAGTGTTTTTAAACCTTAATATTTTTTCTTGGCGAAATCGTTATTTTTGGTTGTTAATCTTCGCCTTATTCTATTTAATGCGATGATTAGAGTCATCAAATGGACAGTACCATTTAATTCGATTCAAAAATAAAAAGGATTATTTAATACTGTCATAAGGTTTTTTTCCTAAAATTGCAGATTCGGCCCCACTGTGTGACGGTACGGACATTTTTGTTTTGTTTGACTTCTTTTTCATTTAAATTCGTAATCAACGGTTTGATTAAATCCTCCAAATATAATATTATGTTGCCCTATAGAATAAGTAAAAAATATTCCACATACGCCATAGTGAACCTCAGATTCATATGAATTCAATAATTTTTTAAAATTTGAAATTCATTGATTTAGTTTATTTTTATAGTTCAGATCTTGTATAAAATAGCTTATATAGCTTATAATAAGTAAAATTAAACTAATGGAATGAAGTTTTTTCTGAGTATACCACCTATCTGATGTAACTTAGACTTAGAAATCTATAGAAATGTCAAAATATTTTTTCAGAGTTAAAGTGGACACAATACAATGGTGATAGGGACAAAGTCTGTGCAGTCTGTGAATATAGCAATTTTGATTAAAATTCGTATTTGTAAAAAATACCCGTAATGTGTTTGAAATAAAACTGCACTTCAGACTTTTAAGAAACATTTCTTTAACATTTTAAAAATGTTTATATTTTTTTTATGTCCCGTATTTTTAGTCATAAATACCACAAACGATTTTTGTCAACCTCTGAAATCAGGTCTACCAGAAAATAATTAATTTTACGGTTATATTCATTTATGAAAGTAATAAAATTCCCAAATTAATTTAAATTTTACTTGCGATACATGTACAGTACAGTACGTTATGAATTCGTAAAAAAAAATCGAACTTGAGATTTTGACCAAAACTGTCTGTTTGTTATGTCCGCTTGTCTGTCCTTTCGGCTGCAGTTTAACGGGTCGGCCGATTTTCTTAAAATTTGGTATCGGTCGTGTTTTTTTTCCGGCATTCCCTCGACAGTTTTTTTCATTTTTTTATGAGTAAAAATAACATATATGCCATGTAGTAAGTTATGAATTTGTAAAAAAAAATCGAACTTGAGCTTTTGACCAAAACTGTCTGTTTGTTATGTCCGCTTGTCTGTCCTTTCGGCTGCAGTTTAACGGGTCGGCCGATTTTCTTAAAATTTGGTATCTGTCGTGTTTTTTTTCCGGCATTCCCTCGACAGTTTTTTTCATTTTTTTTATGAGTAAAAATAACAGTAGCTGCAATACATATTTTTTTAGGAAAACAATCAAAATGTTATTTTTCTCAAAGACGTGTCCACAACTTAAAAAAATTTTTTTAATTTTTTTAACAAAACGGCTACCATTTTATAAAAAAAATTCCGGAAATGGCTATAAATGGTACCTTCTATAGAACCATTTTTTTAATTTTCGATTTGAAAATATTGTTTAACAAAATCAAATTTTTTTTTTTTTTTTTTTTTTTTTTTTTAAATTGTTCGATTTTTATTAAACTTAGCAACCAGAAGTTTTTGATATTATCTAGCAGATTTTGAATAAAAATTTATTTTTATAACCAATAAAAAAAAATAACGGTACCGTATACAAGTGTTTAAAAACCGGTAAGGAAAATCAGATTTTTCTTAAAAATGACACCTACGATTTTAATTAATTTTTTTAAATGAGTATGTGAATGATAATATGATCTACTATATTAATGAATCAAAAAATGTACATGTACATATATCGTTTAAAAGTGGTACCCCCCATAGAACCATTTATTTGGTTTTCTGTCGAACAGGGCAACTTCCAAATTTGATCTTTTTTTTTAAAACAAAAGTAAAAAAAGTGCATTTTCTTCAAAAAGGACAATAATTCTGAGGCAAGAGTTGTTTTATTTGGTGTTCTTAATTCTTATCACTTCTGCCTCCATCCCCTTCCAGCTTAGTAAAACTCACCCACAATCGCAACTTCAATATTTTTGGTCACTTCAGATCTCTAATTCTGTGAAAAGTATGGGTGTCCCATCTCACAAGTTAACACATCGGATGATACGAATTTTTAATCCATCCGAGGTAGATATCTACAATACATAATATAACGGAATTACATTTAAAGAATTTACAAAAGCTTAGTTTTCTGTCACTCTCTGGTTCTGGCTAAGGGCAACTTTATAAGTAATGAAGTTTTCCTGTTAAATTAATTGTTTTGCCTTCCTGAGGCGGATAAGCTGGTTGCTTCCAACCAACCAGACCCAGTTTGTTTTTATATTATTATTTTGTTTCTTGATGTTCTTATAATGTTTATTTATACTTTTTTTTTTTTTGTGTTTTGCCTTATTTTTTTGTTTTTCTAGTGTAATTTCTCGACAGCTATTTATTTCTCTTATGCATGCTCTTCATTGTCCTATAAAGGATAGCGCATTCATGAATGTTTGAGTGATAGTTGTTGCTGTTGGTGTTGCTTTATTTGTTCCTTCGTGTTTTTGTATAGTTACATCTTGTTTTTATTTCTAACAACTACATATATGTTATGTATGGTTATATGTATGAATGTTGTATTTTACTTTTATTCTCTTTTTCATTAATTGGATTACTTTCATGCGTCGTCTTTGTCGTCCTTTGCATCGTTCTTTCTACTACCTTTCATGTGTATCCTTATTTCGAAAGATAGTTCTCCTATACGAACTAAATTGAAAAAAAGAGTAATGTTAAATAAAAGCCTGAATAGCGAAGGTTTCCTTTTGGTTTTGCAAACATAAAGGTCCTAGACCGTTTGCATACATATATACGAGTAGTTGAGTCGTATGTCATTAGCATGTAGCTGATGCTAGGTATAATTAGAAGTTGTCTTTTTTTTTGTAGTTTTTTTGTTTTTGTCTCAGGTGAATTGGAATGACGAATAAGTGAATGCATCAGAGATGTGTCACATCCTCATATCACATTTTTTTTACAAGTTGGAAGTTTTAATTACATTCACTAAGTAATTTCATATTTCTTGTTTTGTATTTATTCATCATACCTATATAGGATGTGACGGTTAATTTACCCAACTTTGTAAGGTCAGACTGGATATTTAAGTTTTTTGAATAATTCTGGTTTGCATTATTTTCAGGTACCTACCTTTGTAGTTAATACTAATCAAGGACAGTTACTATGTTAGTGCAGCATTGGAAATTAAAAATTAAAATTTTTCGGTACCTACTGCACCTATGTATGTACATATGTACTTATCTTTTAGAAGTAAAAAAACAACCAACATTTCTTAAGCATCACTAAAGTTTGATTTAAACAACAGAATTGCATAAAAAATGATTCCTTTTCCTGGAGGAAAATTTAAAATAAATATATATTTCCATTGCGTTATAGAATTTATCAAATTGAAAATCCCCGTTAAAATAATAATACCACATATTGCCAAAAATTCATGCCCTTTTTTAGCGTTCCAAAAAAAATATGCTGTTATATGCTATATGTATATATAATAGCTTACTTCCACACCATTTTGATGGGGACTCAATCAGACTCTATACAGAACCATATAATAAACACACATTTCAAATCCTTTTTAAAATTCCGCAATATATTTTTAAAGGCATATCATTATTTGATTCCGCTTCATAAATATTTTGCACCGCCAAAGTATATATTGGTAGGTTAGGTAGGCACGTGAGACAGTATACGTTTAAGATGGCTTTTTTTATATACATATATGGTAGGGGTGTATACCAGCTTTTGCCATACATGAATTGAGAACAAAATAAGTAACATCCTTACACCAGCAAAATAGACAAGGCATCAATTTATGTGATGTGTTCAGCCAGCAGCAAAAGAGGATTAACACCCCTTTTGAGAATGAATATCCAAAAAAAAAAAAAATGGCGCGCAAAAGGATTTACTAATGAATCAAGCCTGTAGGCTTCGAAAAAGATTATCAGTAGGCAATTTGTATATTGTATCCTGTCAAAAAAAAAATAAATAAAGAGGAAACACCACTTCCTTCCTTTTCTTCCTAATTCGGTTGGATTAAAGTCAAAATATATTTATTTATTTTCTGAGCATTAGCGTTCTTAATTCCAGATCAACGTTTTAAATTTCACAACATTTCTACTGAATATTTTTTAAATGTAGAAATACATATACATATGTAACTATGGAAATAAAAATAGCAATAAAAATAAAATTTTGAAGAAAAGATATGAACGAATGCATAAATATGGACTCAATGGAATAAAATTTTATATTTTATTTTTAATCGAAGGTTAGGGTTTTGGATTTCAGAATTTATTCAATCCTCTCTATTTAAAAAGATAAATTATCCTTAAAAACTCTGAAAGTCTTGTGTTCTTCTTTTTACCTTATTTTCTTAAACATGGACACTTTGGGTTCGTATCCATTTTTTTTCTGAGAAAATGACTTCTGAAAAAACGTAAAAAAAGTTTTTTGTCGAATAATACGGTTTTAATGCCTGTTTTTCGCAGGTTTTACCTCTTCTGTAATTTCAATATTAATAAAAAACAAATTTATTTCGAATTTTGGCCAGTTATTTTTGGATTTAAATCACTATTCACCGGAATTGAGAAGACCACATTTTTCAATTTTTTTTCATTATTGTTTAAAGTTATCTTGAACAATATTTTCTCACAAAACCAATAGTTGCCTTTAGTATAGAAAAGTAAGTCTTGTTGGTCTCTATTTCCCCAGTCATTCTTATTTAATTTTATTTTATTTTATTTTAGGTACTTAATTTAATTTAATTTTATTTTATTTTATTTTATTTAACTTTATTCTGTTTTATTTTATTTTATTTCATTTTATTTCATTTCATTTTATTTTATTTTATTTTATTTTATTTTATTTTATTTTATTTTATTTTATTTCATTTAATTTTATTTAATTTAATTTTATTTAATTTAATTTTATTTAATTTAATTTTATTTTATTTTATTTTATTTTATTTTATTTTATTTCATTTTATTTTATTTTATTTTATTTTATTTTATTTTATTTTATTCTATTTTATTTTTATGTATTTTATTTTATTTTATTCTATTCTATTTTATTCTATTTTATTTTATTTCATTTTATTTTCTTAAATTTTATCATATTTTATTTTATTTTATTTTATTTTATTTTATTTTATTTTATTTTATTTCATTTAACTTGGGACCAATTATTTCAAATAAAAAGGTTTGAAATTTCATCTGAATCGAAAAGTGACGTGAGTGTAGCTTGAAGATACAAACAAATCCAACATAATTGCTTTATCTGTTTCAACGTAGATATTTAGATACAAGAAAAAATACATATAATATTAAGTTGCATAGTCAAAACTCAGACAGTGATTGAACTCTATAGACAATGAACTTGAAAATTTATAAAGACCTCCATTCCATCATGCTATATACGCGACAACGGTCTTAATCAATCCATCACCCATTTTCTAAAAATAAATTATAAAATAAATTTACATATTATGAACCTCTCTTTTAAAAGTAGGTAAGTATAATGATTGATTGATGGGAGCATAACTATGCAGATCCAAGTTTAGGGGTTTGGCTGATTATACCTACATATACTTAAGTAAACGACTATTAAATTATAATTTGGGTTTTTTCTTGAATTTTTCAAGGTGTGATGTTATATGCGAACAGTTTTACTTAAACATTATGATATTAACAAAAAATTTACCATAGAAATTTAAGCCAACAAAAAAAAAAAACTTGTAAAACTTCATACCTACATATTATGGTAAGCTCTTGTGATTCAAGGTTTATGATGAGTCAGAAAAATATATGAATATCATGTAGGAACTACATTTTAGGTTTTTTTTTAGAGGATATGTTATAAAAGAAGTCTTATGAGGTAGGTAGAGGTTTTTGGCTGGCTAAAATTATTTAACAAGAGTAATGGGCTTTTCAATGCCTTCCTTAAAACATTTTAGTTCAAATATTTTCATATTTTATTACAAATATTTTCATATTTTAGTACAAATATGTTCATATTTTAGTACAAATATTTTCCCATTTTGGTACAAATATTTTTATATTTTAGTACAAAAATTTTCATATTTTATTAAAAATATTTTCATATCGTCACCTGAATGCAAGAACTAGCTAACTCCGTTTTTTTTTTAATTTTGAGGTGCTTAGGTTTTTGCTACCTTGAATCGATTCGCATCGTAATTTTTTCCCTTTACTACAATCAGTAGTGCAGAAAAAGTATAAGGTGTTATTATTTTCTCAATAGTGTGCAAAAAATTAAGTCTGAAAAAAAAAACCATAACGTGTTTTATGAATTTCTCAAATAATCGAAAATTGAGTTAGTTGGTTCTTACAATCAGGTGACGATATTAAAGCACTAATGTTTTCATTTTTTAGTACAAATATTTTCGTATTTTAGTACAAATATTTTCATATTTTAGTCCAATTATTTTCATATTTTAGTACAAATATTTTCATATTTTAGTACAAATATTTTCATGTTTTAGTACAAATATTTTCATATTTTAGTACAAATATTTTCATATTTTAGAACAAATATTTTCATATTTTAGAACAAATATTTTCATATTTTAGTACACATATTTTAAAATTTTAGTGGGTACAAGTATTTTCATATTTTAGTACAAATATTTTTACAAGTTAGTAGAATTATTTTCACATTTTAGTACAAATCCATATGTTCATGTTTTAGTAAAAATATTTTCAAATTTTATAGAAATTCAAAAATAATTTTTTTTTAATCATTCACTGATATTTCATCAAAATCGTTATCTTTCTTTTTTTATTAGTTTTGGTCAAATTTTCGTCAAACCGTTTATCAAAAGATACCAACCCTTGAAAAGCTAAAGGTTCATGTCTTTTGATTTGTATATCTTAAAAGCGATGACATGTTTTTGTATAACAAGTCACCATAACAACAGCCCAGTCCCCCATCATATAAGTGGCTAAATTTTCTTTCTTTTCATGTGACGAAAACCATTTAAGCACACGTAACCCGCCAACAATTGAAAGGAATTATAGAACACTGCGATTTAAATCTACCTTTTCACGAAAGGCTGTTCCAGATCTTTATGTACCTACATATAATAAAGAGAATCAGGCCTTATATGACTCCACTTCCCAGCTCCAGGAATAAATAAAATGACAACAAACAGCGAAATCTATTGTATACTCGGGTATATATGTATATGTTATGTGCACTGTGGAACTGTGGGAGTGCTAGCAGCCGTTTAGGAGCGGGTTTTTTTTTTGGTTCGTTCGTTATAGATAGGTATAGGTATATTTCGTCTTTCTAGCAATTTTTTTTATTTGTGTTCACTTTTTTTTTATGCTTTTGTTGTTGTTGTATTTCATTGTTTTGTTCTGTGCAAGGAATTTTATTGCTCCAAAACGTTCTTGTTTTGGCATACACCACATTTTTGGAGGGCAAAACGCGCGGGCGGGCGGCCAAACAAATTTTCACGACTCGACTTTTATGTAAATTGAGGCATTTTTCAATAAAGGTCTTTTGTTTATATAGAGGGACCACAGGAAACGACGACGACAATGGGAAAGTGATAGCATTTATCATGGGCGAATTTTATTTTGTTTTCCAAAGGAATGCAAAAGTCCCAAAATTGGTTGAGTTAGATAATAATACAGAAATCTAAAAGACTTAAGTGTCAGATGTATTCTAAAATCTCAGAAAATCAAAATTTTCGGGAACGGGTCATTATTCTGCATTACAAAATTCTGTATGACCAAAATTCTGGAAATGGATTGAAAATTCTGTATGATCATAATTCTGTATTTCATTATTCTGTAAATCTTTAATTCTGTATTCAAAAATTCTGTAAATCCAGAATTCTGTATATCGAAATTCTGTTAATCTAGAATTCTGTATATAAAAATTCTGTAAATACAAAATTCTGGAAAATTATAAATACTGTATATATTCTGAACTCCAAAATGCTGAATTTCAAAAATTCTGTAAATTATAAAAGAAAAATTGTTTTGATAATGAAAAAAAGTGCGCACTTTTTTTCATTATCAAAACAATTTTTCTTTTATAATTTACAGAATTTTTGAAATTCAGAATTTTGGGATACAGAATTTTGAAATACAGAATAATGGTTTTACAGAATTTTTAAAAACAGAATTTTAGATTTCCAGAATTTTGAAATACAGAATTTTAAATTACAGAATTTTGAAATACAGAATTTTGGAAACTGAATTTTGGCACTTACAGAATAATGACCCCAACCCAAAATTTTCATTTATTGTATTTTAATCTCGCAGTCAAAAAATTTAAACAAATATTACCAAGAGTATGTATATAGTCAATTTAAGATTTTATTACAAAAATTTGTACTAGACTGTATTTTTGGATCTTATCCGTATTTCCCAACGGGGATCGGTGGAATTATCATATACAACGCTTAAATGTATGGATGCTTCTTTGAATTTAAAGTAGAGTCCCCTAAATTGTATACGTGTACACGTATACCCGTGTAAAATACACGTGTAATTAAATTATTTGTGTATTTAATGTTATATACGTGTATTTACCAGATATTACAATAATTGTTATTACTTTAAAATCATACTTATGATGTTTTGTGAACTAAAAGACGTTGAAAAATAGATAAAAGACCGTAACTAGTTTTTTGGGAAATATTTTTTTTCTTGGTGTAACATAAATCAAATATATATGACCTAAAAACCGAGCTCTTTTATATTTTAAAAATATTTTGAAATCGCTTCCTCCCGGTCAGTTACAAATAAAGCTGTGCTTTTATAACTACACGTGTATTTAAAATTTACACGTGTACAGTGTATAGCTACTTAACCAATTTTGTTTACTACACTTGTACACGTGACACGAATACACGTGTAATTAAATACAAGCTTAAAATTGATAGCTCTAATTTAAACTAAACATGTAGCTAAATTCGGACTTGTTATTTTTATCGCGCGACTATTCAATTCAATCAAAAAAATTAAACATATGAAATTCAATGTGAATGACCCGCACATACCACAGGAACCAATTGCGATGATTAAAAAGACTGAATTTTTTTACGATGCGATTGTCGCAAGCTAGAATAAATCAAATGCAATAACACTTTTATTGGTCACACTTGCGATTTAAATTTCGACGACCAAACAAAATGTGGCAACAAGAAATAAAGTTGCTTATACTTTATAGGTTTCAATCGTAGTATGATTTAGTCGCAAGAAATGAAATAAACTGAAAAATCGCAGCGATTAAAAATAAGAAACAGATACCAATTTTTAAGCGTTTTTTTCTTCGCAAAATTAAATAATTTATCGAAGAAATCAAATGAGACTGTACGTTCTTGTGATTTCAATAAAAGTCTTGTCATATTATCTTCGATGTTCTGTGACTGAATAAACGCATTGCCGAATTGCAAGTTAGTTCCAACCTTATCATTCGACAAAAAAATAATTTTTTTTTAAACTGTGATATTTATTTGTAGCCATGATGTGCCATGATACATTGTTTTTGTTTGCGATTAAATAATCTTGCGACAATTAACCATTAAATCATGCATGGAAATTATTTTGTGCAATCGCGATTTTTTAATCGCAACGACTAAAAACCACAAATCCGTTCCTAGCCACATTTGAATACTTAGTTTAATCGTTTTTTGTTTTATGGGAGAAATTATTAGAATCTAACGATACAAATAAATAAAATGATTTTTTGGGCCCAAAAATGAGAATATGCTCAATTTCAACCCTGATTTATTAAACTTGGTGCAAAGGAAATAAGACCGCACTGCCTGTAGGAATATTTGTACGCTTAAATTCCTTTGAGGATCCTTTGGAGTATAATAGAACAGATGGTGGCTTTGGCAACGACTATAGAACGACGACTAAGGCGCGGGAGTCGTTGGTGGCGGCGCGGCGCGGCGGCGGGCGGCGGCAGTGAAATTGTTCGAGAAAATTCATCGTTTGTTGTTTTTCCGGTTTGCGATTTCCAATTCTCTAGAAAAGTGCGAGGAATATGAGGTATAGGGTGTTGAAGACTGTATTCGGGTTATTTTTGTTTGGACCTTTTTTGTCTATATATGTAGGTACCATTCCCTCTCTATTTTGGTAATTGTTGTTGTTTTTGTTGATGTTGTTTATTTGAAGTTTTAATTTCATTACCTTTCGGCTTGACAAGGCTGACTGAATTTTTTAAAAATTTGTTGTTGTTTTTTTTATCAGTAGGTACATCTGCATCTACATATTTCCATTCTGAAAATCTTTATGAGGTTAATTAAGAGAGATTCCTAGATGTACATATAATATGCTTTGGAAATTTGAGTCGTCCTTATACTTGCCATATTATGCTCAGCATGAATGGATGTGACGCTGATGGTTGTCATGGTAGTATATATGTTGATGAAGTATACACTGCAGACGGGTATAGGTACATCCGTGACTTGATATGCAATGAATGCTGCCATATTTCATGAGCATATAATTATAGTATACTGCATTGATTTGTAATATTTTGCCATATAGATAGTCCGGAGGAGGACATGATGTCTGATGTGACAAAGCCGCAGAGACTCCACTCAATATATACATACCCCTATACACTGCAGACAAAGCCACACTAACATTTACCTCAGCATATGTTCATATGATGCGTTTTGGTCAGAAATCACAATAAGCTGAGACGCTTGAATACGCTTTTGTCGAAATTCACACACACAGAATGTCGTGCTGTCCTCAATAGGCAAAAGGAGAAGACTAAATAATGTCGAAATCAAACTCATAATGTTTGGGAATAAAATACCAGCCGAGCAGCTCATATCTGGTTCTGGATTCATGGACTCTGGAGCATGAACATCGTCATCGTTGTTGGACGACGAACGATGAGAATTTTAGGTGGGGGCAAAAGGCCAGGCGAGAAAATTCAATTATAATTGACAATGACGTTGCTCCTGCCGACAGGATACCATAAACACTGCGAGAGGTAAGCAATGAATACAATCAAGGTTGACTGACTTAATATGTGTGTATATGGCATGTCACCCATCCAACACATACCTAATATGTATAGAATAGAAGAGAGAGAGAGAAAGTGGTATGTGGTTTTGTATGCAATGTCCCAACTTTCAATCTCAACACATATATGTACATTGTACATACATATACGTACCTACTAGTTGGATGTGGTTGGTGTATTCAGGATTCAGAGGCCTTAATTATGGTTCAATCAATTTAGACGGAAATATTTGCTCACGGGTTTGTTGTCACTATTAGATATTTGCTTTCATTCATTCGGGCTTGGCATCACATGTTATATAGTTTGATAATAATTAATTAGAATTTAATTGCAATGAGCAGAGAGGATGTGCTTAAATTACTTAGAACCGGTAAATGAATAAATGAATTTTGTTACAGAATGGAATGCAAACTTGATTATTGCACACATTATTAGAACAACTTAGATCTTATTGATGCATTGCATCAGGTTATTTTGAAAATTATGCAGGGACATAATATAAGGTATATTTAAGGTTAGATTTTTTTAAATATACGATACCTCCACATTATTTTCATATATTTTTACGTATATAGCATCTGGTACTTTTTAGAATTTTTAATAATTATATTCTATAAATTTGCTGCCCCAACTATATTTCCTTCAAAAAAATGTCAGTGATTGCTTAGGGAAGGCAGATGTAGGTACTTTATTTTTTCACTTGATTTTCAATTGATTTTATTTTAGAATAAAAAGAACGACAGGATCGCATGAACTATAATAGCTCTTGAGATTTGAAACTTTATAATCTGGCTAGATAATATTTCAAATTTATGATTCAATTAGAAAAGAAGAAAAAAAGTCAAAAGTACTAAAAAATTGTTCACTTTTGTTTACAAAAAAACTTATAACAAAATCGGTCCAGCCATTAAAAAGTTATACATACGTGATTAACCCCAAAATAAGCCAAATTTCTCAAAAAGACGTCAAAACCCTTTATCTGTTTGCGAGGTTTTTTGATTCAAATCTGAAATATAGTTTTGGATCCTGTAAATAAAATAATCTAAGCTAAAATTTTGCACTCGTATTTATTAGATATTTGTCTACTTAGACACTGTCTAACTATTTTCAAATTGGTGGAAATATGTGTGCTTTATTTAATAAAAATAAATATCCATTATTCAAGGTTAAGACAATCTATACTCTTGTGTCTAAGTTAGGCAGCTATAAGACAATAATAAACAAGGTTTTTGAACACATTTTCCAAAGTTGGAAAGTTTTTTAAAGTTGGACAGCGTTTACAAATAAGACCATTGATTTTTAAGTAAAATTAATTTTAATTTTGCGTGAATATAAATAAGATAAAGCTAGCTAGTAGGTACGTAAAAGATATCTTATATGGCAATAGCAATTAATGTATAGCCTTAGCTTATTTTTCCAGCTTAATCTTTAATTTGTGAGACTAAAAATATTTTAAACTATAATACTATAGCATACAAAAATATCAAAATTTTTTCCCCTCTATATTTATAAATTTTTGACTAGTTCTGTTTTTATAAATTTTTATGAAAATTATATTTGTACGCAAATTATTAGTTTAACCTGATACTTATGTACAATGTACATATTATGTACATAGCTATATCTCACTTGGCAAAGTGGGAATTCCTTTATTATCATTGTTATACGTTCGTTTATTTTCAGACATTTCAATGTACATACAGCTATATTATGTGTATAAGAAAATTACTTGATTTTAATTTGATAAAACGGATTTACACTATACACACTTTTAATTATTCACCAACGATATGCAATTAAAAAATTTTTTTAATTAAAATTACGAAGGCTGTAGTAAGGAGGAGCAATTTCGGATTTAGTTTGATAGCTGCCACGAAGCCACACAACCTGCAACCACGAAGCTTCCATGATATAATAATTATTTCGCCTATTTCATTGGTTTTAGATAAATCTTTTTTTGGCAACACTATAATGATAGGTATAAAAACCAAAAAGTTTCACATCAAATTAACTGATTTGTGTGTAATCTAATTTAATGTAAATTAAAACTTATCTATTTATAATGAAACAATTCATTTATAAATAACTAATATTTTTTAGCATTCTTTATACATATCATAAAATCCAAAATTTCGATAACCAGTATGTAGCTTTTTGCCTATAGGTATAACTAGTGCAACAATACACAACTTCCCAAAAGTAATTTCATCAATATTTTTTTCATTACTCTACAGAGCATTTTAACTTTATTTACAGCTTGTCTATATTCAGTAAAAAACACTTAATAAATTATGTTATTTTGGCATAGCGAATGCAATTTAGTTCCTAAACCTACATATGACCAACCCAACAAATATATACTTGCTATACAAATTTTTATAAAAACAAAAATAATCTATAGAGAAAAAGACTGGTTCATATGTGAGGAGTGTACTGTACGCCCACATACACAAATATAACTAACATTGACGACGACCGACGACCGTCGCAACGGTGGGAATTCATAAAATATGAAATCTGTTCGGGATATTGCTGGATGCACAATGCACTTGCACAAATATCCAAACTTTTGTTTATCTAAAATCAATATAATATATATAGTTAACCTGTATACGTATTCTATTCGTTAACCATTTGAAATGCATAGACAAAATATCCACACCTGTGGTTGTTGTTTTTTGTATTATTATTTTTTTTTTTTTTTTTTTTTTTTTTTTAAATAAAACTTCGATGGAGTTTTAAAATTCTGGGGTTTCATATTCCACATACATATTTGTGTTGAACTATTTTTCGTTTTCAAATCTATGAAGTGGTCGAACTTTTCAGAAATGTATTCTTGGAGGAATTTCGCCAAAATTTGATATGGTTACAGAGTTTTTTTTACCCGCGTGTTTGTAATAGGTAAACGTATACTTTTACAGAATTCAAATAATCTCACTGCGAATATACATATTATTGAATAGATTTTGCAGGTTCTAGCCCATTCGGAAAAAAATTTAACTGTACAATTTTCTTTCACAATTCGTTAGAGGGGGTTATAAGGAGCAATATGGTAGTTTTTCGGGAAAATTAGTTTGCAGCTTAAGCCATCTTGGAATTTTCTTAAAGAACTGACTTGAAATTGAAAAAAAAAATATTTAAAAACAACGGCAACACTAACAGTATCATGTTTTTTTTTTAAAGCCAAAATTCTATTCTTCAATTCTGTTTTTAAATCCAATTATTTGTGTAAATAGTTTTTGAAAAATTAATTTTCAAACTCCAAATTTAGAAGAAAAAAAAATTTCAAAACTAATTTTTTCAAAATTTTTAATTATTAAGCAGTATTTTTGTTTTTAGTATTCAATGCTGTAATCAGTTTTAAGCCAAACTCTAAAAAACAGGTGCTAAAATAGCTTTCAGTTTTTGAGAAAATTAAAAATAAAAAATTGTACTTTACTACTTGCTAAATGGAATTATAGGATTTTTAGGTCAACTTAAACCAAGGATTGAAGCCAAATAAATAGAAACTTATTTCTGTTATTTATCAAAAACCATAGAAACATTTTAGGATCTGATTCTGAACGCTTGACTTAAAATTGAGCATTGTTAAATACTAAAAACAAAAATAGTAGTTCATAATCAAAAAATAATTTTTTAAGTTAATAATTTTCAAAATTTTTAGTTTGAAAAATGAGTATGTTTGGTTTTAAAATATTTTTTTTCTATTTTTAAGTCAATTTTTTAGAAAATTCAAGATGGCGGCTTAAGCTCAAGCCCTATTTACCCGAAAAACTACACAAATGCTCTTAATGACCCTCTCACATTTTTTCCCGTTCAGACTTTTTTTGTCCAATAGCGACTGGGCTATTCGCTTATCGATGTTGGTACAATTGATAAATTTATGAGTCTCGATCTCTGTGTTCGTAGATTGTAGTGTGATTTCGATCTAAAGGTCTAATTTTATCTTTTGATAAACCAAAAAAAAAAAATAATATTAAAAACAAGATTTACACGCTCTTACAAATACAAATTTTTTATACCGATTTATCACTTCTATTTCTTTTTATAGTAATTGAGAAATCGATTTTAAAATGGCACATGAATAAAAAATGTAAACGAAAATGTGAATTATATTATATACAATTTATGAGACAAAAATATTGAAATTCGTAAACATTAAAAAAAAATTGGTAAGCAATTTCTAAGCCGTTTTCAATGAGAAGTTATAAAATTAATTTAAAAAAAATGTATCTACCCATTTTCGAATATTTAACTGTCAAAAAATTATTTTGAATTTTTTATTAAAAAACCAAAATATATGTTGAAAATTTCGATATACGATATTAATCAAATTTATTATAGAAATTCTTGTGTAAAAAAATTCATTAAAATCGGTTTAGCTAATAATGAGATACTTAGTAAAAAAACAAAAAAATGCCTCTGTGAAAGATACCATTTTTAATCGATAGATTATTTCTTTTTTAATAATATGGTAGATCGAACTAATATTAGCTCACATACAAATTTTAATTAAAATCGTAGTAGCCGTTTTTAAGAAAAATGAGATTTTCCTTATCAGTTTTTAAACAAAGTGCCAAGTTTAATAAAAATCGATAAGTCGGTTTCGAATTATTATGTTCTCAAAAAAAAAAAAAATTATAAACATTTTTTTTTAAATCCAAAATAAAATTTTTTTTGGAAAATGTTGGTAAACGGTTCTTTTAAAACTTTTTTGAGAAATTCTCCATAAAAATTCATCAAAATCAGTTGAACCATTTTTGAGAAAATCAAAAAAATGGTTTTATAGGAGGTACTATTTATAACCATTTTTCGTAATTTTTTTTTATAAAATGTTAGCCTTTTTGTAATTTTTTAAGCTGTGGGCACTTTTTTGAGAAAAACAAGAGTTTAATTACATATTTGCAAAAAAAAAAATGTATGGCAGGTACCTACTGTTACTTTTGTTACCAAACAAAACTAAAATTAAAAAAACGTGTCGTGACTGCACCAAATTGTGAAGACCAAGTTTAAAGAAAATCAACCCATCCGTTTTGGCTGTATCCGAAAGGACGGGACAGACCAACAGAATTGCTTTCAAATTTTAAATATTGAGTTTTAAAATACAAAGTTTGTAACTTTTTTGGTCCTAAAGAAAAATGGATAAAAAAAAGTGTCGGGAAGTGATATGCTTCTTATCATAGGCTGAGGTATGCTCGTCGGGTCCGATGTTTTACCAAACAAGCAACAAACTTTAGTCTAATCAAGGTTATCTTTATTCACCACTGGTTCTTATAATTCTAATACAATGGATTTACCTATAACTATACATGTAATAATTTTATGTAAACCAAATTTTATATTTTCTTAAAAATGATTTTATATAATACCAAAGAAGGCTAACTGAGATAGCAGTATCCACTGTCTGAAATAGCAGACGCCACAAAATTACAGCCTGTTATAGCAGACACCACTAACTAACTATACTTTAACCTGGGCTTCCAATGTCGCTTCTGAAGTCTTAGCTTTTCAAAAAGGAGATTTACCAGGTACATAAAGAGAGAGATTGGTACTATATTCAAGCAATGGCAGAGTTTGCTTTTCTTCTTGTTGTTCACAGTTTCTTATACAGTAAAACCCGCTTAAGAGAAAAACCCGCTTATCTGAAACACTTTTTTCATCCACGAATATTTGTCGACCAATTACTTTTATAACACTGCGCTTAAGCGAAACTCGCTTAAGTGAAAAACTCGGATACCTGAAACATATTTTCAGTTAAATTTAATATTTTTCATTGAAAAAAACTCTCTTAAGTGAAAAAAAATTTAATAGAACAGAACAAAAAAATTGTTGAACGCTTTTACTTCTTTTTTATTTTTCACCTCCACCGAATTTTCATCACGAAAATGTCATTTGAATTTCTGATGTGTCTGAACCCTTTTTGGAATTTTTAAATCCGCTTAAGTGCAATTTTTTTCACTTATTCGGACTCCGCTTAAGTGGGGTTCTTTAAGTGAAAAACCCGCTTAAGTAAAGACTGTGAAATTTTGCAGTTTCTCTTAGTTTGGTTCAAACTGATTGTGAATTATAATATGGCGAACAAAATTGTATTCGTATATTAATATATTTCATCAGAGATGGTTAAAGTTGTAAAGTCAGGGGTGTTAGGATTGTTGAAGGGTTTTTGTAGTTTTGAACACGGAATCATCGGTCGGTCGTTGGTGGGGGAGACGCAGTGTAACGCATCATTACACGGAGAAATGCCCAAAAATCTCTAGATCAGTGTTGTTCGACTTTTTTAATTTACGTTTTTTAAGGTTTTTTACTAGTTCTTTACTTATTGTATTTTAATTATGCTTATAATCGTAAAAAGCTAAAAAAGTTAATGAAAACGCGAAAATTAATAAAAATTGGTTACCTTCCAGATTGAAGATGACATGACAGTTGGATAAAAAACTATTAGGTTTTTATTTTATTTTCGAACAAAATGGTTAAAAACCAGATTCTCTTAACTATTTCAGTCCAAGTTTTGTCAATATAAAATGCTTCAATTATTTATTTGTTCTTTCGATATTTTTGAACGTCTGCCAAGTTTTCTTTATTTACATAAATTTTGACAGATGCCTCTCATTTTCTCTCTTTTTTCTTAGTTGTTTACTTTTTTACCTCTTCTTTACCTTTTTTATGAGTTTTTTTACGTTTTATTCGGGATTTTTACGTTTTTTACACTTATTTACGCATTTTTACCTACTTTTACGTAAAAAAGGTAAAAAATAGTTTTTACATGGATTTGAACAACACTGCTCTAGATACAAAGCTTTAAGAAGTAAAAAAGGTCCAGTTTATGTATAAAAATATTAGATCGCTGTAGATATGACGCAAAAAGTTAAAAAAATTGGAAAAAATTTGTGGTATTTTCACTAAAATAAGAAAGATTTCTTAAATATTTGAGCCTAAAAATGTTATCGCACTAATATTTTCTATTCTATTTGTTGCATTGTTTTAAAATATAGTTTTGGTGAAATTCTGCTGAACTTACCATCGAAAATAAAATACCCTAACTCGAATGCACTGAAACTCTCTCAAATATGACCACGCGATTATATATTGGACTTGATATGATGTTTGCAAGAAACAGTGTTCAAAGTCGTTATGGGTGTTTTGGATCGGGGGCATCCATCCGGTAGAGCAGATATATACGAGTCGAGTAGAACAGTAGCGGCAAGCTTAACGCGAGCCTCATATAACCCGTTAAAAGTTTAAACAATGTTCAACATCGGTTAGGTATATTGGGAAAACGTAAAATAAAGTTGTAGACTCAATTGTGAATTCCTGGATGGACTTTTTGGTGGAATAACCCATCTTCTATACTCTTCGTTAAAATTTTATAAACGAGAATGTACCTAACCTATACTAGTAGGTACATAGCAAGTCTGGACTCTGGAATTCAGTTGCTGGATGAAGTTTAGGTATTTTTTTTTCTACATAGTATAATCGTACCTTTGCATTTTTGGAACTATTCGGCGATGAATAGATGCATTAAGCCGAAATAAATATAGTATGGGGCTTGTTTTTAGCCATCCGGGAATATTCAATGTAATATTCACTAGAGATACAATGCACATCACTATGGCTAGGTCATAATTCCCTTTTTTGAGCATTGTTCCCCAGTGATGGTATTAGGATTTAGGCGCATAACAAATAGGCATTGGAAAATAAATAACGTTGTTTTGTTGGTGTGTATGTAGGTGGATTGAAGTAATTGGATACAAAGTACAATAAGTCCTAGTCGAATAAAAAAAAATGGCGCACATGGTGCCCATAACTACTCCCATATACTGATAACCAGTGCATTTGATTGCATATTTACATCGAGGAACGCGATTAAGTCCTACTATGTAGGTAGATAGTCGTATATTCATTAGGGATGTATATGAATAAAAAATAGAATGTAACAACGCAACAAATAAAAAAATTGGTTTATATTGAAGAGTATTAATAAAAAAAAAAAAATGGTTTCAGTTTCAGTAAAAAAATATTTTAGGAGATTAGCTAGACATGAAGCCATTTAATAATTCAGCTGCGAACAACTATAGCTCGGCATCATCATTCAGGATTAGATATTGTGCTTCTGACAAAATTGTTCGTTTGAACATTTTAATTTCCCGTTACTACCTACAAATATACCTACATGCTCGTATATAGAAATTGCACCTGAACTTTATGGATGTGCGAAGCTTTTATTTAATTATTTGCCGACTTCCTCTGTCGGTAAAAAAAAAATTGACAAGGATACACAAATGTATGTATATAAATAAGAATTCCTTAGTCCAAAATTCTTTAGTCTTAAATACTCGAAATGCTCAAATATGTTTTTTTTTTTATTTTGTTTGTGTATATGCTATTTCCCCTTTAGACATAAATGTTTAATTAAATCGAACATATATTGTTTGGCTTTCGTTGCGCCTATCAAAATGGATGTTAACATAAAGCTGAAACGTTTGCTGTCTTGTATTAAAAAGTAGATACGCTTTTTTTTCGTGAATGAAATCTATACTTTTGATTTTATCGAAAAAAATCCTCAAACATTTTTGAAATGTAAAAATAGCTCTACTACACATACCGCACTGCACACTCTGCACTCTGCACTTTGCAATCCGCATTACGAAACAGCGCTCCCTTCACCACCTTCTCTCATTTTTAAATTTTACCCCCCCTTAAGTTTTCCAAATCAGTAAATCAATCTCACCTGCTGACGAAGGCCAATAACGAAGACATTTTAAACCAAAATTAAAGTTTATTTTTCATATATTTCTTTGATGACATTTTGTCCTACTTCAAGGTCTATGCGGTTTGTGAAGTGCTTGCTACAATAATATTATTCCCTCTTAACTTAATGCAACTTGTTACAACGTTAAATCACCATCATCAGCATAGCGCCACTGGTCTACACGTATTCAATTATTTACACACCTACCCGTGTCACAAAATTAATTGTCACCTTTTGGATGGGATAGCCATTTGAGGAACAACGGGGTAAATTTCAGTCGGCAAAAATATCATCGCCATTCACGCAATCTTCTACTTATGGGGTTTGAGAAAGATAGAGAGGGGGTCAAAACTATATCCTTTTATTGTTAGCCCTCATCATCACTCGGCAAATGCCCACACGAAAGGAAATAATGGAGTATAACTGAGTCGTAAATTTTAATGCCCTTATTGTCTGCTTTCCGAGGGCGGGAAACTTTAATTTAGTGTAGTATGATAGAAAGGATTATTATACAATAATGTTGATGTTAAAGTTTAAAATTGGTGAACTACCTAAGATCACTTTTTTGCCAACTTTATTTTGCAATGTTAAAAATTGTGAACCTAAAGAAAATTGGGTATAACTGGTGAAACATCTTCATTGAATGTGAGTTTTGAAGTTTTGATACAACATGTACAAAAAATGATGTTCCACCCATCTCGCACCCATCTCGCACCCATCTCGGACCCATCTCGGACCCATCTCGGACCCATCTCACACCGATCTCGCACCCATCTCGCACCCATCTTGCACCTATCTCGCACCCATCTCGCACCCATCTCGCACCCAACTCGCACCCATCTCGCACCCATCTCGCACCCATCTCGCACCCATCTCACACCCATCTCGCACCCATCTCGCACCCATCTCACACCCATCTCACACCCATCTCGCAACCATATCGCACCCATCTCGCACCCATCTCCCACCCATCTTGCACCCATATCGCACCCATCTCGCACCCATCTCACACCCATATCGCACCCATCTCGCACCCATCGCGCACCCATCTCACACCCATCTCGCAACCATATCGCACCCGTCTCGCACCCTTCTCCCACCCATCTCACACCCATCTCGCAGCCATTTCGCACCCATCTCGCACCCATCTCGCACCCATCTCGCACCCATCTCGCACCCATCTCACACCCTTTGCATACGAGAAGTGTTTAAATGCGCAAAAATACGAGTTTCTCGTTTGTTTTTAATTTTTAAGAAAAACATTTGAATTCTTTTCTGGCTTGCAAATGCTTTTCCCATCACGTGACACGTACTACTGTTTGTCTTGTATACTAAGTTATTAAGGCTCATGTTCCCTAGTCTAATAGAAGATACTTAAGTGACCAATATAAGAGATCTTAGTGCCGCAGGCCACTTGTTCAGCTATTTAAGTTTGCACCAGTAAAACTGGTTCTGTTTAAATCCTCAATGAAAACATTTTAAATTGCTCTCAATTAGCTACTTTGCGAAGCAAAGCAACTCAAATATTCAAATATCCTTCTCTCAACTCAAAATAAGTTAACGTGGGCATATTTGGAAATATTTTCAAGTCTAGACTTGGTTTAAATAAATAGTTAAAACAAAATATGTATACGAACATACCAAAAAATCAACAACCAGATTTGAGGGGTCTAGCGATGATGACAGCTTAAGAAACCTGTGCCTGTAGCAATAAAAGGACATAAAAAAAAAACAGGATAAATAATTTTTTTAAGGTATGTCTACATATTTTATTACATTGAACACATAGAAAGTACAAAGGGCACGAATGACGACAGAAACAAATAGGCTGGTTGACAATATAAACGCATCCGATTCGACTTGATTCACAAATTACAACAAAAAAAAACAACAACAAAAAAATAAACAAATCCTTTTGGACAAAGTTGTGAGTACAAACGGCCCAAACCCTATAATTTTCTGCCCACAAAACAAGCGCCTACCTATATGCAATTGAAACGGCAACGTTTGCTGTAGATATACGGTAAACGCGCGTATACCGTAAATTCATATCCTTTTCTCAGAAATGTGTATAGCGATGACACACAGCTGTGTAGATGTATAATGCTGCTGTGTGGTAACTGTAGTGTGAGATTAGGTGGAAGTGAGTTATTAGGGAGGCGGGGGTGTTGTATGTTGGGGTGTAATCGCATAATGCAGCACACACGGGGCTTTGTTTGAGACGACACAACACAACTGCACATCACTGCACCCCAATTCGAAGGGTGGGTTGTTGCTTTGCCGGCTGACGGAGTCGGAATTTTATTGCAGATTTTTTTTTTTTTAAGCCATCAACCTTGATGAATGGCAGTGAATGGTGTGCTCCGGATTTGGTAGAGCGAATTTTCATCATCCTGCATATATCCAGAGAGACGTAGAAATTCCTCAAATTGAAATGCGAGCAGCTATTGTGGCTGGTTGAGCGCAACAAGGGGGAGAAACTTCAACACAACCAACCACACATGAAGTCTATACAATAGAATCTGTATAAGCTATACATACATATATAAAGGCAGGATGTGTACTTCTATACACATGTGATAAAGGATATGTCTTACTTAATAATCACAAATAGACAATAAAAAAAAAGAGGAAAATGAATTGCAGTGATTCAGGATCATTCTATAAATTCTGGAGCTAGGGTGACACTCTAACATTATGACTGAACATGAAGGAGGATGAGGATTTTGTTTTCAGGATGGTTTCACTATATATTTCGCCTGCTCCCTATGTGCGTATCATATCGAATAACAATTTTATTGGATTTGCAGTTTTTCATCCCCTCTGTTTGATCTAAAAAAAAAAAATATATAAACGAGGCTATATTCTCCCGTTCCCGGATTCAATGATGTTGCAAGCAGGGTTATCGAAACAAATGTGTGTTTTGTTCTCCAAATGATATGTATGAGCCGCGCCTTTAAGGGAATTAGACGACACATTTGGGCTTTTTAGTTATTTATTAGGGTTTTTTTTTTTATTTTGATGGCTTTTATTTTCTATATCATTGTTCGATATGCAGTTTTTGGAAAGAATGACAAAAATAAAATGTTTTCAATTTTTGGTCGCTTGTGGAATTTTATTGGTAATGTTTTACTACATGGGGGTTAAGACCATACATATAGGTATAACTGGTTTGGTTGAATGATTTGTTTTTTTTTTTTTTTCTGGTTGTTTGGATTCGATATTGACTTATTGAACAATTTATCAAAATTTTCGAAATGATTTATTTTTATCTTCGGAAAGGGTCGGTACAGATATGATACTGATTGAAATTAAGTCATCGAAAAGTATATAAACTACAAAATGATGAACAAATTTTAATAAGACAGAGAGACCCTTTCATGGATTACCTTTGGGAAATCTTTCGATGTAAGTTATTGTATGAATATTTAAACAAACATTTAAGTTGACGATCATTAAAAACGATGATTGGAGATTGCAACCCCAAAATAAGGTTTAATAATCAGTGTGTTTTAAGAGTGTGTTTTTCTCATTTTGTTATGATAATACCTACCTATTATGCGGATTTGATTTATAGAGTTGGTTAGTTCTGAAAAATCATACCTACTATAGAATATTATATCTTAGATAAATATATGAGAGTGGCTCTAAGTCAATTGCGAATTTTCAAATGCTTTAATTTGAAAGAAAGCAAAGGTAAGCTCGACCCGTGAAAAGTGAAATCAAATGCCAAAATTTGAAGAAAAATTTTGATTGATTTAACTTTACTTGCGACATAATTTGCATATGTAAAGGTTTCTTTATGGCAAGTTAGGTATAGATTACTTAAAAAAATCGAAATTGAAAATTTGAGCAAACTTGATATTACGATGATAGGAAGTAGAAAAAGTAGGTCTCGCAATTCTGTTCAACTGTCCGAACTTTCGACTGCAATCTAAAGGGGTGAGTCCATTTTCTTTAAACTTAGTAGGTATATTGCGTTTCTTTTTTTTTTTCTTTTTTTAGAACCAAAAATAACAGTACTTCCCGTAGAATTTTTTTTTGCAATTAATGAAAATCTTCTTTTTCTAAAAAACGTGCCCACAACTTTTTTTTGTTCAATTCAGTAATTTTTTCCCAAAAATAAATCAAGAAAAATGGTTATAAATGGCACGTTCCATGGAATCATTTTTTCAATTTTCAAAAAAAAAATCTTTTGAAATATCGAATTTTCAAAAAATCTTGATACCTATTAACTGATATTAGCTGAAAAATTTTATCAAAATCGTAGTAGTCGTTTTTGAGAAAAATGAGATTTTCCATACCGGTTTTTAAACACTTTTATGAGAGGTGTCGTTATTTTTGATTATAAGAATAATTTTTATTTAAAAAGTGCTGGATTATAATAAAAATCTGCTGGATGCCAAGTTTAATAAAAATCGATCAAGTCGTTTTTGAATCATTAAGTTCTCAAACAAAAATGTTGAAACTTTTTTTAAAATAAAAAAAAATTGAAAATTTTGGTAGATATTCAATTCTTTTTAAATTTTTTGAAACATTCTTACACAAAAATTGATCAAAATAAGTTGAACCGTTTTTGAGAAAATCGAAAATCAAAAAATATGGTTCTATGGTTCTACCATTTATAACCATTTTTCGTAATTTTTTTTTAAAATGGTAGCCATTTTGTAATAAAAAACCACTGTTTTTTTTTAAGTTGCGGGCATCATTTTGAGAAAAATAAAATTTTCATTTTCTGGCAAATAAAAATTTGTACGACAGCTACTATTATTTTTGACTCTTAAAAAAAATTAAAAAAAAACGTGTCAAGGAATGTCCAAAAAACGCTCTGTACCAAGTTTAAAGAAATTCAACCCACCCGCGATTTCTGGAATAACCCTAAGGACTCTTAAGGATAACGACTGACTAAAGATAAAGGCTTTGGAGCAGTTAGATCTGTAAACAAGCGATACTGTCGGATTTAGACAATACCAATCCACACAAAGAAATTATCCAGAAAAAATCAATAATTTGGTGGTGCTTTATAGTCTGAAGACTGAATGTTACCTATCATTTTCCAAAACCGAACATGTCGAGAGCTTTAGATTGATACAGATTTTTCAGTTATATTTACTTGGGGGACCTATACAATTTTCTTCCGAGTCGAAATTGTTAAGGTTTGATTAGAACCACCTTTTTATGAAAAGAAACACTTTTTGAGGATTTGTCCCTTATGGAGGCAGCGACCGTAAAAAACATTTCTTTTTTAGGAATCGTATACCCACGACTTTCGGCGTGGCAGACTTTACGTATTACTCATTATACCCATAACACCACGTGCTACTATAGATTTCTCAGCTTTTTTCATTAAAAAATGTCAAGAAATTTTGAAAAATTTCTGTGATCAACAAAATTCAATTTCGTTCACTAAAGATTAAATATTTTAAGGCTACTCAATACACATACATACATATGTACGTAACTCTCTATAGTCCATTCAAAATTCCAAAAAAAAAATTACAAGTTCACAATTTCTTTTACAAAAGTTGAACAATTTTATAAATATTATATACAAATTGCAAATCGTCTGCTTGGCTTAATTATTGACATTTATTTTATGGAAAAACATACTTTCCCTTGCAACAAAATTAGAATCATGAGTTGGCTACTATATTTTAACCTTACCATCATATTATAGCCACAGAAAAAAAAAAGAAAAAAGGAACATAAGAACCCACAACAAATAATGAAAACTAAGCACAGAAAAATCTGTTTTTTTCTCATCGGATCAAAAAGGACCAAAACCTCAAGCAGCAGTGTTATTATCAAAAAAAAAAACAAAATATACTTTACCTTATTATACGTACTGTACTCTATACATATACATTATGCAATATACATACAATATTAGAAAGATGAAAGGCCGAAGACCTCAAGATGTGCAAAAAAAAAAAAAACAGAAAAAAAAGGAATGAGTAAGGTGACGATGCAAAGAACTTGGAATTAAATAAAATCAAAAGGGGGAAAAATATATAATATGTATATAGAAAAATATAAAAGAAAATATGAAAAAAATCCGATTATCAACCGACCAGAGGGAAGAAAGATACTATGATTCCCTAGGCCACTTTACCTGCGAAGTATATGCGGTAGCTATTTAACCGGTGATGGATTTTCTATGAGGAAAATTATAGACAGCCACCTTTGGGGCCTGTAATTGTATGGGGCCCGGCCCTATAAATTTATAGTTAATACAGTTTTAAATAAAATAACAAAAAATAAAATATGTAAAATAAAAACAAAAAGAGATAAGATGACGATAAGAGCAGGGAGAAAGGCGTGGAATTATGAAGAGAAATTAACAGGTGGAAAAGGAAGCGCGATAGTGAGGGAATGTTTAGAGGAGATGAGAGAGAGAGAGAGAGAGAGAGAGAGAGAGAGAGAGAGAGAGAGAGAGAGAGAGAGTTGGATGGAAGCGAGAGAGGATCACGATAGGAACAAGAGAGAATGGGAACGTAGGGAAGGGAAGGAAGAGAGGACAGTATGACAGGATACGAAAGAATAGAATGGGAAGACAGAAGAGATCAGGAGAAGAATGGATGACGGAGGGAGGGGGGGGGGGGGGGGAAGTGGATGAAGGCACTTGAGGTTGCGAGAAGGAGTAAGACGAGAGGGATTGGGGGAGAGGAGAGTGTGGCGGTAGACTTTTAAAATAAAATAAAATAAAATAAAATAAAATAAAATAAAATAAAATAAAATAAAATAAAATAAAATAAAATAAAATAAAATAAAATAAAATAAATAAAATGAAATGAAATGAAATAAAATAAAATAAAATAAAATGAAATGAAATTAAATAAAACTAAATAAATAAAAATAAAATAAATAAAAATAAAGTAAATATAAATAAAGTACATAAAAATCGTAAATAAAATAAAATAATACTAAATGAAATAAAAAAAATTAAATTAATAACTATAAATCCAGAATTTTATTAGTTATCACCATAAAAAGTAACGAGTTTATGGATCATCATTTTTTTTTCCTGTTAAAAACATTGGCGCAAAATTTTAAGCATTTAAACGCGGCTCTAAATCTTTTAAATTGGAGTCGGCTCTAAATAATAATGAGAGAATAAGAATGAGAGTCGGCTCTTTGTAAATTTTAAACGACATAAAGTACACTTTAACGTTAAAGAGGTCTTCTAACTTTAAAACCAGCAAAACGCTTCTCTATCTTTTTAAAGTATACTTTATCTGTGGGAAATCATCACTTTGTTATTTGTTTTCTTAGAAAAAAATACAGGAACGGGCATATCGGGGAAAAAGTAAGGCTTTTTTCAAAATAGTGTGAGTTACACAAACACAAATGCATCCACACAGGAAAGGCGTGCAGTTAGACAGCTATAAATGCTTGGGCGCCCAAAGGAATGTTGATCTGTTTTTTTTTGAGGAATGTGTTTTGAGATTTTAAATCGTTAAAATAGTAAAAAAAAGCTTAGTAAATTAAAGAAACAAGTGATATAAAAGTAAAAAAAAGTGATTCCATCCAATGCTTCATTGAAAAAAAAATATAAAACTATGTATATCTACACGCTGTGCTGCGTTAAATGCTGTTAAAACACCTATAACAAGCAGTGTAATTTTTGTTCATTTCACAAGTAAGCACTACGGGCGCAGATTTGGATTTGATAATTGATCCATATTATAGGTGTTTTTATACGATTTATGGCAGCGCTGTATGTTATTTTATATTTTTTTTAACAAATTGTTGCAAATTGTGTTATCTTTCATTTCACTTTTTTATTAAGTATTTTCACTATTTTAACGATCTCGAAACAATTTCCTATAGCTCGGCAAAATGACAGATTGGGTTCTTTTTTTTTATTTGGCACCTCACTCCACTCTACAATGTACATGTGATATATACACCTCTTCGTTTTTGTTTTGCAGAATGTAGACAATTTGACGTTTGTTTGTTTTTTAATTTTTCATTCTGTTAGATTTATTCAGATGTCAGCGTGTTTCACAAAAGCTTTCTGAGGTTAAACGTTCTTTGGTAAGAGTTGTTAAAATTGTTTAAAAATAAGAAAAATTTAAACAAGAATTTTTAAATAAAAGACTGCTTTAACTAGAGCCGGGTTTATTGCTTAAACGGGAACTATTTAAAATTTTGCGCCATTAAATTAACTTAGTCCAGCTCTGTGCCACACCTACACCCAGTGTGCTTTGGAGGCAAGGTGCAGGTATGGTGCTTTTTTACAAAATACACCCTACACTCTATATCTCATTGGTCTGTGGCACTGTGGCATCCATTTGAAGACACAAACAAGGGATAAGCTGTGGCCTCTATCCCAAGGCATGGAACATTGTTGATGCTATACCTAACTATGCATATAGATGATGGTAGAAAAATATAAATATTTCTTGAGGCTTAGAGATGTTGTGCTTCTTTCTTTAGAAGCATCAGGAACCAGGTGCATTTCAACATTACTGGTTTGTTTTTTTTTTTTTTTTTTCTTAAATCTGTTTTTGAAAAATAAAATAAAAAACACAAAGAATAAAAGAGGAATTTATATATAAGCATAAGTACTAAGCAGTACTGCTACTAGAAGAATGAGGTCGTTTTGCGGCTTGTGATTTCGGTGGAACTAATTTAGGCTACGCTATAAGAAGGTAAGAAACTTAGATTAAAAAATAAGGTTTAATCAATTTAACCATTTTACTTTATTTTTCTTTTATCAAAAAGCTACGATTTTTCTTGTAACTTGAGAGAAAAATTCAACCAAAATCGAACATTTCAATCAATCTTTTGGCTATGACAACCTTAAAAAGTAGTAAATCCTACGAAAAGAACGTTTTTTTAAATTCACAAAGGTATATATACCTATAAACCTAACATTACTTGTTTTTTTAATACTTAATATTTTTTGGTGGTTATATTGAAAATCGTTTTACTTTTGTAGGTACCTTACCTTATATACATGATGGTGTTATGGCACCTTCTGCAGCGTTCTTGGTTGTTCTATCTTTTATATCTTCAGATTCTTTTGTCATCTTATTGAATCTCATATATTTCACGTCTGCTGCCATGGAACTGTCATAAAATTCATTTAAAAATTATCAAATATTCCACTGCCATCCGCATGACATCCGTCTGCGGAAGCACAGTGAGAGGAAGGAACAGGTAGCACACGCCATTGAAGGATGTCAGGCACCTTTTGTGTTCCACATAATGCTCGTGCTTTTGATGGTTGTGTGGTGTGAGGGGTTTATGGTTGCTGTGGGTAGCCGATGTCGTAACCTTCTCTGAAGCAAACCAAGTTGTCGTCTCTTCCAGTTCCCTACAAAAAAATAAAAAACAGAGACCAAGAATTCCAAAGCAACCATTTGGAGAAGAATAACTGAGCAGTTTCCTTATTCTTTTTTTTTTTCTTATTTGTTTCATTTTTCTTTTCATTTTTTTTAGTCCTTGAAAAAAATAATAAAAAGAAAAATTTAGAGGTGCGGGCGAGTAAATTTGACATTTGATTGATGGTGGTACGTGCCACAGGCATAAATATCCCACCAAATCGAGCCACCATCGTGCTTTGAAAAGTGTTAAGTATGCTACAAGCCGCAGCAGCCCCAACAGGGAGGGGGGGTGCGGTGAAGCTGGCACTAAAGTACAATTTAAAGGAAGAAACTGTCTGTTTTAGCAGTGTTAAATGTCCCCCAGGATGCCAGGATCACAATCAGTATTCTGTTCTTTCATTATAAAAGGTGCGTTTTTGATATTTATTTTGTGTTGTGTTGTATTTTTTGGATAAAGACGTTTCAAACGTACATATGACTGCTGTCATTTATGATTATATGATACGCCTAGGATTTGGTACTGTCAAATCAGGATCATGAACAAAAAAAAAACTCATTTTTCTGGTGTTTTTATGTTGAATAATATACCTACCCCCAGAAAGGCGGTGTATACCTATTGCCAAACATTTTAATATATGTCTGAGAAAAAAGACACGTCATCATAAGTGATGCCAATGCGATCATTTTATAAGTAAGATTAATATAATTTTTATTGATTTTATAACAACAATAAATTTTTTTATCTTAAATGAAGTTGTAACCTATGGCTATTTTATGAGTTAGTTTGTGGATAGAAGTACCTATATGTATATTTGACACTCATCAACGGGTAAAAGTATGCAGTGCCATTTTCTTCGTTTTAAAGGAATTTTTAAGGAATTCCATTCTTGGAATATTGCTTTATACCTACAGTTAAAAGAAAAGCGTTAAGGGAACGAGTGTGCTAGTGCTTTTGTGGATAAGAGTGCTCACTGGATCAGTTTTGTTTTTAAAATGCTCATATTCATATTCATGTTTTAATTTATTGTTATTTTTTTTTCAAAAATCATAAACTTATGTTTTGATACGATCAAACACTTAGGTTTATAAAAAATCTTGAACAAAATTTAATTCATAAAAAATTCATGTAAAAGTATAAATAAAACATATTTAAATTAAAACTAATGAAAAATAAAAATAAAATGCTTTTACTTAATAAAAATATACCTAAAAATACATTTTTCAACTTGAATGGCAACACCAATCATATATTATAGCTGAACTGGACTGTAGAATGCGGTAGTATAGGTAGGTATATTGTATGAACAAGTGTTGTTTATTTCCATGAGGACATTTCTGTCAGGAAAAGATTTTCATTTCACTTTTTTTTCGTATTTTGTTTTTTTTTTTTTTCTGTTCTTTCTCTCCATTTCTTCACTTTTAACTTTTATTATTTACGTTGCAATGAAAATCATAAAATTGAAATTTAAATGCCTTTAAATTGTTATATTTTGCTTGAATAATGCATTTGAATGTAGGTAGGTACCTATAAATATGTAGGTTCATTCTATTACGCTGATGGTGATGTTGTAGATGGATATGATGATTCTCAACGCGAGAGTAAAGGACTATGAAGTATGATGGCAGAAGTACGAGAAGCACAATAAACAGGATGATGGAAGTCAACGGATGCGAAGTTGTTTATGATTGAAGTCAAGTCGGTCTCAGACAGTGCTAAACATGGAGGAAAAATTGCTGTATATATGCGGCAATATGGCAACCGTTTTCCGTATAACTATACCTAACCTACTATATACATTCAAATTGGCAGTCTGAATGGATGGTTCCGTTTAAATTGAAACGTACCCCCACCGACCGGTATGAAAAATATTTTTTTTATTTTTTGTGTTTTTTTTCTGTTTTCTATAAGTATATTTTTTATACAGATAAACTGAACAATATAATGAAGTGGAATTAACAAAAGAAAGCAACCGAGAGAAAGTGAAAATGCTGAAAAATAAAAGTCTTCTGGAATTATGTAGAGATACAAGGAGATTTAAAAGTTTTAAAAGACTCTTGAGATAAGCTTATTACTTATTTTACAATTTTAATGAAATTAAGAAATATAAGATCGATATACCTATATGTAGATATAGTAATAAGAAAAACAAATCGAGGGATTTCGATCAAAATTGGTCGAGCCGATAACTGTTACATATTATACAAATTAACATGAACAAGTTTTTATAACCCAGCGGGAAATATCGTCCTCAATAAATTTTATAGCTGAATTCATCAATGAATTCACTTGCCAAATGATAGAAGAAACGACAGGCATTGATTAAGTAAGTGAAGAGTAATGCAAAGTTTCTTCACTTCATAGCTTTGACCCCACTTTCTGCTTTGTGTTTAGGAATCAACCCTTTCTTTTGAGAATTACAAATTGCTATTTTAATAGGGAAAATTATGCAATGAAAAAACTGTTGAAAAGTAATGTGCAAGTTCATCGTATGAATCCACTCACCTGCTTTGTAAAATGTAAAGTATACATTGGGAGAGAAGAAAAAAATAAGTCTCTCACGACGCGTCTCTTTTTTACTTCGCATAACAAAATGTTATTGAAATGGGGGCTGAATTACAATCGACGTTTTCAAAGGTTACAAAATTTTACGATTTCTTTAATGAGAAGTAATCAATTCGTGTTATACGTCTTCCCGAGGAAATGAAGTGACAAAAACTGCACTTTCCCCTGCCTAGCAAAATTAATATGAGGATTTCTGTGATGAAAAGTAATGTATCCTTTCATCAGACTTTAATCATGCATTCAGCTGAGCATTAAAAGTGCATGATTTTAAAAAATTCCCTTAGAAAAACAAAATTCACAGTATGATCATGATGTGTGATTTTTATAAGAGTCGGTAAACATCGACCATAATTTGCGTCTCAGGGCCAGTTGTACAAATATTTAAACCGTGGTTCAGCAATTTTTATACACCTGGCCATACAACTTGCCATTAGAGACGCATTTTGGAGTTTAGGTCACTTGAACATTTAATTGAATTACATCAATCGTTTCAAATAAGCAGAAGTATTTTTTCTAATTTATTATTGAAAGAGGTGGTGATTAAACAACCCCCTATTCCCTAGGGATTTTACTACTTAATTTTCATCATAATTTTCAAGCTATCAAGCTGATCAATAAATAAGTAACAGTCTTTTATGGAGGTTTGCTGATACTACACATAAAGATTTAAGTTGAACTTAATTTCTTAAGTATCACTTTAAGACATGGAAAAAGTACCCCTTAAGAATTTAAGTTCAACCTAAATTGTTATGTGTAGTATCAGCAAACGGGCCTTAGTGATTTTTTTTGTTGAATATTCATCATATTTTTCATCGGGGGTCCTCAGTCCAAATGGTGAATATAAGAAACTTCTAAGAAAGTAGTTGCTGTAGAATTTTAATCGAGAAAGTGGCATGTGCTTCCCGCCAATTACACGTCCAATATCCATGTTAAATTCATCAAAGAAATAAGCTGAATAGAGGCAGGTGCAGCTTCCATTCCCCCAAAGGAAAAAGCAGGTTTTTCCTAAATGAATTTTTTAAATTTTTCCCGCTGGGAATTTGCTGCTATTTCAGCACCTATAGTCTATATACAATACACATATAATTCAATTACTAAGTTCAAGTGACCTAAACTACAAAGATTGCGTTTCGCCCAGGTACTACAGTTGGGCTCATCAGTACCCTTCCAAGACGCAAATTATGGTCGATGATTACCGACTCTTATAAAACTCACCTCATGAATACACTGTGAACTTTATATTTCATCGACCATAAGAAAAAAATATTATAAAAAAATGTCAATTCTTTTCATATAATTGCTCATTTTAAAGAAAATTTTAAATATAATATTCATATTTTTTAAATCAAAATATAAAACCACGAAAACACTTACGGTAATTAATTCTAATCATAATGATACTAAACTTATATTAAACCTACCATAGTTTCTTTCAACAAGTTTTGCTATTTTAAGCTCATTATTGGCGCCTCAATTATTTTGTAACAAAAATAAAGTTAAAACGTAACACATACATCAAATTTATTAACCTTTGGAGAAAAAATAACTATCATACAATATAAACATTCTATCTCAAATAACTATTAAAAAAAAAAAAGAAAAAAAATATCTTCTGCATATTTTTCGTATTCTATTATTATATCTACTTACGTCTACCAAAATATAAATGTTCTGGAAAATTCTAATATCAAAACCAACAAACATTAAACTTTTATTATGACATTTACCTTTTCTATATATATACCTATACCTACAATCTACATAACAACTGACGGTTCACAGTAAATTACCGGTAATTGTAAGCGATTTTGATTAACCATTTGCTAATGCCATAGTATGCATACAGTTACACAATTATAATAATATTATTACGAGCGACCTAGGTCGTACAAATAAAAAAAATAAATTAAAGGTCCTATATTCGAGGGAGTTTTTTTTTTGTCATGTTATCTTATACAGTTATACTTTCGATGAAAAGAAATAATTGCTGTTTTGAAAGTATACATAATGTCCTAAATGTGTATGTATATCTATACCTACGAAGGCCCTGCAGGACGTAACTGTCCAATTAAAATAGGTCAACTGTAATGAGTATATTTTTTTTTTATTGTCGTTGTCCTTTGTGTTTTTGTTGAAAATGACGAATATATTAAGACCATAAATTAATGTATTTATAATTTCTTGTCCCTTAAGGGAATTAAGTTATTTGTCAATTGAAGCTCTCTACTCTATATCAAGAACATTAGAGAAACAGTATGGTTAATTTATGGAGTTGAAAGGTTTTTTTTTCTTTTTATCAAATACAAAAAAATACGTTTCTAATGCGAGTCTTAAATGAAATTTATGTAAGTATACTTCGTTAAAGATATTTCATAATGAAAATTAAATTATTTAAGTGATTAGTTGATGTGAATTTTATATAAAATAAATTAAACTTTATGATATTAGTAAGAAATGTTTTTAAAAAAATATTTATTCATCGATCTTCAATCATTAACTTTAAAGCGTCTTTATTCGTTTTTTTTTAATTTAAGACGGACGTCCAAGTTATGAATAAATATTTTTAATTGTTGTCTAAGAGTTATTTTATACCTAGACAGGCAATGAAATCGATTGTCTAAGCCCTGACTAATGTAACAATTTATTTTATTAAACAAAGCACATTTACATCTGTTTCGAACTGTCTAACTAGCCAACTTAGAAAGAAAATCTTATAAATAAGTCGATTTAATGTACCTATAGCTTGAACCAAATCACTTGGCCAACGCGTCGATTGCGCAGGAGAAGATTTAAGAGAACAAAAATGGTTGCGCAAGATATTTAATGAGTAAAGTGAGCGAAGCTATAAGCAAAAATCAGTGATTTTTCGTAAAATGGCCAAGTGATTTGGTTCAAGCTATAACTCCCCATTGGTCTTACGATAAATTTGAATTTAATTTTAAACTAGAAAAGGTTTGCCGCCGTTCAAAAATGTTGTTTATTTTTGCAAATTTTCTCGACATAAGATCCCCAAAGGGAACAAATAAAGAAATTGATCCTGAATTAAAATAATTCATTGCTGGTCTGCAACAAGGTGCAAAAGAAAGTACTGTAACTATTTTGAGCAGGAAAGAAACTGAAATAAAATACCCTGCAGAAATAAAAGAACTGATATTGGAAAATTTAAAGGCTTGAAGAAAATTGCAAGGTACAAGATTCCCTGACGATAAGGCAGTATTTAATCGTCTAAAGCATGAACTCGAAAAAGAATCTGTGAATTCAAAAATGAATCATTTACTAGATTTCTGAAGAGTTTGACTACCGATACTTCCACCGAATACTCCTTATGGAAAGCAGTTAAACGCCTAAAAGGACCGCAAATTCAAAATGTGCCTATTAAATCACAAGAAGGAAAATGAATTGCAAACCCGAAGCAGAAGGCTGAGCACTTTTCAGAATATCTCTTCAAGGTTTTTAAGCCCTTCCCAGCAAGTGCAGTGGCAAAGAACTTACGGTCAAAGAAGTAAGAAGTATGTGCGTAAACACAAGTTACCAAACAAATAAGCACCCGGATATGATCTGATTACTGCTCAGGTTTTGAAAAAAATGTCAAATTTAGCCTTCAAAAAACTCCACTATATAATAAACGGGTGGGTATGGTATATGTTTCGCAAGAATTGTCTGGCAAACTAACGTTTCGCGGGTATTCATTTTGCCATTTTTCGTTCCACATTTTGTTTGTTTACCATTTTGTTATTTCGCATTTTACGTTTTGCAAATCACGTTTCGTTTTTTAAATTATTTGACAAATAATGTTTTCGCATTTTTCATTTAGTTTTAAGTTCGATTGGATTTTTGAATTTCCGCAATTTTTTATTTGGAATTTTATTGTTTTTCTTTTTTTTATTTGGCAATTTATTATTTCGCTTTTTTTTATTTGGCATTTTTTTGTTTCGCTTTTTTTATTTAGAATTCCATTGTTTTACAACTACAAAGTGCAAAATAGAGAATACAAAAAATGAATAAAGCAACAAAAATAATTAAATGCCAATTTGTTGTTACAAATTGACTTTTTAGGAGGAAAATGTGAAAACACCATGAGCGAAAGAAAAGAACGATTTTCCATATAAAAAATTGCTTTTCAAAAAAACATTATTTTTAATTGAAGGTTAGAATGAACAACAGCACTTGAGTGAGCTACCACAAAGTTTTTATAGGCTGGAGTTATAGCTATTTCACGACTGCCATTAATTATTATCAAAACCACTTAACCGCGAAATGATCTTTCAGCGAAATAATAAAATGGCGAAGCGTTATTTTGCGAAATAATGAAACGGCGAAACGTTATTTCACGAAAAAAAAAACAGTTGGCCAAATTCAAACAACGCACGTAACAAAAAAAAAAAAAAAAAACAAAAAAATGCTAAATGATTTTTGGATTAAAAATATTTTTGAAAAAAAGCAAAATATAAAATGGCCGAATGTTAATTGCGTAAGTATTGAAAAACATAATGAATAAAAAACCAAATCTAAATTGTTAATTAAGAATTGCGAATTAAACGAAATATTTAACGACTAAAGCGAAACAAAGAAATGCCAAATGAATTTTGCCAAACAATGGTAACCCATAATAAACGCATGCGGTACAAGTCACACACTAATTGCAACAGAATTTTTACCAAGTGTCTTGTCAAGATTTCCTAAAACTGGTTGCCTTTAATGCAACAAATTAAAATTATTTGAACTAGAAATTAATTTTTTCGTTCAGTTTAAGTTCAAAAACTAGAAAAGGTATTTAAAGAAAATATTGTTACTTTTTGCTTGATATATTTTTTACTATTCAAATACAAAATAAACATTTTTTTTAAATTATTTAATTCAACCATTTCCTATTTTGGACAAAATTGTTCGACTTTATATTTTGTCTAAAACAATCGATTTAAAATTTTTATTTTAAAATGTTTTAACGTTTTGTGAGGAAATTTCCATATTTTTTGGTTATTAACGGCTGAACTGATTTTTTTTTATTATACATTGGGTACTTATAATAATAAATAATTTACATTTAAAAATTTAAAAATTATTTTTTTTGAAGCAATACAAATTTTGGGGTAATGATGTAGATTTCGTCTATAACATTTTTTTTGTAATTTTGTGTACAAAAGTCATTAAAACATTTTATTCTAAAAGTTCATTTCTTAAATAAAAAAAACATTATGAGTACCTACAAAAATATTTACGTTCCCTATAAAAAACTGAGTTAAAAGGACTACATCCGTAGACAAAAAAAATTCAAAGTTTGTGTGGCTTAATATCCAGCAATTTTCACCAACTTGAACTTCTCTGTTATAAAATGAAAGTGTATTAAATCATGCAGATTTCGACTATATATTGTGGTCAGAAGCAACTTCCACAATGCTTCATCACTTCTTTGGTCTTTTATGTTGGTGCCACGCACTTCATATATACATTATACATACTTCCATCAGAAACAGAACCATACGAGATTGTACATATATTCCCAGATGCAGAATTATGACAGAACAATATCACACACGACACAACAACAAGAACCAACACAGTAAAAAAAAAAAAAAAAAAAAAAACTGCTTCAAGAACCACAAATGGATTTTCTCTGCCTTGGTAACATTTCGCAGAGTAACTTTTTGCAGATGAAATAATCCTCATCCGAAAAGTTTCTATGCCTCTGTCTGTATATATACTTTGTTTCTTTTTTGTTGCTCCTGCAATTTCCCTTCATTTTTCGGCATTCGACATAAACTCCACCGCACAATAATTCCTTCGTGAAAAATGTCATATATCAAAAAACTCAAGCCAGCATGTGACATTTTGTTCTATACGAATATAAGGACGAACAAGCATCAGGCCAGCTTTGAGCTTATAGTACTTAGAAAAGTATACCAAATTAAGATTAAAGCATTAAAGCAAGTGGTCGAATATGTAGGTATATAACTCTAGTTCTATATAGATTTTGTTTTTTTTTTTTTTATATATAAAAGTGTAAGTATGTATATAAACTCCTACCTAATCCCATATGTACAAGAAGGCTTTTTCGTAATCAGTATTTATTTCAAAGAAGGGAGAGCAAAAAAGAATTAGCCGACCAAAAAATAAAGAAAGAAAAAGGATAATAAAAGGAACCGAAGCAAAAACAAAATTAACTAGAATCGACCATCATTTATTTTCTTAAAGGTGCCGCATAAAAGAAAGTTTTTTTTCCACCAAGCTTCAAGCATTTTTTCTATTCAAGATTGATAGTAAAGGTCCTTTAAGTAATAATATGGAATAAATTAAAAGCAACTATTGATATAAAATTTAAATGAAAAGTTGTTACACAAATTTTGTGGTTTAAAAGATTGTTTTCAACACAGCTTAATTATTGCTAAAAGATATCAAGGCTGTTATATTAGGTTATACATATCTACCTATATGTTCTATATTACACTTCTTTTTCGAAGAATTCAAATAATCTTAACTGGTAAATGACAAAGGTTAAATTTAACTATTTACAATCTTGTGCTTGAGGAGGTAAGTTCACGTGTTCAACATTAGAAAACTTGGACAAGTCAATCAATTTTAAAACGGGTATTTCTGTAGAACACTTTTTTATTAAAAAACGTAATAAAATAATGAAACAAAGAAAACATTTCGGTATTGTTAGAATTAGTGCTTTTAATATAGATATATGATTATTTTACCAATGTATAAATTTAAAGCTTTATTTCTTTGGAAATACTCAATTAATTTATAGAAGAATCGGCTTATATATCTTCGATACAATGCAGAACCAGTCTAAGTCACATTTACAATTTTTTTCAAGAAGAACCTTATTCCGTAAAATATTGACTTTCGACATTATGTTTATACTTGATTACTGAAATTCTGAAGGATCTACTGCACGTAGGAATATGCGGCATATGTAGGAAATGCGCAGAACACAAAAAGATTCTTTGTAACGTACAAAAAAACTCATTTTAAAATTTTGGACTTAGACTAGTTCTGCATTGTAGCGACGATATGAGAGTTATATTCAATCTTAGAACAAAACGGATGAAAGCTTTATAGATATCAGTCAGATCAGGAAGGGTACAATTTTCTTTCATCGTCAAAGAAAACCTAAAAACAACTAGGAGCATTTTTTGCAAAGTCAAATATGAATCTAGAAATGGATATGAAAAGCTGAAGGAACTGTTAACAGGAAAACATTTTTGTGGCTTAGAAGATTCATACTATAGAGGACAATTAATTTATATGAGTAAGAGATCAGGATACAAAAATAGAGCGTTAGGAGTTTGAAATTTGTATACCCCAGCATTTATTTTATGAATATCATACTTGAAGCATACAATACGACTTTAGCGTCCCAAAAAGTAAATTTCAATCCAATGAAGAAAATATTGAAGGTTTTAATGTAACAACAATCAATTGAGTGAGCTACCACCAAGTTTATAGTATTACCGATTGTTAAGAAACTTTCGTTTCTTATAAAGCAGATAATAATAATAAATAAGCCCCCCAAAACCACTCCAAAGGAAAATATTAAAATACTATTCAATATTATAAGGGAAAAAAGAAGTAAGCATCGCCATTAATTCGATTTTGAAAAAAAAACTATGCTGCATTGTGCCCAACTTGTGCTGTGATGTACCGTAAATATTTTGGAAAATTTCGGAAATTTGCAAATTTTGAGGACAAATTTTTTTTTTAAATTAAGTTTTTCTAAAAACTTAAATATGCTGTTTTGTACTCAAAAAATGATACAACCGAAGAAATAGAAAAAAATAGCATATTTGCAACTTTTACTACCGAACGCAAATGATGCGAAGGAACTAAGCGTGAAATTACCACCATCATTTTCGATTTTCAAAAAAAAAAGTTGTGCTGTAGATATTGTGCTCAACTTAAGCTGCGATGTGCGGGTGCCATAAATATTTTTATTTAAATTCGCAAATTTGCAAATTTTAGGGATGAATTTTAAATTCGCAAATTTGCTTTTTTTTCAAAATTAAGATTTTTTTTAAGTGTTAGGTATACATTTGCTGTTTTAAGCTCAGTTTGTGCCTTCCGCCACTGGAGTATAGTGTAGTCGACGTTACTTGACAATGATCTGAATGAATTTTCAGGGGCCGAATTACGGCATCAGTGACTGAACGACACGTGAGGGAAATTTCATACGAAATATCGAATATTATCGATATTTTGTATGAAATTTCCCTCACGTTTCGTTCAGTCACTGATGCCGTAATTCGGCCCCAGAATTACGGAGTGGCCAATCTCAATGTTGATTAATGACGATTATAGATTTACCCGCCGCGCGCCGCTCCGTTTGTTTGATAAGAATGTTGATGGGTATAATCAAATGAAAGAGAACGTGTAGTGCAGCAGAGGGGGAGCAGCGAAGTTCTCCGCGTATGCACAGACAGACTGTTAGTTGGACCTTTATAATTTTATCGCAGTTTGTCGTTTTATCTGCAGCGGTTCACAAAACTTCTACAGGAATTAACAGAATATACTTTTGTGCTGCAATTAAATTGAGTTTCTTTATTGATCAAATAGGAGAAATGTCATTGAAGATGTGCGATGAAATCGCAGGCGCAGTATTTCGTATGTTTTTAAAATTACCAAAAGTAATTACAATCTTTGCGACAGTCTGCTGTTTTTCTCCGTAATTTTTGATCATCCAAAAATTTCGTTCGATGAATATTGGCGTTAAAGAGCTTCCTTATCTTGTTTGAATTTTTTTTTCGGGTTATCTTAAGAGTTGAGTGTTGATTTTACAAAAACAAAAATATAATAGTTCTCTGCCTTGATGATACAATCTAAATGAAAAAATAAAAACAATTTGATAAGTTTCTTAAAATAAAACTTGAAGCATCACTACCTCAGGCCACATCGATTACAAATTTATCCTATCATGTTACTTTCGCATTTTCATCTAAAACAGCTTCTTTCAATTAAACTTTGTAGTGCACCAAAAAAAAAAACCATTCAAGATCTCCTACTTGCAAAAAAAAGAAAAAAATAAACTATCAAACTACCAATCTAATAAAATCGAAAACAATTCCTTTACTTTGACCACACTCAGCTTAAACAAATTGTTCCAACTAATTTAACCATTTAGTGCAAAATTGTTCCAAAGCTCTTTTCTCTTTAGCCACAAAGTGTTCACCACTATAGATAACTTAGCCATTAGCATTTTCCTATATTATATAATAAAGAAGAGAAGGTTAAAATACTATCGGTCAGAACCAGGAAGAACGCATTATAAGGTTTCTGAATCTGGCATGGTGTTTGCTTGCTGCCATATTCGCCCGGCTGAAGAATAAAATATTGTTGGATATCCGCATGAATATAAAAAAAAAACTTGTCTTAGACAAGTAAAACAAACAAAACAAAAAAAAAACACATAAAGCTAACAAAAGCACGTAAAATTAATCCCTTTTGCTGCTTACTGGAAATTGTTTTGAAACTTTCTTTTGAAGTTTTTGTTTTTTTTTTTTTTTGCTATTCTTGCTTTTCGTTTTCTTTTTTTTGCATCCTTTTATAGTTTATTTGGCCTTATTTTTTTATTAACCTCTGTTAGAAGTGAAATTTTCTTCTGAAAATGCAAAAAAAAAAAGAAGAAAGACAAAACTCGATAACAACAATTTTCCTTTAATTTTTTTTTCTCGAAAATTTCCCAGGTATAAGGTAAGTGAAGTTCTGACTGGTCCCATATACTTCCTGAAGAAAGTTGAGATGTTAAAATCCTTTAATGTTAAAATAGTTTGGATTATGTTTTGTTTTTTTTCTTTCTATATTCGTTGTGCTTGCTGCTTCAGTTTTTTGTTATTTCTTTCACACTTTTATAATTAAAAGATGAAAAAAGAAAAATGGAAAAATTTATTGAATGCAATTATTTGATAAAAATAGTTTCTTAACGAGTAAGTTTAACTAATTATTATGTTCTTTTTACGCTATGGTAGGTTCAAAATGTTTAATATGTTGTGAAAGGTGGTTTTTTTATGAGGGTATAGTACCGTTTTTTTTTTGTTGAAAAATTGGTCCTTATTCGTCTGTTTGAAAATGAAACGCAGTCTCTTAGGGAATTACGGTACGGATTTAAAAATATTAAATACAAAGAAGAACCAATTTTCAGATTGTTTTCGAATTAAATAATAATAAACAAACAATTTTTGACATTTTATAATATCCTACACATTTCCCTCAACTTAATTTGCAATGTAAAAACATGTATTTTGTTTGTCATTTAAAAAGAAGTGACTATGTATGACTTTCGTTCGATGAATCTTTTATCTGAACTTGAGTATACTAACGAATTTATTTATATGTACCTACACGTGTGTGCAATTAACTTAAATCAATGCAGATTAAAATATTTTGAAACAAAACCAAAACGAAAAAAAAAATAAAATATATAGAAAAAAAAAAACAATTCATACAACAAAAAAAAAAAAACTATATGTATATATGTACATTGAATAATATCGGAGAAAATCTCGGTGTCCATTAAATCAATCAAAATATGCAACATTTTGCTGCATGCAAGCTACATAATAATATCCTAGTGGATTTTCATAATATAGGATATGGTAGTGGGATGCATGCAGTGCAGGCATTCCATTTGAGGAAATCTATAATATAAAACATATTTAATTTCAGTATCCGATATCAAAGTAGCGTTAAATCCATTAAACGAAACAATTTAATTAAATTCTGTAAAAAAAAAACAGTTCATTTTTATTGGAATATCGTGTTGGATTTTAATTGTTTTTTATTCAAATTTATTTTAATTTTTCTTTAAATTTAATTAAATCAGTATTTTAACATGACAAAAGAAAACAGTATAGTGGGTATGGCCCAAGCTCTTAAATTGGTGTAGAAAAATTCCTTAAACTTTTTAAGGTAATTCATAATAAATCTTCTGTAACAAAAGAAAATTATACCTTAGAAAGTTTTAGGGATTTTTTTTACTCCATCTTTATATCAAACGAGGAAAATACCATTTGAGAAAAATATCATGCATGAAAACTATTAAGCAAGAAATACAATATGTATCTTGTAAAAAACGATCATGCAAGAAAACTATCATGTGAGAAAAATATCATATGGGAGAATAATATCATGCCAGAAAATCATCCTGTCGGAAAAAAAACATGCATGAGAAAAATATATCATGGTTAATAATATCATGCCAGTAATATATTATGCAAGAAAAATATAATGCGAGAAAATTTTCATACGAGAAAAATATCATCCGAGATAAATATCATTCGAGAGAATGATAATGTGAGAAAAATATCATCAAATTATGAAATTTGGTACATTAAAGCTCAATTTATTTCTGTGATAGTTATGAATTTTCTTAGTAATTAACAATTGATACAACTTTTGATCATTGAGAATGGTACTCAATGATCAAAAGTTGTATCAATTGGGTTTATTACTATCGATTTTCAAAATTTATCAACTCAAGCGTTGAGAATGAGAAGGGCTCAAGTGAAATTTTTGAAGTTTTGAGTTACAAGCGTTTAAAATTTTACGTTTATAACTTTTTTCCTGAAATCGAGAGAAACTTATAAAAAAGCCATAAAAAAGAAAAAAAAATGTAAAATTTTTAGTATATCAACCAATTTTATTTAAATTCATTAGAAGTTGGTGTTTTAGAAAAAATTCAGCACTTGACCCCATTATTTATTTTTTTTTTTTTATTTATTTTTTATGAAAAAGGGGTCAAGTGAAAGTTGGGTCTCTTAAAATTTGGTTTTAGGTGTTCCTGGGGTACAAATTTCATCTGGTCATCGAAATTTTTGATTTTTTCAATAGAAAGTTTTTTGGTTTTCTTCTCTCTTGGGAAGAAATCTTGATCTATAGCACTTACCACCTTTATGCAAAAAACAATATATTTGCTTGGTATTTTATTGCATAAAGGGGTTAGTGTGCACTTCCCCTTCTTTCCTACAAAAACTTTAAAACTAACGTGTAGTTTACCCCTTTATCTTTAGCTAACTTTGTAAGTAATAACAAATATAGACACACAAGAATAAGACCAAAATTTAAGTTGTCGCTTATTACATTATTGATAAAAAAAAACAAAAAATCGAAAAATGTCACTTGACTCCTCACTCTAGACGCTTCAACAACAACCGCAATAAGGGTGATATAATTTTAGTTTTCACTGAAAAATTGAAATGTTTACTTTGTTTGAGAAAATTATCTTAACTTTTGGTTATATTTAGGTAGGTAAGCACAAACCGACGAAGAATGTTTTTCTTTTTCCAGAAACCAATAATTCTTTTTTCTATGAACATATTAAAACGGAGGTTATTCATACTAAAGTATCAAGGTCAAAACGTTTACAAATATTTCTCACCAACCGACATGCGACCCTCGAAAAGTAGAAGATACTTTAGAAATGAAAAGATTTTCTAAGAATTTTTTAATTTAGTTGTATATGGGGGTCGAATAAATTAAAACCTATAGAGATAAGCAAAAAAATAAAAAAAAAAAATTGCCGCCGAAAATGTTTACCCGTAGCCAGCCTTTTGCGCCTACCAATAAAAAAAAACAACTTAAACTTTGTTTGACTTTAATTTGATTGTGTTGCCAATGATATTGAACAACAACAAAAAAACATGTTTTTTTATTTACAACAATTGGAATTGTAGCTTTGTGGCTTCTTCTTCTTCAAGTAACAACACTTGAAAATCATGCGAAAAATCGTTTTTTTTTCTTATATAAATTCTTTTGAATTGAGTTTTTCTATAGAAGTGCGATGGAAAAAAAGTATTTAACTTTTGCCGCCAACCATCAAACAATCAAATACTTTCTCTCTCTCTCTCTCTTTCTCTCTATCTATTATAGCTGGTCGACTCGACTCACATTGCTTTTTCAAAGTCGTCGGTTTTTTTTTCTTTTTCGAAGGATGAATATAACGAAATGATAATGGAGGACTATTGTATCCTTGGAAAACTTTGTCTTTTCATGGATTTGTTTTTGTTGTTGTTCTGATTGTTGTTGTATGGAATTCTATAACAATGACATACAATAATGACAATTTTTGTTTGTTTGTTTTGACATTCTTGAGGATGTTATAGATATAACAGACACAAACAAGAAAAATAAATCGAAAAATTTTAAAGGGATTTTTGTAATAGCCTTAAAATTGTTGTGTCATTGTCCACATGTACTCGGATGCAAATTAAATCACCCACGACCTTCTTTTTTTCAGTTTTACCTAATTTGCTTTTTTGTTTGATTTGAATACTTCTAAATGTTTGAAAACTTGTCGATAGACCTGAACAGTTTAATATTTCAAATAGCTCAAGCACGCAGGTTTTTAAATATCAGTTATCTTTTGTATACAAAAATCATTCATTTGATGGGCGCTGAATTCAAATCCGTTATATTTTTTCCACCATCAGCTCGGATTTTTGTGATATTCCCGTTAGAAAAAAAAAATGAAAAAACAGTTTTTTCAATATTTTTGAGGTTATGTTAAAACGAGAGATCACCGAAGGTACTAATCTTCTTTTTAAAAATTTATATTTTTAAAATTTTCAATAAGAAAATGGTTTTCAGAATTTTCTGTTGGAAAAACAATTTTTACTTAAGGCGAGAGACATACATAGTTTGTATATCACTTTACAAAGGTCAAACCATTACATTTATAGAGAAACAGCAGACTGTTTTAAAGCTTTTGTGAGCTTGATAGTGAGGAAAAGAGACACAAAGAAGAAAATAAACCACTTTTAAAATATTTTTTAATTTTTTTGTTGAATTAGTATATATTTTATTTTTTCGACATAAAAAAGTGCAGTAAGAAAATATTTCAGTTGTAGATTACAAGTCAAATATAGTGGACAAAAAATAAAAAGTGTGTAGATATTACAAGACAAAGTCGAACAAAAATTAAACAAACCAAAAATATGTACGTATAGGGTCTTTTGCATAAGATGCGAAAAAGGCTAGAGCGTTTAAGTTAGGTCAAAAACAAGAAAAAAGTCTATTTCCCTCCTCCGTTTAGGCAGAGGGGCAATTTTATAAAAAAAATCGACTTAGAAAAAAAAATCAATGGCAACACTTACAATGTCATGTTAAAGGTACCTTTTTAAAAGCCAGAAATCCATCCATTAATTTTGGTTTTAAGTTAAATTTTTTAAGTGACCAATTTTGGAAAAATTTATTTTTAGACTCAAAATTAAAAAAAAAATGGACTGACTTCTTCAAATTAAATCTCTCTACAACTTTATGCAACTGAATTTTTGTGATCATGGCTACAAATATACATGGATTTTTACGGTGAGCTTAAGGCGTGAATTTTCAAAGTTTTTTTGTAACTCAATTTATTGTTTCAAAAAAACATTGAATTAACAAGTGTTAAAATTAAAAAAAAAAAAAAACAATAAACAAAATCATTTTTTATTTTTAAAAATAAACAAATATATCGTAGCAAAGCAAAACCACAAGTTTTTTTCATTCACTCCCTTCAGTTTCTACACAAAAACTTAACTAAATTTAAAAAATTATTTTTTTGCTACCACATAAAATTTTTTCTATACTTTGACTGGCTCTACATTTTTTAATTCGATAGACTTCGGCTTTTTCTCCCATCCGATGTCGTCGATAAGTTCAAGTCCCGCTTTTATTTTATTTTTGTTTTAATATTTTTATTTTTTTCCTTTGAATAATAATAAAAAATTAAAGAGTCAACACTTTCATTTAATAAACAAATGCAAACAGTTCAAAATAAGCAAAGAATTTAATTAAATTTTAATAAACATATGTTTTAGTTTGAGAATCATTTTTGATTGGATTTTCAGAATTTTTAATCTAAGGTTGTTGTGATAAGTTTTATACCTTTTAAGAAACTTTTAAAATTATTTTTCTTTCAAAAGTAAAAAAATTTATTGAGTAGTAGAATATTTATACAGGGTGCTATTGCAAACGTTTCAAGTACAAATTCATTTTGAGCACCTTGGGATAAGTAAATTATTTAAAGCTATATGGGGAAGGTCGTGAAAAATATTTCATTATATAAAATGTTAGTCCAACTAAGCAGTATTAATAAAAAAATAGCAAACAATAAAAATTAATTTTGGACAGAGTTTAACCCAAAAATTAAATCAAAGTATTTAGAGGTATTTTTAAATTGAAAAAAAAAATTTAATAAATCAAAAACCGTTAAGTTCCCGGGTAGAATTTGCGACTCGGTATTGCCTTGGCCCCAGCTAGTTTCGATTTGTTTATGTCATGGGCCTATCGAGCAGTAACTAGCTTGGCCCTTGATAATTTGTTAATGCTCTGTATTCCGTGGGCCTTGCTAGTGGTTCCCATATGGGCCCTTAATAGATCTTCCAAGTCAGGAATGGGCCTCTTGAGCAGTAACTAGCTTGGCCCTTGCTAATTTGTTAATGCTCTGTATTCTGTGGGCCTTGCTAGCGGTTCCAATATAGGCCCTAGATAGACCTTTCAAGTCAGGCTTTGGATAACTAAAAATTTAGAGATTTTTAGTCACTAGCTAGGGCCTAGGTATATTTTTACTGAAACCCATAAAGCCCCCACCCCTCTCATATAAGGGGTGTTTGAGACCGCTTTTCTCTTTAACTGAAATGTATAGAATTTAATTTAATTTTAAAAAAACTTCACTTTTACTTACTTGGTTTCTCCGAGATTTGAACTCGCGTTCCTCCAATCAAAGATCCAGCACGCTACCCACCAGGCTGATTTGCGATACAGAATAGGGATGTAAAAATGTTTATGAGTTGATACTTCACGTATTTGCTATATGGACCTTACACAAGTTAAATTGGTCGTTGGGAATGCCAATAAAGAGGCGACACTATCTACGACCAATATAACGCCAAGAAAAAGCTCCACGTCTAGGCTACATTAAGTCTAAACTAACTAGCCCCAGTCTTAGTTACACCTAATAACTCCAATAAAGAGGTGACACTGTCTAACGCCAATATAACGCCCAGATACAATTCCTTATCCAGGCTACACCAAGCGAAAACTATTTGGGTCCCTTCCTGTTTTTATGAGACAGTGCCAATAAGGTGGCGACACAAGCTAGGGCCAAAATGACACCAACAAAAGTTTGCATATCTAGGCTATGTCAAGTTAAAACTATCTAGGCCCAGTCTAAGTTTCATCTGACAAAGCCAATAAATAGGCAATTCTAGCCAGGGCCAAGATAAAGCCAGAATAAGATAAATTAGTCAAGATCACCCAGACCTGCGCCTGTCTAGGCCCAGCATAGGATTTACTATATAATGGCCAATCTAGCTAGGGCCACGCTTAAAAATAGTTTTTCCTAGATAATTTTCTACCCGGGTTATAGTATTGAATTGAAAATTATTTAAAAAAAATGCATTTTGATGCACCCTGTACAAGAAAAATTATTAAAAAACGCTGGCACCGACTTCTAAATGGTGTTTGATTTTTAATTTGTTGGTCTTAATTTTTTGATTTCATTCTAAGCTTCATAATTTCCCTCGGTCCCTGTTGAATTTCGTGAAAGGTGCTCTTTTGAATCACCCTAATAAATGTTAACTGAAAATCAAATGTTTCAAAATCATGCCACACATTTCTTATGTCAAGGTTTGAAGACAAGATTGGTGAACACGTAATTTTGAGTCCCGACTGGATCCATTTTGATAAACAGAACATCTCATTTGGATATATATGGATAAAGGAAATATAGCAAAAAGTTGTGTCATACATCCTAAAGTCTTGTTTTCTGCTTTCAAAAGTCAAGGTCTAACTTATTTTCTGATCACAAGGTCTCTGTACTTAAAAATTTTTATAGGTATGTATATGTACCTATTTTTTAAAGCTTATAAATTTGGACCAAAATTTGCCTATACGAGAATGTTTCCATCTTTTTATAATAATTGTTAAATCTATATAGGTACCTGCTGTTTGATTTTACCTCCAAACTCAATTTCAAAGGAAAACTGTTTATTTGAGTTCTCTGATTCATAAAAGGAGACTTTTATATCAGCACGAGGAATATAAAATTTTCAATAAAGAAGGTTGATTTGTAGGTATGACTTTTTTTTAATTTCCCATACAAAGTTGAGTTCTTAAAAATAAAAAGCAGAAAGCATAGTTGAGTCCTTATAAACATATAAAAAGCAACTACATATATACAAATTGAATAAAAAGGCAAAATAAACCCATAGCTATTGTCAAAAGCTATAACAACATTTTTAGTTTTTGATATACAATGACTAAGTTTTCATTGGCGAAAAGCCGTTAAATTAAAGTTCAACGCCAAAAAACTTAATCCATTAGCGTGAATTTTCCTCTTCTGTGAATTGCAAAGCAATTTCACACCCAGCCAGCCGCTTGACTCATGCTATGTATATATGCGACAAGCTTGTATGTTTTAGTTTGCCGCCATTGCTCTGCTGCTGCCGCCAGAAATATATATATATAAGGACATATAACAAAACACGAAAGTTTTCCTTCCTTCCGAAAACCCTATACCTACATTCCGAATTCGAGGGAAGTTTCCTAATTACATTGTCAGCATTTACCGTGCAAGGACAAGGTTCCTAGATATATCCTGTATATAGACTCTCTCTGTCATAGGATTATTAGTGCTTGGTATGTAGATATAGTCGATTCATCCTGGTTCTCGTTTGGACATAAATTGATTAGCGAATTGAGTTTTCAGCTGGAAGTTCATTTTTTTGTTGTTCGTCCTGACACACTGTTTATTTGTTGTTTGTGTCGCTATGAGGAAGCAAGTCCCAAATGCATACTGTAAATATGTATTTATACCTATATATCTTAGCTATAGGTATTTCAACTGCGTGATGGTAGTACCTACAATTCTCTCTCGAAACGGGCAAACTACTGTTGGCTGGTCTTCTATCCTACAAAGGTGGGTATATGTATGGCCTTAAGGGAAGAGGGTGGATGGGTTGTGTTTTTTTTTAATCAGTTGGGATGGGAATCCAGACATCTCCCATGAGTAACCAGCCGGCAGCCAAAGGGAACACAAAATGTTGTCATAATGAATTTGTTGGCCATCAGAGACTCTTGCGAAAACCATAGAATTTCAGATAGGTATAGTGTTCCACCCTTGAAAATTACACAAGATATGACCTGGCTGGGCGCACCCCTTTTTTCCCATTATAAACATGGCAGTCATATTTCCGTCTCTGTGTGTGCAAAGGCCGGCAAAAAAAATCTGTCAATTTGAGGCCAGAGATGCAAAAAGGACGAAAATATACATTTTGAAGAACATCATGCGGCTGCTGCTATACTATACCACTGACGCTGCCGGGCCGTCAGTCGTCCTTCATCACTATAGGTATATATGCAGCCGTCTAACGTTGCCGCCGACATCATCTCCGGTGTTTCACAAAGTTCATGAAATTTATTTAGGGGGAATATGCTTGCTTAAAATTATGAGAATTGCTAAATGAAATTGTGATCGTCGTCTAGAGGGGTTCCGCTGGTGACGCCCATTTAATTTCCCAACGAAACGCCCACCGTTCAAATGAAAATCAGCATAATCCTTGTATATGTGCTTTGACAAAATAAATAGTCAAACACACCCTTTTCTATAATTTAAAGAGGGTTGTTCTTTTTTTTTTGTATAATTCTTAAATTATATACAAGGAACATCTTATTTGTAGCTACATTAAGGAACAAATTTTGAAGTATAGATCCTTGGATGATGGTAGATGATAGAAGAGAATATATGGGGCGCTCAAGTTAAAGTACCGCCCCCAATTTGATTGCGATACTTTACTGACTGACCATTGCTATTGGCAGATGTTTTGATGGATTATTTGATTTGAAGTTCAAATTAAGTTTATAAAAAAAATTCATTGCAGAAATTACAGGTCATAGATTTATGATGGAAGCGAAGTAGAAGAGAAAATTATTGATAATGACATTAAAAGGCGATATAAGTGAATTGGATAACAAAAGTGTTATGAAGGAAAGACCATTGAAGTCATTTTACGTTGTATATGCATGTTGTTTTTTTTTTTTCAATTTCCTTTTGGTGCTGAAGTTACTGAAGAATATTTTACACCTACTCTATCTACTCCATCTATTCAAAGAAATAAAAATATTGAAATTGGCTTTTAAATCATATTTGGAAGGTTCTCGCTTTTCAAATATTTGTGTACTTAATCTTAATTGAGGAAAAAAACTCTTTTTCCACTTCCACAACTTTTCAAAAATCTTTGACTTCTCCCGCGGCGCTGCTTCGAAACAAGCTCACCATCTTCATTTTTTGTTTTCTTTTAAATATAGAAATACATACATATATTATTTCAAAGGATATTTTAATTTAAAAATATTTGTTCTATAAAGTTACGATTAGACGGTCAACGCGGTGACTCTCTGACGTCAATTTGTCTGCCAAAGTTGTAGAAATATGTGAGATCGTCAACGCAGAATACTTTCATTGCGTTGACAGCTACGTTACCACTTGTATTGACACGAATTTTACAGTCATCGAAGCGATTACTTTGATTGATAATAAAATTCCAATTTAAAATAATGTCCCAAGGATTTAAACGATTTTTGAAATATTATGACAAATCTTTAAAAAAGAAAACATCACGTTTGATTTTTTTCTCTTTTCAACTCCGTGTCAACCCTCAAAGTGTTCGGATGTTAACAAGTTGTGTGTTCGTCATAGTTTGACATATCAATGCGTTGACACCAACAGGTGAAAAACACATTTTAACAAATAACCCGTTAACGCATTTAGGAAGCATACTGAGCCACTGGCGTCAATCGTGTGACCGTCAACGTTTTACAGTCAACGTTCTGACAGTATATTGCTGATATTTTTGGTTACGTTGAATGTCTAATCGTAGCTTAACTCTTTCCCAATCTTTTTTTTTTTTTTTTTTAAGAAAGTAAATTAATTTGACCTAATCTTATATGAAACACAAACTAATTTTATCTTTGTTACTGAGAATAAAGAGTTCAGAAGGACCCTATGTTTTATTATAGGAACTATGCTTATACATACCAATTTGTTGCTATGTGCAGTGAGCAGAAAGTTCATTAAAAAAAAACGCATTAACAAGCGCATAATGCACTGTAAAATTGTACAACATACCTTTTGTAAAAAAAAAAAATAAAATAAAACCTATCACATCTTGTTCCATCTCATCACACTTACGTGCATCAAATGATTTTCACGGAACTGGCATACACAAGCTATAAGAGCGAAAATAAATTACTTCCTTTAATGGACCTATACTCTGGTCTATTCGGTATGTATCCTTGGTAATTTCTTGGATCATTTGCTTAAAAGTTTTCCATACACTTTCCTTTCAGTATACGGTATATAAAATAATGAGCCGAACAAGTTAATCGCCTTATAGCTAGCCGTTATGTTTCCATCGTTCTTTCTTCCTTGCTGATGATGTTTTTTTTTTTTAATATATTTTTCAAAAATCCCATCCTTACTTTTAGCAATTTCGTCGTCTATATAACCTACTCAAAGACTAAATTTTACCTTGCAGCTCAAAACAATTATCCTTGTTCGCTCAATTTCGAAAATTGCGGCCGATTTATGTAAAGCATCTCTAAGCACCCTTAAGGATGCATTTTGCCAATGTTATTGTTATATACCTTTGCAACCCGTCCAATTTAATAACACTAAAAACAAGTGAACCAGGTGAATCTGTGAAGTTGAGTGCTGGGTACTTAAGATGGGTTGGATGGATTGGATAGATATATAGGGATATACTCCACTGGATTATGGCCCAAGAGAATATTTTCTATATATTGCAAGGATGCGATGTGGATTGTGTATGTATATATAGGATACTATGGAATATCTTTCTAAGAGGGCTTTGGTTGTGTTCAGCTCTTGGCTTTTCTGCATGTAATTTGCATGAACAAAATGTTTATAACAATGTTTCTTCAACTATTTCTGCATATAAAACGGAGATACTTCTACAACTCTCGAAACCACGGGGATGGGAATGATATATAGCATTATAGTCTAGAATATAGATATCGCAAGAAAATATTTTAATAATTTTTAAATGTTAGTCTTTGCATTTTATAAATTGGGCTATGGTTATTTTCGTTAAAAAAAAAATGTTTAATGGATTCAATTATTATAAAACTATAGTATTACGATTATGAAGAATTTGAATTTTGGCTAAACCGTCCGTCGTCGATTTATTGAGTTCTTTAATAAATTTTTTTCAGATTTTTCATTTTATGTAAACAAGATTTGTAAAATTCACAGTAAAAAGATTAACCACGGAATATAATATTGAAAGAATATCTTTGAATTATATTTTTAAAATATTCGTTCAATAATAATTTTAACGCCACGTGACCATCGCGCGCCGGGTTTACGATGGGAAAACCACAAATTGCACTCGCACATGACATTCAGAATACATTCAGAGAATGGAGGAGAGAGTAAAAGAAAAAGAAGTCGGTGCTGCATCAATCACCATTAATGTTGCTCAACACTGCTTCTTTAAGTCCAAGATAGTAAATATAACTGATATAGCACTCGTCACTAAATTACAGTTTGAGATAAAAAAAATGTCACTTAACAACAGTCTGAGACAGCAGACGTCACTAAAATACAGTCTGAGATAGCAGATGTCACTAAAAAATAATCTGAGATAACCATAACAGACGTCACTCAATTACAGTCTGAGATATCAGACTTCACTTAATCACAGTCTGAGATAGCAGACGTCATATAATTGCAGTTTGAGTTGGCACACATCACTATATTACATTCGATGTCACTTAATTACAGTCTGAAATAGGATATGGCACATAAGCCGTGTCGTTTTTTTCAACCAATTCCCCCCGGGCTTGCAAAAAAACACGCCTATAATTACAGTCTGACATAGCAAAAGACAGAAAATTACAGTCTGAGAAAGCAGATGTCACTTAATTGCAGTATGATTTAACAGACGTCACTCAATTACAGTCAGAGGCAGCAGATATCAGACTTCGCTAAATAATAGTCTGAGATAGCAAACGTCATATAATTACAATCAGATCAAGATAGCATACGTTACTAAATTACAGTCTAATTAGCAGACCACACTTAATTAAAGTTTGATCAGACACTACCACTAACTTACTACTTTAAAACTGGCCTAGATCCACTGTCAATTCTGGATCCTGAGTAATTTGTTGATGCATTTCAGTAGAGACTAAAATTTGCTTGAATTGTTCACTTTTACTTTATAATAAAATAAAATAACAAAAAATTTCCTTGGGTTATTTTAAAAAATTCCAAAAAATATTTGTAAACTTATGACCCACTTCCTTTCTAAAATTATGGAATATTGACCCACTTTTTTGTGGACTTCTGGCTTATGAAGGTGGGTTATAAGCCCGAAATTGATTTGTGGATTTGTAACCCCCCCAAGTGGGCCAGAAGTCCATTGTGGACTTTTGGCCTGTGGACTTATGACCCTGCGCCTATCGATTATATTTTTTTTTACTTTCTCCAATCAACTATAAATTTTAGTTTTTGTTCCAATTCAAAGTTTTCAAACAAAAGATTCATTATGCCTGCCAATATCGTATCATATACATAGATAAAAAAAATACTTTTTTCATTTTCTAGTCAATAAAGTTGAAAAGACTTAAATGTATATATCTATACCTATACCTATACCTATATATGTAACGGGTGATTTTTTAGCTGGTTTGGTTTTGGCAACACTGGTTTTGACAGCTGACGTGTGTTTAGTACCTTGTGTCACTGTCAAACAGCTTCAGTTTGGTTTGCAATTTAACCATGGATCGTCTTACAAATGAACAACGCTTGCAAATTATTGAATTTTACTATCAAAATTCGTGCTCGGTTCGAAATGTTCATCGCGCGCTGCTTCCATTTTATGGTCGGCATTCTCGACCTTCTGAGCAGTCTATTCGGAAGATTGTGACCAAATTTCGCACCAAATTTACTTTGTTGGACATTAAACCACCAACACGTTTACGTACTATGCGTAGTGAAGAAAATATTGCGGCCGTATCAGCTAGTGTGACAGAAGACCGCGAAATGTCGATTCGGCGCCGTTCCCAGCAGTTAGGCCTTTGTTACAGCACTACGTGGAAAATTTTGCGGAAGGATTTGGGCGTAAAGCCTTTTAAGATACAGCTGGTGCAAGAACTAAAGCCAGCCGACCTACCACAACGCCGAATTTTTGGTGAATGGGCTCTTGGAAAGCTGGCCGAGGATCCGCTTTTTTATCGAAAAATTGTGTTCAGCGATGAGGCTCATTTTTGGTTGAATGGGTACGTAAATAAGCACAATTGCCGCATTTGGAGTGAAGATCAGCCAGAAGCATTGCAACAGCTACCAATGCATCCCGAAAAAGCCACTGTTTGGTGCGGTTTATGGGCCGGCGGCATTATTGGGCCATATTTCTTCAAAGATGATGCGAATCGCAGCGTTACTGTCAATGGTGAACGCTACCGAGCGATGATAACAAACTTTTTTTTGCCCGAAATGGAAGTTCTTGACTTGCATGATATGTGGTTTCAACAAGACGGTGCCACATGCCATACAGCACGCGAAACAATGGCGCAATTGCGAGGCGAGTTTGGTGAACAGTTAATTTCACGTTTCGGGCCGGTCAATTGGCCGCCTAGATCGTGCGATTTGACACCATTAGACTATTTTTTGTGGGGGTATGTCAAGGCTAATGTCTATAGGGACAAGCTCGCTTCGATTGACGCACTGGAAGCCAACATCCATGCATTCATTCGTGAGATACCGGCCGATATGTGTGAAAGAGTATGCCAAAATTGGACTCAGCGGATGGGCTACCTGAGACGCAGCCGCGGTCAACATTTGCATGAAATTATCTTTAAACATTAAATTGCAAGGTTCAAACTATCGATTCAAATAAATATTTCATTCATTTTTTCGAATTTTTTGTGTTTTTTTTTTAAAAAAGTTCTAAACCTCTTAAAAAATCACCCGTTATAAGAATTTTTTTTTTTTTGACAGACAAAATACATTGGCTGTTTTTGTCGCTGTCACATCACATTGTTTTCTCTTCAAAAGCCTATAAATGGGATAGGTGTATATGGATGAATGTCAATTTCGTCAAAGGAGTTTTTAAAGCCAAGGGTATTATGGACCAGACATATAATGATTAGGTATATGTCTTCGGTGTTGTTGAAGTTTTTTTTATATTTTTGTTTATACAGCTATCCTTGTATCATGGATGATGTACTCGTAAACCTATTTCTATCAGGACACCAGTATAACAAATACACTGAGACAAGGACTTACAAGTAGACTGTTTGTATACATCCAGCATCCCATCAGTTGGACTTTTATTTTGTTGCATAATTTAATATTGAAAAAATGCATGCTAAGCAAAATAAAAATAAAAGTTCAACTATTTAGGTCTAGGGAGACGAAAGAACCTTCAATATAAAATACACGTTGATGAATTCTTGTATACATATAAGGTATATTATATATGTAGATAAAGAAGGTATGTTTTTTATAGTTAAGTAACTTTGTCTTGTTGGTTTATAGGATTTTTCGGTTTTTGTATAGTGAACAACGATATTGAATACAAAGTGGGTATAAGTTATAAAAAGACAAAAAAAAAGTTGTGACAAGCTACCGTTGATATATTTTAAGGTTTACAAAATTTGCATTTAAATTACATCTTTAAAAAAATATTTAAGATGAAATTAAGAGATGTTTGGTTTTTGTAGGTTTAACTTTAAATATGTTCTGAATGAAAAATCAGATTTGCAAATATTTATTTGATTTTCCGTTCAGATATTTACATTTCTTAGGGCAAGTACAAATTAGTTTTATGTACATATATACCTACTAAAAAAATTCGAAGTTTTAATAAAATTTTAACATTACGATGATGAAGAAGTCGAAAGAAATGGTGTTGTCATAAAGTGTTGGCCTTAATTGGTGGACTGCAATTTCCTTAAATTTTGGGGCAGAGAATTTGTATGTAATTCCCTAAAAGAGAAATTTGAGAAATTCACAATAAACGCTACGCAGGTTTTTAAATAGTTCTTCGAAACAAAAGGAACTACAAACCAAAATTTTTAGATATGTAGCAATTTTTGTTTTTTTTTTTAACTATCCAACAGACACCTCGCTAGGTCCAGACGCAAACTTTTTAGAATAAAGTACAGGACTGGGTTGCATGTTAAATTTGATCTTTTGTACAATTGTTCGATTGTTTTAAAGCTTGCAGCATAAAGTACTAAAGGAATTGATTTTTTGCGGCAAACGCAACCCAAGTAACATCGTTGGAGCTATTAGATGCAAAACTGCTCTTTTACAGCTCTTAGCTGGCAAAATTGAAAGCTATTGCTCTGTAAAAGATTATTTCACAGCTCCTTTCATTTTATTTAAAAATTATGTTCTATAATTGAAGTTTGAGAACACTTTTAGCTCTATTAACTTTATAACGCATCAAGATTTAAAAATATGCTCCGTAACAAACTTTACACGTCTACTATCGAGCAACTTGTCAATATCAGACAATTTAGAGACGTTATACAGCTGCTACCAACACATCCCAAAAATACTAACGCATTATCTTCTGAAATGTAAAAATTTAGCATTTACAGAGCTGTACAAAAAGCGGGTGTAGAGCCGAATTACTAATATTTGCACACAAATACTTCGTGAAGCGCATGCGCATTTTCAAGTTTTAAAAAATTTCTATAATAGCTGTATATGAAACCTCTCTAAAAAAAATTCTATAACACTCATGTTATAGGGTGTTCCATACTAGAATACGAAGAAAATAATTATTTCAAAAGAAAAAATTAAACCAGTTTAAAATAAATTAATTAATTTCATTCTGCATGATGTGTCGTTCTCGTCATATTGGTTGTTTTTTCCAAATGGTGGGTGAGTTATAAAAACTTTATTTGATGACAATTTCGTTTCTAAAAATACGCTTTGAAAATTTTATTACGTACATACAAAAATATACCGAGGACATAAAATACATTTTTGGAATAACATATTCTTCAAATAAAAATCTTCGTTCATAGAAATAATTCTTTTTTTATTTATTATCCACTTGCCGAAACTTTCAATTTCTGAAACACCCTTTTTATTTCATTAAAAAATATAAAAACCAGAAAAATGCCAACTTGTTAAGACTAGCTCAAAAAGTACAGAAAGCAAATCTTTAAGTGATATAAGAGCTCGATATCAACAGTAATTAATATTGCAGCAACAATCAAAAATATAGCTCAAAGTGTTTTAACAGCAGCTGTATTGAAGAAACCTTCTTCCCTTATGAAAACATGGTGGCGAGAAAAAAAAATGCAATATTTTCTTTTATTCATTAAAAAAAAAAGAAATACCTATCCCCGCGCACTCACTCAAAATAAAACTAAATTGTATTTTTAACCAAAATAAATTTATTTCGACTTTGAAAAATGTTTTTTTTTAGAATTTTAATTTTTTTTAGTTATTATTTATTTTTAGTTGACAGCTTATAAAATACAAAATTTTGAAGGCGCGTTGTAATTTAACAAAGTACCCGCATTACGTTTGTGAAAAAATTTAATTCGCACTTAAATTAAGCTAACATATCACCGAAAAATATTAAATTCTTTTATTATCTATTTTGGTAGGAAATTATAATTGGCATATCATACAAAATTATATATTATTTATACTATCAAACGATTCACTTATCCTATATAAGTATTAAAGCGTGCCTGCGTTTATGTTTGGTATTATATTTATTACTCAAACCAAAACGAATAAACATCTTTCAAAAGATGCTCTTTAAAGGTGTATAACATAGACCTTTAGAGTCACTTGCCACTAATAACGTGCTTCTTAAGAGCAAAAAAGTGCTCTCAAACTCAAAGAATTAGCTGCAAATGAGATCGATTTAGGCTCTAAATGTGTTTCTAGAGCTCTTTGTTAAAAAAAGGAGCTTTAAGATTAGCTCTAGAAGCGCTGCTAAAGCCTTTAAAGAACTAAAAATGTTACTTGGGAAAAGTCTAAACCCGATTTGCAGCTAAACTAAGAGCCCTAACTTAAACTTATTTTTTTTTTTCTTAATTCGATATTTCCGCAATCAAGCATCTCAAGTGATTTCGAAAACTGAAAACTAAAAGCATCTATAGCTGGTCTGGTTCCTGATATATTTCCATCCAAAGTGTATATTACAATGCAACACTTATAAAAAAGTGGTTGGATGGCGATATTTCTGCATTCGAGACTCGTAAGCTGTTACAAATTTCAAAATTATTTATTAGTTTTTTAAGACCTTTCTAAAACTGAAACCCAAAAAATTTTGCGATGTCTGGTTCTCGAGATATTTTCACTCAAAGTGATATATTACCTTATTTTTGCCCAATTCAAATAAATTGGTTCAAACAAATTGTTTGGATGGAGATATATCTACAATCGAGACTCATAAATGGTTGCCGTTTTTAGTTTTGAATTGGAAATTCACAGAACTTTCCGTCAATGTAAAAATGTTTGCACATCTTGACAAATAAAATTTTATTGACTTTTTGAAAGAAGTGCTCCCAAAAGAGATTTTTTCAAAAATGTTTCCAAAATCCATCTAAATAATATGTACATCAAAAGAAAGGGTTTTTAAAAATTGTATCCATAATTGTAACTCAAGTTTTTTTACGTGGTCTGGTTTTCAAATTATTTACATCGAAAGTTTTTTTTCGGACTAATTTTGAAAATCAAACCAAAAAATTTGTTTGGATGGCGATATTTTTGTAATTGAGACTCGTGAGTGGTTGCAAATTTCAAAATTAATTATTAATTTTTTAAAACATTTCTGAAATTGAAAACCAAAACATTATGGGTACTTTATTTCAACCCAGTTTAAAATTTGTAGTAATTCCACCGCGTAGTTTTTTACGTAATATAAAATTTTTAATTGTCAAACTTAAAATTTGGCCAAAAAAATTATATAGTTTTTCAAACTATATTTTACTAAGTGCCATTCTTGTGATTCTTAAAATACTTCTACCTATATAACTAGTTTATCCCATAATAATATTAAATAAAGCCGAGTATACAGTTCCTCGACAAAAAAAAAAACTACATGCATTTCTTATGAGAGAGATTTTTGCGCAAAAAAAAAAATTGACGTTTAATTTTTTTTTATCGAGAAGTGAACCAACCCTGAGAAAAAATTTTGTACTCACCACGAATATTTTTCGCGCAAAACAATGTTAGTGCCATTGTTTTGTGGAAAAAAAGAGGACAACGAATACAAATTTCTTGTTTCAACTCAGATTTTTTTTCTTCCGAAAAAAAAATTCTTACCACTTATGTTTTTTTTTTTTTTTGTTCAAAAGAACTGTATACTCGGCTTAAAGGAAAAAAATTCTTGGGGATTCATATTTCGATTCCTATACCAAATTTGCCACTATACCAATCTTTTGTCTGAGTCTTCTTTTCCATTGAATAATTTTGCACACGATAAGCTTGCTTGTTGAGGCATAAGTTGACCCTAGACTCCCATTCAAAATTAAATCAAGTTTTAATGATTTCGAAACAAAAACACTTTCAAAAACAAACAAAAAAGCTGTCAAAAAACGAACAACTTTTTCTTCTTTTTCTTGGAACCGAAATAAAAACCTATACCTAATTTAACTCAACAAAGAAGGACCATTCCCTATGATAATGGCTTTACTATATACTTAACCGCCCAACTCTATTTCTTAGCAACAAATCAACATTAAATAATTTATCTCTATATATATCGAGTGATAAAATAGTGACAGAAATTGTCTTGACAATACATATTTGCTAAATGCGACGGATAATTAAAGTCCTTCGTCCTTCGAAAACGATAAGAAAAGTACAATGACTATGCGACTATACGATGACGACGATATAGAAACACATCACAAAAGAAATCTTATCTAGCTATGTCTAATTTTCTCCTTATTAGCTACAAATATATCACAAGCGATAGAAACTTTCCAATCCAATAAAAGAAACAAAACAAAAATTGAAGAACGAATCGAAAAAAAAAAGACGAAAAACAAAATATTGAACGGAAAAAGGACAACAATTCTGTCAATGTATCTTCTAATGAGAATTTCTTAATTAGGACAATCTTTTTCGCTCGACCCAATTTAACTTCTTCTCAACTTTCTATGTTGTAAGTTTTATTCTTTACTTTTTTTGTTGTCGTTTTTGTTGTTGTTGTTTCATCTTTCTTCCTCTTTACATTACATTAACTCAAAATGTTAATGACAGAAGTTGTTAATAAGGTCCTGGTACCGTGTACATTGTGTCCGTCTTCGTTGTCGTCATCTTCGTCGATAGAAATAAGAATCCACTTTCACATTTTATACTTTGCGTGACAAAAGATAGAGATAGACATTTCGGTTTAAGAGTCCTATGAAAGTTAAAACCTTTGACATTTTGGTCTTGGACTTTTATTTAAGTATGAAATGATACTATGTACTTCTGTATAACTTTTAACTTTGATAATATAAGTTTTTTTTGATTGTTTTTTTTTGACCATTTAATCCATGAACAAAAACTACATTTCAAAAAAAAAGTTATCTCACATATCCTTTAATATAAATTGAGCAAAAGTAAATTGATAAAATATAGTTTGTCTTTGATTCTACGGGTTTCAGTTTTCTATTATAAATGTTTGACACAAAAACTTCTGTCGTTATAATGAATGTATGTATAATAATGAAAGTACGTTAATTGAGTCCTTTGAGATTAAAAGATAGCTGTACTCTACACATCATAATTATATATATATACAAAAGGGACATTGTAAAAAAAAGTATATCCTTGCAAAAAATTATGTTGGCATTGTTAATTACATATACAACGAACCTCTTGCCCCAATGGCTATTAACAAGGACGTGAGAGGTTTACGCGGAATGGAGTTCAAAATATATATTATGTAAGTATTTATACATAAGTATGTACTATGTATATTATATATTTAAAAAAAAAATATATTTACAAATTAAAAAAAAATCGTCGCACAAAAACGCAATTACGCAGAGGGAATATTAAAACATGCTATTTGCATATAAATTAAAAATAAATAAAGGTGAACCATACCATTTCATCAAAAGGAAGGTATAAAGGTTGTATAGGTTAGTTCGCGCGAACTCGGCAAGGATCTGGATGTTCAGATGGCACTATATATGCCGTTGCCGCAGCACCTCGATGGTGGGCTGATCCTATACGAGGGATTATTCAATTTCCATCATCAGAAGTGTGCATTGGGGCGATGAAATGCGTTTGAGTTGATGTTGTGGGTATAAATACAGTGCTGTGAAAAATAATTGTTTTTAGCCTTTGCATTTTTATCAGCAGATAAATGGCTTAAAAAAGACCGATCCTTTGATAAATTAAAAAAAAGATAATAAAACTTCCAGAAGGAATGGAATAGATTTTATTTATGGAAGCCACTGATCTGTAGACTGTAAGCCTCTCTTATACCTACGTTTATTATTTTATTATTAAAGTACTGTTCACTTATCTGAAACAATTATCGAGGAATTCCATGTAATCGTTACCACGGCGCGGCGTCGTGCTTCGTGAGGTCACTCCTTGCTCTCTCTCTCTGTCTGTCTCTCTATATTTCTCTCTGTCTCTGTCTCTGTCTGTCTCTCTCTCCCCTCCTGACTATTTCTTTCTCTTCCTCTATCTATCTCTATCTATCTCTTTCTCTCTCTCTTTCTCTTTCTCTCTCCTTTTCTCTCTCCCTCCCTCATATCTTTTTACTTTATTTATCTCTGTAAAACTCAATTTGACACGATAAATAAAATCCTCACTCTCTTTTTTTTGTAAAGAAACCTTAAGAGTTAATCTTTAAATTTATGACTTTTATATAGCTCATTTCTCATGGAGCATGATCTTAGATAAGAATAATTCATTTAAAAAAAATATACTTTCTCTCTCAAAATTGAAAAAAAAAAGCATTTTTTTTTTGCTCAGCATTGTACCAAAAACTGTTTTTGGCGATGTTACGTATAGCTACAGAGAGCTTCAGCGAGTTATCAAAGGGATAATGAGATGATTAACATTAAATTCGATTTGTGTAAGCTTCTGTCAGCGTAGAAGTAATTAATGAAAACTAAACAGAAATCAAATGTTAAATGTTGTGTCTCCTTGTTGGATTAAAATATGTATAGGTATAGACAAAGGATTTGATTTTTATGAAAATTGTTTGAAAGACAGATAGTTAAATGAACTAGTCAAGAAAGACCAGAGTTAATGAGAAGATATAGAAAAATATTCCATTATTAAAAAAAAAGAATTAAACTTATAAAATATTCTTCAACATGGAAATAAATTTTCTTTTTGTTCATGGCGCCCAACGCAAATTAAATTGAAATTTAAGAAGATTAAATTATAAGCTAATCATAATGTTTTTAATAATATTTGAAAGCTAAAGTTTAATACTAATATAATATTTAATATGCATAAAAAAAAAGTGATATCTTATTTTTGTTCAATAAAAAATGGCGCCCAATGCAAAATCAAATTGAAATTTTAGAAGACTAAATTGTGAGCTTAATACGATATTTTGTAATAATATTTGAAATTTGAAGCTAGAATGTGTTGGGGTTCAAACGAATATTAAATATTCCTACAAAAATATATGATATCTTATTTTGGTTAAAAGAAAATGGCGCCCAACTTAAAATGAAATTGAAATTTTAAAAGATGAATGCAAGTGAAACATAATATTATTAATAATTTTTGAATTTTGGAAGAACAATAGTGTGTTCAGTGTTGTATTTTAGTAATCTTATGTTTTTTAATTTAAAATGGCGCCCAACGCAATTTTAAACTAGATTTGAAGATTAAATTAAATTTAATATACATATATAAATAACTTTTGTAGTTCAAATGCGCTGTTCTTTAAAAGATTATTTAACATGCATACAAAAAATGGCACCCAACGCAGTATTAAACTACAATTTTAAGGAATAAATTAAGTACTATGTTTCAAAATATTACTAAACATGGATACAAAAATGTATGATTTTATTGTTGATCATTGAAAGTGGCGCCCAACGCAATATTAAACTACAATTTTAAGAGATTAAATTAAATGATCCAAGTAATATTTAATATTTTAATAATTTTTGAAGCGCTGTGATTTTTTTTAAGTCTCGATTTTTTTGCTTTTCTTAAAGAATTTTAAAGCCCTATTGTTATTTAGCAAATAAACTATAAAAAAAACAAACATAAAACTACCAAGCTCTGGGGGAAAAAATAAAATCCTTTTAACTCCATCAACAATGGATCCAGATTGCATCAAACCGCTACCGCTGGCACTGCATCAGACTATATATAGAAGCCTCTAAGCCAGAAATAGTATCTCAGATTGATCACACAACAAAAGGGAGTTCACTTTGCGTGGTGGGTGTATAACTGTATACTGTATATAAAGTGTATGTAGGTAGATTCGTATCTTTCTGATGATGGTCCTGATATTTTTTAAAATGGTGAATTTTTTTTGACAAAATGACACAACAGAAAACGATAGATATCCCCGCCTGACGACGGCAACTATAAAAAGTGAAAATCTGTAAAAATCCCCGCTATCATCAACTGACAAGTCAAGATGTATGCTTCATATCAAGAGCATCCATCAGTTGCCAGGATTCACTTTTAATCGAAAGAATACAAAAAACAAAACAAACAGTGTTGTGCGGTGCTGACTTGGTTCCTTTGTATATACTCGCTATACTGCTCTATATCCGGTTGTGGTAACAATGGACGACAGGATATACTCCGTATATATATATATGGAAGCACCGTGATGGCATATTTGGAGTTGATGTGGAGTTGGGGTGGCAAAATGTTTGGCCATCATTTGTCGGAGTAGAGTGATGCCCGTAAGTGTATTGTTTTTTTTCTTTTTACACGCTCCCCCTTACTCTTAGTCCTTTTTTTTTTGTGAAGGAAAGTCGACGTCATCGTCGACTGACTGACAGATGGTTGGCGGTTTGTATCCGCATGAGGACACATTTTTCACGACCACTTATCATTCCATAAGCCGAAACTTCGAATGCGGGCTAACTTCTGGAAGGCACAACATTGCCGGATAGAAAACGTTCTGTTTCAGTTTTTTTTTGTTTTACCTACTAGGTTCACATATACATATGTGCATATTTTTTGTTGTTGACCATCACTCTGTTGTCTGTCTGAGCTTATTTCGGACATTTATTTGACCATAATTTCCCAGACAATAATCAAACATTTAATGTGTGTTGACATTGATATGATATGACACTTCCATCGGCAGAGCCGGCACGAACAGTATAACTATACCTATACCGGTAGCGATGACGGTGCTGCTAAATATCCACGGAGGCTTTTTTGACAGCTTGGTCAAATGAGGCAAATTGTAAAACCACCAACCACTAAACAAAAGTGCTGTTAATCATTATATTTTATGATTGTTTTATTAAATTCCAAAAATGTCAGATGTGGATTTATGTTATGATTTGATTTTGCGGCCTTGAATATGAACATAGATACATAAATGTTTTTTCTTCATATACCTACCTAATATGGTATAATGACAATGAGTTACACTAAATTTTACACCACAAAACATTAGTGTGGTTTGTTTCTACTATTTTGTAGTTTTTGGTAACGGAACTTGAATTCATTTTGTGTTGACAGTGAGTTGACACATATGTTTTGGTAAAATATTATTATTGTTCGTGGTTGGCCAATGGCCCAAAGAGGACATTTATGCAGGATTTTTTTTTTCTAAATTTGTTTTCAATTAGAATTGTAGACGCTGACGTCTGAAATAATATACTTTATTAACGATAGCATAGCATACAGAACTTAAATATAAATGGATTTAAAATAAAAAATGAATAAATAAATTTATTAGAGTGAAAGCTCATGACAAATCTCTACTGTTTGTATGTGTATGCAGGATTATAGGGGACGTAGAGTTTATTACCAATTTTGAGTTCAAACAGCTGAGGTGAGAAACACTTTTTCATGCTCCTGAGATTTATCAATTTCTCGCAAGAAGTAGTTCCCGTAAAAAAAATTTAGATGATTTAGGTAGCACGATGTAAAACCATTTTTAGTACCTATGATGCTATGGGTTAGCAACAGGATTTTTCAAAGAGTTAGCAACATTTAATTAAAGTTAAAATTACCAAATGCGTAAATTTGTTAGTTTCATACTTACTCCAAAATGCCACTTTGACAATTATTAAAAATGTGAAAATGGTATATTTGTTTACATGTTTGCACGAACCAGGGATGGACTGGGTCACCGGGCAACCGGGATTCTGCATTATTGTAGAAATGTTTTCAAAAATCAAGTAACATTTTTGTTAACTCAAATACCTACCATATAGTAGACATTTCGGATCAGATTGTTTATTGCTTCAATTACACAAGGATTAATTTTTGTATCGTTATTTCTGGAGCTTATTTTTTTATATTTTTCACTCCTTCTACTCCCTTTTTTTAAAAGTCCCGGGAGGCCCTTTGACTCCCAGTTCGCCCCTGGTCATACGAAACTAATTTTCTTTACTTTTAACTTCAGGATTTGAACTATTCTTCTATCTGTCCACTTTTCTTTTGTGTTCTTAAATCAACAGTTTCAGAAATTTTTTTGAAGCTTCATAAATTCCAGAAAACGCATCTTCTTCTGCTCGAATCCTTTCATGTTCATCATGTAAGTTTTTGACGGGATCCTTACCTTTTACCAAATATAAATTAAATTCGTGGCTTAAAACCACCGAAAGTTATTGGTAAACCAAGTTGATAACCTGTGAACTAATTAAAAATTCGAAGTGCGTAGTTTTTTAAACTTTTTTGGCGTCACTTTCCGATTCTTATTTCAAGAAAATCATCGACTGCTTCATACTTTGACAGCCTTCGAGTCTGATTTAATCTGTTTGAAGTTTTGGTATCAGATTCTTTGAAAGTGTTTTCCAGAATCGACCTTCTTTTAGTAAGTGAAGGAATGCATGTATTCGGTATTTGATGGTCCTCGAAAAAAAACCCTTTTCCTCCCCCTCCCCCACATTCACCACTGCACAGCTTCTTTCTGTATGCTTTATTTATAAGAATATATGTCACTTTCACTATTTCCAACTTCCAAGTAACAGGGAAAATATATCAAGTCGACACTGTTATGAAAGTATTCTCTGGAAGTTAATTTTCAACATTTTAAAAATGAATTCTCGATATTAAAATCTTGAACAAATTACTCTCAAATGGACAGGCACCTGTGAGTAACTTTTTTTTAACAGAAAAAGAACTCTCAAAAGAACACGCACCTTTATATTAGATTGCCTATAACAGTTTTATGAAGGAAACTTAGTTCAAGGGCTTAATGTCTGTCAAATTTTGAAGGCTTAGGTAATTTATCATACATTTCCAAAGCAACATATTAAAATACATACTATTCAATATAATAAGGAAAAAACTAATGTAACACAAAGTCCGCACGGGAGTTTTATTTATCTTTAAGTTTTCTTTCTAATTGTTTTGAAGGATTCTCCAAGAATTTCTTCTTCAATATATGAGTTGTATATGTTGATATTATGTATGTTTAAAAAAGCGAGACCATATTCAGGTACTCTTCTTTCTACTTTTTACAATTTGTAATCAATTTGCCTCTGGGCTTCATGGTCCCGTAAACAGATTTCCAAAAAATACATCTCTCTTATCGGTAAAGTTTATAAAGGTAAAATATTTCCAAAATATTCGTCTCTCATTTTTACAAAAAAAAACTATTCGCAGATAGTTTTTTCCATTTTTCAATATAAAAACAATATCCTCAGCTTGCATATCTTCTTTTTGGGATTTTATCTTCAAAAAATTTTATCTTGGGGATTTTGTCTTAATGGTTTAAGTTTGGGGATCTTGGCTTTGGGTATTTTCTTTTTGGGATTATGGCTTTTTTTGCAAACCTAAATAACCCGAAAAATACATACACTCATTTTTTTTCCTCGGCAATCAAAATTGTAAATAAATTTCAAAACAAAACAAAATAACGGGTCCACCATCTAACGTTTTTTTTTTCAACTAGTGCTTATTTCGTGAATGGCAACACTTAGCTCATGTCTGATTTGACAGATAATTCGCTAAGTGGGCCTGCCATCGACTTAGAGAAGATGCCGATTTTGCCAAAAAATCATCTTTTCAGATGAAGCTCATTTTGATCTTGGCGGGTATGTAAACAAGCAAAATTGTCGCATTTGGGGCACAGAAAACCAGCACGCATACATTGAAAAGCCGATACACCCAAAACCAGTCACTGTTTGGTGCGGATTTTGGTCCAGAGGCATAATTGGGCCATTTTTCTTCGAAAATGAGCAAGGAGTGGCCGTTACAGTCAATGGCGATCGTTATACGGCCATGTTGAACGAATTTCTGTTCACAAAAATTGAAGAGGAGGACATTGGCAACATTTGGTTTCAACAGGACGGCGCTACGTGCCACACAGCCGAAGCTACACTCGATGTTTTGCCCCCTGTTTTTGAAGATCGCATATTATCAGCCCCAGAGCTGATGTTGGTTTTCCACCTCGGAGCTGCGATTTGACACCGTTGGACTATTATTTATGGGGTGCCGTAAAAGATAAGTGTTACGCCGACAAGCCAGAGACAATTGACGCTTTAAAGGACAATATTCGTGAAGCCATTGGTGAAATACAGCTGCACACAATCGATAATGTGCGTGTAGGCTACTGCATGGCCAGCCGAGGCAGCCATTTGAATGAAATTATTTTCCAATTATTAACCGGAAGGATTGTACTTTCAAATAAAAAAAGAAATTTGAGAAAATATTCAGTAGTTTTCATGCATTTTCAAAAAAAAAAGAAAGTTATTTGGCGGACCCTTTATTAAAGCATCATCGGCATGGAAACCAAATCAGAACAATTAAATTTATAAATATACCTTTGGAAAATTGGTTTGTTTTCACAAAAATCCTACACATCGCATCTACTTTGTTTCTCAGTTTCGCCACATGAATCATATCGGCGCTTTGGAGTTGTTTTTTATTTGTATATGCTCTAACTTAAGAATTATCGAAGACTAGAGTGTATACGTATTATGGCATCGTTATTGTGGTCAGATTATTATAATTTTTTCAAAACAAACTTTCAATTAATTTGTTAGGCTTTGAATCTTGCATAGCAAGTACATGAAACCCATGTCGTATACTTTTTGTTTTAAAATTTTTTTTTACATCAGATTCGCAATCAATTCTTAGCAAATCCGTTTCTTTCAATTGTGTGTCTTAATAGTGTCGAATTCAGGACATTCTACATGATTATTGATTAGGTATGTCGCTGTCGCCCATAGGCGCCAATAAACAAAAAACAACATTTTTGCTGTTTTATGAACCGAGAGAGTACAAATAAGTTTCCGACAACTCGTTTAGTTTCTATAAAGTCAATAATATTATAACCAAAAAAACATCTATATTTTGATACGCACACATTATTATTGATATTTCTTTATGTCTCCGAATTCGTCGTGTGTAGGGATATATGTAGGGTCTATTGCTTTATACAGAGTTGTAGCTTGTATAAAGATATTATATGTATAAGATAGAAAATCGTAATTATGATTCATTCGTATAAGTCAACCGGAACTAATGTCCATAACACGACAGAAACAGAAAGATAACAAAAAAAAAATCAACAATAAAATGAAATTGAAACCAATATATGAAATATCTATATGTGGACCATATAAATCTATAATATATACCCTTGCCTTATTTCCTTTTTCATATAAAAGGCCAAGGCAAGGACATTCGCATTACCATTAGAATTGGGATCAAGACCAATTCAATAGCAACTTTCAACAGTCCATTTGCACCATAATTCCCCCTTCCCTTACCCCAATCCCACCCTTCCGTTAAGTTCAGTTTTTGAGAATGATCCACCCACCCAAATCCATTGAATCCTTAATATCCTTGTTGAGTGTGTTATAAAGTCGAATGATTCGAAATTCGAACCCCTCTTGATTTCTTTTCAAAATTCACAAAGGATTTTTGTCGCATATTGTTTTATGTGAATTCTATGATGATGACGCAATGACGTAGATATATATATATGCAGGGATAAACAAAGAATTTTACTCCTGCGTCCTGATGGCTGATGGAGCTGGACCGACTCAATTTGAACATACTGGATGGTTATAGTGTAGTTACAGTAGAAATAGTGTAGTTAGTTAGTGGTAAGGAGGAACGCATCCGTTTTATTATTATGTATTTTTATTGCGGTTGAAAATAATAATTCGCACTTTATTATATTTCCTCTGTCGAATTTGAACATTGATAGTATATATATATATATTGCTAGAACGTGCTCAAGGCCAGTAAGCATGGAATTATGCATGAATGCGGTCCAGTTCGTTCGCATGGACGAGGACCATGATGCGATGGGTGTGGACTTAGAACTTCAGGCCCAACCACGACATTTTGAAGAAAAAAAGAACACCAGAAAAACTTCGACCAAGTTTCGAGTTAATTTTGAATTCATTTGGAAAACTTTTATCTGGTCATAAAGTTTTTTTTTTTTTTTTTTTTGTCGAGGTTGAAATTTCGTTGAAACTGAAAGGGAACACTAACTGTTTCGAGGATACTCCATTTTGCCATATTTAATGATGTGGACTTAATAGATTTTTGAAAGTTGTAAGAGAAAGTTAAAAAGACGCATTTTGCATAATATGAGTGATATTATAATATGGTCCTGGTCGTATTCATCGTATCATTTTGTCAACGTACATAATATATAGGGGGGGACTGGAATGGAAGTCGTCGTTTTTTCATTATGTTTTTTTTTTTTTTTATTTTTGTTGATAATATTTTGTTCTGAAGGTTGATTGTTGTGAATATGAAATTAGGCCTGAAGTTGAGATTCTATAAAAGATGGAAATAAATGGAAAAATGAAAGGAGGGACAAAGGATGATAATAATTTTTGTTTAGTCATTCCCGGAATCTTATTATAGAAGAAAAGAAAAAAAAAAGAGAAAAGAATGAACGTGGAATATATATGTTTTTACCAAAATTATTATGTATATTTAAACCAAAACAAGAAGATGATGTCACGATGAGAGATTATTATTTTATCGCTGTGGAATCTCATTAGTTATACGATTCTGACAGGAATGTATAAAAAACAGATATCCTTTAATTTAAGGAGAGTAGGTATATATATATGTACATATGTACTTAAATTATATGGGTTTTTGTTGAAATTGGGGTTGTTGTTATTCTGATGAATAAATACCAGACGGAGAAAACATTTTATAATCATGATTGAATTTAATTGATTTAAAGGGCAGGTATTGGTTTCATGCGAAAAAGAATAATATCTTTGAGCAGGATTAATGGTGGATATCATCGTATAAAATTACGGATTTTCAGAATTTTCAGGAATCTGTGTGTGGTGAAATTCTAATCCATGCTAGAAGCCCTGGCAGCTATTAGCTTTAAATATTATTCTGCACATATACATATGTACATGTAGAGTGTAATTAATAATAATAACAAATTCTAATCAAAATAATCTTTTTTGATATAATGGCGTTAGGCAATAACGCCCAAGGAAATAACGCCCAAATCGATTTGGAAATATCGCCCAAACAAATTCTGAACAATTGTTGTGTGTTGTTTTTTTCTCGTTTTGGGCATTATTTCCAATTTTTTAATTTTTTATTTTCTAAAGGAAGAACGTCCAAAATAAAAATTTTAAAAGTCAAATGGAAAATAACGCTCAAAATTGGAAATATCGCCCAAAAAAGGAAATAACGCCCAAATAATAATAAAACTCAATGATACTAACATTTACAATATGGATTTTTGAAAATTAAAACGACGCGGGCGTATAAACAGTGAGGTATGCAACCCCATGCTTGGGCACATTTATATATCCAGATTCTTTAAATGCAAAAGAGACTTTGCATACACCCAGCCTCGCACCTACCCCAAATCCTATCATGTGCCCAAGCAGGGAAGTTGCATGCCCCCCTCCCATACATATGATACCTCGATTTTTATGCGCCGCGATTTTTTTTAAGATAATTTTATCATTGAAATTTAACTTTGAAAATATCGCCTAAAATTTAGGAAAGAACGCCTAAATAAAAAAAAATGTTTGGAAATATCGCCCAAAATTGAGGAAATAATGCCCAAATTTTACAAAAACAATTTACATTGAAAATATAAATTGAGGCGATATTTCCAATTTCTTTTTTTTTTGGGCGATAAAAAAAAATTTGGGCAATATTTCAGTCGATTTGGGAGTTATTTCCTTGGGCGTTATTGGCTAACGCCATTGTAATAAGTATGAACATTTGTTTGTCCTTCAATTACGTATATAAGTTTAAGCACTCTTTTTATATAAGTGCGGAGGACTAGGTTATCGGGCGGTTAACAGCTATAAAAATAAAAAAAAAAATTTACTTTAATTAAGTTAGTAACATCGTATGTCAAACAAAATGTAATTTATACTTATATAGGGTAATTACGGGAGAAATGCCGCGCTTTTATAAAACTCAATTTTTTGTTGTGTTATGAACAAAAACAATTTATTTTTTGACAAAACTTAAAAATGGATTTGAATTCTACCATAAAAAAACATTTAACAGAAAAAAAAATTATTGTTTAAATAATAAATAATTAAAAAGAAATTATATTGAATTCTGGTCTCTCCCAATCAGTGAGGGAGAAATGCCGCAGTGTAAGATCATTAAAATGTATTTCATCTTAAATATATGTTTTTACGTTCTTCTTGATCAACAGTCAGTACACAAGACAAATTTTTCATTTTTTTAAATTTTATACAATTTTCATGCAACCATTTCTAGAAACTGATGCATTTTACCCAATCTTCTTTTTTTTATTAAAAAATAGTTTTTCTAGAATTCTGCACTGAAATTTGGATCAACAACCAACTCAATCTTCCTCTTATCAACTTTTTTTTTAAGTTACAGTTTCTGCGTCTCTGCGAACTGTTTTTTCTAGTGTTAAAGGGCACCGGAATTTTGGTTAACGGGAAATTTCAATATGCGGCATCTTACCTCGCAAAAAGTAGCAGACAAATTAAAAAAAAAAGAAAAAGTAAAAAAAAGTCACTTGAGCATCTTCATTCAAAACCACTCAATCACTTAAAATACTTAGTTACAACAAAACGGGTTTTAACTTCCATATGTGTTATCCTCCGTTTATGGTAAAATGGTGAACAACCACGATCACGGTTACAATTAGACTCACCGCGTTCCCAAAGACCTACCTGGAACCTTCCTGCAATTACTTCCAAAATGCATTATTCAGCATTCTGGAAGTAGGGCTTTCTTACTGTGTCCCACTGAATCATTGCGTCACATTAAGTGTAACGTGAAAACTGCTGTCGATGATGAATACCAATTTCATAAGTTGAGCTATTTCGACATCATTGCGTCACATTAAGTGTAACGTGAAAACTGCTGCCGATGATGAATACCAATTTCATAAGTTGAGGTATTTCGACAACAGTTGTGACACAGTGGGTCATGCCTTTGTAGGGTGGCATGTCATTTGGGGCACAACATCCCTCCCCCCTTAGGAAGTTCAAGCCAGGTCTCCAGAAATAGATTCGTCTTTCTTTATTTAAACATAAAAATTAGATGTTAATACTAAATTTTACATATAGGTACATAATATTTGATTTGATTTTAAATTTAATTGATATTTTTTTTTTTGTTTTTTTTTTTGTTTTATATATAATATTTTATCATAACTTAAACGATATAATTATATTAAAATAAATTTATTTTAATTCTAAAATTTCAATATTTTTTTTTTTTTTTTTTTTTTTTTTAAATAGGAAATTAATTTCAATTTTTATTAAGAATAAATTAGTCTACACCCGGGCAGAGGTGATGCTGAAACTCGCTGTGTCTGCTTTGGGGACTGTAGTGGGCGCTCGTCTTCTTGGTATTTGACGATTTGTCAGCTCATGAGTGGTTAGAATGGTTGGTGGTTGGTTTCGAATGCGTAGAATGTTTCTTGCTTTGGACCGGAGGCATCGGATTGAAAACACAACAAACAATACAACTGCTCCGAAAATCGACAAGGACATTATCGAATAGCGATGGAATGACAATTCCCAGTCTTGGTCCGCCGCTTTACGCTCTGCATTTAATAGTTTCCAATTTTGTGCTAGATCTTCTATGGTCTTCCTCCCAGCGTTCAGTTCATTGGCAAAACTTTTGTGGTTCCCAATGCGTATGGGGCGAAATTTCGGCATTGACGCTGCTTGAACGGGGTTGAAACTAGCTCGTATAGAGTTCGTTAACTCAGAGTGGTCCACCATGGGTTGTTTGTACTCCGTGATGACCTCAGACTGGTGCTCGTAAAATAGTTTAAACCCTTTGGCGCTGGCTTCGCAAGGCTGATCCATTTTTAGGATTCCAGAACCATTGATAGTGGCAGTGTATTGCTGGCTACCACACTTCAAGTTTAAAACAAGGGAGTCCTTCACTTTGAACAACCATTCGTTTGGGGCCGTCATCTTGAGGAATAGTCCTTCGCTTGCCGGAGCCGCAGCGTATTTACACGAAACTTTTGAGGTTGCTGCGTGTTGAAGGAGTTCAACCAAACACTCGTTAGAGCCTGATGTTAAGACTGGGGCCTCGTGTCGGCATACCGCGATGTTTTTCGAAGTTTCTCCTGTTGGCACATGTGAGCATCGGGAATACTGTTCTTGGCTCAGCATCACGAACAAGTCATGGTTGTCCGATTCCGCGATGTATTCGTACTTAGTGTCAATCATTAGGTCCCAGCGTTCGTCCAGACCTGTTGACAATATATAGACTTTGTAGACTTCGAAGTGCAGGGTATCTGGTAGCGGGAGTACAATTTTGATGTACAAATTTCGACTGCTGGCGTCGAACTGAAAAAATTTCCAGGCTACGAACGAGAATGAAAACCAAAACAGATCGCAATAACTCCCGTTAACTTTAATAAGCAACCATTTTTTATTTCTCTCGTTTATGTTATGAAACCAAATGAATAAAAAACTAAAAAAAATGTTTGGCAGGGTCGACTACAAATCTGACTTTTGGGCTATTACCCTACATTTTCTTTTGATAATTTTTGTACGAATTTTTAAATTCGTGCAAAGCCTAGGCGGGTCACCTAGTATAAAAATAAGAACTATATCAATTTTTATATTAAGAACAAAAATTAAAGTTCGAGGAGTCGAAACTTCCCACATAAAACGCTGATTTGATAGACCGAAAACAATTTTACCTATACACATATGCATAAACTAAACATACATAAATGAAAATTCTAATCAGTTTAAGTTTTTATTCTTTCTCACTACAAATTTACTAACTAAACTTGTATTTCATATACTATGGGCATAGGTATAGATCGGTAATGCACATTTTAGATAGTTATATACCTACATATTCTTACATTTCATCTTTTCATCTGCAATTTAATTTCTATTGGTTTCTGACCGAGTCCAGCAATCTTCACATATAATAATTACTCCTCGCTTTGACCTCAAAATTCTAACTTTTCAGATTGCAAGAGTTGTGAAAACTTTATGTTCTTGGCAAATGGTCAGCATCTCATACACAATATATATACGAATAAGAGGCCAATGAAGTTCCTCACAAACGGAAACCTTATATAATATACCTACACAGTACACATTATATCCCGAACTTTTAGAGATGACTAATTGAAGATAACATTGTCTGGCTAGAAACCCTTTTAAGTCATATCTTTCGGGTTACACTCGACCATATTTAATTTTTTTTTGTCTTCTTTCATACGAGATAGTATAAGTGGGTTTTAACATACCGACATATTATATACATAGATGTTATAGTTTCTTACCATGCGGGCATTTTATGTATATCAGAAATAATGGCAGGTCTATACTTATAGTATGTACCTATATATATTGTCTGTCCGAGGGACACACTAAAATAAACTCATATCCAAGTTGAAAATACTTATCTTTGTTTAATTTAAAAAAAAAAATATATACCCAGTCAAACTAGAAAAAATTCTTCTAAAAGGACAGCAGACACATAATGCATAAGGGTGGTCCACCGCGAATTCTTTTTTTTTTTTTTTTTTAGATTTTCAGATTCTCTTTATATGAAATTTAAGGGTTGTGGTGAGAATTTTGAAAGCAAAACTCCGAAAAGAAAAAATCTTCTAAAATTCAAAATCTCATAAAACCCAAAATCCACTAAAATCCAAAGTCCTCTAAAACACAAAATAAAAGAAATCCCATTTTTGGGTTCAGATCATGTCCGAATCAATTAGGTATTTCAAGAGTTCATTTTGTATCATTGAAAATACAATTTTTTTAAATTGTATAACATATTTTATTAATTAAAATTTCAATTTTACTCACGGGACTTTGTGTTTTGTGGATTTTGGATTTACTAGATTTTGCGTTTTTTGGATTTTAAGGTTCTGTCTAACTCTCAAAATGTAGATATACCTAATTTATATATTTTTTAACGTTCAAAAACCCGTTTTGGGAACAGTTCGATAGTAAAAATGCGTTTGAAATGCGTTTTATAAATTTCAACTTTTATTTTAAAGTATTAACAAAAGAAACACTTTTTCTAGTCATGATTTTTACTTAGAAACGCCCTTTTTAAAACTCGATATTTTATGATATTTAAAGTCCCTAGACTCTGTCTCTACTAACTCACTAACAGCCCTAAATTGTTGATTATCTCTTACGGAGATGGCTACACAGTTCAACATTCACCTTTTTTGGGTGCCGGGCCATAGAGACATTCCAGGAAATTGCAAAGCTGACGAACTTGCAAAAAGCGGAACAACTTTACCTCTGCTGGCTCACAATGCTAGCATAGGTATCCCCTTAGCTACATGTAAACTCATGCTAAAGCAAGATACCATAGAGAAAACAAACTTCAGGTGGAATAACACCACCACCTGTTTAGCGACAAAACTAATTTGGCCTAATCTTAGCGCCAGGCGCTCAAAACAATTAATCTCTCTGAGTAGATTGCACATTAGCTACGTTATAGGTGTCCTGACTGGGCACTGCTTAATAGGAAGGCATGCTACTCGACTCGGAGCCCCTGCAAATGATTTTTGTAGGAGTTGCATGGACGAAGAGGAAGAAGAGACAATCTCTCATCTTCTATGCACATGCCCTTCCTTATCACAAAGACGTAGAATCCACCTTGGAGACTACTACTTCAACGATACCAGCGATCTAAAAAATTCTGACATTATTTGTCTCCTACGCTTCATTCGAAGCTCCAATTGGTTCAACGAGTTAAGCTGATCAACTGATCCATGTGGTATCACAACGGACCATATTTTGGTCTAAGTGTGTTGGATTTCCCAACCAACAGCCACTTTAACCTAACCTAACCTATGATATTTATATTTAAAAAAATTCTTATTTATAAAATTCACCTATATAAATATAATTTTAAAAATTATGGACCACCGTTAATATATAATGTACATTTATAAATTACTTTAACATAGACATATAATTTATGTACCTTCATACATAACATACATTGTTCGAGTTTTTAATAATTTTCGAAAACGTAAAAGTTGAATGAGGATTTTTGTTGTTTTGCCCAAACCCCAAGGATAAAACATTTTTCCAGCAAGTTAAATAATTGCGTTGAGAGAGAGAGAAACTATTTTCTCATCATATAACTTCTAGTGTCCTTATATAGATACAATACGAGATACGATATACGTCATGTCGACGATGTCGTCCTGATGCGTATATACAACATAATAATATATACCCCTGATAGTTTGAAAATGTTTATTTTGATTGAATATGTTATATTTATATGTTGTTGTTATAGATACAATAAAGTTATAAAGTTGTTTTTTGTATTTTTTGCACTGACTAGTGATGGTATGAGGTTGTATATTTTATAGTACCTACTTGGGTTGAAATTTTATGCAATTAAAACTTTTTTGTTTCACTTCGTGGAATCAAATGCATAAAGGGAAAGTAGAGATTTGAAATTGCTTTAGGAAGTTTTTTTTTTTTTTACTGTTTTTGACAAAATGTCTATACAATAATTTTTTACAAAAAAATAAAAACTAGATAACGGTTAAAAAGGAGTTAAGCGACAGAAACGAATAATCTTTTGATGGTTCCATAGATTTGAAAAAAAAAAATTAAATTTGATCAAAAAATTACACAAAAAACTATATATACAATATCACAAAGGTTAAAAATTTATTTCCTTTCTATATAAGATTGTATAAAGGACTATGGGCAACTTTGTATGGAGTTTGGGCCCACTTTTAACATTGCTCAACAGTGATGAAACTTATGTCATATGAAAGCGTGTGGAGAGCACTTTATTTCATTATATGGCAGCTAAATTGAAATCGAGCGCAAAACTTGTGTTTTGGCTCATTTTATAAAAAAAAGGATATACATATGTTGTATTTGTATAAACAGTTTTCGAAAAAAATGTTTCAAATTCAAAAAGCTGAAAAAGAAAGTTACTACTTTTCTGTATAAAGGGTGTCCGATAAACAATGGTCCAAACTGAAACTGGTGATAGGGCAAATCATGACTACTCAGAATTTAGTAACTTGTCCGTACCCCCACCACTGTTTCATACAATTTTACTCTGCTATTACTCGAAAAATGAACTTTTTACTTTCTTTTTTTTTTTTAAGTGAAATACAAATTAAAGCCGTCTTTTTTTTTTAAGTACTGTAACAGTAGGATTTTACACAGTAGAATTACTGCCAATAAAAGCAGAAATAGAATTCTACTGGTGGATGGAATTTGTGAAGTTTATTCGTGTATCGAATGGAATTATATATTTTGGGGAGGTAGTCGAAACTAACATTTTTGTTCGCTACCTAAACATTCGAATTTCTGTATCCGGCTTGAAATCGTTAAAAAAAATTTTCTTAGACAATTTTCAACCGATTTTCATAAAAAATACCTCGTCTTGCTTTGGAAATTTTTAGAATATATTTTAATATTTTAGAATATATTTTTAAGACAGCATTTTATTTTTAAAACATATGCTTTAAATTGATGTCGAAGTTGGGTAAATGGCGAAAAAACTGGAATTATTGAAATTGTTCAGCTTATACAGTCTAGGTGGTTTAACAAAACCACATGTTTTCTACATAGCTAGATTTTTTGCAATGGATGAAGGTCCAAAAAATCGTTTTTTGACCCTATAAGTCCAGATTTTGGGGGTTTTACAGAATTTTTACACCGTTTTGTAACCAGTGCAACAAGCTCTACAAAACGTGTCTCCGCCCGCGTATATTTTTTTTACCATTTTTGTCACACAGTATTATGTACAGATAGGATATAATTACTTACTTATACTTACTATCTTTAATATTGGGAATTTTGGAATTTTAAATATTACCAACTAAAGAGATAAAAATTAAAAAAATACAAAAATCAACCAAAGAAATTATGTGTTTTTGAAAATATTTTTAACCCTTATTCAAACTAATAAACCCTCTTTTAACCTACTTAAAATTAAAATTTCAAAAAATCCATTCTTTCTTTGCAAATATAAATTATTTTTTAGAACGAATTTTTCATATCAAATCAAAAAGTATTATTCTCTTAAAATTTAAATAACCAACATTTATTAACCCGTTTTATACTTTATCTATACAAAAATTTTGATGTGATTTTTGTATTATTTATGTTTTATTTTTTTTCTATCGAGTTTATAAGGAATTAAGTAAAAATATGGCCCTGAATTATATCTTATTTGTTAAGGAGAAATAAAACAACCTTGTTCGTTTCAAGAATTTTTTAATTTTACAAAAATGAATTCCTTATTTTTATTTTTAATGATTTTTTATTTAGAAAAACTAGAGTGTTTTATAAAGTAAAATGTTTAAGAAAGCTTTTGTAAACATCAGCAAAAATTCATAAAAATAAAGATAAAAAAATAATGCACAATGCATTGCTATTTAGCAACATCATTTTTTAAGAATTTTATAAGTCAACATGACACAAAATATGGTAAATGCGGTCATGCAGCTTAAATCACTGGTAGTTTGACATTGATATAAGTTTGTTGGTATAGTCATTATCCAATCTTTTGTGTACATATATACGTACCACAGATATTGGTAGTGTGCATGCATAGAAGGAGGAAGGACATGACACATTTTTTAACGACCCATACTTTCCCGTGAAATGACAGTTTTTTTGATGTAAATTGTAAAACCTTTTTATATGACATTCATTTATTTATGGTTCTGTCTTTTTTTTTTTTTTTAATCAGCTTAAGTCACATAAGCTAAGAAAAGTGATCTAAAATGAAAAAGAATTGATTCCCATAATTTCAAAATATGGCCTTATAACGCATGCGGCCTTATGACACGGCACCGTTTGTATGGAACTATTTAGATAAGTACGTATACGATAGTGGCGGATACACGGGGGGGGGGGGGGGGTTGTCGGGTCCGGACCCCCCCATGAGCATTTAAACCAAATATTTTTATATTAATTTATTTATTTATTAAGGCGGGTATTCACCGAGCACTCATAACTTATGGGCCTTATAAACCTATTAACCAAGCAATAATGTGGATATTTATGAGCGCTCATAAAAGTTATGAGTGGTCCCGACCACTCTCTTTGAAAAATATTCCGACATTTTCGAAACTACTTGCACAACCACAACCACCACCGCCACAAACACAAACATCTCCATCGCTACCAACCCATCTATATCGCATTCAGCAGCTGCTACGTTACTTAATTCGACCGTATGATTCTTCGGATCGAAGCAAAAATTTGGGGAATATTATGAGCGCTATGAACAATTAAGAATATTAATGTAATATTTTCTATTTAATTATAAAACACCGACCAACAAAAGTATCTATCGATATGACGTTTGACAAACAGCTGATCAATCATTTTCGAAAAAAGTTTGATTTTAAAGTTCGGGAGTGCCTGGTTGATAGAGAGTGGCTCTCTTTTTCGAAATTCGAAATATATTTATGAGTTTTCGGTGAATACCGCAAAGTTATGAGCTTCATAAACTTATGAGGCTCATATGAGCGCTCGGTGAATACAGGCCTAAATATTTATTTCTCTTTGACATAAATTTGGTCTAAATTTGACCTACTTAATTCCAGAAAGCCCATCTTTTATAAAATTTCGACTAAAAAATTCGTCAAGTGTAATGAATACGTAAACCTACCTCCAAAACTACAAATGCATCTTAGTGGAAAAAGGAGTATGAGGTACACACTTACATTAGATTGCGTAACAGTTTTATGTGGGAAACTTAGTTCAAGAGCCTAAGGTATGTTAAATATTGTAAGGACAAAAAGAAGTTAGCATCGCCATTTTTGATTTTCGTAAAAAAAACGGTTGTGCTGCAGCAATGTACCCAACGTATGCTGGCATGTGCCGTAAAAAATCGTACCTAGCATATGGTTTTTAGAGATTATAGCCATATTTTCAGCTTAGCGTGAAGTTAGCGACGCCATATTCGATTTAAAAAAAAATTGCTGTATTGTGCTCAACTTGTGGTGCGTTGTGCCATAAATATTTTTTGAAAATTTCGCAAACTGAGGATGGAATTATTTCCAAAATTAAGTTTTTATAAGAAGTTGTGCTGTTTGGTGCTCAATAAAAAAATAATACAACCGAAGAGATAAAAAAATCGCATATTTGCAACTTTTAGGACCAAACGCAATTAATGTTAGAATGAAATTAGCACCATCATTTTCGATTTTCAAAAAAAAAACTAGTGTTTTGCTCAACTTGTGCCTTCATGTGTCGTAAATATTTGTTTTAAATTCGCAAATTTGGAAATTTTAGGGATGAATTTTTTTGCAGTTACGATTTTCAAAAACATCAAAGCTGTGCTTTATTTTGCCCAAAAAATGATTCGCATATTTATAGCTTTTGGGGCCGAATATAAATGTTGGGAAGCGGGAAGTTAGTACCGCCATTTTTGATTTTCAAAAAAAATTAATTTTCGCTCTATTGCGCTCAACTTGTGCCTTAAATATTTATTTAAATTTGCTATTTTGATTTTTTTTTTTTTTCAAAATTACGATCTTTTAAAAAGTTATACTTGCGCTGTTTAAAGCTCAGTTTGTGTCTTTTTTTTATTTTAAACCAAATAGCGGTGTTAACTTCACGCACATAAATAATGAAGCACAAAGCCCACGTAAGTTTAATTTATTTTAAGTTTTCTATTTGTATAGTTGGACCCCCCATTGACCAAAACCTGGATCCGCCACTGGTATACGAGTAAATATTAATTGGACTTATAGAATTAAAATAGTCATTCAACTGTAATTGCTGGATCCATTTTTAAATTCAATTCAAAATAATTCATCATAATGAACTTAAACCTAGGTATATACCTATACACTTTGAAAACTATACAGAAAATAATAACAATAATTGTACTATACGTATATTCCCATTGTTCATCCTTGAATGGGTTTGAGAAATATTCCCGTTCTAGGTATATATGAAAACATTGTATACCTATACCTACTTATTAGGTTATACTTATACGTATTAATTCAAACGAGTATACAAGAATCGATCGACATTATTTTCTATCATTGATTAAGTTCCCTTACAACCTTATAACAAAACACCATTGTGGTTGTCGTATAGTTAAATTTATATTCCTCCTAACAACCTATAGGTACCTACTCACTGTTACAGTGCTCGATCCTGTTGCACTACTATTCTTCTTTATTCAAATTACTGTTATATTATTCCTTATACAGAAAAATCGAAAAAATTGCCATATTTCATGGAACAGACTTAAATACACTGCACTGCTGCATTTCTTTCATTCCTATACCTATACCTACATAGCTTGTTCAACCATCACTCACACAAAAGGAATAGCACAAAAAAAATTCCTACAAAAAAAGAATGAAAATAAAAAAGTTTTATAAAAAAAATGGATGCAGTCAGCTTCATCTAGGTTAGAATATATTTTATTCAAAGGTAACTAACGATGCCAGTGTATATATTCTATGATATTTGACAGGCCACCTACATTATAAAAAGGAGCATAGAGCAGGACCACAAAAACCCCCTTTTTCATACCTGCACCACCAGTGTATATCACGTTGGGTAAACTTCCTTTGTACTCCTATTCCAACGAACCACGCATAATTGTTGGTTGGTTGGTTGCTTTTCAACCGAGAAACCAACCGAACAAGAAATGCGTTCTCGTTTTATATACCATGTATATATCCTTGTTGGTTATAAATTTGAATATTGCAGCCAAACTCCATCAGAAAAAGCGTAAGACAGGATCTAGGATCTCTATATACGCTGATGGTATGTATAGTTATAACGTCTTTGCCATCTGTCTCTATTAGCCACCTCACAGAATAAAGCAATAAAGAAGAAAAACTGCGCGACTTGGTTCCGTTGCCATTACCTACAGTTAACGTTATCGTTGCCCTATGTATAGGTGTAGCTGAGCCATTCAGTATTCTTCTATAGGTACAATACCCATTGCTTCGCCGCTGCCGCTGCCGTCGCCGTCGACTAGGTATACGTCGCCGCTATACAACTCATTCATAAATTTCAGCTGCAGCGTTGATTCCGCCACACACACACAAGGTTCCGATTCTGTGCATTGAATTTTAAATAGCCCACCTGAGGGATGCTGGGGAGCCGATGTCCCTTCCCTAGTACTTGTAACTCTTGCTCAAAATAGAAATAGAGTGGGTTGCGTTTGTTGCTCCATTGGTTTAAAGAATAAACATTTATGAAACGACAACTTTAATATTTCCAAATCTTGAAGAAAAATAATCTGCGGTTTCAAACTAAAAGGCTTAATACGAAATGTTAATTTTATAAGAAAAAAATTCAAGAATCAGAGGTAATAAATACATTTGTGGTGTGACATCGTGGATAAGGATAACAAGGGCTTATTGACTATCAATTCTCAACCAATAGGTACGGCTCCGTAAAAAAATTCTCCAATGAAATAAATCTCCAAACAAAAAATTAATTAACTCGCTAAATGGTGTATTTCTTGTTCTTTAAATAAGTCTCCAAATTCAAAGAAAATATAAATCTCCAAAAGGCTTCATGTCATAAGTCCTCAAAAAGGAATAAAAATAAATCTTCAAATCAAGGTAAATAATGGTATCTATAAAACAAAATTGCTCACAAAGGCGACTGTACAGTGTACTGTGTACATACCCGAAGCGGAACAAAGGAGTTGCAGTTGCTGGACAGAGGACTCCATCAGGGAGTTAAAATCATTTGAACTTGTGAAGCTGGCCACTTAAGGTATTGTTGGCCGAGAAAATTATTAACATATGCGCTTGCTTGGCAACTCAACATAACCTAAGAATTGCGTTAGCGGGACAGAGGAACCCTGCGAAGCCCAAAAAAAATCAAAAATCATTAAATAATAAGTCTCCAAAATTTGGAGATCTATTTCATATTTGAATTTGGAGACTTTTTTTTATTTTGAAGTAACCACCAATTTAAAAGTAAAATAAGTCTAAATTTAACCGATGAAATAAATCCATAATTAAGAGTTGAATGAACGTGAGCGTGGCAGGGGAACCCTGCGAAGCTCTAAAAAAGTAAAAAATTGTTGAAAAATGAACTTAGTCTCCAAATTTGGAGATTTATTAAGTAGTTTAATTTGGGGACTTATTTCATTATGAAATAAAGCCTAGTACGCTGCTGATGCGAAACGAAAATTTCCTGTGATCTCCAAACAGACAACGAAACGCTTGCGAAACCACAACGGAAAATATCCTTGGAGAGTTTCACTAATTCCAAAAACAAAATCAAACATAAACGCAAAAAATCGGATAAACCCATGATGTAAGAAAATGATAAACAAAAAAAAACACAAATAAAACTCAAATGTCATTTTTCCGCACACAATAAATAGTCTGTATAATTAATGCAGTGCGAAAAAGGAGCGGAGACTTCTCCAAATAATTTGCTACAATCATAAATTTCGCTCTTCGAACAGCGTACTACAAAATTAAAAGCAGAACGAAATTTTCGGTTTATGATTTCGTTGTGTAATTTTTGTATGGGATTTTTCATTTCGCAACAGCAGCGTACTAGGCTTAACCCCCAATTTTTAAAATTAAATAAACCGATTAAATAAATCCCCTGGGAAATGTTGGGATATTTTTAATATAAAAAACTCCCCAAATTTTTAAAAAAGGTTATTTCACTGTGTGCGTTTTAAGGAGGCAGAAGTGGAGGACACCTACACGTCTACAGCCTTGTTGGAACACCCACGGTAAAATGTCATTCTTCAAGAATTTCCTTATACTGATAAAATCAGGATCCTTAATAAAGATGGCTTATAAATAACTTAAATATCGGTCAATAATAGGGTATTACACAATTCTTGAAAATAAAAAATCATACTCAGTTTTGCTGTTTTCGTTTGTACTTTTTGACTCTTTAGCAAGTACACTATATTCTGGATATCCACCTAAAGGTATTCATCCCCGCATCACAGATGTTTGATGAATAAATAATTGAAGCTATTTGTAGAAAAAAAAACGCCACTAGAATATCCAGGAACTGGTTTTTACTCTAGTGCCCTATTCAACAGTTCCCAGAAGGGGTTCTTTATAAGAATATCTTGTCTCTCTTTCTCTCTCTCTCTCTCTCACTCTCACTATTTTATTCTTTTTCGTTTACATAACTATACCAGCTTATATTGCAAGAGTAAACATCTATGAATCCGTGCCGAAGTCAATTCAAATTCTTTTACCTTGTTCGGAACTCTCTGGGTCTGGCGGTTGATTCGAGGATATAGGTATATGAATGCAAAAAATGCAACCTTAACAGTGTTGGAACTTGGAGATATGGTTGGTTGCATACAAAAAAAAAAAATATATATCACAAGTCAAACATTGTATACTGGCATTGTGTTTTGACTTTTATACCATTTATGAAAGTTGAAGGAACGTGGGAAACTCAGGAAATTGTAATCGCATCCGTGTTGGCAGGTGACAAGAGATCCCGAAGAACCGAACCACGTTAAAGAATTGGAACTTGGGAGTGGTTAATGGTTTGGTTTAGTTCTCTCAATGACATATAGTGCTCATGAAATATTTACGAAATGAACCGACATTATAACAATCTTATACAGGATGATGGGGTTTTGTTATCTCTAAAGGGACTACAGGAAGTATAAAAGAATTAATATTTTTTTTTTGTGAAAAATATGTAAAGGCAAGTAAGTGCTTTCTTACATATTATTAAAACTGATATTTTTCTATGTATTAGTATATGCATTTCCACATCACAAAAGATGTTATATCTGCATTAGCTCGGGGGCTAAGCCTATTTCAAATTGGCTTTATCTTGCAGTGTAGTTCCCATTATCAACCAAACTAATTAAGATAATCTAGTTTCGATTCGTTATTCTCAGTCATAAAGAAGCTTAAGATTCTTATGTAATACTAGCTGGTTTGCTCGGCTTCTTACGGAATTTTTCATCAATCAAATCAAACAACAACAACCTTTTACAACGCCATAACGCCATCTGTTGGCGATCCCATTTTCATGAGGGACAAAATTAGTCGATTGTAAATTCGTTAGAATCAATATTTTCTCCTTCCATACAAAATGGGACGTTCAGATATCAACACAACCCTCCCCTGAAATTTCGGGTTTTCACGATTTTCCGAATTTTCCTGTCAAAATTTCGAATTTTGGTCTACGTTATTTTCTTTCTTTATCTAGTTATTTATGCACAATCAAAAAACTAATTCATTTTTATATATTTGGATAAGTTGTAGCTTCTATATTCTCTACACTCTAACTTCTATACTTAACATTTTTATAGGAAAGTTTTCGGCTTCCCAACTTTGGTAATTTTTTTCAAGAGGAACTCCTGGCAATGAGGGAAGCATATGCAAAATACTAAAAGAAGACCCTATCCAAAATTAAAATACTGCTATTACCTGATAGATAGTCAGGCAGCTGTTAAAGCCATTTGATTCGGGTGTATCATCATCAAGATTGGTCCAGCAATGCCGTGATGAGCTCAGAAGCTTGAAAGAACGAACGTTAACCTCAAGGTCCCTCTTATCTTGGTTCCGGGTGAATGTGGCATTGAGAGAAACAAGCGGGCTGATGAGGTGGCCAGTAAATCAGCCTTACATGTATAGCTTACTTGCGGAAAGAGTCAACATTCCTCTTAGGGTTATGAAAGGCGATATAATATTCTTAATCTTTCTAAATGAATCCAATCGCAGGTGGGGCAGTCGTTGTCGTGAGAACCAGCAGGAAAAGGAATCAGTCTTTCATTTCCCCTCCAAATGAATTTGATACATAATAAAATCAAAGAATCATTAAAACAGGCAAACAAATCTTATGAAAAAAAACCAAAAACCTTAGGAGCAAAAATCGACTTTATCAGGTTGGACAAAAAATTTATAAACGAAATTTCATCTTGTGTGACACTACAAAACGATGAAATGCTAAGCTATCTCCTAATTTTGTACCAACCAGAATCAAAAGTATATATAGTAGGTAATAATATGTACGAACTTGAAGACATGAAAGTCAGTAGAAAAAAGGAGATAAAAATAAAAACAAACAATTGATTACGTATACGCCATAGTGTACCGAGAGTGGGTAACACTCCGAAGCCTACATTATATCAGGTTTCCTAAGCAAATGTTTGATTGTGATTTGAATTAGTTTTTTTTGCTAAAACAAGAAGTTCTATTAATTCTTGACACGAGACGGCCATGAATTGAAATGTATATGGCAGTCCAGTAGCGGATGCAAGATCCCACCCCACCGACGAGTCAGTTCCGGGCTAAATCAAGCATGCCTACAACATTCTGTTCTGTTGGTTAAACTGCAATCTAAAGTTCCTAGCTATATCTATTCAGATTTTACCAAAATAAGAGCGCAGTAAATAAATTTTTAAGATTAAAGTCAAGATCTGAAGGACGATATAACGGGTGATTTTTTAAGAGGTTTAGAACTTTTTTTAAAAAAAAACACAAAAAATTAGAAAAAATGAATGAAATATTTATTTGAATCGATAGTTTGAACCTTGCAATTTAATGTTTAAAGATAATTTCATGCAAATGTTGACCGCGGCTGCGTCTCAGGTAGCCCATCCGCTGAGTCCAATTTTGGCATACTCTTTCACACATATCCGACCGGTATCTCACGAATGAATGCATGGATGTTGGCTTCCAGTGCGTCAATCGAAGCGGGCTTGTCCCTATAGACATTAGCCTTGACATACCCCCACAAAAAATAGTCTAATGGTGTCAAATCGCACGATCTAGGCGGCCAATTGACCGGCCCGAAACGTGAAATTAACTGTTCACCAAACTCGCCTCGCAATTGCGCCATTGTTTCGCGTGCTGTGTGGCATGTGGCACCGTCTTGTTGAAACCACGTATCATGCAAGTCAAGAACTTCCATTTCGGGCAAAAAAAAGTTTGTTATCATCGCTCGGTAGCGTTCACCATTGCCGAATCGACATTTCGCGGTCTTCTGTCACACTAGCTGATACGGCCGCAATATTTTCTTCACTACGCACAGTACGTAAACGTGTTGGTGGTTTAATGTCCAACAAAGTAAATTTGGTGCGAAATTTGGTCACAATCTTCCGAATAGACTGCTCAGAAGGTCGAGAATGCCGACCATAAAATGGAAGCAGCGCGCGATGAACATTTCGAACCGAGCACGAATTTTGATAGTAAAATTCAATAATTTGCAAGCGTTGTTCATTTGTAAGACGATCCATGGTTGAATTGCAAACCAAACTGAAGCTGTTTGACAGTGACACAAGGTACTAAACACACGTCAGCTGTCAAAACCAGTGTTGCCAAAACCAAACCAGCTAAAAAATCACCCGTTATTTGTAACTTTAATTAAATGGAAAAAAATATAGTTCTCAATTTTTTTTTTTTTACCGTTTTTTTCTTTCTTTCTGGTAATGAGAAACCCATCATTCATAATTAAAGAATTTTGTGCTTGATGAAATTCTATCCTAAAACGAATGTTTTTGAGTAGGTACACTTATTTTCAAATCATATAACCTGTAAGTATCAAGCGCTATTTCTATATAGTTAAACGAATTCGAAACCCAATTATTTCGACCAATCATTCATCGAATTGAATGATTAGAAAATTCGCATCAAACTCCGGCAAGTTAATTTGTTTTCTAGACAAGCAAATATTTTTATATAGAATTATTCTGATGTGAAATGCAACAATATCATATATCAAATTTGGCAGCATAGCTCATCCGTTTACAAAAATATTTATATACCAATGCACAGAATAGACCGACATGCATATATGGCTGCGCTTGACTACAAATGCTTGGCAATCAGTGAGCCGACAGGAGGTAATATAATATTCCGCCAACACCAAAGCAAAGTATTGAACTGAAACATCATCATTTACCGGAGAAACGCTAAACTAAATATGGTCCTGTTCCTGTACAACAGTGTACAACAACTATAGGTACACAATAAGCCTTTCTCTCTATAGTGTACATCTATCTGCCTTATCTGTAGTGTATACTGTATATGCTCTATCGAATAATTTTAAATATTTCATTTTATACACACGCGTTAGTTAGAAAAAAAATAAAAATAACGGAAAAAATAAACGAAGCAAAAACTCTTTCCAACCTACCTTTTATACCTATACCTCTTCCTCTATATACCTATATAGTGTCAAGCCTTATAAATTTCCTCCTATAAACTATATCAAATAAATTGCATCTAAGCGAGACTCTAGCGTGGTTCTCTAGGCCTAGACAATTTGATTGCGTACAGCATAAAAACGCACACAGACAACTGTACCCTCTCCGGTCCAGTAAGAATAACTCAGCAAGATCGAAATGGGGAGACTAAAAATAAAAGGATTCCATTAAAATGAACAAAACAAAAAATAACCTCCATAGAATAAAATAAATGCCAATAACAAGGAATACTGCATATATACTGGGCCCATCAGACAGGCAATAGGAAAGGTATTGTTGCATGATACACTAACACAATGGCTTGCATATATAGAAATGCCGGTGTGTCTGGGTATTCTTAAAACTCACCTGCACGTTTGTTGCTCGGGAAAGGGTCGAATTAAAAATGGTTGCCAATATATTTAATAGACATTTTAAATGTGCAAAAGGTGGATCACTCGAGTTGGAGAGAGAGAAAATTCGCTAATTAATATAACGGGACAGATATAGGGATAAGTAAAACGCATGTACAATTTTTACTTGCTCAATAGGGTTTCGTGTAAAAATAAATACATTGGGAAGTCCCAAAAACTGAGTAACGTTATATAATGCCCGTCAGTCGGTGCTTTCGCGCGTCCACTGTAATTTGAGCTAGAATCTAAACGGGTGGACCGATTTACTTCTAATTTGGTAAAAAGCATTTTTATGTGATTTATGGAATGGAAGAGAAATTTTAATTTTTGGTTTAGCTCCTCTAAAACGGGTAACTGCCATACAACTACTACGGTTTTTTCAATTTTTCTCAAGAATGGCTCTAACGATTTTGGTTTAAATTCGTGTCTTCCTGTAATCACCAAACTAATTGTATGAAAACTGAGTTTCAAGTTAAATTTCCTAATTTTCAAGTTAGTCATCTATAGATTTTTAATGGCTTGTTCGAATTTATTTTAATTTTTTCAATTTGATGCGTCTCAATATTTTAAAGTATATTTCATTTAAAAATTTAGAAAATACAGTAGAATCTCGAAAAGATGAACAGATATAAAACAGGGCCCGCTCATCTTTTCAAATTGTTCATCTTTTCGAGCATCAACTTATGTTTGAGGAAGAAGATTAAGAAAAATTATTTACATAACAAATTAAAACAAACTCAAAAGTATTGTTCAGGAGGAATAAAAAGCAAAGAAGAAGTAAAAAATAATGTTGGGAATAAAGTATTTATCTTTTCGAGCACAAAATTTTAACCTGTTTATCTTTTTGAATACTGAAAAGTGAAAATTTTCCGTTCATCTTTCCGAGCTGTTCATCTTTTAAAACCGTTCATCTTTCTGACATTCTACTGATATCATCGAAAAAAATCAAACAAAAATCAAGTTTTTATTTCTGAGAGAAAGATTTTCTTAAGAATCTACATAGCTCCATTGTAGTTTGTTAACCACAAAAGTAAGATCCTGTCGTGCAATTTTGTTGTATAGAATTCATAGGCCTAAAATTTTTGTTCGCATTAAAAAAAAAAAAAAAAAAAAAAAAACTGATAGTTTTCGCGAAATTTAAAATTAAAAACTAAATTTTAACCTTTTTCAAGCCCTAACCCCGACTAAAAAATCAAAAGTGTATCTTTTTAGGATACAAAATCAAAAGAAAAATCTCTACACTCATACATATTTTAGGTTTGTCTGATTTTTTTAAACCACTCAAAGACAAGACAATAAGAACAAGAACAATTTCACAAAAAAATTACTTGGCAACCATATAAAGAAAAACATTATAAAGGATGCACTGGTCAATAGATAAACACAGGCCAGACACACACAATTCTGGTTTGAAACAAAATATATATACACGTTAGCATCATAGATGTGGAAATGGAGGTGAGCTTGAGCTATACAAAAAAGGATATTTAAGCATCGTTCCATAAAATAAATTAACCTGTGTGAAACGTTATGCTTCGGTGAATCGATTGAATTCCCCGGATACTGGTTCTCTCTGGCTTATGTTTATACGTCTATAGAAATGACCCTTACATTCAATTTTATAGCTACACATTCAAGTACGGGGAATACGGTATTAGAGGCTTTTGAACATCCTCTTTTACTTCACCATCATATCTCCCGGTTCTAACAATAAGTTTAGGTATATAGAATATAGAAGATGAGGACGACGTGTGTAGTATTGTGTTGTGTGTTGAGTCTCCAGTCTTGGTGTTCTTGTTTGTCGGTTTGTTTGTCCTGTGTGTCCAAGGATTCAAAAAAGGATTAAATACTCTCCATCCGGTATGGTGTCGGTGTAGATATATACATATATAGTGTGTATACAAGTTATATTATAGAGGTGTTAGCTTGCTCTCCCGCACTGTTTGTCGTCGTCTCCATATTATAGGGTTGGGGTATTTAATTTCTGCATCGATAAAGTATTAAGTTGTTCATAAATATTATAGCAGACTATTGCTTACGTCTAGTCAGTGGGTGATGGTTTGAATTGGTCCCAAAGAACGATATATAAATATGTATGAATCTACTTTTAACTCAAAGCATGCTGCTTAGTGACGCACACACTCCGTCAGATGGACGTCTGTTGTAAAATACCATTTCGATCCGTTCTTTAGTCCTTACACTATATTATATGGATGTGGACAGGTAAACATACATATATACATAGTATAGGTTCCCACCTAACCCATCTATAACGTTTGAAAGTTTATTCTAAAATTTATTATGTATGCACAATAAATGTACTGCTGTATAGATCTGTATACCTATATATCGGACATAAAACGAAAAAAAAAGATAACATTGTTTTTGCTTCAACATACAAAACAGAAAGCGAATGAACATGAAGTTGAACATGACAATTCCAGGGTATAGTATCTTTCTAATAAATTTATCGTTTAAGGAATTATGTTTTTTTTTCTTTTTCTTTTTTATATTCTCCTTTGGAAAAAACTTTATTGCTCAGGTCGGTCGGATGAATTTTTTATAGAAATAATAAAGTGTTTTGGTTATGTTTTTTGGCTAAAGCATTGAAATATTGTTTAAAATGACACAACTTAAGGAAATCGTTGAAGATTTACTGTTTATGTACTGTACCTCTACCTACCTTATACCTACCTTTAGAGATGGTCAGATATAAGGCGGATTTTAATAACATTATTTTTATGTATGGTAGGTATAACCATGTGTAAGAGAAAATATTTTTTTTTTAATTCTTAAATAATAATACAAAAAAAAATATTGCATCCAGTAAAGGCAAAATGAACAAGCTCAACAGGTACCTACTGAGTACACATGGCGTCTAGTGGTTATATTTAAATTTATATACTGCAGGCATCCCATCTGACAACGAATACTGACTGAGTCAATAATTATATGTAGGTACCTACTAATCAGTCCATAGAAAATTTATCACCCGTGTACTGAATATAGACGATAATATGTACTCAATATAAAATAATGATATATGACCAGCTACAATGGAATGTGAATGGCTTCAGAAATATATAAAACCAGCCAGCTATTCAAATAGAAAAGGAAGGTTTGTACAAACAACATTGTTTTTGCTTCTGAACTGAATAACGACGCGTCTCATTTAAACATACAGTTTTGTTTTTTAAGTATATTATATTAAATTATTAATTTCTTGCACCAGAAACCAATTTTCTTCGGGATCATGACATAATCTCAAATCACAAAAATCTCGAATGTACCAAAAATCTAGAATCAACAAAAATATCGAAAGAATCTAGAAAAAAATCTCGAAAAAAATAAATCATTCTAGATTTTTTTGTACCTATATCTATATTTAAGTAGTTCAAACTCAAATAAAACTCATTATTATATTCAATTTATTAAACATGTAATTTATTTTCTGGGCCCACTTGTGATTATATAGTTGTGTTAGTTGACGATGACTAAAAACAGTTATTATATGTTGGCCCGCACCAAATGATAAAAAGAAACTTTGCATACACCCAACCTCGCACCTACCTCAAATCCTATAGGGTGCCCAAGCAGGGGGGTTGCACGGGGGCAGCATGCCCCCCCATATATACCTCACTGTTTATACGCCGTAATGCTGGGTGCTAGCACTGTACTAATTTTCTTTCAAATAAAACATCAACAAATTATTATTATCTTCTAAGCCGCTAAAAAATTTGGGACTTATGTCCCATTGTTAGCAAAAAATTGTTGGGGCTTGGGTCCCACTTGGGTAGATGGTTATTAATTAATTATTATTAATTCTGGATTTTTGCATTTGAGATTTTTACTTTCGATATATACATAGGTATTTTGATCAAAGTTGACATTACGATGATAGCGAAGTCTCGGAATTCTGCCCGTCTGTCCGTCTGTCTGTCTGTCTGTCCTTTCGACTGCAGCCTAAATGGGTCGGTCGATTTTCTTCAAAGTTAATACCTAGCGTTTTTTGGGCATTTCCCCATCTATTTTTTTCATTATTTTTTAAGACCAAAAATAACGGTACCCATACAAATTTTGTTAGCAAAAAATGAAAATCTTATATTTATCAAAAACGTGCCCACAACTTAAAAAAAAAAAAATTTAGTAATTTTGTTTGCTAAACATTTTATAAAACAAACATTTCCGAAAAATGGTTAAAAATGGTACCTCCCATAGAATCATTTTTTTATTTTCGATTTTCTCAAAAACACTTCAACAGATGTTGATCAAATTTTTTATGGAGAATGCTTGAAAAAGTTTCAAAAGTTTTGTATACCAAAATTTTCAAAAAAATTTTGTTTGGATTTTTAAAAAAAAGTTTCAATTTTTTTTTGAGAATATAATAATTCGAAAACGACTTGGTTAATTTTTATTAAACTTAGCACCCATTAGTTTTTTAACACTATCTTAGCAGATTTTAAATTAAAATATTCTTATAACCAAAAATAACGGTACCTCCCATACAAATGTTTAAAACCGGTATTGAAAATCTCATTTTTCTCAAAAACAGCTCCTTCGATTTTGATAAAAAATAAAAAATTTTGTGTGAACTTATATCTTTTTTTTTTTTTCAATAATATGGAAGTATTATTGGAAAAAAAAATTGTCTATTGTTTAAAAATGGTATCTCTCATAGAACCATTTTTTTTTTTATTTTCGATAATCTCATTATCGGTTGAACTGATTTTAATGATTTTTTTGCGAAAAAGCTTCAAATAAGGTCTAATAAAATTGCATACCAAAATTTTCAAAAAAATTTATTATAGATTTTTAAAAAAATTTTCAAAATTATTTTTTGAAAATTCCGTATTTCAAAAATGGGTGGATGATATTTTTTTGTAATTAATTTTTTAACTACGCATTAGTAAAGGCTAAAAAATTGCAAACCATTTTTTAAAATTTTTTCAAAATTTTATATACCTATAAAAAATTATTTTTTTAAAAAACCCCTGCAACGATTTCCAATTTTTTTTTTTCTCATAAATTGAGATTTCCTTAAGAAATTGGATGATGTACATTGCATTGTTGTCAAAACAATTTCAGAGGTTGTTTAATCAATTTACATATTTTTTTACAATTTTTCAGTCTAAACTGTAAGTTACATGAATATTTGCAACACGGTGCTGTATTTTTTGAAGTAAAACTTCTTTTGCGGCATGGGGGTAAAAATTTTTTCTATGGATCTGTCAATGACATGTCAAACCGACATACAAATTCCCGTCACGAATTACAAAATTCAGCGTCACGATTTTGCAACGGTTCTGAGTTTCAAATCGGGTGCTCTGAGTGGTAGGACTTGAAAAATACTTGCCCTGTTGTCGTGAAAGAAGTTTTACTTCTAGCGCGTGTACATAAGTACGCACACTCTTTTTTTTTATAAATAAATGTACCTACTCGCATAATACTACCTTAAACTTAGCTAAGTTTTAAGCAGGTGGTATACAATATATAGGCCCATAGCTAATTTATTTTTTTTTTATAACAAAAATATAGTTTTTGTATTATAAAAACTTTAAAAACACAGTGTGATCGCACATAAGAGCAAGTTCGTGCGACACAGTCGTGCACGTATTTTTTTTTTTTTTTGATTTTTGTATTTCTAGATTTTGCTTTCGAGATTTTTTCAATCCTAGATTTTTATTTTCGAGATTTTTGCTTTCTATAGATTATTGGTTTCTAGGTATATCGTGCTAAACCCATTTTCTGTATATTATGAAATAAATAATAAAATAAAATAAAATAAAATAAAATAAAATAAAATAAAATGAAATAAAATAAAATAAACTTATCTTATGTCTGAGCAACCCATACTGTCACAAAGTAAAATAACTTGAGTTTACATCAGATATTGGGTTTAATCGAGTTTAAAATATGAAACTCTTAAAAAAAGCTTTGGACTAGACATAGGATAATTTAACGTTTGCAGAATAAAAAAAAGCAAAATTACAATAATGATGGAAATTTTTATTCAAATTTGGCTAAAAGTGCGCATGTTTTCCGAACTGAGCTAAAAGTTAAATTGCTGTTAAAATGCAGGTTTGTTAAAGGACGTTGAAAAGGGGGAATTTTGTTGGTATATTAAGTTGACTTATAATCTGGGAATGTTATTCTTAAAAAAAAACTAAGCAAAGTATCTTATCTTGACTTAAGATTTTCGAAAAATGTCATATTTTGACCTTTAACTTAAAATAATCACTTAATGACTTGCCAATGAATTTTTAAAAGAAGTCATATGTTTGAAAGTTTTTCTGGGTATAGGTTCTTTCTATCGTTTTTTTTGTTTCCATTGACTTACAATGAACTTAAGATGATTTACCTTTCCATTCAATAGATAAAGTGTCATAACATAGAGTTGGCATCAAGGTTGGTAACAATATATCTGCAGTTTTGACATTAAAAATTTAAACAAAGAAAATTCAAAGAATTTCATGATATTTGAATTTTTATCCGCATTCTCGATTTATCAATTTATTGAATTTAAATCCTATATACTATCACATTCTGGATCATTGTCCTTTCAAAATATTATTCTACCCGAATATGTGTATTGAAAAATAAAGAATACAAAATGTTATTTATAATTATAGAGCTTCGACAATAATCAGCTTTACATGACACAAAAGCCTTTCGTCACAATAACAAAACAACATCGTCCCCACACGTTATATATATTATGGGAAAATGGTCTCTCCATTGTTCAAACATTCATCCATCCCGTTTACAATATATGTATATTATACAACCTTATGTTGGCACCCATCAGAGAGTCCATCCAATCCGGCTTTTATGCTCCGTCATGTTAACACAATGACTAATTGCAAAATCTATTGAATATTATTCATTTTATCGCTGGTAATTTCCGATTATATCCTGAGCCTGATCTACAACTTTATTATTGTATAGGTATAACCTCAATGAATATTATTTCACTAATTCCGCCGCCAGGATATAATAATATAATCTACCTCTAAAAACTTTTCACTGCACATTATAGTCCACACACATAGGCAAGGCAAGTCGCTAGACTATTATAGTATAATCGTTGTTCCCGCCATCAGTTGAAGTTGATTATAATAATGTCCTGCATGATACTAAACAATTTAACTTAAATCGTTGCCAATCTCACATAAATAATGATGATAGGGATTGGCCACACGCTGAGTTCTTATGTATATATGTACCTACAACTAATATACAGTTTTTGCTTTCATAACTTTTATAGCGGGCCAGGAGTCCAGAGGACCTTTATTTAGTGTTTTTAACTCATGTTCATCTATTATACTCCCCTCCTCTTATGATATGCGAATTTATTTCCTTTTGGTTAATTTTGTGTTTTATTTATTGAAGTCCCCCAACAGAACAAGGAGGAGGTGCCACTATATACCAACACATCTTAGCTTCATGCAAACCAAACGCAATTTGTAACACCACAGGGGTTGAATGAGGATCAATCAAAATTCTATTATTCGGAAATAATTCCAAAATATTATTATTATTGATTTGTTTGTTGTTTTGTGAATTGCGAATTGCGAATATTGAAGATTTTGCATTATTACGTATATGCGTGGCGACAGAATGTTTAGATATTTCGATGTAATTTTTATATTATTAGGTCTTAGTTTGCTTTTGTTACATGCGAACAAAATTGAACATTGGTAGAAGATTTATTATTCGACTTTTGACAGCAGGCTTGATTGAAGGGTTATATAGTATCGAATAATTGGAATGGTTTTATGTATTTTCGTTAAACAAATGGTCGGTTACAGAAAATGAGAAAATTGAATTGAAGGTATATTTTTTGTATTTTGTATAGGTATAGATATAGGTACATATGCATAATTTAAGAGGTTCACTAATTTCCGACTAAGCTAGCGCCCATTTTTTCATATTCTGTCTGTTTTTGGTGTACTCGTATTACCTAGGAGAAAATATCACAAAAAAAAACTAGCTAGATACCTATATAAAGAAGTTTTGATGTTGAATAGCCCAGAAAATAAGACAAAACAAAAATTTCTATTATTTTTAATAGGTATTTACCTATTTAAAAAAATCGAACAAAGCTGAATTTTTATGGAAATTTTAATTTTTTTCCCCACTAGCTGAAGCTTGAAATGCGTTGCAGCGCCATCTGTTGAAGATTTTTCAAGAAAATTTAAATCTTATAGTAGGCAAAATTTAAAAAAAAAATACAAATGTCATGCTTTTGGTTCAAGAGATTTGAATTACAATATTTTAACTTTTTATAAAAATGTTATTATTATTTATTATTATTATAACTTTATCTATTTATGTGTAATAAATTACAATATAAACTTAAAACTAATAGCACTAACTATACCAGAGTCTGCGGCTATTATTAATTTGAGAGAAATCTCAGATATATGAAAAATAGACGTGTTAATAGGCGGATTTTCAAAAAAGCTACAAATTTAATGTTTTTGGCTAAAGAGAGATTTATTATAAATTTTAAACTTTCTGTACGGATGATATGTAAGGAAAAAATTCTAATATAAGAAAAGTGAACGTGGTAGAGGGAAGGAAAAATAATATCATGTCATCCTTTAAGTTGAAGAAAGCTTAATTACAAAATCTTAATGTTCCAAGGATTTTACTCCAACTTACTTTATAAACCATGATCTAGCTGAAACAAAATTTCAGCGAAATTTATTCAGTAGTTTTCGAATCTATAAGCCTCATTCAGACAAATTATTAATTTGTACATATTATATAGAAAAGCATTTTCTAAAAAATTCCCTTAATTAAGACAAAGAATTATGTTTTTAGGAGGAGTGAAATGCAGTTTTTTGTAAATATGGTTTTCAGGTGTTTTTTGAAAAAAAAAATAGTTAGTCTATATAAGAATAATCGCAACACTTCATATTTTCGTAGTCAAGCAATAGATTTTGAGAAAACTAAGGTAACTTATGGTGTCCTAAGTATGATGTTTCAATAAATAAAATTGAGAGTGTTCAAAAACAATTTTTGTTATTCGTGCTTCGTCATCTTCCATGGGATCCAAATCAACGTCTGCCGTCTAATGAAAATAAATTGAATCTACTAAGCCTTTTGACGCTGAAGAAAAGGAGGAAAGTAAATAATGTTCTTTTCCTGTATCAACTTCTATCTGGATCAATTTGTTCTACCTACATTCTCAGTGTGCTTAATATAAACTCTCTCGTCCTAGATTAAATCGCAATTCTGATTTTTTTTTATACTTCTTTTGCAAGATCTAATTATGGTTTGAATGAACCTTTAAATGTTATGTGCATTGATTTTAATTATTATTATAATTGTATAGATTTTAATTTGTCAAACAACAATCTTAAAAAAAAATGTTAACTTTATAATATTACTTTTATATAATTTTGTATTCAACTTAAACATATGTTTGCATGTTGAGAATGAATAAATAAATATCAGTTTCATTTGTTTTAATGAACATCACCGCTAGCGAAAAAAACCAGAAACTACAATGTTTTTTAGTGGGCGTAATCCACGTCGTAAATAGAAGTTCATTTAGTAGAACTCATCGTCTAATGAGTAAGTAAAGTTAATTCAAAAAAATTTGACTTTGATTTCGAGAAAATTTCAACAAAAAATATGAGTTTTTGTGGACTCAAGTCTGAACTATTTCATAGATTTTAATGAAATTTGGTACACATTAGTCCTATTCATATTAGGTCAAAATTAAGTAAAGAAAAAATGATAAGAAAAAAGTTATTCAAATTTTTCTAAAATTTGAGGCAAAACTTAGAAAAAGCCCCTTTTTTATTTTGAACTGCTCGTACTTTTTTCGTGAAAACAAAAAAACTGTAGGATTATTCCTGATCCTTTTATTTATCATATAACTCAAACTATCATAAAATAATAATATTCGTTCATCTATTTTTTCCAAGAAAATTGAGTTGAAAGTTGAAAAATTTTACAGGCAGAAATAAATGGTTTCGCATGTATTAATTTTATTTTATTTATAAAACATTTTTTCTAAAAATAAAGGTCTAAACCAGTTCATTCTGACACTAATTACCGAAGAAAATATAATTTTTCGATATATATCACAATTGAGCCCAAGTTTTTTGACACCCAATTTAGTGAAACAAATTTGAACATAACTTCGAAATATGCAGGTACCTTGCAGCTGATTTTTTCTGTGCTGTAACTTGTAAAATTGGAGCACCAAGTTGATGAACGTCACCTAAATTTAAAACTCAAAAAGTTTTCATCAGAACCTTTTTCTTTAGTACCATTGTTTTAAGCTGCTTATAAAAGGCTTCTTTTATGAATTATCTTTTTTTTATTTTAAAAATAGACTAATAAAATGAAAAATAAAGTAAAAGAATTTTTTTTAAGAAACTTCGGAAAAAGACATTTATAAGTTTGTTGAAAATATGGTTCGCTTGTAAATAAGTACATAGCTAATACATATATTTAGTATTTTTATTATTTATTTATTTCAAAATTGCTTACAAAAAAGGACAAGAGTCTTCTATAAATTTTTGAAAGCCCTTAAATTAATTTCAGTATTTTAATTTAATTAATTAAAATTAAAAAATTTATTAACTTTTTAAAAAAAAAATTAAAAAAGAACAAAATAATAAAAATGACTAAATTGATATTTTCAATAATTTGCCAAATAGTTGAAAATTAAAAATTTGTATATTATATTATAATATATGTTTATTAAAAAATACTTTGAAAACATACGCTCGGGTTAAATATAAGAGTACTAAGACATAGAAATAAAAAAGCTACAAATGATTTTCTCTAAAGACCTTTTTTCCACGTGCAGACCACTGTGCGTCGAACTGTATGAACTTTTTGCAAAAGTGCTTTCAAAATTCAATTTTCGTGTGTGTCATATACTGCAAAAATAGCTTTGATTAGTGTAAGTCAATTTTTTTTTTGTTTAAGCCGAGTATACAGTTCTTTTGAACAAAAAAAAACATAAGTGGTAAGAATTTTTTTTTCGGAAGAAAAAAATCTGAGTTGGAATAAAAAATTTGTATTCGTTGTCCTCTTTTTTTCCACAAAACAATGGCAATGACATTGTTTTGCGCGAAAAAATATTCGTGGTGAGTATAAATTTTTTCTCGGGGTTGGTTCACATCTCGATAGAAAAAATTAAACGTCAATTTTTTTTTTGCGCAAAAATCTCTCCCATAAGAAATGCATGTAGTTTTTTTTTATCGAGGAACTGTATACTCAGCTTTAAGGGTTAAAATCGCAAAGAAGTTTGTAAATATTTATGTCAATATAAAACGTTACTTTACTGGTAAAAAATGTATACCTATTCATTGTGATGAGGATTTTATAGGGTTTACAGGTCTATTTTCGCCAACCCTCTTCATAAAATCAGAAAAAAAATCAGTTTTATTATTACTCCCCTTCATAAAAATCGGATCTTCTTTGAATTGAAAACGACCTAAAAGCATGATACTCTCTCACTAGAAATTTGAAGAAAGTTTAAAAAAAACTTAGTTAAAATATGTAGTTTGTTTTGTTGATGTGCCATTTAACAAAAAAAATTTGTTTTTCAACACAAAAAAATATTGTTTTTCAATGGTTATTTTTTTTTTTTTTGCTCTACTGTTTTTTTAGCTACTTTAGAAATACTGCAGTTACTTCAACCATTAACATTTCAGTTTTATTTTAAAGTAAAAAACAATGTTTACCCTTTTGGGTTAAAATTTTGTTTTAACATGCAATTCTGGAACACCCTGTAAAGCAGTTTTATAGTATTAAACCACTTTGAATACTTTCCTCATAGCTGGACTGAACCTAGCACTGAAATAGTATATATTTGCACTCTTATGTGCAGCAAAATAAAAAAAGGGCTTTTGATACATCATGGAAAAATGTTTTTAAAAAATTATTGTTTGATTATTTTTATGTACCACTGTGACTTTGTTTGATTTTAAGACTGTTTTAACTTCAGTTATCTACTTTTGACAATTTTTGAGGTAAAATATAAAGTCTATTTTCTATGGGAAGAAAGTCGTATTTCAGCAGAAGATTCTGAAACACTATGTAGATTTTTCTTTCTTAAAATTCATACACTTTGTAGCCTTGGAAATTTCCTTCAAGCTGAGAAAAAAAATTTATCAGGACATCTTTATTCGTTTAAGAGGTATGATTTTTGCAACCAAAAAATCTCAATTTGCCCTTTGACCCGCTTTTAATTTTGTAGGATGCAAGAGGCAAAATTAAATACATTGTAAACATCTCAAAAACTATCTGTTTATTGGAAAAAAATGCGGTATAAATTATAGCTTATATCTATACAATTTCAAATGTAAAAGTTTAGGAAACAACACTTTTTTCGTGAGAGCAGATTTTGATTAAAAAAACCTGCGTTAATGTTATAACATCATAAGTTATTTATTAAGTAATTTTTTCCACATCAACACGGTGTAAGATATTAGATGAATTCGCACATATTTTTCTGAAAATTTATTGCACCTACGAAAAATGTGTTTATTTAGAATTTTAAAATCGAAAAATGTTGCTTTAGATAGAAATGACATTAAACAAAAAAACTTAAATTTTCTAAACTATATTTAGGGCACCACCTTAAAATGGTTATTCGGGGTTTGTTATACCACTAAATAGTTCCTTATCAATACATGTAGGCACTATACTACTACTTTTAAATTTTAAGTCAACCCTTGAAATTTCTCATTTATCTTGCTTCGAAGTTTCACTTTCAACGCGCGTAATGTTTACCTGCATGCACTCAATATTTGATTACAGATTATTTAATTAAAATAATGTGATATCAATAAAAGGTAATAATATATTTGATTAGATGAATATTGATGTATAGGTATTATATAAAACTCATCAATTAAAAGTAAAAATAAATATTGTAACCAAAAATTTTTACCTACTAATGTTTTTTTTTTAAATATTGGGACATAATCCTAAAATCAATTATAGATACCATATTTATTTCAGCACATTTTTTTTATTAAATCAATCAATCTATTATTAATTAAGTATAGATTTCTATTAATGGAATCAATGACTTGGAATTTTAGCTTCATACAAAAAAAAAATGATCATTTTTTTCGAACTTATAAAATTAAATCTTTTTAGCACATATTTCGTGTTTCAATTAGAGAAGCTTTGATTTCTGATAATTGAATAACAAAAACAAAAAGAAAAAACAAAACAAAACAATAAGAAGCCCCAAAGCTGAATTATCTACAAGTAGGTACCTACACACATTTATGCCAAATTATCATCATTTCAGTGACAGCAATTATTTATACATCAATCCTCAGGCTAAAGAGGCTTGTCATCCTACAAATAGGTATACTTAGTCCGCACACGAAACCATGATTTTCGTCTAGACTCTGTCTAGGGTCTCATTGATTGAAGGTACGTGTATTTCCGCTTCGTGTATACGAGTATATCTCTCATCAGATGCCTATGTTGCCCATAGATTTGGCTTAAATATAACCTTCATGTATCAACGAGACTTCAGATAATTTTTTTTTTTTGCTTTGTTTTTCTTTTTTGAATGATTATCAGCCTCTCTCAAATCAAAGCTGCAAGAAGTGTGATGAGTTTTGACCATCATCACTACTTGAGCTATTTTAAAGAGTTATGCCTATTTGGTGGAGAGTGAGGGTGGGGGATTAATATAGATTGGCAAAGAAACGTAGTTATAATAAAAAAAATGATGAGTGCTAAATGGGTGAAAACGGTTATAATTTCGCGATATAAATACCAGTGATTTGAATTAACGAATCACTCTCAACTGGGGCTTGCTTGCGGGTTATAGTTGAATTAGCAAAATGGTAAATTTAGATAATGTGTGGAATTAATTGATTTTTGTTTTTTTTTTTAATTTTATATTTTCTTTTTATAGAGGACAATCGTATTGGTTTGTTTGTTCGCGGTAGCAGCAACTGCTGCGATCTTGCCCGAAGCAAGTTATCTTCCTCCGGCTGAGAAAATTTCTAGTGAATACATTCCACCATTATCAGAGGAAGTTGCAGAAGTAAAGGAAGCTATAGAAGAACCGGCTGAATCTGCTGGTCTGGCAGAAGATGGATACCGTTACAAGACAGTGAGAAAATTAAAATACCGCCAGCGAAGAGATATATCAGAGCTTGCCAATGAATATTTGCCTCCATCGGAAGAACTTTCAAGCGAATATATTCCACCAGCTGAAGTAAAAGAATCTGCTATTGAATCAGTTGCTCCTGAAGAATCAGCTGTTCTTGCTGATGATGGATACCGTTATAAGACTATTCGTAAATTGAAATACCGTCAGCGTCGTGATGTGTCTGAGATTGCCAATGAATATCTTCCCCCATTAGAAGAAGTTTCTTCTGAATACATTCCACCTGCAGAAGTCAAGGAAGCTGTAGAAGCTGCTGATGAAGCTGCCGAAAATTCAGCTGTTCTTGCCGATGATGGATACCGTTATAAGACCATCCGTAAATTGAAATATCGTCAACGTCGTGATGTATCAGAAATTGTCTCTCCCCAATATCTTCCACCATCAGAAGAATCAGCAGAAGTCAAAGAAGCCGTAGAAACCACTGAAGCTCCTGAAGATTCAGCTGTTCTTGCCGATGATGGATACCGTTATAAGACCATCCGTAAATTGAAGTATCGTCAACGTCGTGATGTCTCCGAAATAATCGCTCCCGAATACCTTCCACCATCAGAAGAATCTGCAGAAGTAAAAGAAGCTGCTGGTGAAGCTCCCGAAGACTCTGCTGTTCTTGCTGATGATGGTTACCGTTACAAAACTATCCGTAAATTGAAATATCGTCAACGTCGTGATGTCTCTGAAATTATTGCTCCCGAATACCTTCCACCATCAGAAGAATCTGCAGAAATCAAAGAAGCTGTAGAAGTTACTGAAGCTCCCGAAGATTCAGCTGTTCTTGCCGATGATGGATACCGTTATAAGACCATCCGCAAATTGAAATATCGTCAACGTCGAGATGTTTCCGAAATTGTTGCTCCTGAATACCTTCCACCATCCGAAGAATCTGCAGAAGTCAAAGAAGCTGTAGAAGTTACTGACGAATTTCCCGAAGACTCTGCTGTTCTTGCTGATGATGGTTACCGTTACAAGACCATCCGTAAATTGAAATATCGTCAACGCCGTGATGTCTCCGAAATTATTGCTCCCGAATACCTTCCACCATCAGAAGAATCCGCAGAAGTCAAAGAATCTGCAGAAGTAACTGAATCTCCTGAAGATTCAGCTGTTCTTGCCGATGATGGTTACCGTTACAAGACCATTCGCAAATTGAAATATCGTCAACGTCGTGATGTTTCCGAAATTATTGCTCCCGAATACCTTCCACCATCAGAAGAATCTGCAGAATTCAAAGAAGCTGTAGAAGCTTCTGAAGCACCCGAAGATTCGTCTGTTCTTGCCGATGATGGATACCGTTACAAGACCATCCGTAAATTGAAATACCGTCAACGTCGTGATGTATCAGAAATTGTTTCTCCCCAATATCTGCCACCATCAACAGAAGCACTTACCTCTGAATACATTCCACCTGCAGAAGTCAAAGAAGCTGTAGAATCCACTGAAACACCCGAAGAATCAGCAGTTCTTGCCGATGATGGATATCGCTACAAAACTGTTCGTAAATTAAAATACCGACATCGTCGTGATGTCTCAGAGATTGTTTCTCCCAATTATTTGCCACCAGTTGAGAAAACTGCCTCAGAGTACTTACCACCATTAGTTAAGGAAGTAGCTGAGGTAACTGATGCCCCTTCTGAGGAATCTGCCAGTCTTGCTGATGATGGTTATCACTATAAGACCGTTAAAAGAATAAGATATAGACATTAAGTAATTTTTAAATGCATATATTAACTCACCCTGGCTATTTAAAACTCATGCAAGAATAATAAAACTTGAAATAAATTAAGATCACAAATTAAATGTTTTTTTTTTTGATTTGTTAATGGCTATTTTAGTTAGATTTGGTAAAATTTATCATATATGTCACTAATTGTTCATAGTTGGTCCGATAGTTTGAGATATGTATGCAATCGGTCAAATTCCTCAGGTTTTTTTGGGGAACATTAAAGTTTATACGAGACAGAAGGTGCAAAGAGTCTATATTTCCATTTATTAATTTAAAAATGAAGACAAAACATAAATAAGAACGTCTGCTCTCAAGTCTATGGTGGTAAGGTGGAAGATCGTAGGGATTATCCCATCCTAACCCCCTAAGTGCAAATCTTAGGAACCTTTGTTGGACCTGCTCTAGCCTGGCTTTATGGAAGAATCGAGAAGAAAATATTTATACCCAAAAAGAGTTCATTAAAATCAATGAGAATCAACAAGAACGAACATTCTCCAGTGTTTTTTGGAGCAATGAACATTGCATGGTCTGTAAGTCTTTTTTTGGTATATTGTTGAAATATGTATATTTCAATTTAATGCTTATGCATCAAAGTTTTTAGTGATTTTTTAGATTATGTACAATTATTCGACAGTAATAATCTCTTATAGAAGACGTAGAAGTTGAATTAGAGGTTAATAAACAAAATTTACTTACAAATTTAGGTTTGGCGTCTAAAAATATTTTAAGCTCAATTAAAATGAATAAGGATCTATATATATTTTACGACTTTTTTTTACATTATTTATTGAATTAAAAGTAGAATATCCTTATCATAGCTGACCAGATTTTCTACAAAGTCTGTTTTTTTGTATTTTAATTTTCGAAGAGAAAATTTGAAATTTTCCCAAATAACCATAAAAAATTTGAAAGCAAATAAAATATTTATGTCATCACAGTTTCTTGGTTTTTATATGTTTTCATTTTTTTCTTCAACAAAGTGTATATGTTGTTTATAACCTAGCAATAAATGTCACAAAAAAAAAACAACCTTCAAACTGATATTTTATATTCACGATGTCATAAACTTAACGAAAACCAACTTCTCATCATCAACCTATATGTGTAGATGTATACATAGTTATTATATCCAAGTCAGACATCAGAGAGCATCATCAACAACATCACTACTTCCCAAATCCATAAAACATAATTCGTTACAGAGAGCACAAGTGATTTCCAACCGATTGGTTCTGGATTATTACGATACGATGCCTTCATTCGTCAAGGAATCATGCCGAAGTCAATTATACTCTTCAATCACTTGATGTGTGTTTAAATTTCCTGGTATGAGTATTATATGTATTTTATATCATTCCACATGCCATGTTTGTGTCGATGTTAAATTTTAATATATCCTTTTATTTTGACTCCCTCCCCACCCCATAAGAAGTCCTATCTCATCCACACTCCTTACACGCAGTATATTAGATTTGTATAGCTTCCTTAATATAGACACGAAATAGCCTTGTTCGAACGAATGTTTAAGTAAATCAAAATGTGAAAATTCAAAAAAAAAAAAGGAAAACTCATAATAAAATTTGACACCCCCTGCCAGCTAAAAAGCACGAAGATTTGTTCATGGACTTTCTATATCGCGAAAATGATTTCCGGTGGAGAAACAAATACACATACAACCATATAACACGATGACAAGGATGATGTGAGACTACTTACTCTAGCTAGTTCCCATCTTGCTCCTTGTATACTTAACAAAGTGTTGGCAGAAAATAATTTTCCAAACCCAAACCGGAAAAGTTAAAAAAAAAAAAACCAACAACAAATTGATAAACAAATTGAAACAACGGCAAAGTCAGGATAAATACTACGAGTTCAATAAATCATTGATGGAAATGTTCCTTCTTAGGATAAATTAGCTGCACACCCTACAATTTTTCGACAAAAAAAAAAACGATCCACACATTTTCGATACATAAAATGGCTTCGTAGAAGTAAAGGACTTTTGATAATAGTAAAGATGGGTTGATGGGTGGATATTGTGGGGTTTGTTCCCTAAGCTGACTTCTACTTTTTTGTTTGTGTATCCTTTTTAACAGAACATCAGAATTACACAAACATCTCTCTCTCTCTCTTCTCTCTCCCTCTCGTTATTCCGTTGTAACTTGTAAGTCATGTGAGAAATAACCTTTGAGATATGATTTATGTCTCGAGACCTCGATAAAGAACGCGTCCAATTCCAATGTGGGGTCGTGAAAATATCCATAAGATGAAGTGGAATAAAAAAAAAAGAAAAACGAATTCGATTTGTCTTACTTGACTTTCCAAATGGTTGGGCTTTGCCTTTAATTTAACCACAAACCACCACAACCAACACCGAACTTCACAGTGCTGTGGTTTGTTTGCATGGTTTTTTCTATATCGTTTGGCCTTTTTTATGTGTTTCATATTTTTTGAAGGGACATAAGGAGCATAACATGAATTATTGTTTATACATCTAGGAATTGGAGGGTTTAAGTTTTTTTTTTTTTTTTTACAAGATCATGGAAGCTTAAAATATCATCCCACATGGATGTGAAAGTTGCTTTGAACTAACAAATATAAGAAATAAACGTTACTTTAGTAGCTAGTTGGTGATATTTTCTTTGAAATTTCAAAAAAGTCGTGGTGAATTAATTTGAAAACGTTAAAAATTTAAAATGTTCTCGTTGAATTTTGCACCAAGGCTGTGTCAGCATCAATAATTGAAGTTTTTTTTTTTAAATAACTTAGATCTTCTTATAGAATTTTTTTCAACCGATTTTAAATAAACTTAAATATTTAGTGTTTTTTGAGCTTTGTTCGGATGCGTTTTAACTTGCGATATAGCTATGACCCAAGAAATATTTTTAGTTCCTTAAAGGCTTTAACAACGCTTCCAGAGCTAATCTTAAAGCTCGAATCTTAAACAATGAGCTCTAGAAGCACATTTAGAACTAAATTCGAGTTCATTTGCATCTAATGCACTTTTTTGCTCTTAAGAATATAGTCTAGTCAATAAAGCATTTTACTCGGAAAAAATGGTAAATTGTACAAAAAAATGTCAAAGACAAATTTGTATCTTGGAAAATTTCCTACAAAAAACATTAAAATACTTTTTGTCATAAAAATAAACATTTTCGAAATAAACCAATCGTAAGAGTTAAGGGTATAAAAAAAAAGAGTGTGCGTACTTATGTACACGCGCTAGAAGTAAAACTTCTTTCACCACAACAGGGCAAGTATTTTTCAAGTCCTACCACTCAGAGCACCCGATTTGAAACTCAGAACCGTTGCAAAATCGTGACGCTGAATTTTGTAATTCGTGACGGGAATTTGTATGTCGGTTTGACATGTCACTGACAGCTCCATAGAAAAATTTTTTACCCCCATGCCGCAAAAGAAGTTTTACTTCAAAAATGTGCATTTTGTAATAAATGCATTTTATTTTATTTTCAAAATATTAATCAATAGAGAAAATAGTGTAAACATTTTTTGTATTCTCTGTTTTTATATTTTCTTTACATTAAGATCCATTTTAGGGGTGGCAGATTTCCAAAAGTGCAGAGTGCGGAGTTTGGAGGAACTTAATACCTCTAATCAGACTGCACATTAGGTCCGCCATAGGTGTCAATACTGGACACTATCTAATAGGAAGCAACGAGGCTTGGAGTAATTTCAAACGACTTCTGCAGAAGTTGTATGGACAAAGAAGAGGAAGAATCGATTCCTCACCTTCTCTGTACAGTGTACATGTCCTGCTCTATATCAAAGACGTAGGGTCCATCCAGGACAATCCTACTACAATCATCCCAGTGATCTGGAAAATCATGACATTAGTAGTCTCGTGCACTTCGTAAGAGGTTCTAATTCAACGAGTAGGAAGAAAGCTTTCTAGATTCCTGCGGTATCAAAAATAGTTCTGAAAAAAAGTAATAGAAGGTAATACTGTTTTGCTCAGTAACATGTCAATTCGTGTAGTTACTTCTTATAGTATTTTACTGTTGGATTTTTTAAATAAATAATTGTTATAAATAATTTGAAGTTTCGATCTCATCTATGATTAGCTGTGGTATGTTTAACACCTTTTATTGAACTGCAAAAAACATGCGAACTGTTATTCAAAGATAAAACTACCCTTGGATACTTAAATTTGTATGATCTGTTATAAAGTTTATATGTTTAAGTTAAAAAAAATATTGTTTATGTTTATAAATAAATAAATAAATAAGTTTAAAAAAAGCTTTGACCCAAATTTCTGATTCTTCATTTAATTGAAGAAAAATTGCAATCAGAAAATCTTAGTTAAGTATTTTTAATGTTTTTTTTTTTTTTAAGCAGCAAAAAATTAATAGTGTTAGAAAAAAAATGCTAGGGGCGGCAAAAATTGGCTCGGCCCCGGGCGGCAAAAACCCACACTACGCCACTGGAAATTTAACTTCATATATCATTTGATGTAGGTTGTTCAATATCAATTTAAAATAACATCCGTTAATTATTTATGTTCGTGTAAATTTGTCCTTGATAAATATCCGCATATATACCTTATACCCATAATGGCAATATTTAATTCATTTGAATATTTTCTCCATTGAACCTCTGTCATATCCTTTATCCACAAATTATGAATTCCTTATAAATTATTTACTGCGTATAAAATACACAAAAGCGTATGGTCCCCAAGAAGGAATAAGAAACTTAATACTTAAAATGAATCTTCAATTATTTCGATTCATTTATTTAAAAAAAAAAAAAATATAATAAAATCCCTGCTTTTAAATCGGATATTCATGTATCATAAATCCCAAGGACGGTTGTCGGTTACCCTTACATAACGCACATACAATCCAATCCATATATACCTACCCAATCCAAAAGGACACAAATATAAGAACGTATCACTTTTTGATATACTCCCTCGAGGGTAGCAACGCAAAAAAAAAAGAATTAACAAACCGATGCTATACGGACAGGAAAAAAAAACAAGTTCAAAATAAATATCTGAAATAAATATTGTATCAAAGGACACTCTGATGTATATTTTTTGTTTGTTTTTATTTTTTGCAATATATTTGTTTAACGACGGTTTTCCAACAGGTTTGTCTCATTCAACCCTAAAAAAATCAGAACGCGTAAAAAATGTATGAGCACTCGAGAGCGCACTCATGACAATGGCTTGGATGGCGTTTTAATTTTCCACGCTCTTCGTATTGAACTCAAATAAAATTAATGATCGAAATCTTCCTTCAAACAACATTAATCATAATTTATTACCAACGGGGATGATATTTCAAAAAAAAAAAAAAAAAAATCGAATAAAAATAAACAAAACAAAACATCGTTTTTTTTCTGTTTGTCTTTTATGTGTACAATTTACAATGTCACAATGGCAAAATAATTTTTTTTGCGAAATGCTTCTATTTTCTATTGACTTTCTCTCAAGGATCAAATTATCATCATGAGTGATATAACGAATACAAGAACTAGGGATGTGGGGTGAAATCTAAGGGCTCTTTCATATTTATACCAACATAATATACATACATACTTTTATAATGAAAATCCTGCGAAAATATTTTTGATTGTCTTGATTCAATAGACAACGCTGATATATACGCGATGTACTGAATCGAATTGCCAAACAAGTGCGAGTTTATATGGCGTTGATAATTTTATGATCTAGAAAATATAATAAAATTTATTCGCATATTATTCACAGCAGAATTGTATATAACGGTGGAATTAGACAAGAGCGGATCAATATTTTCAAATAAATAGGTATGGGGGAAAAATTTTAGGGGGCGAATATTTTAGATTTATAAAATAATTAAGTTGATATATAACTATAGTTTAATAATGATGCTTTGAATTACTGCAATATTCTGATGTTAAAGTAGAAAATAAATTTTTGAAGAAAATACAAGATTTTACCTACATTCCGAATATTTATCTGGGACCTGATCAGAAAGCCAAAAACTGCAATTGGCTTAAAACATAATTTTTATTTGTCTCGTAATAAATTTGAATTTTTGAAGTAAAACTTCTTTTGCGGCATGGGGGTACAAAATTTTTCTATGGAGCTGTCAGTGAAATGTCAAACCGACATACAAATTCCCGTCACGAATTACAAAATTCAGCGTCACGATTTTGCAACGGTTCTGAGTTTCAAATCGGGTGCTCTGAGTGGTAGGACTTGAAAAATACTTGCCCTGTTGTCGTGAAAGAAGTTTTACTTCTAGTTTTATTAATTGGCGCGACTTTAAAAAAATAAAAATATATTTAGGCCGTTGAGTTCATATCGATCCGCTCCTGCACATACATATATATATGCATATAAATGAATGATGGAGTGACTGGTGTATCAAAACCATGAAAAGAAACCGAAAGTACATTAAAACTTCCATTATTACGCATAGTTATGTCGGCATTCTTCCGACTTGTGAAGTTAAAAAAAGAGATTCAAAAACTTATACCGATACTTCTTATAAACATATCCTATGTGGAGCTATAAAAAAGATGAGTCTTTTCAAATAAGTCATATGAATGGTAATTGCTTTTTAAATTTTATATTGTTGAAGTGTGTTTTGGAATACGAAAATCTGACAAACGGAAGTATTGAAATATTTTTTATTTACTTCCTGTTTATTGGAGTATGAATATTAATTGTACATATATTAGGAGCTTCAGACTTAACAAAAATGCTATTATGGTATACGCCAGTTGTGGGTGAAAAATTTGTCATTAATTTAATAAATTTAAAATTTTATAATAATTTAGATTTTTTTTCTGCTGTGGCTCGTGAACCAATTGAATCTTATATGGAAAAAAGTATAACTACCGAAAAATTCTTTGCAAAGACCACCTATAAAACACCAACTGCTGAAAACGTCGCGTTCGCCTGATGAAAGTTTCGGGGATTTCCTGTATACTTGATTTTCTCATTTCAAATTACAATTTTCTCATTATTTCGAACTGCACAAGATCTTCCACCATGCGAAAGAAGAAAAACAGCCCCTTGTTTCTGAAAACGCTGCACCATATCGGTAAACTGTTGGAACACTGGGCGCATTTCTATAACATGAAAGAAATGTCGTTATGATCTTTATGTCTGAATAATTGAATATCGACTTTCAAAATAAAATTTAACAACTTTGGTTCGTTGTGAAGTCTTTCCATCATATAAATTTTCTAAGTTTTTCGAAGTTGATTCTGAATCATAACATAGCGTAACATAACGTTACTTATATGCCACCCTGTAATAGGTTTTGTTAATGTCTTTTATAACTGAATTTAATTTATGAATACAAAATTAAAAATCGTTGGAGCGGTTTTAAAAAAAAAAATATTTGTTTGTACCTATAGCTAAATTTTTGTTAATTTTTTATAAGGAAAACAATTCGTACACTATTTTTTAGTATTAATTAATGCTGAGTTTAAAAAAAAAAACTTACTTTAAAAACAAAATCATGTTTTTATCGAATTTTCAACAAATAATTCTTAAATTTTTCTTTTAAATCTCAAACTTTTTTTTTATGAAAATTTTGATACATAAAAAATATTGATATTTATAAGAAGTTTTTATATAAAATGTTAAATTTGTTCTTTATAGAAAATGTTAATGGTTTTCGAACAGTTGTATTGTAAGTACTGTTTTTTGTTTGTTATAAGAATATTTTTTTTTAAATATCTGCTAGATAATGTTAAAATTGGGTTGGTTTAGTAAAAGTCGATTAAAAAGTTTTCGAAAAATTCAGTTTGAAAATTAAAAATGGAAATTTTTTTAGTCAAAGTCCATTAAATACTTTTTTTTAGAAATATTGGTAATTCTCTTAAAAAATTATCCATTATACATTTTGAACCAAAATCAATTGATCTGCTTCGAGAAAATCCAAAAAATGGTTCCATATACGCATTTTTTTTTTAAGTAAAATAATAACCCGTTTAAGAGAATCCTATTTGAGAGAAAAACCGGCTTAGCTGGAAACACTTTTTTCATCCCCGAGTATTCATCGACCAATTACATAACTTGCTTAAGTAAATAACCCGGATACCTGAAAAATATTTTCAGTTAAATTTTATATTTTTCATTGAATAAAAAACTCTCTTAAGTGAAAAATAAACTATTTTATTTCAATTTTGTCTGGGTTAATCCAAAAGATAAATTCAATTTTGTTCTATCTTTATATCTACACTTAATGGAATTTCTAAATCTTAAGCGATTTTTTTTCACTTATTCGGACTCCGCTTAAGTGAAATTTGTTTCACTTAAACGGGGTTTAAGTGTGACGTTTTGCCGATTCTCTTAAGTGGGTTTTACTGTATTTAAATTATGTAAATATAAAATTTTATTTAAAGTTATGGGTACGTTTTTTTTTTTAAGAATATTATCTTCGGTAATTGCTAAAAAAATTTTAATGAGAAAAATGTGTCGGGGGAAAGCCCAAAAATCCGTTAGGTACCCAGATGAAAATTTACCATCTTGTCTGGGTTTTGTAGCCAAATGGAGAATTTGAAGTTCATTTGTTTTATTCTTTTTTTTAATATTATTAAGGCTGGGAAGCGAGGAATGCCAACCTGTTCGTTACTATTTTTTATCCTTTAAAATACATATTTCCAAAATCTAAAAAAATAATATTGATTCCAATGAGAAATACAAAGAATCGTTAGAAAGATAAAGATATGCATCGCAGTTTTAGGATTAATTGGCAATTGGCATCGATATTAATTGCAAAACAATTTAGTTTGAATAGGTACAAAATTTTTTCAAAAATATCTACTTGAAAATTTGAAGTTTTAAATTGTTGGTATTAATCAATACAATTATAAATTAATAATAATAATTATTTATTTATTTATTTACTTATTTCAATCTTCAATTTATAATCAAAAGATCTTTGAAAAAAAAATCAAAATATATGGATTAATCAAATAAAAGCACATAATTTTAATAATAAATAAAAAAAAAAGTTTTGAGAAAATAAGTTTTAACTGCTTTTTGAACACATTTCTGCTTAAGCATATATCAATATTGCCATAAAATGAATTGAAAATACCGATACATACATATAGAAATCGGTTCTTTTTGGCCAAACAACGTACCTATACTATGAGGCATTAAGTATACATAATTAATAATACTCCAATTTATTTACCAAAAATGTTTAAACATTTAGATAAATCTCTGAACTTTAGAGAAAGTTTTCAAATCAACACCGAAATCGAATTTATATTTTCCATTTAAAACTTTTTTATTTTTATACTTATTTTTTTTTTAATTTAATTTAAAACAATATTATGTTGAGTGAGTTGAATATAATGTAGTTCGCAATTTTATGAAAGTGCAATTAATTTATGAAGTCTGACTTGTTTCTATTAGATTAAAGATACTTTTCCTACACAACGGTCTTCCATTAATTCAATTACTTAGATCAATTCAATCTCACCATCACAATACATCAAAACTCACACCAATTTTAACAAAGAAACAAAATGCAATTAATTAAGAAAATGAACACTGATCAACATTGACAAAAGGTTGTCAATCAATATAGTAATATAAAGACATTATGATAATATGTATGTATATGTTGGTAGACATTATGATAATATATATGTATATGTTGGTATGTATTTAGGTAGAAGAGCGCTTTCAACACGGCACACTCTAATATACCATAGCGGCCCTTATAAATTATTCACGCAAATCAATTTAATGACAATTGCTGACAATTAACAAAAACCCACCGACCACCATACTTCTTCGCATGGGTGCACCATCACACCGATACACAATAATTCCCTGCCCAAGCCCATCATGCCTTCGTTTTCCTTTACTCGTATTTCATGTGTTCTTCCAGGACGACAAACATACAATCGTACTAGGTATGTACTACATATTATATGTAGATACAAATTTTCTATGTTTAAATTAACGAAATTAAACCTGTCGGCAGGACACCACTTCCTGATGTTAACGCCGCATCGCCACATCCATACCTATACCGATTGCAAGCTCCCTCCTTTTCATTCGATAAAAGTGGTACGAGGATATAGGTATATGGAAAAGTCTAAGCCCGGCATTGTGATTAATTATAAGAGAGATATCCATTTGTCATGGCAACTTGGTCATTGATTGTGCCGTGTGCGTGTGAGCATGAGTTTGCAGGGAATCTCGCATCCCTTTTACCTCACATTCATCTTCATTCCTGAAAACCTGAATTGAATAGTCCTTAGAGTAGAAAAAAAAATATTAAATAAACAAAACGTTTATGCGTCCCCTGTGGCTTTCTGCGACGACGACGACCGGACGACGGACGTTGGTGTTGTCCTTTTTTCGTCCGCATGTTTATTTTTTAATGAACTCTCTTCTATATATTGCATTATTCTTGCTACTTACATAATAGATTTGGCTATATATGTATATATACGGTGTGGGTTGTTGGAAGGCTGGCTGAGGCTGTGCCTTTTTGTTGCATGTGACCCTTGAAATTGGCCAGATTAACGCGTAATTTGTCGTTGTCGTGTGGCACGTTCGTTATATACGATTGGATTCTGGAAGCAGGTATCATGCAGGACTTTGCGACACGTGACTTTATAATGTAAGTCACTTGCATTTAGTATACATCGCCGGTTCTCCTGATTAATGAACTTTTGACGTTCAAATAAATATAAACGTAGTATAGATGCAGAGGAATGGTAGGTACAATAAATGAAGTTCCCAAGAGTGACATTTTTTGTTTGTATTTGCACAGTATTGCCAGCATAGGTTTTTGACAAAAAATTTGGAAAAAATTATATGGAAAAGCAAATCCATAGTTCAGCCCAGTGTAATGTTTCATAAAAAATAACAAACATTGCAGGTGTCAGTTTTTAAATTTGTAATAAGACAAGTTGTAAATTGTCAAATTTCTGACCCATAAATAGGCATGTTTAGGAAAATGAGTTCTGGTAAATTTCATCAATCTCAGTTAGGTACTTAAACATAGTTCATCAGCAAAGTTTGTCAGCTTTGCTGTCAAAATTCTGAGGAAAAATATTTTGGATTCGCTTGCTTACTTTTTGAGTTTGAAAAATCTTTGAGATTTTATTTGTCTGAACGCGTCAAATAATAGGTGCGTTCATTTACTCCGTGTGAATTTCTACACATTTTATATTTTTATATGAACTTTGACAGACTTTTGTGTAGAAATTCACACAAATGCACAGAGTTTCAAAAAAAAGGAACTAGTCTATTTTGATGATGTTTTTTTAGAATTGTCAGAAAATATGCGAAAATTGCCATGTTTTCGGATTACAAAAATGTCATGACAATGAATTTTCCGAAAATTGTCTGACAAATTTTTGTCTTAGATAGATCAGAGTTATTATACTCAGTAACCAATACATTTTTCTATATTTCAGGTTATGTTCTTCTCATTTATTTTTTATGTGTTTTTTTGTAAGCTTGGCATCCAATACTTTATCGGTTGTATTTTGAAATTTTTCTGTATAGCCTTCACAACGCATTTATCGGGATCTAAAATGGCTCTAATTTTTAAGCAGTTGGTGTGTTCAGAAAAATGAGATCTCAGAGATTTTTCTCACTAAAAAAGTGAGCAAGCGAATCCAAATTTTTTTGTCCTCAGAGTTTTGACAGCAATGCTAAAAAATTTTGCTGAGGAATCCTGTTCAGGTAACTGAGATTGCTGAGATCTCCGAGATCTCATTTTCCTGAACATGTCTAGTATCTTGATAAAATTTTCAAATAATAGTTTTAGTAATAGTTTCCTAGTTAGACAGTGTCTAAATAATTTGAAATACTTGAAACTATATTCCTTTATTAAGCAAACTTAATTCTAAGGGCCAGTTTCACAGTGAAGTAAGTGACACTTAAGTGCCAAATATGGAAAACTAATTTCCAATTTCACAGTGTAAACTTATCGGAATAAGTGACACTTAAGTCTCCCATGTTGGCCACTTAAGTTCCACTTACTCAGGTAGTAAAACTGCGGCTAAAGTGCCAAAATATCAAAATTAAGTGCCACTTATTTTGTTAAGTGTGCACTGTGAAACTGGCCCTAAACATATTATTCCAAAAAATGAACTTAGGTATTCTAGATTTACTTTATTTGGTTATATAAAATGTTCCAGTAGTCAAGGTTTATAGACAACCAATTTCGTTGTGTTATCACCATATTATTCTCTCGATTAATCCAGACTAAAAATTTAATTTAATTGCGAGTATATAAAATCACAAAATTTTGGGAATTAACTCTGGATTTACTGAAGAGGTGCACACAGTTTGTATAGGGTCAGTCCGTATGAATTCTTGGACAAACTGCTTCTTCAGATAACTGTAAACAAATATATGTACATATGTCCAAAGTTAATTGACTCTGTTTTAACTCATTCATGAAAAGTGGGCCTAAATTTTACTAAGTATAAATGTACATTATAGTATGCTCGCTTACTTAGACGTAAGATCTAAGTAAGACCATATTGGTCCATTAAATTCTTATATTTTGACGATTAAAATGCAGAATTTCATATCTTAGTGATTTTTATGTTTTCCAAAAATAAAAATAAAAAAACTACAAATTTATGATGTAGTTTGCATTAATAATATTTGTTTTATGAGTTTTTTTTTGAGTTAATGTGCTGCACTCCGTCGATTTATCTTTTTTAAGTTTCACAGAGATTGAAATATTCTTTTGTTTTATTTTTTTTCAAGTTGGTAACACTATACAGGATGCGTGAACATGTCACTGAATGTAATCGCCACTGTCGTCTTGATTCTCGTTTATAGTAAAACTAGAGGGTGGTATCTACATATACACATATATCACCTCGATTCTCACTCGTAATCGTTTTTGCACGCACGAATTGAAAAGTTAAAAACCTATGTATAATGCATCCAGCCTTCTTCTTTCTCTGACACGATTGATTGTTCGAATGTTGTAGGTACACACAATTTCCGTGCGTGCGTGGTTGATTGGTTAGTGATGCACGAAAAGGTAGGTATGTTTATTGGAATGTCTATACGCATGCAGACATACATTTTGTGTAATTGCATTTCTTGTTATTTATTGCTGGGAGCTGATATTATATATGTAGTGCTTTCAAACTTATGATCCTTATACCCTATAAGCTATAATAGGAATCTATATATCTTTTAAAGGGAGCTTGTCAAAATATATCAATATAATATAATCTCGATATGAGTTATCTTTTTACAGAGTGAAATAAAAATAATAGGTAGGGTGGTAACTGTAAGTGGATTTTGAACTTGAATTACTTTACACTTGCGATACAGATACTATTTGAGTAGTGGCAAATGATGCAATCGTTAATTAAATCGAGATTTTGTTCAAACTTGACATTGCATAAGAAAATTGAATGAAAAGACAAGTCTTTTAACTCACAAAAATATTTTAACTCTAACAGTGCAGACATTATAAGTAAGTAGTTAGTAAATATATACGTAGTCCTATCACAAATTCCATCGTAATCGAAAATTTGCTACGAATCACGAAAAAATTTATTGCAGAATCCATTCGAAGTGAATTCACAATGGAAATTCAATTAAGAATTTCGAAATTCGGTGAATTTGGTATATCACTCATTCCGAATGAAACGGAAATATGACGTCCCGTTCTACGACAACTTATTCTTTTTGTATCCAAGTGGAAAACGATTGTGTTTCAGTAAAAAAGAAGTTTTGTTTACAAAATTCTAAAATTTGCAATTCAATTTTTATTTTGTTAAAAATTCTTAAACTCTTAAAACAATTGCATACCATGCCAATAAAAAACAATTCACAAAGGAAGAGTCAAAACAAAAATATGAGCTTTCAAAAAAAAAATCGAGGAAGTAAAAGAACACATCACTTTTAATACAAACCGGACTAAATTTAGTTCCTCAGTAAATTTGAAACCACTTTATTATTTTAACTTTAATTTATTTTTATGTTGAATATATTTTCTTGGGAAATAGTTCTACAAATTTGAATAAATAAACAATTATTAACAACACAGTTTTTTCACGATCTCAATCATATATAACCGCTGTTGTAATATAGTGTTCAGGGATTATAGGATTTTTTTTTGCGAGAGTGTTCATGTCGAAGGCCAAAGGTCAAAATTGTGTAGATTCCCATTTGAAAAAACGCGTTTAAATGCAAGAAGAGCCAAATCGAGATCCAAAAATTGAGCCGAATTGTATTATTTACAGATCTGGATCAGGATCATCCCATGAAAATAAAACCATATCCTAATGACAATTGACAACAGTGTTGTATGTTCATCTATATATTTTGTATGTGTTTTTGTTTTTCAAGTAGATACTGTCTTTTTTCTTTACACTACAGTTTGTACTCTTTTCGACTGAAGAGCAGCCGCACAGTGCGGTATTTTGGTCTAAAACCTGGCCAAAAATATTTGGGCTTATTTTTCACATCAAATAGGTACCAAATGATTAAAAAGTTATTTGGAAGGATAAATTTTCATTTTTTGGGTACAGTAAAACCCACTTAAGTGCTTACCCACTTACCTCCCGATTAGCCGGGAGAAAAAAAAAATTAAAAATCAAAAAAAGCACGTACAATGCTGGGCTATAACTTTTTTAAAGCTAGTATTTCATTCTTTATTTTGTTTTTTGATTTAAGTTGTTTCATTAAATAGTTTTTGAGAAATTAAGTTTTAAAGATGAAATTTATAAAAACAAATGTTTTTTTTTTCGTTTTTTAATTGTTTTTGTTTTATAAAATTTTGCAATATTAAGGACATTTTTTTTTGCAATATTCAATGGCTCTCATCTCATTTATGTCAGTTCATCAACAGACACACTTTTTCGAAGGTCCACTGTTTTTCGACGTTTTGTTCGGTCACTTGATTCCCCGAATTCTTTGCTTGGGCGACCTTGGGACCTTCCGGGAAGTATGCCAACAGGTAATTTTATTTTTTCGCTAAGCCACTCTTCATTCTTATCCAAGAAACGCCTTTTTGTGCTATTGCAGAGTTGCCATCTTCGTTTATAATTTGGTTTGAATGCCTTGACAATTTTTAGAAATTCATATTTTTTCTCTGGGGTACACTTTGTTATATCCATTAGTTTTGTATGCAAATCTTCAAGTTTATCTTCAAGGAGCCTTTGTGAGCTTCCTCTTACCAACTCATGGAGCTGTTTTCTGGGTCATAGCCAAGCTGGAATTAGAGTCTTCTGGAATAATATAAAAATCTATTTTTAAGGGTCGGTCGTTTTAAAGTAGTGTTTTCAAATGCTCTTTTGTTTGTTAGGTGAAAACTTGTGAATGGTTTTGAAAGCTAAGATTGTTCTACATATCCAGCAGTTAAATAAAATATATATGATATGGACTATGTTGCGGGGTGTTGCGCTATTTTAAAAACACTAATGTTATGAAAAAACAGCGACAAAAGTGCTAATTTTTTAAGTGAATACTTTAACTCATCGATATGAAAAAATTAAGTTGAATATACAAATAAATTTTTGCTTAAAATACTAAACCTAAACCTTGATTAGATATTTATATCAAATTTTTTCATTAAAATCACTTTTTAGACTGAAAAAAAACACTCAGAAATTACACTTTTTTTTTTAATCGCAAAAAAAATCGTGCTTACTCAACATAATGCTAGTTGCAACTGATGGCGTCGCAAACGGGGGTGACCAATTTATAGATAGACTTCACTAAAGAGTAGCCTGGTTATCTACCTGTTATGGGACACAAGCTTAATCCTGGCAGGTAAAATTGCGAAAATTGATTTATGGCCACGTTTCAGGTCAAAATACCGCACTGTGAGCCGTCTACTCACCTGTGTGAAAACTTATTTTCGAATCTTTAAAATACATAATGTAGATCCAGATATAGAGCAGGATTCAAATTTGTTGTTGTTTTACGTGTAAAATAATTATTAAGATGATCCCGATGCAGTGCCAACGTAACTCTCCCATTGATAAAATCGGTCGAGAAACGTTGAAAAGTGGAACAAAACTCATACGATTTGTTTCAAGTTTCATCGTTTCTCGAATAATTTTATCGATGCGAGAGTTACAGAATGTATAGCCACAGATCCGTAGATAATAAAACTCGGCTTTTATCCGCCATTTTTTCTTTTGGAGATAAAAATTATTTTTGATCTCTAGTGAGAAATGAAAATCGACATGAGTTTAAAACTGGGGATTGTTAAAGTTGTGCTGCACCATGAGTTATCAAAATTGGAACTAAATACTAAAGACCTATAAAGCATTTCTAAACCAATATTTATAAAAAAAAAATTATCTTTGTATCCATATTTATGTATGTGATAACAATGTTCAGTTTCTTTTGGTGGAAAATAAAAAGGGAAAAAACGGGAATTTTTGAAAAAGTTATTTTTAAAAGCTGCGAGTATTGGTGTGACATAGAACAGCTGATTTCGAAATTCAGAAATAATTCTTTTAATTAGGGATTGCTTTTTTCGATTCCCTTCGGATTTTGTGAATTCTTTTTTTCGGAGAATAATCCAGTCGGAGATTTTCCACAATGAATTCTGTGATAGGTCGCCTACTAATATTCTAATCATTTCATGCGACCCATTTGTATTTTGTGTCTTGGAAGACACCCCAATATTTTTCAAATCCTTAATGTTCTAGAACCGAAATGAAGCATCAAGTATTTGACCTTTTTTATCTCAAGTTAATTAAAAAACTCAATCCAATATAAACCCAAAGTCGGTATATACGTAAAAGCTTCTAGGAAATTTAGCTTTTTAAATTAATCAAAAAAAAAAAAGAACATTTGATTAAAAAATTTTATTATAAAATCATTTGCCGCAGGAAAACTTTTCATTTTATTGTGAAAAAAATAAACAGCAAAATATTTATTCCTTAATATTTTTTTTGTGTTGTTGTTGTGTTTCAGATGAATTAAGAATTCATTAATTCATCTCTATATAGTAAGTAAAGATATTTTGTTGCCTGAAACCTCTACGATACGAGCAGTTAATTATGATCAAGACACCCATTCCCCCAGGCGGCGATGAGTGCGGTAAGCCAAATGCTTAAAATTCTATAATAATAAAATCAAAATTAAAATTGTTTATTATGGATGGTACAGAAGTATATATCTACCTTTATTAAGTAGGTATGTATATGTATTGTATAGGAAGGTTGATGAATATTGTTCTTAGTGTGGCTTAAGTGTGAGAATTTCTAAAGTTATAGGCAAATATTTTTCTTCGCCTTCTATAATATACATCTTCTCATTGGGACTAAGTTCCTCCGCCAACATTAAACACCCTCTTTATACCTGCAGTACTCTTGGTTCTTAACTCAAAAGAATACTCGTGGAAGAATTATTTAAATTTCATTAAATCAGCTTGCAGTTTGATGTATATAAAAAGTAGAAAAGTAGGTATGTAGGTACACCTTTAATTTTATATAGGAGAACTCATTTGCTTGATGGCGGGACTACGGCGCGGAGGTGTCCTGGCAATCGCTGCAGGATATACCTACCTACACATACATTTTTCAATTTCAATTTTAATTCCTAATTACTTTTCTTGAAGTTGATTAAAATCAAAACAGCTTTAGGGGAGGGACGGCGGCGGCGGTGGCGACGTGGAGTATATAGTTCTATTCACCAGATTGAAAAAACCGAGACAGAAACAGAAACACAGGAAAGAAAAAGACAAAAACAAAAAAAAATTAAGCTGGGACTGACTGTTTCATGATCTTCGTCATCCAGCATTTAAATTGATTGCTCCAACTTCCTGGATCCTCTACATATAGCTGGAATATAGGTACTCCAAGGAAGTTGCGATGTATTTTATTAATAACTCTTGGTTCCCAGGGAAACTCATTAAGGACGTTCGTCCAACCATACTTCGTGATGTCACCGTGGAGTTCTCTACGCTGTCAGGACGACACTTTGCGTATAAGATGTTCTTTCAATAAAAACAACTAGACCGAGGAATTGCAAAGATCTTTATTATTTTCTGTAAGAATTTCTTTTTCACACTTTCACTTCAATCGCTTGCCCCACACGGAAACACCAACTCTTATGCATTTCACATAAATAAGATTTCGAATTAAAAAAATTAATATTTAATCCTGTTGAAGGAATTCGTATACCTTATTCTTTTTATTTTTTTGTTTTGCTTTTTCCATTATTATTTTCACGTGGATTTGGATATACCTATATACTATTTGTTTGTTTTTGGTCGATAAATTATAAGGACATCCTTGCTCGCGTTCCTTGAAAAAAGGGTGCATAATAAAATAACAGTCGAAATAAGCTGGAACACATACATTTTTGAATTCCCAGAGGAAACTTAAGAACATAGACAGACATAAAATTGTTGCATTAAGCCAGAGCTTACTTGTATTACAAAAGATATGTTGTTTATATAAATATTGAATTCTTGCAAAAATGGGGGGGAACATAGAAGCAAATATAAGAGTGGTGCGAAAAAGGAAAGATGGTTTTTGCATTATAGATGGCCGCATGATTGCAACAATATGGTAGGTTATAATGGCAGTGCTATAGAATAGTACCTATTGTGTGTGTGGGCCATGGTAATAAAATAACAAAAGCAAAATGTATTTGTATTCAAGGGTTTTTTTTTTTTTTTTGTGAAACGAATTTATTAGGATGTCTACGAATTTTTATTAAAGCTAGGTACAAGCGGCATCACGATGTCAATGAACTTGCTACGAAGGCATATTAAACATTTTATTCAGCTTTGATGTTTTGTTTGAACTATAAAAACACAATATCGTAATTTGCAAAGCAACAAAGAAGATTTTGGCGTGAAATGAGTCAGAAAACAATTCTATTCTATGCTGAAATGAATAACTTAAAGATATAATTTTACAATAGTAAATACAAACACGTTCACATTTATTGCTGAGAATTTAGAATGACAATTTGTGCTGAATGTTGAAAGGTGAATCCAGCCACCTCTGTTCAATAGAATAATCCATTCAATTTAGATAAGGGATTTTTTTAATCCGGTAGGTTTTCGGCAAAAAGTTTTCAAAAACTCGAAAAGTGTTCAAACCGCGAACATTTACACGTTTTCGTTGGACATTTACCAAAAATTTATGGTAAAACTTGAGTTTTTGATGTAGGTTTTCCGCCAAAACCGATAATTTCTCGAAAAACGCGTTTTTAGTTTGATGTGAACAGGCAATAAGAATTAGTTCCCTACTATAAATTCTCCTCACTATTTCAAAAAGTAATTAAATTTTCTTAAATTTGAGCTTTAGAACCACTGTGCGTGCGTCGCCCAGTGACGGAACTTGCAAATTTTGGAGAAAAATTTTAAGTCGCATCATAATTATTTGGTAAAATTATGGGAGAGTTATGAGTTTTTCATAATATTTCATAATATCATGGGCATTTATTAATAAATTAGATGGTCAATCAAAGTCTTAGAAATAACTAACGACTTCTAGAAGAGATGAATAAAAGATTGGAAAGGCTTTAAAATTATTTTTTAAAGGAAAAAAAGTAGGTATAAAGGAAAATAGTAATTTCAGATACCGTCACTAGTTTTTAAAAAATTACAATAAATGTAGGTAGTTGGAAAATGTTGATAAAACCACGGATAAACAGCTTAGTTAGACCCTATAGAAAGGTGCATCGGAGTCTTAAATTCCCCCTAATTTTGCCTTAATTTAATTTTGTAATCTAATCAATACGTAATAAAGGGTTAATTATTATTTTTCGAGAAGCTTTTGGGTATGAAGGTTCTAACAAAGAATATTAAATTGGATCAATTTTTGATAATAATCCATAAGGATGGATTAGGAATTATCCACAAATATGACTTTTATTGTTCAGCATTTCAAAGTTCCGGTTAAAGGCCAAATTTTAGCTATTGGTAATGTTAATTTTTATACGCAAGAATAATATCTGCAGCTGATTTTTTTTTTTACAAAATACTGTAAGAAAACTTTTTTCAAGCTTCGGAATGAATGAATGGAATAAAAATTGTTTTTAATTGCATTTTCTCCAAAAAGACCAAAACATCTTAAAATACAATCAAAAAGTTGCAAGAAAAAATTGTTCTAAAACATCAAATAATTTAATCAAAATCATTAGAGTAGTTTTGGAAAAAAAATGAAAAAAAAAAAAGTGTGAGCGCCGGGACTCACGGTTAAGATGTGTAAACATCAACATTCGTCCGAATGCCTCATAGACCGAGAGCCTACATCAAATTTAGGGTGTGGATGATAGCAAACATTTTTTTTTTTGTATTTTTATATAGATCTTAACTTTTAATAAGCAAATTTGAAAATCGGTAATGATGCATGGAAAATGAAAGCGCAGTCCATGTACTATATGGTCTAAGCAACCAACCACATTTCAACCCAAACTGAACTCGACTTTTTGATGTCGTATATAAACACTCAGCGTTTTGTTACTGAGCGTACATAGCGTTGAACGCACTCAATTTTCGTGAAGCTCAGAACAGAGATTATGGATAATTCATAAGTCTGCTATTACACGATGAATCTAGTTGCATGCGCCTTCTTCGAATTCTTCTTTGTTATTTCGTCCGCTGTTTCAGGCGCTATTACACGTTGAAACCAAAGTCAGGAATCTAATTTGACAGTTCTCTTTATTTTTCATTTTCGTGTTGGGCTGTGCTCAAGCAATAAAAAAACTTTTTCTGTTTTTATTTTTGTTTTCATTATTAGATATATTAAAGAAAGAAAGGTTTGTGTGCCTTTAAATGAATATCAGTCAAGAAAAGCAATAATTTTTTTTATATGTTGTTTTTAAAGATGAATTCTCATTTCTGGAAAGCCTATAAGGCTATCAATAACAGTGCGTTGCATCGAAATTTACTCTTTGAACAACAAAACCATATGAAGCAGAATAGTAAAAAACGGACAAGAGAAAAGAGAAACGTCAAATAGTTGCATCGAAAATTTTACTCACGCGACACCGGTCACTTTTTTTCCGTACCATCTTTTCGATTTTTTTTCTCTAGTCCATTTACGTAGTTCGAAAAGTCGCATGCGTCTAGATGCATCGTGTAATAGCAGACTAATCTCTGGCTCAGAAAATAACGACCACGGCTACAAGATAAGAATCACGACTACGAGATGAGTGGGCGTAAATTTTAATTTTTTTTTAAATTATGCGTTTTCTAAGTTGACGCAAAGTTTTTCAAAAAATTCAAAATTTACACTGAGCCATCTTTGGCGTCTACTTTAAGGTACATACATTCATACAATGTATGTGATGTATGTTCTGTGAAATAGGCCCCTGGTCTCAAAGCAGTCATGTAATTGAAAAAAAGTAATGCAAAGAATACAAAATACGGATAAAGGTAGCTGCAAACAAACGCGAAAGCGGTGGCGATCACGATAAAATTGTGGATGCCATACACATAAATCAAAGGAAAGGCACACATCTACACGATTGAAGTGTGCTTTGATTTTTATATGAGGCATCCACATTTTTATCGTGATCGCCACCGCCATTGCATTGGTTTGCGCGTAGCCTAATGCTAAAGAAGCGTTAAAAAGAGTCTCGTAAAACTTGGCCCACGACTCACAAGGCAACTGGTCTTCCATCTTATCTTTTTTCGCTTTCGCACTCATTATGTTTGAATAGAGTCAGACGCAAAGAATCATCATGTAATAGGGGCTTAATATATCCTCTAAGCAGCCAATCAAATTTCAACCCGAACTGAACTCGACCTTTCGATTTCGTATATAAATACTCAACGTTTAGTTACTGAACGTACATATTGTTGAACGCACTCAATTTTCGTAAAGCTCAGAATCAAGATCACGATTACAACGTTACGTTACGTTTTCTTTTCACCCTACCGCCAGTATAGATGTTTACACATCAAAAACGAAATCGTTTATCGTAGTTACCCGGTCTAGATGAGCTAAAACAAAAATTCGAATTTCGAACAGAAGAAATTGAATGAATGAAAGAAAACTTATTAATTTGAATAACATGTACCTAATCAGAATCGTTAAAAAGTTCTTAAAAAACTTTTAGGACTTAAGATTAATTGTTTTGTTGTTTTTTCCTACTTATATTGAAAGAATAAAAATGTTAGAAAAAAAGAGTCGTTTAATGCGAAATATATTTCTTTTTATTTCAAAATAATATGTATTAATTTTATATCTAATTTGTGTCTGTCAATCTTTTTATTTTTATTTCTAACGAAGGTCCTTCATAACAACTATTTTTAGTCACTTGACTGCCAATAAAAACTTAAGAGGTACTCAAGTACCTATTTTACTAAAGTTATAGACAAATTTTTAATTGCTTAAATTTCATAACCTTATATTTACTTATATGTATTTGGGAATTGAAGGAACATTTTATATCTATGTATATGCTCAAGAGATATACATTTCTGCTAACATCCTTTGAGTCTAAATATGCAATATCAATATATAAATGCATATCTACTACATATACCTATATACATATGTACTTTTAATGTATGCTCTATATTGTGTGTAGAACTATAATATATGTATACACAGTAAAGGCATATGTACCGTACCATAGAGAATTAATATATTATTATATAGGCAATATTATAAAGGTTTATCAATATGCACACACTTTCTCCTTTCCAACAAGTTGTTGAACGTCACTTAATTGGTATTGGAAAATGCTTTTGCTCTGTTGCATATTAGTTTATTCAGTAATGGAAAATCCCTTGACGAACATCATGGAAGAAGAAGAAGTTTTCTTCTGTATTTATTTTAACATAGATAATATACCTATAATAAAAGCTATGGTACCTATATATAGGTATAATATATCATATGCATGTAAAAGTAGAATTTCGTAAGATTAGAAGTTATTGCCAAATTTTATTGGAGACAAAAATCTAAAATAAATGTTTTTCTGATTACAGCGTTGATTTCTTAAAACTAGGTTTTTATATCGTAATTCTTTAAAAACTTTAAAAAAATTTCTACAAGAAGTGGTGTTAAAAGTTTTAAAGAACGAAAAATATGTACGCGCGCCGCGCGCCCCGTTGGGAGAATTAAAACGAAATATTTCCAAAAGGGTTGATCTTAGAATAAAAAGTTCTTAAAATTTATTGAACGTTTTCCAAACTGTGTTCCTGACTGGTATAAACAAAAAAAATGGGCTAGTTACCCCGGAAATGTGTCGTAATATATATATACAGGGTATCCTGAAATCACCGCCTCAGAAGAAAATCATGAGTTCCTGGTGTCATTTCAAGTCAACTTAAGAGGTAATTTTCTCGTTTCCCCTTCGTTTTCGACTTATAACGGCTTTTATGATTCTTATTCTTTTTTCCTTTGGCTGGCTCTACCTTTGCCAAATTACAAACGATTTTTGAAATTTTTTTTTTATTTAAACAAAAACAGTTAGAAATTTTTATCTGCTATACAACTTTTTTCTGTGTGGATAAGGGTTTTCCAGCAATTTATTATCAAACACTTTTTTAAGCATTTTAAGGTTGTTTTTTGACTTCGATATGATTTTTTTCAAAAAAACTCGTTATTAAGTATAATTTTTTTCTTTTTATTATGAAAGTATAATATGTGTTCTTAAAACTACTCAACATTTTTTGCCTAAAAATACATTTAAAATTATTATAAAAAAATAGAAAAAAAAATAAAGGAAAATTAAGAAAGTATGAATATTTGATGAAAACGAATAAAAACTACGGTGAGCGTTGGGTATTGAATGTTAGAAAGGATACAGTAATTGTAAGACCGTTAAGAAATGTTTATTCATTTTAATTCGTTTTTATTCAAATGTTCATATTTTCTTGTTTTCCTTTATTTTTCTTTTTTATTTTTTTAATAATTTAAAATGTATTTTTGGGTAAAAAATATTAAGTATTTTTAGGCTTTCATAATAAAATGTACATATTTAATGTTAATATCTGTATAACACAGGTTTTCAAATAACCGTTAACTTTTGAACACGCGAAGTTATCTCTGTCTTTTAGCATACCTTTAGGGGCATAACATAAGTCAAGTTTTCTTCCTATTTTTTGAAAGCCCAAGTTTGACAATTGTATAATAAACTTGCTAAAATAATAAATTAGACTTTACATATTAAAATCCTATTAATTAGTTCGTCATGCAGGTAACACCTAATGCAGGCAAGACCTAGCTTAAGCATTTTTCCAGTAATTTCTTTAAGAAAATCGAAAGTTACTTTCAAAAATTCTCCTTATTCTTCTAATCCTCCTGTTGCACATATTTATAAGGAACGAGAAAGGATGATTATTCCAAAACATCAAGACACATTGAGTAAAGGTTTATTTAGGGAATATAAATATACATATAATTATACATATATATAAGTACAGATATGTTCACATGTAGGAATTTAAATATATATGTACATCTATAGCTATGCCTTTAAACATATACAACTGGTATAAGTTTGATTCTTGCAAATATGCAAACGATCCTACTTGCAAAACTTTAATTAAATGTACGTTTAGACAGGTAAATTAAATTGTAAATGCAAATGTAAAAGTATTTTCTAATGTTTTTCTTTATTGTTTGTCATTTGAGGTTGGATGCAACAAAAAGGTGAGGTTTTGGTTTCTTTGGTAAAGCAAAATAAAACCTTAATTGAAATAATTATATATCACTTCACTTTTGACTTTTATTCAGTTTTCTATCATACATAATATTATGTGTGTGGAATTGTATGTATATGTAGAAAGTTTTCTATTTTATGTTTGAAATTTGTTTTTATTTTTTGTATACATAGTACATAGTTTAAAAGTTTAATTTTAAAATTATAAATTTATAATTGGACACATTTTGAAATTTGTTTAAAATTAAATTTGAAATGTCAAGAAGTTTTATACAAATTGTATTATGTGCATATGAAGGTAAATACATATTTTATTATCTTAAATTTTGCTTTATAAATCAATAATAATAAAATAAACTTAAGTTGATAGTTAAACCATGTTTCTTTGAGATCCTTTTCGCTATAAACATTTTTGAATAAATATTGTAAACTGAGAAAATAAAAACAGTCTAGGGAAATGAATATTTGTTGAATATACACTGAAAAAAAAACGCAATATCAAATCAATATTTTTTTAATATTATTTTCATATTTTTGCTTTTTCATATCAATTTAACCACAAAACACAGTAAATTAACCCTAAAAATGTTAATCTAACAGTTTTCTTGTTAAGATGAAATGGAAAATGTTAATTTAATAAGATTGCTTTTAACATTGCAATATTAATTTTCAATATCAAAACTTAATTGACAATTTTTAATATTAGAATACCATTAAAAATTATTAATTGTATGTTTTTATGCTAAATTTGATTTATTTAAAAATAAATTGATAAGAAACACTATATTTTCTACATTTAAGTGTTAAATTTATATGTGTGAAAATATAGTTTTTAAATTAAATCTACATTGATATGCTTTCACGCAATTTCCCATGAAGAAATGACCTTTTAACATTTAAAATGATGTAAGAAACATTATCAAAGTGAAAAGTGTGTAATACCAATTCCATATTTGTTCGTTAATATGCAAACTACGGTATCTTCAATGTTGGATTGATAAGAAGTATTATGTTTTCTTCATTTAAATGTTAAATTGATATTTGAAAAAATGTTGTTTTTAAATTGAAATTACTTTGATATGCTTTCAAGCAATTTCGTATGAATAAAAGACATTTTAAGATCGAAAATAATGTAAGAAACATTATCAAAGTGAAATGTGTATAATACTAACTCCATATTTGTTTGCTAATATGCAAACTACGGTGTGTTCAATGTTGGATTGATAAGAAGTATTATGTTTTCTTCATTTAAATGTTAAATTGATATTTGAAGAAATGTTGTTTTTAAATTAAAATTATTTTGATATGCTTTCAAGCAATTTCGTATGAAGAAATGACATTTTAAGATCGAAAATAATGTAAGAAACATTATCAAAGTGAAATGTGTATAATACTAACTCCATATTTGTTTGCTAATATGCAAACTACGGTATCTTCAATGTTGGATTGATAAGAAGTATTATGTTTTCTTCATTTAGATGTTAAATTGATATTTGAAGAAATGTTGTTTTTAAATTAAAATTACTTTGATATCCTTTCAAGCAATTTCGTATGAAGAAATGACATTTTAAGATCGAAAATAATGTAAGAAACATTATCAAAGTGAAATGTGTGTAATACCAATTCCATATTTGTTTGCTAACATGCAAACTACGGTATCTTCAATGTTGGATTGATAAGAAGTATTATGTTTTCTTCATTTAAATGTTAAATTAATATATGAAGAAATGTTGTTTTTAAATTAAAATTACTTTGATATGCTTTCACGCAATTTCGTATGAAGAAATGACCTTTTAGCATTGAAAATAATGTAAGAATTTTTATCAAAGTGAAATTTTATAATATTATTTTAGTATGAAGCCATTTAGTAGTGGTTATTTAAATTGTTGGTGGTTTTTTATTTGTATATTTTTAAGGGTGGGTAATTTTTTTTTTTTTACTTTATTTTTAGATCTTCTATTAATGCCATCATTTGTAACATTTCATATTTCTTTAACAGTAATCACAACGTGGTATTAGTTCCTAGCAAATATAAACTAAGCCCAAAAAAAAAATAATAAAAATATGATATATAACAACAAAAACAACTATAGCTTAAAATATTTTAACTGTATATAAGAAGAGCATGAAGAGTTTATTCTCAATCATGTAGGTTTACTTCCGTCTTTAAAGTAAAAATGAATTCTACACCGAAACAAAAGATACATAGTTAAGTATTGGTAAGTACCTATAAATTCTTTGAAATTAACGGTTTTTATTCAATAATTTTTTTAAGAAAAGTGACACTTTTTCTTTCATTCAAATTGGTAAAATGTATGTTGTTTTCCATTCTAACGAAATATAAAATGCCTGTTTGTTGTTGTTTTCCTATGGGTTTGACAGCAAATTTTGAAACCCAGAACATCTGAAAATTCGTCTTATGAAATTTAAACTAACTATCAAACATAGTTATTAAAATTTTATTCCATAATTACCACTTCGACAAGTAATCTGACAATTAACGGCTTTTGAGTGCAAAAATCAGTTAAAAAGCAACGTATGATTGGCCAACGGAATATTATGACATACTTAAATAAAGAGCTCAACCCAATGTCATCATTTTAAATGTGTCACATTTCATTTCCGAGGTCAGTAACGGATCGCGAATTCAGTTTTGTCAATGGAGAGGGCCTCACAGTCTAACGACTATTGACTTATTTTGGAAAAGTTAGAAACATAAATATATAAAATAAAAGTTTTTGGGAAAACTTTTGACTCAAGACATCGAGATTAAGACACACAGAGAGGACAAACACCATGAAAACATTTTCAAAAATGTATAGAGTTAATCACGAACGCAAAAAGTTCTAACCACGTTCTTCAAAAAAAATTTAAAATTATTAAAAAATTTCGCAGCTTTTACTACATTAATTAGTATTTAAAATTGAATAATATTTTAAATCTATCTTTCCAAAAACTGCTAGAACTGATGCATTTGGACTTTTTCATTAATTTATTTTACTCTGAAAAGGCATTAGTTAAAATTTTTGAGTCTCATTTAAAAGTGGGAGTTGAATTATCATTATCATCAAAATGGTGTAATCAAAGGTCAAAACAAATAGAAAATTCCTATTCTATAGTCTAGGGAGGAGGAATTGTCTTTTTAAATTAATTTTTTAGAATATTGCCCCTTCGTACAAAATACAGATATAAACAGACCAATTTTGTCTGGTATTTACCTAGCCTACTCAATCCAACTTTTGTCGCATATTATAAGCGAATCAACCAATATTAGATATAATCATATTTATAATTTGATACCAAGTTAATTTTTTGACACTTATGTGGTGGATCTATAATATAAGGTGTTGTTTTTAGACGTGTGGTTTTCAATCTCGCAATAGTTTTTCTGAGTTAGTCTTTTTGACAGCTGTCACTTAATTTATGCTCAGTTTGGTTTGCCATTTCATAATGAATAGAGTTACTCCTGAACAACGTTTTCAAATCGTGGAAATGTATTATATATATATGGTTCAGTGCTAGCACCCAACATTACGGCCGGCGCGGCGTATTAAAAGTGGGGTGTATGCAACCCGTCCTGCTTGGGCACACTATAGGATTTGGGGTATGTGCGAGGTTGGGTGTATGCAAAGTTTCTTTTGCATTTAAAGAATCTGTTTTAAAGAAACATTTAGTTTATCATATATATCCAATGTCAAATTCTGTTTTCTCAATATACACATATAGGTGTACAGATACGTTGCTCAAAGTTCCACATTTAAAATTTTCAGGTATGACAATGTAATGCATTATAAAAAATTCACATTACCTTAGGTACTACCTACCGCAAATTTATATAATTTCCTAATATGTATGTTTGTGTCTTATATACCTATATAATGCAACTGTAACGCTAAATGAATTGCTGTACATTAATCCTCAAAATGAAATCACCGTAAACCAAAAAACAAAAATCTCATAAAAAAAGTAGTTTTTAGTAATTTTCAATTTTCTCAAAAACTAGAAGACATAAAACTATTCGGTCTTTTGTGTTTGATTTAGAATTGATATTAGCATTGACCGCAAAAAGCCAATTTAGCAATTCATTTCACTTTTTTGAAAAAAAATAGGTCTAAACTTTTTTTTTTCATTTTTTTATCAAAAATTTGAGTTTGCATACAAATTTTTGTAGAAATTATTGTCATAAATACTTTAATTTAAATTTAATATTAAAGAATAGATTTCTGGATTTCAAAACCGGTAAAGTTCTTCATTGTAAGTGTTTCCGTTGTTTTTAATATTTTTTTTTTTTTTTTTTAAGTTATTTGTTTCTAAAATTGCCCCTACCTCCTAAACGGGACAAGATAGACCCCCCCCCCCCTCCCATAGCAAAATATGCTTGTTTTTAATACTTCTACAAAAAACCGTTATCAATTTTTGGCGCCCAAGTTATTGTACTCTCCTTTTTTTTTCTTTTTTAGAAATAACCCACAATATAGCTGGCGTACAACATACAAAATATGAATTTGATATTTATTCATATCAGTTTTACATTTTAACTTCAATATTTTGATATTGCCCTATCAACTTAATAGTTCCACGGTGTGTTTTTGATATTTTTTAATATCAAATCAGCATTCAGGTGGCTAAAATACGAAGACAAATGTCTATGTGGACAAATTAACAGTTATCTGCTGAGGTTCAATTTTATTTAAAAGGGATGGGCCAAACTGCTAGTATGCAATATCTGTTACTACTGTTATTGCTACTTTCCAATATCTGTTATAAATACCTGTTGCGACATAACAGTTATGGAACCAAAATTGTAGTTTAACTACAGGAACAAAGTTTGATTGCTTATTTGTGATTTCCTATTTACTGATTTAGCTATCGGTGATTTAGAAGTTATAGATCAAATGCGAATTTTTGTTTTAGTAATAAAAAGTTGCTTCAATTTCATAACTGTTTTTGCTTATCTGTTATTCGGTGTATCGGTGATTTCAAATCACCAAAACCAGAAATGAAACTAATGCAACTTTTTGTTATTAAGGATTTACTCGATAACTTGGAAATCAACGATAAACCGAATAACAGATAAGCAATATCAGTAATGAAATAGAAGAAACTTTTTATTACTTAATACTTATGATTTCGGATTTACATGTTATTTGAAATCACCGATAAGTCAAATGAGATATAAGCAAAATTATTAAAGAAAAACTAGAGAATCTAATGGTATGTTGATAAGTAAATAAATTATTTTCAGTTTTTTCAGTTTTGAGTCACTTCTCTCAATTTTATTAGTAAAAGATTCCCATTGCCAAACGTATTGTTTTGTTTACCCACGTCAACTTTTTTTAAAAATAATCATTTCAATAACATTAACAAAATGAAATTTTAAAAATTTATGAATCTTAAGTGCTATTTTAATTACAGTTATTGATTTTCAGTAATTAGTTGTTATTGTTATTTCTAAATAACTGTTACCAATATATTGACCCATCCCTGTCCACAATGTAGCTCGCGAACAACATACAAAATATGAATTTGATATTTTTTCATATCAATTTTACATTTAAATTTCAATATTTTGATATTATTTCCTATCAACTTAATAGTTCCACGGTACGTTTTTGATATTTTTCAATATCAAATGAGCATTTTTGTCATTAAAATAAGAGAAAAGGCAAAATTAACAGTTATGTGGCTTTTTTTTTCTCTCTAATTTTTGCTTCGCAGCTTGATTTGTAAATATGTTCATTATTTGTGGTATTTCAAGACAACAACACGTCCTTTTTAGTTTGTGCGTTGAGTGATTTTTGTAAAAGTGAAATAAATGGATAACGAAAACAAATCTATGATTCTTAACTCAAATAATATAGAAAACATTGTGCTTAATTATGATGATTGTGTGGTTCTATCAGAAGAAGAGGTCAATTCTTTAATGCTGAAAACTAATTCAACGGAAAATGTAAGCCCAATCAAAAATAAATTGGAAGAACTACTAAAGGAATGGAATTTAGAACGAGCATTTGATGATTTAGACGGTAAGTGTTTCAGTAGTTGGTGTACCTACCATATACTCTTCTTCAAAAACGCTTATCTCGTTTTGATTTTGAATTTTTGATCAAAAATTTTGTGTGTATGTTAAAATTAGTACGATCTACCTTTCAACAGGGATAATTTTTATTTTGAGTCAGTAGAGTGAGCTCGTAAAAAGTTAGAAAAATAATTCTTTCAAAATAATTTTTTGAAAATTAGATATCTTAAAAACGGCTGCATGAATTTTTCAAAATTCAATTTTTTACTTCAAATTAACAAATAATTGGCGTACAAAATTTTTGTCTTAAAAATGTTAAAGAAGTTTGTAAATAAAAACAAGGGTTGCAAAAGCTTAAATCACTTGCTTGTCTTTAATTCACAAGCTAATGAGTGACTTATGAATTAAAAAAAAATAATTCGTGATTTAGTTAGTGACTTATGAATTAAAAACTTTTTAATTCCCAAGCTAGTTAGTGACTTGTGAATAAAAAAAAATTCAATTCATTAGCTTGTTGATGACTTATGAATTAAAAAAAATTATAACCTTAAACTTAACTATATTTGGTAGGTGAAACAAAATAAAGCCTTTCATTAGTATAATGTATTTTTTTTTTATTCATACATTTTTATTCACAATTTAAAGCCACAGTGGGATCGTAGTTTTTCAAGCATTTTTGGAATTTTTGGTTGATCTATAAAATATTTTTTAAATCGTAAAATAACATTCGCGACTAGGTCGCACGAAATTGCCCTAATGTACGATTACACAGTGGTTTTAAAGTCTTACGCCCATATTATAGATTTTCATTATTTGCTTTGTACGACAAGTAATTTTTTGTTATAACAAAAATGAAAAAAAAAGTTGGGGAAAGGCCAAAAAACGCTTAAAACAAAGTTTAAAGAAAACAGAAATACAGACAGAATGGTATGAATGGACTGGGTCTTGTGGTTAACAATTATAATGGATATAGCTAAATATCAACTATGTAGGTTAATGGTTCTTTAATGTAATGATAACTTGAAACGAACAAATACTAAAAAGTCGAAAGTACTTAACAAATAGAATGTAAGCATTTTTTTTAGTACTTTCTACTTTTTAATATTTTTTTTGAAATTCAGTTTTATTTTTTGGTAAACATATAACTAATTTAAAGATAGACAAAAATTCACAAAACAAGCGTACTTATTAACTAATCACTTTTTAGTATTTGTTCTTTTAAGTTATCACTTCACTATTGAACCTTTAACACACATAGTTGGATTTTTGTTGGATAGAAGAACAAATTTTAAGTTTTACTTGCAATATATGGACATATATGTATGCAGGTATACCTATGCAAGTAATGGATTCGTAAAAAAATCTAATTCTGATCGAACTTGACATTGACGATAGCGAAATCGAAAAAATGGGTCTCACAATTTTGTCTGTTTGTCTGTCATTCCGGCTGCAGCCAAAACGGTTTGGTCGATTTTCTTCAAACTTGGTTCCTAGCGTTTTTTGGCATTCTCCCAACCCGTTTTTTAATTTTTAGGACCAAAAACAAAAGTTGCTGCCGTAAATTTTTTTTTACCAAAAAATGAAAATCTCATTTTTTACAACAAGAAAAGAAAAAGAAAAAAAGGAAAAAAAAATTCCAAAAAATGATTTTTAATGCGATACCTCCCATAGAACCATTCGATTTTCCCAAAATCAATTCGATCGATTTTAATTAATTTCCTTATAAAGATTATTAATTGTAAAAGTCTTTTTAAATATCTTATTAAATTTCTGATTAAAAAATAACAAAATGTACACACATAATTTTTAGTTAAAAAGGTAGAATAATATTACTATAAGCAATTTTCCTTTTTTATAGAAAGTGGCATAAATATTGAAAATATTAAATATATAGATGAAGCAGAAATTGAAAAAATTTTTCCAGGCAGAAACAACATCGGCCTTCAGGCTGAGTTCGGGAAAAAACTTTCTTTATGGAAACTAAAAAATGTAATTATGTACAATAAATTAATAGAAACGATAATTTTTAAAAAACTCTTTTCTGTATATCCAATACAGTTTCCTAATGATTTAGATATTGTTAATAAAATAAACTGCAGCTGTAGTGCAAAAGTGGGTGATTGGCTTTGGAAAATTAGTAGCTGTGCTCCTTCTCCCTCGAGTGCTTCATCGATTGGATCAGTATCATCTGTTTTAAATACGGTTTGTTTTAAAATAATATCTATTTTATTTGTCTGGTTAAATTTTTTAAATTTTATTATTTGATATTTTACTTTGTTTTGACATTTCTTTAATTAAATTATTAAAATTTTGGTCTTTTCGAGAAAGTTTTTGTTCTGAATGCTTCTGAGATTGATTGGACACTATGAACCAGAAGCGTTCATATTTATCGAATTGTTCTTCCATATTAATCGAAAATGTCATTTTTTTATTTAAAAAAAAAGCTGTTTATGCGTGTAAACATGAATTTAAATTTATAAATTTTAACGATACGAAAGATAAAGATACAAAAAAATAACAAAGGCTATTTCCGGGGAAGTCAAAGTTTTCTAAAAAAAAAAGAAATATTATGTATAAGTTAAAATAAAAATAAATCTAAAAAATTAACGAAACACCCAAAATTATGCATAATTTTTTTTAAAGGTTTAATGTTGTTTTTTTTTATTTATTTATTTTATTTTTGAAAAATTTTAGTTACAAATGCTGGCAACTTTTTGTTTTCTTTTTATGTATTTGTTAAGATTTTAAAAACATTATTATTTTTTAAACATTTTCCAAAAGAAAATTAGAATTGGGTTAAAGTAGATTTATTAAATTACACTTGCAAATTAAATTAAAACAAAAACAATCACTAACTCATTTTCAAAGGAATGATTTTAATAATATAAAAAATTCTAAAAGAATATTTTGAAAATTTTATTTTTTTAAGTAAATTTTAAACTATATTTAGAGAAGTTTCAACATACAAAATTGATTGTAAACGATCGATTCGATAGCGAAAAATCGAGCTTTGGTGTAGACTTAAGGTAATACGTACAGTAGGGTGATTCAAAAAAACAGCTTTCTCGAAATTCAACCGGAACCGGGCGAAATTATGAAGCTTAGATTGAAACCAAATTAAGATCAAAGAATTCAAAATCGATCGAAATTTAGAGGTCGCTACTAGCTACCAGCTTTTTTTCAATCATTTTGCTTGAAAGTCTTTAAAAATCGAAATTTTTCTCAAATGTTAAAAGCTGATTACCTTTTCTAGTTTCGGTGCTAAAAGCATGAAATTTTCAGGGACTGTGTGTAATTTTATGTGATTTCTCAATATTCAGTTGAAAATTAATTTTTGAAATATTTTTTTTTTAAGTTTTTTTTTTTTATAAATAAGAAGAAAACGTTTACAGAAAAAAATCACATAAAATTGCAAACAGTCCCTGAAAATTTCATGCTTTTAGCGCCAATTAACTCGAAAAGTTATTCAGCTTTTAACATTTGAGAAAAATTCCTATTTTTAAAGATTTTCATGCAAAATTATTGAAAAAAGCTGGTGGCGACCTCTAAATGGTGATCAATTTTGAATTCTTTGGTCTTAATTTTTTGGTTTCAATCGAAGCTTCATAATTTCTCCCGGTCCCGGTTGAATTTCGAAAAAGGTGTTATTTTGAATCACCCTAACGTACAGACAAACACCCCAGCCATACAGATATTCAAACATACAACCATACAGACACACAGACATAAAGACACCAAAAAGATGTACGGAATTGCTAGACCCACTTTTTTCGTGTTCTCTATCATCGTATCAACATGTAAGATTAAAATCTGGAGTTCGATTTAATTTACGAACTCAAAACTTTTTTTTTTGAAAATTGCACCTCCCGCCTAAACGGAGAATGCCTTTTCCCATACGGTTTTTTTAATTATCTCGGCACAACCTACATTATACTAGCTTTTTTCGCATCTTATGCGAATCACCCTGTAATGTTAAATTGTACATATGTACATATGTAAAAAATCGGATTATTTTTTTAATGTAATAAATAATTATAAATTTTTCAAAATTTTCATTTCCTTTTGACAGAATATTAGTGACATATTAAAGTCATCGAAAGTTGGTCAAGGCTTACTTGAGCTCTACAAAGAAAAAAATAAACTTGAGAAAGACGATAGAAAGTCACTCATCAACTGCATTGTGGAATTTTGCTATGATTCAAAGAAAAACGCATATATTATTCCAAGGACATATCAGTTAGATGCTTTAGCAAACGAAATCGTTGAATTATTCCCAACCGAAAATAAGGATGTTTATTTTATATCTCGTAAAGAAGGCAATAGAAAAAATCCCTGCGGCCTTCTTTTTAATAGATTTAATAATATAAACAGAAATAAAAGAAAACTTGGTTCTAAACAGCCTTTAGAGCTTAGCCCTGTTCAAATAGCCACAAACGAATATGAGCCTGATATGCAACAAATTTCCATCAAAAATAAAATGAAAGTTATGCAAAATGATGAGGGCGAATGGCTGGTAAATTGGAAGGTAACCTATGAACACCGTCGCAAAGAAATTTCCGTACATCCACTAAGTAAAATATTTGAAGAGTGGCCATTTTACAAGCAATCAGGCGGAGAAAAATTTGTAAGCATTAAGAAATTATGTTATCTAATTAATTATTACGTATTTTAAGACTTCTTTACTGTGACATTCATTGATTGATCTGGACTTTGAAGAGTTATACCCCGGAAAACAATTCCAATTAATAAACAAATTCCAAGAATTTACAAAAATTCTGGCTAGTATTTACAGGAAACAGATCAAGGACAAACAATATAAGCAATTGTTTGAAAGTACAGAGGACCAATCAAAAAATCAAAGTAAGTAATTTTAAATATATGTACATGTTTTACAATAATCAAGAAATATACTAACGTATGTATGTTTATACTTTTCTTTTTTAGACTCTAAAGACGCAATTCTTATAATTTTATTGAACACCGTCCTAAAACCAACATCAAGAATAAGTGTAAAAGTTCCAGGCACTTCTGCCTTCAAGAAAACCACCATAAGAGATGCGATAAACAGCTTCATCGTCCACATATACACAATCAACGATCTGCAAAGAACAAGAGAGGACAAACTAAGACATCAAATGGAAATTAAAGGTACGACTCAGCCCTACATTATAGTAGTTGGGAAAGAGCTTACCAAACTAAATGAATTTTATGTAATAGTTGGGGAAACTCTTTTTAAATTTTCATCTTTTGTATCTGCTTTCGATATATGTTTTAAAGTATTTCAAGTATTTGACCTAAAGTATCCTAGAGAGTGTGAGCTTATTTGGCTCTGTATTCAAAAATATATCTTCGATATAACAACCCGGTTTGATTTAAAAAGTTCAGTGCTAACTGAATTTTTAGAAAACTTCAAAAAAGATTAAAACAAAGTTTTATTGATAAATAATTAGCTAGTAACAATATTATTCGTAACTTAATGTCTTTAATCTCATTTCATATATATATACTCTATTATCATTACATTATATTTATTTTAATCATATAAAGTCGACATCCACTCCAAACTGAGCTATTTTAAAACTTTAAAAATGACGCATATTTGTTTTAAATGCCTTTCTGGTTTTGATAACCTGCAAGAAATAACAACAGACTTCAGATTAACTCACGGACTCAAATTAAACGTATGAGAGAGGGGTATACCCCCTCCGTTTAGCCAGGAGGGGGAGTTTTCTAAAAAATCGACAAAAAAAAAACAAATAATTAAACATCAATGGGAACACTTGCAAGGTCATGCTATAACTTTTTTAAAGCCAGAAATAAATCCATTAATCCTGTTTTTACATTAAATTTTTTTAGTGAATAGTTTTTGAAAAATTAAATTTCATTTTGTTTAATTTTGTTCCAACCAATTTTATTCAACATGCTACATTATTAAGTACCATTTTTGTTTTTATATTCAATGTTATTACCAATTTTCAGTCGAACATTAAAAATCAGATGCTAAATGTCTTCTTTTTTTTTGAGAAAATTGAGAATAACAGAAAAAGTTTCCCATAATTTGACTTCATTCAGTTGCTTAAGTTGCTTTAAAGTTTCTATTTCATCAAAAAACTTGGTAAGTAGATTTAGTTATTTTCAATTTTCTCAAAAACAAGAAGACATTTTAGAATCTGGTTTTTAATGTTTGATTTAAAATTGATATTGAAAACAAAACTAGTACTTAATAACTTACAATTAAGGACAAAATTAGATTGATTAACATTTTTAAATTTTTTTCTTTGAAATTTCGAGTTTAATAATTAATTTTTCAAAGACTGTTCACCAAAATAATTTCATTTAAAACAAAATAGGAAAAGAGATTTCTGGATATAGCATGGCATTGTTAGTGCTACCGTTGTTTTTTAATGATTTTTTTCTGTTTTAAGTCTTGTTTTTTAGCAAACTGCCGCTCCTGGCTGAATGGGGGTAATAGACCGGCCTCCCATAAGATTTTTTTCTTGTATCGACTAACCTAAGCGCTCTAGCTTTTTGTCGCACCTTAAGCAAATCACCCCGTTTATAATATCCGTTCTTGAAATTTCGAAAAATCACATTGTTCTTTATATCAATTGTTTGGTGCGATCAATCATTGAAATTTTAAAAGCAATTTTGGATAAAAAGTAGAGCCAAAATGAAATAATTAAGTCATTAACATCTATGCATTGATTTCGCTTTCTTATTTCTTAAAATTAGGTATATAACTGCTGCCTCAGATAGATTTTTAAATAACTGTGTCATTCCTACCCCCCCCCCCCCCACCAAAAAAAAAGTTTTTTTTATATTTCTTTTGATTCTTATAAATGAAAATTTTTTTACAAATCTCATAAATTGATGAATTTTGTTAAGTGTCTTACATGAACTATATAGTATTTATTTTATAGCTTTATATTTCTTTATTTTAAAATATGTAAACATTTTGGTACCCCTTCACTCTCATGTATAAAAAAGTATATCATTAATTCAAACAAACATTAAAAACTTAGAAATAATAATGCCGATACTCAAAAACATATGTTAAAGTTTTGTTTCATAACTTGGTGTATACTGAAAAAAAAAGAATTTTGAATTCATAACACTTATTTATTTAATATTATTAACACATAAAATTAAAAAAAATGTACGAAAGATTATACAAAGTATATAAAAAGTTTGAGTTGTATTCACAAAGAACACATACATCAGTAATAAGTATGTATATGATATATGTATGTATATACATATATGAAATATATTTAAAAAATGGATAATGTCAGATAAGTGTTTATTATTAAGAATTTTCCACTTTTGTATCTAACTTAAAAATATCAAAATAAAAAAATATGAGTTAAGAAAATTGAAAAACTTTTTTAATTGTTAAAAAAGGGAGCTTTCTGGAAATTTTGCTAATTCCTGATTGAAGAGACGTTTTTTCTAATAGTTGGTGCATTCTAGGTTGGTTCTCAGTTCCACTTTATAAAGAAATTTAACAATCGTAATAGTGTAATATTATATAAGTATTAGTGGATTCATATTTCACTCCTTCATGAAATTAAGAGAGATAAACACACCCAAAACATCACATAGAAATGCCAATTAAAGTCTTTGGGAGAAGAAAAGAAGTGTAAAATTGAGGGTAAGTAGTTTTCTTTTAATATATTTGTTATTGCATTAACATTTGAAAATATTAAGAAAGAAATTCTTATTCAATCCATTATCAAACTTTTTGAAAATTTCATTAAAAAATATCAGTTTAATATTTTTTAATGTTACAGCAATATTGGGATATTAACATCAAAATATCAATTCAATATTTTTAATGTAACCACAACTTTGGGAAATATTTATATCAAAATATCAATTCAATATTTTTAAAGCAACAACAACATTGGGAAATATAGATATGAAAATATCAATTCAATATTTTTAATGCTGCAGCAACATTGGGAAATATTAATATAAAAATATCAATTCAATATTTTAAATGTAACCGCAACATTGGGAAATATTAATATGAAAATATCAATTCAATATTTTTAAAGTAACAACAACATTGGAAAATATTGATATAAAAATATCAATTCAATATTTTTAATGCTGCAGCAACATTGGGAAATATTAATATAAAAATATCAATTCAATATTTTAAATGTAACCGCAACATTGGGAAATATTAATATAAAAATATCAATTCAATATTTTTAAAGTAACAACAACATTGGGAAATATAGATATGAAAATATCAATTCAATATTTTTAATGCTGCAGCAACATTGGGAAATATTAATATAAAAATACCAATTCAATATTTTAAATGTAACCGCAACATTGGGAAATATTAATATCAAAATATCAATTCAATATTTTTAAAGTAACAACAACATTGGGAAGTATTGATATGAAAATATCAATCCAGTATTTTAAATGTTACCGCAACATTTGGAAATATTAATTAAAAATTTCAATTCCATATTTTCGATATCAAACTGATACTTGATACTATGATTTAAAATATACTTAAAAATATTAATTTTCTATTTTTAATGTGAATCTGATATTAGAAAAATATCTAATCAATATTTTAAATTTAAAAATACGCTTATAAAAATATCAATTCAATGTTAAAAGTACGAGACATTTTATAAAATTCTAGATATTTTTTATTGTAAATAAAACATGTTTCATTTCAAAGTGATATTTCAAAAATATGGTAGTCATATGATGAACTTATCAATAATGATATTTTTCTTAGTAGCTCACTTTTATAACCGAAAATTGTTAATTTTACGGTGGTTTTTACAAATTTTTTTTTTCGGTGTATTATGTACGTATTTACATAATGTATCTTCATGTCTTTTATGAATAAGCGCATATTAAATTAAATGAAAAACTCTTCAAAGTATGGTCAAGTTTTTCGTTTATATATTATGTACATAAATACATCTATTAAATAAAATTTCTAAAACTGATTCATAAATACCTACCTAGTTCATAATATTATGTCCAAAAATGTTAAAATTCGAAAAAAAAGTTTTTTTTGCTAACTTCACGCAGCAAGGACTTTTTTGAGAGAAAGAGTTCTCAGCACGTTTTTCAACTTAAAATCAAGAGTTCTAAAGTTCCTAATGGGTTTTAGAAAGAGTTCTGCAAAATTGGAAAAGTTAGGGCAAATTATAGTGCCCATTTACTAAGAACCAAAAATTTTCAAAATCCAAAAAAATAAAAAAAAAGAGTTCTGATTAGAGTTCCCGATAGCAAACCAAGAGTTCTGCCGTACATTTTTTCTAGCAAATAATGACATTCTTATTTTTCCCAAAAACATGCCCACAACTTTCCTTTTTACAAAGAGAATACATATATACCATTTTATTTAAGAAAATTCCGAAAAAATATTATAAATGGTGCCTCTCATAGAACCTTTTTTTTTTATTTTCGATTTTCCCTAAACAAGTTCAATTGATTTAAAAACAATTTTTTTTTTATGAAGAATGATTCAAAAAGCTTTAAATTAGAAATCTCGATTTTAAGCGGGTATCTAATTACACATGCGTTCGTGTCACGTGTACACGTGTAGTGAACAACATTTAACATCGTGTACATGTTCTAAATACACGTGTAAATAAAAATACACGTGTAATTATAAAAGCGTAAATTTTTTTTGAAAATTACTGTGGTGAAGTGATTTTAAGATATTTTTACAAAAAAAAAAAAAAATATTTCCCTAAAATTATTTTTCGGCATTGTATCTATTTCTTAACTGCGTTTGAAACATAAAACAGCATAAGTATGATTAAGAAGTAATTACACGTGTATTGCTTAAATACAACGTGTAACATTAAATACATGTGTACATACATACATATATAAATACACGTGTTCATATCACGGATAATTTAAATACACGTGTATAAAGTTGTAACACGGGTATCACGTACATTAGGGGGCTCTACTTTAAAAATATTGTATACCAAAATATCTGTTTTAGTGTTTTAAGAAAAGTTTAAAAAAATTTCTATTGAGAACTTAAAAATTCGATTTTTATTATTAAACCTGGCACTCAGCAGTTTTATAACATTATCTATGATTTAAAATAAAAAAATATTCTTATAGCAAAAAATAACGGTACTTCCCATACAAGTGTTTAAAAATCGGTAAGGAAATGGAAAATCTCATTTTTGGCAAAAACGGCTCCTACGATTTTGATCAAAATTTTTATGTAAGCGAAAAAAAGGTAGATGATTTATTTTAAATATTAATAACTATTTTAACTCCTCACTAATAAAGGCTAAAAATAGCTTACCCTGTTTTTTATATTAAATGTTTACAAAATTTTCAAAATTTGTTCTCATAAATTAGGTTTGTTTCAAAAATCAGATGGATGTACAATGTACATCGCATTGATGTTAAAACAACTTAAGAGGTTGTTTAATCGGTGCAGTGCAGTTAGACTCGCGGAAATAAAGCCCAAGGGTTTTATTTCCCAAAATAAAGGGAAATAACACAATATGGGGTTTCTTTCTTTTTTTGGAATCAAAAGCTGTGGGTTTAATTATTTTTTTCTTGTCGGTTTCAATTCAAAGAATAAAGGACAAGTGACTATTGTCCAAGAAAATTGTTGACATAGGGCCTGTCTGACGACTGAACATACTTTGGCCCGGTTTAAACGCATGCATTTTTTTAACGCACGGTGTCTCCGCCTTTATGTCTTACAGTACCCACAGTGGATGCACACACGTGTGGTGCACGCGGGTTTTACTGCAATGCATCGTGCATTTTATTTTTATTTGTATTTCTTGATATCATTGCTTAAATGTACATATGTATACATAATATATAAACACTCTCCAATAAACATTTATGCTAACATTTAACATTTCCTGCTCATCTTTTTAATAATTAAGACAAATAATGTTTTTGACAATTGAAGCAGTAGTCTGTCAACTGAGTTTATGTAGTGTATGTCCAGCATCAAATAAGTTGACATATGAGTTGACAACCAAACTGAACCATATAGAAGGGCTGCTGAAGAAAAATATGCTTCAATTGTCTTCTGAAATAAGAAATGTAAATTAAAACTTAATATATGTATTTCATTTTTTTAATTAATTTTCGATTTATGAATAATATTTACAATTCCTGAAATTTTTTATATTTTTTTATCACTTAAAGAGTTTTTTTCATATAATATGTAAGTAGGTACTCTAGCTGAAATTCATTGCATGTTTTCTTTTATTCATTTTAATATTTCTTTAGTAACACCAAACAAAAATTTAATAGTTCTCCCTCTACAGTACACATATGTACATTTTACCTACATACGTTGGAGTTCATTTTTCATTCTCTTGATCATTTAGTCATTTTGGTAACACCATAATTTTCTCAAAATGACCCTATGAACATATTCAATCTTAAAATGTAAAACCAACTCCATTAACGTCATATCGAAATGTTTTTTAATTGTAGTTACTTCAATAGATCCTTAAAGCCTATTTCTCTAATGTTTCCATAAATATTGGAACAATTTTTTTTATCAACATTCTACATACATATCTCAATATTCATCATTGTCTGCATTGAATTTCCCTCAAACGTTAAATCAATCCAAAACACAAACTTCAATTCCAAATTCTTATATTTCAATTTTGTTGGAATTGCAATAGCAACCAAACAACAATATTCGGTTGCTATTGCAACGTACCTGCCACAAAAAATTCTTGCACCTGTCACACCAGCCAACCAATACAACATGTTTGTTTTCCAGCTCACTTTGTATTTTCATCATCCTTTTAATTTTTTTTTTTTACTTTTTTGTTTATATATGCGACTTGTCAGTTTGTTTTCACAATTCATAGACAAATCACAATAGTATTTGCAAAAAAAAATAAAATAAAAAACAGTGAGAGACTAGGAGGATATATTTTTTTTTGCTGTTGTTGTGAATTAAACCATAGAAAAATATTTTAAATTCCCTAGGACGAACAAACCCTAAAATCAAACACAACCATTCATCGACTGGCAACGAATGCATCGAATAATTTGGTCAGGATAACAAAATATAAAAAAAATAAAAATAAAACAAGAAAAACAACAACAACATGAAAAAAGGACAAAATCTACAAAAGAAGAAATCAATTTCGCATCCCCAAAGGCATATCGAGGACCTGCCCTTCTATCGATTTGAATATCAACCGGATGATTTGCCACTGGATCCGGCCAAAGGATTTCTCATTGAAAAAATCTGTAATTATTTATTAATCCAACACTATGTGCTCCTTGCAGGAACGTCACAATGCAATAATTGGAGAAAAATATCGAATAGATTTTTTTTTTGTATGAAAGGACTTCCAATTGAAAGGACTTTTTCTTCAAAAAAATACATATACAAAAAAAAATCATATGAACATTTTTCGGGTAGCATATATGTATTTTTCTGATGTGATGTGTTTTTGTATTGGGGAACTGCTTTACTATTTCAATTTTTTTTCTTTCCATCTTTCCAGCGAGGATGCAAGAGGACACAATTGTTGGGAAGTGCAATGTTGAAATGAATTTTCATTCATATAAAAGAATTTTCAATGACCCATCATCGAATGATGATGATGATGGTGGCAGCATCAGCGGTAGAGGTGGAGGAAAGCTGAAGCAAGACGAAGTTGATGGCAGACAGAGTGTCGATGGTGATGACAGCAGAGGAAAAGGAAGTGGTATTGATGTTGGGAATGACGAAGGACGAAGTGCTTCAATTATGGAACACAATTATGAGAACAGCATCAGCGACGAAGAGAATAAAATGGAAATTGACGTCGAAGATATTGTTTTGCCGAGAAAATTCGATTTAATTAAGGATCAAACAATACGAACTTATTCATTTGGGAAGTCAGCAGGTACTTTTTTTTTAATTTTTTTTTTTCAGTCAAAGTTAATCTCTTTTTAAGTTTTGTTAGACACTTCTTTAAATATCGTGGTGAAGAAATGAAACAAAGTTAAGTACCTACAGGCTACAGGTGAAGTTTATTTTTGAATTTTCTGCTTACAGAGTTGTATATTGGCCGAAAATACACAAATAGATAGGAGGCAAAAGCTCCACTGTTGAAAGAGTTAGATTTTAAAAGTTTTTGTTCACATTTGGTTTTGATAATAAGTTCATAATTTTAGTGACTGATGGAGGTAGTGGCGCAAAAATATTTCAGCTTTTTAAGAGTGTTTGTAGGACCTCGTGGTGAAGTGGTTAGTGCGTAGGACTTTTACGCCGAAAGCCTTGGGTTCAAAATCAATTCCCATGCCAATGCTACTGCCTCCTGTGAGGAATTGACAAAATCCTCTAAGAGTATCTCTTGTGATGAAAAAGTGCTTCTCACTTTAGCTGTTCGTATTTATCAGCAAATTGTAGGTCCCCTCCATTTCTGCCAATAATACGCACACAGGAATGGTTGAGAGTTGTAAGTTCTGGTTCTACACGAGCTTTCACCAAATTTGTTTTTAGCATGTTTAGAATCACAGAGGCTAAGTACAAAATTACAAGAAATTCAAAGATTCTTAAAATTTTCATAAAATTAAGTTTAGAAATACGACAAATCTCGTACCAGTCCGTAAAATAAAAAAAAATTAAAATCGACTTATTTTAGTCGCTTATCATTTTTAATTAGTTTTTGTGGAAGAAATATCGCGTTCGAATCTAAATTATCGATTTACAAAATTTAATTTTTAATTTTTGTAGGTTAATCTATCTATCTATAAGAATAAAAATGTAAATGTTCGTTTGTTCCTAATCGCAATTCTCCGAAAATTCTCAACAATTGCTTTGAAATTTTGACACGGAGTTGCGGAAAAACATTAAAAGTGTTGTCAAAAATTTCAGAGTCATTGATACCAGCATATAACCAAGTTTCGGTGAGGGCAATAATGTCAAAGGAACAGATGGATGATGAATAGTAGACCTTATTGGTCTTAGTCCGTAGTCCTCTAACGTTTTGATAAAATATATCAATTATTGGCGACGATTTGTTTGTCTTGTCAGTGTTTTCTGAAAAGGATTGCGGGACATATTCCTTTTATTTACAAACTCGTGAACGATTATGTCATTAGACCAACATTTGTGATCAGTGAGTTGATTGAAAATTTCCTGATTACAGTACAATTTAAACGATGTTGATGGTGTTGAAAGAGTAAATTCGGTAGAAAGCGATGATGTAGGTGAAGAAGAGAAACTAGATGTCGAAGAAGATGTAGATGAGGATGATACAGATGGAAACGTAGATGTCGTAGATGAAAGTGACACAAACGATGTAGAGGACACAGTTAATGCTGATATTGTAGACAGAGATGAAGTAGGGGCCTTGGATGTCGTAAGTGATGAAAATGATGAAGATGTAGATAACGTAGATGATGATGACGAAGACTGAGAAGAAGGGATAGAAGATTTAGATGACGACGAAGTTGTTAACATTGATGATTTAGTAGAAGGTGAAGATTGAGGTTTCAATATGGAAGTTATTTTCTTTGTCTTTTGGGTTAGTGGTGTAAGACTTAAGTTTGTTCTTTTTAGGGTATTGCGGGTAACACGGCTGGAGCCAGCAGGTTCTTTAACTTTGGTGAAGGTTTATGAAATGTTACTTCTCTATTTTTTAAATTTTCAATAATCGATTGTTTTGGAGATTTAGGTGAAGATATTAATAATTTTGAAAGCTGCTCATTGATAAGAGCAACAGCGTCAAAAAGTCGATCAACTTTTCCCTCTAAGGAATTAATATCACCTCTGAGGCTATTTATTATAAAAACATCCATTTTATAAATGTCTTATGTCAATTCGTGTAAAAGTTAAAAAATTTAAAAAACTAATGTATATTCGGGGGTGATGCTAGCTACGGCCCTAAATTTATTTTGTTTTATCAAGTAAATAAACCATATAGAGTCCAAATGTATGCAACACAAATTTTGTAATAAATATAGTTTATACTGCTCAAAAGTATGGAATAAAATATGTCAAGTGGGAAAAAAACACTCAATTATAGTTCCATAAAACAGATTAAATTGCACAGAATGAAACAGCCGTATACCATGTAGTTTTTTTTTTTTTTTTTTTTTTCTTTTTTTTTCACTCAAGTAAAGAGATTACACTGAATCACTCAGGAACGGAGAATAATTTGTCAATGCACAAAATAAAAACACACATTTTAATATATATTGTATGAGCTTTGAAAGACTTTGCTGTAGAAATTCACAGAAATGCACAGAGTTTCAAAGTAAAGGAACTAGGCTTAGATTTCGTTTATTTTTTTCAAAAATATAAAATAGTTCAATATTTCGAATTTTTGACCCTAACCTCAAACCTCAATAGTAGTTGAAGTAGGTCCCTACCTAATTTAATCTTGTTCTCGTGTTCTCTTTGTTGTAAAAATACCGTTGAAAATAAATGTTCGAATCGTTTGTCTAAAATTTAACTTATAAATTTTATACCCTATAGATATGGTAGAGTGGGGTAAAAAATAAAAATAGGAATCTTGTTGTTTTTTTTAATTTTACTTTTTGGATTCATATTTTATAAAGTTAAGCAATTTATAGGGTGAAATGGGGTTAATAATTTTGACATAATTTTTTTTTCTGAAAAGTTATACATTTATAGCATATGGGCTTTATGGATCACTTAAGGACTTGATATTTTCAAAATAGTTTTTTTTTTATAGGGTGTAATAGGGTAAAACAACAATCGAAACATCCCATTTAAAATTTGTTAAAAAACATTTTGAAATATGTGGTAGATAAATGATCTTTCACTTGTTGAGAAAAAAAATGTCTACCATACAAAACTCAATTTTTCGGATATTTTCAACTATTCTATGCTATAACTAGTGCCTAATACATAAAACGGTTATATTAATATATATATTTTTATTTTCCTATTTTTTTACGAAACTTATATTTGTCAACCCGTGAAAAGCTAGAGCGGGCCAACTAGTTACGAATAAAAAGATTAAAATGCAATCATTTATTTTTTTTTCCCACGTGACGATCATGGAAGAAATATTAAAATACTAAAACGAAACAATAGTTTCTAGAATAGCTTACAAATCACTGGATTTTTTTTAAAGAAATCATTTAAATTTAAAAATGTCTTTTAAACCTAACTATTACCTACCTTAAAAGAGGTTTTAGTTAAAATAACAAAATTCAGTAGGTACCTAAAATTTTTATTTAAAATTCATTTTTTTTTTTTTAATATAAAGCTTAACTCTTTTTACCTAAGACTGGCTTTACTTGGCTTGAATTTACAAACATTTTTTCTGGGGTAGATATGCACTTAAACGATTAAACTAAAAACACTCCATACAACAACATGTTAATTCCAACCATTAGCACGTAAAACGTCAATTTCGAGAGTCATTCACTCGCTCCCAAAGGGTTGTTATGTGAATTGGTCATTCGTTAAATGGACCTCTTCGATTATTCAAAACAGGAAATTGAAATTTACCATTTTAACATTTTGCACCCTTGTTTTATACGTATTTTGGGTTGTTTTTGGGTTTCCCATTTTTTAGTTGTTTTTTTTTTTTACTCACTCATCCTTCTTTATAAGTTGTGACTTAAAGTCATATATAGAAAGGGTATTATATATAGAACCCAGCTCACATAAGTGTAATGTCATCGTGTGTTTGTATAATATATAAGGTAGGTATATAAGTAGGCATCCTTGTAGACTAAAGACATATCCCGAAATGGCTATCAAGTGATGTGACCGTTTTGGTAGGAAGAGTAGGTAGGTATATAGTCAGCATTCGACTTCTTTTAAAATTTTAAATTCATTGGAAAATGTGTTTTGTGTTGGTTTTAGTTTTTGAGTTCGGTTGAATAAGAAGGGAAAAAGAGGTTAGAAAATATTGGGACACCACAGGTGTGCTTAGACACAAGTGTGTTTTCTCTGCATGACCAAGTTCACCACCTTCCCCTGCCCCCTCCTTCCTGGGTACGGTATATACATATGTACATATAGGTATATATCAATTATTTATGTTGTCATTATCAATGTTTTAAGGTTCAAATTGAAAATTCCTTCGGGTCATATATGTATTGTACATCCATAGATAGGTACTTATTGAAGCGTTTAATTATTTTCCAGATAATGATCGTTACCCGTGGCTAGATGACCAATACCCTGGTAAGAAAGGCTATATACCACACCTGGTTATATAATGTTTGTGTGTGTATTTTTGTGCGAATAAATATTTATTTTTGTTTTTTGGGGCATTTTTGTACAGGTAGACCCAGCGAAGAGGGAGTCTTTAAAATTACCAATGAAATATTAAGATTATATCGCAAAAGAAGAGTAAGAGTTTTTCATGAGAATGGACGCACCGAATTTCCGCTTTTTTCTAATGAACTTCAACAATTACATGGAGGAGCAAGTGATACTATTGGTATAATTTTTGATTTTTTTTGTTACAAAATTTAAGTCAGGTACAATTTTGCCGTTTTTATTTTTTCAATGCAGCTTCTTTTTATAGTCCATGGGCAAGAGATTTAAGACTTCCAGCTATTGGAAAACGAAAAAAAGTGGAAAAATTCAAAGCTGGAGACCACTATGCTTTGAGAACACCTAAAGGTATTTAATTAGCAATTTATGTTTGAATCCAAATATTCATATAAACCGCGGTAAAGCAGAGTTTATTAAGTTAGGAATGTATAATGTAAATGGAAAGAACTTGCGATTTTTTATAGCACATGTGTGAATTCTCATTTAAAACCCCGTATCTCATATCTTGCGACTTAAAAAAAATCGTGGGATTGAAAACAACAAGTGCATGTTTATATATGTTTATTTCTTGCATTGCGACAACGTTTTTAAGTCGTTGAAATTTAAATCCTATTGCACAGCATTCATTTTAACTTTCGATAATCGCATCGCCATAAAAATTAAATAAATTTCTCTTCTTGGTATCACGTTGCGGTGATTTTTAACATTAACACTCTTAATATTGTATTCTATTTTTTGCTTAAGAGAAACCCGCTTAAGAGAAAAACCCGCTTATCTGAAACAATTTTTTCATCCCCGAGTATTTGTCGACCAATTACCTTTATAACACTCCGCTTTAGCGAAACTCGCTTAAGTGAAAAACCCGGATACCTGAAACATATTTTCAGTTAAATTTAATTTTTTTCATTGAACAAAAACTCTCTTAAGTGAAAAAAATTAATAGAACAGAATAAAAAAATTGCTGAACGCTTTTACTTCTTTTTTATTTTTCACATCTACCAAATTTTCATCACGAAAATGACATTTGAATTTCTGCTTAAGAGAAACGCACTTAAGAGAAACCCGCTTAAGAGAAAAACCCGCTTATCTGAAACAATTTTTTCATCCCCGAGTATTTGTCGACCAATTACCTTTATAACACTCCGCTTTAGCGAAACTCGCTTAAGTGAAAAACCCGGATACCTGAAACATATTTTCAGTTAAATTTAATTTTTTTCATTGAACAAAAACTCTCTTAAGTGAAAAAAATTAATAGAACAGAATAAAAAAATTGCTGAACGCTTTTACTTCTTTTTTATTTTTCACATCTACCAAATTTTCATCACGAAAATGACATTTGAATTTCTGATATGTCAGAACACTTTTTGAAATTTTTAAATCCGCTTAAGTGCAATTTTTTTTCACTTATCCGGACTCCGCTTAAGTGAAAAACCCGCTTAGGTGAAAGAAAGACTGTTATATTTTGCAGTTTCTCTTAAGCGGGTTTTACTGTACTTTTATCTACAACTTCAATGCTTGGCCATCATTTAGCCTTGGACCATAACAAGAGAAAGTTCATGCGATCCAACAATGCAATTTATATTTTGTTATCTTTTAAACAACAAAATTAATATGTTGCCTACGATACTTAAAATAAACTACACAATGAAATAAAATTCTTCAATTTCTATTTAGTTTATTCAGTAAGTACTCACAAACAAAATATTACACAAACAATATTACTATCCATGTATGTGTTTTTTTTTTTTTTTTTTTTTTAAACATCTTCAAATAATTTTTTTTTTCATTCAAATTTCAGAGCTCAAAGCAGAACTTGAACGAGTGGGTAATATTATTGACAAATTAATTGAGCCTGTCGTAAAAAAATCAAAACATGAAGAAGCCAAAAGAAAAATTATAAATAATTCTGCTGTTACGCCATTAAAATGCCACCCGAGGGAAGCGAGCTCTAAAAGTGTAAGTTTTGCCAAGTATATATAGGGTGTTCTAGAAACGAAAGAATAGTTCTCAGTAAAGCTACCTTATAATGTGTTTTTAAAATTATTCTACATAATTTTTTAATTTTTATCAGTAAGATACCTCAAATAGTGATAACTGTAAAGTTAAAATTAAGAAAAGTAAATTCCCAAGATTATTTAAAGCTTAAAAATTACTCACATAAGCGGATGAACTTTCGTCAGTCGGTAGATTATCATCAGTTTCTGGAACATCCTATATACATAAAATATTTCATGTAAAAGAAAAAAATATAAAAAATATTTTTTTCGAATATTCTCCTTTTTTTTGTACTCATTTTTTTATTTTTTTTATAACCACATACACTCGTACTATTTCTTTGCGGTTGGATACCAGAATACAAAGGTGAAACCAAAGCGAAGGATTCCACTATCCACGGAAGAGTTTATGAAAAGCTTGAAGCAAAAAGACCGAGAGTAAGAGAATTGTGTGTTTGGTGTTCTTGTTTATATATATTTTGTTTAAGTTTATTTTTTTTAGGTTTTTTTTTTCTAGTCATGTTAACTTTTCATAATTTCATCTTTTAGAGAGTTAATATTTTTTTTTATTTTTTCGTCCTTTTACTCTATGAAAGGAGATTTTAATTATTTTAGTTGCTGCAAAGAAAAACATTTTATTTTGCTTTTATGATATTATAAACTTTTTTTTTGAGGATACTTAGATGTTTTTTGGTTTTTTTGAAAAATATTATAAAAAAAAAACTTAATAAACTTTTTCACTTTAAAAACAATGTATAGAAGCTACAAGTACAAGGAAGGATTCCTGCCAGTCGATCCTGAAGAACAAAAAAATGCAATTTTTAAAAGCTATCAGGATGAAATGAACAAAACGATACCAAAGTTCAGTATGAGAGTTCAAAGGCGAGCTATGAGTTTAATGGATAACGTAAGTTTATTTTAAGCTTTTTTCTTTCTCTTTTTTAAAGAATTCTCTATAATTATCTTAATTAAATTTGAATTACTTGTTTTTTTTTTTATACATGAGAGCTGTGTGAACAAAAAAAAAAAAAAACTTTCATAAAACAAAATATTTTTTTAATTGGGAAATAATGTAAAACACTAAAGGGCTTTTAATACAAAAAGCAAAATGTTAAGAATGTTTGAGTAGAAGTGAAGAAGAATTCATTGTGTATATAAAATAATTTTTGGTTTATTTAATTTTATAGTCAAAGTAAACATTGGAATATAGTGGTTTGAGTTTTATAATATAAAGTTGCGTAGACTTTTGGGAAACATATAAGGAAAATTAAAACTTATAGAGGGTACGCCTAGCGAAATAATTATAGAGGATTTGAAATTAAATTTAGTTTTACGAATATGTAGTAAGTTGACAAATTTTTGTTGGAATTTTTGATGGAGCAGTTTTTTTTAAAGAAAAGAATAAGTTATAACTGAATGGTTTGATACGTTTGAGGAAGTAGTGAAGACAAAGGAGGATTTGCATGAAAACCCTGGTCAAAAATTATTTTTTGCTCTCCTTTTCCTCCAAGAAGACATTTAAGCTGAAGACGAGACATCGAGTACCTACACGAATATGCACTTCAATAAATTTTTCTTTAAAAAATGATGTATGGCGTATGAGTGTTTTTTTTTTACAAGACCGAAGGTCAAAAATTAGTTCTCAGGTAATTTTTGTCTGCTAATAGGTACTATACAAAGATTAAAATTATAGTTACATTTCAACACAGACAACATTTAAGAGAGAATTTAGGTAGATATGTCACCCACGACGAACCTTTATAGATTTGCGACCCAACTAGCATATGGAGTGCGAGTGTACCATTTCGATGCCATAACTCATTAAAATTATAAATTAAAATCAATTAATATGAGAGATTTGTGGAATTACTCCCTAGCGGTATATTGTGAACACTCCAAACTCGACAATAATATTTTGAAGCTAGGTAATTTATAAGACGGCCTATGTAGAGAGGTGAACATCCATTTTTCGATATTGAATGTGACATTCCAGAGTGGACCTTCGTCTACTCTCACCGCATTACATGAGGTTTCCTCTAGTCAGATTGTTGTCTGGAGTTAAACAAATCTAATTGTGTGAAATTATACGGTCTCTCTGATCTTCGTTCAAGAACTCGAACGGTTTTATGGATTTAACGGAGAACATGGTAGAAAAGCCTACAGAAGTTTATCTTAGCTAGCCATTTCCAGTTGGTTCACTTTACTTCAACTAAAGTATATTTACTTATTTTGTTGAAAAAAATTTGAAATCTACTCCCTGTTTAACACAATTACCAAAATATTAAAATCTACTTCATTTTAAAAATATCTGTTTCAACTTATTTTAATTTTACAAATAAAAGGTCAAATCTACTTCTTTTTTTTCTATTTCACACAACTTTTTTTTAACTTCGATTATTTTTCTGGAATTGGTAACGCCGCGCCGGCCATTTCATCAAGTTGCGAAAATAGATTAAGTTTTTGTTCTTCAGCTCTTAAATTTTATTATGATTATCAAAAAATATCTTTCTAAGTGATTGTGCTCTCATTTTAGGAAGAGCAGGACACTTACAGAGAAATTGGTCTTGTTGTTCAACTATAGTTACTAACTGAATGGGCTCCCGACCCGTGGAAAGGTCTCAACCTGAGACACGCACACGCTGCCAATTATCGACGTCAGGCACTTTGGTATCCCTGATCGAAGATTTCTTCTTTCAAAAATGAAAATGCCCATGTATCAGTTCTCTTTTTCTGTCTTTTTAAAGCCGTAAAACAACAAAATATAAATGAACTCCTTTCATCCTATCTCCAAGTTGCTGCTACCAACAAAGGGACACATTTTCGTTTTGTACCAATATTTGTTGAAAACATATACATACATACATATTTATAGTTTTTTCCATATTTACTTCAAGTCCAACAATTGTTTCACCTGTTCTCCCGTACTGTGGTCCAAAAAGCCAAAAGTCGCGGCAAAAATAAAAAATCCGATGTTTTTTTGTATTTTGTTTGTTTGGTATTTCTAATAGAAATATAGACGCGAGCTTCAAAAACAGCAAACAACTTTTTTTTTTATTGCAGGGTTTAAAATTCATTTCAAAATTGGGAAATTTTGTTCTAAAGTAAAAAAAATTACAAACAATTAACGAATTTATATGATCTTGAACTTTGCAGACAATGCGTCCGCTGAAGTTTGAACAACCACCAAAGTCGTAATAATTGTTCGATTTTCAAAAACCACAAAAAAATTAATGAAAAAAATTTTGGCCTTCAGTCACCACTGTAATTTTCGCCGCATTTTCATAAAAATTACGGCAATCACTTCGTCTCGGCAAAAAAAAAAACTAAAAAATATCGGCACTAGATTTTGCCGAGACGAAGCGATTGCCGTAATTTTTATGAAAATGCGGCGAAAATTACAGTGGTGACTGAAGGCCAAAGTTTTTTTAGTTAATTTTTTGGTGGTTTTTGAATCTTTTGGCCATAACTTTTTTTTAAGGCAAATAAAAAAAAAATATAAAAAATATCGGCACTAGATTTTGCCGAGACGAATCGACTTCCGTAATTTTTATAAAAATGCGGCGAAAATGACAGTGGTGACTAAAGGCCATAGTTTTTTAGTTATTTTTTTGGTGATTTTTAAATCTTTTGGCCATAACTATTTTTTAAGACAAATAAAAAAACTGTAAAACTTTAGCACTAGATTTTCCCGAGACGAAGCGATTGTCCTTTAGTTTTTTAAAATCCGACAAGTATTACGACTTTGGTGGTTGTTCAAACTTCAGCGGATACATTGTCTGCAAAGTTCAGGATCATGAATTTATTTACATACTTTATTAATTGCAATTATAGCATATTCAATGACAATCTTTCTTTTTTGTAACGTTACGTTGTTGTTTTATTTGTAAGTTAATTAAAATTTCAATAAAAAAAAATTTATATTTTAAATAAATAAAACAAAAAAAAACACTTTTTTTATGAGTTTTTGAGGTTTGAATAAAGCAACAAAAAATGTCTCTACATCCCGCTAAAAAATAATCAGGATATTTCAGCCTAACTATTTGTCAAACGACATGCAAAATTGCAGCTCTAACTTTTTGCACCGTTTTGAGATAATGTAATTTGTTCAAAAAAAAAAAAACAGGTTCCCGGTGCTAATATTTTGGTCTTGAAAGCAAATTTACTATAAGAATGTTTGAGTTTTTCCCTTTCTCAAAAGAGCTGAAAAGGTAAAATTTTGATCTTATTATAATTAGAATATGTTTTGTTGTTATCTTGTTCGTACAAAAATCCACCCACTTTCACGCCCCTTTTTATTCAATTAATGGCAATTGTAAACAAAATTAAATAAGAATATTTTAAACAAACTACTGAATAATTATTACATTGAACATTGAATTTTTCTAATCCATATCTACTGAAAGTAGATAATAAATTTCTCCTAAATTAAAGTTTTTGAAACCAAACCTACCAAAAGTGGATATAAATTTCTTTATTGCCTTAGCAATACCAAAAAAGTGAAAGTTAAAGATTAATTTAGTTTTGTCTGCTCTCTAAAAAAGTTGAATGACATATTTAACTATGGATTTTATGATCCAATACGAAAAATACAAATAGGTGAGAAAATGTTTAAGAAGTCATAGGTAATGTTGATGTGTTACCCAGCAATAATGTTTTAAAAGAAACAAAAATACAAGCCATTCCATCAAAATTTGTAAGTAACAGAAACTTGTATTGAAGTGAATCTTCAAGATTTGGTGGACCATAAAGCTTAGATAATCAGGAACTATATACCAAAAAATTATTTATTAAAATTTTGGTCAGTTAACTTTTTCCCTTCACTGTCCAAAATTAAATTGCTCACTTAAGAGCTTATAAGATAAGTCGATGAATCACAAAATGAAAAAAACAGATACATGTTTAAATATACTTGCTAAAAACATTAAAATTGGTTCGTTTATTTTATGCATACACTGTGGTGAAACATTTGAATTTGGAACACCATGTGAATAATAACATAGTCACAGTCTTTTTTTTGACAAATTTCACTTCGTATTTCTTTATGTCACGTGAATTTATCGGGATCCAGAGATTAGCCAAAACCATAAAGCGCTCTTCCTGTTGTGATAACTGAATTCACAGAAAAGAGTTTCTTTCGCTATGGTGACCAAGTTTCTGTTTCTGGGTGATTCGCAATTTTTGTTTGTCCATAAGACAGTCAACGCCTTTATCTGCTTCAACAAAGAAATAGTCAATATATATTCAATAGTCTTAGTTGAAGCGAAATAAAGGCGTTGACTTTCTTATGGACAAAAAAAATTGCGAACCACCCAGAAGAAGAAACTTGGTCACCATAGCGAAAGAAACCCTTTTCTGTGAATTCAGTTATCACAACAGGAAGAGCGCTTTATGGTTTTTTTAACTGATCTCTGGAGTCTGGATCCCGATAAATTCACGTTCCAATGTTTGCCCTCCGAATTGTATACACATATGTCTTATATATTAGCACATGGTCGATTTGGTTGGCGGCCAGTTGGAGAACGACCAGTTACCGATGTGGATATGAAGTCTTAGCAAATTATTGGCTACTTATCATCATTTTATAAAATGCTGAAGAGTTCACTATAGTCGAAAGCTTTTATATCGCTTCTCGCATCGTGAAGGCTTTGCTTATCCGGCGAAGATATTGTTAGGTCTTCAAGCACAACTTTTACATCGTACTCAGGAAATGCTAGATGCTCCGCACGAACTGCGTTTTGAAAAAAAAAAAAACAACATTTCTTTCTTTGATGAGGTTTTTTTTATCGCTGTATACCTACAAATTAAAAAAAAATGGTTTGAATTACTAAAATTCACCATTTCAAAAATTCTATCTTGACATCTTCTGTAACCCATATTTTTGTAATCAATTAAATATGGAAATTATTACGTATAATGCTTCCTTCTAAAAATTCCTAATACCAAGTTTCACCATTTATCTGATTTCGCATTCAAAATGTCACCTTAATTGGTCATTATACTCAACTCACAATACATAATGGAAATTAAGGTTCCCACATGTTGTTATTGTTGTTTTCATCGTCGCCACCGAAAATTCGCGTTGGTGTGGGGGAAGCTTTAAACAGCATCCTGATCTTACATTAGCATATAATATCCAAATCAAAATTTAAATCCTGATTTAAATTAGTTGAATTTAAATAAATTTAAATGCTGATTTAAATTTTAATCTGGATTAGTCCAGTGAATAATATGGCAGTGAAACTCCTAACTCTTATATTTGTTTAGAACAAAACGGATGGTCACCCTACTCATCAACAAAACAAATACTTCAATTCATGTACAAACACTTAAACTTAACTCAAACCACTTAAACATCAAAGTCAATAAAAAGAATGTTTATTTCCCGAACATCGTTTTATATCCTCATCCCATCAATCATCACATATACTTAACTATAAGTCATATATAAAAACACCTATAGCTTAGCTACCTTATTTTATTTTTATGAACACTTTCAGCTATCCGTGACTCACCTCGAGATTTATCCGTCACAATTGATCAAGAAACTTTTACCTAAAATCAGTGCCAAGGTATCGTATCTTCGAGAGGCCTATAAATTCATACTCAAGGAAGAGGTAAGAAATTCAACTCTTATACAACATAGAATATTTCATTGAACATGATGAACTTTTATTAAATCATCATGTTTCTGGTGTATTTTTTTTTTATTTGAGCCAAAAAAAAACCCAAAAAATATTTATATCTATTTATTATACTTCCTCATAGGTTTATCAGGGTTAAAATAAGTAATACAAAAAAAAAAACATATTTTCTTCATAGAAACTTTGGCCACATGTGTATCCTGAAGTTATCCTAATGGATTACCTGTTCAATTCCGATCATCGTGTTCAACAAGATGCTGCAATTTTAATTATATCTTGTCTAATAGATCTCCAAGAGGATTTCCGGTATCATGTGAAACGTGCTTTCTTGCGCTACATCCTAAAGTAAGTTTTTCACCAAAAAAAAAAAAAAAAAACAGGAGAACTTTTGTTTCCTTTAGCTCAAGTTTGAGTATAGGTACCAACCTGTTGTATATTATAGTCAGGGACCCTTCTTATATAAATGTATATAGTGAAAGTTAAGTGAAAAGGAGTTTCAGAAATTGTGCTTCCTTTGGGATACTCGAGAGGAAGCATCATCTTGAAACTCGATTATAGTGATGCACTCTATATACGTCTACAGTCTACACGCAGGACTCTCTTTGCATCATTTTATATGTATATGTAATATACGAGAGTATAATTATTGCAGTTTTTGCTTTTGTTGTATTTTAACTTATATTCGAAGAAGATTTACTTAAACACTACACGTGTCACTTGATTGAGCTTGAGGATTTTAGTGTAAAACTTTTTCTAGCAGTATCTTAACATTACAGAATCTTCACTTGAAAATATGTACATATGATACAAAAAAGCTCGCAACTGTAAATTTCAAGTAAAAAAGGATTGATTTTTTTGGGATTGGATATATTGTACAGGCGTTTTTTTCTACATTTTTTATTAGTTAAAAAGTGTCTAAATAGTTCAAAATAGCTCGAAATAGTTGGAAATGTGCTTTATTTGATTAAATAAAATTTTAGCCCGTTGTCAAAGTTATATATAGCTTCTCAACATTAAATAAAAATGTTTATCTATAACTTGGACGACTCCCCAAAGTTAGACAACGTTTATTAATATGCCCGATAGAGTACTAGACGACAAAGCTTCTTGTCTCCAATATTTCATATTCCTGATTCTGTTGTTTTTTTTTCAATTTAAAAGAAAAAATAATTTTTAAAACCATAGCAAAGCAAAAGCATACCTATAACCTCTTTTTAAAAATTTGAAACAATTTATTAAAAACTAAAGTAAATATTAAGATGGGTATTGTTTTTTTTCCATAGGTAAATTACATGCAAACCGATAAATATAATTTTTTATTACAAAAAAAAAAATTATACAAAATTGAATCTCATCTCAAGTGATTCGCAGCGTATAATGTATAACCATTTCATGTATATGTATGTAGGTGTGTATATTATTATATTTGGTATTTATTCTATTTTTAGATCAGACTTTGAAAGAAAGAAACTTCAACTAGAAATCGAACCTCCTGAGTTTCCCATAATGACGATACGAGCTCCGGTACCATGGAAGGCTCTTGTGCAAATAGCCCGTAATCGCCTGGATCAAGTTCTGATGATCAATCATCCTGTGTTGGAGGGCTTAAATGTCTTATGGTATCAACTGTAAGTTTTGTGATTAATATTTGAGTTGTAACAATTAGGTATAGCAGAGATAGGTATGGTTATTTTCTATATATAAGCTAAAGTTATATTCAATAACGAAATATTAGATATAGAAAAAAATGATGAAACCCGAAATGGACTTAAACAAAAATTAAGGCGCAATTTTTTCTATTAATCTCAATACATTAAATAAAAATATAAATACATTATTCTACAGATTTAAATAGTATATAAATATGATTAAAATTAAAATTAAAATTAAAATTAAAATTAAAATTAAAATTAAAATTAAAATTAAAATTAAAATTAAAATTAAAATTAAAATTAAAATTAAAATTAAAATTAAAATTAAAATTAAAATTAAAATTAAAATTAAAATTAAAATTAAAATTAAAATTAAAATTAAAATTAAAATTAAAATTAAAATTAAAATTAAAATTAAAATTAAAATTAAAATTAAAATTAAAATTAAAATTAAAATTAAAATTAAAATTAAAATTAAAAAAAAAAATCGTTTGTCTTGGTCCGCCCCGCTTTGCACGGAATTTAAAAAGAGAAAACAAAATGTATAGGGGCTTAAAATAACCCTTTTTTTGGCACGCTCCAATAATTTTTATACACAAGTTAGTAGTCGGAGAGCGTAACGCCATCTATTGATTACCCCATATTAGTGGATGGACAAAATTGGCCGATTGTCAATTCTGTTGTGTTTGTCATTCCCTAGAATCAATTTTCTTTTATTTCCCATACAAAATGGAATTTTCAGATTTCACCCCTGAAAGTATGCAATTTTGGATTTTCAGGATTTTCTAACTTTTCCAGTCGAAATATTAAATTTTCAGCTCCTCATTGAGTTTATCTGTTTCACTACGAATTCAACTCAAAAACCTTCATGCAAATAGGATGAAGTTTAGCCAAGTTATGTGCATACAAACAAAAAACCAATTCATTTTTATTATATAACATTTAAGGTCTGTTTCACAATGTCTGAGTAAGTTCTGATTAGTTACTGGACACATTAAATATTGAAACAGGGCCATAATTTCACAAGAGAAAAATTAACAAATTATCTTTTGACGACTTGAATAGGTTATAAATGCAAAAGTAATTTTATTTGGTTTGTGGACCGATATTTATATGTCAAGTAACTAATGAGAACTTTACTCAGACATTGTTTAACAAGCTCTTTGATTAGCTCGACACCAGGCTTTGCACGGAATTTTTCATCAATTTTTGCATTTTAAAAAATTAAAATGAAATTTAATGAACCTTCAAGAAACCCTTTATAATTAATTTTGTGTTACTCTCCAATAATTTGTACAATAATTGTAGCAGTCTGAGAGCGTATATACTGCCATCTGTTGGCGATGCCATTTTCGTGAGGGATACAATTAGCCGATTCTCATTCCCGTAGTTAAGTCATTTTTTAGAATCAATATTTTTCCCTCCCATATATAAAATGGTATGCCTATTCAGATTACAGATTACAGATATCGCCACCATACTCCTGAAAGTATGCAATTTCGGGTTTTCACAATGCTCTGACTTTTCCGGTCAAAATTTCTCCCCCCCCCCCCCCCCGGAGCTTCTTTATCTGGTTCAATACGAATCGAACAAAAAATCCCCATGGAAATTTTTATACAATTTAGAAAATAAAATTATGTGCGTGAAGTTAGCGCCGTCATTTTCAATTTTTAAATATTTTTTGAAAATTTCGCAAGTTTGCAAATTTTTAGGATGATATTTTTCAAAATTAAGTTTTTCTATAAACTTAAAGTTTTGTGCTAAAAAAATGATAGTAAGACCCAAAGTGATAAAAATAAATTCGTATAATTGCAGTTTTTACGATCGAACGCAAATGTTGCGAAGTGCCTTAGCGTGAAGATAGCACTGCCATTTTCGATTTTCGAAAAAGAAAATGGGTTTTATTGTGGTCAACTTGTGTCGCCATGTGCCATAAATATTTTTTTTAAATTCGCAAATTTGCATATTTAAATTTTTTTGCAAATTTACGATTTTCAAAAAAATCTAAGTTGTGCTTTATTATGCTCAAAAATGACACCAGAAAACGAAAAGATAACAAAAAATTCGAACATTTGCAGCTTTTAGAGCCAAAAATAAAATTTGCGAAGCGTGAAGTTAGCACCGCCATTTTAGATTTTCAAAAAAAAGCTGTGCTGGATTGTACTCAACTTTTGCCGTAAATATATTTTAATTCGCAAATTTGCAAAATTTCCGGATGATTTTTTTTGCAAATTTATGCTCAAAAAATGAAAAAAAAAATTAATTAATGCCATTGGTCTTCTTCGTTTATCTAAGCGAGCATTTATTTTTATTTACAGTTACGATGACATTTTAATATTGGACATGTCAAAGTTATATTCTCCTATGATTCCCCTAAATGCTGATGAAATATTAGAATTTGTCCGAAACAGTTGTTTAGCTGCCCGTGATGTAAGTTTGATTTTATAATATTATACCATTTCCTTTGACGATGACGATAATGATAATTTTAATTCACATCATCTCTTTCAGATTCTTCTAAATGACTGGCTACCCCGTGCTGCTGATATGGTTGATGCAATGAAAAAAACTTGGAAACATTTCATTCCAATGAATAGTCCTTGCAAGGGGAGAGCTGGAATATTTTTCAAATGCATACATTCATTGATGTCCTTACAGTTAAGAGGACTTCTTCAACGAAGTATCGACCATCTGTTTAAAGCTTTAAAGAGCTACAAGGTAATAAATATAATCAATTTCAAAAACGCAGCATCAAACCAAATGACCATAATTATACTTGACATCATCCTTAACTTCTACTTATCTATATATGTACATGATATGTATGTATATGTTATAGGAAGGCAATCACATCGAAGAATATGATATATTTCACCCCAAGCTAAAACGTCGTCCATTTATGACAATTATCGTATCAGTGGTTGGCAAGCATTTTGAGCCAATCCTCGATTTAGAAACACGAAGCACATCAACCATATACAAGATTGACCCATCAGATCCACGATTATTTCAGCCGGAATTAGAAGAGAATGTTATGGTAAGTCGAAGGATATATACACTATATCTACTTATATAGATGACATTGATGACAAGGACGGACCGCGCCCACAATATCTAACCCTTCTTTTTGTTTTTTGTTTTTTTTTCAGTGTTTTGATACATATTTCCCGGCAGATTTTATTCTCAAACATGAAGGGAGAATGTTCGTTTATCCTTACATGCGAGAGTTACCGGGCTTGTTTATTGGTTTCATCAAGAGTATCCTTCGAGTTGGATATGAAATTCCACGTTTGGAATATTTAATGTCACAAGGTAAAATCGCGACAACTGAATTTGGCCTTTAGCCTTAATTTTGAACAATAACGTGAAACAAGATTAAGGTGAATTTCATAAAATCAGTTTTGGTTGTGAGACTATAAAATCCATTTCAAGTTGAAAAACAAAAAATTCAAGATTCTTTCATAAAATAAAAATACCTATATTATTACTATAATAGAAAACGATAAAAGTTGGCCCAGTAAATTCCATAAAAATAAAAAATAAAAATTAAGTGTTAACTTCTAATCCCACCTCAATTTTAGAAACTAATTCAGAATTTTAAAAGAACACTTTGATCTATTTTCTGAAACGAAACTTTAATATTTAAGTCCGCAACATAAAAGCTTATGTGACTATTTTCACTGAGGAAAAAGTATAAGACATACATAAGCGTTTAAGTTGAAAATAAATATTTAATTTTCGTATCAGTAAACAGTGTTCTTATTGATTTGTGTACACTGAATTTAGACTCTATACGTAATTTGAATTTTTCAAAATTTAAATTAAGGTCAAAATTTACAAAATTAAAAAAAAAAAAAAAATAGGAACTCAAATCTCATCTCAGAATTCATGAGTTGGCTCAAATTTTGGAGATGTTCAAAAAACCTGGTTGTCTTAAGTTACGAAAAAAGCGTACTTATCTAAAAGTAGGAACTATAACTAACTTTCTCGTTTACAAATATTTTTTAACAACACGTCATGATTTACACAGTTTTGCTGAACAAAACTAGTAAAAGGTAATTTTTGGTTCCAAATTCAAATCCGTAATCCATTTTCCATCATTGTCACTTTTAGTTTTCCAGATATTCCTGAAAACAACCTTTTTCGCTATTTTTGAAGATCTGAAATAACTCAAAAACAAATATCGATAAAATTAGGCACTATAATCTTCTTCTTCAGAACTCAATTTGAAATTTGCCAATATCTCTTTTAGTATATTTAATTAAAGGATTTCTCAGAGATTTAAAGAGATACTGGAGAGATTTAAATAAATTTTCAAAAAGTAGATTAATACTTTCAGAAATCGTTATAATTTCAGTTTTTTTTATATGGCTTCTGCCTAGCAGAAATTTCTTAAACAAATAGTCACATAGAAATGCACAAAAAAACCACAGATATTCAGATATTCAAATTATGCTTTTGAAATGTCACTTTTCGAATATCTCTAAAACCAAAATCAATTATTGTTAAATAATTCTGAAATTAAACCCGAATGTTTCAGAGAATTATGATTTTTTACCAATTAAAGTTAATATGTTTTCGAAAACGTCATTACGTTCGAAAACCCAAAACGAAATTTATTTGCAAAACTATTTTATTCGATAACGCAGTTTGGTAAAGTCTTATGTTCGATAACATCATTTGCGGCTCAACTCAGCAGTGAAAAATTGAGTTTACGACAAAAATACTGAAAACCGAAAGAGCGTGTTTGTGAACGTCAAATGCGTTTCCAATCCAATCGAATAAAATTGACAAACGTTGATCAAACAAATTTTGGTGCAAGCAGGATGATTGCATATTTAACTATAGCAATATCGTCGTCCGAGAATTGTTTTGTCGTATAAACCATTTGAGCAATTTTGGGAAATCGCATTTTAAGTTTCGCGTTTAAATAAAAAAGAAACGGACTGATGAAGTTTTCTACAATTTTAATAAAATTTTTTGTGGAAAATCTTCTTTTGATTAAGGTATTCCAGATTGTTAAGTCGGTTTTAGTTTTCAATCTATACAGGATTATCTCCAAGATCATTTTGTCGTATACGCCATGAAAATCAGTACTTTGTTCGATCCCCATACACATACGACAAAGTGAACACAAATGCTATAGTTGAATGCAATACCGAACCGAACGAGATTTACGATTTTTTTAAAAACTAGAAGACATTTTACCATCTGGTTTTTAGTGTTTGAATACAAATTGATACGAGAGTTAAATATTAAAATCAAATTTAGTAGAAAATGATGTAAAATTTTGAACAAAATGAGTTTGAAAAAAACTTTCTTCATTTTTTTTTTTAAATTTGAGTTTAAAAATTAATTTTTCCAAAACTATTGCATACAAAAAAATTTAAAAACGGAATTAATGGATGGGTTTTTGGGTTTAAAAAAGGCATAACATGACATTGTAAGTGATGCGGTTGATTTTTAATAATTTTGTTTGTAACTAAAAGGCAGTTAATCCTATATACATACGACAAAACAATATTAAAAAAAAATATCGCGGAAATACATGGATATTTTGTCGTATATGCCAAAATTTGGCGTTTACGACAAAACAAAACTAAGGGATGAGTTATTTTGTGCGGATATACGACAAACGCATACTGATTTTCTCAGTAACGGTAAATGATAGGACAAATCTGATTCCAAAAATTGAAAGAGGACCTTTGAAAACATAGAACTGCATACCCACTTTAAAAAAGTGCATTTTGGCGTTTACGACAAAACAATTCTCGGGCGACGATATCTTCGTTAAAAAAATGACGATCATTTGACGATCAATTTGACGTTGATTTGACGTTTTCGAAAACGGCCTATAGCTTTAATACATAGTTAACTCCTATTTATTTTCTAATTGAAATTAGAATTTATTGGGACTTAGTTCATATGAAAAAGATATTTAAATAATTCTCACTGATAGATTTGACGGAAATTCGTTCGTTGTTAACTCGTTCAAAGTTAACTCTTTTCTGCATTAGTTGGTTCGCCCATAAAACTCTGTCTCTCTGTTTGTCTTTCTGTCTGATGGAGAGGCTAAAACCTAGACAGATCGATTTTTTCTTATTCTTGAGACAAATAGTAAAGTATATCAAAGAGAACGTACTTTTTCATTATCAAAACAATTTTTTCTTTATAATTTACACAATTTGGAAACATTTAATCCCTGGACGGAACACATAATTTCGGAAACCGAATTTTGGCAGACATGGAATTATGACCCCAACCCAACCATTGATTTTTGAACGTTTCCTTAATTTCAACTTATGTTAAAAAATGGCTTAACCTCATGGAAAAATTGATATCAGTTAAGAAATTTCAATTTGTCTTGGAAAAAAACTTGGTACGGCATGGTTTACTATTTCGTCAAAACCAAAAATGTTAGATATAGGTATGTACTTCCTCATACACGATTTTTTTATGATGCTCTACCAATTTTTAGCAGTTGTGGGTTTTTATTTTAAAACATATTCCAAATGAAATGTTATTTTAAAACATATTCCAAATGAAATGCCATTTGAATTAGCTCCGTTTCGAATAATTAAACTTCTTTATTTACTGCTGAAATTCACCTTAATCAAAATATTTCCTATATGTTTTCCCACAGACGAGGATGAATTTGGTTACCTCCATTGCATTCACGAAACACACATCGATATGCTGCGGCTTTATGAAGATGTCCGTGAAATTGTTGAAGCCAATTGGACCGGACCCACTGTCTACCTTTATCCGATATACGATTACTATTTCCCGTTGTTGACAGGCAAAATGTTAACTATCGCCGAGAAGGTTTTCGCGCAGCATAAAATCCCAGATTTACCGGTACGTATATACGTACCTACCTATATCTCCTAGATTATAATGTATAGTTACAGTTATATATACATACATACATAGATACGTATACGTTTTGGAATATTTATTCAGTGGAAACATAGGACTCATGCCGCATCACACATAGAATCTAATTACGATTTATTTGAATTTGATTAAGCCCAGCGATCCGTAGAATTAACATTAAATTGCATTAGGCATGTACCTATACCTACCTACCTATATATGTATATTCATGCAGTGCGGGTCGCGGTTTTGCATATAGCCCTATAATATTCGCGCGCATATCTTTTAATTTGCATTTGTGACACGCTGGGGTTTTATTTAATAAGTTCAATGTGATTATGAGGTCATTGAGGCACGACACACGGGCTACTCTCTATGCTTTCTGTACCTACATACATATATACTTTACTTTCGTGTTGTGATGATGTACGACGGTGGTCGTGATGGTGCAATAATATAATAGCTAGTACATCACCTAGACTTCCATCGCAAGCAAGCAAAAAAGTGTTAATAACGATGACAAATTAATTTTTCATCGTTACAGGCAATTGAAGATTTAATGGGCAAATTAAAGGAGCTCGTCGAGGGTACTTATTTTCTCAAGGATTTCGTATCGTTGAATATGTTTATGTTGGATAATAGACATGTAAATCAGGCTCTGGGGATGCTCGTGCAGGATGTTATTGATTTTATAACAAATTATTTTATGACGTTAAATTTAAACGAAAACAGAAGGTAAGTTGATAATTACTATACATATATATATATATATTTATTTATATCTTTAAGTATCTTGACTTACCTATACTGAATTTATTGATAGTAAAGTATATTGGCGAAAAGAAATGAGGGGGAGCCTTAATTAATCGTAAATAACGATTTAAATTTACTAAAAAAGCAGGCCTACATACTGTACATTGACCTAGAATCTAAAAACAAAGCTATTTTCAGATTTTCTTTAAATTTAGGTCTGGTATTTTAATGTGCACATAATTCGTTCTTTGAGCCGAGAAAAAGTTTTAACACTTATTTTAATCCAGCGAGAACTACAAAACACCTCGCTTAATGGTTTTATGTTTTTCTTTCTTAAAATTTCTTGCAAGTTGATAAAAAGATTATCAATCAATTTGATTTAAATCTGCGTAGGTAAGGGAACTGTGTATTTTTGATGTTTCTGGCAAAGGATTCACGATAATATAACGAAAATTAATTATTTGACAATTTTTGTCATGACTTCCATTTGGGGAAATGGTATAGCAAAATCAAATAATTAGTGTTCAAAAACTATTAAAACAATTTTTTTAAGAAAAATAAAATTATTGTAATGAAAGACGCAAGTGGAGGCCGCCCTACAATCTACATATATTTTACTGTCGGCAATCCTCGTTTTTGCCAAATAAATGAAACTGAGGTATCTACTTTATTTAATTTTTCCAGCAAGCTGAAATGTGACTAAGCGTAAATCCGTAATTCATGAAAAAAAAAATAATCACATGAATTCACTATAATTTCAGCAGATTTGTTTCAAATTTGGTCCAAAGCATTTTTATACAATAAAAATCGCATTTCGGAAATAGGATTTTGAAGTTTTTTTGAGAAAATTGTATTATTTTTTAGTTATACATGTAATTATAGCTTTCTATGCTACCATTTTCTAAAAAAACGATTACGGAAAAATGGTTATAAATGGCACCTCCCATGGAACCATTTTTTTGGTTTTCGACTATCTGCTATTCCGATTTTATTGAAATTTTTTACACAAGAGCTTCTAATAATTTTCGATAATATTTTGGATTTTAAAATTTTTTTCAAAATTATTTGTTTGAAAATTCAATATTTTGGAAATGGGAAGATGATTTTTTTTTTCCAAATTAATTTTTTAATTGAGCTTTAATAATGGTAATCAAATTTCGTACTAATTTGTTTTCTTAAAAATGTTAACAAAATTGTATATACATATACATTTATATGAAAAATTGATTTTAAAAAACCTCTGCAAAGATTTTAAAAATTTTGTCTCATAAATTGAGATTTGCTTAAGAAATCAGATGGTGTAGGGTAGGGCGGGGCTAGTTGGGCCACGGGGCAAGTTGGCTCACGTGAATTACTCAAAAACTGAAAGTACTACAAGAAAATGATCATTTACTAACAAAGCGTGCTCTCTTACCAGCACTTGCCATAACCGTTCCAGTTGCATTGTGCCCTCAGAAGGTAAACCACACACAGATTTTTCTTTTTCGAGGGTAAAAGTTAAAAATGCGGATAAGATAGTGTTTTTATTTTCCTAGTGAAAAATCCAGGCTTAAGGACTGTGGTTAAGTTTTTTTTATAAGTGAATATATTGTATTTTCATATTTTGTGAGTTAAATTGAACAGTTTTGAGTATTTTCATATTTATGACTAAATATTTTTCTCAAACCAGGTGTGGGGTTAGTTGGCCCAGGTGGTTTTTGTTACAAAAATAAAGTTCCAAAAAAGAAGAGGAACGAGATATTTTTGCCTAATGTGGATAGAATCATTCGCTGAAAGATTGGCGGGTGAGGAGTGGATATTTTGTACCATACTTGCAGAAAGTAGGCTCATACAAACTAAACAGTAGCCGGAGATGGGTCCTTCTTCGATGCGTCAATTACAACAGCGATTACGATTCCAAAACTTATTTTAAACCTTAATTTATTTCTATTATATTTATTTTTAAAGTTTTATTTAAAATTTATTTTTTAGTTTGTTTGACCGTTTTAAATAAAATTCCTTATAAAATTTTAGATTTGTTTCCCTTTATGAGACTGTTTTGGCACTTTTCAGGGCCTGGTCCAACTAACCCCACACACTGGGCCAACTTGCCCCGCTATAGGGGCAAGTTGGCCCACTTGCACTTGATCCATTTAAGGTAGCTTTATTCTTCTGCGGTTATGTATTTTCAATTTTTTCAGATTTCATTTTGAAGCCAGAAGTCCATTCTATCTTTTGATACCAGTTCCATAGTTGTACTATGCGAGTAGTTTGATAATTATGAGACTTCAAGTAAAAAGTGGGCCAACTAGCCCCGCTCTACCTTACTTCACGTTGCAACGTGTTGGTGTAAAATCAATTTCAAAGGTTTTTTAATCAATTTTCTTTCTTATAATTACTTATATTGATATTTTTTAACAATTTTCCATACATACATATGTGCAACACGGTATAAGAGTACCATGTCGTTCTCACTTAATACTTCCTTAAACTTTACTCATAACTAATTTTTTTTGTTTAAATAATATGGACAGGGACCTTTTTATTTTTCAGTTTGCAGCTTTGCAATTTTGCTTTTAAAATTTCGTTTCACCAAACGCAAGTTTGCAAATTGAGAAGTTTTGTTACTTTGCAAAGCATTTTTTAGATAATCTTTAATAATACAAGACGATGGACATCGGCTATTATTTTCAAAATGTTGACGAATTTATCAAAAAACATGACGAATTTACCAAAAAACATGAATTGTGTGACCGTGTAATCACCCTTTCGACGGAGTCAGGTCTTACGACACATTGACAAAATGCCCATCTGAACGCGTTGACTGTATCTTAACGTTGACACAACTACATATTTTGGGTCAACGTAGCCTATACGTTGACCTGCATTGCAATTTATAAAAAAAAAAATTGATTTTGTAGAGGTTTAGATGTTTTTTTTTAATCCACCGACATCGCAGCCATCCTTCAATGGAATTGAACATTTTATAGCTTGGCAGATAGGCAACAAACTATATTTTGACGTATATTGAATATTTCAATCCAAATTTCATCCAGAAGTCTTAAAAACAAAAAATGTATCTAATACTATAATACAGAATTTTTAAACGTTTTTAATCTTTTTATCAACATCATAGACATTCTTCAGCGGAATTTGAGACTTTATATAGCTTGACCAATTTAAAATTTTTACGTCGTGTGATCTTTAACGCGAAAAACGGTCAATTTCCGCCTTTGTCAACTCGGAGTCAACACTCGAAATGTTCGAATGTGGTCAAGCCGTGTGATCGTTATGTCAACGCATTGATACGTCAACGCATTTTGCGAAAATACTGAACGACTGGTGTCGTTTGCAAAATACAAACTCAAATGCAAATTTCTATTTAAGATTGGTAAAATATCTACTTTAACTTTTCACTTTTCAAAAATAATCTGCAAAATTGAAAAGTGAAAACTATTTTCATTTTGCAAATTTTGTGAAACACTTCGCACTTTTACTTTGCATAGGAAATAATTTGTTTGCAAAGTGAAAAGTGAGAATTTTTGGGTGAAATAGTCCCCTGCTCTAAACTATTTAGACTTTACAACCACAGTGTGATCGCACATAAGAGCAAGTTCGTGTTACCTAGTCGTACATTTTATGTTACAACTTTGGTTTACTATTTTTGAAAAAATATTTTCGAAATCATTTTATAATAATTATTTTTTGTGAACTTTACGTAACATTATTCGATATTAAAGCAGGTACTCTATTAATGCAAATGCAAAATATTCCACAAAGCTAGTTTAGTGTTGCCATCATCTCAAAACTTCAAAAGCTATGATTATAAACGTAGTCAAATTTGAAATGTTCTTTGAAATATTATACCGCATAACACGAAATTTTGATAGTTTACCCAAAGCAATTTCGTTCTTCCCCTTTTACTAAGAGTATACGTATATACCTAATACCAATAACCCGCAAACCCCAATATTATGTTACAGTATATTATTTGAGTACCTACATATTGTTCACGTGTGATGTTTAATAAGCTTTTCATATAGTCCTGTTATGTAGGAAACTAATTTAAATAACCTTCACACATATATTATAGTCTGCTTGTTAATAATCTGATGAAAGTGTCAAAATGCAAATAATACAATCTCAATCAGAATGCAATTCAATCTTAATTACTCAACAAAGAGATTAATTCCACATGGTATCACCATCTTGCCAAATATAAATCCCCAAAGCATATATGAATAATGAACATAGAACAAGGATATTATTACTATTTGTACTTGGAGTCTATAAATATAATAAGTACTTATATTATAATATATACAGCCTAGCCCGATTAATGTTATTATTCACACCAAATTAGGAAATTAAATTCATATACTAAATTCTGTAATGAGTATCTAAAGGATATAATAATAATTGCATGCATATAACATACACACACACATGCGATTATATATATAAATGACGTACCCTTTGAAATATTGCATATTTGCAGGGCCCTCATTATTCATTGCGATTTCACAGAAATTCCCATTTTAACTATGAAAATCTACTACAATAACTCAAAGGATTTATTCTCATTCCCTCATAGCCAATGGGAATATAAGGGAGTCCCCTCTGTTAGAGAGTTATCCTAAACTCAACTCGATTAAATTTACTTATTCCATAGATATAGACGACTATGAGGACTATGACAACGACCACAACGACCGACGACGACGCACGCGACGGACATCAACGTCGTAGTCGTCGTCGACGAGCGCATCATCATCATCATCCTTAATTGAATCTAAAACTCTCCAAAATTATTAATTTCTAGAATATGCGACGAACTAGAAGAGATGTCCATGAAGGCTGGCGAACGTCCCGAGGAAACTGCCGAAGTGGTCGCATTGCAAAACTACTTAGCCGAGTGCAGGGACGAGAGGATATTCAAAATAAAGGATGACATTAAGGTTGTGTCCAAGCGAGTGCTCTTCCTTCTACAATATACCAATCTGAATAGTAAGTTATGTATTTGTGGCTGGTGGACACAGTGATGCTGTGTTTGCTTGTTATGTATGGTAAGGCAACGAAGGACCTTTATAGAATGATACTTATATACAGAAATTGCATTGCAATTGTCCTGTGTGTGCATAGACTGTACAGAGTCATTAGAAAAGCGCTGAACATGATAACGTTCGTAGTATACCTTTTGGTAGTCCTTATAAATGTTGAATTTTACCACAAGATTTGTTTTAAAACATTTATATTTTATTTTTTTAATAAAAATTTAAGAACTAGATTAATTTGTGCCTCGTTTTGAAAAAGTACGTTACGTTACGTTACGTCGATACAATAAAATATTACGTTACGTTTTAATTGTTTTAGTATTTTTTATGAAACTAAATGTTTACTCAATAATAATAGACATGTTAACTAAATTATTCGAATTGTTTTTCATTTAACTCTGTAATTCATTTGGGTATAAGGAAATATTTATGTATATCATGTTACGTTACATAATGAAAAAGCATTTTTCTTGATAATAAGATGATTAAATTCAAAACATTTCGGCCATACTCTAACTAATTTAAAAATGCTACTGCTATTTAAATTCTAGCCAACATTTGTAAACATTACGTTACGTTAATGATATGTATTGTTACACTACGTGTTTAGCGGTAAACAACTTTTTAAAATCCATGTCTGAAAAAAGAACATTTTAAAAAATTAATTTGTATTTAGTTTTGATACATTAGGTACATTACGTTACGTTTTTCAAGTTATTCTATATGGAAAGGAGTTGTTACTCAATATTTAACAGATAACTGAATTTACCTACATATTTAATTTTTTTCATTTCACTTGTTAGTTCATTTAGATATAAGAAAATATTTATATAAGTCATGTAACGTAACATAATGCAAGAGAAGAATTTTTCTTGAGAGAAAAATGCAAACATTTGGGCCATACTCTAGCCAATTTAAAAATGTGACTGCTAGCAAATCTTTAACCAACGTTATGTTACTTTAATGTAAAGTTTTGCCATATTACGTGTTTAACGTAAAAGAAGTCTTTAAAATCTGTGTCTGAAAAAACTATATTTTAATAAATTCGTTGGCATTTAGTTTTGATACATTAATTACGTTACGTTTTTAAATTTATTTATGGATCTATTCAATATTTAATAGATAAGAAAATTTATCTACTTATTTGTTCTTTTTTCATATTATTTGGTAGTTTATTTATAAGGAAATATATGTACATATATAGGTATCATATGTAACGTAACATAACGTAAAAAACATTTTTTTCAGAAGGAGATGATCAAATGCAAATATTAACCAAAAGAAAAATTGCTTCTGCAATAAATATCTAACTATCTTTTTGAACGTAACGTAACGTGATGTATGTAAATTTTAATTTAATGCTTATTCAACGTAAAATAACCATTTGAAAACTATGTCTGAAAAAAGGCATGTTTTAACGAACAAAAAAAAAACAATTATATTCTTTTATTATTATTATTTTTACAATATTATCTAACGTTTATTTTTGTCCACTGTGTTTACGTACGTAGGTACGCTTTTGGTTTTTTAAGGTATTGAAAAAATAGCTTAGCTTACGTTTTTCTCTGCTGATTTTGTTTAATAAGACAAAGTATTTAGCAAGCAGTTCTATAAAATTTAACGTTATGTATTGTTATCATACGTTACGTTACTTAATGTAAAACCTCGGTATCTCAAATTTACTGCAACATTAAAATATGCAAATGTTTGACAGTCTTTCCAATTTAATTTATCATATATAAAAGTAAGTCAAACGTAACGTAATGTAAAAAAAAACAATTAGCCTTAAGCTTTAAAACTGCGCCACTGGTAAAATTCACTAATCCTTTCTCTAGATTTATAACAGTTTAATTTTCGAAAAAAAAAAAATTAAAATTGTTTGCATCGTTGTGTTGTCTGCTCTTCTAGGTGATGATATCCGGTTGAACACCAGGACGTTCCTTTTGCCATCTGAATTGGAATTAGTGTTGGATTTAAGTGCAGCACGGTTAAATGTCGTCCGGGATAATCTAGAGGTAGCATTGCGGTAGGTTTTCTTTAGTTCAAAAACATTTTTGCATACAATTCAAAACACACACAATTTGTGGTTGATTGTTTCTGTTTATGTTTTTTATTCTTTTTTTTGCAGTGAAAAACGAGCCTTGTTCGAGAAATATATCGCTTCGCAGAAAATTCAAATGGATAGCTTTAGGATGAAGGAAACACATGATATTCTATCGTTGGAAGAATTGCAAGAGAAGGTAGACACCGTGAATGAATTGTATGACACACTAGAGGTAATTTTATGTTTTGTTGTGTTTTGTACATGTTGGGCTCAGAAGTGGGATTATAAATACTTTATGAGAAAATGAGAATTACTTTTCTATTTTCATATAGAAATGCAGCAAAGAAGCCAAGGCGATAAATGTAGAGGAGGGGCTTCTTCAGATAGATGTTTCAGTTTTTCCAAAATTAGCAGATATCATTGAAAAAATGGAACCTATCGAAAAGCTATGGAAGACCGCCTTTGAGTTCGAGAAGAACCACGATATATGGTAAGGGAATAGTAAAAAAAAAAAAAAAACTCTCTAGAAACTTAAATCCTACAGGATGTATGGACCTTTTGAAAACCTTAATGCAGATGTCATCCGTGATGAAGTTGAAAACATGCACAAGGTATACCCTATCTGTCCTCTCCCAACTCTCTCATATTCATCAAAACTTTTTTTAGATCATCCACAAACTAACTCGACAACTATCCAGCAATGCGGTAGCAAAAAGAGCCGCCGAACAAATCCGCGTCAAATTGGACAAATTCAAAGTTTACATTCCGGCACTGGATGCAATATGTCGCCAGGGACTAGAGCCACGTCATTGGGATCTTATTTCGGAAAAACTAGGCAAACCGTGCAATCCATCGTTATACCCATCGTTGAAGGACATGATAGATGTCAACATCATGAGTATCCTTCCTGCATTGGAGGAAGTTGCAAATTCAGCTGGCAAGGAATTTGAGCTGAACAGCCATTTGGTGGCAATGCAACGCGAATGGGAGGACGTCAAATTCGAGGTGATACAGTACCGCGACTCAGATACTCATATCCTGGCCGCACTCGATGACATACAAACTATCCTGGATGATCAAGTGATGAAGTCTCAGGCTATGCGACGTTCGCCATTTATTGTCGCACTTGGCACCAAAGCAGATGATTGGGAGGCAAAACTTGTGGCAATGTTGGACATAATGGATGCATGGACTCAGGTTCAGGCCACTTGGATGTACTTGGAGCCAATTTTTAGCTCCGAAGATATAATGCGACAAATGCCAGTCGAGGGGAGAAACTTCAAATCGGTAAGTGTGAGGAAAATGGAAACCCTACATCAAGCAGGGTGACTTCTTCAAGTGCATATACATATACATATCTATATACATATATTCTCTTATATTATCCCTTTTTATCTATAAGGTGGATAAAATCTGGCGCAAGGTCATGAAGCACACTTACCAACATCCGGGAGTCATTGAGGCAACTGATTATCCAAATCTATTACAAGTTTTCAGAAAAGCACTCGAGGACCTCGAGTGTGTGCAAAAGGGATTAAATACATACTTGGAACAAAAACGTTTGTTCTTTGCAAGATTCTTCTTCCTTTCGAACGATGAACTGCTGGAGATTTTATCAGAGACCAAGGATCCATTGAGGGTGCAACCACATTTGAAAAAGTGCTTCGAAGGGGTAAGGATATACTATATCCGAGTATATGCTTACATAAATATATGTATAAATGGCTATGTGTTTAGTTTATGATGAGAATCCTGTAAATGGCACACAAGGAGCTGAATTAGTTGGATAATGGAATAGTTTCAGATGAGAAAATTGAGTTTTCAGATGAAATAGATTTTTTTTTTGGGTTCATGGGTGGTTTGAGATGTGGGGAAAGGTGAAGGTTTTCTAAAGAAAGGTCAAGGTCAGGGGGAAAGTCGGAGATGCTACTGCTCTACTTCGACTTTGAATGGAATACCAAATAGATCCTAGGATACTTTTTTCAGATACAAATTTAAACTTTCAATATTAAAGACTGGAATGTGAGTTTTCATATAGAAGTGAGCAGTTCTAAAAGTGGGATATGTAATTTAATAACTGCAAATCATTGTAACGATATATTTTATTTAATTGGATACCAATAATGTTTGTATATAACTTGAATTTTAAATTTTTATGTTAAAGGCAATAGATAGTGAGTGCAGGTATGAATAAAACAGGAGCAAATACTCAAAACTTGAATTTTTGTAGGCAGGTATAGGTAAATAAAATTCTCGAAAAGAAGCATATTCTCATAAAACTTGTTCAGTTTTTTTATTAAGCATCTACTCTGACCACTTACTCTATATTTTTAATTAATTAATAAATTGTTTTCAAGATGAAAAATAAAAAAATAATGAAAATGTTATTTTCTAGAAAAATAAAAATAAAATAAAATAAAATAAAAAAAAAATTAAATTAAATTAAATTAAATTAGATAAATAAAATAAAATTAAACAAAATAAAATAAAATAAAATAAAATAAAATAAAATAAAATAAAATAAAATAAAAAAAAATAAAAATAAAATAAATTTTTTTCTATAAAATGTGATTCTATGAAACACTTGTTTTTTTCACAAATAATTATTAAAAATTGAAACAATTATTGAGGTCAACGCGTTTTGTCTTCGTGAGGATATAATCAGGGCACTCAGAGTTATAAAATTGTTATCATATATTTATAGACAAACAAAAAACAAATATTTCATTTAATCATATTTTTAAAAAATAATTACCTACTCCACTAAGTATTAGACCCTCAGTCTATTGATTATATATTTTTTTTTTAGATTGATTGTCTTACCTTTGATGATAATTTGGAAATCACTGCCATGATTTCAGCTGAAGGAGAAGTTGTAAAATTGACTCGAAAAATTAATCCTCAATTAGCTAATGTAAGAGTGTTTGCTTGTGACTTATAGAAACAAATTAAAATACATTTACAATCATTGTTCCATTATTTTTATTCAAAAACTATAACAACTATATAATAGGGCCTCGTTGAAATTTGGCTTAAAGAAGTTGAAACTGTTATGCTTGATAGTGTACAAGAACAAATGAAATCAGCATGGGATGATTATTATCAAGTTGAGCGAAAATCTTGGGTCACTGCTTGGCCGGGTCAAGTTGTTCAAGGAATTTCATGTTTAGCATGGACTTATGAGGTAATATATGAATTTAACTTTTGTTTAACTTATTGTTCAGTTTTAAATGAAATTCAAGGTAGAAGAGGCTATCGAGGCGGGTGATATTCAAGGATATTTGACCAAAAGCAATACTCAAATAGGAGATTTGGTTCGTTTAGTGCGAACAGAACTTACAACTGGTGCTCGAATAACTATAGAAGCATTGATTGTTTTAGATGTTCATGGTTAGTATGATAATTTCCATATCAAATGCTTTATAAAAAAAGGAAACAAAATAAAATGACTAACTTAAATGCAAGTATATAAAAATATATTTTTTCCTTTTTTTTGTTGAAGGAATGTACTTCTCGCTGGGCTAATTACTTTAAACTAAATTATTAGATTCGCAAATGAATTTATAGAAATTTTAAGAAATCCGCATTTCTTTCAAAATTTAACTATAGTTAAATTCATAAAATTGCTCTTATTTTACCGCCAAAAGCGTTTTTAAAAATATTTCCGTATAGATTAATCGGTTGTTTTCGTATAATTTAAACATAATTATCTCTATTAATAAACTCAAATCAAACACGAATAATTTTGTACCAGTAAAGGAAATGCTAAATCTTATCAATATAAAACAAACAAAGATCTTTTTTTTGATAACTCATATTTAGTTCTTTTTATAATATTTAGTTTTATTTTATTTTTTTTAATTTATTTTATTTTATTTTATATTATTAATAATTTAGTAATAATAATTATTTCTTTTTCAGCTCGAGATGTAGTCAAATACATGATTGACCAGAATGTTACCGCGGTTACCGAATTCGATTGGATTTCACAACTACGTTATTTTTGGAAAGTTGACAGTAAGTGAACTAGTGGCTACTTAAACTTGAATGTTTGAAAGCATAATTTAATTATGACTTATTTGTCATTTTGGTAAATAAAATTATACCAAAAACATAAAAAAAATATTGTTGGCATCTACATTCTACAGTCGGTGTCATAATTATTTGTTCAGCACAATGTTATTATGAAACTATGCAAGCACCTTACCTTCTATTTTTAAATCATTTTTTCCTCATCTTTTAAAGTTTACTTTGGTTAAAAAAAAGGAATTAAAATTTCCCCTAATTTTTTTTTTAATTAAATGTAAACTTCAAATTAAATGATACCGAGTTGAAATTAATTTTTAAATAAACATAGTTTTTTTCACTTCTGGATAAGTATTTTGTGTGAGAATAGAGTTTTACGAACAAATGTGACATCGAATGTAGAATTTAAATTATATATTTAAATGTAAATCTGTTTCTCGTTATTTTCATACATTTATAGATAAAGTGGAATATGTTGCTGTGAGTATGGTTGTAACTGAGGTAAAATATGGAATGGAATATCTGGGGAATATATCTCGTTTGGTTGTTACACCACTTACCGACCGATGCTTCAGGTAAATACATACATATTTAATATAATAAAGAAGCGTTATTATTATTTTGCTAAATTTTTCTTTTGAAGGACATTAATGGGTGCACTGAAATTATGCTTAGGTGGTGCACCTGAAGGACCAGCCGGTACAGGCAAAACAGAAACATGCAAAGATTTGGCTAAGTCTGTAGCTAAGAAATGTGTTGTTTTTAATTGTTCCGATGGATTAGACTATAAGGCTCTTGGAAAGTTCTTTAAGGTAAGTTTTGAGAATGCCTTTTATAAATGAAAAAAGTTCAAATTCTATTTATAATTTAAAATTAAAACAAAAATCACAATTTGTTGTCTTCAAGAAATGACGCAGCTATGTGCTCAAATTGTTGGTCTTTCTATAAGCATTATAAGAACACTTTTTCTTCTCAACCTCGGTATGATTTGGGATTTCCTAAAATTAAAAAGTTTGTCAGTTTATCAAAATCTGTAAAAAGTTATTTTCAAAATGCTAAAACTCCATCCTAAAAAACTTAGATACGAGAATATCAAATGCATTCAAAAGCCAAGTCATTTTAAATCAAATCAAGTGTATTTTCATATTTCGAGCTTATCTATTTTACTAAAATTCGGTTTAATGGCGATACCTGTACCTGAGTTTTCTGATAGTCTTATATCTGTATCCATCATCAGCAAGAACAGCTGATTCAGGTGCTGGAGCAACTTCATCAACTGGGGCAGCTACTTCGACAGGTGCTTCTCCGGCAACTGGGGGCAAGTATTCGTTGTTGATTTCGTTGACATCACGACGACGCCTGAGACGGTATCTCTTCACGGTCCTGTAACGGTATCCATCATCAGCAAGAACAGCTGATTCAGGTGCTGGAGCAACTTCATCAACTGGGGCAGCTACTTCGACAGGTGCTTCTTCGGCAACTGGGGGCAAGTATTCGTTGTTGATTTCGTTGACATCACGACGACGCCTCAGACGGTATCTCTTCACGGTTCTGTAACGGTATCCATCATCAGCAAGAACAGCTGTTTCAGGTGCTGGAGCAACTTCATCAACTGGGGCAGCTACTTCGACAGGTGCTTCTCCAGCAACTGGGGGCAAGTATTCGTTGTTGATTTCGTTGACATCACGACGACGCCTCAGACGGTATCTCTTCACGGTTCTGTAACGGTATCCATCATCAGCAAGAACAGCTGATTCAGGTGCTGGAGCAACTTCATCAACTGGGGCAGCTACTTCGACAGGTGCTTCTCCGGCAACTGGGGGCAAGTATTCATTGTTGATTTCGTTGACATCACGACGACGCCTCAAACGGTATCTCTTCACGGTTCTGTAACGGTATCCATCATCAGCAAGAACAGCTGATTCAGGTGCTGGAGCAACTTCATCAACTGGGGCAGCTACTTCGACAGGTGCTTCTCCGGCAACTGGGGGCAAGTATTCATTGTTGATTTCGTTGACATCACGACGACGCCTCAAACGGTATCTCTTCACGGTTCTGTAACGGTATCCATCATCAGCAAGAACAGCTGATTCAGGTGCTGGAGCAACTTCATCAACTGGGGCAGCTACTTCGACAGGTGCTTCTCCGGCAACTGGGGGCAAGTATTCATTGTTGATTTCGTTGACATCACGACGACGCCTCAAACGATATCTCTTCACGGTTCTGTAACGGTATCCATCATCAGCAAGAACAGCTGATTCAGGTGCTGGAGCAACTTCATCAACTGGGGCAGCTACTTCGACAGGTGCTTCTCCGGCAACTGGGGGCAAGTATTCATTGTTGATTTCGTTGACATCACGACGACGCCTCAGACGGTATCTCTTCACAGTTCTGTAACGGTATCCATCATCAGCAAGAACAGCTGATTCAGGTGCTAGAGCAACTTCATCAACTGGGGCATCTACTTCGACAGGTGCTTCTCCGGCAACTGGGGGCAAGTATTCATTGTTGATTTCGTTGACATCACGACGACGCCTCAAACGGTACCTCTTTACGGTTCTGTAACGGTATCCATCATCAGCAAGAACAGCTGATTCAGGTGCTGGAGCAACTTCAGCAACTGGGGCAGCTACTTCGACAGGTGCTTCACCAGCAACTGGGGGCAAGTATTCGTTGTTGATTTCGTTGATATCACGACGACGCCTCAAACGGTACCTCTTCACAGTTCTGTAACGGTATCCATCATCAGCAAGAACAGCAGATTCAGGTGCTGGAGCAATTTCAGCAACTGGGGCAGCCACTTCGACGGGTTCTTCTCCTGCAACTGGGGGCAAGTATTCGTTGTTGATTTCGTTGACATCACGGCGATGCCTCAAACGCAATTTCTTTACAGTCTTATAACGGTATCCATCATCGGCCAAAATTGTTGGCTCCTGATCAATAAAAGCTCCAGTTGGTGGCAAATACTCAGCAATTGGTGCAGCTACCTCCTGTAATGGTGGCAAATATTCATTTGGAACTACTCCTGCTGCTGCTAAGGCTAGCACAGCAAATCCTACTACGAAGAATTTCTGAAAGTTACAAAAGAATATTATTGTCCTTCCTATGATTTTTTAATCTTGCGACTTTGAACTTACCATAATTCTTAGATTCTCTATCCAAGGATGATGAAAATTGAATGATACTTCTGTACAGAATCAGTTCAGTATTTATACCAATCTATTTAGCAAATAAATTAACATTATTTAATCAATCTAAATGATACCAATTTTATTTCATCAGAATGTAACATTCTAAAAATATAAAAGCTCAACACCTCCAAATTTAGCATTTCAAAATTCCGATAGTACTTTTTTTCCGACTGGAGTTGAAGTCTCAAGTGATCCAATAGTTTCCAATTGTGAATTCCTCTTTTTTTTTGCTATGTTCAATGTCTTGAGAATATAAATAGTTAAAACAATCGAATTTATGAATAAATAATCATACTATTTCAAGTGGATCCTCTCGACTTCTTTGAGAGTTTAATTGTTTTGTTTTTTTTATTGTTTTGTTTCTTTATTCGCGCTTATCTTAAGCAATCACCATAAATGTTTATAGAGTTAAAATTAATTAATTCAGCTTAAGAGGATTATCCATGTTTAAGTTTTGTTATATAGAATACGAATTACGCATCAGGCCCATTTTAAGGGAGTAATATGGTTTTTTTTTCGATTTAATTCGTCTCTTATGTTTATTTTATTCAGTTTAACTATTATTTATATTAAATTGAATTGTGTATATTAGTTTAATGAGATTCAATTATTACATTAAGAAATTTACATTTTACAAAAAAAAAATAACCTTGTCACAATTGATTCTTTGGGTTGTTTAGAATTACTTTTATTTTGAGATTAAGAATTAAAACTACAACGACTAATATATTTAAATTATCTTTTCTAAATTCTCATAATTATGTGTTTAACCAATAGAAGGGGAAGTATAATTTAATTTTAAATTAATGAGACGCAAAATCGCAGACAAACTGGCGTTATATACCTACATGTTTTAATTATTGCTTGCCATAGGCCGTAGGTTTTTTTTTTATTTCTGAATGCGCTTAGGGCCAAAAAACTGATATGTAAATGAAACTAGTTACCGCCAGCTATTATGGTTTTTAATTTGGATTTTAAATTCTATCGGATGATGATGATGATATTATATTATTTTACATAAGCAAGTTTGGAATAAATTAAGCATTGGCTTGGCAGCAGGTGTGTGAGTGATATTTTTTTTAATGCTTTCTTCAAAATTAATTATACCCTCCTGATATGTAAATATAACTATGCCAAAATATTGATTATAAAATAACATAAACAAAAAATGGATTAATTTTGAATTTTTGAATGATATTTTATTTTTACATACCTAAAAGTGTTTACAACAAATATTGATATATTTTTAGCAATTTCAAAGGGAATATGTTTTATTTTAGTTTTTAAATAAAGGGAAAAAAATAATTTAGCAAATATTAATAAATTTTTCAAATGTATACTGTTGCAAATTTATAAATTAAAAATAAATTAATAAGAAACTATTTTAATCATTTATAAATTAAATCATTCATGAATGCTCATTGAACACGGTCAATGCGTTGACGGCCGCGTTGACATGAATTTTGGGGTCAACGAATTCACTGTTTTGTGTGACCGTGTATCTTCCTGTCAACGCAATTAGGATACATTGACAGAAAGCTCGATTGTACCTATTTCAAAGATGATACAGCAGGATATTATTTTAGCTGGTCAACGTAGCCTGCGTTGACTTTATCTCAATTTCAAAAATTTCTGATTTTGTACAGGTTTTTTTTATTCTTCGATGAAATTGGACAGTTTGCAGCTTGACAGATAGGCATAAAAATTATATTTTGACGCTTATTGAATATTTCGATCAAAATGTCACCCAAAAACTTTTTTTCGAAACTAAAATTTTTAAGGCGTTTTTTTAACTATCAACATCGTACGCACCCTTCACTGAATTTGACATTTTATAGCTTCGCTCATTTAATATTTTAACGTCATGTGATCGTCAACTCGAAAAACTGTTGATTTTTACTCTGGTCAACTTGGCATAAACGCTCAAAGTTTTCGAATGTGGTGAAGTCATTTTATCGTCAACCCGTCGACACCTAAGTATAAAAAATGCTTCACACAGATAACACGTCAACGCATTTTGAGAAACATTGACCGAATGCTGTCACCCGTGTGATCGAACTCGAGACTTTGAACTTGACATAAAGATGATAGCGAAATTGAAAAAAGTGGTTCTCGAAATTCTATCCGTCTGTCTGTCTGTTTGTCCTGTCCTGTCTTTTCGGCTGCAGCCTAAACGAGTGGGTCAATTTTCTTTAAACTTTATACCTAGCGTTCATTCCACCGACACTTTTTTTCAGGAAAAATAACGGTACCTGCCGTACAATTTTTTTTTACCAAAAAATGAAAATGTCATTTTTTCAAAAACATACCTTCAGCTTAAAAAAAAAATTCAATAATTTTTTTGCTGAAAAGCTACCATTAAAAAAAATTCCAAAAATGTTTATAAATTGTAAATTTGAACCTTGGCTTTCTGTTTCCTCAAAAACGTTTCAACTGATTATGATCAATTTTATGAAGAAAACTCAAAAAGTTTTAAAAAAATTTTACTATATCTACCAAAATTTTCAATTTTTTTTTTTTTATTTAAAAAATAAAGTTTCATAATTTTTTTTTTGAGAACTTAATAATTCGAAGATGACAGTCGATTTTTGTTTAACTTTGCACTCAGCAGTTTTCTTAAATTATCAAGCAGATTTTAAATAAAAAATATTCTTATATTTAACTAAAAATAGCTGCACCTATCCATACAAGTGTTTTCGATTGGGTCATACGATCTAACATATTATTTAAAAAAAGGTGTATCTATAAATTTAAAATGGTATTTGTCATAGAACCAATTATTTAGTCTTCGACTATCTCATTATCTGTAAAACCAATTTTAATTAAATTTTTTACACAAGAGCGTTTAAAAAGTTTGAAAAATTGCAAATCAAAATTTTCAATAAAACAAATTTTAGATCAAAAAAAAAAAAAAATTAAAATAATTTTTCAAAAATTCGATATTTCGAAAATGGGTTGATAATTTGTTTTCAAAATTAATTTTTTAATTTTGCATTAATAAATTCTACAAAATTTTCTAAAATTTTTAGCAAAATTTTATATATACATACAAAATTATAAAAAAAAACGGCCCAACGATTTTTAATATTGTTTTTCTCATAAATAAAGATTAACTAAAGAAATCAGATGGTGTCCATCAGGTTGGTGTCAAGCAATTTCAGAAGTGCCCTTTGCCCTTGAAATAACAATTTATTTTGTGTGTTTGCTCAGGATTTGTTTCTTTATTTCATTCATTAGCTAATCGATCTATTTTTAAATTTGCTTTTTCAAAATAAAAATTCACAAGATTCCAATCATACATAATATTTTCAGACGGCATTCATTAAAGTATTATAATTCAAGGTTATTTAAGGTTAATGCCTCACCAAGCCACACTTTCAGAATAACATAATCGAATTAATAGATGATTTAACCATTAAACACTCAGTTTAAAAAAATCTGAGTCACATAATGTTTTTTTTTTTTAGAGTTTTTTGTCCAAGACTACCAAACATTCATTGAACACGATTTCGGAATGTTTGCCCCATATCGTCATCACAAACAAGAAATCAAAAAAAAAAATAAAAACATTTTGGAACATCATATCGGTATTATAATCGGTTGTGAAGACAATTTTACTTCCGGAACAAATTGTTGTCTATTTATCTTAAACCAAATATGGATAAGCTTGAATAAATTAATTTAGATTCTCATAAATATTCATTGATTTTTTTTGTGTTATGGTAGAAAAATCTTAAGTTCGTTTAAGTAGAGACTGTTCTTGATTAAAATCATTTATACTGCTTTGACGAAGATTCTCAAGAAATTGCATTGGAAGCAATTAAAGAGATCTTCAGACAGTAACCTTGTCAATGGTTACCTATAGTCAAATTGACTCATCTGGGAGATAAAATTTGCCAGTTGATATACTCTTGAAATCATTCAAGAGATAGTTATTCCATAATTAATTAATTCTAGTTGTACCATAATGTTAAAGAATTAATTAATTATATAAATAAGAAATAATTCAACAAAATGGTATCATTACCTCGAGATCTTTTATGAATAGAAAATCTTAGCACTATGGTGAGTCAGTGAAACTTCGCGTTGTTAAATCATTATTAAAGGACAACAAAATAACTTCTGTATTTTCAGAGATACTTCATTTTAGGATTTTCTGTACTAGCCTTAACAGCTGCAGGAGTAGTTCCAAATGAATATTTGCCACCATTACAGGAAGTAACTGCACCAATTGCTGAATATTTGCCACCAACTGGAGCTTTTATTGATCAAGAGCCAACAATTTTAGCCGATGATGGTTACCGTTACAAAACTGTTAAGAAATTGCGTTTGAGGCATCGCCGGGATGTGAACGAAATCAACAACGAATACTTGCCCCCAGTTGCTGGAGAAGCACCTGTCGAAGTAGCTGCCTCAGTTGCTGAAGTTGCTCCAGCACCTGAATCAGCTGTTCTTGCTGATGATGGATACCGTTACAGAACTGTGAAGAGGTACCGTTTGAGGCGTCGTCGTGATGTCAACGAAATCAACAACGAATACTTGCCCCCAGTAGCTGGAGAAGAACCCGTCGAAGTAGCTGCCCCAGTTGATGAAGTTGCTCCAGTACCTGAATCAGCTGTTCTTGCTGATGATGGATACCGTTACAGAACCGTGAAAAGATACCGTCTGAGGCGTCGTCGTGATGTCAACGAAATCAACAACGAATACTTGCCCCCAGTTGCTGGAGAAGTACCTGTCGAAGTAGCTGCCTCAGTTGCTGAAATTGCTCTAGCACCTGAATCAGCTATTCTTGCTGATGATGGATACCGTTACAGAACCGTGAAGAGATACCGTCTGAGGCGTCGTCGTGATGTCAACGAAATCAACAACGAATACTTGCCCCCAGTTGCTGGAGAAGCACCTGTCGAAGTAGCTGCCTCAGTTGCTGAAGTTGCTCCAGCACCTGAATCAGCTGCTCTTGCTGATGATGGATACCGTTACAGAACTGTGAAGAGGTACCGTTTGAGGCGTCGTCGTGATGTCAACGAAATCAACAACGAATACTTGCCCCCAGTTGCTGGAGAAGCACCTGTCGAAGTAGCTGCCTCAGTTGCTGAAGTTGCTCCAGCACCTGAATCAGCTGCTCTTGCTGATGATGGATACCGTTACAGAACTGTGAAGAGGTACCGTTTGAGGCGTCGTCGTGATGTCAACGAAATCAACAACGAATACTTGCCCCCAGTTGCTGGAGAAGCACCTGTCGAAGTAGCTGCCTCAGTTGCTGAAGTTGCTCCAGCACCTGAATCAGCTGTTCTTGCTGATGATGGATACCGTTACAGAACCGTGAAGAGATATCGTCTGAGGCGTCGTCGTGATGTCAACGAAATCAACAACGAATACTTGCCCCCAGTTGTGGAACAACCTGCTGTGGAAGAAGTTGTTCCAGTTGAAGAAAGTGCTGTACTTGCAAATGATGGTTATAGGTACAAAACTGTTAAGAAGTTGAGGTATCGTTACCGTCATTAGATGTGAATACGATATGTTCTTTATTAAAATATTATAAATAGTACAAAATAAAAATCGAATTAAAAAATATAAAATTCAAAAATATAACTTGACTTTTATTCTAGGATTGATTTTATTGCTTTATTGAATTATAATGGAGGGACTTTGCTTATTCTTGAAAATAGTATAGGTTACCAGTGATGTCAGATTTTGGGAGCAGGTTTTCCCACAATGACACTCAATAATTACCTTTTTTCCCCATGCCTTTGAGATAAATAACCCACAGTTCTCGCATGACAAAATAATTTTAAAAAAAATTACATATTTCATTGGTAAAAAAACAAATAGGCATTACGTATTGGTAAGAAAATATTAACTTTTAACGAATTTATATTAAATGCACGAGTTAAATATATTAAAAAAAAGACAAAAATAAAAACAGAAATAAAACGAACAACAGAAATTAACCCAATAAAAATCAAATAAAATTATATGCGAAAAAATAGTGGAGACTTCTCCAAATATTTTACTAAAATTATTACTTTCGCTTATCAAATTGCAATGTAGCAGAACCTAATTCTTTTCCCCTTTAAACTTATTTTATACGTGAAATTCACACAAAAGGGATAATTCCCAAGATCTGGCATCGCTGTTGGTTGTACCTTTTCACGAAATGGACATCGTCGGACTATCATGTCAGATGGTTCTGGTTGTATTGGATCAAATCCTAGCATAATATCCCATCGGAAATAAAATAAAATCAGGGGCACGCGAGGCAATTTAATGACAAATCTTCTAAGAGTATATTCTCCCATTATACAAAGTGTCTCTTTGCCATTTGAATGAAGCATAAAATTTTTGCTTCTGATCAACAAATATTTGTGACTTGAGAGCGTAATTAACTCGGTCCTGGTTTTCCACAGTCTGTAACAACACTTATTTCTTTGTTTATTGAGCAAAATTGATAAATACAGACTTTTGTAACTTTTCTTTATATCCTTAAAGCAACATTTTTAAAAATGGCTTTTGATTGAGGAACTCGTACAAACTCAAAGTCAAAAATTGCTTAGCAATCTTCAAATGTCATATTGGTAAAATTATTATGACGTGAAAGGTGTAGGAAAATTTTAACCCAATATTACAGGGTAAACTTTCCGGAGCTTATATTACTTTAAACACGTCAACATTGAAATATATACACATACATACAATATACATATGTATGCGTCAACAAAAAACATAGTTTAAAACAACATCACTCCCAAAATATTGCCAGCACAAAAGGCAAAAGGAGATGGCACTACAAGAACTCTGAACTCACTTCATTTTCACTTCAACGAAAAAATTATTTTAATTACTTTTTTCAAATTATTATTTATTATATGTTTTAAACCTATCACAAAGCTTTGATTTTCAATGACGTCTCAGACGGAAACGCTTGACGGTCTTGTAACGGTAACCATCATCAGCCAAGATGGTTGGAAGAGCTTGCTGGAGTTCGGGAGCAGCGAATTGGACTGCTTCTTGTGGAGGCAAGTATTCGTTGGATGGGAGCTCGTTGACATCACGACGATGCCTCAAACGGAAACGCTTGACGGTCTTGTAACGGTAACCATCATCAGCCAAGATGGTTGGGAGTTCTTGCTGAAGTTCGGGAGCAACGAATTGGGATACTTCTTGTGGAGGCAAGTATTCATTGGACGGCAGTTCATTGACATCACGACGATGTCTCAAACGGAAACGCTTGACGGTCTTGTAACGGTAACCATCATCACCCAAGACGGTTTCGATCTCTGGCTGGATTTCTGGGACTACTTCTTGTGGAGGCAAGTATTCGTTGGATGGAAGCTCGTTGACATCACGACGATGCCTCAAACGGAAACGCTTGACGGTCTTGTAACGGTATCCATCATCACCCAAAACGGTTTCAATCTCTGGCTGGATTTCTGGGACTACTTCTTGTGGAGGCAAGTATTCGTTGGATGGGAGCTCGTTGACATCACGACGATGCCTAAAACGGAAACGCTTGACAGTCTTGTAACGGTAACCATCATCGGCAAGGATGGTGGGTTCCTCTGGAGCGATAGCTACTGGAGCAGCTACAGGTGGCAAGTATTCGTTTGAAGGAATCACAGCTTCCTGAACTGGGGGCAGGTATTCAGTTGTAACAGCAGCTGCTGCAGCTGTGGCAATTACAGCGAATAGTACCACAAACAATTTCTAGAAAACGAGATAAATTAATACATAAATATTGACTTCCAAAGAAAATCTATTAATATTTGAAACTTAAGAATCTTTAACTAACCATTCTTATGCTTCTTCTAAGATGATTCGTGAGTTGTGAAAGAAGTTAAGTGAATGATGATATTTCTCATTAATTTTGTCTATTTATATGAAAATCGCTTGTCTATAGATCAGTTGAATGATCTAAATGCTGAACACCTTTCACACTACATATTAAGTGAATTAATTGTTTGTGTGATTGATAACACTGCTGAGTCTTCTCAATTGCTTTGTATCTTAAAATTTGCATAAAACAACCTACATAAAATTATGACTACTCAAATTTGCATCAATTATCATTTTTTCAATTTTCAATTAAAAGTATTCAACAGATAATTGGAATGTTTTCGGATTTTGATTTTGTACCCAATATTTTTTTTGATGCAATAAACAATAAATTGTTTGATGTTTACCGCTTTGTTTTTCATAAAATTTGCTACGTTTACTTGCTATAAGCTTAAGTGAACTTGAACAGCACTTCGAACTTTTGTCAACCTATGTACAACAACCAAATGAGTCTATAAATGTGATATCCTCATCAGAGTTATCGTAAATACCATCCTGGCATGGCGATTTTAATCTGCATGCATTGGTACAAAATTTGGTGTGGCTGAATTTACTTATCCTTTCAAATGAGGGTGAAAAATCAGCACAGCAAATTTTTTAATCATTGCAGCAATACGCAAACGCATAATTTAGGGGGAGAAAAGTATTTTATTTATAGATTTTTTTTTCCGAACAAAAATATCACCCAACATTAGATTTGGGCTATTTAAAGCCCAATTACGATTGAACTATCATACGTAATTTATTGCCTGCAATTTTGAACAAATATAGCCCAATTTCTGATAAAAAGCCCAATCTGGCGATTCTGATATCGAGTTAAAATAAGTTTTGTCCCACTCGGTATCAGTCTAAGTCGCCTTTCAAACGAGGAAACAAGTTGTTGGAGATTTTTTTGACGTTTTCTTTTGATTTTCCATATCCACTCCTCCTACCCTTAAAACTTAAAGTTGCTGGGAACTGATCAGTTTCCTCTTGTAAGAGTTGGTTCGATGACTTTTAAAACCCTGCAAAGAACGATGCATGTGTGTTGGTATTTTTTTTTTACAAATACATATGTTGCTTTTTTTAAGCTTAGCGTGATATGTTTTCCATTCGTTTGTGTTGAGAAACAAAACTAAATACATAATATTATATTGATGCTTTTCCTTTTTCTGCTACTTCAACCCAGTGTTGCCGAATCTCATGATTTATCATGCTTTTTCACCCTCATCTCATGTAATCATGAATTCGTTGAAAATCTCATGATTTTTTCTTAAAAAACAAAACAAGAAATTAAATAATTTTTTAGACTTACATATTTACTTATAATTTTAACACAAACAAATGGAATATTCTTAAATGACAAAGTAGTAAACGACATGCATAATGTATGTTAGAAAAATTAAACTGGCCGATGAAGTTAGCTGAAACTTTTCCGATTCCACATTGTTCAGCCAATACGGGACGAATTTTTTTCAAAGATTACGCTTCTCAAAACTAAACTAAGAAATCGACTTGAAGTCTATTCAATCGTAATAATAAGGCTTTTCATTCAAATGACCTTGAGAAAAATTTTGATTTGTTTTGAATCAGCTTTATTGTGCTTTTCACCCGAACAACATTCCATCCGGAAAGATTGAAATTTCACTTTTCGCTTATTGTGAGTTTCACCCCAAATGTAATGCCATTGACAGTCTAAATTTTCACAAATTTTTAGTAGGCGAACGAAATTTCGTTCGGGCGGAACTCAAAAAAGCTTTTATAATTCCGGGAGAACAAAAAATTTTAAGGTGAAATATTTTTCGGGTAAAACTCACAATAAGGCTGAATATAAAGTTACTAAATCTATGATATGATTTTTTTTGAAATCTCATGAAAATTTCTTTCGCAAAAGAACCTTGCCTACCTAATCAAAATGCATTTTATTGAAAAAAATCGTTTCTCTTTACAATCATTTTTAGCTCTTAAAAGAACTTTTTTAAGCTATAAATCGTTTCAGCAGCATTCTTAGCTTATTGGTAGAGAATTGCTGGATCTATTTTCCACTAATACACTGTAGTGCGTCGGCACCAAAATGAACATTTCCCAGAATTATATCTAGGTATAACTTAAAATGCCTTTTTAGTGTTTTGTCATTTGTTCAAAATATTTTCAAAAAAATCAATATTTTTTCTCTGAAAATTCATAAAAAACGCTTAAAATGTTATTTAAGCGTAAACAAATTTTGTATACATTCAGGCATTTTGCCGATCTTAAAAAAAAATCCAGGTTAAAATGCGTTTTATTGAAATTTTTGCCCATTTCTTCTGATTGGCTAAGAATAATTGAAAAATATTTCAATAAAATTAAATTTAAATACTTTGTAAAAAAATATTAATTTAGAAATACGGAATCAGCGATGCCAGATCGTGGTATTTTTCGAACCTCATAGTACAAAAAAGGGATTATATTATTAAATAAAGAAAAAAAATGTTTTCAACGTTGATCAAATAAAACATTTTTATGTCTAGAAAGAACTCATTCTAAATAATATCAATGCGTTCATTTTCATTTTGCATTTGCCTACATTAGCCTTTAGCTTTAAATTTTTTTTCTGTAAAATGTTCAAATTTTTGCAAAAACTGAATTACATAATAGTTCTATTCATTGCTGCATAGCCAGCGCAGCACAAGTCTAAATAAAACGATTACTCACTCTCTACGTGCATTTCAATGATTCAAAGTTCTATCGCCAGCACAGCCATCTTTTTTTTATGGACTTTTTTTTTCACCAGAAATCAAATTGTTTTTGTTTGACAAGGGAAATTTTGCTGCGCTGGCTATGCAGCAATGAATAAAACACACCTAATGAAATACATGGGTGTGTTTTTTTAAATAATTTTTCGCGGGATAATTGTGGGATATTTATAACAAAAGCGGTGGGAAAAAAGGGAATTTTTGCACTGTGGAATAAACCTGTAACAAAAGTCTGGCATCTCTGGAGCGAATCCAGAAATACTTCAGGGGCCGAATTACGGCATTAGTGACTTAACGACACGAGAGGGAAATTTCAAACGAAATATCGAATATCATCGATATTTTGTATGAAATTTCCCTCCCGTGTCGTTCAGTCACTGATGCCGTAATTCGGCCCCAGGCTTCAAGAAAAGAGAGTAGAGAGCCACTCTCAATAAGCGTTGCCAATCAGATTTTTTGTATTCTTATTTTGTGTGCAATCTGATGGTGAGTTAAGGATAACGAAAATTAACGAAATATCCTCGCGGTGGAAAATAGACTAGTCTCTCCTTAATGTTTTTTGAAGCTCCTCTTTTGAGGGTCCTCGGACACATTAATCCAAAAATCTCTAGGGATGTTTATTTAAGAAACCATAAATGTAAAGCAACCTTTTAAATCAAACCGTTTAACTTATGATGACTGAATAGATAGAAAAAACTTAAAAGAATCTACCTAATGACACCATTAGTTTTAAAGCATTGAAGTCGATTAGATTCTAAATTAATTTAATTAATTAATTTCAGAAAACGTTTTTAGTTTTGAGCTATGAATTAATAAGACGTTATTTCAGATTCAATAATGTTTCTTTTTTTTATTTAATCATTTACTCTTCTTCAACTCAAGCTTATTATATTATCACAAAGCCATCGAACTTAATGACGTCTCAAACGGAAACGCTTGACGGTCTTGTAACGGTATCCATCATCACCCAAGACGGTTTCGATCTCTGGCTGGATTTCTGAGACTAATTCTTGTGGAGGCAAGTATTCGTTGGACGGGAGCTCGTTGACATCACGACGATGCCTCAAACGGAAACGCTTGACGGTCTTGTAACGGTATCCATCATCACCCAAGACGGTTTCGATCTCTGGCTGGATTTCTGAGACTAATTCTTGTGGAGGCAAGTATTCGTTGGACGGGAGCTCGTTGACATCACGACGATGCCTCAAACGGAAACGCTTGACGGTCTTGTAACGGTATCCATCATCACCCAAGACGGTTTCGATCTCTGGCTGGATTTCTGAGACTAATTCTTGTGGAGGCAAGTATTCGTTGGACGGGAGCTCGTTGACATCACGACGATGCCTCAAACGGAAACGCTTGACGGTCTTGTAACGGTATCCATCATCACCCAAGACGGTTTCGATATCTGGCTGGATTTCTGAGACTAATTCTTGTGGAGGCAAGTATTCGTTGGACGGGAGCTCGTTAACATCACGACGATGCCTCAAACGGAAACGCTTGACGGTCTTGTAACGGTATCCATCATCACCCAAGACGGTTTCGATCTCTGGCTGGATTTCTGAGACTAATTCTTGTGGAGGCAAGTATTCGTTGGACGGGAGCTCGTTGACATCACGACGATGCCTCAAACGGAAACGCTTGACGGTCTTGTAACGGTATCCATCATCACCCAAAACGGTTTCGATCTCTGGCTGGATTTCTGGGACTACTTCTTGTGGAGGCAAGTATTCGTTGGATGGGAGCTCGTTGACATCACGACGATGCCTCAAACGGAAACGCTTGACAGTCTTGTAACGGTAACCATCATCGGCAAGGATGGTGGGTTCCTCAGGAGCAATAGCTACTGGAGCAGCTACAGGTGGCAAGTATTCGTTTGAAGGAATAACAGCTTCCTGAACTGGGGGCAGGTATTCAGTTGAAACAGCAGCTGCTGCAGCTGTGGCAATTACAGCGAAGAGTACCACAAACAATTTCTAGAAAACAAAATAAATTAATATAAATATTGATAAATCAAAGATATATTTAATTTATTTTTATTTTGTTATTTAAAACTTAATTATCTTCTACTAACCATTATTCCGCTTCTAAGAAGATGCGCAGTCTTCGAATTAAATTGAGTGAATGATAATAATTCTCTGATTTTGTGTCTATTTATATGAGATTTTTGTTAAGAATTTCGATATTATCGTATGTAAACATCAGTTGAATGCTCTGATTATATCTAATACTAAATCCCTTTCACACTAAACCAATTGATTTTTTTTTTGATTGAACCGTTGAGTCTCGTCAATTAGTTTTTTGTTTAAACTATTTGCATATATTAAAAGAGGGCTTGACTTAAATTTGCATCAATAAATTATTTTAATTCTTCTTTTTCTTAAACACTTTTTAGATTCCTAGGAATATAATTATAAATGAGCTGTTTAATTTCAGTTCATTAGAAGAGAATGAGATTGCTAAAAAATGCTCCGATTTGAATGTTTTGTTTTTAATAAAAATTATTGGAAACAATACAAAAAATAAAAGTTTAAAATTTTCTTTATTTAAAAATCTAAATTTAGAAATATTCATTTACATATGTACATTATTATGGTATCTAAGAGAGTGAATATGTTTTAAAAATTCCAGAGAAACAGCTATTTCAATTCTTGAAAAAAATAATGTTAATTTGACAACAAGAATTATATTATTCCCTAGAGGATAAAATCGAATTTTTAGTTTTAGTTAATCTACATAGAATAGGTATCTACATGCCATATAATTGCTATAATTTTTTGCACATCCATATCTCCAAATAATTCAAACAGCCACAAATTCAAATTTCCCGCGAATGTACGAATTCGTCCATTTTGACATTTTCTTCAAATAGCATTTTTTTTAACTCATCGCAAATGACGTTTTCAATGTTTGTTTCAGTCATGACTGATCACCAAGTAAACCAAAACAAGAGTGGTTTTGAGGTTATTCCAGCGCGAACACTTTATTCGGTGCAATGTGGATGGTATGTGGAACACGAATAGTGTTTGACACTTCGTAACAAACAGATTGTTATTCGTAATGACCAATTTATTTTCTCAAATTTCTCTTATTTTAGTAATTAAAACGTAAATTCTAGTATCTTTACATTAATTTCAATAAGTTTTCTACCAGTTTGTCTAGTTTTTGTGAAGAATATAGGCTTATTAAATGTTTTAAATCCCATTTGTTCTTTTATTCTTCAGTCGCCGAAAAAATCCAACAAAAACGAAATAAAGTCCCACTACCTGATTACACTACACTCAATAATATAAAAACTCTCTTTTCATCGTCTCTTTTTTTGTGACTGAACTGTTATATATAAATATATATCTACTGAAGACAAAATGGAGTTATTAATGTCGTTTTCCATTGGTTTCACTCAGGGATTAACTCATTCTGAAATCCAATGGAACAAAGTTAGCATTCTTCTACTCAACTTAAAAATTTTTTCATTGTATTGGTGAATCATCGTGAACATTTCATGTATCGAACAGGCATACAATCAAACAGAGTCCGATGTTTACTTTTGACATTTGAGTGAGTTTGTTTTGAGGTTATAGCTTAAATGTATTAGTGCTTCTTGAGTGGATTCTGATTTCAAATCGAGAAGCGAAATTTTTTTCTGAGAAGCGTCGGTTGCCGTTTTTTTTTGCCAATGGAATGGTTTCAGAAGAGTTCTTTTTGATTCTGGACGCTTCCAAACGTCCAATGGAAAACGACATAAGTGTTTCACATTCATACTGTTCCAAGAAGATTTTGAAAAGATTTCGCAGTAATCTCCGAGATTACAAAATCTGAAAATGTATCAGGATTGAGGAATCTTGTTGATTTTGAAGAGATGATTTGATGTTTATAGTCTATATAAAATTATTAATCCATTTTTTTAAGGGAATTCCCATTTTTGGGCATTCCCAGCGCTTCCTCTCATTTTGCCATATTATTTTACTTCTTAGAGGTGCTACTTATACAATCATCTTCAACGATAGGCGTGTTATTTTCCAAGCCCAAAGGAAATTGGATGAAAAAAACGATTCGGGGCTAAATAATTTACATGTTAAATGCAACAACAACTAATCCACAATGGGTTTAGCTTAACCCAGATTACTTTCGCGGATTAATTTAAGCAAGGAGAAAAACTGTATTACCGGCGGGAATAACATACTTGTTATCAATAGTTTGTATGGAAACTCCATTTTTTTTTTCTGTAATGGCGTCGCTAATCCCCGATATCGTTTTTTTCAACCAGTTCCCTACGGGATTGAAAAAAACCCGTTATATTTCCTGCTTTGTCATTCAAAATTATCAAAATTTCATGGCATTTTTGTACTCAATTCTAAAAAGCTTATGTCTGAATAAAATAATCAAGTCAAATTTATGCTTCCAATACAAAAATAACCTGATTGACTTAAACCATAGAAGTCCCAATTTATTTAATTTACATTAAATTTAAAATCGAAGTTAAAAAATAAATTTAACAATTTCCAAAAACTGTATATTTACGTACCATGGACTATGCCTCTATTAACTTACGCCCATATTATTCACTCGATGCTTCTAGATTGAAACTTTAATCCAGATGTATTTATATTGAATTTGTATACTTTACATCTGGATTAAAGTTTTAATCTGGAGGTATTGAGTGAATAATATGGGCGTTACTATCCACTTAATTTTAAACCATTTGCAGGAAAATAGAAGGCGAAAGTGAGGAGGGAAAGAGACGGCGACAGTATTGGCACTGAGGATAGGGGATGATAAATAAAAAAGTTCATCAGATTACTCTGGAATTTAACGAGGAGAGAACAACGTCTCTTTTTCATTAAAAAAGAATAATAAAATTGCTTATTTTTAAACATTCTTAACTAAAAACGCAAAAAATCCATAAATGAGGGAATTTAAGTGCTAATGGCGGTTTAAAAAAATGTTTCTATATTCAGTCACTCTGAATTTGCATTAAAAGTCAGATTTTATGTATTCTTATTTTGTGTGTAATCTTAAAATGCGTTCAATATAACGAAAACTAACCAAATTACCTAGCGGTGGAAAAACAAACTATAGTCTCTCCTGAATGTTTTTTGAAACTACATTAGAGACTAGAGTTAAATGATTGCTCCTCGGTCACATTAATCTAAAAATCTCTAGGGATTTTTTTTTTTTTAAGATAACATAAATGTAAAACAACCTTTTAAATCAAACCATTTTACTTATGATGAGTGAATAAATTTACACCATTAGTTTGAAAAAATCAAATCCTAAATTAATATAATAAATTAATTTTAGAAAACGTTTTTAGTTTTTAACTATGTATGAATTAATAAGACGTTATTTCAGATTCAATAATTTTTCTTTTTTTATTTAATCATTTACTCTTCTTCAACTCAAGCTTATTGTATTATCACAAAGCCATCGAACTTAATGACGTCTCAAACGGAAACGCTTGACGGTCTTGTAACGGTATCCATCATCACCCAAGACGGTTTCGATCTCTGGCTGGATTTCTGGGAATACTTCTTGTGGAGGCAAGTATTCGTTGGATGGGAGCTCGTTGACATCACGACGATGCCTCAAACGGAAACGCTTGACGGTCTTGTAACGGTAACCATCATCAGCCAAGATGGTTGGGAATTCTTGCTGGAGTTCGGCAGCAGGGAATACGGCTGCTTCTTGTGGAGGCAAGTATTCGTTGGATGGGAGCTCGTTGACATCACGACGATGCCTCAAACGGAAACGCTTGACAGTCTTGTAACGGTAACCATCATCAGCCAAGATGGTTGGGATTTCTTGCTGGATTTCGGCAGCAGGGAATACGGCTGCTTCTTGTGGAGGCAAGTATTCGTTGGATGGGAGCTCGTTGACATCACGACGATGCCTCAAACGGAAACGCTTGACGGTCTTGTAACGGTAACCATCATCAGCCAAGATGGTTGGGAATTCTTGCTGGAGTTCGGCAGCAGGGAATACGGCTGCTTCTTGTGGAGGCAAGTATTCGTTGGATGGGAGCTCGTTGACATCACGACGATGCCTCAAACGGAAACGCTTGACGGTCTTGTAACGGTAACCATCATCAGCCAAGATGGTTGGGAATTCTTGCTGGAGTTCGGCAGCAGGGAATACGGCTGCTTCTTGTGGAGGCAAGTATTCGTTGGATGGGAGCTCGTTGACATCACGACGATGCCTCAAACGGAAACGCTTGACGGTCTTGTAACGGTAACCATCATCACCCAAGACGGTTTCGATCTCTGGCTGGATTTCTGATACTACTTCTTGTGGAGGCAAGTATTCGTTTGATGGGAGCTCGTTGACATCACGACGATGCCTTAAACGGAAACGCTTGACAGTCTTGTAACGGTATCCATCATCGGCAAGGATGGTGGGTTCCTCAGGAGCAATAGCTACTGGAGCAGCTACAGGTGGCAAGTATTCGTTTGAAGGAATAACAGCTTCCTGAACTGGGGGCAGGTATTCAGTTGAAACAGCAGCTGCTGCAGCTGTGGCAATAACAGCGAAGATCACAACAAAGAATTTCTAAGAAATAAAAGAATTATTAATATGATTAGAAGTTTAATTTTTTAAAGAAAATTATTGAAGTCTCTGTAAAACTTAAAATGAGATTATTTTACTAACCATTCTTCTGTTCTATGGTTTGCAGCCTGAGAAGAAAGTTGAGTGAATGATGATTCTACCAGATTCTCTAGCCTTTTTATATAGCAGTTCTATCGTTGATTCTTTTGCATAGACAAAACAAAAAAACATTAATATCTATGTGTTAAAACTTGTTTTTCGCTCCAAAAGCCTTTCACACTCTGCCAATAGATTCCTTTATTTTTGAATACCTTTCTAGTTACCGGGCAGAAGAATAAATAATACTTTCAATTTGCATACATAAATAATGTTTAAAGAAGAAACCCTAAATTTTCATAGATTTATCTGTTTCATTAATTTAATTTAATTAATCCACTTCACAGTGGGCCAGTTTATATCGAAAGCTTGGATTTATTTCAATTAAGAAATTGAATAATTTTATAAATTTAAATCTTTAACTCTTAACTGCATTCGAAGCCAAATATAACTTTTAATGTTTCAATTATTTTTTTTCTACAAAATTTTCCTGAATTTGTTTGAAAAACAATTTGATCCATTAGTACGTAGCCTTTGACAAAAAAAAAAGATACTACTGTAGAATCTCGGAAAGATGAACGGTTCTATAAGATGAAGAGTTCGGAAATTTAAACGAAATATATTCACCCTTCAGTGCTCAGAAGGATGAACGGGTTGAAATTTATTACTCGAAAAGATGAACGCCTTATGTCCAATTCAATTTTTTACTTTTTCTTTGCAATTAGTTCCTCGTATTTTATTTATTTTGCTGCTCGAAAAGATGAACAATTTGAAAAGATGAACGGGCATTCTTTTATAACTGTTCACCTTTTCGACATTGTACTGTATTGTGTATTTTTAATAAAATGGAGGGTGGGTTTGTAGCCAAGAATTTTAGTAAACATAATATTCAAATAATTATCTCGGATTTTATATGAATTTAAGTTTAATAGGTTCATTTTTTTTCAAATTTTAAACCATTTCTGTACCAATGTGAACAGTTGAATAATTTACAACTTATTTTTCGCCATCGAACTATACGAAGGTTCTTCTCTTTTATCTCTTTGTGGACTTATAAATATATATATTTAAGGCAAGTTGATACAGTTTTTTAAAAGTATAATAAGCTTATTACTATTAATTCTGTTTAATTTTGCCATTTATTTCTATTTAATATGTACATATATGTTTCTTTGTTTGTCGAACTATATAGCGATCCCACTCATCAAGTTACTTGAATGAGTTCATTAACCATTTAATTAATTTCCATCATCAACTTTATGCGGGGCTTAAAAAGTAACAAGGAATAATAATTAGTTGTGAATGACATGAGAATTTGGGCTAAAGAAGTTCATAAATGGTTATAAAATAAAAGCTTAAATTTGTATTTGATTATGTTTTAATTGATTGCGATGTATATATTTAGCTAGGTACCTGTAAAAGTTAAAAATAAGAACAAGAAGAAATAGTGGGTAGAGATATAAAATGAGATGAAATTAACAAATCATGGCATTTGAACTTATAATAAAAAAAAACCGTTTTGCATAAAAGGTTTCGTGAGACCTAATCTAAATCAATGAATTATAAAACAAAAAAAAAACTTTATATAGGCGAATAAAGATTATGTTGAATAAATAAATTTTTATTTGTGGTTTCGTTTTAGTTAAAAAAAAAAAATTTGCATGCGCGTGGAAACGATTGTAAAATTTTTTAATGACACGTGTCCCTATTTTGACTAAGCTGGTTTTTTTTAATCATTGTAAATGTTTTTAGATACAGTTATTATTATTTTTTTGTTTTATTTCATATATATAGCCTTCAATTAAGTTCAAAGCTAATGCCGCGTGCGCCCGCACGAAAATAATAAATTATTCAAAACATGCGGTTGGTGTAGATACATACCTCAATTTTTCTCAGTCTCTTCTAAAATTATTGCATATTTGGATAAGATTTTATTTTAAAAAAATTTTATGGATTTTTCATCTTCATCTCTGATTCAGAGAGCCATAAACTATATATCGATGGCCCCGTGCAAAACAATACTAAGTGTATTTTTTTATTTGTCAGGATAGTTTAAAGTTTGTTTTTGTTTGGGATAAACGTTGAAATAAGGCATTATACTAAGCATTTTTGACCTCTGTTTTCAAGGCATTCTTGTTAGATTCGCAGGAAAAGTATTAAAATAAAGGGCTTTCAATAGTATAACAGTAACTTAAAACTATACTATGTGTACTTAGTATAGTTTTGCACGGGGCCATCGATATATTTAAAGGGCATAACTATTTTTCAGAGCTATATGTAACTACTTTTAAAATAATTCAGATTGCTCTAAAAAACAAATACACGACTTTACTGAAACGAATAATAAATTTCAACGCATAAACTCAACATAACATAAATTATGTGAAATTTAATGATGAAGAAAAAGTAGAACACAAGCTTCTATAAGTTGAACATAAATATTTAAGTTTCCTATATCAGCAGGCACACTAACTTGTCTTACGGTTCAAAACCTAGTACCTATTTAAGATGTATGGCACTGATTAATTAATACAATGGCATACAGAGTTAATTAGAAAGTTCGAAAGAAAGTCAAAAGTAGTAACTAAATGATTCCTTGCTTGATTTTTGTATAAACAAAAATATTTATACTATTCAATTTTATTTCGTAGTAGGTACCTACTGTAAAAGTATAGGAGCGTACTTATTACGCACATCGCGATTTTCTCGCCAAAAATTATTGCTATATACATATGCACGAACTTGCGGTTTTCAGTCATCCGATTTTTTTTATTTTTTTGTCGACTATAAATAAAGATAAAATGCACTAAAAATCGTGCAACTGAAAAACATAAGTGCGACCATGTTTATTTTTTGTTTGGAATAAGTATTCTTATTCGAAGCAATTTAAATCGCAATTGTAGGCACAAAGGTATAAATGCATTTCGATTATTTTATCTTGTGACAATTGCGTCCCCGAAAAAATGAAGCAAATTTCAGTCTTTTAAGCGATTTCATGTGCGGTCATTCACATTGAAAATCATGTAATCCAGTCGATGATCGATTGAAATAGCAAGTGCGTTCCTTACCTTAAGCCTATAGTCTCCTCTCTTTTTTCGCACAAAATTAACTGCTCCGATCATTAATTGTTTCCGAAAGAGTAACATTTTAGTTTTATTAATGTTTTTATTTATTGTTTATTTCATTACAGGATGAGTTTCTGTAATTTTTTGCATTTGTCTCTGTTTTTTGTGCAATTAATAACAATTTCAATGTGTATTTTTTTACTGTGATTTCCATAAGTATTTCATTGTCTTGTTGGAGACTACGGAAAAATTTCGTTTCGCATCAGCAGTGTACGATGCTTTAATGTAGAAGAAAAATATATATTTTTAATATAAAGTAAAAATCTTGCGAGGAACTTAAATAAAAACAAGAAACGAATAAAAACTCTTATCTTTGTTTAAAAAAAAAAAACAGCAAATTTTTCAATATTTTCTGGTTCTCCGATTAACACCGATTTCTGATGTGGAAATCTTCCGATCTCAAAAAATATTTTATTGCAACACTGGCTCCCAGTGATGAAAAAAAGTATATATAGAGATAAAATAGTCTCGTATAAATGGAGGAAATGTCTTAAGATTCATTTCATATACCAGATTCGAACTTTTGATGTGTCTAATAATCACCGTAATTTGTCTGCCAATCACCTCAACCTTTAATCTCACTCCACGCCTTTTGTTGCCTTTTTTAAAATTTACTTTTCAAATTACATTAATTCGAAAGTTGTTTTTGTTTTCATCTATACCAATGTAAAATTGCTTGAAACCATTTAATTTCTTTAACACTTTTATTGCAGAATTTAACATCTCTACTTAATTTGTTAATAACCTTCTTTTGTATACATATATCAAACAAAAACTTGATCCTTATGCGTATCGCAACTTTAACGATATTAAATGTAGGTACTTTAAATGTTTTGACTTATTTTACGATAGAAAATTAAATTCATTTGAAAATCAACCGAGTAATTTTGGAATTTTGAAATACCTACCTGCCTATATACCCCCTATAAATTCTAAGAAAGAACTAAGTAATGTTATCCTCTTTTAAATTTGATATAGACTTTACAGTAGGTATAGATACTGTAAATGAAAATTCTTGAAAAGCTTGCTTCAAAACAGAAAAGTGATATTTATTAAGTATGCCAATTTTAAATCTTTAGCCACAGCTGTATTAAAATTTTAACGAACCGCAAAATAACCCAAAGGAATTAGTCGAAGCAAATATTTCTTTTAAAAGATTTACCCAAGTTTCAAGTTGTTTGTATATAATTATTGTCAATAAATCTTTTTGCCAAAGAAGAATGGAAGTACAATGAATGTGCGTGCGTATATATTTTGTCTTTTGTTCATCAATTTTACTTCAAAATATCGATTAACCTCAACAATTTTACTATTTTTTTTTTTAAGAAGTCAGACAGTACATATACATACCTCCTCGTCCTCAGGACAAAAGGATCCAGTAACACCATCATATTTTAGTTAAACAATTTTGTTTTAGTTGTTTGGCTCTTAATATAATTAGTCACACCGATTATATGGAATTTGCAATATTATTTGACTGGCGAGGAATTGAATTTTTTTTCGTTTTAATTATTGAATTCGACCAATGAACTTTATATTCTCGATTACACAGAACCGCCTTCCCTACCATTTTTCAAAGAAAGTGGTTACTAAATCGATAAAATCGTAACAGTAGAGTGTTCAAATTTCCCATAGGGTCTGGATTCTGAAGTATTGAGGCTCATTGGAAAATACCGAAAAAAAATATCATTCACACTCTTGAAAAAAAAAAATGGCTAAAGCTATATTTTTCGATAAAATCAAAAATACGGAAATATTAAGAAAAAAAAAAAATTATTTAAAAATAACACACAAAAAATAATTGCATTCTCATGCTTGAAACTATTTTTTTTTTGATATTTTTAATTTAATTTTGCAGGGTCTAGCCCAATCTGGAGCTTGGGCATGCTTCGATGAATTCAATAGAATCGAACTGGAAGTATTGTCTGTCGTTGCTCAACAAATCCTTACTATACAACGGGCCATCGCCAGGAGAGTAGTAAAATTCTTCTTCGAAGACACAATGCTGAAATTGGATCCAACTTGCTCCATATTTATTACAATGAACCCCGGGTAAGTGCGCACTTGGTCTTTATGTACCGTATATACGAGTATAAAATATAGTCTGGCCTCTCGGTGGCTGGTAATGTCACGTAATTTTGAATATTCTGCACTGTCTGTGTAACATTATACTACAATATCCTGCCTGAAGGACATAATAATGTCTCAGACGACAACGACTATGACGACGAGGACCAAAGTTGTCCCTGCTCCAAAAGAGTTTCAGGTTATTTATTTTTTTTTTGGGAAAATTAAAATTGAAAAACTTATACTTTCGAAGTGGACATCAGAGCAGTTTTGCATATACTACATATACTATCAAAATCATTCATATACTATGCACATGTAAAATGAAGCTGTAACCAGAAAATATGTCCTCTTTCATATAAAATAGTCCTTCGTTCGTTCATTCTTTTTCTCTCTTTTATCATTTCGATTTTGCAATAGAAGGAAGGAAAATTAAGAAAGATTTGTGTGTGTAAATCGATTTCTTGTTTTCATCATTTCCATATAAAGGTATGCTGGACGCACGGAACTTCCGGACAATTTGAAGGTCCTCTTCCGGACGGTGGCTATGATGGTACCTGACTATGCAATGATTGGTGAAATCACTTTATATTCGAATGGATTCGATGATGCACGTCCGTTGGCCCAGAAAATCGTGCACACGTACAAGCTGTGCTCTGAACAGTTATCCTCTCAATCGCACTATGACTATGGTAAGTGTGTGTGTATTTTTTTTGTTATTTGGACCATCATATTTGTAGTTATATAGTTTTGAAAAACTGCAACAATTTACGTATATTGGGTACATTTTTAAGGATAGTTTCCGTTAAGGGCATCATAAAATTGTATATTTTGTTCGATAGCTACGTTTTGTTGATTTTTTTTTTGTTTTTGGAATTTGAATAATATCTAAACAGACAAGGTATTTTGTGTATTTTTGGTTGTGTTACATTGATTGGCTGAGTGCCTTTTAATGGATTTGGATTTTTTTCTGAATTTAATTCTATATAATATAGAAGATATGCGTATTGTATACAATCTTAATTTGTTAGACGTAAATACATTATATCAAAAAAAGATATACTTAGTTCACTTAGTATAGTATAGATTGTATAGTTCCAAATTCAGGTTTTTTTTTCTTCTCAAGTGTCATATATCGTTGGCTTTATGTTAAAACTTCTTGCGACGAAAATAAAAAAAAAGTTAAGGAAATACAAAAAGTGGTTTAAAAAATAATAAAATTCTATTCTTAGCAGCTGTTTGTTTTTCTTTTAAATCCACTCGATGTGTAATCGAAATACGTCTCGACTTTAGCATCAAACTCGTAATGTTCCGGTGAATAATATTTACAGTTTCAAAATTCAATAAAAATCAACATATAATTGTGGATTTTGACTTTCATTCAGTTTCCTATTACATTTGCGTCCGAGAGTAAATCCAACTCCCGGTGTTTGTATATGTGAGTGAAAAGTACTCCCACAAGAAAATGAATCCACTGCTACGGAAATCGATAAAATTGTACTTTTCGATACAGTCGACTTTTCTAAAGTACGCAAAATGTTTGTATGAATCAATGGATATGGCTCCGGGTTCATAGAATCCCCGGATTCAGTAATCGGAATTGTTTTTTCATCAATATATAATTTTGTAATATGCTTTCAAAAACTTAAAATCACAAACATAATTTTCTACTAAAAATCAATTTCAATTTTCACAGAACTTACCGATTTACAAAACAAAATATACATATGTATGTAAATATATGTTATTTTTACCATGAATTACCAATTTTTAACGCAATTTTTTGGTTTTTCCTACTTTACCCTATGAATACTTGAATGTTGAACAAGGGATTGAGAAATATGTATTTTTGCTGAGGAAATTGCTGAGATCTCCAGTATAGGTAGATAGTATCGTGTGTTGCTTTTATATCCAAAAGATGGCGCTGTTTTCAAAAAGTATGTATATAAAAACAATTTGGTAGGCAAAGAACTCTTGAGGATTTAAGATTGTGAACAATCAAATATTAGGGTTTAAATTATATATTTTTATTTATCAGATAATTGTCAAAGTCAGTGCTAATTTATAATTTTTTTTATTTATTGATTAATACTTACAGTTTTTTTTCTAAAATACAAATCAAATCGAAAAAATGGGTAAGGTTTTTTTCTAGTCTCTCCGAATACCAAAATCGTTGCTTGTATATTCTAACACCATCACATTTACCTATAAGTACATAAGATAATTGAAATTCTCAGCTTCAATAACTCAAGCCTACACAAAAAAAAAAACAAAAAAATGAAATTCAAAAATGTCATTCCAATTGATTAGACAGATAAAGTGAAAAGCATCTGGATTCTGGACATGGTGACAAGCCCAAATGAACATGTCTAACCATTTTGGTTGTCTCTGTATTTTTTTTTTGTCTTTGCATATACCAACCATCTATATATATAACACACAAATTTCACACTATACTCTTCTTTCAGGTATGCGAGCCGTGAAATCTGTGCTTCTGGCATCTGCATCGTTACGACGGATGCATCCCAATTTACCCGAAGCACAAATTGTCCTGCGAGCCATCGTCGATGTTAACCTGCCAAAATTTCTCGACCAAGATGTCTCTCTATTCGTTGGCATTTACACGGATCTATTCCCAGGTGTTGATTTGCCTGAGGTAAGTTTTGTCATTTTATCGTTTTAGCCGAAAGGCTTCTGTTGCTACTGCTGTTGCTGCTGCCGTCGCCGTCGCCGTCGCACGCCGTTGATCACATTCTGTGTAACACATAGCTAGAGGATTTTTAGTTGTTGTGCCTCCTTAACATCCTATATCCGTCCAATTAATCTTTACCCCAAGCATTTGCTCTGGATGTTGCTGCTGTTCTATTCCCAACAGCAACACACTATATGTGTTCAAATGGAAAAAAAAAAGCAAGCAACAAACTTGCGGCTGGCCAACAAATATACCTATACCTAACTCTCCTCCTACCACATACATAACTCTATGAGCACGACACGCAAGGACAAACGAGTGAATCTCTATACGATGTGTAGTGTGTTTTTATTCTTATATAGGCCTAGCAAAATGAATTTCTCGTTATATTTCCAAGCTTTAGACGGACGCCCACTAACTTTATTTCATTTTCGTTTTCAGCCTTCACGAGATGATCTCCTCAAATGGATGAGGAAAATATTGAAGGACCGTAATCTCCAAGCGACACCATGGTATGTCGAGAAGATTTTACAAATTTACGAAATGCTCCTGGTGCGACATGGTCTTATGATTGTAGGCGGACCAATGGGTGGTAAAACAACAGCATATCAAGTGAGTATAAATATATCTATATGCACATAAAATATATCTGATAGCTGTCCATGGTAAAAGGACTATCCTCAAGCATCATTTTCGAATTTATGTTTGGTGAATTTCATTGTTTGGGTATTTTGATAAAAAATATAGCACTTAGCAAATCACATACAAAATGAAGTTAGTGAACAAATTTAGTCAAAGAACTACAATGTCTTTGTGGAACGAAATATAGGAAGGCTTATTGCAAGGCCACAATTACTAGTTGTATCTTGAAAGTTTTCAAGAACAAACTCGTAGGCTATCCCTAGTTTTTGTTCATCGTCGTTTTAATTTTTATTTTTTTAATTTTTGCTTCCCTTAGAAATGTGCGTACTTTTTTTCCTTTCATAGAAATTATATATTTCGTACTTATGTACATACCTATTTATTTTAAAGCAATTGATAGCAAATTCTTTGAAAATGGCCAAGAACTGTTGACACCATTGAGCGATTGGTACATAATTACTGTCAAACATTTTCTAGATGTCGTCAACTTTCCAACAACACCCATTTATCGACACAATAGGTAGTATGAATATAATTGAGCAAATGCTCAGAGCATATTCCCAATACAAAAAACTGAGCAGATGTTAAGAAATTGCTAATATTCGTTAGTTTTCCAACAACACCCATATCAACAGAATAAGTTATATATAAATAAAAAAGGGCTAATGCTCAGAGAAGGTGCTCAATAAAAAAACTGAGCAAGTGCTTTAATGTTATTGTATTGTTTTAATTTTTGGTTCTTTACAAAATTTTCTTAAATCATCATCATTTTCTTAATCAATCACCATCAGACCAATTTTAAATATTATTGATTTCCCATCCCAAATTGGAGCAATTAATAGCAAATTCTCTGAAAGTGGCCTACATTTTTTAACACTATTGAGTGATTGGTACAAAGGTAGTATACAAAATTATCTACATGTCGTCAGCTTTCCAACAACACCCATATCGACACAATAGGTAATACGAATAAAAATTGAGCAAATGCTCAGAGCATATTCTAAATAAAAAAAAACTGAGCAGATGTTATGAAAATGCTTTAAACTTTATTCGTACCGAAAATGAATAACTTCCAAAAATGGAGATTTGAGGAAGTGCTACGTTTTTTTTTTCATTCCACCCCATTTGTCTGCAGCCGCAGATTTATATAAAGTTTTAACTAAAAAATTTTCTGGTTTTCAAAAAGTTTTCAAGTCACTTTGAAGCAAAAAATAACGTCATATAAATTATTTTTTCGCTGCATTGAGGGTATTTTTTTTATGAAATTCTCCTTACATTTATCCTTTCTCTGATGATGTGCACTTGAAATGGCAAATAATATGTCCTTCACAATCAGAAGGGATTTATTTATGACCATCAACCATTATACTATATACCACGCGAGATACTGAACCATTCGTTGCCTGATGCCTCAAAATGAGAAAGGACAATATCTACCTACCTACCATCACGCAGCCTTTTTAAGCTTCAGCCCATCAGCTTACAAGAACAGGAAGTGAGCTGCCATTGTTGTTGCGGATATATTCCATTTTAATGAGGCATTAAATTGAATAGAATATGCCAAACGAAATTGCTGTTTCTGAGTTATAAAAATGCACGCTGCCTCGTGCATCGTCGTCCTTGTTGTCGTCGATGCTAAAGCGCCTTGTTTGTTGGTCGTATATACATGTACATATTATAGCCTCAAGAACTGACTGAGAGTGTGAGACGTGGGTGGACAAAACTCGTTAACTTTTTTATGAGGGCTTTAAATTTCGACTTAATTTGAGGCAGCACGGTCAATAACAGTGGTAATGGGGGGCGTACAAATAGATAGTTGTAAATTTGTCTTATTTTTTTTCTTTCTCTCTCACTCTCACTCTTTTTTTCTCAACTGTATAGCCTTTACTTGCTTGTAGTTTATGTACATACTTATGTATGTATATTTGATTTACATTTTATGAACATGCACGGGGACAGTTTTAGATGTCTGGGCTTTTGGATTGAAATATTTATGAGCTGAGGCTTCTGTGTGACTTAAATTTAAAGTTTGTCACAGCCAAACTGAGGTGAGATAAGAAATTGTGGGTTGAATTTTGTTTTTATATAGGTATGTAGGTACCTAAGCTAACGTTGATAGTGGTGGGGAGGATGGTAGGTAGGTCACAAAAGTGCGGTGAAAGTGACACAGCAGCAGGAGCATACCTTTATAGGTGTATGTATCTACACGATGCGATGTAAGGTAACTTTTTTTGTTTTGTAATTCTTTGCACATACTCAATTTTAGCAGCTAGGTCGATTGGTATGGAAAAGGAGTACGAAGCTACATTGAACACGAGTTAACGCCACACCACACCACGCTGCTGCAGGGAAAGTAACAGCCACCTCACGAAAAAAGTTTTCCTCTAGATACTTAACTTTTTGGTTTTTCAAAGTGAATAAGTTTGGAAAGTACTTTCGCATTACTTATATGAAAGTGTCAATATTGATATTTAAAAAAGAAAACAAAACTTCACAGGAGATAGTAAAGTTGGTGATAGTAGAAAAATAAATTGGCTTTTTAGTGGAAAGAAACATATTGCGGAATGCGGAAGAGCGGATGTTAGATAAGCATATTTCAATATCAATTAGGATTGATATTGCGACCTGTCGGCAGCAGGAATGATCGTTACATTATATCGAGATTCTACAAAGAAAAACTCTGTATTTCGTTTTGATTGTGAACTTTGAAAATTACGGTTTTCAAACTGCACCTAAATAATCGTTGAAAGAGCTTAAAAGAAAAAACAAATCTTTATAAAGGGAATCCAAAATTAAGATGTCGCTCTATTCGAAAGTGTGTCGCACTGTGGTCCAAAATGACTTTTTTTGTTACAAAAATCATAAATTTTGAACGCATGAAGATATCCTTACAATTTTGAACTTGCGATAAATATGTATTCAGCATTCGTAAAAAAAATCGGACTTGAGATTTTGATCAAACTTGACATTGCGATTGTAGCAAAGTCGAAATTCTGTCCGTCTGTCTGTCTGTCCTGTCTACACTGTAAGGTTGATTTTCCTTATACTTGGTGCAGAGCGCGTTTTTTGTGCATTCCCCAACACTTTTTTTTAATGTTTTTTAGGACTAAAAATAACAGTAGCTGCCGTAAAAAATGTTTTTTCCAAAAAATGAAAATCTTATTTTTCTCAAAAACATGCTCACAACTTAAAAAAAATCAGTAATTTTGTCAACAAATAAGTTACCATTTTATAAAAAAAAATCCAAAAAAGGTCATAAATGGTATACTCCCATAGAACCATTTTTTTAACTTTTGATTTTCTCAAAAACGGTTCAACTGATTTTGATAAATTTTTGTATAAGGAATGTTTCAAATTTTTTTTAAAGACGTGTAGGTACCAAAATTTTAAAAGTTTTTTTTTTTTAATTTAAAAAAAAAAGTTTTAAAATTTTTGGTTGAGAACTTAATAATTCGAAAACGACTTGATCGATTTTTCTTAAATTTGAAATGAGTATTATTCTTATAACCAAAAATAACGGTATATACCTCCCATATAATTGTGTTTAAAAACCAGTAAGGAAATTCTCATTTTTCTCAAAAACGGCTCCTATACGATTTTGAGTCAAATTTTAAGTTAAATAATATCAGTACGATCTACCATATTATTGAAAAAAAAAAAAATGTATCTACTGATTAAAAATGGTACTTCCCATAGAACCATTTATTTGTTTTTTGACTATTTAATTATTTGTTGAACCGATTTGAATTAAATTTTTTATATATTGACCTTCTAATCGGTAAGTTTGAATAATTTGCGTACCAAAATTTTCAAAAACAAAAATTTGGATGAAAATGTATTCATAATTTTTTTTTCAAAATTATATTTTTTACTCCGCATTAATAAACGCTAAAAAATTGCGTAGGTACACATTTTTGTTTCTTAAAAATATTTACAAAATTTTATATATACCTACAGTAGATGACGGATATAAGAAAGTCTCATATAAGAAAAATACGCTTGTAAGAAAGACATTCCATAAACACACTGCACATTCCCGTAAAGATACCTGTTAAATTTACTTCTTGCAAGAAACACGTTTATAAGAAAAACACTGATATAAGAAACTTATTTTCATACAAAATCTCATTCATTACATAGAAAAATAAATGTTTATAAGAAATTTTCCCGTGTAAACATCCAAATCATGCACGGACTAACTTTTACAAAATTTTTGAACCCACCCTTAATAAATTGTCAAAGAAGTGACAGATTGAAGATAATCGAAAAAGAATAAAAGCCCCCACATTGACACTTTCCACAATGTCTCTTCGTAACTGCCGGCTAAATTTTGTTTAATATTTTTAAAAAAGAAATTTTCTTTCTTATACACATTTTTTTTATATAAGAAATTTTCTTTCTTATATAAATTTGTTCTATAAAAGAAAACACGGATAAAAGAAAGGAATTCTTGGGGTTTTTTGACTTTCTTATATCCGTCATTTACTGTAAATAATTATTTTTTTTAAAAACCGCTCCAACGATTTTCAAAATTGTTTTTTTCGTTAATTGAAATTTGTTTAAGAAATCAGAAATCGCACTGTTCTCAAACCAATTTCAGAGGTTGTAGTTTAGTATACTTTTTTTCTAAATTTATTGATTTTATTAAATTTTTTTATGTGTAATAATGTAGGAAAAAAGTAAAAGGACCAAAATTTTAATAAATAATATTTTGTATAATTTTAAAACAGAATGCATACATACATACATAAGTATATACAATTAAAATAGAATACATAAAGTATATTACATTTATAATTTTCAAAAAAAATCATTGGCATCATTTTCACTTTCAACATTTAATAAGTTTTGGCAGGTTTCAAAATTCAAAAAGGATTAAGTATCATAATTTTCTTTTTTGTCAACGTTTATTCCTATTCGTCTGTACTTTATAGTTTCAAAAAATCATTTACTTTAGGAGGAATTAATGAAAAAGGGGCGTGGAAGTGGGCAGGTTTTTCTACAATCAAGATAAGAACAAAACGTATTCTTATTGAAATAAGAAGAAAATTTCATGTTCTCAACTCTTTTGAGAATGGAAAGAATTCAAACATTCCAATAGGAAATTTGCTTTTAAGACCAAACTGATAGCACCGGGAATATGCCTCTTTTTAAACAAATTACATTACTTCAAAACATTGCAAAAAATTGCAGCTATTTTGCATATAGATTAGCAAATAGTTAGGCTAAAATATATTGGTAATTTTTCAGGGTGATTTTTTAGCGCACTATTCAGACCTCAAAAAAACACATAAAAAGTGTTTTTTTTTTTATTTATTTATCAAAAATATTAACAAATTTTTTAATTGTTTTTAATTCACTTATACAAATAAAACACCACGTAAAATTGGAGAAAAGAAGTAAGATTTTCATTTAATGCCATTATTTACAATAAAAAGATAAATAAATTCGTTTTTTTGTTATTTTTGTTTACTCTAGAACAAAATTGCCCCAACTTTGAAATGCTTTATAAAATATAAACCAAAAAATTTGTTTTTGCTTACTGTTTTTTAAGATCTGTCTTAATTTCTATAAGAAATAAAAAAACAAAAAAACAAAAACGAAATTAAGAAAAATCATCGGATTATGTATTTTTGCCGCGACTTTTGGCTTTTTGGACCATAGTACGTGCGTCGTAGATCATTATTTGAAATATCACCACTTGGTTCATTCCCCATATGTTTGAATTAAATCAAATAAGGGCCTCATAATCACTTTATTTTTAATTCAGCGAGCCAAACAAAATTTTTTTCAAACCTTCTATTTCTTCTAATTTTGGCACCGTGCACTTCAAATTGCATTTAAAATACCTTAGGCCTTGCAGGAGTACTGCTATACCAAATATCATAAAGTACCTTCGTCAACTGGGCTTTTTGCGTCTTCATGTTCCATTTTATCATAATTTTAAATATTGTATCTATATATACTTACCTTTTCTTCAAAAGAATGCTTTTAACATATTATATAAGTACATATTTAAGTATGATAATTATCTATTCAATGTCCCTTTTAATTAAGCACGACGACGCACTTTAATCGAAATCACTTTATTCTCTTTCTCTTGTATTACCCAGCATCCTCGTGTCATCAATATACATGCCTCCTCTCGAAAATACAATATGTACATACATTATAAAGATATATATACCTTGATTTTTGTCATTTATATACATAACTTACAGGTCCTTGCACAAGCAATGAAATGTGTTAGCACCGACCAAGAAGCTACACTCGTCGAATATCCTGTCAATTATCGTATAATAAACCCCAAAGCCATAACAATGGGCCAACTATACGGTTGTTTCGATCCCATTTCGCACGAATGGACCGATGGTGTGCTTGCAAAAACTTTTCGTGAAATGGCCAATGCATCGCCAAGGGAACGTCATTGGGTGCTCTTTGATGGTCCAGTGGATGCGGTTTGGATAGAAAATCTTAACACCGTTCTCGATGATAATAAAAAACTCTGCCTCATGTCCGGTGAAATTGTTCAGATGACCAAAATGATGAACATGATATTTGAACCGGCCGACCTGGAACAAGCCTCACCCGCAACAGTATCACGTTGCGGCATGATCTATATGGAACCAGCTCAATTGGGCTGGCGTGTTTTTCACCAAAGCTTCACACAAGTCCTTGAAACAACACAGGGACTGAGTGACATCTATATGGCATTGTACGAGGACCTAGTTAATTGGTTGGTACCAGCTGCACTGGAAGTGTTGCAAGAGTGCAAATCAATGCTGGAAACCTCGCCGATATATCAATATACGGTGAGTTTCATATCATGATGGCGGGCGGCGTCGGTCGTTGCTTTATAATATTGTTGGTTTGATTTTCAATTTTCTCGAATACCTACACCTACACATACATATGTATATCTAGAAAGCAAACGTTTATAGAGAGCCCTCAGGGAGTGAACGAGAGTGGCCATGATGCCCGACTGGAGACAACTTAATTTATTTAACTTTTCCATTTTCGTCCTTTTTTTCTCTTCCTCTATATTTTTTTCTGATTGTTTCCTCGGGATTCGATGTCCTGGACCTGCATGATTTTGATGGCGGAAATTCATAACAATGCGTACGTATGTCGCTCTTCATATACCTAGATGCTTTCAAGATTTTTCCTGCAATTCCTGGAAGAGAAGAACCAGGCATACAATCAAATATGGTTCCAACAAACTTTTCTATTTAGTTTTGCCTGGGCATATGGAGCTGCACTAACAGGTAGATTTGTTAAAAAAAATATATACAAACACAGAAATATTATTTTTAAGCTATAAACTCATTGAAAAGTATAGTTATATCATATTCCTTTCAACGCATCTCCGGGGAGAAAACATCTCTATATAGGAAAGTATATATACTTATTCTGGACACAGGCATTCTAGATGCACTATCTCGTATGTAGCTCGATGACTATACACATTGGGTTCTCTTGTCGATAATTGAGTTTTCAAACAAACTCTGTGAAGTGGTCTAGGTGTCCTATTTGGAAGAAAACTCAATAGCTCGACAGGGTGCCCACAGGTGATGACGTTCACAACATAGACCCATAAAATTACAGTGTGTTTTAAAAGATAAGGTAACTTTTTTTAAAAAAACGAATTATGTAGCGTTATTCTTTAGTGCAATCGTAATAAATGGAAGCCGAGCAGATTAACGATTTTTTTTACTAAATCACGAAAACTAATTTTTTTCATTAATAAAAAAAATAAAACCTTGATTTCAGATTTTTTAAAAGTTTAAAAATTAAAACCCAAATATCGAAGCCCAAAACTCTAATGAAAATTTATAATGGATGAAACTAGATCAATGCCAATTTATAACAGTTTTGTAATATAACAGATCATCGTCAATCAATCTTCACAAACAATTAAGGATACAAGACACAAATTTTAAAAAAGCTGGACGTTGGATTTTATTTTTCTTCTAAAATCTAAAACAACTAAAAAAAGTTATATCCTCCCCTTCTGTCAATTTGCATCCCATTTGACGCCTTTGAAAAAATAAATGACTTGATAAATGCCAATTTTCCACAGTTATAACAATTTGTCACCATAAAAGTACAGGCGCGTTTCGTGCGATTTGAAAAAAAAAAACCTCGGTGATCGAAATGTGTTATAGCCAATCGGTGAACTGTGGTTCAAAATGATTTCTTGGTTGCAAAAATTATAACTTTTTAACACATGAAGATATCGCTACAATTTTTTTTTCTTCATAGAGGAAATTCCCAAGTCTTTAAAAATAGTGGCTCAAAATTTTAAACGATTTAGTACGATGTTAAAGCTTTTTTAGTACAGGGTGGCGCACCAATTGTGCTACAATAAGAAATTCAAATAACTTTTTTTTTAATCGATGTATTTCATTTATTTTTTTTTTATTGGTTAGAAAATTAAATTTTATTTTAAATAGTTAGTTGTTTTTAAAGATTATAGACCGCAAATGACCTCCACGCTGTCCCACGCATATGCGGCACCTGGTCAAAAAATTATTCATTGCGGCCTGAAGAGTTGAAGTTGGGATCGCCTCAATTATTGTCGTTATGGACTGCTTTAATTCAGTTAAATTCCTCTTGCTTGACATAACCCCATAAAAAGAAGTCTGGTGCAGTCAGGTCAGGTGACCTTGGAGGCCAGCGAAGAGTGGAGTTCCTAGAAATTAATTTGTTTGCGAATTTTTTGTTTAGCTCCGCCATAACTGGTCTGGCTATATGTGCAGTTGCTCCATCTTGCTGAAACCAAACGCTGTTGAATGGTATACGTCTTCGGCGCAGTTCTGGGTAAAAAAACTCCTTCAACATCTTTAAATAACGGTCCCCATTGACAGTAACGGTTACACCGTTTTCTTCAAAGAAGTACGGCCCGACAATACACCTTGATGAAACTGCGCACCACACAGTGACTCGTTCTGGGTGCAGTTCCGTCTCATGGAGCATTTCTGGATTAGACTCATTCCATATACGGCAATTTTGCTTGTTTACATTGCCGTTAAGATCAAAATGGGCCTCATCAGACATGAACAAACAATTGATCAATGTGTTGTCTTCTTCGGCCATTGATATCATTTTTTGGCAAAATTCCAGGCGAACAGGCAAATCCTGAGGGTTTAACTTGCTAGTAATTTGGACTTTGTACGGAAACAAGTTTAAATCGTCATGAAGTATCCGTTGTAATGACCGTCTACTAATTCCAATTTGCCCCGATAAGTTTCGGGTCGAAACGTTCGGATTGGCCTGTATTGCAGATGCTACTGCTGCGATTGTATCCTGAACCCGAACATTGGCATCGCGATGGTACGGCCTTCGTGCGATGCTTCCAGATTCGGCAAACATGTTTACAAACCTCATAATGGTCCATCTACTCGGGGGATTACCGCCAAACTCTCGCCTAAATTCCCTTTGAACGGAAATGACGGACTGCAAAGCATGGTACCGTTGCACTATCCAAATTCTTTTCTCCGTATCCCAAGCATCCATTTTTATAAATCTAAATAGTAACCTACAAAATAAAAAAAAAAATAAGCCGATTACTCACACAGAAAAAAAGTTATTACGTTTTATTTTTGTAGCACGATTCGTGCGCCACCCTGTATGAACAAAATGCTTTGACATCGTACTAAATCGTTTAAAATTTAGCGCCAGTGTTTTTCAAGATAATTTCTTAACAGGGTGTTTTTAAATCTTAGAATAATGGCCAGTTGCACCAAAATCCACTAAAATCAGTTTTTGCTAAAATTCTTATAAAATTTATCGGCTTGATAAATTTTTTGGGTTGCACCAATGTATTTCTCTGATTTTTTAGCTAAAATGCTGTTTGTGAGCCATCCCTGGATTTTGTCAGCTAATTTTTGAACTGAACGAAAAAGTTTCACTAGTGCAAGTAAAAGCCCTTCCACACTATCCCACTGAGTATTAATACAAAGTGGAAAAGAATTCCATGCTACTGCCAAATTTGTGAGGGAGATATTTGTTTTCATTTTTTGACCACACACAACAGTTTAATTTAACCTCAATAAAAATGTGATGAAATGTATGACAGAATTAGAACCATTTATAAAAATTCACATGTATTAACACATGTCAAATAGTGTAGGCTGGGAATATGATATTTTGTTTCCACACTATTATACATGATTTGTTTTACACTTTTTTGATATGTATTAATACTCAGTGGGATAGTGTGGAAGGGCTATAAGATAGCAATATGAGAGATGACTGCACCTGGTTTAAAATGGAAGTGAGTGATTACCCTTTTGAAACATGTATTGTATTTGTATAGCTGAAGAAGAGTTTTATCTTTTTTTGTTTCACCACATACATTTTTCTTACGGAAAAAAAAATTTTCACCACCATTTTTTTTTTTTTTGTTGAAAAGAATTACTGTATATGTTTGTACTAGGCTTGAATAAGAAATAATTAAAAAGAAAAATAACGGATTTTACCTGTTCATTTTTGTTTTTATTTAACGATCTATTTAATGTTGAATATTTTTTTTAATTGTAACTTTCAAATGTCCTATCAAAAGTGAAATATTTTTTTTTGAAGATATTTTCGTTAAAATTCGCTTTTAAAATTTAACTGGAGGAAATGGCATTTTAGTTTATTGGCTTGTTTATCAGCCTTTTAAAACTAAAATTGGTTGATGCATTTTAAATGCCATTTTAAAATTTAACGAAGCAGTAAATATTTAAAAGAGTTTGGTGCAACTGGCCATAAGTAAGATTTTCTCAGAAAAAAGAATTAAAGCAAAATTTAAGAACTGCTAGAATTTTACGAATTGTGTAAAAATAAGAAGTGGCTATTTAATTGTTCTCAGGGTGTTCCAAAATAAAAAAATTTCAAAACAGTGGATGAATAAAATTACCGAACCAATTTTTGATGTTTTTAACAAGTATCTATTTCAATGGTAGTTTTTGTTCATATTGTGGCTCATCGAAACATCTTATTAAGTGTTTAAGTGACCAATTTTATATGAAACAGTGTAGGTAAAAAGTAAACGGACCAACATTTTAATAAATAATTTTTTTTTAATTTTTTATAAAATAAAATAAAATAAAATACATAATAGGTATAAGTTATATACCTACAGATTTTAATTTTCATTTGAAAAAAATCATTGGCATCATTATAATTTTCAACAATTAATAGATTTTGACAGGTTTAAAAATACAAAAAGGATCAACCCTTTTCCTTTTCAACTTTTATTCCTATTTATCAAATAACTAAAACATTCCAAAAGTAAATTTACTTTTAAGTGTAAGCAAAGGGAACATGTTTTTTTTTAAACAAATTACACTATCTCAAAACATTGCAAAATAATGCAGGTGCAATTTTTCATATGATTTAACAAATTACTAGGCGAAAATATTCTGGTAATTTTTCAGCGGGATGTAGAGAGATTTTTTTGCTAGCTCTATTCAAACCTCAAACACTCATATACATACATAAAGATAAATTTTTTTTTTTTTTTTGGTTTAGTTAAGCTACAAATAAAACAACCCGTTACATTGAAGAAAAGTAAGATTTTCATTGAAAATGCTTATGGCATTATTAAATAATTACATAAATTCTTTTGTTTGTACTTTTTTTTTTACTTTAGAACAAGTTTGCCCAACTTTGAAAAACTTTTTAAAACAAACTATTTAAAAAAAATTATGTTGCTAGCTGTATTTGAAGCTCTATTAGAAATTAAAAAAAAATTGAAAATATAAACATCGGGTTTTGTATTTTTTTCGTAACTTCTGGTTTTATGAACCACAGTACGACCGTTAACAGTACCTTTATAAACAGCTGTAAATTAACATTTCTTCGCCTTCCTTTAAGCCGAGTATACAGTTCTTTTGAACAAAAAAAAAACATAAGTGGTAAAATTTTTTTTTTTTTTCGGAAGAAAAAAAATCTGAGTTGAAATAAAAAATTTGTGTTCGTTGTCCTCTTTTTTTCCACAAAACTAATCTAAAATCACCAACATTGTTTTGCGCGAAAAAGTTGAATATAAATTTTTTCAACAAGTTTGGTTCACAGTTCGATGATAAAATTCTAAACGTCAAAAATTTTTTTTGCGATTAAATCACTCCCATAAGAAGTCCATGTATTTTTTTTTTCGAGGAGGGTATACTAGGCTTTAACCGTAAAAGATTCAAATATTCTCTAAAATTTTTGCTCAGAAATTTTTTTTGCAAGTTAAGCCCAAACGGAATAAAAATTTGACCGGGAAAAAATTTAACTGTACACATTTCTTTCTTTTATAATTTTTAAGCTAATGGTTATTAAGAGCATAAATGAGTAGTTTTTCGGGGAAATCGCGCTGAAGCTTAAGCCACCATCTTGGAATTTTCTTAAAAAATTGAGTTGAAGTGGAAAAAAAAATTTATAAAACAACGGCAACACTTACAGTATCATGCTATATCTTTTTTTAAAGCCAGATTTTAATTCTGTTTTCAAATCAAATTATTTAAATTAATAGTTTTTGAAAAATTAATGTTCAAACTCAAAATTAAAAAAAAAAATAAATTTGAAATTTTAAAAATTTTAAGTTTTTGAGTAGTATTCTTCTTTCTATTTGTTGAATATTAGAAAAAAAAAATACTACCCAAGAACGTAAAATTTTGAAAAAAAAATTGAATATAATAAATTTTTGTTTAGGTATATATTTTTTTTCAGAATTTATAGATTGAATATTAATTTTTCAAAAAGATTTCTTGAAATAATTTGATTCGAACCAGAATCTTAAAATGGAAATAACACGAGATTGTAAGTGTTCCGTTGTTTTTTGTCATTTTTTTTTTTGAAAATTCAAGATGGCCACTTAAGCTGCAGCTGGATATTCCTATAACGAATTGTGTACAATTGAATTTTTCCCGTCAGACCTTTTTTGTTCATAACAACTGGGCTAGTTCTTTTGCATTAAAAGTAATTTTTTTGTAAATGTCATATTCGCCACCCAAAAATGTATACCATCTTGTTCAACACACTGTAAGCCTATAGTGATCATTGTTGCAACGAAGTTATTTCTTAATTTTCTTGCAATTTCCACTCACATCTCTGCGCACGAGAAGAGTGTGTCCTGGAAATATAAATGGATGTAGTTAGTTTTATTTCATTTATTTTATATTTAAAGTTTCTAACACCGAGACAGACAATGTTATGTGTCCTATGGCATATGTGACTCTCTTATATTATAGCATTTTAGATTATCTTTATAAAATTCTAACAGCATAATACAACTCTATATCTAACTTTAACATTGAAACGTAACATTTAAAATTCTCTTCTTTTTCTCTGTATTTTATTTATATATTTGCAGTCGAAGGCCAAAAACATTTCGACAGTTTAATCAGAAAAGTTTTATATGGCTCCAATGAGAACCACCCCAGGCCGAAGTACTTTTCTTTAAATCGTGGTCAAATGTTTCCTGAGAAACTTTCACTAATGGATTATCGCTTTGATGGAATAGAAAATTGGTGGCCATGGCAACGACAAGAAGATATAATATTCCCAGAAGGTGTTCAAATTAGCGATATAATTGTACCAACAAAAGAAACTGGTTATATAAATTATTGGTTGGATTTTTGCATTGGACGGAAATTAATGCCGTTTATGGTTATTGGACCAACTGGTACTGGAAAAAGTGCAATTATTACACATAATCTATTGGCATTACCGAAAAATTCAAATATGCTGAATTTTGTGAATTTTTCAGCTCGAACAAGTGCACAATTGGTGAGTTTTTAAACAAAAAAATTAAATTAATTTTTAGCAATAAAAAGGTCTCACAAAAGTCTTCGCAATCTCAGAAATATGTATTATCAGCATTCAAACACCTAAAACATTATTAACTTTCTTGCATAAAATTCAATTTAAGGTTTGAAAATGTAAGATAACAGAAATATTATGCGGAAACTTTTACATCTTTTGAGTTCTGTCGCAACGTTTTATGTTTATACCTTTATTTTATCTCCATTTTTAGAAACCAAAATTCTGGTGAAATATTGTCAGTTTATTTTATCTCTCAAAACGTGATTTTTTAAGAGGTTTAGAACTTTTAAAAAAAAAAAAACACAAAAAATTCGAAAAAATGAATGAAATATTTATTTGAATCGATAGTTTGAACCTTGCAATTTAATGTTTAAAGATAATTTCATGCAAATGTTGACCGCGGCTGCGTCTCAGGTAGCCCATCCGCTGAGTCCAATTTTGGCATACTCTTTCACACATATCGGCCGGTATCTCACGAATGAATGCATGGATGTTGGCTTCCAGTGCGTCAATCGAAGCGGGCTTGTCCCTATAGACATTAGCCTTGACATACCCCCACAAAAAATAGTCTAATGGTGTCAAATCGCACGATCTAGGCGGCCAATTGACCGGCCCGAAACGTGAAATTAACTGTTCACCAAACTCGCCTCGCAATTGCGCCATTGTTTCGCGTGCTGTGTGGCATGTGGCACCGTCTTGTTGAAACCACATATCATGCAAGTCAAGAACTTCCATTTCGGGCAAAAAAAAGTTTGTTATCATCGCTCGGTAGCGTTCACCATTGACAGTAACGCTGCGATTCGCATCATCTTTGAAGAAATATGGCCCAATAATGCCGCCGGCCCATAAACCGCACCAAACAGTGGCTTTTTCGGGATGCATTGGTAGCTGTTGCAATGCTTCTGGCTGATCTTCACTCCAAATGCGGCAATTGTGCTTATTTACGTACCCATTCAACCAAAAATGAGCCTCATCGCTGAACACAATTTTTCGATAAAAAAGCGGATCCTCGGCCAGCTTTCCAAGAGCCCATTCACCAAAAATTCGGCGTTGTGGTAGGTCGGCTGGCTTTAGTTCTTGCACCAGCTGTATCTTAAAAGGCTTTACGCCCAAATCCTTCCGCAAAATTTTCCACGTATTGCTGTAACAAAGGCCTAACTGCTGGGAACGGCGCCGAATCGACATTTCGCGGTCTTCTGTCACACTAGCTGATACGGCCGCAATATTTTCTTCACTACGCACAGTACGTAAACGTGTTGGTGGTTTAATGTCCAACAAAGTAAATTTGGTGCGAAATTTGGTCACAATCTTCCGAATAGACTGCTCAGAAGGTCGAGAATGCCGACCATAAAATGGAAGCAGCGCGCGATGAACATTTCGAACCGAGCACGAATTTTGATAGTAAAATTCAATAATTTGCAAGCGTTGTTCATTTGTAAGACGATCCATGGTTAAATTGCAAACCAAACTGAAGCTGTTTGACAGTGACACAAGGTACTAAACACACGTCAGCTGTCAAAACCAGTGTTGCCAAAACCAAACCAGCTAAAATAAAAACTCACCCGTTATTTCAAGAAATTTACACAATTTATACTCGTAAGCCATATTTAAAAAATAATTCCATAAACAGATTCTTTCTCTTGCCGTACCTTGCGAATGTGGAAATCTTAACCCAAATCTATAATAGGTGTGTTTTATTCATTGCTGAATAGCCAGCGCAGCACAAGTCTGAATAAAACGATTACTCTCTCTGTATATAAATTCAAAGTTCTTTCGCCAGCACAACCATCTTTTTTTTTACTGACTTCTTTTCGCCAGCAATCAAATTGTTTTTGTTTGCCAAGGGAAATTTTGCTGCCCTGGATAATGAATAAAACACAATGATTAAACACACCTAATATGTCAATCTAATTGTAATAATAAGAACAGAATTTCAAAACCAGCAGTTTCAATCAGTATCTCCTTTTGAATCCTTTTCTATTTTCATAACGTTCTCCTAACATGGTGTTCAATATTAAGGGTAGTCAAAAGTCAAAACCCCTTCAATACATATTTTTATACCTTATATGCATTGAAAAGGTTTTAATAGCTTTTAAAATTCATATAAATTCATAAAATTCATGTAAACTTATAAAAATTATAGTAATAAATATGTATATGTAAATTAATTTTTAATGGTATCTACTTATACTCAGTTACTCCTTAGTCCTCAGATAAAAAGCCAGAATTAGCATATAAATCCATTATAATAATTATATTGAATCCATAAAAAATATTAAATATTCAGCAAAACAAAAATATCTTTTTTAAAATGTCAACCATTATTGCTATACGTAAAATAATTTCATACCCCCCCACCTTCGTTTTTTGAAAATATTAACAATTTTTTTTTGTTTCGTCGCCATTGTCTGTTTTAATTGTTGAACATACCTTTTTTAAGTGGCCTGAGTTGCCACCGCAACATTATTTTCGAACATTGTTTACCAATTAACAAAAATTACGAAAACACCTCCCGCCCCTCATCATCACATTATAATAATATATTCTATATGACAATGAAAATGCATAATTACGCATGGCGGCTCGGTAACTAGACTTTTTTGTTATGTTATACTCATCTCGAAACCTATAATACGCGCAAAATTCATTAATGGACATTTACGAGTAACAAAAGATTAACATTATTGCATCATATTGGTATGATGAAGAGGCCACCACGGCGCGTAGGGCGGGCGGCGCGGCCGGCGGCGCGCGGCGCGCGTCCCTTATGCCGATTGAAGCATGGGGATGGCGTTATGGTTGCTGCAGTATAGGTTGGTTTAAATTCCAACGTTTATTCCACCATATATGAAATATACCTGACGCCATATAATATAAGAGTAAATATCAGCAAGTTTTGAATCTATTTACAGGGTGATCCAAGTAAACAAAAATTCGTTAGATTTCTGTTAAAACCTTGTAAATCTAAAAATGACATTTAAATTTATTTCAGGTTAACAAAAAATGCCGAATTCTAATATTAATGCCTCGTTACTGTTATTCCTTGTATATCTCTATATAGGTATATCATTTCATTTTTGTTCTCTCCTGAACAATTTTTCATTTTGGACTAATGAGTAATGATGTTTTGACAAAAAGACGATTTGCAATTTGTAGATGCTTTTACTTTTCTATATTTTATTAGTTTCGTGTTTTTAATTAAACTAAGCTAGATGGAAAAGGCCAAAAAAGTAGTTTATTTGTCATTGCCTCCTTCTTGGTCTGTGCGTTCCTACGTCTGTGCACCTGTGCCACTTCATCACAACCACAGATACCAACATTTCAGATTTCAAAGTTGAAGAAAAAAAAAATGAAGTAAAACGAAAATTTTCGGAATAGATTTGAAAACGAATAAAGAACTGATGTTATCAAAAATTATATTTTTAACAAATAAAATTATTTTAACAACAAAAATAAAACATATAATTTGCATTAATTTCAGAAATTCTCAAAACTATATCTTCCGTGCTCACTAAATTTAATTAGTAACTAGAATTGAAAACGACAAAAAAACTCAAGTTATCAAAAACTGTATTTAAGAATTTTTAGATTCAGACATTCAGAGTCAAAGTTGGTTGAAAATTAAAAAAAAAAACAGTACTGTAAAGAATTTTTCGGTGTGGAGAAAAGGAGTAGATCTCAAAAAAGGTTTATTTTCTTTCATAAAAATGGAGTAAATTTACTCCGACTGGACTAAGGTTCGAACGGTGACGTTCAACTTACATCGAAATAGCACCTAAAAGGTTCGAAAATTTTTGTCTTTAAATTTGGTACAGAGCATTTTAATTATATATTCTAAAAGTGAAGTTCGATTTTTACTGCGATATATTAGGTTCTATATGACTTGACATTACGATGACAATGAATTCGAAAAAGTGGGTCTCCCTCCGAAGGTTTTTTTTTTTTCTAATAATACAAGTTCTATATAGAAATAAATCAGCCAAATAGAAGACTTAGCATTATGTAGTTGGACTTGTTGAGTTATTTGTTCAAAATAGCTTTTAACGGCATTTAGCTAAACAAAATTGGAGTTTCGTCTCAGCGCGTCGCTCTCACTTCAAATCATCAGTTGACATGGTGAGGGCCAGTGTTGCAGAAAGTACTCCCATAGGAGTATTGTACTACTTTCAACACTTTCGTACTCCCGTACTCCTCTTTTCACATTCGTACTCCTAGTTTAAAGACCTAAAACATCTTACACTTGCAGCAAAGTTTATTGTTATCTTAAATAAATTTAATTCACTTCAAATTTAATGCAAATTTGGCAGCACTTTTATCTTCCAAACTGTCGTCAAGAAAGGAATTTCCTCTTTCTCGATTGTTTTTGTTTTTCGTTGGCTTCATGCAATTTTCATCTGTCAGTTCGGTATTTATTTTATTGTTACCTGAGATTTTGGTTTGTGGGTTTGGTTTTTTTGTTTGAACTCCATGAATTTGTATGTACACATATGCTCAATAAAATGGAAAGGTTTGTTAATGCTTGAAATATTGTAATTCCTGTTAGAATAATTCAAAGTAAACTTGTATATATAGATATTTAGTGAGATTGGATTCCTTGGGCAAAAAAAATTGCAGTCTAAACGGGTGGGTCGATTTTCTATAAACTTGGTACTTAGCGTTTTTTGGTTATTGCCCCGACACTTTTTGTATTTAATTTTTTTTAGGACCAAAAATAACAGTAGGTTATATATGTACCCGCAGTACAATTTTTTTTTAGCAAATAAGGAAAATCTTATTATTCTCAAAAACGTGCACATATCTTTAAAAAAAAAAATTTAGTAATTTTTTTTACAAAAAGGCTACCATATTATCAAAAAAAAAATGACGAAAAATGTTTATAAATGGTACGTCCCATAGAACCATTTATATAATTTGCAATTTTCTCAAAAACGGTACAACTGATTTTGATCAATTTTTTATAGACAATGTTTTGTCATAATATCTATAACGGTATCTCATAACCTATTATACTGATTTTAATGAAATTTTGTACTCCAGAGCTTCTAATAAGATTGAATAATATTGTATATTAAAATTTCAAAAAAATACAAAATTTTGTATTTTTTTTTTGAATTTCAAAATTATTTTTTTGAAAATTCTATGAAAATTAATTTTTTAACTCCGCATTAATAAATGCCAACAAAAATTGCGAACTATTTTTTTTTCTTTAAAATGTTTTAAAAAAATTATATAAACGAGTTTTTTTTTCCATATAAGATTTTTTTTTGAGAAATCAGATGGTGTACCTACATCACTTTGGTGTAAAATCAATTTATTTCTAATTATGTAGATACATATATTGATTTTTTCAGTCTTAACTGTAAGTTCAATGCATTTTAATGTGCAACACGGTGCTACATTATTCATATAAATATTATGTACTCACATAATAACACATTAAACTTAATCCCGTTTTTAGCAGGTGGCACAAAAATATGCTCTCATAACTAATTCATTTGTTTTAAAATCAAATGAATAGATCTCCAAAGTGTGATCACCCAAGAGCAAGTTCGTGCTACTCAGTCCTATATTTTATTTCTTTTACCTCATCTAGAAAGTGTAGGTGGCACACCAAATATTTTGTTTAGTTCTCTCGAAAACGGCTTCAACAATTTTAACTAAATTTCGTTTCCGGAATATGTATAAACATACATAGACTGACTTCAATAAAACTAGATTTTATTTTTTTACTATAAAGTTCACATTTCCGCGCTTTAAAGATTTTGAAGAAAATTTTCATATTTTTCTTGTTAATTGCTGAACTGATTTAATTAAGATTTCACAAAGTGATCATTCTTAATAGTTTAAATAAATTTGAAAAATTTTTATTTATATTTGTACGAACAAAAAAAAAACAAAGAACAGAATCAATTTTGTTTTTAACTTTTTCCATATTTTTTAACGTTATGGGTTTCTTTACCATAAATTTCAAATATCTAGCATTTTTATAAAATTATGAAGTTCTCAAAAAAAATTCTTTAAAACTTTTTTTTAAAAATCCAAAAAAATTTTTTTTGGAAATTTTGAATATCAGGTGAACCGTTTTTGAGAAAATCGAAAATCAAAAAAATGGTTCTATGGGAGGTACCATTTCTAACCATTTTTCGGAAATTTTTTTTTACAAAATGGTTGCGTTTTTGTAAAAAAGTTGTGGGCATGTTTTTGAGAAAAATATGATTTTCATTGTTTGGTTAAAAAATTTGTATGGCAGGTTCCTACATATATATCGCAAGTAAAAAATATCAGACTGAGAAGATAAAAGTAAAAAATATCAGACTGAGAAGATAAAATTTTAATTTAGCCAAAATTACAGCTGACAAAAACAATAATTTGTTTTCAATAAAAAATTTCACATATTTATAAACCACCCCGTATTTGTCTATACCAATGGTCAACGCGGAGCGGCCGCGGCGCCTGCAGCATCTATAAGTATAACAATTTTACAAAATTGGTCATTATACAATATACAAATGTATATGTATCTATGCCTATACAATGTACATACATGTACATATATACCCTTATCTACCTATGCTTATCCTAAAAATAATGAGGCAGCTTGAACAGGATAATTGCATTAAAATCTATGGTCGAACAATGAGAACACAAATTGGTCTACATTAATAGATTTCCACATTGTTGTTGTTGTAAGAGTATTATAAATGTTAGAGATTCATAGATAGGCAATATAGCTAGCTGCCGCCAAAATCGATAGTAGATTAGAATTTATGTTACAATGTTATAAGGCTGCAGTAGTTTTTAGTTGTTAAAAGGTTAGAATATGGCGGGTTCTAACAGGTTGGCAATATATATTTAGTTGGAAATTGTATAATAGCATTTATATATATAGGATACACTTAAAACCACATGTGCATTGATTTCTCATTTTAAAATAGACCTTAGAGATTTTATTTTACTATGTATAGGTCCATGGGATTTAACGGTGATTAGATTTGAATTGGAATTTTATATGATTTGAAATTATTGTATTATCGAACGATTTGGAATGGCCTCTTGGTGCCGCACCGGTGTGATGTGAGCAATTTAGGATAAAGGACAAATGGGAATAGTTTTTAGCAAAAAATATAACAACCATCATATCCAAAGATAAAAAGTTATTCATTGAGAAGCTATTTTATATGAAAGGATTTTGATATATCAAAGTTTATAAATGATGATTTTGATTCTACACATCGACGGTTAAAGTGCATAGGACCTCGTTAGTCGGAAAATTCAACAAAAATATTATTATAATTTTTAAAAAATCAGTTAAATCAGAGCCATCTTTTAAAAATTTCTGCGTAACAATGTTGTTCTGAACATTTGACAGAAAAAGGCAGAATTCAAAATCTCTTACATTATAAAGTCCAGATAAATTAAAATTCCAGACATTTTAATATAAATAATATTTTTAAATAATACAGTCAGGGAAGGTTAAGATTATTACATACTGTATATACATATGTAGATCGTCGTACAAAATTTGGCAGTTTTTTTATTTCTGAAAAAACATGCAAAAACGACATACCGCAGGTTCTTCACTATTTTAACCGTCATTATGTAGGTATAAGTCAGAAAATCTTTAAGCTGCGAAGATTGTATTGAGTTTTTTGGTGTACATTTGCTACAAAGGAAGTCAACAGTAAACAAATAAAAAGTCATAAAAATTCTCGGCTGGAGACATACCCTATAGAATCTATAATATATTTGTATTGCAGAAAATACTTTTCCCGCTTAAGAGAAACCCGCCTGAGAGAAAATCCCACTTAACTGAAACACTTTTTTCATCCCCGAGTGTTTTTGACCAATTACCTAAAAAAATAGTCTGCTTAAGCGAAATTTGCCTAAGTGAAAAACTGGGTTAATTTAGAAAAACCCGCTTAAGAAAACTCACTGGAGAAAAAAACACGCTTATCCGAAACACTTTTTTCATCCCCTACTATTTGTGGACCGATTAATATCCTATAAAATACTCCGTTTAATCGAAACTTGCTTAAATGAAAAACCCGGATAGAGTAAAACTCGCTTAAGAGAAACCCGCTTGAGAGAAAAACCTATCTGAAACAGTTTTTTTCATTCCCGAGTATTTGGTGACCAATTATACCTATTAACTACTACGCTTAAGTGAAACTTGCTGAAGTGAAAAACCCAGATACAGTAAAACCCGCTTAAAAAAACGCGTTTGAGAGAAAAACCCGCTTATCTGAAACACTTTATTCATCCCCGAGTATTTGTCGACCAATTTCCCATAAAATACTCCATTTAAGTGCAACCTGCTTAAGTGAAAAACCCGGATACCTGAAACATATTTTCAGTTAAATCTTAAGTGGAAAATGAAATTCTTAGATATTCAATAAATTATTTTGAATTATTAAATCGTTGTTGGATATTGAAACTACATATTTTAATTTAAATTGTCTCTATAGGCAACTCCAAAAGATAAATTCAATTCTTCTTGCTTTAAATTTCCGTTTAATGGAATTTTTAAATCCTATTAAGTGATTTTTTTTCACTTATCCGCTTTAGTGAACTTTTTTTTTAAATAAGCGGGGTTCTTTTAAGTGAAAATACCGCTAAACTGAAAGAAAAACTGTAACATTTTGAAATTTCTCCTAAGCGGGTTTTACTGTACAGTAAATTTATAACATGGACGAAATTGCTTCTTCAACACAATTAATTTTTTATTTTTTATTAACGAACTTTGTTTAAATGAATGTTTTTTCAATGTGTTTTTTTTTCTGCCTTATAGGTTCAAGAAACAGTTATGGCAAAATTGGACAGAAGACGCAAGGGTGTTTTTGGACCACCAATTGGTAAAAAGGTAAAATTTATCATTTTTAAAATTATAATTTCTCTTAATTTTAAAATAAACTCGTTTTTTTTTTTTTTTTTAAACCAAAGTGCCTTGTATTTTGTGATGATGTTGGAATGCCATCAAAAGACACTTATGGCTCTCAGCCTCCCTTGGAATTGGTGCGACAATGGCTTGACCATGGCTATTGGTCAGATCTAGATGACACATCCAAACTGGAATTGATCGATATGGTAAGAGTTCGTCCGTCCACAGCACACTTTATGTACATAGCATGTGTTTCCACTCAGTATTCATCATGGAAATCGCTTCTGAGTGGCACTTAATGAACCATTGGCGGAAGCGATCCTATGAATATGCAATTGTTTTATTTTGGCACAAAAAAAATAAAAAAAAAAAAAAACAAGCAGTTTCACATCAAATTTTAAATGAAAAAACGAAAATAAAAACCATAGGAACATCCTGAAACAATGAATGCGCGATTGCATAAAATTCTATCGTCAACATCAGAAACATATCCTTTTTATATATGTTTTTGTATATGTATACACATCATGAATATACACATACATATATGTATTTTCAGGGCTTTGTTGGAGCTATGGGCCTAGTTGGTGGTAGCAATTTCATTTTCCCACGCTTCTATCGTCATACATTTGTGGTGGCTGTGGACGCTTTTGAAGATGCCACAATCACAAAAATATTCACAACAATTGGTGACTGGCACTTTGCCAAGGACTATGCAGATAAAGTGGCACTACTCTCGAAAGTAAGTTCGTTCTTTTTCGTTATTTTATGTGTAGGCAATATACTCTGGCAAAGAAATAAATCATATTTTCCTTGTTCAAACTATATTTCTCCACTACCATCTCTCTGACCTATGCTCATTTTCAACATTCAATATATATATCTATGTATACATATGTACAGGGTCTGGCAGAAGCAATGGTCAACATTTATCGCCAAGCAATTTCGGTATTCCTGCCAACTCCGGCCAAATCGCATTACACCTTCTCGCTACGTGACATAACTCGTGTATTCACTGGAATTGTCCTGGTGCCGCCAAAAAGGCTTCCCGATCCGGAGAAACTAGGCCGTCTATGGGCGCATGAAACCTATCGGGTTTTTTATGACCGGTAATAGATCACAGTGCAACTGATGCTCTCTGCTTTGTTATAGGGGGGGTGGAGGGTGCATTTCAGCCGAAACTCAACCCTTGCTTTAACCCGCATGGAAGCTATCATCCTAGCGAGGAAAACAAATCACTTCCTTTCGATGTGCATCCTTGCTAGGATGACTGCTGCTGCTGTGACACAATCAAACTTAAATCCCGTTTTTGTCATTAATTTAACCTTCTCTTTACCTTCCAAAAAATTAAAAAAAAAAAAAAAAAAACAGTTTAATCGAACAACGGGACCGCGAACTACTATTGGAAATGGCACGTAACGCCTGTAAGTCCCATCTGCGTTTCACTCTCGAACAAGCCATGGAGGAGCGCATCGAAAAAGGTGCCAAACTGACAGACGATGATTTACGAAATTTATTTTTCGGAAACTACATGGAACCAGATGCCGAACCAAAAATCTACGACGAGGTCGAGAGCTATGACAAATTGGAAAAGGTCATGCAATACTATCTGAAGGAATATAATGCATTTTCCAATACTCCAATGGATTTGGTGCTCTTTCGATTTGCTATCGAACATATTTCCAGGTAAGAGGACCGACAGACTGACTCTTATGACAGTGTCGTTGTCACGGATGTTTGTACAAATAAAAATTGGCTTTCATATACATGTATATACATATGTGTATAAGAATATTTTGCATATGATAGGGTTTCACGAATTCTACAAATGCCACGGGGCAATATTTTAATGGTTGGCATGGGCGGTTCTGGACGACGGAGTGCTGCTAAATTGGCTGCACATATTGCCGATGCGAAACTGATGACCATTCAAGTGACAAAAACCTATTCGATGGCTGATTGGAGGGACGATTTAAGGAAAATTCTAATGACGGCTGGTTTTAATTTAAATCACACGGTCTTCTTGTTTTCTGATTCTCAGGTATGGATTTACTGTTAATGTATGTATTGATTGATTTTAAAGAGCCTATTGAATTTTCTTTAAATTCAAAATTTAACTTTAACATCGATTTTATCTTTTAAATGCTTTCATATGTTTTAAACAGTGAAAACGTTTTTTTGTAGAACATTCGACAGTTGTCGAAAGGTGGTATAACTTCAAGATCAAGTAAAGCTTGGTTTATTTATTGCAAATTCCTGTTAAAAAAAAAGTGAAAAAGCCGATTTTTTCAAAATATTTTTTCTTCTCGTCGTGTGACATCTTGATGGAAAGGTGCGCTGATATTTTAAATCAAACACGAATTCACGTGAATTTTCGAAATCTTCTTATCTCAATTTACTCAAACATTATGCAAACATTTAAGCATCTGGTTTTAAGTGACTTAATAAAAGCATTGAATTAAAAAAAAAAAAAAATAAAGGGCAAGCTTTGGTTCTGTAAAAAAATCGAATCTCGAGATTTCAATCAAACTTGACATTACGATCAAGAAAAAATTGGCTTTGAAAAATGTCAGCCTATAAACCATTGAAGGGATTTTCTCAAACTTGAAATTTTAAATTTTCTGTGTGATTCCCTAGAGGGGAATTTGAAATTCGTTATTCGTATATTTAGCTCCAAGGATTTTGATAAAATTTTATGTATATTATTTAAGTTAAAAATGTTTCACCAAGAATGTTACCTACATACATATATACTAGAGCTCCCTATTACACGGATATTTAAAAACACGGATACACGTCTTCTTATAATATCCGGATTTGAATCCGTGTTTTTCGTGTATCCGTGCATCCGTGCGTCCGTGTGTCCGAAGATCCGTGTATTCGAAGATCCGTGTATTTTAAATAATCCAATCATCACTCTAGAGGGCCAAATTTATGGGATTTTTTTTGATAAAAATTCGACAACGACTTGGTAGTCGAATCCTTCAGTGGATTTAAATTTAGAATTATTTAATTTTTTCTTTAAAAATCGATTTTTTTTGGAAAATCACCAAAAATAGAAATCTATAATATCCATTATCTCTCAAAATTTTGAGCTTCTAAGCCCACCCCTTGAAAAGATAAAAATCAAAAACCTTTCCGTGTATTAAGAATCCGTGTAATAAAGATCCGTGTATGCCTAATATCCGGATACATGGATATTAAGCAAATAAATACACGTGTTTTAAGAGAACGGATTTTTATTTGCATGTAATAATTACACGGAGTCCGTGTACCCGTGTTTTTCAAATACACGGACTGAATCGTAGGCTCTAATATATACCATACCTATACCCGGTGCCGAACCTGCCTGAAGGTAAAACAGGCAATTGCCGAGGGCGGCACTTAACTATGGCGGCAATATCAATACAATAATTTCAAAGCGAAAAAGGTCAATACATCCATCAATTACTTCTTCGTTCATCGTTGTTGACCGAAGCGCTGGACCATTCTTCAAAAACATGCTGAATATTCTAAACAAATTGCTTTGAAAAATTTATCCGATATCGGGTCAGAGCAAAAGCGAATACGTGTCTTTCAGAAAAGTTAACAGATCTTTATGATTCTTTAATGAAAATTGCAGAAAGTTCGAAATTCACGATTTGAAGCAACTCAACTTGGTCAACGCATACAACATTTTTTTTTTTGAGGCAGCAAAAAAACAATTTGCCTAGGGCGGCAAAATTTCCAGGTTCGGCACCGCCTATACCTTATACAACTTTTTTTTTATTTTTGATTTGTTCGTATCGGCTTAACTGATTTCGACTGAAAATTGTATAAAAGAGATCCTTTTGAGTCGAAAAATATTGCATATACCTATACAAAATTTTCAAAAAAAATTTTTTGAATTTAAAACAAAAATCCAATTTTTTTAAAATGAGTAAATGAATTTTTTTGAAATAACGTTTTAAGGTGTATGTATAATATTAAATACTTAAAAATATCATATCATTTTGTATTTTAATAATTTTAAAATCAAAACATAAAAAAATATTTTTTAAAGAAAATCTTTCCAACGATTTTTGAAAATTTGGTTTGAATAAATTCATATTTTTCAAAAATTTAGACGGCTTCGGTGCATAGTGGCCCGTTTCGACTATTACGGTTGTTAAAATTTTAAACGAATAAAGATATCGTAACAATTTTGTTTTATATTAAAGGGAATTTTCAATAGTTTTACAGGGTGTTTCAGAGTTTTCTGTTGAAAAAAGAATTTTTACTTAAGGCGATGGACATAGTTTGTATTTTACTTTAAAAAGGTTAGATTTAGTGTAACAAGAGAGTGGTTTAAAGCTTATTTGAGTGAGACAATGGGAAAAAAACAAAATAATGAACAACAATATAACAGTGGGGAACTATTTTTTAAACATTTTTTTTTTGTTAAATAAGTGTATATTTTAATTTGTTGACATAAAAGAGTGCACTAAAAAATATTGCATTGATAAATCACAAGTCAAATAGAGAAAAACAAAAATCAAAATTTATAGACTACAAGTCAAATAGTGGAAACAAAATCAAACAAACCAAAAATATACAGGGCGTTTGGCATAAAACGCAAAAAATAGCTAGAGCGTATCCCGGGTAGAATTTGCGACTCGGTATTGCCTTGGCCCCAGCTAGTTTCGCCTTGTTTATGTCATGGGCCTATCGAGCAGTAACTAGCTTGGCCCTTGCTAATTTGTTAATGCTCTGTATTCCGTGGGCCTTGCTAGTGGTTCCGGGCCCTTAATAGATCTTCCAAGTCAGGAATGGGCCTCTCGAGCCCTTGCTAATTTGTTAATGCTCTGTATTCTGTGGGCCTTGCTAGCGGTTCCCATATAGGCCCTAGATAGATCTTCCAAGTCAGGCTTTGGATAACTAAAAATTTAGAGATTTTTAGTCACTAGCTAGGGCCTAGGTAGATTTTTACTGAAACCCATATAGCCCCCACCCCTCTCATATTAGGGGTGTTTGAGACCGCTTTTCTCTTTAACTGAAATGTATAGAATTTAATTTAATTTTAAAAAAACTTCACTTTTACTTACTTGGTTTCGCCGAGATTTGAACTCGCGTTCCTCCAATCAAAGATCCAGCACACTACCCACCAGGCTGATTTGCGATACAGAATAGGGATGTAAAAATGTTTATGAGTTGATACTTCACGTATTTGCTATATGGACCTTACACAATTTAAATTGGTCGTTGGGAATTCCAATAAAGAGGCGACACTATCTACGACCAATATAACGCCAAGAAAAAGTTCCATGTCTAGGCTACATCAAGTCTAAACTATCTAGGCCCAGTCTTAGTTACACCTAATAACGCCAATAAAGAGGTGACACTGTCTAACGCCAAGATAACGCGCAGATACAATTCCTTATCCAGGCTACACCAAGCGAAAACTATTTGGGTCCCTTTCTGTTTTTATGAGACAGCGCCAATAAGGTGGCGACACTAGCTAGGGCCAAAATGACACCAACAAAAGTTTTCATATCTAGGCTATGTCAAGTTAAAACTATCTAGGCCCAGTCTAAGTTACATCTGACAAAGCCAATAAATTGGCAAGATAAAACCAGAATAAGATAAATTAGTCAAGATCACCCAGACCTGCGCCTGTCTAGGCCCAGCATAGGATATACTATATAATGGCCAATCTAGCTAGGGCCACGCTTAAAAATAGTTTTTCCTAGATAATTTTCTACCCGGGATAGGTTGGTCAAGACAGAAAAAAAATATTTTTTGAAAGAGGGAGGGGGGAGTGAATTTCCCTTCGTTTTGGCGGGAAGGGCACTTTATAAAAAATCGACTTGAATTAGAAAAAGAAATATTAAAAATCAACGGCGCTCCGACTTCTTTCCGTGTACTCATGTTATGTTATCCCTTTTTTAAAAGCAAAAAATCCATCCAAAAAATCAGTTTTTGAAATAAATTGTTTTATTAAATAGTTTTGGAAAAATTAATTAAATGTACAAGTACAAAATATGTAGGTAGGTATTAGTACGATTTTTTTTCCGTTAAGTTCAAAGCAGGAATTTGCAGAGTTTTTTTTCTAACTCAATTTAAAGTTGAAAAATTGTGCAAAAAGTGTGCCAACAGTGTGCCAAAAACGTGCGGGCCCATGTGCGGCGGTGGTGTTCTTTATTTCGAAATTAAAACATTTGAAAGAGTTGTTATTTCTATAAATATATAAGTTATCTAACGATAACTGTTTAAAAAAATTTGTGCAGGTACCTTTATTTCTTAAAATTTTATTTCTACCTTTCATTATTAGCAATCTCATAAAAAAAAGTCTTCACATGATTATACTATACATAATAATATAGTGATATCATGCTGCATGCATGGTTTTCATGTTTTTCAAAAGTTCATTTTCCATGAATAGAATCTGAGTTTTTTTTCACAGAAATAGCTTGCTTCACTATTGTTTCTTTTCATATTCCTATAAAATAAAGGTATGTATTTATAAAATGACAAGTCCATATATTTTATGTCCTATAAATTCCAATACATATAACATAACCATGTTAACTCTGATCAGTAATTAACTTTTAGGTGAGAACTTCACTTAAGAATTGTGACTACCACACTCGATTATTTATATACAGTCGACTCTCCCTAAGTCGAATTTTCACGGGATACCAAGATTTGTTCGAGTTAGAGAGAGTTTTCGAAAAATTCGAGTTATAGAGAGAAATATTTTTTTATTTTAAAAGGTTTATTTAATAAATAAAGATTAAAATATGTATAGAAAGCAACCAACAACACAAAGAAAAGGGTAAAAATCCTTTTTTTTTGTTTTTGCGTTGTAACTTTTCTTTTATAAAGAGGTACCAGGGTGATGAATAGGAAGAAATGCGAAGAGCTGACGATGATAGTACACGCGATGCTGCACATATATACATATGTATTAATGTTTTGATGGTTCGTAGTTATACTATACCCAAATACGAATTCCGAAGGGGTAATGTTTTTTTATTTTGTTTTGTTCTAAACAAAATTCGACTTAAGGGGTGAAAAAAGATGCCAAATATCGAGAAAATGTGTTCGAGTTAGAGAGACTTAGAGGGAGTTCGACTTAGAGAATGGTTTTTGTAGGTATGGAAAATTAAAGGGAATGATAAAATATGGCAAAAAAGTTCGAGTTACAGAGAAATTCGACTTAGAGAGAGTACGACTTAGGGAGAGTCGACTGTAGTTGGTTTTATTATTCAACACACATTAAAAGGACATAAATCACGTCTTAATATAGAATACAAAAAAAATCTTCTTAATAAGCCTATCCTTTGTCAAAAATATGTCAATTAAATTTTATAATCAATAAACATGGAACAAAAGCCTGCAGCCTCCAAAGCATTTTCAATTATTCAACTCGTAAAACTATATATGCCTTTATGTACGTCCCAAAACGACCCAAAGCATTTTGTCTAAAAATCATCAAAATCACAGATAACATCATTTCTTATGACACTCAGATTTTCTTGTCAAAATGTCAATTATCTCTTTGAATTCTATGTATATAGCTATAAACATAGGTTTCTCTATGCCTTTATAATATGTAGGTAGGTATGTACGATTATATAGTCCTCTCTTCGACATCATGCGGCTGCCCATTTCACATGAGACAATATAATCTTACTGATTAAAATCGATTTTCAAACCACCCATTAGAATTATTTTGTATCATATACATATGTATGTAGGTACGAAAGACATTTTCTTTCATTTTAAAATGAAATTTCATCATCAAAACACAACATAATTATTGTCTCTTAAAATACAATAGGTCTATTGAAGAAAGGGTAAGGGATTAACTATATATACACATATCTACATACCTATGTCCTTTATCTCTTTATTACCAAAACATATATAAGGATTAAAGACTTTGACGTATTATTCTGACGATATATTTTGAAGATATACATAATTATTCATCGAAACATTCTCTCATCAACATATGTAGGTGTAAGAGCATAATATTATATAGACATCGTTTTATAAAACACCTTTTGCTCTTGCACTAATCTAAGCAAATCACCCCACAAGATTGTCCTTTCATCAAACATGATCAAAGTTTATCACTTTTGATTCAATCTTCTTCTCTCTCTCTTTCTTTCTCTCTCTCTCTTTTCTCTAGCCTCCCATACATATTGATGGAGGGTTTGATATATTTTTTTTTCTTTCTTATATAAAAGCCTCTCAAAAGGACATTTTTATATCTATATGTTGTCCTAGATAGTTTGGTAGGTTGGTATATCTTTTAATCTCAATTATTCTACATCACACGTTTGTTCTATTAAATTTACAAAATGGCAATCGAAATAGTTTACCTTTTGGGATGTCAATACTCCGTGCAGCTTTAGCCCATCTCTTCCTTCGCATTTAGCTTCGGCCTGTAGTGTATGCCCACAGAAAGGATATAGGTACATTATCCTCTGCCACTTTGCACTGTAATTTAATTAAATCGCACTTAAGTTGGGACAATATATATATACATAAATCTCTTCCTCTCTTTCTCTCTATGTACCTTTCACATTCTCGCCCACTTATTTCAATTTCGATATATCCGGTCGATTACCTGGAAACTAAATTAAATCGATTCTAAACTCATGTATATGGATATATGTATATGATGTTGTTGGTACCTACATATATAGAGAACAACAATACAGAACCAAACATATATGTCCTGTTTCTAATGAATTCATCCTTTATATGTATATCCAGGCAGTAGATGAGGGATATGTCGAGGACATCAATGGAATATTAAACACCGGAGACCTTCCGAATCTCTATCAGTCCGAGGATAAGGCGGCAATTATGGAAAATATGACAAACATCGCCAAGCAAATGGTAAGGTCGATGAAGGATATATGTATATAATCGTATATCTACTTCACACACGTAAATCCCATCTAACCACACTATGACACCAACTCACTATACCTATACACATACACACAAAATATTATACGATAACAATAATAATAAAAATAAATTCTTATTCGATATCATATTGCAATATGGCCAACATCATAATCGTTATTATCTCATCCTTATACACATACATTTGTATATATATATGAACATCTTTGTGAAACCATCATCACCGCATTATTGGACGTGTCCATATGATGGGGCAAAAACCAAACCAAAAAACGAAAAGGCTCGAGAAATAGATCCTTCACCAATTGAAATGTACGGATATTTTATAGAGAGAGTACGTGAGCAGCTGCATGTGGCATTAGCTTTCTCTCCAATTGGGGATTCCTTTAAGGAACGACTAAGAATGTATCCATCTTTGATCAACTGTTGCACTATTGACTGGTAAAGTATAAATCCGTTTTCAATCCTTAAATCATCTAGATTCTAGAGATCTAAGCTGAGGAGTAACATTCATTCATATATATAGACAAATAAATGTGTTGTCTTCACTTCACATACATATATTTGTATCAATATTTGCTTGAAGCTAAATCTCTGCACGTATTTCGATTAACACATATCAGGTGCAAAGTGGATATAAAAATCATTTGCATGGCTTGTTGCTTTTAAGCTTTCAAAATGTAATATGGCTGCTGCTGCAATCTTTGTACATACCTACCATCCTTCCAGGTACATGCCATGGCCAGTAGATGCTTTGGTACGTGTTGCTGAACATTTCATCAGTTCGATGAATCTCAATAAAGCTGAGGAAGAGGATGTATTAGCTGTGGATGAATTACATCATTCGCCACGACGAGCCAGTCAGGCTAGTATCAATGGTATGGAAAACGAGCTTGTCCTGTCGGAGCAGGAACAGAATCTGGTTCAGATGGTGATGTATTTTAATATATCAGTTGTTGATGCAAGTGAAAAGTAAGTAAATAATGTAGTTAACGGTCCATAGGAATTATGAGGGTTCTCAAGAGGTATTCAATTAAAATACCTGGAAAGAACAACTTTCATTTTAAAGACTTCTATCAGTAAAATTTAAATTTTTCGGTTTAGGCAAATGCAAAACTCACTAATTATACCAAATAACTGTCAAAGCAAATGAGACAAATTAGCTCGACAATAAGCTTTGAGGGTGAAGTGTTAAAAGCACTGAACATTATTGACAAAAAAGCCATTCTTATACCTTCTGATAACTTAAACCCGAATTCTCAAGCATCAATTCCTTGCAGGGTTGCCGCTATCTTGAATTGAAGTTGATTTTTTTTTTTTTTAATAATTTCCGTATTATTGATTTCATTGTAAAAACAGCTTTTACCATTTTTGACAAGAAGAATACGGTCTACAAATTTTAATATATAGGTAAAATTAATTAAATGTGGAAAAGGAAATCGTATTTAACGATAAACTAATTTCAATTAATGTGATTTGACAAGAAAAATTATCAATCCTATTTTTTCAAACTATTTTAATATTCAAAATATAAAAAATATCATGTTTTTAAAATTGTATTAATTTTCTTGTCAAAAATTCAAACACAAAGTTTTTATTCGCCAAAAACTAGTTAACTAGTTAAGAAAGCGGCAACCCTAAAATGAATAGATGGTCAAAACTAAGATTTTAGGTTCCTTTTCTCGTTGGCAAACAAAAAATATCTTCCACATTTCCATAATAAATTCCCATTCGAGTCACGAGTAAATATAATGGGCTAACTTTTTAGTTTTTTATTTTAAGGGTATTTTTGTTAATTAGTGAATTTTACCTTTGGGGTTTGATCAGACGCACGCAAGACCAACGCAACTCACGATACTGTATTTACCAAAAGTTCACCATGCTACCTTATTTTGATAATTTAGTTAAATGTGTTAAAAATAAATCGTGGATTCTTTTCATATAACTGAAATGGAACATTTTATACCAATCAGTGACAAAACTAAGTTTTCTTTTCGTCTACTTTCAATCATAAATCACCGCCGCCGCCGCTCGGCGGCTTGTTTAAATAATCAAACATTGTGCAAGGCTTACCTAGAAAATAGAACTTTTATACGCACGTTTAAAATAAACTATAAACTAAATGGTATAAATTAGTCTGACACCTAAAGCGAATATTGTGTCTGCATATTTACTTTTCACACTAGTGGTATAATATAGTTAATTTTTTCATTCCAACCAGGCCCACATATAGGAAATAGTAGTTGAACATATTAAGCAGGTTTAAAATAAATTGTTTACTAAATGGTAAAAAAAAGGTCTAACACTTAAAGTGAAAAAAATTCTAAATATTAATATTTTAATTTGCTTATACCATTTAGGTGCAAGTATTGAAAATAAGACAAAAGCATAACATATAATTACACATATTTATTGACACGATGATTGGTTTAAATTTTGGACACTTGTGGCGAAAGTATAAAAGTTAAATTTATTTATACCATTCATTTGCGCATAACGAAAAGTAGGCAAAATCTTTGCATATTATAATTTTATTTATTCACTTTCGACACTTGGGACAGAAGAATTGCAGTTAAATTTCCTTATACCAGTCAGGTGAAATTTACGAAAAGTAGACAAAAGCATTACATATATAATTTTATTTATTTTCACGGTGATTGCTATAAACTTTCGACACTTGTTGTGAAAGTATTTAAGTCGGGTGCAAGTTACGAAAAGTAGACAAAAACATAACATATAGTTTTACCTATTAACATAGTGATTGGTATAAACTTTCGAAATTTGTGGCGAAAATATTATAGTAAAATTTGTTTATACCAGTCAGGTGCAAGTTCCGAAAAATAGGGAAACATAACATATAATTTGATTTATTTCCACGGTGATTGGTATAAACTTTCGACACTTGAAGCAAAAGAATTATATGTAGTTCAATTTGTTAATACTAGTCAGGTACAAGTAATGAAATGCGTAGACAAAAACATTACATATAAATTTATAAATATAGTACATAAGGTACGATAATTGGTATAAAATGGTCACAAATATGTAAGGACAGTTGTTTTATATTTTTAATTACAATTTTATCAGAGGAAATCAGTTTTTTGTGTATTCCTGTTAGGGACACAGCAAATAGTATAGATTAAAACTTAACTAAATATTATTTTTGTGTTATATACGGATTGGTATAAAATTTTTCGATACATAAGAGGGAAGAATGCTAAAATATAAATGCATTTAAATAATAATTCAAAAATAAAACCTAACACCAACAATATCTGTTTGATAGATGTTTCAGAGAACTAGGACGCAGAAATTATGTAACACCAACATCATATCTAGAAATGTTAAAGGCATTTAAAAGTTTTTATACCAAAAAATTAAATGAAATCACACAACTAAGAGATAGGTAAAAGATTACTTGACTTAAAAGAATATCTAGAAACTAATTACCTACATAATCTTTTTTTATCAAAAGATACACTATCGGTTTGGAAAAACTTGACTTTGCTGCTGGAGATGTTGGTGAAATGCAAGCCAATTTATATGACCTGCAACCAAAATTAAAAGTACTCTCAGAAGAAACTGAAAAAATCATGGTAAATATTGAACGAGAAACAGCTGAAGCTGAAAAGAAAAAAGAAGTTGTTGGTGCAGATGAAGCAGCTGCTAATGAAGCTGCTGCTGCAGCACAGGCTATTAAAGATGATTGCGAAAGTGATTTACAAGAAGCTATACCAGCTATGGAAGCAGCTTTAGATGCTCTCAATACACTTAAACCAGCTGATATTTATGTTGTTAAATCAATGAAGAATCCACCATATGGTGTTAAATTGGTTTTGGAAGCAGTTTGTGTTATAAAAGGAATTAAACCAGATAGAAAACCTGATCCAAGTATGTGATGATTTTTAGTCTTATGCAGTAACTTTATTTAATTGTGTTTGTTTTAGGTGGTCGGATGGTCGAAGACTATTGGGGTCCATCACAAAAAATGTTGGGTGATATGAAATTTCTGGAATCATTGAAGACATTTGATAAAGACAACATACCACCACCAATAATTAAAAGAATTCGAGAAAAGTAAGTTAATATTATGATACAATTCGGCATAAGAGCTATACATTTTGAAAAAAAGACGCCTCAGAAGGTCCTTATCCTAGAGGTGTGGTAAAAATAAAATAGTAGGTCCATTAAAACAAAAACTGATAATGTAATATTTGAGCCATTTCATATTACTCTTACGAAAAAATAGTTTGGCCTAATTTTATAAGCCCACATTTTTATAAATTTTTAATTTATTCGATCAAATTTTAAAACCTTAAAATAATAACATTTTAAAGCCTTAAAGCAGAGTGTTTTTCGGTGGGTTAAGAAAAGGTGTTAAATATTAGGTACTTAGGTAAAAATTACATAGTTCAATGTTAATTCTAATGTAGTTGGCTTGATTAAATAAAAACCTAAAAAGGTTATATTAATGAAGAAACTTGGTTAAGATTCGCAATTTTGAAGGTCGTTCATGTTAAACGAGTAGCTTGCTTAAATCAAATAATTCAATTTAATTAATTTCAAACATCTCTGAGTAGATTGGTTACTATATGAGCGATTTAATATGTTTCATGAACTAACTTAATGGGTTATTGAAACCGAACACATTAACCCAGAAGATGGTTTAATAAAATCATAAAACACTTTAACAGAATCAGTATGTAGATTTAAATAATTTCGTTTAATCGAGTTGACTCGTATAATTTAATCTGGTGAGTTTGAAGGTTGCATATTAACATTGTTTGTTATTTAACTTTACCGAGTTTACGTTGATTTTAACCGAGCTAGATTCAAATAACTCGTGATGTACTGAACTTTATTGAATATACCAGTAATGTCAATACATTGTTTTCAGTGGGGCTTATATAGAAGTTATTATGCTGTTGCAAATAGAAAATTCTATAACCTTCCTCAGTTAATAAAATATGATAAAAACTTCTTGTGCGTTAACTGTTTTTCAAAATTTCTAACAGTTCCTTAACTAAATCTAAAAAATGTGCAATAGGTACCTTCTCTTCTTCTATTCCCTCTAACATTTTATTTTGCAGATACATTTCAGACCGTGATTTCATCCCAGAAAAAATAAAAAGTGCATCGACAGCGTGCGAGGGACTCTGCCATTGGGTGCGCGCCATGGACGTCTACGATAAAGTGGCAAAGATTGTCGCTCCTAAAAAACTAGCGTTGGCCGAAGCCGAAGGCGAATTAAGTTCACAAATGGAAAAACTCAATGCCAAAAGAGCTGAACTTCAGGAGATCCTGGACAAATTGCAAAAGCTAAACGATTACTTTGCGGAGAAGTCACGCGAAAAGAAACGTCTTGAAGATGACATCGATAATTGTGAAAAACGATTGAATAGGTAAGTATATTCTCGTACCATATACCTCCTTTATACGTAGGTAGGTATACCTTCCAGCTAAATAATATCCTTTAATATTTTTTTTTTTTTTTTTTTAATCTATTTGTATCCGTTCGATTGTCGGAATCGAATCGGTCAGGAACACAGAGGAGTCACACAAATGATTATATTATTATGCTTCCAGATTTCAGTTCATTTCGAATGTTTTTTTTTTTTTTAACTTTTGAATTTTTCATCATTTAAAAAAATCAAAAAAAAAATCGTTTTTTAGAGCGGAAAAGCTACTGGGTGGACTGGGCGGTGAGAAGACCCGCTGGTCGGAAACGGCAAATCGTTTGCATGAATCAATTCACAATATTGTCGGCGATGTGCTCCTGGCCGCCGGCTGCATTGCGTATTTGGGATTTTTTCCAACTGAGGTAAGCAAATAAAATCCGTGAAATTGATTGGATTTTTAAGTCGCTTTTGTTATTTATTTTTCACGTTATTTTCTTCTTTTTTTTTGTGCTGTGATGTTCAAATAAAAAATAAGGCCTTGAAGCTGCTTTGAGTATAGTCGTCTCTTGAAAATCAAAAAATAGGCACGAACACAGCTACATATGTATGTTTATATGTAGGGTAGGTACAGGTGTTGGAGTTGGAGTTGTGGAGGGAACAAGAGCGTCTATAGGTTAACTGAAAGCTGATTGTTGATGCTGTATTTTTCCATTTGCTTCAATCGACTGGAAATTAATTTCGATATAACATAAATCAACGGATTGAAATACATAAATCTCTCTTTTTTTTTTTTACTTTCGTGGCATTGCAAGGGGCATAGGACAGAAAGAGGTTTGGATTCCATTTTTTTTTTACATTTTGTTGTTATATTGGAATGTGTCAATTCGATGAGTGGTATCGTAGAGAAAGCTGGATACTGCACACTGGGATAAGAAAACTCTACAAGTTTTCGAAAATTTAAATAAGTCTGAAACTGATTTTTCTTTTTTTTTCTTTGAATTTTTTGTTCCGTAGATTTAAATAAAGTATTTTCAAATAATAATTTTTGTTCATCATGACATGATTTTTTGAAAACTATTTACAATATATTTAGAACTTTTAGAAGCACCTGCGTAAAAAAATTTATTTTAATTGGCCTATAATGAGAAGCTTTATATCCACTTATAACTCAATTGTTTAAAAAAAAAATCAAATTAATTTTAATTTTAAATTGAATTTACTTATTTTTCGACAAATTGAATTTTTGTATAAAATTGGATGAAAAAAGCTTATAATAACAATAATAATAATGAGAAGATCGACAAACAAAAACGGTTCTATTGAAAGACGTATTGATAATTATAAAATTAATTGAAACTTAAATTATAAACTTCAAAAAATTTGATATGTAATTGAAGAAGCCGATTTTATAAGCAAAATTAATTCTTTAAAAATTGTACAGTACCGTTTTTTTTTTTGGCCGAAATATCAATTTTTGTCTTAATCTTCTAGATTAAATTGAAAAACCTCTTTGCTACCAAGTTAAAGAAAAAGTAGTTTTCGAAATATTGAGTTTTCAAAAATAAAAACTTTAATATCCCAAAAATATTTTCCTTAAAAATATTAATCAAAACCAGTTAAACCATTTTTAACGGAACCAAAAATAAAACAAAAATTGTTCTATGACAGGTCCCATAAATAACATTTTTGGAAGTTTTTTTACCTATTATAATTTACTGGAAAAAATAAGAAACAAAAGCAAAATTTATAAAATAATATAAAATTTTAAGAACTTACCATTATTTATTTTTGGCCTTAAAAAATAAAAAAAAAATATATCGTGGGAATCTTCAAGAAATGCTTAATATGTATCAAGTTTGTAAAAAATAGACCAATCATTTAAGTCAGGGTGAACAAACAAACAGAATAATTGCAAGACCCCCATTTTTCATCTTCAATATCAAGTTTTATCAAAATCTCAAATACAATTTTTTTATTTTTATTTATTTTTTATTTATCTAAATCCACCCTGCAATCGCAAATAAAAAGAGAGGCAAAATAAATTTTCCCCAATGAAAAATGGTACCAACCAAAAAATTAAAAAAATTCTCAAAAGTTTATAATATGTATTAAAAGCAACAAGAACAAAAAAAAATTAATTTTGTTTGAATTAGGGTAAAATTTTAGTGTCTTTTTTTTATTTGGGGGAAAATTTTGTATAAAGAAAAATAACCCTTACCTTAAATGTTTTACAAACAATTGAAAATTACCCCAAAAATGGAGACATTTCATAATACAAATTTGTCCAATTTCAAAATGGAAAAAAAATGCAAAGCTAATTTTAAATAAAAAAAATTTAAAAGCAAACATGAAATAAATGAAAATAACAACAAAAATTTCTTACTAAGTTTGAGAAGAAATTTCATAATGTAAAATGGTCCCATTTTTCAGCTTACTACAATCTGATCAAAAATGCAACAAAAAAATCAGACGAATTTTCTATACGATTATTTAATCAGATTTTTCAAAGTTCATAAATTGCATATGGCTATGAAGGGACCTTGGTCTGTTCGTTTATCAATCGTGGCAAAAGTTTTTCTAAATAAAATTTACCAAATGACCAAGCACCACAAAGGAGTCTGATGATCGGCGTGGCAGTCTTGAAATAGCTATAACTCCAGCCTATAAAAACTTAATGGTAGCTCACTCAAGTGTTGTTCATTCAAACCTTCAATTTGATATGATGATGCAAAAGCTTTTTCAGCCTAACTGCAAGTGTGTTATCACACAAAAACCCTTTATAATTTAAAATTGATTTATTTAAAAACTGCCAACGATTTTTGAAAAGTTTTTTCTTAAGATTTATTTAAAAAATCAGAATCAGATGGCTTACATAGCGTTGGTGTCATAACAATTTCAGGTTTTATTTAATTTATTTATTTATAATTATAAATACATTTTGTACCAATTTTTCATCTCATGCATGTATTATATGCACCGCGGTGCTATATTGTTAATTTTTGAATTCTCATCATTATACAAAACTAATTTTTTATAGCTGGTTGAATAAAATATAGGCTCCCATAACTAATTTATTTATTTTTATATCAGATGAATATATCTAAACTTATGTATATATCTGCATTTTTTTTTTTATTTACAACATAAATTTTGTTGTACCTCTTTTCTAGTATCTGTATGTCTAGTAAAAGTGGCTTCTAGCTCTCCTTTATATTATAATTTTATCGCCTATACACTCATATATATACCAATGTGGATTGATTGGCTTACCCGGGAGTTAAATACGGATTATAACTCCCATATTATTCACTGGATACATCCAGATTGAAACTTAAATCCGGATGTATTTAGATTGAATTTCTATGCTTTACATCTGGATTTAAGTTTTAATCTGGATGTATCGAGTGAATAATATGGGCGTAAGATTTAAGTATAAACATTTTATTATTTTTTATTATTAAGAATTTTAAACTTCTTTAATAGAAGAGTACCTAGTTATATTTAATTCCAAATTTGAGACCATTTTGCCCCATTATTCCTTAAGGTTTAAGCGCAATATTGCCCTGATGATTATATCAATAAATATTGCTATCGAAATGATAGATATTTGGCCAATGATTATTATGACGATGATGATTATTATGACGATGATGGAGATGAAGGCTTTTTAGAGGAAAATGGTACATACATATGAGTTGATTGAGTTGAGATGGATGCAATGGTTTGATTTGAACAAACATTAAATGATATCGATCTTTATTTATAAATATGTATTATACATTTTATTATTATTATTTATTGTATTATTCATACCTTGATTGTCAGTTTATTAGACTTGACCATTGTTTATTCCGTCAATTTCATTGAATTTCTGAACAACAACAACAACTTAAAGGTGCTACCACCAATTGTATACGAATTAATTTATAATTCGGTTTAATTAATTAAGTTTTTTTTTACCTTTACGTTGTTGTTGTTGCTCAGAAATTCTATATGTATTATACATTTATAATGAAAGTAATTACCGTAAGAGTAATATTACAGAAAATCTAATGAATTTGATTAAATGATGTTTCTTTTTTTTAAATACTTTTTCAATTTGCATAGATTTGTATATGGATAACTTCATATGAAAAATAATTCAAATTAATTCGCTATAATCTTTTTCCGAATTATTTGTTTACTAAATAAAATAAACACCTTTCAATAGAATATCCATAAAATAATACTTCAATGTATTTAATAACTTTGATAATAATATATTACATGCATATTTCATATAAGCATATCGATTTGTTTCAATTGTAATGTTTGTGGCTATATGATATATAAACGAGCGAGCACAAAGAAAAAACATTTTTTATATCTTTTAATTGTCATCACTTTGATATGGGTTTTTAAATACAAAAACAAGTGCATTTAAATGTAATAAATTCAAAACACTCCTACTTCAATTGAAAAATATTTTATACCTATTTATTAATATTTTTAAAATAATCTATTTTTTTCTATGCGATTGGTATATGATTTTTTTTTTATTATTTTATCATACATAAATAATAATAGAAATCATAATAAATAATTACATAATAGATATATTCGTATAGAATTTCAGACAATAGATGTTATAGATACTGAAATAAATTCAATTAATTAAATAAATTCAATTCAAATGGGTTAGTTTTATATACTTATATAGTTTTAAATAAAGCGAAATATTTTCTGAGGTAAGCCCTTAATATGTATTTTATTTTTTTTTTTTCAATTTTATTTTTAATTACAAATTATGAGAACAATACTTAATTCATACATATTATTAAATATAATAAATACCTTTATTAAAAATTTAATATAAATATACCTACATGTACGTGCATATATGAAAATTTAGTTGAATAGAATATGGGTGAACGAATTTATTTTAAATGAGTTGCATATACATACGTCCCTATAATTACCAGCTTTTAAGTTGAATTAGAAACTCAACGAATAACGAGGTATTATATACTTTATTCCCTCCACCATAAATACCATAGCAGGGACGTGAATACAATATGTAGGTAAATTTCCATGTATAGATACATATTATGTAACTACATGAAATCAATGTTTAATTTACATTATGACATCAAAAATGGATCACTGTGCTTAATTAACGCAACTCCATAAAATTCACTGTAACATTTAATAAGAACAAAAAACATATAAAATACTAAAAACAAAGACTATATAGTGCACCGAACTAATTATCCAATAAATCCCGTTGTCCTTTATCTATAACTCAACCAGTTGGAGATAGAGTCAGAGTCAGAGAGAGAGAGAGAGAGAGAAGAAAGATATAATGGAGGCAAACAAAAATCTACATTTCTGTACCTAGCTCTGCTTGATAAATAGGTCTCTGTCCGTCCAAACCAGGCATTCATTCATCAGGCCTCACATAATTTTTCCCAAAGAGTAAATTAATTCTGCAAAAAAGGATTGGTTTAGACCAACCCGTTCTACTTTAACCTACACATATCTATTTCTATATACCTATAGTGAATATAGGTTGGCTAAGAGGATGCTTGCATAGGAATACAGTATAATCTCGGAAAGATGAACGGTTCTAAATGATGAACAGCTCGGAAAGATGAACGAAATATTTCCACTTTTCAGTGCTCAAAAAGACGAAAGGTTGAAATTTAGTACTCGAAAAAGATGAACTTTATTCCCAACATAATTGTTTTCTTTGCCTTTTAGTTCCTCTTGAACAGTACTTTGGGGCTTGTTTTGACTTGTTATGTGAATAATATTTAATATTTTTATTTATAAAACTGTATCTTCTTCCTTAACCAAATGTTGATGCTCGAAAAGATGAACAATTTGAAAAGATGAACGGGCATTGTTTTATATCTGTTCATCTTTTCGAGATTCTACTGTATATAGCTTTTATATGTATACCAAGTTCTGTTTGGGTTAATGCAAATATTTACTCAGAAAAAGCAAACCTACCGCAAATGATCTAATTAGCTTGTCGAAACATACGGAATTAGAATCAGAATCATACATCACCCACCATTCCGGAATTAAACAATAGATTTATACCTACCCCTCTATATGTATGTATATACATACATATGTATGCTTGAAATGTAGGTTCCTCCCCTAGTGGGTTAATTATACCGATGTTTCGTAATTGTCTTCTTTTTTTTCTGTTTTGCTTAATTTTTTTTTATTATAAAATGCGTGCTCTATAAAATAAGTATACCTATATGTACATATGTATTTATATTTTTTTTTTCTATTCACAGTATCGTGTAAATATACTCAACGATTGGAATTTACTTTGCATAACAAAGAATATTCCATGTACGGAGAAATTTTTATTAGCAACTACTCTGGGAAATCCAATGCAGATACGAGCTTGGTCGCTAGCTGGTCTACCATCGGATAATTTTTCCGTGGAAAATGCAATTATAGTAGCAAATGCCAATCGGTATCCTTTGATGATCGATCCGCAAGGTGAGTTTGAGTTTGTTATACCTCTATATTTATTATACCTACTTATATAATTTTACTAAAACGTTTATTGATGTATTAGTGCATCAGCTGGACTTTTTCACTGTATCCAAAACCTAATGCGGCATACCTAGTCATTTGAAATTTCATTAAAATTTAGTTAGAATTGAGAATTCTTAGAAATTTTAAATTAAATATTTTTCATTTAATTGAATAATTATTTTTTGAATTTACCTTTATGAGGGTAAATTGATAGAATATTAAACTTCGTTAAAAGCAAAAATAATAAAATCATTTATGTGAAATAATGTGCTGAATTTGTGTTCTGTAACTGATTAATGGGAAATATAAGTAGTGTTGGAAACTGTCAAAAGTCCCCATCGATATGGGCGCCGATAACAATTTTACGGGGGGTTGAAGGCCCCCCCCAAAATGTTTTTTCAGGAATAACTCCCAAATAATAAGTTGTACAAAAATTTGTCAAAGACTAATTTGTATAGCTTGGAAAATTTCATACAAAAAAGATTATTTTATTTTTTTTTTATAAAAATAACCATTTCCGAAATAAACTAATTGGAAGAGTTAAGGGTATTACTTTTCTATATAGTTGGGTGACTTATGTAGTTAAAAAATTGTGCATGTTGTGATAAATGCATCAATTGTTTTTGTTGTCGGTACATTATATGAACATGATTTTAAGATATCGGCCAGTGCATTTACCCCCCCCCCCCTTTAGGAGGGAGAGACAGATTAAAAAAAAATATTGAAAATAGAAAATGAGTATAAAACACAAAATCATTTCATAACTTTTTTTAAAGCCAGTAATTTATTCTTTAATATTGTTTTTTAAATTACGTTATTTTAGTGCTTAGTTATAAATGATTTTTAAACTTTTAATTTTTCGAATTTTATTCGAATATGAACGCCAGTTACAATTTTAAAAGCCCTCCAAAATGGTTTTTCAAAAATATCTCCTAACTGGTTAGTTGTACAGAAAAAAAGTTAAGGACTATTTTGTAGCTTAGAAGATTTTCCTTCAAAAACTGTTTTCTTCATAAAAATTACCATTTTCGACATAAGCCAATTAGTCCAGTCAATGAAGCAAAAAGAAACAACCAAATTCGGAAATAATCGCCGGGAAACTGGATTTTTGTATATAGCTCCCTCATGGTGTTCTTAAGAAACTGTCAAAAGTCCCCATCGATATGAGCTCCGCTAACAATTTTACGAGGGGTAAAATGGTTTTCAGGAATAACTCCCAAATGGTAATCTGACCAAAAATGGTCAAAGACTAATATGTAGCTTGAAATATTTTTTTTTTTAATTTGCCCCTCCCACCTAAAGGGGTACACAAATATAGTAAACCGATATCTTAAAATCATGTCTATATAATGTACCAACAATACAAAAAAAATTGTTGCTTTTATCACAAAATGCACAATTTTGGAATTAATTCGCCCAACTATACATAGAAAAGTAAAACCCTTAACTCTTCTGATTGGTTTATTTCAAAAACCGTTATTTGTATGAACAAAAGTATATTAATCTTTTTTGTAGGAAATATTTCAGGCTACAAATTAGTCTTTGACACTTTTTTCGTACAACTTACCATTTGGGAGTTATTCCTGAAAAACCATTTTGGGGGGCCTTCAACCCCCCGTAAAATTGTTAGCGGAGCTCATATCGATGGGGACTTTTGACAGTTTCTTAAGAACACCATGAGGAAGCTATATACGAAAATCCAGCTTTCCGGCGATTTTTTCCGAGTCAAATGCTTTATTGGATGGACTAAATGGCTAGAGTTAAGGGTTTTAATTTTCTATATGGTGTAGTTTAGTTTAGTTAAAAAATTGTGCATTTTGTGATAAAAACATTCAATTCTGTTCAATGTTGGTACATTATATGAATACGATTTAAAGATATCGGGCCACTTTACATGTCTTACTCAATTTACTAAAAAAAAACTGATCAATTAATTCTTGATAATAATTATAAATTTTCTTGTAATTCAACGATCTGCATTTCCATTCTCAATTATCAAGAATTTTATCAATTGGATTCTAAAATATCGATTTTCAATATTTATCCACTTAAAATTGATATTTTGCTGATTGAGTGTGGCTCCAAATAAACCTGTCAGCAAGATCACCACCAGCAGTAAGGTGAGACACCCGCAGGTACACTATCTTACTTCGCCATAGTGGTGTATATAAGGGGGGGGGTCAGGGGGATCAATCCCCCCAATAAGTCCTCAACTTAACCATCAGTTACCTAATCACAAAAGGAAATAAATTCCAACACTACGCGTTGACTTACTATAGGATTCGCAAATCATTGCCTTTTCTCTATCTGCTCGACCAAAACGAGGATTTCAACGATACAGAAAGTAGTGCACAGATTCACGAATTTCTGATCAAAATTAGGTTTTCTGCGTTATTCTGGAAATCACTATCGAATAATCTGATGTAACTCCAAGAAAAAAACTTTAAAGACATTCAAGCATTTGACGATTTTCGTGAATTAAGGTTCCCCCACACTAACGCGAATTTCCGGTGGCGACGATGAAAACAACAATAACAACACGTGGTTGTCAATGAAAACACACCGAAAATTCGGGTTGGTGTGGGGGAACCTTTAATCTGGTTTGTTTAAGAAATTCTGGTGGAAATAAGAAACTTGACAAGTGACGCCAAAAATTTTATAAACATTGACTTCGGTTAAATAGTTTACACTTTATTTATAGGCTATCCATTCTGCTTACCATTATTTTGTTGACTTTGCGTCGTAAATTTCAATTGTAAAATTTAGCTATGAATCTCGACAAATATTAATGTAATGAACATAAAAGGATTCGAGTAGAAGAAATTCTGGAAATTATGAAATTTCAAAAAATAAAGTTTTACCTTAAGAACACAGAAGATTAGAAAATAATTAACAGAAAAATTGTTCGAATCCTAAAGTTAAAATTACAAAAAATTCCTATGATGGTGTTCAATCCATTTCACGGACTTCTACTTTTATCATCACGAACTTGGAGACTTAAAAATCATGAAAATATATTATAAGAAGGATTTTCGGTGCACTTCAAGCTCAATTCGAAATTGACAAGTTCATTAATTTCTCCCTGCTGCCAATCTGCTGGTCTCGTCGAGTACATTTCAACTAGAAATCGATATTTGATCCGTAGAAATACTAAATTCTAGATGCACAAATTTTTTTAATGACATTGTTTTTTTTTATCTTGTTATCATTATTTATGCTAAATATTTCTGTTTTAAAGTTGCAACTGGCAAAGGCTGGGAACTGGGGTCTGGGATTCGAACCAGACCTTCAGCGTAACAGTTCAAAAGTTTTTAAGCTTTCACAAAGTATAATTGGAAAGATTTTAAAACCAAAATTAAGGACCATCAACATTTAAAAATAATTTTAGGGGATTTGCGGCTCTTTATAAAATTTTTCTGAACACTTATAAATAAGTGTTTTAAATTAATAGCTTTTATTAATAGCTAGATAATAGGATAATATTTCTTATAGTTTAAGCAGTCAAATAATAAACACAAATACATTAGTCTTATTCATCATCTTTCTTTGGCCCACTTCATATAGGCTAATCAATTCCTATCGGTTACCGACCTTGTTTCATTAAAATTCACAAACGTGACAGGTGTCAATTTGTAAAGTGACAAGTTGATAATAATTGTCAAATATGAGACAGTTATTTTTATACGTACCAATTTTTTTAGTAAAATTGAAAAAAATGTAAGCTCTTCAAAATTTAAATTTTTTAACAAAGTTTTTTTTTTCAATTATGTATACATTAAATAATTTTACCTGCAATCTGAATCGTTTAATTCGCATCTAGTGTCCTACGGTTGAATTAAAAGCTGGCTGAAAACTATCATCATCATTTTCATTACCAATAAAACAGTGAACATAGTCTCGATGCTTAATCCTATACACAAAAAGTTAATCAATATTTATCTTTTATTGCGTGTTGTCTGTCGCGTTAATGTATTCACTTCTGTTTCCATGGCTAGGACTATATACGGCAGCGGCATCATCATTATTATTAACATCCCTACATAATTCCACCCTCAAAATACAGAACCCTCCCCAACGTGCTTGACTTGGAAACCGCCACCAACCTCATCCCTGAGTCTCAATTCTCCCCATACCGTCATCACATTTCAATTTTAATTTATTTATCGTTTTATACTCGCGGCTTAATTTATCTGTCAACCACGTGTCCTATTAGCTCACTCATACCAAAAAATTATCTCACATCTTTGTCTCTGTCTCTCCCGCATAGTTCAAGCCAACAAGTGGATAAAAAATATGGAAAAGGATAACGATCTAAAAGTGATTAAGCAGAGCGACGACAATTACATGCGCGTTATTGAGTTGGCCATCAGTTATGGTAATCCGGTGCTGATTGAGAATGTCGGTAAGATATATACAATTTTTTTTTCGCTGTTGTTTTTGTTGTATTTTTCATAATATTTTAATTTTATTTTTTTTTTTTGCTTTTAATTGGATGATGTTTTGGCGGGAGAGCTTTTGATAGGTCTAATAACTTTAATTATTATTATTAATTTGTATATTTCATTTCGACGAACAATGTTGGGTTGGGGCCTTGGCGAGAGGAAAAAAGGAATATTTATGAGCTCGGATTTAATTTTGTTCCTTTTGTTTTGATGATATTTTTATTTATGAGTTGATAAGTCAGTAATTAGCATTTTTATTGAATAATTTTTGTTTGTATCTTGCCTGGCTTTATGTATATGTAAAACATTGAATGAAAATAAAATGAGATTTTATCGGCATGGAAAATTGAATATGATTAATTTATTCGAGAAAATCATTTTGTTTTCGTTTTTCCACTTAGGTACATATCTATGTAGCTATATTGGAAGAATAATTTATGTAATAGAAATACAAATTGTAATGAATGTTTGTTATTAGATTTAGAAAGAATAGCTATACAAATATATAAAATTCCAATTTAGAGATCAATGGATTACATTGAATTGAATGCTTACAGTGATAAAAAAAGAAAATGGTTAACTGAGAGGGTAATTTGCCACAACATTCTAACCTCAAAATTCAATAATCATGTACCTAGATTCATATGTACCTACCTATGTATTTCATACTTATTTAAAAAATATTTATTGTTAACCTTAACTAAATTTAAAAAAGAAGGTACATATATACATATTACATACATACATAGATAGGTTTAATGCTTTGACTTTTGAGCCATTGCAATCATTAATATAATATTATTCCTCACATCATATGAGTATTTCGCCTGCAGTTTAAACGAATGCTTCGAATGCTTCGACAGGTTATTTTTAATTTTTTTTTGGATTCAAAAATAACAGTAGAGCTATCATACAAATTTTTTAGCAAAACCTGAAAAACTTATTTTTCTCGAAAACGTGCCCACAGCTTAAACAAAATTTAATTTTACTACCATTTTATAAATTGCCGAAAAATGTTTATAAATGGTACCTACCTCCCATATAGAACCATTTTTTTACTTTCGATTTTCTCAAAAACGGTTCTACTGATTTTAATCAATTTTTTTTGTGGAGAATATTTCAAACATTTTTAAAAGTTAAAGTTAACAACTCCAACAATTTTGATAAAAATTTTTATGGGATTTAATATCAGTACAATCTAGCATATTATTATTTCAACAAATTTTGTATTTACCGTTTAGACACGGTGTCTCTCATAGAACCATTTTTGTTGGTTTTCGATTACATATATGTATATCATAACCTATTGAACCGATTTTAATGAAATTGTTTACACTAGAGTTGAACATTATTGCATACCAACATTTTTAAAAACAAATTTTTGGATTTTCAAACTTATTTTTTTGAAAAATCGATATTTCGATAATGGGTAGGTAGATGATTTTTTTCAAAAATTAATTTTCAACTCCGCATTAATAAACACTAACAGATGGCATAACTGTTTTTTTTTTCTTAAAAATGTTTTCAAAATTTTATATATAAAATATTATTTTTTAAAAGAACCGCTCCAACGATTTTTGAAATTTATTTTTCATAAATTAAAATAAAGTCCTGTAGGTATTTTATTTTTTTTTCCTCTTCAGATTCTTTGTTGTTGGGAGGTTAGAACAGGCTGAAACCTACAATCAGTGGCTCGTCATAAGTGCATGTGTTAGTGGTTATTTCTTGCATGATATTTTTCTTGCATGATACTTTTCACTGTATTTTTCTATCATAATGTGAATTTATCTCGCATGATATTTTTCTAGTAAGATATGTTTTTCGCACGCTATATTTAGCATGATATTTTTCTGCCATTTCTCGAAAGGAATTTTTCTATACTTCTTCATTTTCTCGAAGGAATCGTAAATTACTCGCATAATATGTTGCTCGCATGATACCCTTATATCTCGCATGATATTTTGATCACATTTTACAAATATATTTCTTAAGCATGATATATTTCTCGGATGATATGTATCATATTATGACATTTTGTGCATCATTAGGTATAATATCTCGCGCATGTTATTTTTCTGATATATGATATATTTTTCGCATGATATATTTCTCGCATAGTATTTTTCATGCACTACATTTATCTCGCTCGCTTATTTCCTAGAATGATATAATTTTCACATGATATATTCATCGAAAAATATTAAGCTCGCATGATATTTTTTTCGCATGACATATTTTACTCATAATACATATTTTCCTAGCATGATAGATACCTATCTACCTATATTTTTCACATGGTATTTTTTCTATAATTATTTGTTTCACAAATGATATAGGTAGGTACTTCTTGCATTATATATTTCTGACATGATATTTTTCACGCATGATATATTTCTCGCATGTTATTTTTCTATCATGATATTTAACTCATATTTATTTTTCTCGTTTGATATTATATACATACTTGTAAATCTCGATTTATATTTTTTCATATATGTCTCGCTTTATACATATTATATTCCCGTCATGATATTTTTCTCGCATGATATATTTCTCGTCTAATATTTTCCACGCATGATAGACATTTAAATAATGTTTATTCCTCGCATGGTATTTTTTTATCATGCTATACCTATTTATCCAACTCACATGATATTAATGTGACACAATAAGTCTGTAGATACAATTTCTGTAGATACACATGATTACCTCTTTAGCCTTACGTCATCGATGTGGAATTTCTGACCCAACTCAATATTCAGACATACGATAAGACATTTAATGTAAATCTTACGAAGTATATCTACCTTTATCTTACCTAAATATAGTTCTTAAAATAAACTCAACCTAATTGTTTTCTCCTCTGTCATCGTCATCTCTGTAGGATGATCTATCTATAACTACTTCCTTATTAACTCAAAAGTTATTAGACCTTATAGATTAGTTCCTGCTTTCAAGTATATATTGATGTTCTTTAAATTCAGACTGGCTCTATATAAAAACATTGGCAAACAACAAAAATTAAACAAAAAAAAAACTCATTGCAAATAAACAGTTGTGACCTTAACAATCACCAAACATTAATTACAACCTAACAAACTAATTATTGTTATTTTATTCTGACAACAATCTAAAATGGGCCTACGCCACCATCAAAACTTAAGAGGTATTATATCGTTATATGTACATACATATACCTACCTATAATAACTATAACTCTCCGCATTAAATTTTGTTTATAATGATCTGATTGAGGAAGGAGGAAAACATCTGGACCATCATAATCATCAAATCAAGTTGAAGTTGAAGCTCATTAAAAATCAAACGTCACGCGATTACTACGTAGTCATTCAGTCATTCATTAAAAACAAAAAAAAACCTGAAATTATATTTGAATGCTCGAAATGAAGACCTGGACGACAATACTTTAAGCCATGAATAAATTTGAATTAACAATTATTATTATTATCATGTCTTTTGGTAATTAAAATTATAAATGAAAAATAAACATGATGGAAAGGTATTTCAACTTAGCGGTAGGTTTTAGAAATTATTATTTAGATTTAATTTGATATGCATATTATCTCATAAATTGCTAAGTGCCCTTTTAAGCATATAGGTAGAGTATAGGTACACAAATATTTTGAAAGCTTAAGTGGTAGTGTCAATCTAACTCTCATACTATTATGTATGTTAATATGGTGAATGCGTTCGATTTTTTTTTTTTTTTTTTTTGAGAGTTACATTTTTGAAAAACTTTGTTCGCACGCTTTTTTTGAAAATTTAATTAAGGGCACCACGAAAGCCTCTGATACGGAGTCAAGTAACAAAAAAATCAAGCCTAAATAAAGAGTTTTTGTTGCATGTTCTATCGTTGGTATATGTTCGTATGTTAATAAACCTATAGATTGAGCTAGAATTTAACAATATTATACGGGATTTGCATCAATATTATTACAGAGTATGTCTTATAAAGGGTGTTTTTTTAGAAGTGTGGTTTTCAAGAAGAAATAAAACGCATATAATTTAATGTTATATGGCCAAGAATTTAGCTTTATTATAAATATAAGGGTTTGCCATTATGTTTTAAAAATGATTTCGGGCAAGTGGCCGCCGCTGCTGGCTCGAATAAATTCCAGCCGAGAGGCCCAAGAGGTCCCAGCTCCAATTGTAGCGCGCAATGGCGGATGGACTCATTCGGGTCTTCTTCGATACTCAGCTCCACAGCAGCAATAGCGTCTTTGGTGCACAGTGTACGGCGTCTCTGAGGATGTGCATTATCCACTAGAGTAAACGTGGTGTGAAATCGATCCATGCGGTTGCTCAAATTACTCTGCTGGGCGATTATGTCGACCGAAGCGCGCGATGCATCACGCGAACCGAACCATTATTTTGGTAATAAATTTGCACGATTTGCAAACGTTGTTCAGGAGTAAGTCATATTCATTATGAAATGGCAAAGCAAACTAAGCATAAATCAAGTGACAGCAGCTGTCAAAAAGACCAACTCCGAAAAAAATATTGCCAGATTGAAAACCACACGTCTGAAAAAACACTATCATATATATGCGTCATGATCTAGATATTTCTGATTTAAATTTATCTAGAGTGGATATGCTCTGATTATAGTATAGGTAAATATAGGAAATACCCAACTGTACATTATACACTCAGAGAAAAGCTGAGATGAAATTAACCAGAAACTAACCAATCATCAGGTTAAATCAACACAAATTAATTGTAAAATTCACATGATACCTTATAACCTTTATACACTATCTAAAATAAATAAACCTTTTAAAATAACACGAAAATTTTGTTAAATTAAAATCGTTTCGACAATACTTTCCAGACTCAAGGTCTGATAAAAACAATAATCGTGTAAAGTTTGTTTATGAACAAACAAGAATAAACATGAAAAGGTGGTAAGCAATTGTAAAACAACTCTTTGAAACGTTATATCAACAAGTAAATGAACTGAAATTGAAATTTATAATACGCAGTGTTAAAAAAGCACGGTTAAAACTTACACCATATGGTCATGTAAAAATATTGAAAATTGATTTTTATTGAAAGTATTTAATGTTGAAACAACATTACGTCTTCTAAAATCAATTACAATTTTATCCAAACTGCAGTGCGGTGTTTATTTAATGACGAGTTCGAGTATAATGTTATTGATATCTTAAAAATTTTCTGAGTTTTCTTCATATTTATAAGCAAAAGTGGACCTTGTAATTTTAACAAGACACTTGTAATATTTCTACCTGATGTTTTTATCAGAGTGCACATGATATGCATTTTAATCAAAATTTTCAGAGACTCCCAAAAAAAATTGTATGACAGCTACTCAACCTCAAAGTCTTGACCTCTAGGTGTATATATCGCATTAAGGTATTATGTTGCGAGCACAGCGCTGCGAAAAGCGTTTGCATGCGAGAAAAGTGTTTAAATGTGTTCCTATTTAGCTGCGCATAGTGAAGCGATATTTTGTGCGACAAATGCGAGTTTCACATTTTTGTTTGTATAATTTTTTTTGAAAAAAATACATGTGAATAATTGTCTTGCTCGCAAACACTTCTCATTTCACTTCTCGCACTTTACCTAGAGCTTTTGCCACTGCTGTTCTAAAAAAATAGCGGTTTGGCTGCGGCAGGAGCTAAGGTATTTTTGTAATGAAAACCTACGATTTTCTTTTTGTGCATATTTTCGAAAACTGAAATTATATATCTTTAAAAAATGTTGTATAAGTGGATAGATGGTCTCCGGTTAGATTATTTTAGTTTTACGTGACTGTCGGCACTCAGCAGCGACGCACTTAGACCTTAGATTGGTCCATTGTGATAGTTACCTCAAGAATTTAGGAAACTTTTTCTTACTCGTTGAACCACTTAGAGCTTTTTACGAACTGCGCAAGACTACTAATGCCATGATTTGTCAGATCACTAGGATCATTGTACAAGAATTCTCCCAGGATGGAGCCTACGCCTCTGAGATAGAGCAGAACATTGTACAAAGAAGGTGAGGAATCGATTTCCTCTTCTTCATCCATTCTTTTAATTTAATAATGATTTAATTTCGTTGGCACACATTCTTCTGCAGAAATCTTTAGAAAATAGGTGTTCTCAATCTGCACGACTTCAAGACTTCAGACATGATAATTGAAAGAATGAGAAATAAACCAAGAGCCGCCAGTAAATTTTAGGGGAAGATTTGTGAACAACCAAAATCTTAGTACCAATGGTTAAGCGACGCGACGTGTTATCGAATAAGAAAGTGTGGATTTTTTGTATTAGCTTGTCGTGTGAGGGGGTGTATAAAATAGGGACTTTGTCAATTTTTGGATCAAGGAAACATTTCTCTTAATTTTCTTAGTCTTAAGACCTCAACCTTCCGATAATAGAACTTTAAATATACATACGTACTTATAAGCCTTTTAAGCAACCATATTGGCCATTTATGGATATTTTTCTGAAGGCAAGAAGTCAAATAAAAAGAACCCATATCCGTTCACGACCTTTCTAATAATATTTAATTTTCTTTGGGGTACCTATAAGGAGGCGTTTCAGTTAAAATTTCAATTAAATTTTTGTTTTAATTAAAAAAATCTATTTAAACTCTTTAAAATTGTCAAATTACGAATTTTTTTCTTTTGGCAATATCCACTTTCTAGGAGAGAAGCTTGATTCCAATCTCACACCGATCCTAGAAAGGAATGTAATTCGTCACAAAGGAGGCTATTTCATCAAATGCGGTGATCAAATGATTGAATATAATCACAATTTTCGTCTGTACATAACCACATGCCTGCGGAATCCTCTTTATCCACCTGAAACAATGGTTATGGTAACGATAACAACTATAACATTATATGCAGATACTAGATATATATGTTCAAAATTTTCTAAGCAATCATCGAAAAACCAATTGAAAATTTTCTTTTTTCCTTTTTTTTTTTTTTTTTTTTTTTGTATTATATTTCCATCATTTTCACGTTTCCGCGAAAATTAAAACAAACATCCCAGGTAACCATCCTCAACTTTATGATTACCGAACAAGGACTCCGCGAACAGCTGCTGGCAAATGTCGTTGCACACGAACGTCCTGATTTGCAAGAGAAGAAGGAGCAACTTATAATTGAATCTGCGAAGAATCGTGACGCTCTATACAATATCGAGTCGAAAATCCTCGAGGTGAATATATAAAATCGAGACAATCGAAAATATACAAAAACGAAACAAAACGAAAGAAAAAAATAAAAAAAATTGTCCGAAAAACTTTGCCAACACTACCTATAGAAAATCTACATCCTCCATCATATTGTTTGTTTTCATTTTTCGTATATATATGTATGTAGGTCCTTTCAACGTCCGAAGGCAATGTGTTGGAAGACGAGAATGCCATCAATATCCTATCGTCGAGCAAAATCCTTTCAGAGGAAATCCAAGAGAAGCAGATTATCGCAGTCGCAACCGAAACGGAAATCGACGCAGCCCGTCAACAATACATACCGGTGGCCAAGCACTCTGCCATTCTGTTCTTTTGCATCAGCGAATTGGCCAACATCGACCCCATGTACCAGTATTCCTTGGGTTGGTTTCTCAATCTCTTTGTTAATGCCATCCTCAAGGCACCGAAATCTAAAGTTCTCGACGAACGGTTAGCCCATTTGAATGATTTCTTCACAAAGTCCATCTATGTGAATGTTTGCCGGTCGCTATTTGAAAAGGATAAACTTGTAATCTCGATGGTTATGTGCCTGGGGATTCTTGTTTCGCAGGTAAGAGAGTGCAGAAGTTTTGCACCATAGATCTTTGTACTGCTGCTGATTGTTTAACGTATATACATAATACGTATATAATGCGTATATGAACATTTTGTGTTGTTACAACAGTGGGGCAGAAATATTGACAAATCTAGACTAGTTGTCGAATTTGCATTTCATTAAAGTGTGAGCGAAACAGAAATAGTTATCCATACAATATTAACAGTATGAAATTTTAACAAAATTTAGCGTAGCAATTTTTTTTTTGTTTTTCAAAAGATGCCCAGCCAGTACTAAAATGAATTTAAAAATTAAAACAGCTATACGTTCCAAGTTGAGCGATATGGTACATATGTAGGTTTATATTAAATGGGAGTCAATTTTAAATGTGGGTAGGGGTATCACCAGAACACTCCAACTTACTTTGCCTCAATTGTCTACAAGAGATAGCCGCCATCTTGAATTTTATGATAAAAAAATCTCGTTAAATTTTGGTCTTAGGGACTAAATTGTACAAAAAAAAATGTTAAGATGTATATTTTCAACGACCTTTATAATGACTTTTTTTTAGTTTGGAATATTTAAAAAGATAATAAGCTTTCAAAAATTGAATTTGAGGCTGTGAAATCAGTTTTCCACTTTTATGACGAAATTATCAACTGAACGCCTATAAATAGTCATGACAAAAGTTGTAGTCGGAGTTTGAGTCCAACCAGTGATGCCAGACTTTTCCAATTGATTTACCCATGACTTGGACCGAAAATGCCCTTTTTGCCTACGATATTGTCGACAAATGCCCACAATGTTGCCCACAAAAAAAAAATAGAAGAAAAAATATAAAATATAACAAAAATAAAAATCACAACTTTTATTATAACACAAATGCTGTTAATCATATCTTTGGCCAATCGATTTCGCTTCTTAAATTTTACGTCTGTTACTATCGAAAAAATTCGTTCTGCTTCAGTATTAAAGTGAGGTAGATTCAATGCTATTTTAACAAGTTTTTCTAAATTAGGAAACAAAATCATTGAAATTTAGAAGATGGCAAATTTCATGCCACATCTTGTCAATAGGAAGTTTTTTGAGTGAACATTATTGATCATCGCTCAAAAGTATAGAAATATTTTGGTACTCTTTTCATTTAATGAACAGAAATACAAATGGATTGCTTTAAAGTATGAACTTCAATGGCTGCATTCAAATATAAAACTAATATCAGTTTGAAAAATTAAAATTACCTTTTTTTCAACTGAGAGGCAAGAAAACGCCCTTTCGCCCTTTTACCTTATTTTTTTTTATCAAATGCCCACAAAAAGGGCATTCGCCCATGATCTGGCATCACTGAGTCCAACCAATTCCACCAAAACTTTTTTTGTTTTTTTTTTATTCAAGGGTAGGTAGGTACTGCCTCTGGCATGAAAGTATCTCTTTTCATGAGATAGTGCCTCTCGACTTAGCTATTCAGATTCGACAGAAAATTTAAAGTGTCAACACATCTATTTCTTGCTACAGTTTTAAATAAAATAGATAAAAAAATAAAATGCATCTTCACATTAAATTTTTTTCAAAGCCTGCTTTTAGGTGAAAAATGACACTAAAATCTCTTTTCTTATATTCTAAGCAAGATTAAGATATATACTGCCCCATTGTCATTTGTTCAGACTAACTGGGTACTGGTTCTTTTGCCAGCTGATCCTTTCACATCATAATTCTTAGTCATTTGTTATTGTTGTGGAACAAGGCAAGTGAATTATAATGAGAGCCTAAAAGTGGGCGACACAGAAACGCATCGGCTGCCCTCTCTCTTTCTCTTTAGAAAAAGTGAACCTTTGTAATAAGCTTTCAATCATAATTTTAATCTGTGCTTTGGCATGAATGAAAATATTTTCCAGGATAAAATAGATAAATCGCACTTGGTGTTTTTCCTAACTGGAGGCGTTGGCTTGAAGACTATACCACCCAATCCAGCACCCGGATGGCTTCCCGATAAGGCTTGGACGCAGATTTTTCGAGCCAGTGACTTGAACGGGTAAGCGTATTAGTAATGCTTCAATTGTCTTCATCGTTGTGTAGGCGGGAGAAGTATGTATTGTATGTATATGAAGGTATACAGTGTGGGACAAGAAAAAAGGACAAAAAGAAAACATAAGAAAAGTTGATGGGATTTTTCTACGCGAATAACCTATAGATTGTTGTTTGTTTTTTTTTTGTATAAAAGGCGCGGTGCAAGAAGCTATATGTATACAATACGACACAGATTCAATGGGAGAACACAAGTGGAAATTTCATTATTTTCCAACGTAAGGATTACTTGTAGGTAATCGTCTATTTTTTTATTGTATTTCTATAAGGAAGCTGCTGGAGTGCAGAAAAAGAGGGTTTGTATAGCTTGTAAAAATATTGCCTTGAACAGATTAATTAACCATAAATAACTTTACATAAATAACTTTAGTTTTTTTTTATTTCATTTTATTTTTTTTATAGAGGAAAATTATTTTAATCCTTTCCAAAAGCTTATAAAAGATGAGTTTTTTATTAATGGTACTATGTACTTTCTTTATGTACCCAACTAGTTACATATATTTTAAAGAAGACTAGTTAAGAAGACCAAGTACTGGAATGAAAAGAATTAAAAGAGAAGACTTTGTTTTATAAAGGAAGCTTTAGTTATTTATATGTGATTATTTTGTGTTAACATTTTAAACAATTACTTAGATTTTTAACACCTCATTAATAAAACTTTCCTGTTTTTGTTTAAGTGAAACTCGATGATAATACTTACGTAAAAATTTCTAGAATTTAAAAAGGATAGGACGTTTAATTTTAAATAGAAAGCTGAAATATGTTATGTAATAACTGATAACTGATATCCTTTAACTACTTCTATTCAGTGCCAGTAAACTTTAAGTTTCACATTATTCAAAGTACATATCTTGAATTTTACACACTTGCTTTACTTTTTCGTACACTTACCGCCATATTATTCAATCGATATAATCCAGATTACAACTTAAATCTGGTTTACATTTGAATTTTCTTCCGGATTTAAGTTTTAATCTGCATATATCGAATGAATAATATGGCTCTTTAACACTGACAATTTTAGAAATTAAACACCCTGTTATGTTGAATTGAACAGGCACAGCGCTAATTTAACTCAAGACCAGTGTCGAGATTTAGCTATTTCAGCGAGTCGAGTGAGATGACTCGCCTTACTCGCCGACTCATCTCACTTCACTCGCAAAAGTGATTTAACTATTAAAGTGAAATGAGTAAACTTCGAATTTAATTTTGAACTGCACTTAAATGTCAAAAGTGAGTACACTCTATGTGTTATTTTGGACGGAAATAAGGAAATGTAAGCATCGAAAGTGTACCTAAACAAAAAAAATGAAAATAAAATTTCATCAAAACAAATAAAAAATTTGTTATCAGATGATCATTTACACATATGTAAATTCAAAGGAAATAAATGAATAGATTATAAATGATTTAATGAAATTATTTAAATTTTATTCCTCACCATATTTTTATTCGTGCTGATATTTCCCACTACTTTAAATTTTTCAACAAACTTAACTATTTTTTTTTTTCACTTCCATTTACGAATAGATGTGACAAAAGAACACACAAACTTATCCAAAAATGTTAATTTTACCAACACATACACCAACACATACACCAACTCGCCTTCGGAAAACCCGTCGAGTAATTTGACATTTCATTTCACTCGCCTACTCACTCACTTTTGCTAGCTAAATCGATTTTTAATGAAAAGTGACTCATCTCACTCACTCGCCTTGATTTCGAATCAGGAATACAATTGTAAAAACAACTGTATGAAACGCTTAGTCAACAGTTTTATGTATATGAAGTAAATTGAAATTTCGTCATGTCAAAATGCTGAAAATTGTTTTTTTACAATAATTTAATGTTAGAGCAACATGACATCTTCTTAAATCAACTAGAATTTTATTAAAATAGGCATGTTTTAATTAAATTTGTTATCTGAATTTGTAGTTAATTAAATGCTTAGGTATTTGTTGCGCATTCCAAAAATTTGTAGCTTAGTTATTAAAGTTATTTATTAGTTATATTTATTTTTTAAGCCGATCAGGGACCCAACTTTGTCGCGAAATTGTTTATTTTTTACTCAAGTTTCAGCTAAATAAAGTCTGAAGTTAGCGGACATACATAAATACGAAAACAATAATTCTCTTGTTGTCAAAAATGTCAAAAATGCAAGTTTATTGCGCACAAATTTATTTTTTTAGCTTTTATGGATCATTTTCTACTTGCATTTTAAGTTTAGGAAATGCATTTCCAGCCATTTAAAATAAAAGGGGAACTGGCGGACAAAATCTAAAAAAAATAAAATTTTCAAAAAAAATGTTTTGCCAGAAATTGAAGCTTTTTAAATGCTATATTTCTGCTCCAAGAAGCTGCTTAAATCTTTAAAAAAAAAAAGAGAAAAACAATTTGTTGCTCGAATTTGAACTCTCCCTAAACTTCGATTTTGTAGCTCGGATGGTGTTTTTGTAATAAAATATTCCGCTAAAAAAGACGTTATTCCCATACATATGTGTCTGACAGTTAAATTAAAAAAAAATTGGATTTTCGATTTTTGGATTTGAAATGATTATTTGTTGCGCAAGAATTAATTTTGTAGCTTTCATGGGTCATTTTTAATTTGTATTTTTATTTTAAAAAATGAATTTCTACAAATTTAGATACCTACCAAAATTCCGCCAAAAAGTGTCCGCCAAAATTCCTTAAGGACATTGGTTAGTGCGAATGACTTTTACTTCGAAGGTCTTGCATTAAATTTCATTTTTTTTAGGTTAGGCTATTTTTTTATGTGGCATATGTTCGGCCACCTTAAAAAAAAAGTGAAAAGTTCTTATCACATTAGTCGTGCTCCTCATCTTAGCCGTGCTTCTCACCTTAGTCGTGGTTCTAATTTTAGCCGTGATTCTCACCTTAGACGTTCACACACAAGAATGGTTTATAGTTGTAAGTCACTAGGCCCTGATTCTTAACGAGATGTCACGCCACTCTATTTTTTAATTTAATTTTTAACTAGAACTACGTTTTAGAAAATGCTAATACAAAAAATTATATATACAAATACATATCACCGTCCGTCAATAGTTTTAATTAAATTATTTTCCCTATATTTAATTTGAAATACAAAAAAATAATATCAATAATAATAATATTTTATATAAAAAAAATCAGAACTTCTGCTTATCACAATGATAAAAAAACTCGTGAAATGAAGAACCAGCCTAAAAAAAAACTTTATTTTTTTCAACCTATGAAATAAAACCACAAACTTATTTTTTATTTTTTATTTTCTGTTGCAAAAGGCTTAATCAACTTTATCAAGAATTCACCAATAACATTGATGAATGGAAGAGTTTTTATGATTTATCATCCCCGGAACTGGCTACATTCCCAAAACCTTACCAAAATGCTGGAGAATTGATAAGTTTAATTCTATTGAAGTGCATAAGGGCTGATAAAATCGTGCCAGCCATTCGTGTGAGTAATGAACCAAATTTATACAAAATTCAAGCTGAAAGCCAACCTAACCATAGATACAAATCTACAAAAAAAACCATAAAATTCCTCTTTATATAAAAATGATTTTTTTTTTTTTTTTTGATGAAACAATTTTTTTTCATTATTCCTTACATTGGAATTGAAATGCTCTTAAACAGGATTTCATAACACGAAACATGGATCAGTCATTTGTCGAGCCACCACCCTTTGACCTGCATTCATCATTTGCTGACAGTTCACCCACAATACCGTTGGTATTTTTACTGTCTCCCGGATCAGATCCAATGGCCAGCTTGTTTATGTATGCAAAGCAACGGAACATGTATGACAAGTAAGTTAATTGTGTGTCATAAATGTCCCAACATGACCCATCAGAGAGATGACCATGGACCATCACCCTCTCGCTCTCAAAAAACTTATCCAATATATTAAATTTCATAACCGTTTGCTTCCTTTTTGTCGGTCAATTTTCCACTTGACCATCAACATCAACATCATCATCGTCATCATCATCCAGGACAAAAACTATTTCACTGGGTCAAGGCCAGGGACCCAGGGCAGAGAAGATGATAATAGAAGCCAACCGCTATGGTCATTGGGTTGTTTTACAAAACTGTCACGTTGCTGTTAGTTGGATGGGTGAACTTGAAAGGATATGCAACGACGGAGTTCTTGCTGAATCAGCACATCCAGACTATCGTTTATGGTGCACCTCGTATCCGAGTGAAGTGTTTCCAGTGTCGGTGTTGCAGAATTCAGTTAAGATGACAAATGAACCACCCAAGGGATTGAAAATGAATATGATGAGATCATTCAATTCAGATCCCCTGGTTAGGGATAAATTCTTTTCGAAAGCTTTTATTGGTAAACCAGCTGCGCGCAAGTGTTGGCTGCGAGGTGTATTTGCTTTGGTATTTTTCCATGCAATTGTTCAGGAGCGAAGGGAATTCGGACCATTGGGATGGAATATACCGTATGAATTTAATGAATCCGATTTAAAGTGAGTATTATTGAATTGTTTTATTTTTTTTGTTATTTTATTTTATCTACCTTTATTTTGTCATGATTGTTTTTTTTTTTTTTTTTTTTTGTACTGTGTTTGGAAGAATTTAAAAGTATCTATTGGTTTCACATTGCAGAAAGCAAATGGGTTAATTGTTTTTGGGAATAGTAGGTACTGAAAGAAGAAAATGGGATATCTTATCCAGGAATAAATGATTTTCCATATCGAATGACTTTCGTATTGAATAGGGTGTTCTATATAGAAACAAACTTTGTATGCTAAATTGTTAAAAAGAATGGCCAGTAAAATACAAATTTATTTTAATAAATAATATAGGTATTTTTGAATTCATGAATATATTTGTTCACAATTTTTAAGGGAAGCCAATTATTGTATTCTTTAATTTAATTTTATCGTGTATATTCATTTCAAATTTGGTAAATTTATACAAGTTTGGCTAGAGGATAGTTTGAGCGTTTCAAATGAAATCTTTTATGTTAAAAAACGCTTTAATTAATTTTCTTAAATGCATTTCTGATTCAATTAAATTTAAAAGAAATTTAATTTTAAAAAATTGCTCTTACGATATTTTTTGTTTGTTTAGCTTAATTTTTTGTTCATGAAGTACATAATGCAATACATAATTGTTATTTAATTATATTTTTAGGGACCCTTTAATTATTTAATAACCAAAGCTATATTGAATTTTAAAATTTTTGGGATAAAAAAAAGTTTTTGCAATATTGATACAATGATATACGTATACATAATTATTTAACTTTGAAAGAACTTCGGTGAAGCCATTTACGAGAAAGTCGAAAATAAAATAAAATGCACGACTTAGTCGCACGAATTTGCTCTTATGTACGATCACACTGTGGTTTTAAAGTCTGAATAGTTAAGATAAATTAGTCTGATTTTAAAAGAAATAAATTAGGGAGTCAACATTTTATGCCACCTGCTAAAAACTTATTTCAATATAAGATAATATTTTGTGAGAGTATAAAATTTAACAATACAAAATTTTATACGTATGTACATATATAAAATTTTGAAAACATTTTGGAGAACAGTATCATTCAAAACTTGCCGAATATAGTAGGTAGGTAACAAAATAAATCGCAAGTAAAAATTTTCAAAGCCTTGAAATTAGTTCTGAAAATTTGTAAAATATGGGTAACTGTTGTTTACCCAAAAAAAAAACAAAATAAAAAGAAAACCCTAAACTAAATCCTATATAGTAAAGACAAAACCCCCATGAGAAAATCTCAAGAAGACAAAAAAAACCCTCAAAAATAAAATGTGTAAGTATATTAGCAATAAAATAGCGTGATTTCTAATAAAATAAAAACAAAATCGTACTTAAGAAACTTAATATGTTGGTATTTATTGCAGATTTTTGAAAATTTTGAGATCTAAGCAAAAGAAAATATTTAAATTGGAGATTTCAACTTTCAAATTTGGTATTTTGTCCAAAGGACACCTAACTCAATGGAGATTTTTTCTATTGGTGGAAATTTTTTGGGGATTTCTTCAGATTAAAATTTTGTATTTTTTGGATTACGTATGTTTTCTCTAAAATACATCAAAATAAGGGAAAAATACGTATAATCTTCAAAAACCAAAATCTCAATTGGATAAAATCCTCAAAAACTTTGAAATCCAACAAGACAAAATCCCCATTGACGACAATATCTCAATGGAGAAAGGAATCCTGGTCAAAAACGCAAATAAAAATTTATTTTGTCAAAATCTCCAAATATCCAAAAATCCCCAATGATCCCCAAAATATTTTGTAAAATATAACAAAATAAAAATTGTTATAAGAAGTAGCACGTAGCGTAATGATTAGTGCATAGGACTGTTTCGATTCCCAGCCTATCTCACCTAAAAACAGAAGTTTTTTCAAGGGTAACTGCCTCTTGGAGAAATTGACAAATCCTCTAAGAGTATTTCTTGTCATGAAAAAGTCCTTCTCACCTTAGCTGTTCGGATTTGACAGAAAATTGTAGGTCCCCTCCATTCCTGCTCATAACACGAACACAGGAATGGTTGAGAGTTGTAAGTCACTAGGCCCTGATTCTACTTGAGCTGTCGTGCCACCCAATTTATTTCTTTTATTTTTTAGAGATAGAAGAAAATTCGTGAAAAAAAACTTCATTCATATACCAAAATGCAGGCCAAAAAAGGTACTGAAATTGCTATCCGCATTCTAGTTAAAAGAACAGTTTTCTCATTTAACTGAAGAAGAAATAATCACAACTTATGTCAAGTTAAGTGAAACTTGTTTTGCAAATAAGAAATTCTATAACATCTCCCGGTCATTTGTCTTTTCCTTTTCTCAGATGTAGGTATGTTTCATTTCATGTTTTGTCACATGTTATTTTTTTTTATTAGCCATCACTTAAATAGTTAGGTACCTACAAATAGCACAATCATCATAATCATGAAGCTGCCCATTTTGAATTCAAGTTAATCTGCTTACTATTTAAATTTTGTGAAATCTATTTTGGGGGCGTGTAAGACCAACCACACAAAATTCAATCTTTCACATTTACAATAAAACAAAGAAAAACTCCTCCATATATTATAAATCAATCTGCCTTCATTCTGTCACATTATTTATCCCATAGCTACCATACTTATACCTTTATATATAAAGTAATTCTATAGAACATACAACATACGTATAGTAAAGTCCTTCGTCGTCTCTTATATTGAGCTATTTTATATTTCGTATATAATGTTTCTATTTCCAGAATATCCTTGCTGCAGCTAAAAATGTTTTTAAAACAATCCGACAGTATACCATTCCAAGGACACATCTATTTAACCGGAGAATGCAACTATGGTGGTCGTGTCACTGATGACAAAGATCGTCGTCTGATCCTTTCCCTATTGAATAAAATCTACAATCCTGATGCCATCGAAATCGACAAGTAAATCCGCCAATTTGTACTCAAATAATAAAGATATCCCTATACATATATATATGGAAACCACAACCAACTATAATAGTTTCTTTATATATTTTGTTTTCTTTTTTTTTTTTTCTAACAGTTATCCCCTATCACAATCCGGTGACTACTGCATACCGGAAAACCCTGCTCGCATCTTCAGTGTCGACTATATCTCAAGCTTTCCACTTAGCCCACAACCGGAAGTTTTCGGTTTACACGAAAACGCTGATATAAATCGTAATAATAAGGAAACCAATAGTGTAAGCAAATTTTCACAGTGCTCTTTCTCTCCCTTAGAACAGATTGTTTTTTTTTTCGTTTTTTTTTTTTTTTTTTTTTTTAAGAACTTGTGGGTGGATTTCATTAGAAATATTGGTTGTTAACTTTAAAAAACAAAATTAAATCTTATTTAGCAATAAAAACTCATTTGGAATTGGGGAAATCATTTATAGAGAATAATATAACGTGTCCCTTTCTTCACTTTCACCCTATTCCAAATTGAATTAAAGTGTTTCTTGTGCCTCTTTTATTGTCTCTCCCCTTAGCCGTTCGGATTGGTCAGAAAATTGTAGGTCCCATCCATTCCTGTCGGTTAACACGCACACAGGAATGGTTGAGATTTGTAAGTCACTAGATCCTGGTTCTCCACAAGCTGTTTTGTCAATAATTTTTTTTTTTTTACCTAGAGACACAATTTCTACAAAAAAATTGAATGCAAAATAGTGGCCCGATACTCTAAATACTAAGTTTAATTTGGCTCCAAGGTCAGATCGTGAAAATTATTTCTTTTCAAGTTGAAGGATGTATCAATAAAAAGCAATATTCCCTTATCAAAAAATATTCAAAAAATTGGTCCAAAATTTTGGTCCGGATTCAGAAGAACCTCTTATGTGTTTTAAAAGCAAGAGAAGTAAATTTTCAAAATTTTTAAATTTTAGAAGAAATAATTATGTGAAGTTTTTACTCGACGAAAAATTTGTAAAGTTTCTGCAATTCAATAATGGCAGATTATGATCTTTTCCATTTCGAAACACTCATTATTAGATGTAAAGTTTTGAATCCGAATTTTGATTTTAATAATCATACTTAACCCAACCAATTTTTCCTATGAAATTCACCTGAAAATCCCGTTTCCATTTTCCAATGTCGTTTCCACGTCAAACGGATAAGGATAAGGAAAATACAATTTCCAATTTATATATTTTTGTCTGTCTTATTTTTTATATGTTTTTCGTTTTTGTATATTTTTTCGGCATCGCCGCCGCCGCTCCTGTTTCCATCTGAATTCAATAACAAACACGTGTACCTATATCCTAAATTTCAATCTTCCACCTACCGCGTGCCACCTATCGTTTTACCAACATCATTTTTTTTTTTTACTTTGGTAACAAATTGGAACAAAACAGCTTCTTCAGGGAGTCCTCCTGACACAAACTGAACTGTTGGCATCGACAAGAGCATCGTCGGCCACAGATACGACTGAGGATCCTGCATACCATGTATGTAAGGAGATCCTAAGCCGTTTACCACAACCCTACGATATTGAAGAGGTTTCCCGCAAATATCCTGTTGTTTATACGAATTCCATGAATACGGTTCTACGCCAGGAGCTCATAAGGTAAATAAAGATGGTTTTGTTCATTGTTCGTTTATTTTATTTTTTTTTTATGGCTTCTCATAGTCTTTGTTGGTTTTTTTTTTTTTTGTTGTTGTTGTTGTTTGTCTTGCTTTTCAATAAAAGCAAAGCAAACAATGATTTTTTTCAGGAAAGAAGGAAACGTGTCAGTAGTTTCAGTACTGACGTTATTCGTAGTTACTATATTGCTCTTGTGTTACATTGTTTTTGTTTTTTTCTTTGAGACAGAAAAAATAAAAATGACAAATAATGCGGCCAGGATAATCCTAGACGAATGACGACAGAGTCGTGTCTCAGCTTATCCTGTTTTGTTTATTTTTTTTGTTATTTATTTCTATAAAAGAACTAACTCTTCATGACTGAAGGATGTGTTATGTGTGTTGACACTTTTTTTTTTGTTTATTTTAATGATTTTTTTATTTTTGTCTTTTATCTTTTTATTTTTTTCCATCATGCGAACTTGCGTCAAATAGATTCAATCGACTTTTGGATTATCTCAGGAAGAGTCTCATTAATATACAAAAAGCTGTGCAAGGACAAATTGCTATGATTCCAGAATTAGAAAGAGTTCATTCATCGATGATAGTTGGGAAATTACCACGGGCATGGTTGTCGAAGAGTTATCCATCGTTAAAGCCACTTGGAAGTTATATAAGTGATTTTTTGGCAAGGTAAGTTGGACGAAATGGAAGTAGAAACAATCTATGCTGACGTACCTATGATGAACCTTAGTTGACGGAAAATGACTAGACAACAAAAATAAGTTAAATATGTATTTAGACAAAACTTTCAAAAAAAAATAAAATAAAATACACGACTGAGTCGCACGAACTTGCTCTTATGTGCGATCACTACCTATGAAGTCTGAATATTTTAAAAACTATTTATATGATACAAGAAATATTATTTGTGAGAGCCTATATTTTGTGCCACCTGCCAAAAATTTAATTTAATTAAAGGTGATTTTATAGATATGAGCAGTATACCACAATGTTGCACATTATATGCATGGAACAGTTACTGAAAAATTGTTAAAAAATCAATATAATTAAAAATAAAGTAATTAAACAACCTGTGAAATTTATTTGACACCAACGCGATGTATTCCATCTGATTTCTTAAACAAATCTCAATTTATGAAAAAAAAAATCGTTGGAGCGGTTTTTTAAAAAATTATTTTATTTTAATTTGTTAATTTTGTAAACATTTTTAAGAAAAAAAAAAATGTTACGCAATTTTTTAGCATTTTTTAATGGGGAGTTAAAAATTTAATTTTGAAAAAAAAATCATCTACACATTTTCAAAATATCGAGTTTTCAAAAAAATAATTTGTTATTTTTTTTTGTATCCAAAATATTTGTTTTTGATATGCAATATTATTCAAACTTATTATAGAAAGTCATATGTAAAAAATGTTGATTAAAATCGGTTTAGCAGATAATGAGATATAGTTGAAAACAAAAGAAATGGTTCTATGAAAGGTACCATTTTTAATCTATAGATAATTTTTTTTTAATAAAAAAAAATTTAGACATTTTAAAAGTCAAAAAAAATTTTTTTTTTTAATTTTTTTAAGCATTCTCCATAAAAAAAAATTTGTCAACATCAGTTGAACGATTTTTTAGTAAATCAAAAATCAACAATAATTGTTCTATGGGAGGTAACAATTATGACCATTATTCGTAAATTTGTTTTTTTTTTTATTAAATTGCAACCTATTAATTGTAAAAATAATTTCTGATTTTTTTTTAAGTTGTGGGCATATTTTTGAGAAAAATAAGATTTTCAGCTTTTGCTAAAAAAAAAATTGTACTATTTGCTTGCTACTGTGAAAAAAACGGGTCGGGGAAAAGCCCAGTCAACGCTATAATATGTACAAAAAAAAATAAAATAAAATAAAATAAAAATTAAAATAGTGGCATGACAAATCGTGGAGAACCATGGTTCTCAACCATCCAACTGTGTTTGTTTTTAGTCGGTAAAAACTTTAAAAATAAAAAAAAAATTAATTAAAAATTTAAATTTTGTGAAAAAAATTTGTTAATTATTTATAACTAATAATTATTTCATACTTGTTTTCCTTACCTTATTACAGTTATTTTCACTGTGTGGCCACAGATTTTCAGTGCGAGATCATCCCAGCTTCATAGTTAAATCCGAGGTCACTCCTGAAAAATGTTTTTCAGTCAATTTAGATATCGACTTAACTCATCAAATTTGTTTGGGTTCTTCTAGATTTATTAAACACTACCAACAAAAGAGGGCGACACTATTAAAATCGGTTTCATAGTAGGTATAAACTTACTGTAAAGTGTCACCCTCTTTAGTTCGATAATGAAAGTACATTTTCATAGTTTGCACCTGAAAAATAAAATTAATCCTACATCGACAAACTCGGGTTCAATTTATGTGCAGGATTAGTTTACTCTGGTTGAAGTCAGAGTTAACTTAGGCACTAAAAACCATGAATACGGTTCTACGCAAAAGACCTTAGCTGTTTGCCTAGATCTTTAAAAACGGCTCGAGCTCGATAGTGAAGTTTTGAGAAATTGTTTTCCACTTTCTACGAACTTAAATAAGCAGAAAAGTGATGCCAAACTACACAGAAATAAATAAATCAAATAATTTGGGGACGCCAACAATAAGACTGTTCAGTGTTTATACCCTTTGTAAGATTGGAGTATAGTATATTATGCTACTCAAACAATCTCATAGAAGTTTATGGACTCATTCATTCCGTTCACATCTACTTCATTTACAATTTTTTAGGACTTGTGCAAGAATAAAAAATGCACACCTGTTTGGTATTTATTCTGTGGTTAAAATTCTGGGAAATAATTCAGTAAAATGCATTTATTCTAAAGTCTTAAACAACTGGTTTTACATACATATCCGATTTTGAACCAGAAACCTGAAGCGCAGTTTTATTAGATATAGGATCGAAATTTAATCAAAATGGTTCCAAAACTAAATTTAGATTTTTTTTTTCTCTAGGGATTTAGTTAAATTAATTTTCACTTAAATTCTGAGCAAATATCTAAGTGATTAGGCTTAAAATCTATATATGTATGTATTTACAGATGACACACAGATTCTAGGTATGATGGAAATATTTCTTTTGGTCATCTCTATCATTTATATTATTAGCTTTAAAACCAATTAAGCAAGTAAAAATTAATGTAAGATGAACCCAAACTGTTATTGTTCTAAAGAAATGTCAAAAAGAAATACATTTCTTCAAGTTTCAATAAAAAAATTACTTAATCATTTGACCAGCCGTAACACTCAGACTATAATATAAACTTGTATCCATTTTAATATTAAAAATCATTTACCATCTCTCCAACATCATTCCTACAACAGACTGGAATTCTTTCAAAGATGGATTGACCAAGGCGAACCCACAGTCTATTGGCTTTCAGGTTTCTATTTTACTCAATCATTTATCACTGGAGTCCTGCAGAATCACTCCCGTAAACATCGCTATCAAATTGATTTGATCGGTGTTGAATTCAATGTGACTGACTTTGAAACCGATCAAGAAGAACCCCCAGAGCTGGGAACCTACGTAAAGGTATCAATTAATTTTTTAAATAATTTTTTCAAGCTTAAATTTTTTTGTTATATTATTGTCAAATCAAAATAAATATTTGTGACATTATTTCTATTTTTACTATACACATCATGCATACCATAACATACATATATAAATGAATATGTACTTGTATCATCAAAACACATTCCGAAAACAAATATTTTAATACAAAAAGGAGCAGAAGGCCAATAATGAGGACACCATTTCCTTTGACGTAAGACAAGCGCATAATGAAAGAAAAATATCCTCTTCTCTTCCTTCCGTTCTATGCCATGCCACCAGACATATTCTTCTTCGTCTTTATTTCTATTCTTCAAATTTAGGTCTACCACCACTCCTATTTGTTATTATTGTTGTTTTTGTTTTTATTTTTTCCAATATCCCCATTACCATTATACTTCCTGTTTCTATTTCTGTTATTCAGCTCCTGCTATTTTGCTTCTATATTCTATATGCTTTGGCATGGCATGTTGACTTCCGTCGAGAGTATTTATTTTCCATTATTTCACTTCAATTCACAGGGCCTATTCCTGGAGGGCGCCCGCTGGAATCGAGAACTTAAATGCTTGGATGAATCGTTTTCGAAAATACTGTTTGATACTCTGCCAATTATCTTGATGATGCCAGTCCTCAAGTCTGCTGAGGCTGGGGATGGCATTGCTTATAGTGCTGGTGCGTCTATTGATGGGGAGACCAAATCATCCAGCTTAAGGACGTACGATTGCCCCATCTACAAAACAAGTGAACGCCGGGGTGTATTGTCCACAACAGGACATTCCACTAACTTTGTTATGTATATTCAACTGAAGAGCAAAGTTAGTTCTATGCACTGGATAAATCGAGGCACTGCTTGTCTCTGTCAACTGGACGACTAATTGACTGTGAAATCACCGATATCATCAGAGAATGTCCTTCCAAATGGACAGAAGCAGGGCATATTATCGGAGCCAAAGAGGAGCAGTTCGATTGGAAAAACATTTTTTTGTTTTTTTCATAAATATGTAAACACATTTATTTTGCTATATATAAGATTGTTTTTCAATATTTTTTTTTGTCGGTGTTTTAATTGGAAATAAACTATCTATGTACATATACATATTTTGTAAGTTTTACTCATTGGGATTGATTTGCAATTAAATTAGATTGATATTTTTTTTTTTTTTCGTAAACAGAATTGGAGATGGTCAATAAACAAATTATTATATAGTTTTCTGAGAATTTTTTTTTATGTTTTTCTCATATTAATTGGTCTGCTGGGATTTAAATTAGAACGCGTAAATTTTTGTATTTTTTGTCAACCCTTTTAAATAAGATATTGAAATATAATTTTTGTTATAATATAATAAATTCAACACTAATACAAAATTAAAATTAAGTTATTTCATCAATTATTTAAAAAAAAATTAATTAATTCTTTGTGAATTAGCTTTTCAATTTTCAAAACCATAATTCAACATTGTAGGAATTTCATAAATAACTTAATTAAAATTATGTGTGTGTGAGTGAGTGTTACACTTTCACATAAATAATAATTTCATCAGAGATATGTATGAGATATTAAAATTCACATTAATGAGTATTAACATTAATTAAATAAAGCATTCACCGAAAACTCAATTTAAATATCTACTTAAATCAAACAGATTTAAATTAATAAGGCATATCATTGCCGGGGAATAAATTACGTAAAATTGGGGTAGATATACGTATACATATACATACTTATTTATTTATCTTCTTCAATCTACATACCCAATATATGAATAAGTATACACCTACATAAGTAAAATCGGAAATCGCTTAGTTCCTGAGCGTGTATACTGCAGTATAGGTATGTATATTGTATCTTAATTTCACGCGATTTTCTTTAATTTTTTTATAATAGCTCAGCGGTCTTAAGGTAAAAGCACCTAAGTCAATTAGATTTAAAAAAAAAATCTGAAAACTCGTAACCTTAGAACAATAGCGTTCTAACTGACATTTTGTACAAAATTGAGTTGTATGCTCCTCGTTCGACTGCCGCTATCCACATCTCTCTATCTCTTACGGTTTCTGAAATAATTAAGGAAAAAGCAGAAAACAGAGTTCTAACTGTCCAAAGTTCACAATATAGAATTGATAGAACCTTTTGCGATGTAAATAGAATCCTCTTGCTCCAAGGCATTCCATTTATTCGAATTAATTGTATTGTTGAATTTATATGAAAATCGTGACACAAAGTTCTATCAACTACTTAGAACCTTATTGTTCTACGCCCAAGTGCCTTATCGTTGAGCAACAAAGTTCTATCGATTTTTTGTTTAACTTTAATTACTAAATAACTATTAATTATTTTTTAAATTTATTAATTGTAAAAAAATTAGACAAAAATAAAACGTAGGTACACATTTACATGTTTTGATTAAAATTAAAGTTACAGAAAAAGAAATATTCGACCTTAGTTTTCTCAAAAGTAATGTGTGTGCAGTCAGAACCCTCTTGTCCTATAAGGTCGCGAATTAAGCAAAGCATCACAAGTACGGCTCGACTATAGTACCCATAATATTTAAAAAAAGAACACTAAAGGTGCGTGTCCATTTGAGAGTAAAAACAAATAAAATAAGCCCGAGTTAATTTAGAAGCAGTTTTTATTGTAGGATTAACTCTAACATATATAAACTAATTAATTAGCCACTTCAGCTTTCTTGAGATCGCAAAGATCATAGCAATCTCAGAAGTCTGAACGTAATTCCTCAGTGAGATTCCTCACTTTTGCTGTCAAAAAGCTGAGACTGAAATTTTTTGGATTCGCTTGCTCAATTATTTTTTGTCACAGTTGATCAATTTATAAAAGATAGACAGTCCTTTTGACTTCCAAAAGAGAAATCTTGATCAGATTTCTCCTTCTGCTCAGTGAAGCTGACAGAAGTTTGTTCAGTGAGATTTCAGAAACCTGAACTGGCTAAAGCCTAGTACATATACTTGTGAATCATGTCGTGAATCCATACAAAATTGCATTTTTGTTCACCCGTGAGCGTGCTCGTGAAGCCATGACAAAAAGTGGAGAGTTTGCGTTCACGAGCGGTGAACCATATTCACGCGCAAAATGTACTGGAACTCTTTGATTTTTAATGTAGCTTTGACAATTTGACCATAAAAGCTGCAAAAGTGAAGCAAATTGTGTCAAAAATTCACTTTCTCCACTGATGGTTGTTCACTTCACGAGGAAGTATGTACATAGGCTTAAGTGTGAACACAACCGACTCACTCTGACAATACACGAATCTATGCTCGTTAGTATGAAATCTTTTAATTACCAAATTAAAATTTTACTAAGAAAATGTGGTTTCAAGTGAAAAAAAAATTGATTCTGTAGTATTTAAGTGGCAAATTTCAGCACATCTGTCAAAATCGAGAAAAATGGTGGATCCATTTCCCGTTTAATTATCTAATTTCATTTTTTATTATTCTAATAATGAGTAAATCATATGGGCACTGAAACAACCATTAAATTTCTGACTCTTTCAATTTAAAAAAAACCTGCGCAATTTATTATTTCTTTAGATATGTGTACTGTGCTTCAGAATTGCCTCATAGAAAGGAAAGTTCGACGGTATGGAAATGCGCTTTAACTATATAAACAGAGAGGGTGACACAGAGAGGGTATCAGTAAGGAAAATGTCGGTCTCCTTATTTAGATAGTATTTTTACAAACATTTGTCAGAAATTCGATGAGTCAACTTGGAATCTTAATTGAATGTATAATATTTTTTTAGGAGTTAACTCGGGTTTGACTCAGAAACTGGGATGATCTCGCACTGTAAAACTGGACCCGAACTTAAGATTTTGATTCTTTCTTATTTGACATTATACCCGTATAAAATTTATAGATGACACAAGAACTGAATACCAATCAGCATTGCCGAAGTGGCACGATCTTGCTTTTTTGACACGAACATTTCATATTGGCATCGGTGGCACGAACAAATTCCATATGGCACGTTTTTTTTATTTCTATTTTTTAATACAAATATAGCGAATTTCGAAAAAAGTGCTCTAAATGGACTAAAAACTTGCACAAACTCTTATATTTTGACAATACGGATTGACCAAATTATTTCTTCTAATTATTTGTTGTATTTCACCCCACAATTGAATAATTCTTTTTCAAATATAAAAATTTGAGTTTTTTTATATGGCACGAAAATGGCAAGGGTTTTTAGGAAACGTGGCACGGACAGTTTTTTTGCAGCAACGCTGATCCCAATGAATAATGAAGAATTTTTAGTATTAACAAAAAATGGCAAAGTTAGGTCAAAAAATTATCGGTATACCTGGGCCATGTTTCATACAAACCTACAGGTGTGACTTTGTGAAAAATTAGAAAGTGACAACTTAAAAACTTCGGACAATTTTGTAAAATGTATAGTATCTACATATGTTTTATTATTTTATTATTTAACAAATCCATGTATTAGATTATTCTTGCAAACTTCTTCGTCTTATTTCCATTTCTTCCTTTTTCCCTGCGACAGTATAATTTCACTTTTCCAAACAATTAAAAATGGATGAACCTACAACTTTGACAATTTAAAGTAATTGCTATATTTTCGAAAACGAACTGATTGTATAACATGGAATTTCAATTCGATTTCCTATCAAAATGAAGAACATATAGCGAAAAATAAAAATTATTATTTAAAGATTCGGTATTTCAAAAAAAACAGTGCCTAGCCTATATGAATTCTGTAACTCTCACATCGATAAAATTAGTGGAGAAACTAATTTTTCGATGCGAGAGTTACAGAACGTATAGACACAGGCTGGTGATTTTTTTCGAAATTGAATTTCAGTTCCACATAAATAAATACTTAAAATTGTCTTACCAAATTTGTTTCTTAAAAATATTTAAAACAAAATAAATATACAGAACTATGTTTTGTATTTAATTTTTCTAAACACTCAGTTTTTAATTTTATTTTTGTACCTTTTCTAAAATATCTCAAAAAACCTAACCTAGTTCTTCTTAAAGAAAACAATAAAGATTATAGTTTATAAAATGTTTTATAGCCATAAAATTTATATTTTATAATCGGTTTTTGTGGAAAGTATAGATACTTCTTCGCCAGACTGTATATAATAAACTAAAGCAACCCATAGAAAAATAAAAAATTCTTGTTGCAAGTTTTTCAAATTTTTGTTTAACTCATTTATTATATTTTCTATCAAAATAGTAAAAACTACAAATTAACTTAACTTTTAAACTAACAACATAAATGAAAAAAAAAATATAAACTTTATAATCTAAAAGACAACCACTGAACTCATCTAACTCCACAAAAAAAAAGTGTCTCTCTACTTTTGTTTTCAAATTAAAAGCAAAAAAAACTTGACAAAGGAAAATAAAATATTTCTGAAACTGAAACGAAAGGGAATACGAGATACAAATACATAGAATACCGGAAAAGACAATCTTTTGTTTTCCGGTTTCAAGTGTGCTTTCCTTAACCCAAACCTGCTGTCTAATATTGTATAACGGCACAACAATGAACCTTTAAAAAAATAAACTTTGTTCTTATATAGATCAAATGGCACACATAACGGAAATGAAAACTCTATAACAACAACAGCAACAAAAAATACATGCTTATTTTAATTAGACGGCAGCGTTGCGTCGCTAGGAGAAACAAGCTCGAACTTTTATAAAAGTTTATTTTTTCTAATCTAAATTTAATTCCTTTTTTTTTGTTTACGATCCTCCGCATTCACATTCGCATCACATTTTTTGTTTTTTTTTTAAACTTCATCCGTCATTGCCGGGGCGTATGTATTCGTATGTTCGACAGAAGATGAAAGAATAACTTTTCGCAAGACAAAATACAGAATGGCGCCCAATGCGAGTTCAACAATAGCCAAAATTAAAATCAACGCCCAGCCGGGTATTGGAAGTCCAGCTGAAAATAAAATTAAAAAAAAAAATTCTTTGATTAGAAGGACATAAAGTCCTTTTGATATATAAAACAAAACAAAATAACAAAAGGATTTTGCACTTATTTCAAGCAATTTCCACCTCAAAAAGGGACCAAACTGTTATATGAGTATATTTATGATTGTATGTAGGTATACTTACTGTAATATTGTCGGGTGAGAGTTCTACGGCCTCTAAGGACACGACGGACGGCATCCGTTTCCTGCGAGCAACAAGCCAGCACAACTGCAAGGGAATATTAATTTATTATAACTTAATTAGTTTGTAATGTGTTTTGTAAAGTTTTTCTCTTCCTGATGTTAGGGTTTTTGTTTTATATTCTTTTTTTAGTATTTTTCTTTTTTTTATTCTTTTTTTTAAAAACAAGGGTTTTATTTTAAAAGTTTCGAGTGTGTATACAGGACGAAGATGATGATGTTGTTTACTTGTTTCCAGGTTATATTTTGCTTTCTGGTGTCTGTGCTGAGCTGAAAGGCACATACAACCGCTTCTTCTTCGTTTGGCGTATAGTAGTAACAGTAAGGGAATGTTTACAGAGCTACAATTAGATGCAAGTGGAAACGTTTTTCTAAGTGGATTGGTGTAGCGTGCTTCCGCAGGGCGTAATTTGAATAAATTAATATTCTATAAGTGCTTCACATAGCAAGGGTGGGTATATGTATATGGAGGATATGCATATAAAAAAATGAATATATACATGAAGCCCGGTAAAATGAGCTTTGGAAAATGATTGCATAATTAACATGAAGAATATGTATGTTATGTAGTTGGAAAATCACTTGATGTTAAACATTGATGGATTTGATTGGATTGGACTGGAATGTTTTAAGTGATTTATGTTGTATAGGGTTTTAAAAGAACTGACTCATATATATAATTAATCAATGGAAGACAAGGATTTTATTGTTTGATAAATAAATAGAAAGTTGAGTACTTTTTGTTTATATTAAGAAAATTTTTAAAATCAGAACACGTGTAGATACCTATACTTAAATATTAATTAGTTGAAAATCATAATTTAATTGAAAAATCGTATCTGATGTATACTTCAAACAATTAAAGACTTAATTTAAAAAATAGAATCTATACTCTATATATTTTTGATCAAATTTTATTTTTTAAATTATATGAGCGAAAAGAACTGTCTTGACTTGGCCCAAAAAGCAAACATTTATAAATTTTTTTTTGGAAAAGATGACCTATTTTTAAATTTTTTTTCGACCACCCCTAAAAATATGTTTTATTTTTATTCAATTTTACTTTTGAAATAAAAAAGTCTATTATTTTACTTATTTGTTTATTTTTTTGTTGAATTTCAAAATTTTAAAGAAATTCTCAACATATTTTTTTTGTTTTTGAATATTGAAAGATGATCTTGTTAAATGATTATCTTAAATGACCACCATTTCGAAAAAAAAATATTTCTTGAGCAATTTGGACCTAGAATAATAATTCAGTAATGTCATTTTATATAACTGATTTTTTCTCAATGGTCATCTTTCAAATTTTGAAATTTACAAGAAAAAAAAAAACATACATAATATAATAAAATTTTGTTTGTTTAAAAATAAAGCATATTTTTAGGTGCGCTCAAAAAAAGTTAAAGAGTGGAAAAAAACCAGATACAACAAACAAACTGAAGACTCAAATAAAACTTGACAGAACCAATCAATAACAGAACATCCGGAATAACGACGAAACATTCGTAAAATATTTTGACCGGCGAAAGTTTCGTCGTCATTCCGAATGCTTCGAATGCTTGCCGTTAGTTTGGGAGTATAGTGCACAAATCCAAGGTAATAATTCTATGGAGTCTGATCAAAACAACATATGTCCAAAATCTTGTTTTGAGATAAATGCATTTTAAAGTTCAAAAATTTACTCTAAATCCAGTTAAAAAAAACAAAACTGAAGTATTGTTATAGGACCATGGAATATCTTATGAATCGGTTCACTTAGAATTTTACTGTTAAGACTAAATTAAAATAGATTTTTTTTGTACAGTTCTGCGACGCCATCTATAACTCAATTTAAAAAAATGGACTTATGTTGTTTTGACCAAACTCCATCGATATATTGCGCACGTTTTCGAAGTTGAAAGTGTTAGAAATTAAAAATGGCTTTTCGAGTGCCCACAGGAACTACTACTCACCGCATCATTAGAAACAACAAAATTGAAATAAGACAAGTAAATGGGATCCTCCATTGTCCTCGATTTTGACAGATGCGCGCAGAACTGAAAAAATTTAAAACGCTATTGATATAAACTTTAATATGTGTACCAACTGTGGTTTATTGCTGGCCTTTATTGAATTTCCAAACAAAGTTTTTTTGTAAAAAACAAATATATATTATAAGCGAGAAAGTCTAGAATTAAATACAAAAATTCAATGGTATGTATTATTAGTAACGGTTTTTTTTGAAAAATTATTATCAAGATTAGTAAAATATCGTTTGCCAATCATCACTTTTTATCGTTCTTCTTATTAAACGTTGATAAAAAGTAGTTCAGGAAATTTGCGATCTATAAAAATGTATGGTTCGATCACGAATAAAATTAGTCCATTGCTTTATATGTATTTGTTATTCTTCAGCAAACAGAAAAATTAAATTCTTTGACAATATCATGGTACAATCGCTAAAGAAATGTATTTTTTTTTTTCGTAGGACCAATAGATTTTGAAAAACCTTGTTCTTTTCAAATGTTGTTCTTTTTTAATGTACAGTAAAACCCGCTTAAGAGAAACCCGCTTATCTGAAACACTTTTTCATCCCCTAGTATATGTCAACCAATTACCTTTATAACACTCCGCTTAAGCGAGAACTCGCTTAAGTGAAAAACCCGGATATGTACCTACCTGAAACATATTTTCAGTTAAATTTAATATTTTTTATTGAAAAAAACTCTTAAGTGAAAAAAAATTTAATAGAACAGAACAAAAAATTTGCTGAACGTTTTTACTTCTTTTTTATTTTTCACCTCCACCAAATTTTCATCACGAAAATGAAATTTGAATTTCTGATATGTCAGAACCCTTTTCGGAATTTTTAAATCCGCTTAATTGCAATTTTTGTTCCCTTATCCGGACTCCGCTTAAGTGAAATTTTTGTCACTTAAACCGCGTTCTTAAGTGAAAGAATTACTGTGATATTTTACAGTTTCTCTTAAGCGGGTTTTACTCTGTTTTCTTCACATCACTGTGACCTTATAATGTTATAATATTTTTCGTGTTAAAATTTTTAAACTACAATTAAACTAATATTACCTGAACCGATAATACCAACAACAAGACTATAAACTAGAGAAATTTAAAATTACAACAGTTTACCGCTATTAAAAGTGGGTATGTAATAACGTACTTCGCGTGACTTGAAAAAAAAAAAATTTGGGTGAGCAAAGTATGCCCGCCAACCAACCGCGATAGACGGGCCGCATAAACAAAACCATTATAAACAAAGCTGTTATAATATGGCAATTATTGAAGATTTGGATCTATAAGTGCGTCTCTCATATAATATTCTTGTCTGCCATACCAATTTGCTTTTATTCTTTTTTGGCTTAAAATCCCCTTTGTCAATGTGACGTTTTCTACTCAAACATAAAGCGAACGAAAAAGAAATAGAAACTCGAAACTCTGAGCTAAACAAGAAACAAAATTTCTTACGACTTCATAACAAAATATTTATATAAGTGAAATTTAAACAAAATCCGTTCAGTCATTAAAAACATGAACGTGAATAACATCAATAATATGGCAATTTTCAAAAAACTCTATTTTCGTCATTTGAATTTCTTGGCAAAAAAACTTAAGTCCAAAGTTTCATTGATATCATTTGAGACATTTTTCAGAAAATTTGGAAAAAAAAAACAAAATCTTTTTACCCTTCTTAGATCAGTTTGAACATAAATTCGAATTTTTCATTTAAAAAATCACATGACAGTACCCTGTATACTTAATTTTAAGCAAATCTGCCCATCATTTTAGGCTACATAGCTAGATGAACAACTGGACGCATGAATGGACAAACGCACAGACTAACAAACTAACGACGATGCAATGCACGCCTCGATCACGATGACGGGTATGCCGAATATCACTTTTTGGACTTCTCCATCATTAATTAATTAGTTCTTCTGACACAAGAGGTAAAACAGACCAGTTTTGTCTGAATTTCTGTATAACTTCCATTTGTCCGACATAGGGAGTTAAAGTTGGTTCGAATGGGGTTCACTTTTCAGCTCTTATAAAATGCTTTCAACTATTTCCTGATTTCCTTTTGAAAGGTATTTACGCTTAATTATTCTCAATGTTAGTCATATACTCAGAACTCATAAGCATAACTCATAATCTTTGTTTGGAAATAGAGGAAATATCACTATCTATATAAAATGAGATAATAAAAAAATATGTATAAAATATGATATCACAAATTCGTAGAATTTTCTTTCGTCACACCTTATCGTATTACAAGATTCATTTATCACATACAATGTGGATACACTTTAATTTTATTTTATATTCCTATAACTTTAAATCATTTCAATAAAATATCTCAAAAAAAAACTTATTTAATAATTTTAAAATATTATTTTCTGACAAAACAAGAACGTAATAACTTTCGGACACTCATTTAATTATTGTTAACAAAACCCCAAAACAAACACTTAAAATAAAATTAAATTTACTATAAATTTTACATACTCAAAATAACTGTCAGGTAATATGTGCTATTTTTCATTAATTTCATTTTGATGTCGTTGTTTTGTATCTCGTTTTTATTTTATTTTAAAATTGATTAATATTTAATATTCGTTTGACAAAAATAAAATGTGTGTCGAATACACCTGTTGCAAGGTTGTAACTGCCAAGCAAATTCCATACAGGTGAATTCTGTTCACAAAAAATGAAATTGATAAGAAATTATAATCGTGTCATGATAAGATAAGATTATTAAGGTGGAGCGGAGAGCGAACCACAATGAAACTGAAACTGATAAATTATTGCGTTTGTACTTAGATTAGTCATATAAGAAACAAAAAATATTGTTTGTTTATTGGTAATTCCTACATTTTTATTTTATTCTACTGTTGTAGGTACTTATTGTGACTTATTCTTAAATTGTGAATTTAAGATACAAAGATATCTTTCGTTTTCTCAACATTTGTAATTATAAAATTAAAAATTGAAAGAGAAAGTAAAGTAGGAATAGCTATATTTATTTTTATTTTCAATCAAAATAAATCAAATATGGTAATATGCGGTTAATTAATTTCAAGGGCAACTCATCAATATACGTAATATATGACAGCAAATAGGCGTAAAGGTTTTAACCAAAAATTGACATCATAGAATAATAATGAAGCCAAGACAGTTTGTATTTTTAGTTTTTGTCTATCCGACTATTTACATATTTTTAATTTAATCATTAATTGAAGTAAAAATAATGATAAATATATTCGCATTAAATTAGTTAAGAATTTAAAATATGGAGAAACAACTTTAAATTATTTCATTTCTGTAAATACAATTAATAGTATTTTAAAAGAAGCTTAAAACATGACTAACTTAATATTTAAATTATTGTGAACATGTGACAAATCACGTAAGATCAACGTTACAACGTTTTGACTGCTCAGAAGCTTTGACAATTAGCGTTTTTTTTCATAAAGTTTTACCACACTTTTTTGTTGCTAATCAGGTTGTTATTATAGAAGTTTGTAACTTTTATAACTTCAAAATTTTTAAATGAGAACTTTTCTCAGATTCTTGTTTATATTTGTATCTATTTTAACTGGTGTAAAACAAATGACGGAAAGATCTCGAGTCAAATCTTGAGGGTAGCATAAAATTGTTGTGGTTTAATTAAAATTTAGTAATAGATTTTAAATTAACATTCTGATAAGCTAGAGACAATTGATATTTTAAACATCGGCTCAGAAGTTATTAATTTTTTAAGTTTTAACTCTCTAACTGACATTTTAAAAGTTCATTCCTATTATATCAGTGAGATGGCTTAGAAAGTGGTTAAAATAAAATTTGCTACTACAACGCCCACTTTTATTACATATTTAACTTTTCTGCTTATTTATAACGTTCTTTGAATTTCAAGGTTTTTAATACTACAGCATACCATGTGTTATTTTTAGGCCTATTACCACACCCACTTTTCTTATACATATATTAGGATTTTATCCTTATGGCTCAACATTTCATAATAAATTACTCTTGAAACAAAATCAAGAAATGCTTAGTTTTTTTTGGCAATCTACTACCACGCCCACTTTTCTTCTATTTGAGATTAATTTTCTTGAACATAATGTATGATATGTATAAGTCCGCCAACAGCCACACTCAATTTTCTTATATTGCAGTTTTTTCCTTTTTAACATCTAAATAGTAAATATTTCTTTGAAATTTCAAATTATATAGTTTAACAAATATTTAATAGAGGAAGTTATTTTTTAAATAGAAAATAGGTTTCTTTAGCATTTTGTAGCAGGTTTTTTAAATATATTTTACATTATTTAAAAATTGTTTGGTCTATATCTCTGTATACATTTAAAGCAAGAAACATAGGGTGCAGTTGCAGACTGCGAGTCAAAGGGCCTCCCGGGACTTCAAGAAAAAGGGCCACAAAATAATAAAAATGAGTAGAAGTAATGAAAAAAGATTTTCTTCGAAAACGACGATACAAATTTCGGACAACAAAATTTCTGTTTTAGTAGAATAGACTGGGAATCTAACTAACCATTACACCACGGGCTACTACTTACTATTTTTGTACCTAACTTAACTAAAAACCATTCAAAATTTGGCCTACATTTTGGGAATTGGGCTATATACTTTTTCAACTTCCGTATCTGTCTTAGGAAAAAGGGACTTAAACATAAAAAGTCATGTTAAGCTTCGTATGCAGTAAAGAGAAATGTAACTTGATTTTTAAAAACATTGCTGCAATAATGCAAATGTCATAATTAATATTTCCTTCTTTTACAGAAACTTCGAAAATACTCTTAACAATCGAAATATCGTTATTGTTCTTTTTTAATTATTTTCTGCAGCCCTGAAAAATGTATCAACTGCCGTTTAAGCTCTTTCGCTGATATTAAACGTTTCCACGAAAGATTTGTAATTTTTCGCTGCAACATCCTCATTATTTATTTCACGGGCCATCAATAGAGTTTTGAGGAACCAAAAGTTTTACTGACTGAACACAATGGATACGGAGCTGCAACTGAATAGCTGTCAAAATATTGAATACACACAAATTCAATGTTACGAACACAACGCAACACAACTGCAGTCGTTGCTGCAGACGTTGCTGCAAAGGTTCACCAACTTTTAACTTTTTCACGTGCAGCACTTCTGACGTTTCAATTTATATGAAGAAAAAAAGAGCCGGAAAAAATTATTGAAGTTTTTAGTGCTCATTTGTGTCGCGAAAAAAATATTAATTAAAAGAAAAATATTGGAAATAAAAAAATTGAATAATAAACTCGTGGTTGTTTTTTTTCCTTTAAAATATATAAAAAGCTGTACAGCTCATATTGTGGGCAGATAAAAAAAACGACGTACGACATTTTTTTAAAGCAGTTGCAGCTGCAGCTCCGATTCCAGTTGCAGCAGGGCATTGTGTTCAGCCAGTTATACTTATTGTGGAGGCCCTTAACAGAGCTGTGTGGGCCTCTTGAGTTTTTGAGTATTGAGTATTTACTGTAAAGCCCCTAAGAAATCCAATTTTATGAAACAATTTTCTTTTAAAAGTATATAAAGTACTGCTAGATCTTTTGTGCATATTTTGCTCGCCCAGGGGCCCACCGGGCAAAATCCCGGTTGCCACCCCAGTCCCCCCCCTGATAGGGTGCATTCAATAGATGATACTAAAGCCTGTAAAGAGAAGCATGTATTCGCGTTTTTTTATTTCGTATAAAGCGTTTTTATTTGTATTATGTAAGGCTCCAAAGAATTTTAAGGTTGTACCTACATGACACGAGTTCAAATTTAAAAAAAAATACACATTTCTATTAATAAAAATGCTTATTCCACCTTTATTCCACTAAACCATGGAATAATATTTAAGCTTAAGTTAAGGTTAAAAATAAATAATAAAAAAAAAATGTTCGTGGATGTGGAATAGTAATGTGACGTTTACCAAAAATCACCTAAGAAAATTTACCACAATAAGTAAGATGCCTGTTTGGTAACTTGGAGTTTCTACCAAGTTTCGTAAACTAGCTCACGTTACTATAGACATACCTAAGAATTTTCTCTTGTTAATTTCATATTTCTGTCAAAATTATTATCATTTTCCAATTGTTTGTGTTGTGGGTGCGCAGTCAATTGCGCCAATGACGTTTAAAAATACACGTATGTACGTTCTTTAGTTTTTGCATGGTTGATAGTTGTACGGAAATTGTTTGGGGCATACAAAATTAAATTTGCAATCTTCAGTTATATTTTTTTTAATTTCATAGAACAAATTTGACACATCTGAATTCTGTGCTCACGTTCTCTAACTCTCGCATCGATAAAATTAGTCGATAAACGATGAAAATCGAGAGTAACAGAACCTTCTTCGGTGGTTTAGCTTAGTAAACGTCAATTAGCAGACATTTTGTTTTATTAATAACATTTTACACTTAGTCCACGGAACAAGATTTATTAACTTGGCTAAAACAATTATCAGTTAAATGCATTTATACCAAATTATCTACTTTTTGATTGAAAGTTCACATAGGTTAAGGAAAGAACATGTCTACGTTTTTTGTCAATAATTTTCTTATTTCTTAACAGGTATCTCTTATCAGTCAAGTAATAGCCGCGTTTTATTATCTACGGGTCTGGGTCGGGGTTATCTTTTAACATGTAATACAAAAACAAATTTGGATCTAGGTTTCTATCGGGGTTTTCTTTATGGAACCAGAAATACGTTCTTACTCTGGCGGGTAGACGGCTCTTCAGTCGGTAGAGAGTACAAACTGCAGTGCGAGGAAAAAAGACAGTATCTACATGAAAAATAAAGAAACATAAGACAAAAAGAGATGAGCACACAACAGTGTTTTCATTAGGATCCGTATCGTTTTATTATATCGGGGTGAACCATATGGGTTATTGGTGATAATAAAACGCAGCTAATGTTGCCAAAGTATGTGCCTAAACAAACACTTTTTCAAAAGAAGATTAAAAACAATAGGCTAGTTCTTTTGATTTTTGTCATACCTCCTAAACTATGTCAATAGTCGCGTTTTATTATCTACGAATCTTGATCGGGATCATCTTTTAACACGTAATACAACAACAGCTTTGGATCCTGCTCTGTATCTGGATCTATTTTAAAGATCCGAAAATAAGTTTTTACTCTGACGAGTAGACGGCTCTTTAGTCGGTAGGGAGTACAAACTGTAGTGTAAAGAAAGAAGACAGTAGCTACATTAAAAATAAACAAACATAAGAAAAAAAGAGATGAAAATTCAACACTGTTGTCATTATGGATCTGTATCGTTTTATTTTCATGGGATGATCCTGATCCAGATCCGTAGATAATAAAACACGGCTAATATGAATGACATAAACATGTTTATCAACATGACCCTTAAGTAAAGCCCGCATCACACGACGCTTGTTTTCCTGCTAGAAATGCTTGCGTGCTTTCGTGCTGGTTTTGTTGCATGGTGTGGTGCTGGGTGTTTTGCTGGTTTGAATTTTTTGGCTTCACTCGATGATTGTTTTGGAGCTGGATTCGCTGATGGTTTTTTGACATTTCTTTGATGTGTTTCTTTGAGAGAACACAGTACACAATATTTTTCTAAACAAATTTTCACAAAAAATGCATACATCTGATAGAACTAAATATACAAATTAATGAAATCACATTTAATTTTGTTTAAAGTTGAAAAAACTATTAGAAAATAAATAAAAACAAAATAGAAAAAATGACATTTGAAAATATACATCTACCTTTTGACTTCTGCTAAAATCCAGCAGCAAAACAAGCAAGAAAAATAGCACCGGTTCTAACATTGAAATCTAGCAGCGCTTCTATCAAGAGAGCCAGCAGTGACGCCATTTTCCAGCTCAATAGCCAGCACGAAAGCCAGCAAGCATTTCTAGCAGGAAAACAAGCGTCGTGTGATGCGGGCTTAAGACAATTTATGCTCAGTCGTAAATTTTAATCAATTTTTCAAGTTTTTTTTTTTCCCACTAGATATTTCACCACCAACTTTGGTAAGCTTGATATACATTCATATATACATATAAAATAATAGAGCTTTGGAATATAATACCGTATCAAACGTTCAACTATGTATTATAGCACTTTTTCCTTAAATTATGCTGTACTTATTAACTATTTCGTTTAACGTTTAGAAATATGCAATAAAAAATAACATATACTATGTTTAGTGTTACCAGGTTCAGTGTTACCAGGTTCAGAATGGATCATTGAAAATTATTAAAAATTTACAACCTAAATAAAAATCGAATAAAATTTATTATGAAAAAAAAAATATAATTTTCTTAAATATACTAAATTAACTATTTAGATAAAAATTCATACATTGCTATAAGAAAATGATACACATTATACAATATACATACGTGTATAGGTATACTGTATAATTATTCTTTAACAAAAATCTCTTTAAATATTTAATTTCAGGGTATAACATTTAATGAGCATTCAACTAAACATTTATGTGTGTAGAATAAAAGATTCCTCATTTAAAATTTATAAAATAGCTAATTTTCCAAAGAGGCAAACTTTCTATACATATATAATCAAATCCATCAACGCTCGCACTCAAAATATAACTCTCTAATTTTCCACTTCAAAAGACCAATTTATATAATTCAAGGACAACCGCCAGCAATCTCACTCAATTATATAGAATTAAATCCTTACACTTTTGGTTTATATGGCTTTCTCCGCATTTCTCTTTAAAAACAAATAGAGAAAGTTTATTTTATTACCAATTAATGAAGAGATGAGATTTTCAGTACCTATATATACCTTACCTTATATGAGTATATATGTATATGCATTTAGCTAGAGGTATAAAGCTCAATTAATAGAAAAACCCACAAAATTCCATAGATCAAAACTTGTTCTTAGAAAACAAATACCTTCAAACTATTTTATTATTATTATTGTTATTATTATTATTTTATGTAAAAGTCCTTATGTTCAAAAGTATATATACATCATCATTGTAGAATTCATTATACACACATCTATATAAAGTAAGAAAACTATACTTATGTAGGTATACTAACTTCTAGTATTCCATTTCCACATTATCTCTATCTAATTTTGGGGTCTTAATCGTTTTACCATTTGCTGATATTAGGTACTCGTACAATGTTACTATTATACCCACCAAGCTCCAACCATAAAACCCGAATCTTATGTAAAGGTATATCTTTGTTGATAAACTTAGATTCTATGGGAAAAGTGCCTTTGCTAAACATACGTTGAAAACGTGAACTAACAACATCCTCAATTATATGGTTGAAATGATAAAATTCGTATAGTACAGGGTGTTATGTTTTTAGATGTGTTACTTTTTGAAAAGTGGTTATATATTTTTGGTCGCATAATATATTCATATTTTTAAAATCATTCTGGTAAAATATTTTTTAGGCGAGGTGGGATATGGCCGCGTGAAATTCGACCGTGATCAAAACATTAAATTTGACTATGTTTTGGAGATAACACCAACTCAATCGCGTTCTAATTTTCATCCACCTATAATTTTTCTGTCATAGCAAAACTACCACACTTTATTTTTTTGAAGATCTTTTTTAACCTGAATTCGAACTCAAATCTGAGTTATAGAGTGAATGATTATAAGAATAGGTATTCGAAATACAAAATTTTGAACAGAATTTTGAGAAATTTTTGATCAAATTAAAAAATAAAAATTTATCCGGACACTTGAATGGATTTAGAAATTTTTTGAAAAAATACAAAATTTTTGAAATTGAAATGTGGCAGGTACATATTTTGGTAGGTACCTACCTTTTTAACACTGAATTTGAACTCGAATTTGAAATACAGTGTGAATGTTTTTCAGAATGTATTCGATACACGAAATTTTGACGAAATTCAAAAAAATAATTGTAATTAAGTGCATCTGAATGGATTTAAATATTTTTTGAAAGAAATACAAAATTCCCGGCCAGTAAAACAAAATTAGATATCTATTAAAAATTTTTGGTCGCACTATTTTCTAATTAAAGAATTTATAGACCTATTGAATTCGAAATCGAATTTGAAGTACAGAGTGAATGATTTTCAAAACATTTGTAATATGAAATTTTTAACAGAGTTTTGACCAAATTCAAAAACAAATAATTGTATGTATTATGTACTTGAATATATTAAGATATTTTTTGAAAAATGCACAATTTTCGAAATTAAAATTTGGTACATAATTTTTACCTACCTTTGTTACACTGAATTCGAACTCGAATTTAAAATACAGAGTGAATAATTTTTCGAAATTTTGAAAAGAATTTTGACAAAGTTTTGATCAAATTCAAAGAAAAAATTGTAATTCAGTGCACCTAAACGGATTTATAAAATTTTGGAAAAATACAAAATTTTCGAAACTAAGAAATTAAAATTTGGTACATACAATAAAATTGGATGTCTTATAAAAATGTTTTGTCGTCCTATTTCCGAATTCAAAATTTAAATACATATTGAATTGGGTTTCAAAACTTAGGAGTACAAAATTTTAAAACGCATCATTTTGGAATGATAAATTTTGACGTAAAATTTTGGATTTGGATTTGGATTGGGCTGTACTAATTAGCAGAAAACCGGTAGAACTCCATGGAATGTAGAGTTTGGATTTTTTTTTTTTATTTCTTACACAAATTTTTTACAACGAAATTGAAACACAACATTTTTCAAACATCCTTCCAAAATTCAGAATTAATGACTTTGAGAAGCTTCAAACATTGAAAAACATCTTGACAAAATAAATGAATAAATAAATTTAGAACAAAATTGGATTCAATTTTAAAGAAAGTTTAACAAAAAAAAACAAACACCCTTTATAAGTAGCTAAAGTTCTAAGGGCTATGGGGTATCTATGATGGGTATACCAAAAGTCCCTAAATGCGGTACTGGCATCATCACACAGCAGATACATTACAAAGTGCTTGCCTTTAGTTGAGGTTATATTTTTGGATGGAGGTATATAAGAGTGAGAGTTGAAGGAGCAGCGGCATCAGCAGCAGCTTCAGCAGAAGAAGCTTCAACATCACCATCAACACCAGCAGGGATCACAACTTTAGACAGATACCTTAATAGCATGTTTCAACTTCAAAGATTGCCGTACGGCAAACAATGAGATGTTAATTGGATTATAAAATTCAATTCGTTCTATTTGCACAAAAGAAGTCGCGTATCTTGTGCCATCTTGCGTAGCATATTTATAAAGACTTAAGGCATAAAAAGATAGTCAACTGTGTATATATCTGTGCATCTTTATAAATCTTCTCTGTAGATACATGCATAGATACTTGTAGAACGAACCTAGATCTATGTTATATATATATGTATACCTGGAGGTGCTTGTTTTTCGCTTAAAGATACTTATTTTCTTTGTGATTAACTTTTAATTTGAAGAGGTGCGCTGCAAACCACTTAAGCCATTGGCAGTCAAACACACACAGAGTATCTTATTTTTGTGATTTTTTTGTTTGTATACTAAAGGCATAGGTTCTTTCTGCAACTTCGGTGTAGATGGAGATAGCAGCTATACACAAAATGTGTTAATTATTACGGATGGTTCATTTAGGGTGTATAAAGCGTGTATACATCGAGAGTAAAAACAACTTCGGGAAATGAAATCATGAGAGTGAGAGTGTGTAGGGGGAGCGGGGAGGTAGTGAAAATGAGGTAAGTATTTTGCACTATTTTAATAATTTATGAAGATGAATGTTTTTCTTTTAATATTCTAATTAAATTATACTCTGTTCACTGTTGGATATGTTTTAAGATTTAATGAATATCTTAATGAAACCACGTGAGTTTTTGTGTCGATTTTAATTTAAAGTTAGAAAAAAAATTAATAAAAATAAAAAAAATTAATTAAGTTTAAGATTTTTTTAAAAAAGAGATTGTGTTGATTTTCATTTAAGGTAAAAACAAAAATCAAGAATAACAAAAATATTTAACAAAATTGACTTAAATTTATGATTTTATGGATTAAGGATCCATGCAGCATGATTGGTGAAAGTTTTTGTATCGAATTTGTATTTAAGGTACAAAATTAAAACATTAAAAAAGTACCTACTGATATTGATTTTGGGGCATTATATCTAAAAGTCAAAATTTAAATGAATTTTTTTTTTATTTTCCAGAATAAACGGCTACCACTGCACAATGATGGTTACTCCTTTAGTCCCATTAGCCAATAACTTCGAACTTTTTGTATTTTAATTTATATAATATTCGAAACCATAAACTATATAGCTTAGATACAAAATAACCTCCACATGTAGGAATGTTTGATTTTGTCTCAAAAACCGGAAATTAAAAATTTCTCATTTCCAAATAATTTTCTAAAGTTTTGTTCAAACTTATAATATACACATAAGGGAGAAGTTCTTTGTATGAAGCTTGTGTGCAAGTCTTAAGAGCGCAAGCACACACAGAAAAAAAAACACAACTATGTCCTTAAAAAATAAACTATACCTAACGGACTTCCTGAACGTTCATCATTTCTTTTTTTTATTTATTTTGCATTTATTGTTGTTTTTCTTAATATCCTTTTTGATCTTTTCATCCTCAAAACACACACACACATACACAAGCATAAACCTATTCACATTCCATGAAATCTATCACAACCTTTTCTTTACCTTGGGTTCGAGATTCGAGGAAACATGTTCTATTCTTCCTATTCTTCCTTCCAGAAGTTAAAGTCAAGTGCAGTGCCCGGCAGCGATGAGCAATTCTCTATATATATTGGCCGAAGGACAAGTGAGCGGTGTATATAGTATAGTCTATATAGGTCCTTATAACCAATTGTATACCTACCTACCTGATGGGTATTATTGAAGTTTGTATGCAAAAGGAAGCAAGCAGCCAACAGCATCATCATCTTCATCCTCTTCGTCGTCGTTATTCCAAGGATATGCACAAATTTGTCACAAAAGTGTCATCGTCCCTAAAAGCCCATCGTTGCTGTCAGCTTAAAATCGGATTACAGTCAAGAGGACAATGCCAGTCTATCTCTCTCTGTCTCCCACTCCGGATCCACCTATATATACCTCTTTCTATATAAATTGCCCATAGCTGTTGACACTATATACACATATATACAAGCGGATAGCATTTTTTTTCTTTTTTATTGTTCGGATAAGCTTCGTTTAAGCAAAGAGACTTCAAACTATGCGTCTTCTTGTTCGGTTTTAAAAGGATTAGATTAGCCGTGTATATATATGCATATATACTTAAGGACAGTTTGTGGATAAGATATGGCCAGAGTGGGAGGTGAGGTGGTGTTGGAATGGGTGGTTGGCAGACGAACGCAAATAAATTGATTTAAAAGTGCTGTATAGTTATGTATATATATCGAAGGAAAGGTGAATAACGTTAGAGGACATATTAATACCCTTTGATTGATTTAGAGGTGGCCCAATTTAATTATTGATGTTGAAAATTGATTTAAGGCACTTGACTCGCAGGACAATTTTCAAAGAACGAATATAGGAAATACTAGTTAAAGCATAGACAAGAAAATTGCTGCAATTTTAATTAATCGATTCTCAATCAGAGGGCGACACAATAAATGACTTTGTGGGGAATGAACAAATGACATCGATTAACTTAAGGTATGAAGTTGAATTTTTTTTAGCATTTGATTTTATAAAATTATTTGCACAAAAAAATCGAATTCATTATTCTCAAGATATGCACTTCGAGACCAAAATTTTAACATACATATCTTAGTGAAAAAAAGAAGATTTTTTGATATGAAGGTATAATATTTATACACAGATAGCTATCATAATTCACATGAAAATTTCTACGATTCTTAAAATTAAATACAAAATATATAAATAAATATGTATGTAAATCAATTTAAATTAAAGGGCACGGTAATTAAAGGGCCCAGCCAAGTTCTGGCACTACACCCTTTTTACAGGAATAAACTCAGGCGATTTTCGACCCCCCTCTAACTTCAGTACCAATAAAGTCAGTAACTTCAAATTCGGAACATTTGGTAGGCTAGCCAAGCACAAGTACCACACCAAGTTTCAACTTCTTAGTATTAGTGGTTCCCGAGATATAAGACGTCAAAAATCGCGAAAACCGTAACTGACTCACTGACTCAGTCATTGACAGATCATCAAAATTATGGAGCACTTCCCGACAGCGCAGAAACTTGTTATTTCGCACAGCGGTAGGTCTGGTGGTGCATACAAAAGGAAAAATTTGGCGATTTACTTTTCAAGTTTTCTTTTTATTACTCAAAATTCAAAAGTATTTAAAAACTTGACCGCCTCATTAAAACATTATAAAGTAAGAACTTGGCATACTTTTAGATCTCACTACTTTTCACGGCTGACTTGTTACATAATGGTTTTTTTTTATAGAAGAACTTGGCTCTTTTTTTAACATTTATGTTTTTGTTCTGATTTATATTCTACTGAACACAGAAGAATTCAATATTATAAAACATAAATATTTTTAAAATATGAAATATACTAGTAAAGCCTTTCAAATGAAATGCACGAATAGGTGTCGGCAATTTGGATGGAAATCGTTTAACAAATATTTCCGCAAAACAACAAAATAAATTTTATTCGACTTAGAAGCTATTTTGCGAATTTTCTTTTGTTCTTTAAATGAACCCGCAAACTGATTATTTCGCAAAAGTAATATTGCGATTATGCATTTTTAAAAATATAAATTGCTGTTTTCCAAAATTATATTTCCAGCGAAATTCATTCGCATCTACTTAAAATATTGAAATGCAATACAATTTGAAAGCTTAATATTACTATACAAAATAATAGAACGCAAAATTATGAAATGTGAAATAATAAATCACAGAGATAATAAATAAAAAAATAATGAACTGCGAGAAAAAATTGCGATGCGAAGTTATGATTTGCGAAACAATAAAAAAAAGTGAAATAAAAACTCTCCAAAAAATTAATTACGAAATGGATAAATATGCACAACAAGAAATTGCAAAATAAAAAACAGTCAACAAAATCGAGGTGTAAAAATGATGGTGTAAAAATTGAAAATTTAAATTTTTTTCCAGGAGTATATTAACGAAAATTCTTCTTTTTGTTTTAAATAGAAAATCATGCTCTGTCATTTTTCCTAAGGTTAAAGACTTTAATTTTCATGTTGATCTGATTAATAGAACTCATCTCATGAAATAAGCTCTCTAAGCAAGATTTGTAAGATTTTTTGCATTGCAAAAAATTAATAAATTCCAAAACGCATCTGATGCAAGTTATTGAGTTCCAAACGTTAAAAGGTAATATGTGCGCTTAAAAAGCTTGTATTGATCTTTCGCACAACCCATAACACAACGGAATACTACCTATATCATATTAGACTCAAATTGAAAAAACCATCCATTAGAAATTGTGTTTACTTTATTATGCAGTCTCTCCAACCTCGTTCTTACTGTTCTTAGTCGTGCAAGTGCATTTGTGGCCTAGTGATGGTATTCAAAATATTTTGTGATAAATCTTCTGCTGAGGGAAGTCAATCTTTGAAGAAACAATTGATAATCCGTAAGGTATACCATCTTTAAGGAATTCGAGAGCTGAAATAACTATGTTGATCATTTCAACGCTACTAGTTTTTTGTACCTATATTAAAATTCGCGTATTTCAGCACCAATATTGCAAACTTTTAACAATGCGTATTTCTGGACATCCCACCAATATTTTTTTTTTCTATATAATTTTTTCTAGTATTTAAGGAAAACATTATTTTTTCCCAAAAGAGCTTCAAAGAATTTGTTAAATTCAGTTAATTTTATTATGTGTATGTTGGCTTCCTCTTGCTGCAAAAAAATTTTCTGTTCTGGAAAATGATTAATTATTAATAACATCTCACATATAACCATTTTTTTTTTATTTTAACTTTTTTGAAAACGGTCCTACCATTGTTGATCAATTTTTGTATGAATTTTTAAAAAATTCAAATAATAGTATTGCGTTAAAAAAGTTTCAATTTCTTATGAACATATCGGAATCCAGGTTTTTAAAAATCCCGAAAAAAAAGTTTTAAAATCCCATCTATTAAAAAACAGTGGCGCAAAATTTTAAACAACCTATTGTTAAGGGCTTAACATATTACTATAGTTAGCAAATTGCTAAATTATTTAGTAATTTACTAGCTCTTCCAAAATTTTAATTCTTTTTTTTTCGTTTTACTGACTAGTAAATTACTAATTCCCTTTTATTAAAAAAGGTGCATCTAAACACGTCCAAACAATGACAGTTCATAAAGAAATACAAAGCAAACAAACCTAAACTTAGGGAACGGACCTAATATTTGGAATGTCAGCAGTCAAAGTGACAACCTACAATTTATTTTGTTATTTTTTTATTTGTGAAAACTATTTTCTTATTTTATTTTGTTTATGTGCTTTTCCCATCGTTCCGTTGGTTGGGAAGTTTTAATAGTTTTTTTTTAGTTTAAACTCACGGGAAGAAAGAATGTCTGAGGATTTATTAAAACGAATTTTAAGTTTTGGCCACAGCAATCGATTCTGCAAGTGGTAATGATAAAGTAAGATATTGTAAAGTTGTCATAGTCAAACCAAAGAAATCATTTAATATAACTTAAAAATTTAAAAGGTTCACTATAGCCATGCAGCTAACCATTTAAAGATGCCAACATGGAGATCTTTAGTTCAAAACAGTGTGGAAAAGTTGGTTAAATAAGTGAATACACATGGAAATTTACTTTGAAAAGAATTAGCACACGAAAAAAAACACAATTTAAATCTTTCAAAAAAAACTGCAAAGAAATTATTTTCGAGGACAATGACAGATTTCATATGGATTTAGCAAATTACTAAAATTTAAAGTAACCATTTTCTGATTTTAACTTTAGTAAAATGTTAAGTGTTAGTTAATTGCTAAAATCGTTTAAAATTACCAAAATCTTCTTTTTAACTTAGTAAATTACTGAAATGGCTTTAACATTTTACTAAATCGTTTAAAATTTTGCGCCAGTATTTTAAAAATTCTTTCTGCTAAAATCCCGCTTATTCAAAATCCCAATGTATTATTCGCTTTTTAAAATACTGCAAAACTCGTTTTCAAAAATACATTTTTAAATCCAACTTTTTATAATCGTGTCTCTTATATTCCCGTTTTTAAAATCCCCTTTCTTATTATCCCGCTTTCGTAATCAAAAATATGTGTTTTATTTTAAAAAATTTCGCATTTGGTAACAAATGAGATTTTAAGTAGACGAGATTTAAATTTTTTTTTTTCTGAATTTTTGAAAAATGTAATTCTAAAAACCGAGATTACGATATGCTCCCTTGCATATCAAAATTAATAAAAACACATTTTAGATTCTTAAAAAAAATATTTTTTTGAAAATTCGGTATTTTAAAAATGGGTATGATTAATAAATAATAAAAACGGCGTACCTACCTATTTTTATTCTTAAAAATGGTTACAAAATTTTATATGCAAACATTTGTTTCTTGTTGTTTCTTTAAAAATCTGCTCCAACAACTTTTAAAATTTTTGACAAATAAATTAATTTTTTTAAGTCATGTCCGTATTTAAAAAAAAAACTTTTGTCCATAAATAATTTAAAAAAAAATAAAGAACCTGTCTATCTTAAGTTTTTTTTTTAAAGGAAATTTCAGTAACTGTTAAATCAATTTCTTTTTAAATAGGTATGTTAATTTTTTTACAATTTTCCATTTTAAACATTTACTAACTAACATCCAAGAAGCAGGTATATATAAAAATGTGCAACACGGTGCTACATTATCAATTTTTGTGTACTCACATATGAACTAAAAGAAAGGCTCCCTTTAAAACCATAGTGTATAATTTCTTCATAAGAGCAAGTGTGTACATCACTGTCGTGCAATTTATTATTTACCTACATACATATATTAAATGAATTAAGTTTGTGTAAAAAAAGCATTAAGTTGATTTGATCAAAAATTTTATGTCTAAAGTTGTGGGAAACTTGTTTTTCTTAAAGAACTGATTCCATTTCTAATGACACTTTGAAAATTCGTTAAAAATTAAAATTGTTGACCAATTTTAACGAAATTAATGCAGTACAATAACAGTACAAATTCAGAGGCAGGTATAATGGGGGGAGGAACCACATTTTTCGTATCTTTACTCTATATAATATATCTTCATTATGACGTCATATTTGATTAAAATCTTGAGCTCGATTTTTTGAGAATGCATTCCTTACCTTACTAGAAAATGCAAGCAAAAAAATTAACGACAAGTGTTTCAAATGTTGCTATGAAAAAAAACAAGATAATTAAGATAATTTCAACAACAAAAGGTGTGATAAAGTAATGATATATATTATGTTCCTTACATTTTCAATTTATTTCTATGGTGTCAATTTAATAAATTTGTTATCATATAATAAAGCCAATTAACTATTATGTATACATGCATAATAATGAAAATTTATCTCCGGTATCTTTCAATTAATCATTGATGTCACGAAGCTGAGAAAAATATTTTCAAAAAATCATTAATTTGTTGACAGACTTGTTTTTTTCTCAAAAAAAAAAATAAAAAGAATAATAAAATTGAACTTTCACACAAACCGAAGGTTGAAAATATTAAAAATATTTGTGTTCACTTTTAGTTTTTTTTGTTGTTGTTACTTAATTAACAACTTTGTATCAATATGTATTTTTTTTTTTTGCAAATCGCACTTATATGCAAAGCTAAATCAACCACCACCACCCTTGAATTCACATTTAATTTCCCCCATACGATCTAACAACAACAACAACAATAAAAAACAAGAATACAAATAGAAATGAACACGACCGTCGACCACCCAATGGTATCATCCATTTTTCAATTATCTAGCAATCATTTCTCGAGTAGAAGTCGCTGGTCATCAGTATAGTTTACATATTATATGAACACAATGATAGGGGTGAACTTGGGTTTTTTTTTTTAAACCCCTTCAAAACTCTCAACACTAAATCTCAATCGGTATTTGTAATCGGTCGAGTGCGGATGATATCCAGAAAAAAAGAAGAAAAAACAACGCTTTCTTTTAGTTTGACAAAAAAAAAAACTAAGTAAAATTGTGATTGATTTTCGATGAAATATATTTCAAAAATTCCCTTAAACGTCCGTTAACACACACAAACACAGCAAAGACAACAACCCATCAAAGTCTATCAAAATGCATTCAGACGGTTCGAAGGTGTCGGGGTTTGTCAGCCTGTTTGTTGTTCAAATAGCATTGTTGCTGTTATTTTGGATTTATGTTCGCTACCATGATGGAGCTCTTCCAACGGCAAAAGATGCTTCTATTGCTGCTGATGGAACAAGTGAAGACGATGGATTAGCTGAAGGACACGTTTCCAAGTACCCTCGTGAGTGCTTTTATGTTTAATTTTGCGCTTTAAAATGATGCGTCTGCTTTACACACACATACATACATATGTATATGTTTAGATGCTCTTTGCCTCGCTGTTCATGGTGTCGTCGTCGTCGTCATCGTCGTCGTGGTCTTGTGTTTGGGAAGATAATATATTCTTGGTTACACCTTGTGTTTATATTGATGCTGCCGCTGTTGATGCTGCTCTTCAAGGAATCACGGTGGTTTTTGTGTTCACTGAGTGCATTTAGGGATGTTTGATGTTCAAACAAGGACCTCTTCTTTCCAAATCCCACTCTTGTGTGTGCTTATGGGGTTTCTTTTCTCATTACAATCTAGTTGTGGAACTCAATTAGGATCTTATGCCTCTGTGGGTCCAAGGTGAAGTATATATGTATGTACTTTCATTTGGTTTACTTTTATAGTTTTCACTGGATATGAGGCTTAAGGGATTCTTTTTATTTAAATTTTCAAAGAAAAGTCGTAGGTAGGTACTTTTGCCAGAGATGAATGCGCTAACTTTTTTTTAGTTTTTTCTTAATCCTAAGTCGTTTCAGAGCAACTCGCTCAGTAATGCAAATTTTTATAAAATATTTTAAATGTGAAAAATAATTAAGTGATCATTAATTAAGCTTCTTGTATTTTTTTAATTAAAAAAAGGAGTTCCCTTTTTAAAAATATATCTTACAAGTACAGCAAAGATAGTTCTATTGGAATCACAGTTTCATATGAAAGATATGACAACTCTAGGTTTCTTGTTAAGTATTTTATTCTCATGTATTGCGTTGGTGTCATCACATCCATACTAATAACGCGGAAGCAAAAAAAAAACAACAAACAAAAAATCAAGTAAAAAGGAATGTCATGAGTTTTATAACCATCGGGAGTTTAGCTTTTTATGTGCGCACATTTACGATGCGACACTGCGGTGCGGTGATGGTATAACATCAGTGGCTTAAAATCCTTACGAGCACCGTACCAACCAAGAAGAGGATTTAGAATTTCTTCTAAGAATATCGTGTTGCCATTTCTCTTTACACTTTCATTTCACTTAGAATGCTAAGAGACCATAACTCATATATATGGCTCACATGTGTAGTGGTTTTAAATCCTTAGATGCTAAAGGATTATATTATTTTTATTTTTCAATTTTTTTTTTTGTTTTATCTTCTTCTTCTTTTATCTATGAGTATATTAGTACTGGTACAAATGTATGTATATATATGAGAAAATGCATTTGAAAGGATGTGTCATAAACTTTTGTGGTTTATATGGTTTTTACCTTTTTTGAACTTAGCAAAGAAAATGATTTTACATTTTATCTGGTCATGATGGTATGAAATGTTTATATGCTACATACTTTATGTCAACGAGGAAAATGGAAATATACGTGTTGAATGTTGAAAAATTCGTATTTTAGTGTTAAATATTTTACTCTAGTATTTTATTGGAAAGTTATTTTAAAATGACCACATGAAGTAAGAGAAAGTAACCAAAATGTATTTATTTCAGAGCTGTATTTTTTTTTAAATAAAAGAATTGCATTCCACTTTGATAAAATTTACTATTTTGGTTAACGAAAACCCAGCTATATTTTTTTTGCAATAATTTATCTCTCTGTGAAAAAGAATTGTAGGTTAAGTGATTTAAAAAAATCAAAAATTCCGTGACTTTATCTATAAAATTCCGATACAAAATATTTTTTTTGATTATACAAAATATTTGTATGTACTTATATCCAAGTTTATTTTTAAACCTCCATAAAAATTTTATTTAGATTAAAAAAGATAATTTTTTGGGGATTTTGTTGTGCAAATAATATTTTGATGAACAAATATTCCACATACGCCATAGTGTACCAAATCAGATGGAACTTTTTTAAATTAATTAATTTCAATTTAAATGCTTTTATGAACGAAATCAAAACACAATTGAGAGGGGAATTCATTTAAAAATTGTGCCTAGACCTAAGGAAAGAAATAAATAACGGTAATAATCGGACCAATTACAATACCTTGCAATGGGAAGTTATAATAAATCTCAATTGAATCGTTTCTGAGTTATTAAGTTTTCAAATCAAAATTTTAGAACTTTTTTTTTAAATTAAAAAAAAATATATTGAATGTTTTGGTATACAAAACCTTTTCCATTCTGCTTAAAAAAAATAATCAAAATCAATGTAACCTTTTTCTATAAAATCGAAAATCATAATCTGCGATGGGAGGTGCCATTAATAACATTTTAAAAATGCCATTAATAAATTTTGCCTATGTGTGAGTATGTTTTTGAGAAAACAATGATTTTAATTAATTTATCAAAAATTTTGTATGTATGTAAGTACTTACCGTTATTTTTGGTTCTATACCAAAAATTTTAAAAAAACGTGTGGGAGGAATTTCCCAATAACGCAAGCTCGCCAGGTATTATGTCATTATGCTACCACTTAAAGATGGTTCTAAATTACCAATTACCATTAGCAATAGGAACGTAAGATTTTAATGTTATTTTATGTGGTGGGACTTATTACCATTTCAAAAAAGAAAGAAATCCCATGGGAGTTCTTTCCTTTTATTTTGGCAACTAATCCACATGAAATTTATTTCCATAGGAAGTACATGCAATACTCTGCAACATAAATTGAGGATGTAAATTTAAAAATAAATCAAAAATTCGCCTATTTTGTTTATTTTTTTTTTTCGTATTTGTGACATAAATGATTTTAAACTGCGTTAAGGATTCAACCCATTCAAAAAGATATAAAATTATCATTTCGACAACATAATATACGATTTATTTATATATTCGTCTTAAAATATATTTCGACTTAAAAACAAAAAAAATATTTAAAAAAAATTAGGGTAACGCCACTTTTATACTCATAGTCTCAATTTAGATATGTGAGAATGACTATATCGTCGGCTAAATACGTAAAGCTGCTAAGTTCACTTTTGGCGAAAGTCGCTTTTTGTTGCAGAATCCTCAAGAGAAAATCATTTTTTATGTAAATTTGTTTTGTTTTTCGTTGTCCTGTAAAATTTGCCAAAGTGGACTTAGTTTTACGTTTTAAGACGATGATAGAGTAAAGTCGGGTAATATGGACCACCAATAATATTTTTGCTAATAAAACACAATCTGTTTAAGATATCCTAAAGATATATCAGTTTATTTTTATTAAATAAGTAGCAACAATTAATTAATTAACTTTTTTTAAAAATAACAAACATTAAAAAGTAAAGTAACTCTAAAACGCAACAAAAGTGGAGGGTAATATGGACCACCACCACTAGTTTTTTTTTTCTGGGAAAATGGATGGGGAATTTAATTTTTTTCTGGTAGTTGAAAGGCTATGTTTTTAATGTCTTTTCTCCTGAGCCCAAAAAATGTTATTTTTTCCAATCCATGGCCTTTAGGGGAAAATGCTATTTTAATTTTCTTATAATAAAATGGCGGGTAATATGGACCACTAGTTCATATAAGGCTCCCTTTCCGTGGTCCACATTACCCGCATCCATATTGCTTGGAAAGACAGCAATTTTACAACAAAACGAGACTCTCTACTATAGTTTTTTTTAATAAAAACCTTAAAACACATATTCACTTCTTATATTTAAAAAAGGAAATGATAAATAAGATATGTTTAACTAAAGAAAAAAGGAGAAACACTTACGAAACAAAAATGATCAATGCCTTCGACTTTTTTTAAATTCGCATAGCTTCGAGACGCGTTCTTCCTGACTCCTCAAACTACTTCGAGGTAAGTTTAAGCAGTTCGCTCACAAGAGCAACCAAGCTGGTGGTCCATATTAGCCGAGTAGTCCACATTACCCGACTTTACTCTATGTAAATTAAGCCTGTAGTTAAAATTCAAGTCCTGATGCCAGGAAACAAATACCTATCGATTATAAAAATAGGAATTCATTGAACAAAACATCCTAAAATCACCATTGAAAAATCCCGATAGAAGACTGTAAATTTGGCACTGAAATATTTTAGTACTGAAGTCATCGTTTGTTTTTAATTATCTTCAAAATAATATATATATTCAATATATACTATAGAGCTCTTATATTATGTTATAAGGGTGTAATTTAAATTTATTTTTATATTGATAAAATTATATTCTTTAATAAAGCAAGCTTTTAATGGAAAAATCATGTTTTTTCGATCTCAATTATTAAAAATTAAACTAATCAAATATTTAAATTCAAGCAATGGGCGAACAATTTCTAAATTAATTAAAACAAAAAGTTAAAAAAAATATATATTCAAATTGAATAGACTGCATTTTATAACATAAAAACACAAACACCAAACACCAAACAAAACCAAAAAAAAAAACCTTTCATTTGAACACCACAGTCAACATCTATATATCAACGAAAAATTGTGCAAAACTAATTACTATTTAATTAACAGAAATTATGTTGATTTTCTAATTCATTCAGTGCTCGTCAACTGATTTCATTTTCATGCTTTGTATTTTTTTTTTTTTATTATTTTTTTTTTAACTCAGCACAGCAGAAAAACAACGGAATGTTAATTCCATTCCCTACATGAGGAGCCCATGGTGTAGGTTCCAAATAAAAATCCAAAAACCCACGGGAATCACGCACCCGTTTTTCGAAATTCCCATGATATTCATATGAGAATAATATAATATATGAGAGTATGTATGTATGTGTGCTTGTTTTTAGGGGTTGATTTTATTCTATAAACACACATATAGATATAGGTAGGTATACTTATACTTTGTTTGAATTAAAACTTTTTTGTTGTTAAATAGTTCGTTAGCATGCAACAACGTTGAACATGAGCTTTTGATGCATTATATTACCCTATCCTATACGTTATCAGGGCTGGATTACTCGTTAATAGTAAAACTACTTACAATAGAATATTTTTGTAAAAGACCCTAAAAAAGGAACCCCTGACCAATCTATAGGATTTTTTTGTGATCTGTCATACAAAGTGGCAAAAAAGTCGTCAGCCTATCGGAAGATGTTATAATTTTTGCAAATGGCAGCAAATATCAATTCTACTTTGACATTTGTGAAGTAAGCAAATACAAAATACACGTCAACAAAACATAAACCACTATACCCCTGAAGAACGTGGATTAATTGTTTTGATTGATTTTTGCATTCATTTGCAAAAAATGTAGCATCTCTCGATAGGGTGACAGCTTTTGCGCCACCTTATATAAGTTTTCACTAAACCGAAACTAATCGCCTAATGTACTAATGTACACAGCACATATAAAAACAAAAATCATCCCCCCTCTTACGTACGCCCCAGATTTGTATGAAACCACACTAGATTTGAGACTGTCAAAATTTAAGATGAACTATGTTAATTTTAAACTCATAGTTCGTAGAATATATAGAATTAATAAATAGAATCATAAATTAGCATAGAATTTAGAGAATTATTAATCCGCCCCTGTCTATATAGTACAGCATATATCCATCATAGCAGGTTAGCTGCAGTTATTGTATTTTTTTTTTTTTTTTTTTATTCGCTTCATTCTAATTCTAATTGAATTCATGAATTCATTACGAATGAATGAGAAATGCGCGTATTTTGGCGAACATAAAACAGTGAAATTCCCATTTGGGAAAATTGTTATATTCATGTTGTTTTGGGGGCGAGGTTGTGGAATATCCTGGGCATGTATATACAAATGTTCAGGATGTGTTTTTTGGGAGCTATAAAACAGGGCTTCAATTGTATGTATACATATACCTACGTAACGCACATATTCATTTTGTTTTTTGTTGTTGTTATTGTTTTGTTTTTACCCTAAAATTTCAAATAGAATATTCAAGTTTGCTTGTGTCGAATAAATGTTTCAAAGTGCAGTGCTTAGCGTTATTACAAATTGAAATGCACAACTTCCGCGTAAATATGGGGTGGTACTGTTTTAAAGGGTGAGTATTTTTTTTTCCGGGAAAATAACATTTTTTAGAACAAAACAAATTAGTTTTATGATTGAAATTATCTCATCAAGTATGCGCGATACAAAATATAGCTTGAAAAAAAAAATAAATATTGAACGTGATAGACGATTTTTCGTTTTTGCTAGTATTCAAAACATCATGGCGTATGATTTTGTGTTATAAAATATTTTTTTTTTTTTTTTTATATCAAATTTATGGCAAGGCTTGCATACAGCATTAATAATAATTATTTGGCATATATATCTAACAATAAAGCTTTATAGAAATAAAATTAATTATATTTTACTTTTTTTTTCAATATGCATATTAATACGAATCCATAATGTATTTATGCATATTTAAACATTTTTTTTTCAATCAACAACCCATAGGAAAACAAAATTCAGGACTGGATCCAACCAACTTGCTCTTGTGTTGGTTATTTTTTTGTTTTTAGTTTTTTTATTAATAAAAAAATTATTTTTAAATTTTTTAAATTCAACGTAATTAATAATTTCGAAGAAGCACCGGATTCCAAAATTAAAACAATATTGATTCATCCATCAAAAAGTTATATCGACGCGACGACGGTTAAAATGAAGGACATCTTAAGTTAAAAAAATTTAAAAAAAAATATTGTTAATGCATACAAATCAGCAGAATCAGAGCCACCTTTTGGGAATTTCATGTTATTCTGAACATATTATAGAAAAAGTCAGACTTTAAAACCTCTTATCATAGATAGCCATACAAAATTTGCAAGGTTTTTTTTTTGATTTCTGAAAACATGCAAAAACGATTTACGAGGTTCTGCAAAAAAAAATAATCTAAAACGTAGTTTTATTTAAATTGGTTTTCTATTATTAGAAGTATAAATTTTAATAAATCGTTGAAGCCGTTTTCGAGAAAACTTACAAAAAAAAACAAAAATTGTTGTATGGCATGCTACCCATTTAAGATTAACTTAAATAAAAAAATATGCCAGACTGGATGGCACGAACTTGATCATGTGGTTAACAATTAATATAATGTAGCTAAATAATAAATATGAATGAAAATGGTCCAATAATATTATATTTAACGAAAAAATGTTAAGAGAGCCAAAAGTACCAAAAAAGAAAATTATTTGTATGTTTGAGTTTTTGTTTGTTTGAAAAATTATTTTTTGAAATTCAATTTTTTTTTAAATACTTAAAAAGATTGTAAAATTATAACAAAATTGTTCAAGCTTTTACAAATGTATAGGATATGCATAACTCTTAAATAAGGACATTTCTTAAAAAATTCAAAAACCAATTTCTGTAATGCGAAGTTTTTTTTTGCAAAAACCTGTAATAAAATTTTCTTTGCTTATTATAGTTTTTCGAAATCACATCCGTTAATTTGGCGAACACTTTTTTGCGTTTAATTAAGTTTAGGGAGACTTCAAATTCATGCAAAACAAAAATTAAAATTTTATCATCTGATTTTATATTTTGGCAGCTTCGTTTTGGACTTACTTGAACACAAAAAACGTTAGAGCTATACACATTTCTACTTGGTATAGAAAAATAACATTTAAAAAGCTACAATTTCTGGCAAACTTTTTTTTTTGAAAATCTTAGCAGTAATAATCTAAAATAAAAAGAATTTTTAAGTTTGATTGACACCTAAATTTGCAGTTTTTTAAGTGTTAATCAGTTGCGAAACCTTCAATTTTGTATTCAAGTTTCCTCTAAAATAAGTGAAGTTAGCGAACGAAAATATTAAAACTATAATTGTCTTTCTTGGTATACAAAGTCATTCAATTCACAAATCCCAACTAGCTTATGAATTGAACTTTTTTCAATTCACAAATCCCAATTAGCTTATGAAGTGATTTTTTTTCAATTCACAAATCCCAACTAGCTTATGAATTAAATTCTTTTCAATTCAAAAATCAAAAACATCTTATGGCTTAATGTTTTTTTAATTCATAAACACAGAACCCTGCAACCGAGATATTGACATGATTTCTATTGTTTTGTTCATCACCTCATAACTCTTTAGATATTACATCTATAGGATTAGTTTTCTTTTAATTCGCATCTAGCAAAATAGACAATTAATCTGCTATATCATTCATAACTGTACACCTTACACGACCTTCACAATAGTTCCATAAGAAATAGTTAAAAAAAAATTTAAAAAAATGGGGTTGTTGTTCATTGCCAACCGACGTGGTTCAGTGGAGAATTGAATTTTTAAAAATACGTCTGTACATACTTATGTATGTACATACATATAATGTATTTACTTATCATTTAATTTTAGCGATATTGGCGGCCTATATGTAGCTACAAAACATGAAATAAATGAAAATATAAAGGAAAATAAATATTTAAATTTAATTGAGATGTATGTAGTTTTTTTTTTTCATTGATATTGCTTTTCCACTTCAGTTGCATTTAAAGTTACATCGTAATTAGTTTAATCAATTACAACAAAATAATTAATGATGTTTTTATATTCTAAGGACACTAAGTGGTAATTTACGTAAATAAATGATGAATAAATAAATTAATGTAAATAGGTAGGTAGATATAGGTATTCAAATTCATTTACCCATTGATGATAATGTGGCTATACTATGATGTCAAACGTTAAAGTACTATATTTTCTCTTGTTAATTGAATTTTCGTATGTTATTTTAATTATACCTAGTCGAATGATGTAATGGTAAAGTATTAAACTGTTTATCAAAATTTAAATTAAACTATAACATATGTAAAATAAGTTGTTTTGGCTTTAATTTTAAAGTGACAGTTATCTTTAAAAAAAATATTAAACAATTTTCGTTCAATTTTGATTGTACCTTGTTTTAAAAATTTAAAAATGTTCAAATTTAAAAAAATAATAATAAATAAATAAAACAATTGGTTTTAGGTCAACATTTTAGAAAAACACATTGCTTTCTCAAAAATGTTTCTATAATTTATTTTCTACTTCCTCTATATTAGCTTCGTCTGTCAGTCTGTACATCTGTTCACCAGTGCGCGTTTACGTTAACTTGATCTAGAGCCTAAACGGATGGACTAATTGGCTTTCAATTTCATACAGAGCATTTTTCTTTGATTGCCAAGAAAGAAAATAAAAGTGTCAAGCGTCCCTGCAACGTAAACCTATAACATAACCTAACCTAGAGGGAGAATTTGAACTTTTGTTTTTACTCATCTAAAACGGGTAGCTGCCATACGACTTTTCGGTTTTATCAAATTTTCTCAAAAACGTCTCTAACGATTTTTATTAAATTTCTTACCTGTAATAACCAAAGTGATTAATGATTATAAGAAAACTACGTTTTATATTTTAGCCAAAAAAATATATTACCGAAATAAGGAGTTTGACGTTTTTAATTGCGATATATATGTATGTATATGGCAATTTATGGATTCGTAAAAAAACTAACTCGATATTTTGATCAAACTTGACATTACAATATGGTAGCAAAGTCGAAAAAAGTGGGCCTCACAATTCTGCTTGTCTGTCCTTTCGGATGCAGCCTAAACGGGAGGTGATTTTCTTTAAAGTTTGTACATAGCGTTTGTTGGGTATACCCCCGACATGTTTTCTCAATTTTTCTAGAACCAAATATAACACTAGCTGCCATACAAATTTTTTTAGCAAAAAATGAAAATCTCATTTTTCTAAAAAAACCGTGCCCACAGCTTAAAAAAAAAATTAGTATTTTTTAATAAAAAGGCTACCATTTTATAAAATAATTCCTAAAAATGGTCATAAATGTTACCTCCCATAAATTTGATTTATTTTCCAAAGAGAATGCTTTTAAAAGTTTTAAAAGAATTGTATACCAAGGTTGTATACCAATTTTTTCGATTTTTAAAAAAAGTTTCATTTTTTTTTTTTGAAAATTTAATTTTTCGAAAACGACTTGGTCGAATTTTATTAAATTTAGTGTCCAGCAGTTTTTTAATATTATCTAGCAGATTTCAAATAAAAATTATTTTTATAACCAAAAAAACGATACCTCCCATAAAAGTATTTAAAAACCGGTATAAGGAAAATCTCATTTTTCTCAAAAACGGCTCCTAAGATTTTGATAAACTTTTTTTTTGACCTTATATCATTACGATCTACCATTTTATTGGAAAAAAAAATTATCTATTGTTTAAAAATGGTAGAACCATAGAACCATTGTTTTAATTTTTGACTATCTCATTTCCTGTTCAACGATTTTAGTGAAATTTTCTACACAAGAGCATCTTGTAAATTTAAATAATATTGTATACCAAAATTCAAATTTTTTTTTGAAAATTCGATTTTCCAAAAATGGGTGGATGATTTTTTTCAAAATTAATTTTTTAATTCCACATAAATAAATACTAAAAAATGGCGTACCAAATTCTTTTTTTTTTTTAATGCTTTCAAAATTTTATTTATTAAAAATTATTTTTTAAAAAACCACTCCAATAAAAAAAATTCGAATTAATTAATACTCTTGACTTTTTTAAGATTTTTTCGTTAAAATGCAGTTATATTAAAATTGTAAACTACAATAGAAAGTTCAGGTGATCTTGTCAATCAAATTTATTTAATAAATTCTCGCAATACAGTCTGGGTAATAATTTGTAATATGCTGAATTTTTTTTGTACCTTAACGTCTAAGGCATAACCGCATATTCCTCCTCCCAACGCATTCACACTATTTTATTTCATATTAGTTGGAGAGAAAAAGTATTTAAGCAAAGAAAAATTCTGCTTGCAATTTTAAACATTTCTGGTCTTATTTATAAACATTATCTAATTTTAGACAACTGTCCAACTTTGGAAAATGTGTTCAAAAACCCTTTTTGTTGTTGTCTTATAGCTGCCTAACTTAGACACAAGAATAGATTATCTTAACCGTGAATAATGTGATATTTAGGTTTATTAAATAAACCAATTTGAAAATAGTTAGACAGTGTCTAAGTAGACAAAAATCTAATAAATACGACTATTGCTGTCTTAATTACAACTCTGTTGCTTTTGTCATAAAATGATAGAAAACGATAAAGTTTCCAAATATTGGTTTCTTCTTTCTGAGGGTTTTTTGGAAACTTTAAAGCCTTCTATATATTTGTAATGTACAGTGCATCGAGATATCTTGCGATCTGACACAGTCCCACTATATCTAATGGTCTGTAAAGTCTTTAGGTTATGTTGATAAACTATAAACTATTGATGCCCATAAGGATTGAAATATTCAGCCTGACATCATCTTCTGATTAGTCTTAGATTTTTTCGTTATAAAGTCAGACAAAACATCACAAAATCTCACTTTAATATGTACAAATACCACACTGCTACCTACATATATGGATTATTTAATATTTATCTCATTTACATAATCTTTCAAATTAAAATGGATGTTTTTCAATAATTTAATTTAATTTATTTGCATGAATACACAACATAAGTATAGATACAGCTTTATTTTAAATCTTGATAAAATATACCAGATGAAATCCCTATACCAAATCTGTTATATAAATAACGCAATTTACTTTTAACTTATTATGAAATAACTCACATATATTTTGGATTTATATGAACCTTTGCATAAATATATGTCTATATCCATGCCTCCTTCTTTAGCTTATGTCACTTTATAGTATACCTAAGTATATTGTGTATATCACGGATCATTCACAGATACTTTTTTAATCCTATAGGCTAATTAATCTTCAAACGTGGTTAGACAAACAATTGTAAAATTAATTGTTCCAATTAACATCCAACCACCCATACTCTATCTATTGTCTCAAATAGAATGATAAACTGCTTCAAGTCAAATGTAATTAAATTTTGTATGTGTGTATGTGTATTTGTATGTGTTTGGGTTGAAGTTTTGTAACTTCCCACAACTCCCCCAATGCCATACATATAAATATATTTCCCATTCTTCGTATTCACTTTAAGCAAAATGCTTTTTGAACAAGATTAATTTCTATCCAGCCAATCGAAGGGAAATGAGCGCTTCCCTCCTTCATCATCATCATCAACTTCAACATAACCAAAAAATAAGAGCATTTCTAACATCAAGTCAAATCATTGATTGTACAAAGAATTTCATATATAAATTTTCCAATTCATTAGAAAAAGTATATTTGGTGTGAATATAATCGAATCGAACACAAAATGTCACGCAGTCAAATTGAACGTGCATATGTACGAGTATATGTAGTTAAACTGACCGCAATTAATAAGCTCAGGGATTAACGAGATGTAAATAGTTGACAGTTGCAATTTGTATACGGACATTCATCATAAATTCAAATTAACACTAATTACACTCTATTTGATTGTGATATGTCTTGTAGATGAGTTTTGCAATTGTTGTGTAGGTGTTATATACATATTTTGACATTTCAAAAACAGTGATGCCACTTTTAAAGGTTATGATACGAATTTAATTTTCTTAAAAGATAAATCTTATTGTTTTGTTTTCTATTTTATGTTCTGTGCATTTTATTATATTATTACTCTAATATAAAGGGCTACCAAATGACGATTAGCTTTAGTTTGTAGTTGCTCTATTTGTAAGACTTTTTTTCTCAAAGTGCGTAATGAATACACTAACCAGAAAAAAATCTATAGAGGTTGTTTCTAATTTAATCTGTAATACTTTCCGTAAACCGTCACATGACATCTTATGTTGAACTTAAATATTTCAGTTTCGTTTTAGTTCAGTAAAGTAGATTTTGATATTTTTGTTTAACAAGAAGACATTTAAGCGTCTGTGATAAGAGAATAATTAAATATTTCACAAAAAATATAGTAAATATTAACGTAAAATTTTTAAAAGTAAAAAAGATTGAAAGAAAAATTTTGGTCTAAATTTTGAATTTGAAAATAATAAATTTTCCGCAAAATTTTAATTAAAACAATTATTGTATTTAAACAGAAAATTCAAAAATTGATTTCTGACTGAGAAAAATTATAAAATTTTAGTGCAAATATTGCTTTTGATTTTGTTTTCAATTTTTGTTTGTATTTATTTTGGAAACTATTATGTCAACAAAAAATGTTTTGGCTCAAATTGGAGATAATGTATGTAGTAACTTTGTACGAGTAGAGTTAAATTAGGCTGGACACATAATATTGGAACTCCGAGCAGAGAGGTTAGCAAAGCGCCGAAAACAAGCAAATGTTTTCTTATAAGAGCTCTCATACTGAGGAGTCAGCAGCAATGCTATAAAAGAGCAAAGAGGCGCGTTTAAACAAATTTGTTTTCTCCGCTCTTATACGTAGAAAAATTAAAGAGATATTTTAAAGGAAAATAATTTAAATAATTATAAAAAAAAATTTATATAAATTTGTATCGAACTGCATGAGTATGGCAACTCTGCAGTCGATGTTTTGAGCAATATAAAAACTTTTATAAAATTCTATATAAAATTCTATGTAAAACTCAACGAAAAACCGAGAATGTTCGGTTAATTTGATCAAACAGTTTTTAGTCTTCACGCAGGAATCAGCATGAGCAGGTCTCTTTTTTTAGCAGCGCAATAAGACCAACGCGCAGCGTTAGCAGGTCAAAATACAATAGAATAAAAGTGGTTTTTTATAACATTTTCTCACTATAATTGTTGTCTTTTATTTCTTTTCTTCGGAGTGTGACGGTTAGTATTCTTTTTATTATTATTTTTTCCCTGTGCTACGATACAAAATTATTAAAATCGCTTATAAGCAGAATCACATAATTATAATTTGTCCTGTCGTCAAGGATTTTTTTCTTGTAAAAATATACCGATATAATTTTATTATTGTAATTTTTAGGTGTTTTTTCCCTAAGTATCCATAAGAATGTGGTGGCTTAAATTGTTGTTATTCAGTTTTCATTTAAAATATCACATTTTCAGCAATATTTCTGATCGTTAAAATAAGTTGTAACTCGCCGTAGATTCATTGCCAATATTTGATGCAATGACAATTCAATGGCAATATTAATTTATTGCTTAACTTAGCATTCAACTGCCAGACAATTTCAGTTCTTATGTCGCAGTACAAAGTAAATAAAGACAATCCGAACATTTTTTATTTTGAAACAAAAAAAAAAACATGGACTATTTTTTGCCCCAAAAAGTGATTTTTTTCAGAAATGTTTCCAATACATCGAGGGAAACTTTAAAATACTATAACCGCACCTGTAAGCCAAAATCTTTTACGTAGTCAGTAGTCTAGTTCTCAAAATATTTCCATCCAAAGTTATTTTTCGATCAAAATTTTTTGGATGATGATATTTCTGCAATCGATAATAGTAAGTGCTTGTAAATTTCAAAATTGTTTATTAGTTTTTTAAGACCTTTCTAAAACAGAAAACCGAAAAATTCTACAAGGTCTTGTTCTTAAAATATTTGCACCCCATTCAGTTTAAAAAAAATTGTTTGGATAGCGATGTATGTAATTAACAGCTATCAGTCTAATACTCGATTATCAACGCTCTAGTATGGGATACCTACTCTTTTATCAACCCTCTTTCATTGACGCCCTACTCGAATCTCTCCGCATCTCCGCTCTGCTCACAGCACCAGTTTATGTTTAGCCTTAGAATCGAAATAAGTGCATTAGTGTTAAATCTTTAACAACTGAAAAAAGCGCGATAATTTCAAAAACTTGGGATATACATTGGACCAACTTCAATGAAAACTCAGAAAAAAAAAATCAGACCTTCCGGATGTGACGCAAGCAGGGGCGGACTGGGGGTCAAAGGGCCTCCCGGGACTGTTATAAAAACGGACAAAATATTATCATTGTGTAATGATACAATAATGCAAATTCTATAATTCATTTTTCCTACTTCTTCCGAAACTTCGAAAATACTCACAAGAATCTAAAAATCGTTATTTTTTATTCTCTGCGACCCTGAAATTTTGTGTAAAAACTTTTTTTAAATGAGTCTTAGAGTCATAAATAAAGTTTTAGGGGCCTTTGGTGATCGCTTTGAGGCTACAAAGCCTTAATTTTAAAAGTTTGGGCCTTACGGCATAGTTAGTTTCCCACTAAATGAACAAAAACTACCTATATATTACATAGAGCACCTATTTTTTATAGAGAATTTCCTTTTAAATTGTCTAACAGTATACTGTGGGGGCATTTGTACAATCCCCTTGGGCCTACAACAGGACAATAATTATTAGTGTGGGGGCCCCATCAGCTAAACTATAGTTTTCGTTAAAATAATCTTTTAGGAACACAACATATGCCTATTTATTCTCATTGTAGAGGCCCTTAACTGAGCTGTGTGGGCTTCCTTAGGCCACGAAAGCTGTATATTTACTGTATAAGGTCCACAGAAATCCAATTTTATTAGAAAGTTTTTTTAAAGAACAGAAAGTAATGCAGGTCCACTCATTGCTCGACCAGGGGCTCATCGGGCAAAATCCCGGCTGCCCGGTCGCCAAGTTCGCCCCAGGTCGCAACGTTTTGATATTTAGTGTTTGGACTAAAACTATTTCGAGCATTTTAATTTTCGAAAAAAATTTGGTTGAATTATGAAAAATATTTTTTTTTTTAATTCTTATTCATTGCTATTTGAAACATTCAAATTTTTAGATCAAGCAGGTTATTGAATTTTTTATTTCTTAAGGTTTAAACCAGAAAAAATACTGAAGTGGTGTCCTCCCTTCCCCAACATTAACCCTTTGTTAAAAACAAATCAGATTATTTCGTATCTTATTGATAAAACAAATTGCTTAAAATTGGTCAGAGAAAAAATAGTCAGCTTGCTTTTTTGAAAAATTTTGCTCCCTGTATTAAGTTCCCAACAAAAAAGAGGGTACAAAATTTCCAAAAACCACTATTTTCATAATTTTAGTTCAAAAATTAATCAAAGCACAATGAACTTCTCTTTAATTCTTATTTATTCTTAAAAACAACGAAATTTAGTTTCTAAATTTTGATATGCCCTGTATTAAAAATAAAAATACAACTGCCTACAACAAAATTAAAATATTTAAACCCATCATAAAGTGGTAACACTGTACTGATTTAAAATCCATAAAGCAGATTTACAAAGTGACAATGATTATATTATTGTGTTCATTGAAGAAAAATTAGTTATAGTCGTGTGGTTGGCGAGGCGGTTATTTGATTGAGATATAATTTAGATCAATTAGCGTTGCGGCAAATAGTCAATATAACAGAATATATTATTAATTTTATGATATAGAGTGTTATTGTACAAAATTAACTTCTCTTAAACATTGGAATAAGCTTCACGTCGTATTTGGATAATTATACCGAGTATGACATGAATTCAGTCTTGATGGATATAATATTATTTGAATGTAAATAAAATTAATTCAATATAACCTTAAGAAATTATAGTCTGGCATTATGTTAATAGTCAATTTTAGGATATATAAATTATAGATGGTGTCATCTAGTGTTAATTCTGAATAAATTAACTCAAGCAAAGTACAATTTGAACAATTAGGGCCAGTTTCACAGTGAAGTAAGTGTCATTTAAGTGCCAAATATGGAAAACTAATTCCCAATTTCACAGTGTAAACTTATCGGAATAAGTGACACTTAAGTCTCCCATGTTGGCCACTTAAGTTCCACTTACTCAGGTAGTAAAACTGCGGTTAAAGTGCCAAAATGGGTAAATTAAGTGCCACTTATTTTGTTAAGTGTGCACTGTGAAACTGGCCCTTATAATAATATAATATAATATAATAATAAATTTAAGTGAGGCCTAAATAAATAATTTGTGTAGCAAGACGACACGACAGCTCGTATAGAACCAGAGCCTAGCGACTTCCAACTCTCAACCATTCCTGTGTGCGTGATATTTGGCTGTAATGGAGGGACCATTTAGACTTAAAGATGTTTTAAATTCAACTCAACGGAACTAATTAGAAGAAATAGAAGGGAAGGATAGGAAAGCATTTTTTTCATTTTCATAGTGGATTGGGAATAATCTTATGCAATCCTATACAGGTGACATCTAGTTAAACCTGCATTGGTCTAGCATTGGAGTAAGAGTTTTGCATTATTTTTTCCAGAAACATCTTTAAAAATTCTTAAAAATTTTACATAAATCCAATCTATACCTTTTAAGATCTAAAGCACTCCCTTACCTATATACTTATACCCACACAACTAATGATATAAAACGTAACCGATCATAATTTGTTTACCTAATATCAAATAAGAATAAACACCTCAACTTGGAGTTCACACTTTTCCAACGACAAGATTTAACCGAAAATGTATAGTCAATATGAACGAAAGTCTATCAAATTGTTTTACTCACATAAAGTGAAAAGTGTTATTTTCTTTCCATAAATAATTTAAAACCTACAAAACTAACCAATAAATAAACAAGATTATATACCTATCTAACCATAAACAAAACCAATTCCAATTCCCATAATTTTCCTATGGGAACAAAATTATCCCCGAGCAATTTGTGTTATTTTACGCCTCAATTGTCATAGATATTCTCTTTTGTAATCCCTATGCTTTATGTCAGCTTATCCATTCGTAGAAACTTCTTAATCCTTACACGAGCAAGCAAATTAATAAATAAATCCAAAAACACTCTAAACACACAGAAACACACAAAACACAATTTAATGAACTTTTCGCCCCGCTAAAATCGTGTGAACTATATGTATAACTCCGACCGACTCTCTTCTATCTCGAAAAAGGTCCTGAAGCCTCATATACCTATCTGTATAAACGATGGTGCCCATTCCATATACAAAAGTCTCCAAAACAACCATTCAATTAAATATACAATCTCTAATCCACACCCGCACTTAATCTGGGTTTTATTTTGTCGTTGTTTTTATTTTCAGAATTCCAGGATATCCATGTGATGATTTTCATTGGATTTGCTTTTCTTATGACGTTCCTTCGGAAGTACGGTTATAGCGCAACTGGTTACACACTATTCCTGGCCGCACTCATTGTGCAATGGGCGATTCTGGTAAAAGGATTCTTCCGCATGGAGTCCGGTCACATAAGGTAAACCGAAAAATAATAAACAAACAAAACAAGAAAACATGGCGCCCAATGTGGGACCTCGGATCTAACGTGCATAGCTGCCTGCTTTCGGTATGCTAATTAATTACTAATTCCTCTATTGTGTATATATATACAACTCCTTTCCATGGAGTTTTCAAACATGGAGGAAACTTTAAAATATACACCTCACATCATGTGTCCTTTTTGCATACACCTATACTGTATTTTGTCTTTGAAATGAGTTGGTATTATGTGAGTGTATGTGATTCTTTTGCCCTGTTACAGCTTATCCTTGGGGAGTATAATTGATGCAGACATCGCTGCTGCTGTACCGTTGATTAGTATGGGTGCCCTTCTGGGCCGTACAACCCCCATACAATTGCTCTTTATGGCGCTGTTTGAAGTTGCACTCTTTGCCGTGAACGAGTTCATCCAGTTGGACATCCTAAGCGTAAGCAAGCTTATCTTTATACACAGTAATTCTATTTAAGGGCTTTGATCAAAGAAAGAACCCAATGATAGAGGGACGCCGCTCCTGCCGCCGCCACCAACGATGCAAAGGAGCACTTACTGGGGGACTAAAAGTTAGAAAAGTCCTATGAATCCCAACAAAAAGAATATACAAGAACTAAAGAATAAAGAAGACGGTCAGAAAAAAAAAACAGCACAACAGGATGAAATTAATTAGTCTTTTTGAGTGGGATTTTTCATTTCTTCAGCTGTCCTCCTTGATGGAGGTTTTTTGTTTTTTTTTTCTTATACCTAAATCCAACCTGGTAAACGTTTATTTTGTAATTTTGTTCTCCATTACAGATAGCCGATGTTGGAGGATCCATTACAGTTCATGCCTTTGGTGCATACTTTGGACTGGCCGTCAGCCTTATGCTACGACCGAGCAAGGACCAGAATGATGCTGGCCAAAATGAGGGAGCCAATTACACGTCGGATATTTTCGCCATGATTGGGACACTCTTCCTGTGGGTATACTGGCCGAGCTTTAATTCGGTACTGGCTGTTGGTGCTGGTGCCCCAGAGCGTGCTATTCTAAACACGTATCTGTCATTAGCAGGTGCAACAGGTAAGAAGGTGCCGCATGCCTCACGCTTAACATTGCCGTCACCTGTCCCGTTTACATTGTATCAAAAGTTTTCCTTTCTTTACTCTGTATCCTCTGCACCATCACAAAACTCCATCGCTCTATCTCGCTTTCTCTCTCTATCTCTATGGGTTGACAATTGGCGTTATATTATTCGCGCTTTGCTTTGGTCTGGAATATAACGGTGTTTAGGTATATATGTTTGTTCTCTTTTGTTTGCTTGTTTGTTAATCGTGCTGTGTTTATTTAAAGAGGTATAGTATAGGACCATAGAATAGAACTGAACAGTTAGGGCGGTTGATTACTTTCCCTAGAGCTCTCTCCCTCTCTTCACCCAAACGAACGAATGCTTTTGTTATAAGCTGATGTTCCCTAAGTGTAAATGTAAATAATGGGTAACAAATTAAATCGCAATAGCCCAGGTGCTGTGTAGGGAATATAAATTAAGGGATAGTAAACGATGGGCCATCGCATGCCATCCAGTTCACCTTCTAATTGCTTTAAATATTTTTACTCCTGCAACCATTTTATTCACATAAATTTGTGAAAATCATGGCGTGGAATCTGTAAATTCAATTGGCGGAAATGACAACTATTTTGGCTTTAAATTGATGAAAGCACGCTGTGCCGTGCGGTAGAGTTGGATTTTTATTAGATATTGTTTTTTTTTTTTTTTCTTGAAATTAACTGACTGAAAAATGTTGTCGAGTCTCGGTATGCTTTTGTGACAACTTATTATCATTTATTAATTTTATGAATGAAATGATTTCTTAGGAACGTTGAAATTGAAATTTTCAGGACTTTATTTTATGTGGCTTGATGAAAAATGATGTGAGAATTGTGTTTTAAGTTCTAAAAAAGGGATAGGTACCTTGAAAAACAGACGTTAATGAGTTAGTAGACAAATTTATTTTATTTTGGAAACGAGTCAGTCTTTGCATTTCGATGAAAAATGGTACATTTAATTAAACAATTTGAGCCACAGAAACAGCTTTCACTAAACGTCATCTATAAAATACTCCTAGAGATCTTGGAAAAAAATCTATAAAATCGGTTAACTGAATCTATTTATTGACTTTAAAGTTTTCTACTTGTAGGGTTAAAAGAATCGAGCGATAGAGACACAGAATCATGTATAATCTCAGCATCCCTACCAAATTCGTTCAGTTAAGTAGATTCGCCAATTATCATGGCAGAGAGAAGCTTTGAAATAAAGGAAAAGACTTTGTTTACCATAACCTCGAAAAACTGTACAATGAGAGATCAAACGAAGAATAAACCTTGTCAATTATTTTTTTTTTGAGCTATGAAGATACCTCTTTAAAAGATCCTAAATAAGACTATTTCGCACCCTTAGAATGAAAGTGAACTAACGAAAAAATTGGGCATTTTTTTTACAACCTGGTTTAAGAGTTCATTTTGCTTTTTATAAGGTCAGTTTATTGAAAAACAAGAAGTTACGAAAATTTTGAGGTAGGTCACTTTCATTCTAAGGTTGCGATTTGACCATACCGGTTGGATGGGACATTGATACATTGAGAGCATCGATACAGTGCTTGAGTTTTTCATTCGAAAGTAATTCGTGTCAAAAAGTGTTTAAACGTGCAATTAGTAAAATTTTATATTTTTTTTTAAGTTAAATATTTTCGACATTTAATATTAGGGTAATTGCGGGAGAAATGCCGCATAGCCCAAAAGTCAGATTTGTAGTTGACCCTGCCAAAAAATTTGTTTAGTATTTTGTTCATTTGGTTTCAAAACATAAACGAGAGAAATAAAAAAGGTTGGTTATTAAAGTTAACGGGAGTTATTGCGATCTGTTTTGGTTTTCATTCTCGTTCGTAGCCTGTAAATTTTTCAGTTCGACGCCAGCAGTCGTTACATATGGAAGTTAAAACCCGTTTTGTTGTAAGTAATGTCGTTTTCCATTGGACGTTTGGAAGCGTCCAGAATCAAAAAGAAACCATTCCATTGGCAAAAAAAACGGTCAACCGACGCTTCTCAGAAGAAAATTTCGCTTCTCGATTTGAAATCAGAATCCACTCAAGAAGCACTAATACATTTAAGCTATAACTTCAAAACAAACTCACTCAAATGTCAAAAGTAAACATCGGACTCTGTTTGATTGTATGCCTGTTCGATAACATGAAATGTTCACGATGATTCACCAATATAATGACAAAATTTCTAAATTGAGTTGAAGTAGTTAGTATTGTTCCAATGGATTTTAGAATGAGTGAATCCCTGAGTGAAACCAATGGAAAACGACATAAGTATTTTAGGTGATTGAGTGGTTTTGAATGAAGATGCTCAAGTGACTTTTTTACGTTTTCTTTTTCTTTATTTGTTTGCTACTGTGCGGCATCTCTCCCTCACTTCGGGGAGAGATGCCGCACTTTTTGCGAGGTAAGATGCCGCATATTGAAATTTCCCGTTAACCAAAATTCCGGTACCCTTTAACACTAGAAAAAACAGTTCGCATAGACGCAGAAACTGTAACTTAAAAAAAAAGTTGGTAAGAGGAAGATTGAGTCGGTGTTGATCCAAATTTCAGTGCAGAATTCTAAAAAAAAGATTTTTCAATAAAAAAAAGAAGATTGGGTAAAATTGCACCAATTTCTAGAAATGGTTGCATGAAAATTGTATACAATTTAAAAAAATGACAAATTTGTCTTTTGTACTGACTGTTGATCAAGAAGAACATAAAAACATACATTTTAGATGAAATACAATTTTTTTTTGTTAATGATCTTACACTGCGGCATCTCTCCCTCACTTGTTGGGAGAGACCAGAATTCAATATAATTTATTTTTAATTATTTATTATTTAAACAATACGTTTTTTTTCTGTTAAGTCTTTTTTTATGGTAGAATACAAATCTATTTTTAAGATTTATCAAAAAAATTAATTGTTTTTTGTTAATAACACAACAAAAAATTGAGTTTTATAAAAGCGCGGCATCTCTCCCGCAATTACCCTAAATCACATCTGTATTGATTTAATATAGGTAAGTGAAATAAGTTTAGTTTACGTATTATGATATAGATATTGCATAAACCTTAAGTTTTGTTTTTATAAATCAATTTGTTTTTTTCAAAGTGAAGCAATAAGGCAGTTTCATTCACTTTGGAGCACTTTGATGTGTTCTTTTAGCGAAGGAAATTTGCTTCTGATTCAAAATTTTACACAACATCTAATTCTGATGTTGATGAGGATCTTCATAATATGAACATCTGACTTTTTAAAATATTATAATAGACAATTTTGTCCTCGTAAAGCTTGAAATTAATTTTGTATGTTTTATTACTTTAAAAAAATCGTTTTTCTAAAATTAATAGAAAAATGACTAAAATTCTGGTTTTTGTTTTTTTTAATATTTTTTTTGAAGACTAAATTAAAAGTATTTTGTAAATGGTAAATTTAAGAAATTTTTGAATCGACATTCCCCATTTTCATATCAATGTACCTACCTACCACGTATCAGGGTTAGGTACATTGATACAATTTTTGTTTTTTTTTTAATGAATGTGAATGTGTGACATAATTTAAGAAAAAATGAATTCAAATAAATAAGATAAAGATAAAGAAGATAAATAGTAGGTATTGAAAATAGACCTATTGCGATGCCCTTAACTAAAGTGAAAAATGTTGTTTTTCATTGTTGAATGAAAATCGAATCAATGTACCTCCTCTCCCCTACCAAATTTTTTTTTTTAAGTTGTGGGCACGTTGCTGAGGAAAAAAAAATTTTCGTTATTTGCTAAAAAAAATTTTTCTGGCAAGTACCGTTATTTTTGGTCCCAAAAAATATGGAAAAAACGCTTCCGGGGAATGACGCTATGTACCAAATTTAAAGAAAATCGACCGACCCGTTAAGGCTGCAGCCGAAAGGACAGACATACAGACAGAATTGTGAGGGAGTAATGTCAAGTTTGTTCAAAATCTCGAGATCAATTTTTTTACGAATCCATAACTTGCCGTTCAGGACCTATACATTAATACATTGCAAGTAAAAAAATAAACTATTAAAAATTGTTCTGGAATAATAATAATAATAGTGTGCTTTTTCAAAAAATTTCAAAGCGAGACAAAAACACATAATTAGAAATTCTTAAAAAAATGTCCAAAATATCAAATTATTACTCCTTTACATAAATAAAATTCAACACCATCACAAATTATTCTGATTTATTGCAAATTAATTCTCAAACCCGTCTATTTTCCTGTTTTCGATTTTTAAAGGTTGATATCTCGACTCCTTGATTTTTTCGAATTTTCTTATTATTTCTAAGAAAAAGTCTATAGGTTACGAAAAATAAATTTTTTTACCTTCAAGAATTAAAAGTACATATACCGAAAATCGACTTCAAGTCTTAAATCAAAATGGCGGAAACGCCATTCAAACGGTTGATGTTTGAAAACTTGGATTTAAGCTTGTCATAGGGTACTTTTTAGATGGCCTACAGATAATTTCTTCCCCATTTCCATTTTAAATTCCCATACAAATCATGACTTTATATATAACAATTAGAAAACTAAGGAACTTCAAATTTATTCAAAATCAGTTGAAAATAAGAAAATACCTCTTTATGTGGAGATAAAACACAATTTTGTGTTCAAAATATGTATGTATATTAAAAAGCACTTCACAGCATACACATTTCACACCTATTTTTTATTTAATGCATTCAAAAAAAACCTAAATAGAAACCATGCTGAACAAGCTCTTAATAATATCCCTAAACCAATATTTTCGTATACATATATTCATGTAAATATATAAATGTATATCCTTTCTCTCTCTATCTGTTCACACATTGCACCATTACGATATTGCAACAATTGCAATGACACTTTTAATTATGGGCGCAATTACTAAACAATTAGTATTGTTGCTGTTGTTCTTCTTGTTGTTGTTTTGTTCATGTTATTGTTGGGCATATCTTTGTGTTGTTACCATTATTCTATATTACACCAACTCACGTTCAGAATTCATTGTTTGTAAAACATTTTGTTAGCTCTTGTTATATTTGCCTTGCATTACCTATAAACGTTGACACCATGTATGTAGTTCTATGCAGCTGTACCAAAGGCTCACATAAAAAAAAAATATGCATGCTTCAGAACAACTGCAATTCGCGCGCATAGCAATGTGCTTACCACACAGCACCGCATCACACTCATGATGACACAAACAAACACACAAAACGAGAATGAGGTTGTCGCACTAAAGCACCTCATTATCCTTTGTGAATGCCATTGAACATGACAACAACATCAACAAGAACAAATAACAAACACACACACTCACACAGTCTCAGTTTCTACTATGCTACCACCTATAGCTACTCCTATCTACGGTCATACCCACCGACATCACACGCCCCCCGCAATTCTTTCGCTGTTGCATTTCAGTTTCAGGTGCCATGTTGTAAACATTGTAAAACGGAAAATTGTTTATTTTCCGCGCCGTTTTATATTTATATATTTTTTTTATGCCACTTTTTCATATGGAAATAATGCATTATTGTTTTGCATCCACAATAAGGACACACTTCATATTCAGTCGACCTCCTTAGCGCCATAACGACGTCGACATATATGACAGTGGATATGTGGATAGTTTTTTTGGTTGAAGATTTGTATATGTATATATATTTTTTTAAATTTTAACACACTCACACACACACACACTAAAATATACTCATGCATACAAATACTTGAAGTTTTTATTTTATAAAAAAATGTATCTCATTGCAGTTACTACATTTGTCCTATCCGCACTTGTCAGCCGTGAGAACAAATTGGACATGGTGCATGTACAGAATTCGACACTAGCCGGAGGTGTTGCTGTTGGTTCGGTTTGTAATTTACTAATTGGGCCTCATGGTGCTTTATTAATTGGAATTCTTTCTGGTATCGTATCGGTACTCGGATATCGATACTTGTCGGTGAGTTATTTTGTTTTTTTATTTCAACTTGCTCAATCAATTTGAGATAAATTTCAATTTATAAAATGTCGATTGGTTTGTGTATCGACGTTATATATTGCTTTGATTTTAGATAAAATGAATTTTTTTTATTAAATAAATAAATTTTTTGAGCCATCACAAATAAATCCTGCAACATTTGAATACACAAAAACAAAAACGTATGATACACCTGGGCGTATACGTAATATTTTTTGTACGCTTAACTTCAAATGACTCATAATATATTGAGTTTTTCACTCATATATTAATTGCTACAAAAAACCTATAAATTCTAAGAAAATGTTGTTAAAATATTTTCTCATTTCTTTTTGTATGGTATAATTATTATTATTATCCTATAATTATTAAATTATACTAAAATAGTTAATACAAAAAATGTCTTAAGAGTTGATACTCATTTTATGGGAGAGTTTTACTTTGTTTTCTGTAAAAACCAAGGTATTTTGATGAAATGGTTCAATCAAGAAAAACCATGAATTTTAATCATTTTTTCTTTTCTTTTTTTTGTTAAATTATAAGAACTGTTTGAATGGGGATAGTGTTAATATATCTAAGTATCTTCTCAGAAAAGGAAACTAAAAGAGTTATACGGGTGCTTGTTTGACTAGAGTTAAACAAAAAAAGAGCTACATTAGTGATCGTTTCTCAATGTTAAAAAAAATCAAAACCTAGGTAAAGAATTTTTTTTGAATATTTAAAGGTTTTAAATTGGTTTGACTTGATCGTGTTTAATAAATTTAAAACAATTCCAGTAGGTATATTTAGTCAAGATTCCTATGGGCATATTTAATACGTCATGTTTCATTGAAAAATACAATTTTGTTTAAAGTTATTTATATCAAGTTTAAATACTAACCTTTGGCCGTTAATTTTTTTCTAGTGTTGCCGATGACTTGAATTAAAGAGTAAATTCGTTTTTGAAATTAAAAAAAAAAAAATTGATATTTGTTCATATTTCGAATAATTGGTTTTTACTCCTTGAATAAATAAAATATTAAAAATTTACATTTTAGAGGCAGAGAACTTTTAATTGAAATAAAACAAAGTGAAGTTTTAATATCCATTAACTTTATTTGACAGATAATTTTTTATGGCATTAGTATTTGAATATGGTTTGAGGCATATGGGTGCCGCGACTGGCACATACATATCTTAATCTGTAGTACCAATTTTCACACAATCTTCGCACATAATCAGGCTGAATTTCGGCAATAATGTGACCGAATTTTGGCTTCCAAGTGCATATCCTCAGAGAAACAGGTCTATTTCAATAAATTAATTGTATTGCGTGTGGCATAATCGTATAATGTTCTGACCATTTTTGGAGAAATTATAATTATGGATCAATGCACACCAAACGGCTACTTTTTCTGTATATAATTGTGGTTCGTTCGACAATGGTTTGTGGATTATGATAGTTCCAAATGTTGCAAAACAAACATTTTCAAATGAAATGCCTGATGGGTTTCTCCATGTTTTTCAAATGAATTAATGAATTTCCGAACCAAACTAACCTCAAAACAATCGAAAACTGTCAAATTGAATGTCACAAAAAACAATATTTTTCCAATTTAAAGTTGTTCATCTCTTAAAAAAAAAACACCCTCTGCAATATTTTTAGATTTTGTGAAAAAACGAAGAAACGAAGAAACGAATTTCGAGATTTGTATTAAAGCTTATAAATGGTAGCCTATATGAAACTCAAAAAAAATGTCTTCCCTATTATAGTGAAATATTTTTACACTGAAATATAAAAAAGAATGGGAACGGTCGTTATTCTGTATATTCCAAAATTCTGTTTGACGAAAATTCTCTAAATGAATTGAAAATTCTTTATGAACATAATTCTGTATTCTTTTCTGTAAATCCATTATTCTGTATTCCAAAATTTTGAAAGTCCAGTATTTTGGTAAATACAAATTCTGCACATCCGAAATTCTGTAAATCAAAATTTCTGGAAAATTTTTTGAAGTATTGTATAGTAATGTTGTGTATTCAATGATGTTTGTCTTTTAATTTATCTTGCATTTTGAAATATAAAACCATGAATTGAATCCTTTTTTAAGTTTTGTTTTTTTTTTGGCATATAGTTTGCATATACTAAATAAAATACTTAAATAATTTTGTATGAACAACATCCACATAAATAATTTAAAAATAAGTTTTGGTTTTCAATAATATTCAATTTTTTTTCACGTTGAACTAGAAATATTCAATAAAATTTCCTAGATATAATTGTCTCTTGTGTTAAAAAATTTTGACACACCTACATTGAGATTTGATCGGAAATAGATACAAAAAATAATAAATGCATATATGCAATCAATATCAAAACGAGTTCAGAATTTTTATCATCTCATAAACTTGAGATGAAAAAACTTTTTTTGAAAATGTTAAAATAAACTTATTTGAACTCTAATGAAAACTTAATAGGAGCTATCTACAGAAATTTTTTTTGTGTTCTGAACTCCAAAATTCTGTATTTCAAATTTCTAGAAATCATAAAAGAAATTTTTTTTTGATAATGAAAAAGTGCGCACTTTGTTTCATTTTAAAGACAAAAACAGAATTTTGGATTTTTATAATTTCGGAGTATAGAATTTCTATCATTATTAATTTGGAAAATTAAATGTAGTTAGTGTTTTGTCTAATCTCACTTAATTGTTTAATAAGTGATCAGCTCTTTCTCAGTTTAATTCTTTTCCAATTTAAATAAGCTTTTAACAGCCTTTAGTCCACAAAAATTGATGTTTCGTCGCAGCAATCTCCCTTAGACTCACCAGTATTTCGCCCGAGGATGGAGTAAACATCCTCGAAAAATGACTTGTTAATGATCCAACGTAACACAAGCCCTAGAATCGATTTTTGTTTACAAAGAAGTACATATCCGTCCAGAAGGGTATTTCAGTAGAAAAGAACACTGATGTATAAACATGACTAATGTCTATTTGAACTTAAACTCATATAAAAATCACGATCAACGTACATATAATAAATAGCCTGTAAATATACCTTAGCTCTATAAAATGGATTAAATGTGTAACGAAGCATTGCACTTAATACCCCCAACACTCCGAAACAAGTAGCAAGGTTTTAAAAATAAAAATAAAAATAAAAATAAAAATAAAAATAAAAATAAAAATAAAAATAAAGGTGTGAAAATAAGTTTTAATAAAATTAATAAAAATAAAAACAATTTTGTATTCTATTTTTTATTGTTACATAAATTTTTTTATAAATTTGTAATGAAATTATACAATGACCTTTTTTACTTTTTTCTTTTCAATAAATCAATAAACTATAAAACATATAGAAAAGTATTTATTTTTGAGGAGTTATAACAACAAAATAACTCCCCTGTTATATTTGAATATATGTACATACATATGTATGTATTTATATAGGAAAATAAATGAAAAGTTCAATAGATAACATTTTAACCCTATACGTACGTGGTACCTTCATAAACTACATCATTCATTATTTAAAACGGAAATAAGGTATTTGTCTAAAATATACTTACAAAACAATAATAATAATATTATATGAATGTACATATATTCTCGACAAATAATATCCTATACGGAAATTCATACATACGAACGAACATAAATCCTTTCGTTCCGTATTTAACTTTGAATATTATTATTGTTGGAAAATAGTTTTAACCCAATATAGGTAGGTACATATTAATTATTTTGAATTGATAAAGAAATTTGAAAAATGTTTAGTCTTTTGAGTTATGAATTTTATTGAATAGAAGCAGTTGATCGTAAATACATTTCATAGAAATAAGCTTGTTTTACAAATAAATTTTCATTTTGGAATAATTTGAAGTTTATTTCAATATAAAATAAATAAATTTTCATTTTGGAATAGTTTGAAGTTTATTTCAATATAAAATTCCAAAGAGAAATTAATATTAGAGGCAAAAGGATGCCTTGATTTACATATATATTTTTGTCCTTTTGACCTTACGTTTAGGTAAGAAAATGCATGACAGAGTTTTGTTATGGCTTTTAAATTTTTCAAAATCTAAAAAAATTGGAAGCTTTCTTTACACAGATTATAATTAAATATAATTTAGAGTCTATAAATTAAGACGTGAGGTTGCAAATAAAAAACAAATTGAAAATATAAAACATTTTCCTAAAATTCATAAAAATAAATAAATTGGGTGGCGTTAAAGCTCTTGTAGAACCTGGGCCTAGTCACCTACGACTCTTAACCATTCTTACGGGTTATGTCGAAGCTTCCGACAAACTCATTTCCCATTAATTGGAAAATGTAATAAAAACTTAAGTATTCATATTGCAATATTTTTTAAAAAAAGAAATCATATTGCAATGTTTTTTCCCACAGGAATTGCAATGTCCGGAAATATAAACTTTTATTTCGAGGCATTGCAATTCTAATGAAACCAAAGAAATCATATTGCAATATTTTTCTCAGAGGAAGTGCAATGTCTGGAAATGTGATACTTTTATTTCAAGGCATTGCAATTCTGATGGAATCTAAAAAAAAATGCAAAGTAAACATAATAATTTTAAATCTAAAAAAAAAGGCAAAGTAAACATACAAATTTTAATTTTTAAAATAATAACAATTGTATTAGTCAGTAGTGATTCAGTGCTCAATAAAGAAACATCAAAAAAATAAATTATATAAATGTTTTTTTTTTTTTATTTCTAAAAAATATAAAAAAACATAAGTTACGTGGGCGTGTTTTTGGCAGGAATATAGAAATATATTCTAGCGGTACGATATCTCTTGCAAGGAAGTGATGAATCCATCAAGAATTTCTTTTATTTGTCATTGAAAAGTACCTCTCATCTCGAACAGCCGAATGGATTCCAATGAAATTTTCTCTCATACAAAACAATTGCTTGTCAATTGTATACTACAAACGTATATACATATATTTTGTACATGCATTTTAATTAAAAAAAAAAAAAAAAAAACAAGTCATATCTCAAAAGGAAAGAGGGAGTTTCCCTGTTTGTTCCACGACTCACGCCTTTTTTTTAATTTCCTATTGATATGCAATCTTATAAATATTGACACAATATAAATTTCCCAATTCAGAAAAAATCAAGATCAAAATGTATACACAGGTACAAAAAGCATTCTCCCCATTTATTTTTTTTTTTATTTTCTCAGTTTATATTTGAATTTATTATTCAAACATAACAACTTCATCTTGTATAGTTGATGAAAATAAAAAAAAAAATAACCATTTCTGAAATAAATTACCTGAAATTGATTCACTCTTATTCACCCTCTTCATCATAATATACAACACAAAAAGATTAAATCCCTTACAGCATCAGTATGCATAACATCAGTAACGCCTCAATATTGACAAATTATACTTTGGAATATATGTATATACACATGTACTTATATGTATGTACATATATATGCAAATCTGGTATTAATTTCTCTTGCTCAACACACAAAATTCACTCAACCACATAAAAGAAACGAGCTTGTAAAGTGCTCGTAATCGGAGCACACTGTACAAATTTGTCGTCTATCACCATAAGCATGCAAAGAACGAACGACAACGAACGAACGAACGTCCCGCAGCTGTACGGTATATTTTCGTTATACAAACGTATAGCATGCTACAAAAGGATCTATATAGAGTCCACATACAGATATAACATAAGAGAGTTGCAGGCTCAAGCATAAACTCATACATACATAGATATTATACAAAACGTACCAAATACCATATCCTGTGAGACAAATTTGCATTTTAAAATATCAAGATTTATATATTATTCAGAATTATCGCCCCGTTCTTGTGTTCATAATATAAGGATGAAGTAGTAACATCCTTAGAGGTATCTTCTATATATGTACTACTATATACTTATACATGCGATGACTTTACCATATTACCCTGCTGCCATCTACATCAGTCATAAATTTTGAATTACACATGAGCTTCAAGGCACATTCATACCTACATCATCATGATGGTATAGTTTTTGAAAGTGCCTTCCAGATATCACCTTCAAGGATATATACATACATACATACATATATTTATGCACATTCACTCAGTGAGTCAGGTTACTCAGGCTCAACAGCAGTGCTACTGCCGCTCCGTACCACACACCGCCACTGCCGCTGCCGCTCCGATTCGAATAGAAATTACATGAAACATTTATTTAATTTGCGATTCTAAATTGCTCCCCAAATGAACACACATTCTCAGTATTTTCAGTTTATACCGCCTCAAAGGACATCCAATAAAAAATATTGCCAAGCTAAGGGCTACCAAGAGGGTGTTTTAAATATTTTTTTTTCCCTCGTATAGTGTTTTTTTTTTTTGCAGTGAAAAGAACTTAGAGGGTAGAACCCAATTTGAATGCTCTTTCAATCATCCATAACTGAAAAAAAACACAATTCATGGAGTTATTACAAAATTTCATGTCATTTCTTAAGAAGTAATCATTCAAATGCAATAATTTAGATTCTGGAGTTACCAAAAATCAGCGCTACCAAATTCATATTATAAAATCCTTAAACATGCGTAACAGCACCGCACCATCTTATAGAGCTCCTCCATAGTCAATGCATCTTCTCGTTATTTCGGGAAGAAACCTAAAACATGGACCCTTCATTGTCATCTTCGAAAAATGACTTGTTAATGATTCCACATAACACAAGCCCTAGATTCGATTTTTTTTTTACATAGTAGTACATATCCGTCCAGAAATGTAATTCAGTAGAAAAGAACACTGACGTCTAAAGATGACTAGTTGTCTATTTGAACTTAAACTCATATAAAAATCATGATCAACATTATGTATGATAAATAGCCTGTAAATATATAAGCTCTATAAAATGGATTAAATGTGTTACGAAGCACTTAAAACCCCCAACCCACTTGCTAAATTTAATTTTACTACCGACTGCCGCCGGCCAAACTGCCATCATCTCCCTACATCATCATTTAATGCGCACATAAAACAAACACCAGCACCCTACATCAACAACCAATATTAGGCGTATTTTTTTCTAAGCCCAAAGGAAATTGGATGAAAAAAACGATTCGGGGCTAAATAATTTACATGTAAAATGCAACAACAACTAAACCCCAATGGGTTTAGCTAAACCCAGATAATTTACGGGGATTAACTTTAGCACGGAGAAAAACTGTATTACCGGCGGGAATTACATACTTGTTATCGATAGTTTGTATGGAAACACCATTTTTTTGTTTTGTAATGGCGTCGCTATTCCCCGATATCGTTTTTTTTCAACCACTTACCTCCGGGATTGGAAAAAAAAGCTATTAACCAGCAGGCAGCACCCCCCGATATCTCAAATAAACAGTTCTACAAAGTCAATGCCATCGCTCAAAATAATTATATTTATTTCGTCACTTTTATAGTTCACACCAAGTCGTGACAGAAAAATAACAAGAGGACGTAAGAAATCTCAATACATCGTAGATTTTCAACTCATGATTTTCTTGTTATCGAATTATGAAAGGAGAGTTATCAGCTGAGTTGAGTTTTGTAGCAATAGTGCACTGTGCATAGATAGCAATTAGCAACTGTGATAACTTTGGGTTCATTTTCCTAGTCCATTTCTATACCAAGAAAGTAAAACCATTTTGATCCTAGCTGCTGATTTACACCAGTGTTGTCACTTCTAATTTAAAACTGTGGTAGATTCAGCCAAAAAAAAGTGGTAGATTCAGATTTTCGGTGGTAGACTGTAAAATCAATTCTTCTGCAGTTTTTTTGTAATAATACTTACCTAACACTTGTACAAACAAAAAATATTGTCAAATTTAACAGAAAAAACAAATATTTCTATGGAACTCAACCAAAAACCCGATCTACTTAATTATGTCAATTTTTCAGGATACAATTTTCAATGATTATGATTTCACTCAAAATCATCCAATCACCCACAAGATTTATTTTTAAGAGAAAAACTCAATATAGAATATTTGGAATCCTCCCAAGAAAATAATTTCATAAGATTTTTAATTTTGTATTGATTTTTTCAACGTACGAAACTTTGTTTAGTACCTAATGTATCTTGCACAGATTTATTTATTTTATTAAAATATTAATTTAAAGCGAAAGTAAAAACAGTAATTTACTCTTCTTGACTCTTTCTAATAAATTGTTAATTTTGGTTAGTTTTATAGTTATATTTTAGGAGTGCGTTAAATTAATGTTTTGTTCTTAGGGCCAGTTTCACAGTGCGAAGTGAGTGTCACCTAAGTGCCAAATATGGAAAATTAATTCCCAATTTCGCAGAGTATACTTACCGGAATAAGTGACACTTAAGTCTCCCACTTAAGTTAAGTTGGCCACTTAACTTCCACTTACTCAGAAGATAAAGTGCCAAAATGGGAAAATTAAGTGCCACTTATATTGTTAAGTGTGCACTGTGAAACTGGTCCTTAACATTTTATTTGAATTCATTTTGTTGCATTTTCTATATATGAGTTTACTTTTTCATTAATTTAAAAACACTTTTTATTAAACTATTATTCAATCATATTTAATCCAATTTTACCTGAGACGCGTTTTTTACCTATTTTTAGGACCAAAAATAACGGTACCTACCATACAATTCTTTAATAACCGTTAAGGAAAATCTCATTTTTAAGTTTAAATATTATTGTATATCAAAATTTTCAAAAAAAAAAACAAATTTTGGATTTTTAGTAAAATTTTTAAAATTATTTTTTGAAAATTCAATATTTCAAAAATGGGTGGATGTTTTTTTGAAAAATCCTGAAAAAAGTGATACAATAGTGGTAAAGTGACAACACTGTGTTACAACCTTCTTGCTTTGTTCAGTTGTGGCTTGGAAATTGGAATCAGATTCCTACGGGCTAACGTCTTTTCCCGTGTTATTCCTCCTCTATGGGTCATACTAAAATTGTTTTGTTTTATATGAAATACTTTGTTATTGAGAATAAGTTTTTTAAAGAAATTGTAAAACATTTATTTTTTTAATAAAACTAATTTAACCAAGTTTTAAGGACTGTTCACATGAGATGCGACCAACGACCGATGAATAAAAGAACAAATGGGATTTAAAATATTTAAAAAGCCTAAATTCTTTAAAAAAAACTATGTAAATGGTGGTAAGTTTTCTACCATTTTGTCTAGTTTTTGTGAAGAATTTAGGCTTTTTAAATAGTTTAAATCCCATTTGTTGTTTTATTCGACGGTCGTTGGTCGCTCTCATGTTAACAGTCCCTTACTTGCTTTCTTCGGAATTACCCTGGACTCGAACTTACCTCTGTCTCGAGAAAAAAGCATTACAAAAATGTATGAAAGAAACAAGTAAATGTTGGTTTTCAAAATAGTGCTGGGATGCACTTTAAAATGTGTTGCTTAGGTGGCAGTTATATGTAGATTTCATTGAAAATTTTAATTGTTAATTTTGAAATGTTTAAAAAGCAAAATCAGGGGCCGAATCACGGCATCAGTGACTGAACGACACGTGAGGGAAATTTCATACGAAATATCGAATATTATCGATATTTTGTATGAAATTTCCCTCACGTGTCGTTCAGTCACTGATGCCGTAATTCGGCCCCAGTATTTATTATAAGGTATGTCAAAATGAAGGTTATGTTTCAATTATTATATTTATAGCCAAAAAAATTGTCAATAGTTAAATAAATCTGCAAAAACCACGTTCTTACATTTAGACCAAACAATTTTTTTTTTAAACAAAGTGTCTTGTGAATTTTTAATTTAAGTTGCGCCTTTGAATTCTAAAAACATTATTTCGCTCCTTTAATTTACTCTATACAAATACTCATTCAGAGTATATTCGTCTATCTTCTCCATACGTATATATTCATAACCACTGAATTGAAAGGTAATGATCTATTGAATTTACATAATACACAAGAACTCTTAGTAGGTATAGCTACTTGAAAACAGATTACAAAACGAAAAAAAAATCTTTTTTTATTTTGTTAATTATTTTTATCCTTTTCAATCTCGGTTTTTTTGTTTTTTTTCTTTTTTTATATATAAATATGTAGCCAGCAATTACTGACAAATTACGTCTACACGATACTTGTGGAGTTCATAATTTACATGGAATGCCTGCTCTTATATCAGCTATAGCTTCAGCTATTTATGCTTGTTTAGTTACGAAGGATGCGTACAAAGATTCCATGATAGAGATATTTCCAGCAATGGCTGATGCAAGCAAAATAAATCAAAATTCAACAGAAATCCTAGGAGTAATTGGAAATATTTATAGAACTTTTTTATTTTATTAAATGATTTTTTTTTAAATTTAATTAAAGGGTTACGGAAGAACTGCATTTAAACAAGGAGGTTTTCAGTTATTAGGAATTGTTTTAACCGTTGTAATGGCAATTGTTGGGGGAATACTAACAGGTGAGTTGATATCTGATATTTTTTTTAATCTTTTATTTATTTTTATTTTCATATTATCACAACTTTTCCTAACAGGTGCATTTTTGAAAGCAACTAGTATTAAAAAAATTGATAAGGAACACCATCATCTTGATGAAATCTACTGGGAAGTACCAGATATCAAGGAACAATAGTAAAATCTCAATATTTTTAAATATTAATTTTTAACAATTATTATGTTATTTTAGTATATTATTGTAAATATATATAAGTAAAATTCTATATCGTAATTTATATTCGCAAATATTTTTATGCATGCCACGATGATGATTGAATCTAAAAACAAAAAGTATTATTCAGGATGTTAAAGATTTGGAGGAGAAAAGAAAAAATTTACAAATATTTTCTACAAAATTAAGAGCAACATTATGGCGGCAGTCAAAAATTGCAGCTGTTTCTATTGATTTATAAAATGTTTTAATTTTGTTTATAAGAAAGAAATACCCATTAATAAAAAAACTAATATTAAATATATCTTTTCAATTTTTATTATCAAAGTAGGTTAGTAATTTATTCGGTCACTTCACAATTATATTAAACAACATTTAAATAATATGACTTTACTCAATTTCTAAAATAAGGATCGACTGAGATCAAAATTTATTTTAATTTAATTTAAGAATCCCTTCTATAGTTCAAGTGGATTAACTTTAAAGATTTAATATAAATTTAACCAATAGCACAATAAAATTTGAATAGCTCCGAAACTATGATTTTTTTCTGGAAAAAATGTTAAGATTAATTTGTAGTTTCTGACGAACAATTTCACAAGCTGATAAGAATTTTTTTAAATATTCTCTGTACATAGAATTTCTCTCTTCCCTCTTAAGAGTATCTTCAGCTTTTGCTGTAATATTAAGGAATAATCTGAAAATATTACCTCTTGTATACAAAAAGTTAAACACAAAGTAGGTATAAGAGATGAATAATGAATGGAAATGATATTACCCAACATTGTATTTCATTGTATTTCATTCTTTGTTCATCCTTTTTCAAAGAAATGCAAACCCTCATTTTCTGAACTTTCTATGATGGTTAAACCATTTCTCAGAAAATTTGGATTCGTATTTTAGAAACATCCAACTTTGATACATGTACATCTACTATCTGCTGCACTTTGAAATAAAATCAAATGAAAGTTCAACCTTTAACATTCCTATTCTGCTTTTGGTTGATTTTGTCGTAAAAGTAGTTCTATGGAGTTTAGTTTGAATTTTTAAAATTTATCCGGAAAAAAATAATAAAATGCTAGAGAAAAATAAAATAGAACTAAAACACTATACCATCCGACTTTGAATGAATCGTCCACAAAGTGTGAGCAACTTTATATACACAAAGTCTCAATGATTCTCCCGGGCCGTAAATTAGAACCAGCGGCGGCTAATGAATGGAGCATAGGTAATGTATGCAAGAGGGAAAAAGTTTAACAATATACCTAGATTAGACAGGTATAATGAGAAACTTACCTAATTATTATTATAGTGACGTTGTTAAATATTTTCACTGTGCTTTCCATTATACCTGTGCGGCTATGCACTTGACTAACTTTAGAAACTTAAATTTTCGTAAAAATTTTCCTCACCATAATACCAACTTGTTCTGTTATATGCCGAATGAACTGTTCCTGATTTTCCATTCCTACAATTTCAAACACTGAAAATGTTTAGGTTTAAATTAAATCGGATTCTATTGAAATTTGTATAATCAGATGCTTTTAATAATAAAATAAATTGGATGCGTGTTACTGGCACTACATTACTACAATTTTCTGCTGAACCCGAACGGCTAAGATGAGAAGCAATTTTTCATGACAAGACGTGATACTTTTGGAGGATTTGTCAATTCCTCGCAAGAAGCAGTAACTCGTGAAAAACATTTTGTTTTTAGGTGGCATAGACTGGGAATCGAACACATAGTCCTTCGGCGTAACAGTCCTACGCACTCACCATTTATGCTACGGGGTACTATTTATATTTGTTTAAATTTACAGAAATAAAAATATTGTGTTTTTTGGTTTGGGTAAAAAATGCATCTTGAAATTACGTATTTCAATGTGATTAAATTAAAAAAAAATAAAAAATCGACAGAGACTTTGGGTGGTTTAGTTTCTGAAGAGAATAAACTAAAAAAAATTGCTATCGAAATCATCCCGCTTTGAATCGCTAATGAATGGCAATATTATATAGCGCTCAAGATTGAATGTTCACAAAACCGGTAAAAGAGTTTCTTGTTCAAGGAAAAAGAAGGTTATAAAATGAAATAAAGTTTTAGAAAAATTCTTCTTTTTTTTTTAGTTTAACTCGGTAAATAGATACTTGCCCTATACCGGATTCCACTATATGAAAAAAATAAGAGAATTCCAAAAAAGTGAGTTTTATAATATACTGACGCGTCGCTTAGTGCATATTTGTTCATCTTAGCTCAGGGATTCCCAAAGTGGTCGATATCGACCCGTTGAGATCGAAATCGGTTTCCTATGAGGTCAACATAAACGACAACTGAAAAGTTTTTAAATTTGTAAGTATTTTGAATGGGTTTTTTTTTTAAATAAAAAAAAACCTGCCAAATTTTGTTTGGTGATCTATATTAAGAGGCCTAGAATTCTGCGTTTTTCTGTAAAATGTTCAGAACAACATTTGAACGCTGAAATTGGCAAAATGTGGGCTCTGATTGTGCTGTTTTTTTTTTTGCATTAGTAACATTTTTTGTAATTTTTCGACTTAAGAGATCCTATATACTTTAACCATCGATATACATATATATAATGCAAGTTTAAATTCTGTACTTGATCAATTGAAGAAAAAAAAGTTTAAGGACTGTCCTCTTTATATGAAATCAACATGTTTTTTGCCTTTTTTGTCGTTGTTTTAAGGTCTTTAAATTAAATTAAATTTTCAAAAAAAATCACTGAGGTGGAGGATTAATTTTCTACAAAATTTACTTAAAATGATAAGCTATAGCAATTTTAAATCCTGAAATTCAGTATACATATTTGATTTAGTTTTTAAATTAAGTTCTTTTAGTTAATTCATAAACTCAAAATTATAAATATCTATTGTTTTTGCTTGGCTTTTTAAAAAAAGCTATAGAATGGCAAATTATGTTTCATTCTTAGAAAACTTTTTAGAAAACTGCCCCTCCGTCTTATCGGTGGAAAATATGCACCCTCCTATAAAATTTTTGGCTTGTTTTTACCTGATGGCATTTTCTTGCCTTTTGTTGCATCTCATGTTAAACAACATGTAGGGTCAATGTGGGTAATTGTAAAAAATTTCATGTTTTTTTTTAATTTTTGACTTCAGTTTTTAATATGTTTTCACGAAACAACTTGACGGAAATCTTAAAATGGAAATATGAAATTATGGCAATTCTTTTGTGTAAATATAAAATATATATTCGAAATTGTTTAAATTATTGTCAAATATGGTATGTTTACAAATACCCCACCATGTTTTTGTTTTTTTATAAATTCGGGGGTAAATCGAAACAGTGTTTCCATTGACTAGGCATGATAATGGAAGCTACTATAGGGAAAATGAATACAAAAGCGTATATATGACTTTTGGCAGTGAGAAAAATATAAAAATTGAGTGTTTACTTTTACCCCAAAAAAGAAGATAAATCAATTTAAAATTATTAAAGATTTATTTTAAAATACAAAAATACAAAATTTTTATTGAAAAGAATAGGTATTGTTTATTATCGTATTTCCTTGACAGGGACAAATCCGTCAAATGAATAAATTGCTGTTCCTTCGTCCTTTAATACCTCCTTCGGTAATGGGAGCATTGCAATTACTTGAAATACTTTTATGAAACTCACATCTTTTTTAACTATATTAAACATAGTTTTTGATGAGTTTACCGCAGATAAGCCTTGAACTTTTAGTTCTTTTTCTTTAACATCAAGTTGTTCTACTCGGCACACGTACTTAAACAAGCTTGAGTTACTCTTTCCACCACTAAAGGAAGCCAGAAGAAACTCTCCCAATTGAAAGTCCTGAATTTGTGTCGGTTCAATCATATCAACTTCATTAGGCCCATTCCATTTTCTTCTTCACCTTAGTCTAAATCTACAAGATCATCATCAGCTGGTGCGTAGCTGACGGTTTCTTCGTCAGAAAATGAAGATGAAGATGCAATATTTTTCTTTTTTCCTTTTGCAACTTTCTTCTTTGGTTGAAGTTTTTCAATCTTTTTTTGTTCTGCTTCTTTCAAACGCTGAAGAACTTCATCGGTAGTTAGAATTTCTCCATATTGAAATTGCTTCAAACGGGGAGTTACTTTTCGTTTCGGAGTAGCGTTTTGAAGCTGACAAGGAACGGCGAAAAAATGAGCCATAGGGGCAACTGATGAAGCAGCTAATAATGAAATGAAACAAATCATATTTTATTATCGAATACAATTTAAATAAGAATTTTTCACACCTTTGGAAGTTGAAGGTATCGGCTAATAATCGGGTGAGTCCAATATATTATCTGGAAAAGTTTCTACTTCGAAAATTGTGAGACAATGGGCACTCCATTTCATTTACTGAATGTGCTGAAAGGAAGATATAGGTAATTGAAACACATACATATTTATATACCTAATAGTCTTAATCGATGAAATATTTAAATTTGGAGGTTGATGATGTAGAGGTTGCTCAATGCTCAACTACAAACACTGACAAAATTTATATCCGTTTCGATTCGTATTACAGTAATGTTGTGCTAAAAACAAACAAAATGTTCAAAAATGTTTTGAGCTCATGCTTAGATGACCCCTAATCAAAATTGAGCGTTAATCTATATCTTATATACAAACATATACAATTACTTGGAAAGTTTCATCAAAATTGGTTATTCGGTTTCGATTTTATCAACTAGAAATACAAAAATAAAAACTTTCTTTTGATGAATTAGTAAAAGGAACATCTATATTTATAGTTTTCTTACAAACATAACGCGGAGTTCTTATTAATTTTGAAGATTTTACTACATTTGATTTTTTTAATATTTTTTAATTAAATATTTCATTAGTGGTTGACAATTAACTATAATGATTTCTCACCTTATGAAAACAAAATTAAAAAGTATTTATAGTTCATTTCGAAAACTTAAATTTCAATGTTGCTTTATTCACATCTTCAATAACTATGTATGTACAGTAGAATCTCAGAAAGATGAACGGTTCTAAAAGATGAACAGCTCGGAAAGATGAACGGAAAATTTTCACTTTTCAGTGTTCAAAAAGATGAACGGGTTAAAATTTTGTACTCGAAAAGATGATTACTTTATTTCCAACATAATTTTTTACTTCTTCTTTGCCTTAGTTCCTCCTGAACAATACCTTTGAGCTTGATTTAATTTGTTATGTTAATAAATTTTTAATGTTTACTATATCTTCTTCTTCAACAATACGTTGATGATCGAAAAGATGAACAATTTGACAAGATGAACGGGCCCTGTTTTATATCTGTTTATCTTTTCGAGATTCTACTGTATTGTGTTTGTATATTGATAACATGAAGTACATCAACCAATAAAATAAAACGTGCATCATTAAAGTTAGCGGAAATTCCGTATATTATTGGAAATTAAAAATTCTTTTGAAAATATTCCAATAATTCAGAATCACCCTCTGATTTCGCATGTTTAACTTCGTTCACTCTGTTGTATACGTAATTAAATCGTTCATTAAAATATTTCTGGTGTATACTCTTTTCTCTTATTTTTTTCTCTTTTGTTTATTATTTTTTGTTTCTTTATTTAATTTCCCATTTGTCTTTATCTACGTCTACATGACGCGTCTGTCCATCTGTTTAAATTTAAATCACAGTTCGCTTTGTGTAGACTTTGAGTATTGGTTCAAAAAAGATTTAAACATTTCCAAAGCTCATTCATACGATAATTGAATGTCCAGCAGTTTGGGTGTGTTCCAGGCCTTTATATTTGTGAGAAATGAGCAGTGGTAGCGTGTGTTTTATGCGTATGTATACTGCAACCCCAACCCTCTTTCTATATTATAGAAGATATATTTGCATATAAAGTCTTGTCTCATCGTTAATTCATACTACTTCCACTATAGTTCCAATATACTATACTGCACTCCCCCACTCCGTATAAATATATGTATTGAAAACGGTAAACAAACCTAAAAGCACTGCCATTGCTATCTACCCCCTTCCATGCATATATAGTACAGTATACGAGTATACACTGACAACTACTGCATCGTCTAAGTACGCTGGGCATGTTAATCTAAACTTAATTTAGTGCCGCTCTGGTGGTTCATTGGAAAGCCAGCTATATACCTATACCGTCAACATCAAGCGCTATAGATCGACGCTCTCGGTTCGTATACTTTCGTTTCGAAGCCATCAGCTAGATAGATCTCAAAATCTAATGAGTCTCTCCGGTGGTTTGCCCTCAGATGGTACTGATGCGCCTAGTGTGAAAAATTCGTCACCACAAATAATGTCAATTAGTCTCGTTAGACAGAATATAATGACAGTTGAGAAGTTACGCGAACGCGTACGTCAAGTGTTGAAATGTGTTATAAATTTACACATAGATATTTTGGTAAATATTTTTAATATCTACATACGTTCCAACCTACATACAGTGTACATTGTACAAGCAAAACGGGTATTTTTTTTCCCCAAACTAATTAATCTCGTTAGCATAATTTTCGGAAATAAATTATCTAATCCAATAAATTATGCTGTGAAGCTTCTTTTTGTTGTTAGCTAGCAATGAATTGAATTGAATGTGTGATTGTGATTATGATTGTGATTGTGTATATGGAATTGAACTTAAAGCTTCTGTTGAACTGTTTATTGCTAGAAAATTTTCAAATTGTTGTTTATTTTTTGATAAATGTGATGTTGTTTGTTTCGTATTCGTTTTCGTGAACTGATAAGCGAAAAATATTCTAAATTATATTTGAACTCGTGCCCACATTTCGAATTAATGCAGCAAAATTACTAAAGCGAGTGATTGGATAAAATAATTATGTATGTTTTCATTCCGTTTCTCGTGATATATTTTTGTTTATCTGTGGTGTTTGGGAGAAACATGATAACTCCAAAAATAAATTTCTTCTTCACGTCCATTGTAACTACATCGAGCTAGAGCCTATACGGTTGGACCGATTTGCTTCATATGCATATGAATAAAGATAATATAAACAAATTAGGTACGCCATTATTTGTGAAAGTTTTTTTTTTTAGACTCATTAATAAATATTCAAATGCATTTAGTGGAAAAAATTTATTTTTGGACTTATGATGTATTTCCCAAACTCAGGTATACTAAACATGCAATACTTACAACGCCTGGTATGTACGTAGGTATTTCCATATTTTTTTTTAAGTGAAAGGAAATTCAAAAATGTGTTCTTATATGTACATTATGAAATAATTTCTCTGGAAATTATTGAATTTTATAAACAGAGGTGTTTATTTCGAAATTAATTAAATTTAAAACAATATACTGGGCCAAACGTACCTTATTATAATTCTGAAGAATTCTTCAGCTTTTTTATTACGAAAAGAAATAAAAACAAACTATCGACCTCTTATAGATACAATGGATAGATATAGAAGATTGTGTGTAGGGTAGGTTTTGATTTCGTAAGTTTGAAATTTAGATTCAAATCAAAAATGACTTTAAATAGATACCATACCTACATAATATGATAAGAAAAACAATCAGACTGTTCTTTTTTATTAGTTAAAAGAAATACATGTTTTGTTTTTTTTTAAATATTTATGAATGTATGTACATATGTATAAGCATGTGGCTATATGTATGTATTTATATACATTTAATTATAAAAATTAATTTATTTACTAAACCGCGTGTTTCAAATATCAAATATTCGTGTTAAACGGATGAAGTGGCGGAAAATTCTTCTGCCTCAGTTATGCTTCCAGCAATGCAAAAGGAATACTTCAGTAAATTCAGGGTTATTTTAATATTTCACGGCGACCAACCTGATCATCAAACTCCGTTATTGGTGCTTAGTCTAGTATATTATGTTAATTTTAAATGAAAAACTAAAAAAAACACTCAGTGACGTAGGTAGAATTCGATCTTAGACCAAGTATTTTTCGTTTATTTTGCTTTACCAAAGCAGAGAGGGGTTGATAATGATGTTATTTATATTTTAAATTTCGTAAACATTTTCTTCAACTATCTAATACTTCGTGTTTTTGGCTTTTTTGATCAATTTGTTGTATTATGCAATAAACAAAAAAAAAACAAATACATAAATTTTATCTTGCTGAAGATTCTCAGCATCTTCAAGGGCATTAATTTATCTATATACAAATACAGTGAACTCTCTTATTACCGGACACTGACCACTGACAGTACCCAGAAATTTGTTCGGTTATAAGAGGTGTGCTCTTATAAGAAAGCAAAAAAATAAAATTGAGAACTTTAAAAAAAATATAAATACATTTTAGCATATTCATATTTTAAAATTTTCTTATCATAGTCAGAGTGCGTTCCCGTAATCGAAAAACTGGAATGTAGTCCACCTATATGAATACATTTTTTTCCCAAAAAATTTTTGTCAATTTTCTCAGTTCCAGTGAAAATTTTTTTTGTTTCTAGGTGGCAAGGCTGAGATTTTATCCCATGACCATGCGCGTAGTTAGGGGGGAGGGGGGACAAAGGTGGGCATACGCCCATCTTAGAAAACTCATTGCCCACCCTAGAAAAATCGCAAGTGTACTAAACCTTTGTTCTTTTACTTCCCAAAATTCGCAATTTCTTCCAATACTGTAGTTCAATATTCTACCAAAATTCATTCAATATTATAATAAAATTGAACAAAAATTTGTAGAAATTCGTTATTTTTGGTAATTAAAATTCCAATCCTTAAAGATAACAAAATTTATATTTCGTCTACATACCATTTTAAACAGATGGTAGTCAAGTTTTTTAACATGTTCTTTCGGTCCTGTAGTGTATATTAACGTTAAATCGTTACAGTTTTTTTTTTCAATTTTTGTTATAATTTTTTTTCGTTTTTTTTTTTTTTTTTTTGAGATTTTGACATTGTGGAGACGTCTTATTGTACCCAATCTCCAGAACGAAACTCGTAAAGTTCAACTTTTGTGTATATTTCTTAAACTGTTTTTGACATTTCTCCCACCACAAGCACTTTCATCTGAATTTTCAGATGGAAATTTTGAAAATCCAAAAGAAACGTAACTAAATGTCGCAAAACTTCAGCTAAGGTTTTATGACAGCTGACCAATAAGATGTTTGAAATATTCCGAAATCTATTTGAAGTTCAGTTGAAATTATGTTGAGATTGCAGAAGATAGATAGATTGCGTCAATGTATTAAATTTATACACAAAGATGCGAATATACATGTGAAACCAACTTCACGACGACTGTTTTCCGTCACTAATTTAGACTCGACTCTGCTCAGAAAATTGAATTGAACAAAATCATTTAAAAAAAAACCTGTGTTGAGTACAAAAGATCCAAGTGAAATTGTAGCTCACATACCTACATAATTTGAAATAGGTGGTGGCTTATCAGGTGGCTGGCTGCCCAGCCCACCCTAGGAAAAATCCCTAACTACGCCAATGCCCATGACCTTTGGATTAACAGTCTCACGCAATAACAATTACGACACAGGCAATTTTTTTATCTTGATTTTAGTTATTGAAAGACATTTGATGATGGTTTTTAAGAAAATTTCACACTTGGCCTTATTTGTTCAATGCATTAACAAAGTTTTTGAAAAATCCAATTTTTATTGGAATTTTGTTTTCATGTTAAACCGAAACTGGATCCAGCTTGTTCAAACCACTTTAAAAAGTTATATTTGTTGGTGATTCAAAAACATTCAATGGTATGCTTTCCTAAGTCTTTAAAAAAAGATAACAAAAAAATTCAAAAATCCGTACAAAATTTTTCAATGTAATTTTCAAGTTTTTAAGGCCAAAAAAGAAAACAAATAACAACAAATTTAACAAAAACAACAAATTTTAAATAAATGTTGCTAAAATTATTAAGTTTTTTAAATGATTAAAAATAATTTTTTTGTAAATCAAAGTATAAAATTTGGAAAATATTGATTGCGAAATGATTCAAAAACATAATGTAGGAAAAAAAGAAAACACCAATTAAGGATTGCGAATTACAACAATCAAACATGGCTATAATGAACTCAGAAGGAATTTTTTTGGTAAAACTTTTTTTTCAAAGAAATAAACTTTAGACTGAAGGGGTTTCCAGGTAAAAAATATGTGCGATCAGGTAGCATGAACTTGCTTTTGTGGTTAATATTAACGAATTTTTTGGCAAAAACCAAAACGAAGTTTTTTTTACAATCATTTTGGTCATTTTATCTGTTAGCTACAGCTTAAATGGATTGGCGGATTTTCCTTTAAATTTTGTTTAGGACCAAAAATAATTAATTCTTATTTTCTCAAAAATATCTCAACAAAATTTGTTTAAAAATTCAGTTCATTTTAATAGTTGGAACCTTTGTTTCTGATTTTCAACTATCTCATTATCACAATTTTTTATTCAACAAAGTCTAATAAGTTCAAATAATATTTTAGGTATACATAAATAAAAATTTCAAAAAAAATTAATTTTTTTTTTTGAAATATGTATCTATAGTTCAAAATTGGAAAAAAAAAATTTTCAAAATTTCAGAAAATTTAACTCTGCATTAATAAAAACTATAAAAACTCCAAACAAATTTGTAATTTTTGTGTACTCACTTAACCCTGGACCCATGTTCTGTAACTCGGCGATAACTTTTCGCGGCGACAAAACGGCGAAAAATGGAACAAAACCCATAGGATTCCTATGAGTTTTGTTCCATATTTGTTTCATTTTTCGCCGTTTCTCGCCGCGAAAAGTTATCGCCGAGTTACAGAACATGGGTCCTGGATTCATAAACATGGGTCTCACAGACCCTGGTTTCCAGTGAACTCTGAAAATCAACCTGGAAAAAATTGTGTTTTTTTTTGCGATTTCAAATAAAATCATAACACCAGATTTTAGTGCACCTCTGGTAAACGTCACATGTACGGGGAGCATCGCGGGAATCAGTGTCAAAGATTGTTCCGAGTGAAAAAATTTCAATGGTTTTTCTTTTAATTATTTAAAACAAATGTTCCTTAAAGTAACCTATGTACATATGTATATGGTTTTTTTTTTTTGTAAAAATATTTATAGATAAAAAATAAGATAACATTCAAGGTAAGGGGTCGCACAGATTTATATTTTTGAACGATGTAACAAAAAATATGTTTATGCATCTACGGTTAACTAAGTTTTTGACAGGTGGCATACAAAATAGGCTCCCATAACATAATACATATACAGTAGAATCTCGGAAAGATGAACGGTTCTAAAAGATGAACAGCTCGGAAAGATGAACGAAATATTTCCACTTTTCAGTGTTCAAAAAGATGAAAGGTTGAAATTTAGTACTCGAAAAGATGAACACTTTATTCCAAAAATAATTTTTTACTTTTTCTTTGCCTTTTAATTCCTCTTGAACAGTACTTTGGGGCTTGTTTTGGCATGTTATGTAAATAATATTTATTGTTTTTATTTATAAAACTGTATCTTCTTCCGTAACCAATGTTGATGCTCGAAAAGATGAACAATTTGAAAAGATGAACGGACCCTTTTTTATATCTGTTCATCTTTTCGAGATTCTACTGTATTTATTTTAAAACCATATGAGCATGTTTAGAAGTTACATACATATGTATACATATTTTAATTTTGTTTGTGTTTATTTTTGTTGTTTACATCCTATTTCACTTTGTATTTTAAGTTTTTTCAAATCTCTTTATTTTATTTAAACAAACTTATAAACAAAATGTAAGTTTTGAATAAAAATAATTTTGATTAAAAAACTTTTCCTATAACATTTTGTTTTAAAAACTATTTATTTATTTTTTTTCAATTCAACAGGTTCTCGAATCAAATGTAAACCAACTAATCGACGAAGTAAAGGAGTTTAATGCGGATCTCTTAGAAGTCGATCGACTGGATAAATTAATTTCAACTCTACGAGACTACAATGGACCCACAATATGTCACGAATGGCCATATCCATTATTAACGAATGCAAGCATCGATGAAGCTGATATTGCACAAACTTCCCTCTCATCATCGCGATTAAGTCTCTTACCATCAGCAGCTGAAGATCTTAAAACATAATAAATTTAATTTATTTTAATATAATCGTCGGAGTAATATTATAAATTACTAAAAAAAAAAAGGCTGTTGTTTAAGGCAAGTTTATTTAACTGATTATTCCGTTAAAACTACTACCGGAACTATACTCATAATTAAATTTTTGTCGGAATTTTATTTTTTATCGAATGAAAGTATTTGAAATGATAGTTTAAGTTAATGTCTTTTAAGTTACGAGGAAGGAATATAAAACTATTATTTTTTTTATAACAAGATTTTTTTAATCCTAATTTTAAATCGTATATTTCAACCAAAAATTATGCCAAAATTCTTAAAATAAATTCTTAACTTTAAAATAAACTTGCTTGGAAGAACCGCCTTTTCTACATCAGTTGAATTGATTTTAATATCAACGAATAACTTCATGTATTCCTATATAGCCATTAAATTATACTCAATAGAAACTATAGTTATAAGAGTATTTTTTACAATAATTTAATTTAATATAATTAAAACTAAAAAGTGATAATCTTATAAAGATTTATTTTAATTGAGTTCATGAGTGTATGTAAAGCTTACTTAATATTTTTCAATAAGTAGAAATATCAATAATTCATCATCGCATATAAGGTCTCACTTTTATAGGTATAGGTTTTATGGTGTGGTTTTAATCAAAATGTTCAAATGCATGCCCTGCCCTATTGAATTACCTCAATACGTATCATTCATGATTTTAGGAATTCTTATAAAGTGCTATGTACTTATTTTACTTTCCCAGGAACTTATTTCATAAGATGCAAATTTATCTGTATTATTTGCAACAATATATTATTTGTATCTTTTCCATAAACGTACATATCCATGGTCATAGAATTATTTTTCTTCTTTTTTTTTTGCGGTTTTTTGATGTGCAATTATTAGGTACCTACATTTTGAATGAAAGCAAAGACTTTGAATAAAATAATATCCATATAGATACATGGCATCTCGATATCACTTTCAATGTATTGCGGTCATTGATATTAAGCTATGATAATTGCAACCGACATTAATATCATGGAAACACGCATATAATATACACGATTATAATATACATATAACTTGTTGGGGGCAGTGGTTGATTGTAGCTTGTTGTTTTGTTTTTTCTTCAGATTAATGAACTGAACTGGAAGAGCTTAGTTGTCATGGCAATGAATCAAACTATCCATTCATTGAAAAATATCTTGAGATCATGTTTGAATGGAAGAAAAATATTTTATTTTTCAAGGCAGCTACTGATTTAATTTAAATACCTATGTAATTATTGGTATAATTTTGGGAAATCTGTTTGCTGAGTTAACCAGAGTTATCGTTTGGTGTTTTTATGGTGACATCATCAGATTCTTGATTTCAATTGAAAACGCTGAAACTGGATACATTTCCAAATTTTTCGAAATTAAAAAGTTTCATAATTTCATGTTCATTTTTCACATTTGTATTCTACAAAATCTTATTTCGCTAAGTCATTGTTTCTCTTAAATACTATTTGCAAATTCTAGCCTTTAAGTTTTTATTTTGCATTCGCTTTTTATTTCTTCACAATTTATTTTGACATTACAAACTCTCAGTGAGTTGTCGGTAGGAAACTTCCACGGAATCCAAACAACTAAGATAAGAGGTATAAGGTAAACATTTTCAAGAGTTACCATTGGAGGATTTGTTTAAGTACGAAAAAAAACACATTTATTTATAGAAAACAATTTGATAACCATTTTAAATTCTAAACTAAGATTTGAAAAAAAAAATCCAAAAAAAAAACTCACCTCTGAAAAGTAGGTACATATCGACGACGCGACGGTTAAAGTGCAGAATCTCGAAAGTTGTTTTGTATGTTTTTCAGAAATCAGAAAAACCTGCCAAATTTTGTATGGCGATCTAAAGTAATATAGGTTTTGAATTCTGGCCTTTTCTGTAAAAAGTTCAAAACAACATTGGTACGCTAAAATATGTTTCTTGATTTTTTTGCATTAATAATATTTTTATTAAATTTTTCCACTTACCAGGTCCTGCACTTAACCGTCCTTATGTACCTTTCAAACTCTGATTTAAAAGTTCTATTTCATTAAAAATATTCAAGTTTTTTTAGTATGAATTAAAACTTAAATTAAAAATTCTCTAAATTATTTTTATATTAAAATAAAGTATGTAGTTGCTAGCTCTCTCTAACTTTGAAATAATGCACAACAACGTTAGAACGTATACCTAATCCTTTATTTTGATATTTGAAAACAAATATGTGCAGCATTTCGGTTTTATTGTACACACACACTTATTAAATATTTCTATTCATATGGAAGTTCAAGTTTGATGGTGTTTTGTATAAACAGTCACTGTAAAAAGAAATTTTACAGATGCAATGGTGTAATCGAAATTAAATTCTAAAATTTAAGCTCAGTTAAATTGTTGAACGATGTCGACTATTAAGTTTTGTGGGGGAAAATATAGCTAATTGCTTAAAATACACAGTTCAAAAATATTTTATTATTTTTACGCAATTTACTCCTGTTCATATTAAATATATAATAACTTTGCAATACTTGATATTAAGATAGTGTGCAATAATATTGGCTGGTGTAATGGCCTGTGTTAGTCAATTTTTGTTTATTTTATAAAAATGTGTTATGGGTCAATTATGTTCATATTATTTACTCGATGCGATTTTCTTCAAACGCGTGAAACTTAGGATTTTAAGGTGCTTCTCTAAAGAATAAATTGTTTTTTTTTTTTATTCCAAAAATAACGATACCTGTCAATCATCATAAAAGAGGTTATTTACCTCGGAAAGGGCACAAAGGATTTTAATAAAAAACTAATTTTGTATTTTTGTAGTTTTGTAGTTTAAACTAAAAAATTGTTAAAAATAAACGTAATTAGAAAAATGTTTATAAGACCGATTCAAAAAATCTAAATGTCGCCAATTTTCAATGCCACTTTGCAACTTTGTAGGGAGTACATTTATTAGATAAGAAGGAAGGCCTTTTTTAAACAGAATAAAATTTCCTTTAAAAATTTACGTTTCGATTATTATACCTACCAATAATCTGTATACTAGTAGATATACACTATACAGACAAAAAGGACATTCAACGCCACTATTTTGTTGGGTGTTAATTGTTGTTTATCCTCGCAGGCACGGAAATCATATTATAAAAAAATTAGAATCGAAAGGTTTTCGAGATTTAATTCGGAAGGTTAAGTTCCAAAAGTACTGAAAATACCAAATTTCAGTGCTTGTAAATAAACGGCCATAACTTTGGTACTAATCCGGAGCGATTTTTGTCAAAAATAATTTTTTATATATAAAATTTTGTAAACATTTTTGAGAAGAAAAAATATGTACCCTATTTTTATTTTTTTTTTTCAAAATTTTGATACTTTGTTAGAAGCTCTTACGTATAAAATTTCATTAAAATCGAGTAAACACATAATGAGATAGCCGAAAACCAGTAAAATGGTTCTATGAAAAGTACCATTTTCGATTTTTAGATACATTTTTTTTTCTCCAATAATATGGTACATCGTTCAGATTATGAGGCCACATAAAAATTGTAATCAAAATCGTAGTCGTTTTTGAGAAAAATGAGATTTTCCTTACCGATTTCTAAACGCTTGTATGGGAGGTACCGTTATTTTTAGTTATAAGAATAATATCCATTAAAAATGATCCTGCTAAATAATCTTAAAAAACTGCTGGATGAAGTTTAATAAAAATCGATCAAGTCATGTCCTTTTAGTTATAAGAATAATATTCATTAAACATCTGCTAAATAATCTTAAAAAACTGCTGGGTGCCAAGTTTAATAAAAATCGAACAAGTCGTTTCCTCAAAAAATAATTTTGAATCTTTTTTTAAAAATTAAAAAAAAAAATGGGTACCTACATAATTCTCTTAAAACATTTTGAACGTATTTCATTGAAAAATTGATCAAAATTAGTTGAACCGTTTTTGAGAAAATGGTTCTATGGGAAGTACCATTTATAACCATTTTTTACAAAATGGTAGCCTTTTTGTAAATAATCGACCCAATTTTTTCGAATGTAAATGTAATTGATCCAATTGATTTTATTTCTTCAAATTTTTCACATTTTTATTGCAGATCAAGCTTTGCATCCAGCCCATAAGCTATATCTCATAGGTATTTTTATTTTTACAAAAAAAATACCATCTTCTGTTGATGGTTTTACTTAATAATATAATTCTTAAAAATCTCAGTTTTTAATATACCTACATTATGTAAAATTTCTTTTAACAGTGACTGTTAATATAAATTTTTCTTTGCATACCTTGTTGTTTTGGAATGCTGTTGATTGTTTGAAAACAACAAGTTTTGCTCTTTTATTTCAGAGAAATTCAACTTGTAGACAAAAATAATAACATCACCCGTTCCAACACAACATATATATGTACATACAAACCCAGGGCTATTTGTACAAAACAATACACAATGCATTCCCTAATTAAAAGCCTACGACTGGAATTTAATTAAATCTCTCGGATTATAAGTACGTAAAACCAACATTGGAAACACATACGACATCTGAGAGAAGGGGGAACAGTATAGCAGCAATAGCAACAGCTATACTATATGCAAAAGGAAGGGTTGATTTCACTTCAAACTATGTCTACATACATATCCTGAGGCTTGGTATGGTACCATAAATACAGAGGTGCTGTTTCGGTTCCCGAACCAATAAAGTGAATACCCAATAGATAAAATTTGAAAATAGTCTTTCATCGAACCGCATGTAGCAAGCAGTATAGATATTTTGTACGAATATGCTGGAGATGCAATGTGAACGCACACCTGCGGAACAATAGTAGACGATATGGGAATATATACATGCATTCCTCAATGAGTCTAGGACACTTGTTGCCAGAGAGGCACGATATACGGGCGGGTGAAAGACCATAAAGCGGGAAGGCAACACTCGAATTCTAAGTTTGACCACAGCATTGAAATGGTTGGAAATGGACCCAGGAATACTGTTAAGCCCGTATATAGGTATTTATACGATCTATAATGTATATGGAAGCCCTGTCCAGCTCTGGAATCATGGTTCCCTTATTACATTTATTGGCTATGGCTTCCAACCATACATATATACGAGTACAAAATACATATAAATGTAAAATACAAAAGGCAGAGTATAAGTCTAGGATATCTACTATGGGACAAGCCCTAGAGGAACGAGTGAAAAGAGTGAAAGCCGACAATTTGTTTACATTCATAGTTATGAATACACCAACGCCCAGTTTATATATAGATTTTGAGAGCACAGATGTTCTTCTCGATATAATATGTACATTTGTATGTGAAAGGATATGATATGCATGAAGGAAACCTTTAACTAAATTGCAATGTACAAAAAGGATATTCCCAATCAAGGACTTCATAAAATATCATATATATATGTGTGTAGGAAAATACACAATATACAAACTTAAACTTTTTTTTTGTCAAAACTCAACCGACACCAAGCATATCGGCAAGAGCTCATATTATTTCAAGTTTTAATAAATGTGCAGTTGAAAAGAAGCACCCGAAAGTTTTGAAATCAAGCTTTGTTTCTTAGAATATTGAACCTTTACGCATATCTATTTTTGTTCTGTTTTTATTAAAAGCAATAAGAAAATATTTTCATAATTTGGGGAACTCAGCTTGGTTTTAAAAGAAAACCTTCAAGTCTTCATATAAGAAGCAATTTAACGTTAAGAAGTCTATAAAGTGATATAAATAGTTTAGTTTGATTGTAAGCCTAGTACGCTGCTGATGCGAAACGAAAATTTCCTGTGATCTCCAAACAGACAACGAAACGGCTCCGGGATCTTAGCACCTCATATATGGGATATTCGCAAAAAAAGTACGCCATCTAAAAGGTCACTAATTGGTCACAAAAGGTCAGCTATTTTAAGAAATTGGCCAGGCTTAGAAAACTTGTAATCCAAGCTTGAACTTTTTCAAGGTCATTAGCGATTTTTGGCACCTCATTTATGGGATATTTGCAAAAAAAGTATACCATTGGAAAGGCCACCGGCTCGTGATAAAAGGTCAGCTAGTTTCAGTAATTGGTCAGGCATATATTTTTTTTAATAATTATTTTAATTTTTTTCAAGGTCATAGCGATTTTTAGCACCTCATTTGTGGGATATTCGAAAAAAGTATATACCATCTGAAAGGTTACTTAATCCTTATAAAAGGTCAGGCAGTTTCAGAAATTGGTCAGCTATAGATTTTTGTTTATAAGCTTTTTAATTTTTTAAGGTCATTCAAGGTCACTTGTACCTTTAGCACCTCATTTATGGGATATTCGAAAAAAATATATATCATTTGAAAGGTAACTCAGTCCTCATAAAAGGTCAGCTAGTTTCGGAAATTGGTCAGCTATAGATTTTTTTTTTGAATTAAAAACAAAAAAAAAATTCAAGGTCACTAGTATAAGACATTTAGCACCTCATCTGTGGAATTTCGCAAAAAAAAGCATACCATCTGAAAGGTTATTTTATACTTATAAAAGGTCAGCTATTTTCGGAAATTGGTCAGGCATAGATTTTTTTTATGAATTTAAAAAAAAAAATTTCAAGGTCACTAGTATAAGACTTTTAGCACCTCATTTGTCGAATTTCGCAAAAAAATGTATACCATCTGAAAGGTGATGTTGTACTTATAAAAGGTCAGCTATATTCGGAAATTGGTCAGGCATAGAGTTTTTTAATGATTTTTTGCTTTTTTTTTTGTGAAATTCCACTAACGAGGTTCTAAAAGTCTTACACTAGTGACCTTGAAAAAAAAATAAAAAAATCATTAAAAAAAATCTATGCCTGACCAATTTCCGAATATAGCTGACCTTTTATAAGTACAACATCACCTTTCAGATGGTATAAATTTTTTTGCGAAATTCGACAAATGAGGTGCTAAAAGTCTTATACTAGTGACCTTGAAATTTTTTTTTTAAATTCATTAAAAAAAATCTATGCCTGACCAATTTCCGAATATAGCTGACCTTTTATAAGTACAACATAACCTTTCAGGTGGTATGCATTTTTTTGCGAAATTCTACAAATGAGGTGCTAAAAGTCTTATACTAGTGACCTTGAATTTTTTTTTTTTAAATTCATTAAAAAAAACCTAAGCCTGACCAATTACTGAAACTAGCTGACCTTTTATCACGATCCGGTGGCCTTTCAAATGGTATACTTTTTTTGCGAATATCCGATAAATGAGGTGCTAAAGGTACACGTGACCTTGTATGACCTTTAAAAAAATTAAAAAGCTTATAAAAAAAAATCTATACCTGACCAATTTCTGAAACTGCCTGACCTTTTATAAGGATTAAGTAACCTTTCAGATGGTATATACTTTTTTCGAATATCCCACAAATGAGGTGCTAAAAATCGCTATGACCTTGAAAAAAATTTAAAAAATTATTAAAAAAAAATATATGCCTGACCAATTACTGAAACTACCTGACCTTTTATGACCTTTTACTGACCTTTTAAATTGCATACTTGTTTTTTATAAATTCCACTAATGAGGTGCTAAAAGTCTTATACTGTGACCTTGAAATTTTTTTTTAAATTCATAAAAAAAAACCTAAGCCTGACCAATTACTGAAACTAGCTGACCTTTTATCACGATCCGGTGGCCTTTCAAATGGTATAGTTTTTTTGCGAATATCCCATAAATGAGGTGCCAAAAATCGCTAATGACCTTGAAAAAGTTCAAGCTTGGATTACAAGTTTTCTAAGCCTGACCAATTTCTTAAAATAGCTGACCTTTTGTGACCAATTAGTGACCTTTTAGATGGCATACTTTTTTTACGAATATCCCATATATGAGGTGCTAAGATCCCGGAGCCCAACGAAACGCTTGCGAAAACACAACGGAAAATATCCTTGGAGAGTTTCACTAATTCCAAAAACAAAATCAAACATAAACGCAAAAAATCAGAGAAACCCATGATGTAAGAAAATCATAAACAAATACGACGTTTACAAGGGCGGATCCACGGATCGGATTCAATCTGAATCGAAATTTCGATCTGAAAAGTTATCGCCGAGTTACAGAACATGGGTCCAGGTATATGACGATGCCACATCGAAAGATAGAATTGAAATGGAATCGAAATGACAGTCTTGTTTTTATTGTGTGTGTGCAATCACCGCAATCAGTTTGGAAACAAAATACACAATAGCACACACACACCAACAACAAGCCGCTGTAATCTCGATTCTTTAATTCTTCGATCTAGGTATACATTTCTATTTTCGATTCGAGTAATCCGGATTCGATCCGATCTAGGTTTACAAATACCTAAATCTTGATTCGATTCGGATTTAATTCTCCATGTAAACGTAGTAAAAAATAAACACAACCCTTCAAGCAAATTCACTGACCCAACTTTGTCGGTCTTTCTTGGATCATTTCAAAACGGAGTGTCATACACACATTAGCACATTTTTTGTATTTGCATGCAAAAAAAGAACGAACATTTTTTTTACTGAAGGCTTAACTACATAAGCCAAAAAGTACTGAAGTACAAAAGTAAAAATATTTTTTTTACCGCTAGCGCCGTTGTTTTGTGAAAAAGAATACACAAATTTGTTTTTAAACCAAAATTTAAGCTTTCTGCATCATTTTTATAAGTTTTCTAGTCAGAAAAACTATAAATAAAATATATTATTTTAAATAACTTAAAAACACTTATTTTATTTATTTATTTACTTAAATGCATTTCGGAAGCTATGCTTCCATCGTCAGTAAGTTTTATATATAAATAATAATAAAAAAAATTTTTTTGATATATTAAATACAAATAACTCATTTCAAACAAAAACAAACTACACAAACAAATTTATAGTGAATTTAAGATCTATTATAAAATTTTTTGAAAATTGGATCTTTTATTGGTCCATCGTCACTATTCATTAAATTATTTCTATTTTTGAAAATGTAAAGAGATTCAAAAGCATCTAATTCATAATGATTATTTACATTGCGAATTAATTTCAAATTTTGTAAGCTAAAATTATGGTTATTCTCCAGCATGTGTTGTGCTACACTCGACTTTTCAGGTTCATTGTATTTTACATGTGCAAAATGTTCTTTGAACCTTTTCATGATTGGTCTTCTTGTCTGTCCTAGATATTCCTTCCTACAATCGCTGCATCCAATAGTATAAATTCCTGATTGTTGATTTTTCTCAATTTTATCTTTTGAGCCACTAATCACATTTTTGAGTTTTATCTCACTACACTGACTCATTTTGATGTTTTGCCTACTAAAAATTGGTCTTAATTTTGATGTAATTTCTGGATAAAAATTGAATTTTGACCATTTCTTTTGTTCATAGTTTTCATTTCTGATTAAATCTAAAGTTGGAAAAGGTCAGAAGTTTTAAAACTTCTTAAAGAATGGTTAGAAACAAATTCTTTAAGACAAGAAGAAATTAATGAATTAACCAACCTTACAAAATTATGTATGAATGAAAATTGGTTTCAGCTCAATCAAAAATTCTATCGACAAAAGTTTGGTTGCAGTATGGGTTCACATTTAAGTCCATTTTTGGCAAATTTATTCATGTCCAATTTAGAAACTAAAATGAAAAATGAAAGAAGTTTTCCAAGAATTTGGTTCAGATACATAGATGATGTGTGGGCAATAGTTAAAAAACAAGAACTTCGAAGTCTAATAAACTTACTAAATAGAACAGAATATCCAACAATCAAATTTACTTACGAAGAAGAAATAAACGGAAGGTTAAATTATTTAGATTTAACTATAATTAGAAAAGGTGAAACTTTCGAGTTTGATATTTATCGAAAACCTTCAAATACTCTAAGATATATAACATCGGACTCTTTTCATCCATTTGAACAAAAAATATCAGTTTTCCATTCAATGATTTTTAGAGCTTTAAACATCCCGATGACGAAAGAAAGAGAATACATTGAAATACGAAAGATCAAAGAAATAGCTAAGATAAACGGATATACAGAACAATTAATAGATGATCTTACGATTGCACATAGAAGAAAACAAAACTTAAGAAATTATACAACTTTAGATTTAATCAGAAATGAAAACTATGAACAAAAGAAATGGTCAAAATTCAATTTTTATCCAGAAATTACATCAAAATTAAGACCAATTTTTAGTAGGCAAAACATCAAAATGAGTCAGTGTAGTGAGATAAAACTCAAAAATGTGATTAGTGGCTCAAAAGATAAAATTGAGAAAAATCAACAATCAGGAATTTATACTATTGGATGCAGCGATTGTAGGAAGGAATATCTAGGACAGACAAGAAGACCAATCATGAAAAGGTTCAAAGAACATTTTGCACATGTAAAATACAATGAACCTGAAAAGTCGAGTGTAGCACAACACATGCTGGAGAATAACCATAATTTTAGCTTACAAAATTTGAAATTAATTCGCAATGTAAATAATCATTATGAATTAGATGCTTTTGAATCTCTTTACATTTTCAAAAATAGAAATAATTTAATGAATAGTGACGATGGACCAATAAAAGATCCAATTTTCAAAAAATTTTATAATAGATCTTAAATTCACTATAAATTTGTTTGTGTAGTTTGTTTTTGTTTGAAATGAGTTATTTGTATTTAATATATCAAAAAAATTTTTTTTATTATTATTTATATATAAAACTTACTGACGATGGAAGCATAGCTTCCGAAATGCATTTAAGTAAATAAATAAATAAAATAAGTGTTTTTAAGTTATTTAAAATAATATATTTTATTTATTTCATGAAAAAACACGTTAAAAATCTCCAATATCAAATCAGAAAAACTATCACAAAATCAATTTAAAAATTTTCACTTTTGCACTTTTTCACTTTTTTGGCTTATGTAGTTGAGGCTTGAGAAAGAGAGAATGTACGCAATACCCTCATGTTGAGTATTTTTTATATGGACTGTAAACAAAGGAGAAGACAACAAAAACAATTAACTTTTTTCAATGTGTTCACGTTCGTGCCCAGCGCAACAGTTTAATAAAAATTCCCTCCAGAAAGAAAATCAATTTAATACAAAAGTTAATTATTTAATTATTAATTACAAAATAAATCGTGATGTTTCATTTATATACAAACGATAGAATAAAATAAATTGCATAATATTCTTCAACCACAAAACGCCTGTCTCAGGCGTTCATTTTTTTGGATCCGGATTCCATTTGGTTTCGGTTCTCGCTGAGTATGGTAAAATGGGAAGTTCTCTCTCTCACATAGGCATTATTGTATAACCAACAAGTGTCTTTAATTGGTCTATATATCAGTCCACTATGAATCTGGTTATAAGTTCAATACGACCTTAGATTATATAGCCCAAATTTCAGAAAAATTATTGTGTCGAAAACATTTTTCTTATCTTTGCAGGAAAAATCTTAATTATATATTAGCTATATATTAGCTATAACTTGAGATTTCAATCAACTATATTACGAAATTACGATAGTAGAGAACAAAGTGGCTCCCAAAAAATTTCGGTATGTCGTTACTTCGAACTAAAGGCTAAACCAATGAAGCTATTTTCTTCAAACTAATATTTTTAAGTGAGTCCCTTGAATTTTTTTTTCGCTCCAAAGACAACGGTATATCTACCTGCCATACAACCGTTATGGAAGCGAAAACGGCTTTAACGATTTTGATAAAAATAAAATGCGATTCCAATGTAGTTTTAAAGTCTGTATAATTTAGATCTATTACTCAGATTTTAAAAGAAATAATTTAGTTAGGAATGGTAACCTTTATTCGTAGCTTTAAATCGTAGCTGATTTTATTGAAATATTATTACGAACTATTAAGTTCTCAAAAAAATTTTAAACTTTTTTTAAAAATTCTAAAATAAAAATGTTGATAATTTTGATACACTGCAATACTTTTGAAAATTTTTGAAATATTCTTCACACACAAAATTTATCAAAATCAGTTAAACCGTTTTTAAGAAAACTGAAAACCAATAAAATTATTCTACGTGAGTTACCATTTATAACCATATTTTTTGTTTTTTTTTTTTTTTTGTTAATTATAGTATTTTTTGTTAAAAAAAATGTTTGTTTTCTAAGTTGTGGGCAAACATATTTTCATTATTTAAAAAGTTTTAAATTTTCAAAATTGTACGGTACGTTCCGTTATTTTTGGTCCTCAATTAAACATAAAAAAAAAATGTACCGGGGAAAAAAAAGCTAAGTACCAAGTTTATTTAAAATCGACCCACCCGTTCAGGCTGCAGTGGAAGGAACAGACGTATAGACAGACTGAATTGCAAGACTCCCTTTTTTTCGACTTCGACATCATCTTAATGTCAAGTTTGATCAAAATCTCGAGTTCGATGTTTTTAAGAATCCATAACTATGTCATATACAGGGTGATCGGTATAAGGTGAACCAAAGAGCTAGATCGAGTAGGTTGGGTTAAGACAAGAAAAAATCGTATGAGAGGAGGGTCTATTTCCCCCCGTTTACGCGGTAAAATTGACTTAAAACAGATAAAAAAAACATTTAAAATTCCATGCTATATCTTTTGAATTCCATGCTATATCTTTTGTCATAAATGATAAAATAAATATAATCTTGATAGCATTTTAAATTTTTTGCGGGACCAGCGGGACATTATATCAAATTGCGGGACATAACGGGACATAATTTCCCCTCTTTTTGCTTTCTATTGGGCAGAATAAATTGATTTATTTTTGATTTTAAATCAAATTTGCAAATCTAAATTTTTCGGCAGATTTAAGCCTCAACTACATAAGCCAAAAAAGTGAAAAAGTGCAAAAGTGAAAATTTTTAAATTGATTTTGTGATAGTTTTTCTCACTAGAAAACTTATAAAAATGATGCAGAAAGCTTAAATTTTGGTTTAAAAACAAATTTGTGTTTTCTTTTTCACAAAACAACGGCGCTAGCGGTAAAAAAAATATTTTTACTTTTGTACTTCAGTACTTTTTGGCTTATGTAGTTAAGCCTTTACCCTTCATTTTACTAACGCAAATACAAATTTAAGCAGTCGGCTTGACAAATGTGGTTTTTGATTTGAGATTTATTCGTTTTGGGAAAAGTTTGCTGAAATTGTTTAAATAAATACAATCCTGTTGGAAAATGGAAGCAGTTTAATATGAAATTTACTGCATAAACTTTTCAATAAACAATAAGTTTGAATGAAAATTTGACAACTATGCCGCACTAGTTTCACAGACAAGAAAAAACACCAATGGCAAAAAAAATCAATTCGAATTGTGTTCCATTCGCGAAGAAAAATATCAATTTTTTTACTGAAATCTGAATTTACCAATGGAAAACGCCATTAATAAATAAAAATATTCGCTTGATCAAATCGTTAACTGTCCGAAAGTTTTTCACCGATTGCTTTGAAATTTTGAAACAATTTTATCCATGCTTAAAATTAATTATTTCCAATGATGGTTTTCAATCAAAGCTACATATAACTGGCAACTTAAACTGTCTGAGCTAATCAGCTACAGGGACTATGACTATGCAAACCAAATACCCAGGAATTTATGACATGTTAAGCCTCAACTACATAAGCCAAAAACGTGAAAAAGTGCAAAAGTGAAAATTTTTAAATTGATTTTGTGATAGTTTTTCTGACTAGAAAACTTATAAAAATGATGCAGAAAGCTTAAATTTTGGTTTAAAAACAAATTTGTGTATTCTTTTTCACAAAACAACGGCGCTAGCGGTAAAAAAAATATTTTTACTTTTGTACTTCAGTACTTTTTGGGTTATGTAGTTAAGCCTAGTCAGCATTTTCTTTTTGAGAAATTGGGTGCGTTCAATCGATTACGTTTTACATCTGAATTTTCAGATTTCTGAATTTTTGGAGCTTCTGATTGGCCAGCTGTCATAAAAAGTTAGATGACTTTTAGTGACTTTTAGTTACGTTTAGTTACGTTTCATCTGAATTTTCAGACAAGAAATTCTCATCTGAAAATTCAGATGAAAGTTGTTTGTGGTGGGGGAAGTGCCAAAAGCACACATAAAAGCTGAACTTTATAATTTTTGTCTTGTTGGTGGTTGATTTTTTTGGTTTTTGTCATGAAAATTTAATACTTATTTAAATGAACGAACTTTTTGTTTATTGTTTAGTGAATTTTTAAATCAACAATTTTTTTAATTGATGTTTGGAAAGTTTTTCTATGTTTTTGTAAGTCATACATATCAATAAAAGGACTTTTAATGAAGGTAATGAAACCTGTTGCTGATTTAGTTACATATATTTTCATCCTCACAACTACTCACTCTCAATGTTTAATTTACAAATATAATTAAAGTTCTATTTTATTTCGCTTCAATGTAAATCCTTTAGGTAAATGCAGGAATTTGACATAATGACTTTCGACTGAAATTTCAGATTTTTTTCGCGTTCAACGACATAAATTCAGAAATCTGAAAATTCAGATGTTAAGCTATTTTTATTGAACCCGCCCATTCCCTACATACAAGATAGTCATGCTCGATTGTTAATTTAAAGTGTTTCCATTGTTTTTTTTTTTTATTTTAAGTAAATTTTGTTTAATTGTAACCTAAGCCGAGAGGAAATAGACCCCCCCCCCCCCAACCCCTCCTACATGAGTTTTTTCTTGTCTCGAACCACTCTGTGTATTAAACAAATTCATATTGAAGTAAAATAACATAAGATATTGTTTGGTGGACTTATATGGCAGGTTTATCCTTAACTTTCGAAATTAAAATTTCACTATATCTTACAAGTAATTTCCATTACGTACACATTGTGCAGAGAAAATCACTTCTTTGGTAAACGACCTACAGACAGCTAAAATGGAAGCCCTTTTTAGCCAACATGGTTTTATTACAAAAAATTTGTCTAGACTTAAGGACGTTAAAACGAACATTGTATTAATGCGTTACAATTTTGTCGTATTATTTAACATTTTCTAGCCAAAAAACCGAAAAACTTTGTGTAACGGGGTTAACATATTCATGGTTAGATTGCCTTCATACAATCACTAGTAACAAGAAGGTACATTGACATAGCGGTATATAGCAACATGTACAACATATTATGTATAGACAACATTATAATTTTATAGTTCCTATACTATCTGCTTCGTATCAAGAAATTTCATGTCACAAGTCTTTAAAGAAGTCATACGACGACTATCCTTTAATTTTTCTCAAACCCAACAAAAGAATAACCCCACCTTAGTTATATTATAACCGTTATAATGATCTGAACAACTGTAAGTTATAAGTACATCCTGTATAATGATTATCCATTAGATTATGTACACTGCAACCCTCTTTGGTAAAGTATGGAGTATTGACTTTCTTTTATAGGTATATGCGAATTCAAAAAAACAACTCAAACATTGCACCATGGCTATAGCAACGGCGCATATAGCCTCAATAAACAAACCAATAAAAGAAATTAAACGTAAAAAGAAAAAATGTAAGACTTTGTGCTGGGAATTTCTTTTCCTGCTCAAAATTATAGCTCGACCAACTCTATAGAACTTTAGTTTAATCCTTTTATTTATCTATATATTTAAAAATTAAGTTTACGAAAAAAAATTGGATTAAAAGTGAATATATGATACTCAGTGCTTGTGTTCCCATAAGACACACACCCCACCAATAAATTTAAGTGTTATCATGACAAGTGTGATGTTATGAAACCATCAGTTTTAATGACCGATTCACGTAAATGTCTATTTCGAAGCTGCGTGGTAAATCAGCCCTTGGACGTACAAACTGCGAGAATACCACAACTAACCACAGCACAACTTTAGCCAACAATAATACTAACGGTAGCAACAACAACAACAACAATGTTAACAATAAATTAACAAAATCCTCCTACATACCTCAGACGTCACTGCTGAAAATCGAACCATTTGTTCCTAGTCTCAATGCGAGACTCCGTCGACCAATTCACAGATCTTACAGCACACTTAGTTCTAGTTACTTTAAGAAGCTCACGAATCAACAAACTCATCTTTTGAACGGACCAAACCACGATGCATTAAAAGCACGAGGTAAAGAAATCACATCATTCCAAAGACAAAGATCCAAATCATCTGGTTCATCATCATCGGTGGTGGTTGTTAATCCATTGGCAACAGCTACAGTTGTTACCCAACAACCAAATGGAGTTTGTCGAATTGTTCGAAGTCCCAAGGACCAGGAAAAGCTACCGGACCGCATTAACTATGACCGTCGTGGATTGGGAGCTATTCCCATCTTCGAGAACGAACCAAATCTCAGGTTACTCTCATTGCAGCATAATCTAATAAATGTTTTTCATATTCCACAGCAAGGTGATAATGCCGATAAGCAGCAGCAACAACAGCAGCTCGATGAAGAAGCTGGAAAGCTGGAGAAAGATTCGAATACTAACAACATCTCAAAGGCCAAATTATTAAATAACCCACGAAACTCCATAAGCAAGAGGTCTTCATCGCCACTGGTTACTGTCGGTCCTCCCAATTCGCTCCAAACCAGGTTCAGTCCATCCCAAGGAAGTGAGAGGAATAAACCCAATCGGCTGCTTATCAAAAACTCCATAATTTTGAATACATCTTCGAACACAATGAACACCATGAAGAAATCCAAGAGTTTCATCTCCAACTACTCCAAACACCTATCGAGCTTAAAGAAAAACCTTCATTCCAAATGTTCGAAGGTGCGAGCGATGGATATCGCCGTTCACCAATCACCAGGTTCGCTCGATGTAAGACCCTGCGAAAGTCCCGTAGATGTTCTCAATGTGAAAAACAACCAATTACTAACTTCGTATGGTGAAATATTCCAGAACTTGGTCTTTCTTGACCTCTATGACAACCAAATTGAAAAAATCTCCAATCTCGATGGTCTGACCAATTTGACAGTTTTGCTTTTAGGCAAAAACCGCATTAATGAAATGACGGGATTAGCATCTTTGAAAAACACCCTACGAGTCCTCGATTTACATGGCAATAGAATAACTTCCATCGGGAATAAAATAAACTGCCTCCAAGAACTGAAATCCCTTAATCTGGCCGGTAACCAAATTCGACAGATAAACCAGAATGACTTCATGGGCTTAATGAACCTTCGAGAATTGAACTTGAAACGGAACAAGATTAAACGAGTAAATGGTTTCAATCACTTGACAAGCCTAGAACGCCTCTGGCTGTGCCATAACGATTTGCACAAAGTCGAGGATATGTCATCTATAGCCAAAGCTATAAACCTTCTCGAAGTGACCATCGAAAATAATCCAGTATCACTGGCTGGAGATTGTGTCTCGTTTCTGGTGAGTTACTTGCCTAAGCTGCAGATGCTCAGTCAAATGCCCATTACCGAGCAGGTACGTCGGGCCGCCATGGCTTGGCGCCGGAATAAGGAACTCTCAGATAGCAACTATTCCAACCTGTCGTCGGATGTTTTTAGCAGTATTCGAAGGGAGGAGGTGATTTCGAATGCACGAACAAATTGGGAATTGCTTCGTTCACAGCAGACTCTTCATAAGAATCTAACAGTGGTCGTGAATTCCTCCCCGGATGTAACTGCCCCATCTCAAGAGACCGCTGCCATTCCGATTGTGGCGGAAATTCAACAGGAAGCTGTCAAACTTCCACCTATTCAGGGTCAAAATCAAAATCCTTTTGGATCGAATGCTCCATCAGAAAAAACACACTCATCTGCTTCGAGTTTAGGACCGAACGTTGACTCATCCTCCAGTTATTTTAGTTCGGACAATGAAGACCGTGACATGTCAACACGTCCCAAAGGGAAACGGCACCGTGACAACACTCGTGAGGATTCAAAAGGAATTTATCCAACCATGAACAAAGAAATAAACGAGGATGACAACAAGCCTGAAGGACACGAAGAGGCGGTGGAGGAAACAATGGACCCAGCGATGACGATTGGAGCTGATTCTTCACTCACCACCAACACCACCACCACCGCAGTCATTCAAAATCCTTCTGTAACAATTGTGTCACAATCGACTGCAACCACTATTTACAACGGCAGCAGCGCAATGAATCCAGAGAAATCATCATCGTCGTCGTCGTCGTGGATGGGAACTGGAACGACAGCAACAGCAGCAGCAGCTTCATCTAAGTCACAACATCAACAACAACATAGAAATCCAACGATGAGCCTAGCGATTAATGGCAACAATAATCCTGGCATCACATCGAATCCAAATGTCACAACAAAACGTTACATGCATGGCAGCCTAATGAGATCCCAAACAACAAAGCCTGCCTGCTCCACTACTACCAGTGCCACTACCACTGCCGCCAATCGAGCACCAGCTCAGCTAACCCACCACAATTCGACCGCAAATAATGGAGTTGTAACCTCCGGGTCGGGTAATGGCATCGGGAACGGGGGCGGCGGCGGTGGCAGCAGTGGTGGTTCTTCCTCGAATAACAACGGAACAGCAGCTGGTGGCGTGACTTCGTCCTGCAACAATGGAGCCTCCAATGCCGCCGCAAATAAAACATCGACAACTATTTCTGCCTCCAGTTCTGCTGCCTCAACGACCACAATAGGGGCCACCAACTCTAAACAAGTAGTGGAGCGGGAACGCGAACAGGGTGGAGATTACTTGATAGAGATTTGCGGCCGTTATCTGAATGTGTACGGTATGGGAGCGTTACGCTTCATTGATAAGCAATGGAGCGCCCAGAAGGCTGGCGATGTGCATACGCTTAATTTTAGCTACATCAACTTCAATAGCATCACAGCGGTGCTGGGAAGGGTCAAAGCTCGGTTTCCACACGCGGAGCACTTTGTTTTCCGCGAAACGAATATCTCGTGCCTGGGCCAATTGAATGCAATGGCCGAACTGCAAGGCATCACCTCCCTAACCATTGATTCGGAGGGGAATCCTATTTGCGGCAAAGACTGGCGGCTCTATGCCGTCTATCGATTGTCGCACTGGGGCCTAAAGACTATCAACGGACAGGAAGTTAGCGAGGAAGAGATGAGCGCTGCTCAGCAGGTGTATGTTGGCCTATCCGATTTGGTGCTGTGGTCAATGCCAGATGGAATGTTGCAGCCTTTGCTGGGACGCCTCAGACTCGAGGAGAATTGCTCATCGAGCAAATTGACGCCTAAAGAATGGTTACTAAAAGCCGACAATGCTTTGAAGGTGGTCGTGGGAAAGGAGGCTCTACAATGGAAGAAAACCGCGAGTGGGGATTTTGATAACACCACGACCAGGGAGCGTGGCCGTATGCATTTTTCTCTAATGATTGAGAATACGTGTAATGCTGTGGAGAAACTTAACCTGTTGGAGGAGTTGTGGCCTAGTTTGTTGTTGGACATTGTTAGAAACACTTTGTTGGATTACTCACAGCTGGATGTTTATTTGAAAAATTTGATGGCGAAAATTATGAAGTGACAAAAATTATTGTTGCATATTATAAAAGGGGTTTTTTGTTGAAAAATAAAAGAGATTGGAAAACAAAATTTCAATATTTGGTAGAATAAATAAATATATTGTAATTGTGTTTAGGTATTCGTATTTGAATGTTGCCATCGTGCAGGCTCAGGCGAATGCCTGTCTGCCTGTTGAGAAAAAATAATATTCCTATTCGACGTTTATTAACGGTGGGCTTTAATTCCATTCTATTCCGGTGAATTTCGTGCAAAAAAAAATCTTGCCAATTGCGATTCTGGAAATTTTTCTTTATTTACAATAAATTTTTGCTTTAATTTGGAAAGTGGTAGTGCAATATAACGAATACCTCATATGGCGAATATAGTATACGGTATATACGCCCATGTTCTGCATTTCGAATGAAATCAAATTGAAATCGAATTTCAATTTCACGTGAATTTAAATTCCATGTTCTACAATTCGTTCGTTTTAGAAAATTTCGCAATCACTTTGAGCTGTCAAAATTCAAGGTTCATAATATATTTTTAATTGTTTTTTAAAGTGAAATTACACTACAGATGAAAATTGATTCATTGGCCAATCGTCCCTATTCTGCTATACGACCTGATCGAATTTTTCGATTCACGTGAATTGTTAAGGCTTAACTACATAAGCCAAAAAGTACTGAAGTACAAAAGTAAAAATATTTTTTTTACCGCTAGCGCCGTTGTTTTGTGAAAAAGAATACACAAATTTGTTTTTAAACCAAAATTTAAGCTTTCTGCATCATTTTTATAAGTTTTCTAGTCAGAAAAACTATCACAAAATCAATTTAAAAATTTTCACTTTTGCACTTTTTCATTTTTTTGGTTTATGTAGTTGAGGCTTAACAAATTATTTTGAAACACCTCAATCTTTCGAGTTCAAAGCTCTATCAACATTTATTTGTGAAGTTCTTGAAAGAATCTAATACCTAGCAATTTATGTATATCCTTTTTGGATCATTCGTTTTCTTCCGACGGATAGCAGAATACGAAAATGCACGAACAAGGAAAGTGGAACTCTAGAGAAAAAATTAACCGAACAATTTTGCGAAAACAATCAAATATATTAAACTTGCCTGACGGCGCGCGTGAGCAAGGTTGAACTGGGCCACAGGGCAACCGGGCTATTGACCAGTGGGCCCCTGTGAGAACAAAAAGTGTATGAAAGCCTCTGCAATACTTTCTGCTCGTTTAAAAGAAAATTTCGTTATAAAATTGGATTTCTAAGGGCCTTACAGTAAATATACAGCTTTTGCAGCCCCAAAGGAATCTCAGGAAGCCCATCATCTCATGTTAGGGGCCTCCAAATGAGCATTAAGCTGTTGGATCCCAAGAATATTTTAACGAAAACTATAGTTAATCTGATCGGGGCCTCACACTAATTATTATTGACGTATTCTGGCCCTATTGGTAATCTATACGTTTTTCAGTTCATATAAAAGTAAGCTTTCACGTACCACCTAATGTTTTCAAAAATAAAGTTAAATTTTGTGTTAATTCAAATAAATAATAGAAATTTCGGAGCAGACTTCTGTTGGCTCCAATTACACAACTATAAAATTTGTTTATCGTCGTTTGTGGCCTTTTGTTGAAGTCCCGGAAGGCCCTCTGACCCCCAGTCCGCCCTTTGGCGTGAAGAATTAAATTTAAAAATAAATATTATTTTTGTTTGTTTGCTCCTCGCACTACTTTTTCTTGCAAACGTTTCATAACTTTAATACCTGAGTTTTAAAAAAAGTATTTTGCAAACATGGTTCCACTGTACGAAACACATAAATGGGTGGTGAAATATAAAAAAAAAATGCTGTAAACGCATTTTAGCTGGCATAATCTTGTTAAATATTGAAAAAAAAAATGTGTATTCACTATATCGAGTAGTCGTATAAAATTTTGTCTGTTCACTATACTGGATAGTTCATTCTACGGAAATTCACTAAATCAAGCGTCTACTGTATTTCAAAAACAATTACTCCATTCTTCTTGATATTATCTAGAAGATTAGGAATAATAATTTTCTTAGAACAACAAATACCGCATACCTACCATACAGCTGTTAAAAAATCGTTAAGGAAAATATTGTTTTACTCAAAAACATCTGTACAGCTATATCTTTTGGTGTTTTTTTTCCGAAAAAAAATGTTATTCATGCGGAATCATTTTTTTTATTTTCGCTTTTCTCGCTCACAGCTGAACCGATTTTTATAAAAAATTTACACAGAATTTTATAGAAAACATAAATAAAAATATCGACGTCGATTTCAATATTTTGGATTAAATATTTCGAAAACTACTTGGTCGATTTTTGTTAAACTTGTGCCAAGTGCGGTATTTTAACATTATATCTAATATTTTATTAAACAAAAATTATTCTTACAGCACAAATAACCTCTACCATATACAACTTTTTAAAAACCGTTAAGGAAAATCTTATTTTTCTCGAAAACGTCTCCTAGGATTTTGATACAAATTTTTCTGTGTGCTGAAATAAATAACAAGTCTTAAGCTATGAGCAGACGGCATATAATAGTCGCATACATTTGCGACTCTGACGTCATTTTTACGTAATCATATGCGACTTTGATCGCATATCGTCCGAACACTCTTTTGGGACAGTCCGCATATGCTGGCAAATGATTTGCGGACTATATGCGACACCCAGGGGCCTATTTCACAGAACATACATCACATATGTATATCACAGAAATGTATGTGGCGTAAAAAAGGCCCCATACGAGTGGGCGTAAATTTTAATTTTTTTTTAAATTATGCGTTTTCAGTAAACAAAATTTACATTAGTAAACAAAATTACTGACCAAACAAAATTTTTCTGATGTCATTAACCCGAATGCCATTCTTATCACATGCATTTATCTAAATATAGATTTTTGTATGTACATTTTTCAATTAGGTCTTTTAAACGGCCGAATGCACAATAAAAATGAAGACAAAACTAAAATATTGAAATTTCAAATAAAAAACATAAAATGTTAACAAATCTCTTACAAATTTGTTCTGGGGAAAAATATGGTCAAACATTTTTTAGGGCATATGATAAAAAAAAAAACAGTTTGGGATATAACGGAAATCCTACTCTTTATATTATTTCTTGTTCGTTGCTCCTTTTAGGAAAAAGTATAACCACCCCAAATTCTTGTCGACATTTTGAATTTATTTCAGGACTTTAATAATTTAAATATTCGAAACGAGCAATATTCACAAACACATACTTTAACCACCAAATTCCAAAAAATTGTGTTATATGTCCGCAAACCTGCATATGATCTCAAATGGGTGATATGCGGATTTTGTCGCATATCGTCTGAACACCTCAAATATAGACCACAGCATATGCGATCATATTTGCGGACACATGATATGCGAGCATCTTGATCGAAAATGTATTTGCGACTTTTGGGACAGTTTCTGCATATCGTGTGAACACCCTTATATACAAGTTTGCGAGCACTGATGTATGCATAGAATTTGCAACAAATTTGCGACTTTTACGTGAAATTAACAAAATTACTTTATTTTCCGAATAATATCAGATTCTCATTTGTTTCTAACTAATGTGAAAACGTTCGTATAGATCCAAAACCTATCAGGGGAAGCTTAGACTGCGTGATGTAGCAGAAAATTTTAACATAATTTGGACGACCTTTTCTATCTAATATTTTAGTTAATTTAAAAATTTTTAGAAAAAAATTATTGTTTTTTATAATATTTATTAGTTTCATTTAAAATCTTCAAAATTACGACTCTCCTTATCTAATCCTCCTTTGCCTTTCTATTTGCTGGCCCTTCCTCTTTATTCTCTTTTACCTTATCTACATAAATATTTAATAACGCCTCAATCCCAGGATACAAGACAAAATTTGTAGTTCGGATCTTTTTGTCCGTCAAATATGAAGTCACTGAGTCTGTATTGAATGCAATGTCCATGGCATCACTGTGCGTGATTCTATCAATGTTGCTGCGTCGAATTTTTATCACAGCATTTTCAAATCCATTTACCTAAAGAAACATTGTATTTGTTTTATAGAAAAAGGTTGTAAGCACATTAACGTTCATACTTTTATAGTCAAATCCAATTGATATTCATTATCCACATCTGGCCATCGCTGTTCCAGAACATCCTTATCCCACTGAATGTCTTCTAAACTCTCATTTAAGCGATTCGGTGTTGAGGTAAGCTTTGACCACAGCTCAGATGCAAAGTGTGGTGCCATAGGTGCAAGCATTATAATTTGAGTGGCTAAGGCACGTTCGAAATGCTTCCCATACTTTATCACATCTTTTGAAGCGCGCTGCAAGGAAAAGATAAATAAAATTAATGAATTTAAAAAAAAAAACAAAGACCAACTGGCGCTCACTCTTATGGAGTTTGTGAGTCCCTGCATTTTGGATATGCCAACACTCAGCTGATGAGTGTGTCTGTAGTTAAAAGTTGCTCCAGCCACATAATAGTTTCGAGCATCGAAAAGTGTTAATTCCTCCTTCAAGAATTCTTCATCCATTGGATTGAAATCTGGATTGGGTTCCTCTTGACGAAGCTTGTAGAATGTGTCGATAGTAAGCCATAGTCTTTTCTGCCAGTTGAGGATTCCCGGAAAAGCTATAACAAAAATGAAAATAAAAAAAAAACACATATTACAAAAATATGAACCAGAATTTACTTGTAGTTGACCAGTTCCTGTGAGAAGTAGGCGCCACATCCGCCAGAATTATCAGTCGTGTGGTATCAGTTCCATACTCGTCGATCATATCCGATGGATCTACCCCATTGAACTTGGATTTGGACATTTTCTCCCAGGACATAATGACGGCTTCTTTGGTATCTTTTGTCATTGCTTTGTTTTTCTTTGCGTCCACGATGTCAACCTGTTGAAGACCCGATTGGAACCAAACGCCTTTATTCAATCTCTCCAAGTACTCACCTCATCTTCTGTTAAGTACTTCCCACTTCCTTTCACTCTGAACGATCGTCCCATGACCATTCCCTGCACCAGCAGCCGACTAAATGGCTCAGAACAAGGAACTAGTCCTTGGGAGTGCAGAAAATGATTCATAAACCTGGCGTAGTACAAATGTAGGACTGCGTGTTCTTTTCCACCGATGTACAGGTCCACGGGCATGCATTTCTTTATCAAATCATTGTCAAAGATCCGATCTGGATTGTTTGCATCCAAATAGCGAAGGTAGTACCAAGAGCTATCAACAAACGTGTCCATTGTGTCAGATTCTCTATGGGCATTACAATTCCCACACTTCGGACAATCAACTCTGAGTGTTCCCTCAGTTTTCTCAGCAGGAAGCTGAACTGGCAAATTTTTCTCGGGCACTGCAACTGGGCCGCACTCGGAGCAATGAATTATGGGAATTGGAGTTCCCCAATGTCTCTGCCGTGATATAAGCCAGTCTTGCAGCTTGGAACTCACTTTGTATCCGCCGATTTGAAGACTTTTCGCTTTTTCCAGAATCGAATGTCGACACGCTTTGAATGCCTGATCTTTAGGAACATCTAGCTTTACATTGAATTCAGTGAAAAGATCTTTTTCGGATTCCATAAAACTAGGGGCTGCGAGATAGACATCACATTTTGGGGCAAATTCAGCGTCGTCACTGTAAACAATAGGAATTGCTTCACCAGTGAAGGGATTTTTCACAAATTCAGGTGGATTTTGAGACTTTTTTAAATAATGCGTGCTCTTAAGAATGAGAAAGGCATTGGGATCCATTAAATGCTCAGGGAATTGCGTCCAAACACGCAGTGGGCCCAGTTGAAATGCATAACCATCACATTCGCCGATCCAATGACGCTGCAGATTGATGATATCCCGCCAGTCCTGCAGAACTGGATCGTTTAAACCCTCTAGCAGCTCCTTAGCGAATCTTGTTGTTCGAATGAACCACTGTTTAAGAAGTTTCTTTTCTACTTTCGCTCCAGATCGCCATGAACACCCATTGGCATCGACTTGTTCGTCTGCAAGGACAGTTTTATCAACTGGATCCCAGTTTACCAGAGCCTGGAAGACAAGAGTTTTAGTATTGTTAAGAAATTTTCATAATTGCTTACCTCATTCTGGTAAGCAAGACCCTGTTCATGGAGCATAAGAAACAGTTTTTGTGTCCATTTGTAGTAATCCGGACTGCAGGTGGATAATTCGTGATTCCAGTCGAAGGAACAACCCAGTTTCTGGAGTTGTTCTCGCATTTGTGTGATATTTTGATTTGTCCATGTTGCAGGTTCAATTCCTCTTTGGATAGCAGCGTTCTCAGCTGGTAAACCGAATGCATCCCAGCCTATGGGATGGAAGACATTCTTTCCATTCATGCGATGGAAACGAGCAACAGTGTCACTTATGGCATACACTCGAACATGCCCCATGTGAAGATTACCCGATGGGTAAGGGAACATAGAGAGGACATAGAACTTGTTGGCGGGTGCATTTGTATTAAATTGACCAAAACTGAGCTTCTGATGCCAATGGGATTCTATGTCACGTTTAACTGAGTTTGTTAGCTGATCCACCTGAAATTAAAAAAGTCATTAAAAGTTGGTTCATAGGAAAATTCATTGTACTTTTATTTCACTTACATCAAAGCCGGTGCAACTTTGTGAGACTAGACGATATAGAGTGGAGAGGGAAACATTACATTTAGTCGTTTGTTTATATTTTAAGAGAAATTGCATTTTATTTAATTGATATTTTATGTTTTTTAAAATACAAAGCAGCAGGCAAATTTAAAAATTGAAATTGAAGGAAACGTCACTTTTGACAGTTGCATATTCATTTTTGAACAGCAGCTGATGTGTTTTTTTGGTTCGTACTGTACGTAAACATCACTTTTTGTTATGCTAGAAATTCGAGATGTGTCAACATCTAGTACAATTCGGGGAATAAAGATGTGTTTTCGTAATAAATCGATATAAGATTTTCAAAAATGTCATGTTGAATTATTTTAAATATTACGTTTTCATTGTAGCCGAAATGAGGTAATTTCGCAAATTACACAAAAAGTGTTTTCATTGCAAATTTTCTAATTTTGTTTGACAGCTAATTTCATTTTGAATTTGATTTGGCAGTTAAAAGCTGTTTTTTCTTGTGTTCTCTTTTCTGTTTCTGTTTCCTAGATATCGAAATTTAACATTTTCGATGGGTTTCCGCTTTGGATGCATCCCACTGAGTGTGTTCATAATTACGTAATTTAGAACCAAATTTGGTTGAATAACCTCATTTTTTAAATTTGTATTTGTATGGGAAAACATTTCTGCATTTCAGCGGAACTGAACTTTGACTTATTTGTAAGAAATTGTAGGAGCAATATCGCACTAAGCTACAACTGTACTTCACTTATGAGATTGTATGAGCTATATCGCACTAAACGCGACAACTGAACATCACGGTGAGGCACTATGACTAATGCGGCAATGTTGAAAATCTGGACATAACTTTTTCGTGACTTGAAGTTCCGTTCAGTTCCGTTGCTGCAAATGTGGTATAGCAAGCGTCGCATAAAGAATAGTTATTTCATGTGTCTTTTTTTCTTTTTTGTTTGGAAAAATGTAAACGAAACGAATAAAAACAAATTTATGTCATCGATTGCAAAAAATAAATAAAATTTAAAAACATAAAAATTACAGAAACCTATGCTGTAATCTATGAAACAACAAATAAATAATATACAAATAAAATTGGAAAAAGTAAAGGTTTCTTTTCAACACATTGGCAACATGTTTCTCAATGGACCTCTCAATTTTTGGAACTAAAACTAGAGTAAACTATTTATTCCATTTCGTTATCTAAAAACCAATGCGTTCGGCTTTCAATAAGTTTAAAAACAAGATAGAATTTTAGGAAAAAAAAGTTTAATTTAAATAATTAAATTTAACCTAAATATTTCAAAAATATATAACATAATAAAAAATATATGTTATAAAATAGAAAATAAATAATATGTAATAAAAATAATCAGTTTATGTTTATAAAATTTTTTAAACTCAAAAAAAAAAAAAAAAAAAACAAAGATTCCCTCAGAAAAATTTCTCAGTTTTGACTCAAATATTTGTGAAGAAAATATTTGATTTCTTAAATTTTTTATGAGGCCTCTCAAACATAAACTGATTAGAAGTTGGTGGACAAACTATGTATTAAAAACAGAAAATATAATTAAGAAATAAGAATAAACTAAATAAACATACAATTATTATAAATATTTTCATCCATGGCTACAGGATCATTGGAATCCTCAGCCGTTTCACATTTTATTGACCTTCCCTAAACAGGAAAGAACAAAATTAATATTAAATTTATTTTTTAAACAATATATACTCACGATCACAACATTCCAATTCTTAATTCTTTCAATTGCTTCATCTAAAGCATCTGGAAAACATTTATACCATATTTTCCTTCCCAACTAAAACAAAATTTGTAAAATAACATATTAAATAAAATATATAAATATTAAATATTAAAAATAATATTTTTTTACATTTTCAAACCCTTTAATTCCAAGCTTTCTCAAACATTTCCTCCAATCATTCATCTTCTTCCTTATTCCTCAAATATTTTTTTCAGAATGATTTTATTTCTGAAAATTCAGAGCTTATATAGGAAATTTTATTTTCAAAGCCTACTACGTATTTTTATTATTATTGAACAAAAATACAGTGGAACATGTCATATATTTCAAAAAAATAATTTATTCATGTAAAACTGTCACAATGTCACATGGCTGGTTGCGACTTACGAAAAGCAAAGTATATGTTCATATTCTATATAAATAGAAATTGCTGCCTGTATTCAGTTGCAATGCAGGGAGAAATGATCCGGAGCATTTTTATATGAAAATTGAAGTTTTGTTTATTGTGGACAATTCGAGGATCCAAGCATACCAAAATGAAGGTCTCGATATGGCAGCCTGATTCACTAAAAAAAAGTGCAACAAAGTGCTGGAATTGCACTGCAGAGCGTTTTAATTCACAAAATTGGTGTTTTGTGAATTGTGGACAATCGGGGGATCCTAGCGCACCAATATGCATATTGAAATAAAGGTCTGAAGTATGACCACCAGGAGCACAAAGAAAAGTGCAACAAAGTGCATAGAAATGCAATGCAAAGCGTTTTTATTTAACAATTGGTGTTTTGTGGATTGTGGATAATCGGAGGATCCTAGCGCACCAATATGCATATTGAAATAAAGGTCTGAAGTATGACCACCAGGAGCACAGAGAAAAGTGCAACAAAGTGCATAGAATTGCACTGCAGAGCGTTTTAATTCACAAAATTGGTGTTTTGTGAATTGTGGACAATCGGGGGATCCTAGCGCACCAATATGCATATTGAAATAAAGGTCTGAAGTATGACCACCAGGAGCACAAAGAAAAGTGCAACAAAGTGCATACAATTGCAATGCAGAGCGTTTTTATTAAACAATTGGTGTTTTGCGAATTGTGGACAATCGGGGGATCCTAGCGCACCAATATGCATATTGAAATAAAGGTCTGAAGTATGACCACCAGGTGCACAAAGAAAAGTGCAACAAAGTGCAAGAATTGTACTGCAGAGCGTTTTAATTCACAAAATTAGTGTTTTGTGAATTGTGGACAATCGGGGGATCCTAGCGCACCAATATGCATATTGAAATAAAGGTCTGAAGTATGACCACCAGGAGCACAAAGAAAAGTGCAACAAAGTGCAAGAATTGTACTGCAGAGCGTTTTAATTCACAAAATTAGTGTTTTGTGAATTGTGGACAATCGGGGGATCCTAGCGCACCAATATGCATATTGAAATAAAGGTCTGAAGTATGACCACCAGGAGCACAAAGAAAAGTGCAACAAAGTGCATAGAATCTCAATGCAGAGCGTTTTTATTAAACAATTGGTGTTTTGTGGATTGTAGATAATCGGAGGATCCTAGCGCACCAATATGCATATTGAAATAAAGATCTGAAGTATGACCACCAGGAGCACAAAGAAAAGTGCAACAAAGTGCAAGAATTGTACTGCAGAGCGTTTTAATTCACAAAATTAGTGTTTTGTGAATTGTGGACAATCGGGGGATCCTAGCGCACCAATATGCATATTGAAATAAAGGTCTGAAGTATGACCACCAGGAGCACAAAGAAAAGTGCAACAAAGTGCATAGAAATGCAATGCAAAGCGTTTTTATTTAACAATTGGTGTTTTGTGGATTGTGGATAATCGGAGGATCCTAGCGCACCAATATGCATATTGAAATAAAGGTCTGAAGTATGACCACCAGGAGCACAGAGAAAAGTGCAACAAAGTGCATAGAATTGCACTGCAGAGCGTTTTAATTCACAAAATTGGTGTTTTGTGAATTGTGGACAATCGGGGGATCCTAGCGCACCAATATGCATATTGAAATAAAGGTCTGAAGTATGACCACCAGGAGCACAAAGAAAAGTGCAACAAAGGGCATAGAATTGCACTGCAGAGCGTTTTTAGTAAACAATTGGTGTTTTGTGGATTGTGGATAATCGGAGGATCCTAGCGCACCAATATGCATATTGAAATAAAGGTCTGAAGTATGACCACCAGGTGCACAAAGAAAAGTGCAACAAAGTGCATACAATTGCAATGCAGAGCGTTTTTATTAAACAATTTGTGTTTTGTGGATTGTGGATAATCGGAAGATCCTAGCGCACCAATATGCATATTGAAATAAAGGTCTGAAGTATGACCACCAGGTGCACAAAGAAAAGTGCAACAAAGTGCATAGAATTGCACTGCAGAGCGTTTTAATTCACAAAATTGGTGTTTTGTGAATTGTGGACAATCGGGGGATCCTAGCGCACCAATATGCATATTGAAATAAAGGTCTGAAGTATGACCACCAGGAGCACAAAGAAAAGTGCAACAAAGTTCATACAATTGCAATGCAGAGCGTTTTTATTAAACAATTGGTGTTTTGTAGATTGTGGATAATCGGAGGATCCTAGCGCACCAATATGCATATTGAAATAAAGGTCTGAAGTATGACCACCAGGTGCACAAAGAAAAGTGCAACAAAGTTCATACAATTGCAATGCAGAGCGTTTTTATTAAACAATTTGTGTTTTGTGGATTGTGGATAATCGGAGGATCCTAGCGCACCAATATGCATATTGAAATAAAGGTCTGAAGTATGACCACCAGGTGCACAAAGAAAAGTGCAACAAAGTGCATACAATTGCAATGCAGAGCGTTTTTATTAAACAATTTGTGTTTTGTGGATTGTGGATAATCGGAGGATCCTAGCGCACCAATATGCATATTGAAATAAAGGTCTGAAGTATGACCACCAGGAGCACAAAGAAAAGTGCAACAAAGTGCATACAATTGCAATGCAGAGCGTTTTTATTAAACAATTTGTGTTTTGTGGATTGTGGATAATCGGAGGATCCTAGCGCACCAATATGCATATTGAAATAAAGGTCTGAAGTATGACCACCAGGAGCACAAAGAAAAGTGCAACAAAGTGCATACAATTGCAATGCAGAGCGTTTTTATTAAACAATTGGTGTTTTGCGAATTGTGGACAATCGGGGGATCCTAGCGCACCAATATGCATATTGAAATAAAGGTATGAAGTATGACCACCAGGAGCACAAAGAAAAGTGCAACAAAGTGCATAGAATTGCACTGCAGAGCGTTTTAATTCACAAAATTGGTGTTTTGTGAATTGTGGACAATCGGGGGATCCTAGCGCACCAATATGCATATTGAAATAAAGGTCTGAAGTATGACCACCAGGTGCACAAAGAAAAGTGCAACAAAGTTCATACAATTGCAATGCAGAGCGTTTTTATTAAACAATTTGTGTTTTGTGGATTGTGGATAATCGGAGGATCCTAGCGCACCAATATGCATATTGAAATAAAGGTCTGAAGTATGACCACCAGGAGCACAAAGAAAAGTGCAACAAAGTGCATACAATTGCAATGCAGAGCGTTTTTATTAAACAATTGGTGTTTTGCGAATTGTGGACAATCGGGGGATCCTAGCGCACCAATATGCATATTGAAATAAAGGTATGAAGTATGACCACCAGGAGCACAAAGAAAAGTGCAACAAAGGGCATAGAATTGCACTGCAGAGCGTTTTAATTCACAAAATTGGTGTTTTGTGAATTGTGGACAATCGGGGGATCCTAGCGCACCAATATGCATATTGAAATAAAGGTCTGAAGTATGACCACCAGGTGCACAAAGAAAAGTGCAACAAAGTGCATAGAAATGCAATGCAAAGCGTTTTTATTTAACAATTGGTGTTTTGTGGATTGTGGATAATCGGAGGATCCTAGCGCATCAATATGCATATTGAAATAAAGGTCTGAAGTATGACCACCAGGTGCATAAAGAAAAGTGCAACAAAGTGAATAGAATTGCACTGCAGAGCGTTTTTATTAAAAAAAAAGGGTTTTGTGGATTGTGGATAATCGGAGGATCCTAGCGCACCAATATGCATATTGAAATAAAGGTATGAAGTATGACCACCAGGAGCACAAAGAAAAGTGCAACAAAGTGCATAGAATTGCAATGCAGAGCGTTTTTATTAAACAATTGGTGTTTTGTGGATTGTAGATAATCGGAGGATCCTAGCGCACCAATATGCATATTGAAATAAAGATCTGAAGTATGACCACCAGGAGCACAAAGAAAAGTGCAACAAAGTGCATACAATTGTAATGCAGAGCGTTTTTATTAAACAATTGGTGTTTTGTGGATTGTGGATAATCGGAGGATCCTAGCGCACCAATATGCATATTGAAATAAAGGTCTGAAGTATGACCACCAGGAGCACAAAGAAAAGTGCAACAAAGTGCATACAATTGTAATGCAGAGCGTTTTTATTAAACAATTGGTGTTTTGTGGATTGTGGATAATCGGAGGATCCTAGCGCACCAATATGCATATTGAAATAAAGGTCTGAAGTATGACCACCAGGAGCACAGAGAAAAGTGCAACAAAGTGCATAGAATTGCACTGCAGAGCGTTTTAATTCACAAAATTGGTGTTTTGTGAATTGTGGACAATCGGGGGATCCTAGCGCACCAATATGCATATTGAAATAAAGGTCTGAAGTATGACCACCAGGAGCACAAAGAAAAGTGCAACAAAGGGCATAGAATTGCACTGCAGAGCGTTTTAATTCACAAAATTGGTGTTTTGTGAATTGTGGACAATCGGGGGATCCTAGCGCACCAATATGCATATTGAAATAAAGGTCTGAAGTATGACCACCAGGTGCAAAGAGAAAAGTGCAACAAAGTGCATAGACCATGCGCTGCAGAGCGTTTTTGTTCAAAAAATAGGGTTTTGTGGATTGTGGACATTCATAGGATCCTAGCGCACCAATATGCATATTGAAATAAAGGTCTGAAGTATGACCAACAGGTGCACAAAGAAAAGTGCAACGAAGTGCATAGAATTGCACCACAAAACACTAGTTTTTTAATAAAAACGCTCTGCATTACAATTTTACGCAATCTGTTGCACTTTTATTTGTGCTCCTGGTGGTCATACTTCATACCTTTATTTCAATATGCATATTGGTGCGCTATGATCCCCCGATTGTCCACAATTCACAAAACACCAATTTTGTGAATTAAAACGCTCTGCAGTGCAATTCTATGCCCTTTGTTGCACTTTTCTTTGTGCTCCTGGTGGTCATACTTCATACCTTTATTTCAATATGCATATTGGTGCGCTAGGATCCTCCGATTATCCACAATCCACAAAACACCAATTGTTTAATAAAAACGCTCTGCATTGCAATTGTATGCACTTTGTTGCACTTTTCTTTGTGCACCTGGTGGTCATACTTCAGACCTTTATTTCAATATGCATATTGGTGCGCTAGGATCCTCCGATTATCCACAATCCACAAAACACCAATTGTTTAATAAAAACGCTTTGCATTGCATTTCTATGCACTTTGTTGCACTTTTCTTTGTGCACCTGGTGGTCATACTTCAGACCTTTATTTCAATATGCATATTGGTGCGCTAGGATCCCCCGATTGTCCACAATTCGCAAAACACCAATTGTTTAATAAAAACGCTCTGCATTGCAATTGTATGCACTTTGTTGCACTTTTCTTTGTGCTCCTGGTGGTCATACTTCAGACCTTTATTTCAATATGCATATTAGTGCGCTAGGATCCTCCGATTATCCACAATCCACAAAACACAAATTGTTTAATAAAAACGCTCTGCATTGCAATTGTATGCACTTTGTTGCACTTTTCTTTGTGCTCCTGGTGGTCATACTTCAGACCTTTATTTCAATATGCATATTGGTGCGCTAGGATCCTCCGATTATCCACAATCCACAAAACACAAATTGTTTAATAAAAACGCTCTGCATTGCAATTGTATGAACTTTGTTGCACTTTTCTTTGTGCACCTGGTGGTCATACTTCAGACCTTTATTTCAATATGCATATTGGTGCGCTAGGATCCTCCGATTATCCACAATCTACAAAACACCAATTGTTTAATAAAAACGCTCTGCATTGCAATTGTATGAACTTTGTTGCACTTTTCTTTGTGCTCCTGGTGGTCATACTTCAGACCTTTATTTCAATATGCATATTGGTGCGCTAAGATCCTCCGATTATCCACAATCCACAAAACACCAATTGTTTAATAAAAACGCTCTGCACTGCAATTCTATGCCCTTTGTTGCACTTTTCTTTGTGCTCCTGGTGGTCATACTTCAGACCTTTATTTCAATATGCATATTGGTGCGCTAGGATCCTCCGATTATCCACAATCCACAAAACCCTTTTTTTTTAATAAAAACGCTCTGCAGTGCAATTCTATTCACTTTGTTGCACTTTTCTTTATGCACCTGGTGGTCATACTTCAGACCTTTATTTCAATATGCATATTGATGCGCTAGGATCCTCCGATTATCCACAATCCACAAAACACCAATTGTTAAATAAAAACGCTTTGCATTGCATTTCTATGCACTTTGTTGCACTTTTCTTTGTGCACCTGGTGGTCATACTTCAGACCTTTATTTCAATATGCATATTGGTGCGCTAGGATCCCCCGATTGTCCACAATTCACAAAACACCAATTTTGTGAATTAAAACGCTCTGCAGTGCAATTCTATGCCCTTTGTTGCACTTTTCTTTGTGCTCCTGGTGGTCATACTTCATACCTTTATTTCAATATGCATATTGGTGCGCTAGGATCCCCCGATTGTCCACAATTCGCAAAACACCAATTGTTTAATAAAAACGCTCTGCATTGCAATTGTATGCACTTTGTTGCACTTTTCTTTGTGCTCCTGGTGGTCATACTTCAGACCTTTATTTCAATATGCATATTGGTGCGCTAGGATCCTCCGATTATCCACAATCCACAAAACACAAATTGTTTAATAAAAACGCTCTGCATTGCAATTGTATGAACTTTGTTGCACTTTTCTTTGTGCACCTGGTGGTCATACTTCAGACCTTTATTTCAATATGCATATTGGTGCGCTAGGATCCTCCGATTATCCACAATCTACAAAACACCAATTGTTTAATAAAAACGCTCTGCATTGCAATTCTATGCACTTTGTTGCACTTTTCTTTGTGCTCCTGGTGGTCATACTTCAGACCTTTATTTCAATATGCATATTGGTGCGCTAGGATCCCCCGATTGTCCACAATTCACAAAACACCAATTTTGTGAATTAAAACGCTCTGCAGTGCAATTCTATGCACTTTGTTGCACTTTTCTTTGTGCTCCTGGTGGTCATACTTCATACCTTTATTTCAATATGCATATTGGTGCGCTAGGATCCTCCGATTATCCACAATCCACAAAACACCAATTGTTTAATAAAAACGCTCTGCAGTGCAATTCTATGCCCTTTGTTGCACTTTTCTTTGTGCTCCTGGTGGTCATACTTCAGACCTTTATTTCAATATGCATATTGGTGCGCTAGGATCCCCCGATTGTCCACAATTCACAAAACACCAATTTTGTAAATTAAAACGCTCTGCAGTGCAATTCTATGCCCTTTGTTGCACTTTTCTTTGTGCACCTGGTGGTCATACTTCAGACCTTTATTTCAATATGCATATTGGTGCGCTAGGATCCTCCGATTATCCACAATCCACAAAACACCAATTGTTTACTAAAAACGCTCTGCAGTGCAATTCTATGCCCTTTGTTGCACTTTTCTTTGTGCTCCTGGTGGTCATACTTCAGACCTTTATTTCAATATGCATATTGGTGCGCTAGGATCCCCCGATTGTCCACAATTCACAAAACACCAATTTTGTGAATTAAAACGCTCTGCAGTGCAATTCTATGCCCTTTGTTGCACTTTTCTTTGTGCTCCTGGTGGTCATACTTCAGACCTTTATTTCAATATGCATATTGGTGCGCTAGGATCCCCCGATTGTCCACAATTCACAAAACACCAATTTTGTAAATTAAAACGCTCTGCAGTGCAATTCTATGCCCTTTGTTGCACTTTTCTTTGTGCACCTGGTGGTCATACTTCAGACCTTTATTTCAATATGCATATTGGTGCGCTAGGATCCTCCGATTATCCACAATCCACAAAACACCAATTGTTTACTAAAAACGCTCTGCAGTGCAATTCTATGCCCTTTGTTGCACTTTTCTTTGTGCTCCTGGTGGTCATACTTCAGACCTTTATTTCAATATGCATATTGGTGCGCTAGGATCCCCCGATTGTCCACAATTCACAAAACACTAATTTTGTGAATTAAAACGCTCTGCAGTACAATTCTTGCACTTTGTTGCACTTTTCTTTGTGCACCTGGTGGTCATACTTCAGACCTTTATTTCAATATGCATATTGGTGCGCTAGGATCCCCCGATTGTCCACAATTCACAAAACACTAATTTTGTGAATTAAAACGCTCTGCAGTACAATTCTTGCACTTTGTTGCACTTTTCTTTGTGCACCTGGTGGTCATACTTCAGACCTTTATTTCAATATGCATATTGGTGCGCTAGGATCCCCCGATTGTCCACAATTCGCAAAACACCAATTGTTTAATAAAAACGCTCTGCATTGCAATTGTATGCACTTTGTTGCACTTTTCTTTGTGCTCCTGGTGGTCATACTTCAGATCTTTATTGCAATATGCATATTGGTGCGCTAGGATCCTCCGATTATCTACAATCCACAAAACACCAATTGTTTAATAAAAACGCTCTGCATTGCAATTCTATGCACTTTGTTGCACTTTTCTTTGTGCTCCTGGTGGTCATACTTCAGACCTTTATTTCAATATGCATATTAGTGCGCTAGGATCCCCCGATTGTCCACAATTCACAAAACACCAATTTTGTGAATTAAAACGCTCTGCAGTGCAATTCTATGCACTTTGTTGCACTTTTCTCTGTGCTCCTGGTGGTCATACTTCAGACCTTTATTTCAATATGCATATTGGTGCGCTAGGATCCTCCGATTATCCACAATCCACAAAACACCAATTGTTAAATAAAAACGCTTTGCATTGCATTTCTATGCACTTTGTTGCACTTTTCTTTGTGCTCCTGGTGGTCATACTTCAGACCTTTATTTCAATATGCATATTGGTGCGCTAGGATCCCCCGATTGTCCACAATTCACAAAACACCAATTTTGTGAATTAAAACGCTCTGCAGTGCAATTCCAGCACTTTGTTGCACTTTTTTTTAGTGAATCAGGCTGCCATATCGAGACCTTCATTTTGGTATGCTTGGATCCTCGAATTGTCCACAATAAACAAAACTTCAATTTTCATATAAAAATGCTCCGGATCATTTCTCCGTGCATTGCAACTGAATACAGGCACCAATTTCTATTCATATAGAATATGAACATATACTTTGCTTTTCGTAAGTCGCAACCAGCCATGTGACATTGTGACAGTTTTACATGAATAAATTATTTTTTTGAAATATATGACATGTTCCACTGTATTTTTGTTCAATAATAATAAAAATACGTAGTAGGCTTTGAAAATAAAATTTCCTATATAAGCTCTGAATTTTCAGAAATAAAATCATTCTGAAAAAAATATTTGAGGAATAAGGAAGAAGATGAATGATTGGAAGAAATGTTTGAGAAAGCTTGGAATTAAAGGGTTTGAAAATGTAAAAAAATATTATTTTTAATATTTAATATTTATATATTTTATTTAATATGTTATTTTATAAATTTTGTTTTAGTTGGGAAGGAAAATATGGTATAAATGTTTTCCAGATGCTTTAGATGAAGCAATTGAAAGAATTAAGAATTGGAATGTTGTGATCGTGAGTATATATTGTTTAAAAAATAAATTTAATATTAATTTTGTTCTTTCCTGTTTAGGGAAGGTCAATAAAATGTGAAACGGCTGAGGATTCCAATGATCCTGTAGCCATGGATGAAAATATTTATAATAATTGTATGTTTATTTAGTTTATTCTTATTTCTTAATTATATTTTCTGTTTTTAATACATAGTTTGTCCACCAACTTCTAATCAGTTTATGTTTGAGAGGCCTCATAAAAAATTTAAGAAATCAAATATTTTCTTCACAAATATTTGAGTCAAAACTGAGAAATTTTTCTGAGGGAATCTTTGTTTTTTTTTTTTTTTTTTTGTGTTGAGTTTGAAAAATTTTATAAACATAAACTGATTATTTTTATTACATATTATTTATTTTATAACACATTATATTTTTTATTATTTTATATAATTTTGAAACATTTAGGTTAAATTTAATTATTTAAATTAAACTTTTTTTTCCTAAAATTGTATCTTGTTTTTAAACTTATTGAAAGCCGAACGCATTGGTGTTTAGATAATGAAAATGGAACGAATAGTTTACTCCAGTTTTAGTCGCAAAAATTGAGAGGTCCATTGAGCAACTTGCTGCCAATTATGGTGTCGAAAAGAAACCTTTACTTTTTTGGAAAACAAAAATAATCTAATTAATTGTTGTGAAATTTTGTGACAAATTTATCAATGAATTTTCAGTTTATTTTAACTTTGAATTTTTTCAGGTCAAAGTATGCACTTGGTGAAACAAAAGGACGTAAGTTTTTAAATAAATTAAAAAGTTTTTTATGAAATCGGCCACTATTAATTCTGGATGTAAATTAAATAAGTTCAATGGTAGGTGAATTCTCACCGCGATAGTATTCACTCGATACATCCAGATTAAAACTGAAATCCAGATGTAAATCATACAAATTCAATGTAAACACATCCAGATTTAAATTTTAATCTGGATGTATCGAGTGAATAATATGGGCGTTAGCCTAAGTTAAAAACCTAAAATACAAAACCCAGAAACTATACCTACTTGGATTTTCCAATAAATATTTTCAATAAATACTTCTATCGAAAAAAAATTTGCTTTTCGATAAATTGTCATATAAATTAAATATTGTACTAGATCGATAATAACTTATTATGAACGCACATCGCTAATATGCAAAAAATTGTTGCATTTCTACATTTTCGTTTGCCTTATTTGGGTCATTCTGAATTTAAATTTTGCGGAGCGTGGACGTGTCGTATAAGAATTCGGAAAAAAAAAAAAAAAAATTTTGTGAAAAAAAAAATCAATAAATTGAATAGTACAAGAAAAAACTTAGAAAAATATCTTAATCCAAGTGAATTAGAACATAAAAACCCAGCATGGGAGATTCTCTGGAGAATTCAGAAGCTCCCGTGGACACCGTGAGTGTAACAATTGTGGATTATGGTGCTTTCGCCAATTACATTCGCAAAGCTGTGACCATTCTATTGCCCGAAGAAGATGTTGTTCCACCAGCATTGAATGTGGCTCTTGAGGACACCAATAATCAGGATTGCATTAGAAAATTCCTTAATGATCCTCAAGTGCAGGCATTGTACATTCAAAGGAATTGTTTAAAAGGTAAAAATTAATTTTAAAATTTGCACAAAATAAATTTTCACTAAGCAACGCCCAAGATGGCCGACAAAAATCGAATATTTCTAACCCTTATGTTCGAAAGTTTCAACTATTTTTACATTAATATTTTCTATTTCTCATTTTTGCAAGCAAATTGTCTGGAATTTGTTTAAAAATAGTAGTTTGAGTGGTTTTATTTTAAAATTTCGTGTCAAATTGGAATGTTTCGTTTAAATTTTTCTAATTGGAAAATTGGTATAGGGCTCCATTTTGCACTTTCTCTACACCTATAGTTTTTTTTTTTGATGATGTCATGCGATGATACACCGTTTGACAAGCGGTAAAATTTTGACGTTTTCTTTTCAAGATGCATTTGGCAAAACTACTGGAAAAAATGGCATAATTATTTATTTTGCTATCGCCGGCTTTTTCGGGGTTGATGCGCCCTGTCGTCGGTGCCGGTATAATCAAAACAAGCCATCTAAGTTTGTTTATTTACTTTGAACATGACCTTTGTAAGAAAAACAATAAAAACAGAATTATTGGACGCTCCACTTGTTGATGCAGTGGGCACTGGGCAGTGTACAATGGAATAGAATAGAATAGATAGGTTTATTGATTCATCAAGATAAATTTACAAAAAAACATTGTGTTGAATATACTCAAATCTTTAAAGGCATGGCCATAAAGGGCCGTCAGCCATTTGTTTTTTTTTTTTTTCATGATCAATCTTACTAGGTATGTACTTAAAATATTATAACAAACTTTCTTTTTTTCTGCCAGAAGATGAAAATGAACAACCTGCTGAGGGTGAAGAGGAAAAAGAATCTGTTACTTACTACATCAGCAATGATGTCCACTTCAGCAATAGCAGAATGGCATCATTGGCTTGTATTAAGCGTGGAACAGTCATCGAGGCAGATAAATCCATTCATTCGCAACTGCGACTGATCAATTTCTCAGAAGGATCTCCATATGAAACCCTTCATGCATTCATAAGTAAGTCTCTGGCCCCTTTTTTCAAAAGTTATGTGAAAGAATCTGGTCGTGCTGACCGGGATGGCGATAAGATGGCACCATCTGTCGAAAAGAAACTGGCTGAGTTGGAAATGGGATTGTTGCATCTCCAGCAAAACATCGATATTCCAGAGATCACACTCGCTGCTCATGGTTCTGTGGCTGTTGTTATTCGGAAATGCGCCGAGGAGAATCGGAAGGCGAAGGTTGCTGATTTCGGAGACAAAGTAGATGATTCTACATTCCTCAATCAGCTGCAGAACGGTGTGAATCGTTGGATCAAAGAGATAAAAAAAGTCACCAAGTTGGATAGGGATCCATCGTCCGGAACAGCTCTGCAAGAGATTTCTTTCTGGCTGAACTTGGAAAGGGCTCTCTACAGGATTCAAGAGAAGCGAGAATCTCCAGAAGTTGCTTTGACTTTAGACATTCTAAAACATGGTAAGAGATTCCATGCAACAGTATCCTTTGATACCGATACAGGGCTTAAGCAGGCTTTGGCCATGGTCGCTGATTACAACCCGCTCATGAAGGATTTCCCAATCAATGATCTTCTGTCGGCAACCGAGCTGGAGAAAATTCGTCCAGCAGTGCAGCAGATATTCTCGCATCTGCGAAAAGTTCGCAATACTAAGTATCCCATTCAACGATGTTTGAAATTGATCGAAGCTATTTCTCGCGATTTGAGTCAGCAGTTGTTGAAGGTTCTTGGCACACGACGTCTGATGCATATTCCATTTGATGAGTTCGAGCGGGTCATGAACCAATGCTTTGAAATCTTCAGCTGCTGGGATGATGAATACGACAAGCTTCAGGGTCTGTTGCGTGATATAGTCAAGAAGAAGCGTGACGAGCACTTGAAAATGGTTTGGCGTGTTTCACCAGCCCATAAGAAATTGCAAGCTCGCATGGAACACATGCGGAAGTTCCGTCGTCAGCATGAGCAATTGAGAACTGTAATTTTGCGGGTATTGCGACCAACCAAGCAGCAACAAATTACCGCTCCTATTGATGCTCAACCAGAAGTCAAAACTCCATATAGCTTGGAAGCAGCTGATGCTAATGCAATCGAAGAAGTTAACCTCGCTTATGAGAATGTCAAGGAAGTCGATTGCTTAGACATCACCAAGGAAGGTTCTGAAGCTTGGGAAGCTGCAGTTAAACGTTATGAAGAAAGAATTGGTAAGGAAGTGTTTTTGCAAACCCATATTTTGATCCTAAAAGTTTCTTTTTGTTTAAGATCGCGTGGAAACAAGAATAACCGCTCATCTTCGTGATCAACTTGGAACAGCTAAGAACGCTAATGAGATGTTCCGGATCTTTTCTCGTTTCAACGCGCTGTTTGTGCGTCCTCACATCCGTGGCGCTATAAGGGAATACCAGACTCAATTGATACAGCGTGTGAAGGATGACATTGAAGCTTTGCATGAAAAGTTCAAGGTAATAGAAAGATTTCTTTTAGAATAAATTAGTAAATATAAATATTGTTGTTCTTGTTTAAGGTTCAATATCCACAGAGTAAATCATGCCGTTTGTCCGTAGTTCGCGATCTGCCACCTGTTGCTGGTTCGATTATCTGGGCTCGTCAAATTGACAATCAACTTACAATGTATCTCAAACGTGTCGAGGACGTTCTTGGAAAAGGCTGGGAGTCACATATCGATGGGCAGAAATTGAAGGCAGATGGTGATAGTTTCCGTGCTAAATTATCAATCTCTGAAGTATTCCAAGATTGGGCAAGAAAGGTTCAGGAACGGAATTTTGGAATTAACGGACGCATCTTTACCATAGAGTCGGCTCGTTCGCGTACTGGACGTGGGAACGTTCTTAAGCTCCGGGTGAATTTCCTTCCTGAAATTATCACTCTTTCGAAGGAAGTTAGGAACATTAAAAATCTTGGATTTAGGTAAGTACTGTTTTTTATTGCAAGAGCAGCAATATTTAGTTACTTTCTATAGAGTTCCTTTAACGATCGTGAATAAGGCTCATCAGGCAAATCAAATCTATCCCTATGCCATATCTTTGATTGAAAGTGTCCGTACTTATGAACGGACTTTGGAAAAGGTAAGCTACAAATTCATTTTAAAGGAAAGGGTCCCGTAGATTTTAATTTCCTTTTTTTTTAATTAAATTATTTCCAACAGTTTTTTATACTCCAACACATAATCGACAACAATTGACACATAGTATATTGAACCACTGTTTTTTTTTATACTTTTTCAAACTAATATGATTGGTCAGTTGTTTTATTTTTACCTGCACCCAAGTGCTTGGTTATTCCTTTTCAACATTTGTATATTTTCATTTTTTTTTCTTTTTACTAAACCCAAAACACAAACTACTTTTTAAAAAAATTTGTTTTAAACTTTGATGTAATGATCATATGAAATGCTAAATGTTTTGTCTGAAAGACAGAATGTCGATTGGCATGACTTTTGAATTAGAAAGTTAAACTTTTGAAGGCATTCAATAAAAAAAAAAAACATGATTAGATATGTTTTCTTTCAAAATTTATAATTTGATTGGCTGATTAAGGAGGTATGTAATGCTTTTAATGTCGTAATAATTTAAGATAATTTTATTGGGGAAATAAAAAAATTAAAACAAATATTCAAAGATGATTAAACAGCATAAAAGGTAAATTTTTTTTTAAATTAAACTTGTTCAAATGCGATTTTTAGGTCACAGGTTGTTTGTGTAATAAATCATACAATTTACAGTCTATAATACATTTTAGCAAATTATCGGTCATTTTCTGCATTCGAGTGTTCCAAGCTTCAGGTCCATTAAAGATTTACCTTATTTTCAATTGATAACATTCATTTTCCCTTCCAATTTAAGGTTCTTACATTCACCCTAAAAGAGATAAAAAAATGTACCAATTACGTACCTTAAATATTTGTTTTTGTTTTAATCTACTGCGCACTAAAAATTAGGTCTGTTCCCAACATTTCTGCCACTAAAAGTTGGCCAAATGTCAAATTTGAGGAGTGGGGACGAAATGCTCTCAAAGAGAAAGAAAACTGAAAAAATGTCTGGAACGGTTTTCCCACTAAATTGGACTACTTTTTAAACGTCAAAAAATATATTCGACTAGAGTTGCCGTAGATCAGTGATAAATCTTAATCAAAATTTTCAAGAATCACATCCCAAGACAATAAAATGTTAACAGAGAATAAACCTGCAAGGCTTACATCGAGTATATTAATATACAAACAAACAAATCTTTAATTATACATTGAATTCATTGTTTTTTTTTTTCAAGTAGCACTATATTATATAAGAAAATACTAAATTATCAATTTAAAATTTTCTTTTAAGAAATAGTTTTGCTTATTGACGTACATTTTTTTGTAATTAGATGATTAGTTAAGCCCGTATGACACTACATTTTTTTCTTAATTTTTAGCTCATTAAATCATACTAAAGTGTCAGCCAAGAGTAAAAAGGAAACATGTTGTTCTTATGAAAGAAAAGCACATAGGTATCTGGGAAAAAAAATAATATGAATTGTCAACATTTTTTAAAAATCCTTTTCTTGTTTTCTCTTCTAATGATGCAATATTTGATTAATTTATATTGACGGCAACACAAAACTATATCCGATTGAAATTTTGTCCGAAATGTTTATTAATAATTAGTTTTATAATGTTTTTTGAAATATGTTTTAATTTTCAATTCTGAACTGTCAAAAAAAAGCTGCTAGAAGCTGAAAAATGTAAATCGAATCACATTTTTAATACGTTTTTTCAGAAATTTCACATTTTTTCTGACATTCTCACATTTTTTTTGTAACATTTTCACATTTTTTTGTAACATTTTCACATTTTTAGGGTTTGATGTGTACACACTCGATCATATGGGAATTTTCAATAATGAACCCTTCGTTCTGCTTTAGTTTCATTTTCAATGAATTAAAAATAAGAAAAAAATGTAGTATCATACGGGCTTTAAAAGATTAAAAAATATGCTTATCTTTCAAAACTGTCAAAATATATATATGTATGTACTCAACTGGCAAATAACGTCATCTGACATACGGCAACCAGGCATTTAACATCCAGCATAGAAAGAAAGTTCCTTTAGGTTGTAGAAAATGCTCTGCCAAATGATTGTGTGTTCTCCTATTTGGCAGTGACCCCTAGAGTTTTTAGCGTTCCTTGCTATATTTCGCCTGCACTTTCACGTCATTTCAATTCCGCGCTTTTACACCTTTTAAATGTACGGTTTTTATTTTGAAAATCAACCGCCCCATTCTTTGAGCTTAAACTCTAAATTTTGATCAGCAAACATTTAGTTTACAAAATTTGTATAAAAGAATGATGTAAACTAAAATTGGAAATGTGTAAAGGCATTATTTATAAAAAACATTAAAAACATTAGCAGCAAAAGCACACAATAAACCAATAAAAATTCAGCAAAAACTTGATCATTACACAGACAATTCCATTCCGCAACATCCACATTATGTAATTCCTTATTTATTTAATTTTTAATAATAACGCAAGCAAAAAAGGAAAAAAAAAATACTTTTTAAAATAATTTTTTCCATGCAGCTAAATAATAGGAGTTTAGCACAAAATTCTGTATTCAAGGTAGATTTATAAAATTCATAAAAATAAACTATTTATTTTCTTGAAATGTCCCGCTTCGATTTAGTTTAATTTTCTTAAGTAGCCAAACGCTAGTTGTAGTACAAAAAATAAAATAAAAATTGCATGCACTATCAATTCCCTTTTATTATTGAAATAAATCTCATCTCTCTGCAAAATGTAAATAAACAACCAATGGCTGTGAATGTTCAATAGGTCTTCTCTCTAAGAACAGTTTCGTTTATTAATAAAGCCAAATATTTTATTTAGATTGAGGATCGTGCAAGTATTGTTCCACTTGTTGCTGGCCTACGTAAAGATGTCCTCGCTTTGATCTCTGAGGGTATTGCTTTGGTTTGGGAGAGTTACAAGCTGGATCCATATGTTCAGCGATTGTCCGAGTGTGTCACCCAATTCCAAGAGAAGGTTTGTAAATTAATTATTGATGATGGTTGCAATAATATTCTATGGAATTATCGGATAGGTGGAAGACTTGCTTGTCGTTGAAGAACAACTCGATGTTGATGTTCGATCTTTGGAAACTTGTCCTTATAGTGCTGCAACATTTGCAGATATTTTGGCAAAGATCCAGCATGCTGTTGATGATCTTTCACTGAGACAATACTCCAACTTGAACGTTTGGGTAACTCGGTTGGATGAAGAGGTTGAAAAGAAGTTGGCTCTACGTCTGCAAGCTGGTATCAATGCTTGGACTGAAGCTCTGACCGGAAATAAAAAGGAAGTGGACTTGTCAATGGACACTGATGCCCCGGTTCAACCAACTCATAAGCTCGGTGGTGAACCACAGGTAAGGCTAAGTTTGCTATTCAAATCATTCATAATCAAAAATATTTTTTTTTTCCAGATCCAAAATGCAATTCATGAGATTCGCATAACCAACCAACAGATGTACTTGTATCCATCGATTGAAGAAGCTCGCTTCCAAATCATGCAGCAATTATTTGCTTGGCAAGCCATTGTTACATCTCAAGTCCGCTTGCAAAGCTCGAGATATCAAGTGGGATTAGACAAGCCGGTATCTCAAACTTATCGCAATTTGCTTACCAAATTGCCAGAAGGCAAGATCCTAGAAAATGCTTATGGATCCATTGAGGATAAAATCAGTGAAGTACGAAACTATGTTGATGAATGGTTGCGCTACCAGAGCTTGTGGGATTTGCAAGCCGATACTCTCTATGGACGTCTAGCAGAAGATGTCAACTTGTGGATCAAGTGTTTGAATGATATTAAGTAATTTACTAGAAACAAAAAATTGGAGGAAAAAACGTATCTTATATTACAAACTATTTACAGAAAATCCCGAACAACATTTGATACATCCGACACTCGACGGGCTTATGGCCCAATTATCATTGACTATGCAAAGGTACAGGCAAAGGTTACTTTAAAATATGATTCTTGGCATAAGGAGGCTCTTGGTAAATTCGGAACGTTGTTGGGTACAGAGATGACAACTTTCCATGGAAAAGTTTCCAAGTCTCGAAGTGATTTGGAGATGCAAAGCATTGGTAAAATAGTTTTTAAGGGTTTTTAAGCATATTCTGTTTGTAAATTTGCAACTTTTATTGTAGAAGCGGCCAGTACATCAGATGCCGTATGTTTCATTACTTATGTGCAGTCTCTCAAGAAGGACATGCTTGTATGGGACAAACAAGTCGAAGTATTCCGCGAAGCTCAACGTATTTTGGAACGTCAACGCTTCCAGTTCCCTAACAATTGGTTGCATGTTGACAACATCGAGGGCGAGTGGTCAGCATTTAATGAGATCATTAAACGCAAAGATACAGCAATCCAGACTCAAGTAGCCAGTCTCCAGGCTAAAATTGTTGCTGAGGATAAGGCCGTCGAAACCAGAACCGTTGACTTCCTCAACGATTGGGAAAAGAACAAACCAACAGGTGGTAAGACTCGTCCAGATGATGCGCTTCAGCAGTTACAAATGTTCGAGAGCAAGTACTCGCGTTTGAAGGAAGAGCGTGATAATGTTGCTAAAGCAAAAGAAGCATTGGAACTGCAAGAATCTGCTATTCCCAATAATAGTAGCGAACGTATGAATGTTGCCCTTGAAGAGCTTCAGGACTTACGCGGAGTATGGAGTGAATTGTCAAAGGTTTGGGCCCAAATCGATGAAACTAGAGAGAAACCTTGGTTATCGGTGCAACCACGAAAATTGCGACAACAGCTTGAATCTATGATGAACCAGTTGAAGGAGTTGCCAGCTCGTCTTCGCATGTACGAGAGCTATGAGTACGTCAAGAAACTTATCCAGAGTAACATCAAGGTGAACATGCTGATAGTAGAACTGAAGTCCGATGCCCTCAAGGAGCGCCACTGGAAACAACTGACTAAACAATTACGAGTTAATTGGGTTATCTCTGATCTAACTCTGGGTCAGGTTTGGGATGTAAATCTGCTGAAAAACGAAAACATTGTCAAGGACATCATTCTCGTGGCTCAGGGTGAAATGGCGCTTGAGGAATTCTTGAAACAAGTTCGTGAATCTTGGCAAAATTACGAACTTGATTTGATAAATTACCAGAACAAGTGTCGCATCATTCGTGGCTGGGATGACTTATTCAACAAAGTCAAGGAGCACATCAATTCGGTTGCCGCTATGAAACTATCGCCTTACTACAAGGTCTTTGAGGAAGAAGCTCTCACTTGGGAAGAGAAATTGAACCGAATTAATGCTCTTTTTGACGTTTGGATCGATGTTCAGCGTCGTTGGGTATACCTAGAAGGAATCTTCTCTGGCAGCGCAGATATTAAGACCCTTCTGCCTGTGGAGACTTCCCGTTTCCACAGCATAAGTTCTGAATTCCTTGGTCTGATGAAGAAGGTGACAAAATCTCCAAAGGTTATGGATGTCTTGAACATTCCAGCTGTGCAAAGATCATTGGAGCGTCTAGCTGATTTACTCGGAAAGATTCAAAAGGCTTTGGGAGAATATTTGGAAAGAGAACGTACCTCCTTCCCTCGGTTCTACTTTGTTGGTGACGAAGATTTATTGGAGATTATTGGAAACAGCAAGAACATTGCTCGTCTGCAGAAGCATTTCAAAAAAATGTTTGCTGGTGTTGCTGCAATTTTGTTAAATGAAGATAATACTGTTATTTTGGGTATTGCATCAAGGGAGGGCGAAGAAGTTAAATTCATTAATCCTGTTTCGACTGTGGAGCATCCAAAAATTAACGAATGGCTTAGCTTGGTTGAGAAGCAGATGCGTTTTACATTGGCTTCATTCTTGGCTCAAGCTGTTCAAGATATTAAGCAATTCCGTGATGGACAGATCGATTCACAAAAATATATGGAATGGTGTGACAAATATCAAGCACAGATTGTTGTTTTGGCTGCTCAGATTTTGTGGTCAGAAGATGTCGAAAGTGCACTTCAGCTGGCCATGGAAAATAACAGCGGAAAGCCGTTAAATAAGGTTTTGACCACTGTCGAATCTACTTTAAATGTGCTGGCTGATTCGGTATTACAGGAACAGCCCCCACTTAGGCGCAGGAAGTTGGAGCATTTGGTATGAATTTTTTTTTCTTTAAACAAGATATGATCAGGTTGTGTATTTATTTTTTTTTTTTGTTTCAAGATCAATGAATTTGTTCACAAGCGAACAGTCACTCGTCGTCTTATTTCCAATGGAGTTAACAATCCCAAGTCATTCCATTGGCTCTGTGAGATGAGATTCTACTTTGATCCTCGACAAACAGAGGTAATTTTGATAAAGATTGTTCAAAATCAAAGTCTTTATAAACTCTAATTCAAGGTCCTAAAACAACTTACGATCCACATGGCTAATGCTCGTTTCTACTACGGCTTCGAGTATCTAGGTGTCCAGGATCGTCTAGTACAAACACCTTTGACCGATCGTTGCTACTTGACTATGACTCAGGCTCTGGAATCTCGTCTGGGAGGGTCGCCATTCGGTCCAGCTGGTACAGGCAAGACTGAATCAGTAAAAGCCCTTGGAAACCAACTTGGTCGCTTCGTTTTGGTATTCAATTGTGATGAAACATTTGATTTCCAAGCTATGGGAAGAATTTTCGTTGGTTTGTGCCAAGTTGGTGCCTGGGGTTGCTTCGATGAGTTTAATCGTTTAGAGGAGCGTATGTTATCGGCTTGTTCTCAACAAATTCAGACAATTCAAGAAGCACTGAAATACGAAATGGACAGCAACAAGGAAAGTATATTAGTTGAGTTGGTTGGAAAGCAAGTTCGTGTCTCATCCGACATGGCCATCTTCATCACCATGAATCCTGGCTACGCTGGACGTTCCAATTTGCCAGACAATTTGAAGAAACTTTTCCGTTCTCTTGCTATGACCACACCTGATCGTCAGCTTATTGCTGAAGTGATGTTGTTCAGTCAAGGCTTCCGACAAGCAGAAAAACTGGCCTGCAAGATTGTTCCCTTCTTTAAGTTGTGCGACGAACAGTTATCTAATCAGAGCCATTACGACTTTGGTTTGCGTGCATTGAAGTCTGTGCTGATCTCAGCGGGTAATGTTAAGCGTGACCGCATCATGAAAATCAAGGAAATGATGACCGCTCGTGGAGAAATAAACATTGACGAGGCATCAGTTGCTGAGAATCTTCCAGAACAAGAGATTCTCATTCAGTCAGTGTGTGAGACAATGGTTCCGAAATTGGTTGCTGAGGATATTCCACTCCTCTTCTCTCTGCTTAGCGATGTCTTCCCAAATGTCGGATACACTCGTGCCGAGATGAGCGGTCTCAAAGAAGAAATCCGTAAAGTTTGCAATGAGGAATATCTTGTTTGTGGAGAAGGTGACGAACAAGGTGCTGCCTGGATGGAAAAGGTAATTCTTAACATGGCAAAAAATGTCCCAATTTATAGTTAATTAGAAAACTAGTCCTAACCTCAATTAACATTTTATTGCATTCTAATCTGTAACTGAAAACCATAATATAAAAGGGATTCGGTGAAACTTGGGTCGAAAAAGTAAGATCAGGCTGAGATATTTTTTGTTGTAGTTTTGTGTTTTTTTTTTCAATCCTTCAATAAGAGAATGATAAAAGTGTTCAATTGAGAGATTTGTTTATCTCATTTGGATTCTTTTAATGTTTGCTACTTACATTTTTCCCTTAAATCCTAATATCTCTGTTTTCCTCGAAGGTTCTGCAATTGTATCAAATTTCAAATCTCAATCATGGTTTGATGATGGTTGGTCCATCGGGATCTGGTAAATCTACCGCGTGGAGAGTTCTTCTGAAGGCCCTTGAACGTTTCGAGGGAGTCGAGGGTGTTGCACATCTAATTGATCCCAAAGCCATTTCCAAGGAAGCTCTATATGGTGTAATGGATCAGAACACTCGTGAATGGACAGACGGTTTGTTTACCCACATTTTGAGGAAGATTATCGACAATGTGCGTGGAGAGATAAACAAACGACAATGGATCATCTTTGACGGTGACGTCGATCCAGAATGGGTAGAGAACTTGAACTCTGTGCTGGATGACAATAAGCTGCTAACATTGCCCAACGGAGAGCGATTGTCACTGCCACCTAATGTGAGAGTAATGTTCGAGGTTCAAGATCTGAAGTTCGCCACTTTAGCTACAGTTTCTCGTTGTGGAATGGTTTGGTTCTCAGAGGACGTCCTGTCGACAGAAATGATCTTTGAAAATTATCTCTTGCGATTGAGGAATACTCCATTGGAAGATGGCGATGAAGAATTCGGCATGATCAAGAGCAAGGATAAGGAAGATGAAGTTTCACCTTCTTTGCAGACCCAGAGGGAAATTGCTATGCTGTTGCAGCCATACTTCTCGGCTGATGGCATTGTTGTCCGTTCTTTGGAATATGCTATGGATCAGGAGCACATTATGGACTTTACGAGATTAAGAGCTCTCAGCTCGTTGTTCTCTATGTTGAATCAAGCTGCTAGGTCAACATTAGAATATTCTTTTTTTTAAGTGTCGAAGTTGAACGTGTATTTCTTTTTATTTTCCAGAAACATTTTGAATTTCAACTCACAGCATCCTGATTTCCCATTAAGTCCCGACCAGTTGGAGCAGTATGTTCCAAAGGCTTTGATATATTCGGTTTTATGGTCATTTGCAGGAGATGCTAAGCTCAAAGTTCGTACCGATTTGGGTGACTTTGTCCGCAGTGTTACCACGATTCCCCTGCCTGGAGCTGCTGGTGCACCAATTATTGACTACGAGGTTAACATGGCTGGTGAGTGGGTACCATGGTCAAATAAGGTACCAGTTATTGAAGTCGAGACTCATAAAGTTGCTTCGCCTGATATTGTTGTTCCAACATTGGATACCGTTCGTCATGAGTCCTTGTTGTACACATGGTTGGCTGAACACAAGCCACTGGGTAAGATATTTTGGGCCCTTATACCCAATTACCTTATTTATGACATTTTTTTTTGCAGTTCTCTGTGGTCCTCCTGGTTCGGGTAAGACAATGACACTCTTCTCGGCCTTGCGTGCCCTTCCTGACATGGAAGTTGTTGGTTTGAATTTCTCATCGGCAACTACACCTGAATTGCTTCTGAAAACCTTCGATCACTATTGCGAATATCGCAAAACACCAAATGGAGTTGTTCTGGCACCAGTGCAGATTGGAAAATGGCTGGTGTTGTTCTGCGATGAAATCAATTTGCCCGACATGGACATGTATGGAACTCAACGTGTGATTTCATTCTTGAGACAACTGGTGGAGCATAGAGGATTCTACAGGGCCAGTGATCAAGCTTGGGTTTCTTTGGAACGAATTCAATTCGTTGGAGCATGTAATCCACCGACTGATCCAGGGCGTAAGCCACTCAGTCATAGATTCTTGAGGCACGTCCCGATAATATACGTGGACTATCCTGGAGAAACTTCATTAAAACAGATTTATGGAACCTTCAGTCGGGCCATGTTGCGAACGATGCCATCACTTCGTGGTTATTCTGAACCATTGACTAATGCTATGGTCGAATTCTATTTGTCTTCACAGGATCGTTTCACTCAAGATATGCAACCGCATTATGTTTACTCTCCTCGTGAGATGACACGTTGGGTCCGTGGTATTTGTGAAGCTATTCGTCCATTAGACACATTGAAGGTTGAGGGTTTGGTACGTTTGTGGGCTCATGAAGCATTACGTTTGTTCCAAGATCGTTTGGTTGAGGATAACGAACGTCGTTGGACCAATGAAAACATAGACCTGGTTGCCTTGAAGCACTTCCCAGGTGTGGATGGAGAAAAGGCATTGATGCGTCCGATTCTCTACAGCAACTGGCTTTCCAAGGACTATATACCAGTTAATCGCGAAGAACTACGTGATTATGTGCGAGCTCGTTTAAAGGTCTTCTACGAGGAAGAATTGGATGTACCATTGGTACTTTTTGATGAAGTTCTCGAACACGTTTTGCGTATCGACCGAATCTTCCGGCAACCGCAGGGTCATTTGCTTCTCATTGGTGTATCTGGGGCTGGCAAAACCACTCTGTCACGTTTCGTGGCTTGGATGAATGGCTTGTCCATTTTCCAAATCAAAGTCCACAACAAATATACCAGCGAGGACTTTGACGAAGACTTGCGTTGTGTGCTGAGAAGATCCGGTTGCAAAGATGAAAAAATTGCTTTTATTTTGGATGAATCGAATGTGTTGGATTCTGGATTCTTGGAGAGAATGAATACACTCTTGGCTAACGGAGAGGTTTGTTAATTTATTTATCTTATTTAAAGAGTAGATTGGCATTTGTGTGAATGTTTAAGGTTCCTGGATTGTTTGAAGGCGATGAATATACAACTTTGATGACTCAATGCAAAGAGGGAGCTCAACGTGAAGGGCTTATGTTGGATTCCAGTGATGAACTTTATAAATGGTAATTTAAAATTTCTTACTAAGAGTATTCCTAGAAAAAAACGTTTTACTTTACAGGTTCACTCAACAAGTAATGCGTAACCTTCATGTAGTCTTTACAATGAATCCTTCAACTGATGGCTTAAAAGATCGTGCGGCAACATCTCCGGCTCTGTTCAATCGATGCGTACTCAATTGGTTTGGTGATTGGTCCGACTCGGCACTCTTCCAAGTGGGCAAGGAGTTCACTACTCGTGTTGATTTGGAGAAACCCACTTGGTCGTCACCAGACTTCTTCCCATCCGTATGCCCACTTGTACCGGCAACGCCTTCTCACCGCGATGCTGTTATCAACAGTTGTGTTTATGTCCATCAGACACTGCATCAAGCCAACTGTCGTTTGGCCAAGCGTGGGGGACGCACCATGGCTATCACTCCACGTCACTATCTCGATTTCATTCATCACTTTGTTAAGCTTTACTCGGAGAAACGTAGCGAGTTGGAAGAACAACAGCTGCATTTGAATGTCGGTTTGAACAAGATCGCCGAGACAGTCGAACAAGTTGAAGAAATGCAGAAGTCATTGGCAGTTAAATCACAAGAATTACAAGCCAAGAACGAGGCAGCAAACGCCAAGCTAAAGCAAATGTTCAAGGACCAACAAGAGGCCGAGAAGAAGAAGATTCAGTCGCAGGAGATTCAAATTCAGTTAGCTGAGCAGACCATCAAAATTGAAGAAAAGCGTAAATATGTCATGGCTGATTTGGCTCAGGTCGAACCAGCTGTCATTGAAGCTCAACAAGGTAAATGTTTTGTTATTCCATTCATTAAATTATGCAGCCATTCAAATGCACCCTCAGATTTTTGTTTTTTTATTGAAATATTTATACATATTTTTAATTTTGTTTTTATTTTTACCTTTACCACTCTGTATTCCCTTGTGTTCTCAATCCCATTAGCTGTGAGTTCGATCAAAAAGAAACAATTGGCTGAGGTGCGTTCGATGGCTAATCCACCAGCTGTGGTGAAATTAGCCTTAGAGTCGGTTTGTGAACTCCTTAATGAAAATGCAACCGATTGGAAGTCTATTCGAGGAATTATGGTTAAAGATGGCTTTATCTCGTCCATTGTTAATTTGGAAACGTCCAATATCACGTACGAACAAAAAAAAATCTAATGAAAACAAACCAAAACATAATCTGAAAAAAAAATCAAATCATTAATTTAATCACATAAACACAACATAACTCGCCTTCTACTTTTTTATTTTTTTTTTAATCTTTTTTTTTTTTTACCATTAAATGCATTTATATTATGTTAAATTTTATTTTAATCAATCACATCAATCATTCAATTTCACTCACAAATAAAGAACACTACAGTAACAGCAGCTAATTTGCAAATCCTAGTTCCTAGATGATTCCTTAATCCAAAATCCTAATCCTTAATTAATTAAATTTATAATAAATATTTTTTTATTTTATTATTTAATTACTTTTGTTGTAAAATGTGTAACACAATGTTTATGATGTCAACCGTTTTAATATGTACGGTCTAGAAAGCTGATAACTTCTGTTGTAAGTAACTAACATAGCGACGAAAAGCATGGAACAACCAGTTCTTCTCACTTTCTCCCCGGAGATTTTCCATTTGTTGAACAAAAATATCCTTCTTTTGTTGCTGCTATTGGCCAAAAACTATTTTTTTCTTTTACGAACATCACTTCATCACTCGAGCACAGCCATAATTAATATTGCCCAAAAAAGGGGGAGGGGTTTTGGGGACTATTTTATGTTCTGATTTCCTCTGCTTCTTGGTTAGCCATTATTTATTTCTTTGTATTAAAAATCTATTTTTGTTTGTATTATTTATTTGTTTGTTTATATAAAATGCTTTGGTTGGGGAAAATATTACATAATTTGTAAATTCAAGGTTTTTAAACACATTTTTATTTATATATAGTAAGCTCTGGTCTCAAGTAAAATTGATTTCAAGCTTAAAGAAAAGCCTTGATTCCAGTTGCTTTTTCCCCCAAAAATTATTCAGTTTATTAAAATAAATGAATAATTTCTTGTAAACTTATAAATTTAAAAAATGTAATTATTATTTTTGTATACCTTATTTTGCCGCAGAGGAAAATATACATAACAAGTTTTTTATTTAATCAAATAGAAAACATTTCAACTCATTTCCCCATACAAGATCATTTAACCCAATCGAAAAGAAGTCCAAAAACTACGTTAACTTTGGAACAACAATTTAAAAATGGAGTAAACATGGTTTAAATTTGCAGTGCCAAAATTACTTTTGCCATAAAATTATTACACATAATACATACTTACTTTAATTGTCCTAGTTCACACCACGATGCATGCGTCGCTGTTATTTCGATCAATACACAACAACTTGTCTGTTAAAACTATGAATACATGCAAGATATGATCGGGACATTCTATTGTAAATTTTTTGTCTATCTTTGCTTTTATTAAAAAAAAGGACGAGACCAGAGACCTTCATTGTCATTCAAATTATTCGCCATTTAAAGTATAAAATATTCAACAAACTTCTTGTAATTTCAAAAAAGAAATATGGGTGCTCGGGAATCCTGGGCTCTCATCGCGTAAATTTTAAAACGATCGTCCTTTAAACGATTATAGTAAACGACGAGGTCATCAAAAGTTTGCTTCGAGTAAAATCACAATCGTGTCGTTCAGTCGAATCGTTCGTCGTTTAACTGTCAACATGTTTGAGAACAACTTCAAAATCGAAAGAAATTATTTTTGCTATCAAAAAACTGTCATACTTTAAAATTTTAAACTATTAACCAGTTCAAATAGATGTATTTACAAATATAAAATGTGCAATGCCGCGCATATTTACTTTCATCGTGTTTAAACTGTGTGTTTTGTAACAGTTCAATGTACTTATTGAAATGTTACAAAATTTGGGCTCAACCTTGCATTTCGGATAGGACAAGATTGTAAGTACATACATATGGAGATTACATTGTGATTGTGAAAAATCGTTTTCGTTTTTTTTTTTTTGATGTATAAACATCTTACTGGCGGTAGAGTGAAAAAACGTGACGTATCTTGTGATTGTGATTCTGAGCCTCACGTTACGTTACGTATGTTTCACATTTTAACCGTGAGTTCCGGCACTCACACTTTTTTTTTTTTTTGTAGATATGACAAAAATTCTTTGACACCCTATCAGGCAAATGTGGGGGTTTCAACCCTGAAAACGGTTTTTTAGAATAACGCAGAGCCACCTACACATCTAACAAACAAATTTCCTATCCGAAATGCAAGGCCAATGGATTGATTGTATGGATTTCAATGCTTCGCTTTTACATTGCCAATATATGCATCCTATTAGTTGAAAAAAAAGTTGTAGAATTGTATGCACCAAAAAACCTATACGCGCTGATCGAATCATATGACTGACATAAATCAATTTTTATTTTTTTAAATTGCGTATACTGTTGTTGAAATATTTGTATTTTTTGTTTTGTTTTCAATAACCCTTTGTCATAAGTATTAGCGTTATATAGTATTTTTTTTATTTGTATTTGCTTCCTATATATTAAGAATAGTTGTTGAAATAGATTCCATCCAACGATGAATATCAAAAATCGTCCCCATATTATTTACTTGAATATTCAGGCAAAAATGTCATATTTTAAAATTCCATTGATATTACCTATAGAGAGACACTCTTTCCTGGTTTTTATTGAAATACGAGTTAAATACATGAACCCGTACGATATGAGACTTAAAAAAATTTCGTTTTTAAAGCATTTACAAATTTTGTTTTGCAAAATGACAGGCAATAGATGTATATTACGTTACATACTTCGATTGAAAATAAGTTATTTTCTTAACTTTAAAATGAAGCCCACTCAATACAAACACGCATGGCTAATCAAGAAGTTTTTTTTTTTGTTGCATCAATCCTCTTCTCGGCGAATAAACTGCGTTTGGAAAAAATGTTCCTATTTAATAAGTAATAAGTGTCTTAGTTAAGTTTACTCCCACTTTTCGGTTAAGTAAAAACCTGTAGATAATAACAATTAAAAAAAAAATTATTATTGAACAAAAAAAAAATGAAACAAAAATCATTTTTCTTCAGCTGTAAAATCGATCAAAAAGCAACAACTCGTCGAGGTGCGAACAATGGCCAATCCACCAGCTGTGGTGAAATTGGCATTAGAGTCAATATGTTTGCTCCTTGGAGAGAATGCGTCCGATTGGAAGTCAATTCGTGCCGTTATAATGAGAGAAAACTTTATAAATTCAATTGTATCTAACTTCGGTACTGAAGATATAACGTAAGCATGTTAACAAATTAAAAAATTAATTAATTAATAATAAATTGAACTTACCACCTAATTTTTTGTATGTTATTTTAGTGTTTTTTTTTCAAATTAATTTTTTTTAAACACATTGGTATTTTGCTTAAAGAAAATATAAATTAAAAACAATAATATAATTTATTTATTTTGTTTTTATTTTTTGGTGAAGGAAAACTTCAACTTAATTGTAAATACTTATCAACTAAATTTAAAAATCAAGAAAAAGCTTTATTTTGTGTTTTTTTGTATCTTCTATGAAATAACATCAAATTAAACAAAAAAGATATTCTTATCAAATTAAACTATTTTAATCAATGCTTCTGCTTGTTTTCATCACGTTTTCGATTGTTTTTTTTTTAACTTTTATTTTCTTAGTTTTTATTAAGTATTTTGACTTTTATTAATCATTTTTTAAATTTCATGATTTTCTGAAGCGATGAGGTACGTGAAAAGATGAAATCAAAGTACTTGAGCAATCCAGACTATAACTTTGAGAAAGTAAATCGTGCCAGTATGGCATGCGGTCCTATGGTTAAATGGGCTATTGCACAGGTAAGTTATCAACTTTTGTTTAAACAAACACACACAATAATAATTCGCGTTGAATAGTGAGGTCTACATTATGTTAAGAAAGATACATTTACTTTTATTCAATTACTTATTTGTTGTTTAACTCCAAAGAAGGCCCCATTTTCTCCAGTCTTCCAATTCGGTTTGCAGCTTTTTTCACGAACTTTTAGTGCGAACCAGTATTTCTGAAAATAAGTAGTCTTCAGTTGAAAACCTCTACTTTTTTTTTGACTCTTCAGGAGTCATGAATTCCTAAATGTTTTGTAATCCTTCCAATTTTTTAAAGTGAAAAAAATAAAAACACTTTTTTTTCGCTCCACAATTTATTTAAACCCTATTACCCAACGTTGTTATTTAGCATTATATGCGTTTCTTTTGATGAAAACATCCTCACTTCTTCAGGTGACTCTCGATTTCTTCGCGTAGTAAAAAAATACAAACACTCCTGCATAATATCAAATTGACAACTTTTATTTCATTATTTTACTAGATCGAATACGCTGATATGTTAAAACGTGTGGAACCACTTCGTGATGAATTGCAATCACTCGAAGATCAAGCCGCTCTCAACATGAAGCATGCCAAGGAAACAAAGGATCTTGTTACACAATTGGAACAGTCCATTGCCTCTTACAAAGAAGAATATGCTCAGCTTATTTCACAAGCCCAGGCTATTAAAACTGATTTGGAGAATGTCCAAGCTAAGGTTGATCGTTCCATTGCTTTGCTCAAGAGTTTGAACATTGAGCGTGAGCGTTGGGAGAGCACCAGTGAGACTTTCAAATCCCAGATGTCAACAATTATTGGAGATGTTTTGTTGTCCGCTGCTTTTATTGCTTACGGTAAGTCGGAACAATTGATTCATTAAAAAAAAATAAAAACATTTTATTTTTTTCGTTGCCCCAGGTGGTTACTTTGACCAGCATTATCGTCTCAATTTGTTCACAACTTGGTGTCAGCACCTACAATCAGCAAATATACAATATAGGGCGGATATTGCACGCACAGAGTATCTCTCCAATCCAGATGAACGTTTGCGGTGGCAAGCCAATGCTCTGCCTTCAGACGATCTTTGTACAGAGAATGCTATTATGCTGAAGCGCTTCAATCGTTATCCTCTGATCATTGATCCATCGGGTCAAGCAACCACGTTCTTGTTGAACGAGTACGCCGGCAAGAAGATCACTAAGACCTCCTTCCTGGATGACTCGTTCCGTAAGAATCTCGAATCGGCGTTGCGTTTTGGAAACCCATTGCTGGTTCAGGACGTTGAGAATTATGATCCAATTTTGAATCCGGTCCTGAACAGGGAACTTCGTCGAACTGGTGGTCGTGTGTTGATCACTCTGGGCGATCAGGACATTGATTTATCTCCATCATTCGTTATATTCCTCTCAACTCGTGACCCAACTGTAGAATTCCCACCGGATATTTGCTCGAGAGTTACATTTGTCAACTTCACCGTTACAAGGAGTTCATTGCAATCACAGTGTCTCAACCAAGTGTTGAAGGCTGAACGTCCAGATATTGATGAAAAACGCTCTGACTTATTGAAATTGCAAGGAGAATTCCGTCTGAGGCTGAGGCAGCTGGAGAAGAGTTTGCTACAGGCGCTGAATGATGCAAAGGGTAAGATTTTGGATGACGATTCGGTGATTACAACTCTGGAAACACTCAAGAAGGAAGCCTTCGACATCAACATGAAGGTCGATGAAACAGATAAGGTTATAGCTGAGATAGAAACAGTTTCGCAGCAGTATTTGCCTTTGTCGGTGGCATGTTCAAATATCTACTTTACTATGGACAGTCTTAACCAGGTGCACTTCTTATACCAATATTCTCTTAAGATGTTCTTGGATATCTTTAGCACAGTTCTATTTAACAACACGAAATTGGAAGGAAAAACTGATCATACAGTTCGCTTGACTATCATCACCAGAGATCTCTTCCAGGTTTGTTATGATCGTGTGGCACGAGGAATGCTTCATGCTGATCGTCTAACATTCGCATTGCTCATGTGCAAGATCCATCTGAAGGGCACATCCGAGGCTAATCTTGATTCTGAGTTTAACTTCTTCCTACGTAGCCGCGAAGGACTCCTTATGAATCCCACAACAGTTGATGGATTGTCCAGTGAACAAATCGAGAGTGTCAACCGCTTGGCAACTCGCTTGCCTATCTTCAAGAAACTCATAGAAAAGTTGAAGTCGATGCCCGAAATTGGTGCCTGGTTGCAGCAGAGCTCTCCCGAGCAATGTGTTCCACAGTTGTGGGACGAGTCAAAGGCCCTTTCCCCAGTTTCATCGTCGTTCCATCAATTGCTGTTGATTCAAGCTTTCCGCCCGGATCGTGTGATTGCCGCAGGACACAACGTGGTAAATACAGTTCTTGGAGATGATTTCATGTCGACAGCCGAAAAGGAATTGGACTTCGCTCAGGTGATTGAGAAGCAGTTGAACTGCAATACTCCGGCTCTGCTTTGCTCGGTTCCAGGATTCGATGCCTCAGGAAGGGTAGATGATTTGGCAGCTGAACTCAATAAGAAGATCTCAAGTATTGCCATTGGTTCGGCTGAAGGTTTCAATCAAGCTGAACGTGCCATCAACATGGCTTGCAAGAGTGGAAAGTGGGTTCTTCTTAAGAATGTCCACTTAGCTCCACAATGGTTGGTGCAGTTGGAGAAGAAATTACACTCGCTCCAGCCTCATTCTGGTTTCAGATTGTTCTTGACCATGGAAATCAGTCCTAGAGTTCCAGTTAATTTGCTTCGCGCTGGCCGAATCTTTGTCTATGAACCACCACCAGGTATTCGTGCTAACCTTTTGAGAACCTTCTCAACAGTTCCGGCCACACGAATGATGAAAAGTCCAGGTGAGCGAGCTCGATTGTATTTCTTGCTGGCTTGGTTCCATGCTATTGTCCAGGAACGTTTGCGTTATGTTCCTCTTGGTTGGTCTAAGAAATACGAATTCAATGAATCTGACTTGCGAGTGGCTTGCGACACCTTGGACACATGGATTGATTCGACAGCAATGGGACGCACAAATCTGCCTCCAGAGAAAGTTCCATGGGATGCTTTGGTTACACTCTTATCCCAGAGTATCTACGGTGGCAAGATCGACAATGACTTTGATCAGAGGCTTTTGGCATCGTTCCTGTCGAAGCTCTTTACTGCACGCAGCTTTGAGGCAGATTTTGCTTTGGTAGCCAACGTGGATGGCGGAGCAGGTGGCCAAAGGCACATTACAATGCCCGATGGAACTCGTCGTGATCACTTCTTGAAGTGGATCGAGAACTTGGCTGATCGTCAGACTCCGTCATGGTTGGGATTGCCAAATAATGCCGAAAAGGTTTTATTGACCACTCGCGGAACGGACTTGGTAAGCAAACTGTTGAAAATGCAGCAGTTGGAGGATGATGATGAGTTGGCCTACAGTGTGGACGAGAACCAAGAAGCTGTGCAGACCCGCAACGAAGATGGCAGACCATCGTGGATGAAGACACTGCACAATAGTGCCACTTCCTGGTTAGAATTGTTACCGAAGAATCTGAATGTACTCAAACGTACTGTGGAGAACATCAAGGATCCTCTTTATAGATACTTCGAGAGGGAGGTAACTTCAGGAGCTAAGCTTTTGCAGACAGTCATTTCAGATCTGCAAGATGTTGTGTTGATCTGCCAGGGGGAGAAGAAACAAACGAACCATCATCGTTCCATGCTCTCCGAGTTGGTCCGAGGAATTATTCCGAAAGGCTGGAGACGTTACACTGTCCCTGCTGGGTGCACAGTTATTCAGTGGATCACTGATTTCAGCAACCGTGTTCAGCAGCTACAAAAGGTTTCTCAGTTGGTCTCCCAAGCTGGAGCTAAGGAGCTTCAGGTATGTATTCCATATTGATTATGTATCGGTTGTTGTTATAATTTCTTATGATTCTAGGGTTTCCCTGTTTGGTTGGGTGGACTGCTGAATCCTGAAGCATACATCACCGCCACTAGGCAATGTGTGGCACAAGCAAATAGTTGGTCTTTGGAAGAACTTGCTTTGGAAGTTACCATAACGGAAGCTGGATCTAATTCTAATCAAAAGGATAGCAGCTTCGGTGTTACTGGACTGAAACTACAAGGCGCACAATGCAAGAACAATGAGCTATTGCTTGCTTCAACCATCATGATGGATCTACCAGTTACAATTCTGAAGTGGGTCAAGGCAAACAGTGATATTCGCGTTAGCAAACTGACTTTGCCAGTTTATTTGAACTCGACTCGCACAGAATTATTGTTTACTGTCGACTTGGCAGTTGCTGCTGGACAGGAACAGCATAGTTTCTACGAGCGTGGTGTTGCAGTTCTCACCTCAACTGCACTTAACTGAAATTAATTTGTGTTTTGAATTTAAGCTTAGCTTGTTATTCGTAGTCGCTCAAAGCGTTTTAAAGTTTTAAAAAATGTATTACTTTTTTTTCAAAAGCCAGAATTTGGCATTCAATATTATTATTATTCAAATATTTTACCAATCAATAAAATGTTATTAACCAACAAACTGAGTTTCTTGTTATTAATTTGGAAAACTTCGAAGAAGATATCAAATATATGTATAATAAGAGAATCATGGTTAGTTTCATAGGAAAAAAAAAGCGAAATTTAGAAATATGTATCGCAAGTAAGTTTTTGAACGATATCCAGACAATATTATGTAGAAGCAAAAAATTCGTATATAAGATTTTGCTAACACCGAAATTAAGTGGCCTGTGTTCATTCAAAATCATCAGCATCCCAAATATTAACATATTTCGGTTCTAAAATGGAAAATGTTCGAATTAGGAAAATTGCAACTCTGCAATTCTTTAACAGGCTTTGATAAACGAAAATGGAACAGAGATACTCGAACCCTACTAACCCTGGCGAAAAGAAGGGACAAATTTGTTTGAATAAACTGCCGGGCCTCAGCAGAGCTCGAGCCACAGTATTAATGGCAATACATATTATATTATATGGCCAATAAACCTAACCAAGCGTATGCAATCTACATAATAGTAGGTGAAATACTTTTCGGGTGAATCTCACAATAAAGCTGAATAAATTTTTATATAAATTCTCTAAATATTCAAAGCCAACATTTTTCAACTTCAATCGACGGAACGTAAAATATTCAGCCCTATTCATTTTCCAATCCAAGGCTTTTTATTAGAAAAATAAATATAAATAAATGTACGTACCTAATACTTATTTCTGGGTAGAATTTTATGAGCAACAATAATTATTTTCACTTAAAAAAATTTTACCTAGTTTTTGACTTTTTCATTGTTTATACACTAAACGAAAATTGATTTGTTATTGTTTGCCAAAAACCACGGCCAATTTTGTTTTTTTTTTTTAAATGAATAACATACTTCTTCCTATCATTGTTTTATCGCATACAACCCATTTTATCTACAACGAATCTGCACATATCCTGAAAATAAGTTAAAACCAAAGTTTATTATTTTAAAAGTCCTGCCAGGCGGTTCCATGGTGTAATGGTTAGCACTCTGGACTCTGAATCCAGCGATCCGAGTTCAAATCTCGGTGGAACCTTTTTTCTTGCATTAAATTTCCAAAATCTAAAAAGACACTCCAATTCCATCACAAAAAAGCTAAATAAATATGAAGGAAAGTAAGTTTGTTTGAATAACCCACGTCCCACTTCTAAGCTTATTTTTAGTATATAAAATTCAGATTTGACACAAAGACTACTATTATGGTTAATACACCTCGCTGGTAACTCCAACATCCACCTCAAACCAACAAAACTGTTATTAATATGTACATCGTAATATAAATCAAATTATTAATAAACTAATTCTTTATTATTGGACACAAATAGATACATATACCTACCTACATACATATTTATTTTATTTAATGAAAACTTAAACAGGGATGATTTATAAAAAATGTAGAAGTTCTCTGCCCTTTACTGAAAGCTTTTTTTTGCATTCATCAGTCTTGGTGTTGCCAAAAAGTGCATCATTCTCTATTTTTAGAATTTGCATCTCGATGTATACTTTTGAAAAACATCAATGATGGGCTTTGAAATTGGCAATTTGACAATAACTGCACATGTGGTTCCATGGTGTAATGGTTAGCACTCTGGACTCTGAATCCAGCGATCCGAGTTCAAATCTCGGTGGAACCTGGGCAAATATTTTTTTTTTTTTTTAATTTTGTAGGATATTTTAACTTTTAGAATAAAGTATACATATTTAGAATTGAGTATATGAATAATTAATATAAAAACTATTTTAAAACAATTTTAGGTATAAGTTTTTTTAATTATAAAAGATTGATTGATGTATAGGAAAATATCGTGGTCTTAATCAAACATTAGGTAGATACCTACTAGGTAGATACCTACGATGATGAAGAAGTTAAAAAAATTTGTTTTCGTCACATCCTTTAAAAAAAAATTCAGTAATTTTTTTTACAAAAAGGCTACCATTTTATAAAAAAAATAAATGTTTATAAATGATACTTCCCAAAGAACCTTTTTTTTTGATTTTCGATTTTCTCAAAAACGGTTCAACTGATTTTGATCAATTTCTGTATTCAAAACATGAAAAAGTTTAAAAAAAAATTGTACCAAAAATTAAAAAATGTTTTGTTTTGAATTTTTAAAAAAACTTGATCGATTTTTATCAAACTTTTGGTACCCAGGAGTTTCTTAAGATTAAGATTCTTTATGTATATCCAAAAATAACGGTACCTCCCATGTGTTTAAAACCCGAGATGGAAAATCTCATTTTTTTCAAAAAAGGCTCCTACCGATTAGTAGGATCAGAATTCAGTATACAATATTGAAAAAATGTATCTATCGATCAAAAATGGTTGCTACCTCTTATAGAACAATATCCTTGGCTTTCGTCTATCTCATTATCTGTTGAACGGATTTTAGTAACATTTTACACATGACCATCTAATAACTTTGAATAATAAATACATCCTGCATATCAAAATTCTCAAAAATAAAAATTTCAAAATTATTTTTTCTATAAATTGAGATTTGTTTAAGAAATCGGATGGTATGCATCGCGTAGGTGTCAAAACAATTTCAAAGGTCGTTTAATTCGATATTTCTATATTACATTGATTTTTTAAGTAATCTAAAATGTAAGCTCCATGCATATATTATGTGCAGTAGATACAGTGCTATACTGCTCATATTTATATGTACTCACATAATCCTACCTTCAAACAAAACTAAATTTTTGGGAGGTGGCTCAAAATATAGGCTCTCATAATATGTAACTAAATTTCTTTCTTTTATCAAATAAATAGTTTTTAAAATATTCAGACTTTAAAGCAACAGTGTGAACGCACATAAGAGAAAGGTCGTGCGACTCAGTCGTGCATTTTATTTGTGCTTGAACTCCAACCGGAGCAATTGCAACATTATGCAGTAAGGTAAGTGTTTTTTTTTTATAAAATAATATAAAAACTTTCGTTAATTATTTAAAAGAGCAAGTTTGTTAAGTTTTGTTCTGTGTAACGGCTGTAAATTTATATGCTGTACTGAAATCTGAAAACTATAAATTTTATATATCTAAAGTTAGAACAAACACGCACATAATAAATTACATATTTAAATTAACTAATTTTAGTTTTTTTGCGTGTAAGTTGTTGCGCTGAACAAAATTGTTCTTTAAAATTCTTTGTTTTACAAAAAAAAAAAAACTCGCAAGTAGGTACCTTATTCTTTCTTGTGTCAGCTCATAAATTTAAAGCTTTTTTACAGCGAAATTTTATAGGTAGGTACCTAGTTTTTTGGTTTATTTTTATATTTTGCACACTCTTATCAGAAAACATAAATGTAAAACATTGAATTCCGCTACATAAATCATTTGAACAGAAGTTTAAGGAATTTTCGTTGAGGATTAAATAAAAATATAAAATCGTAAATTTCCTAAAGAATGTTTACTTATGATGTCGTGATGGGAGTGTGTTTGAATTTAACTTTTAGCTGAGTGTAGCTTTTATTATGAGTGTAGAATGTTGATATGTAGGTATATACATACTTTCAATATAAAACAACATTTTGGTTCGTTCGAGACGAAAGAGTGGTAAAATCCAAATCAATTTTAAAATTCATAATACCTATCTAAACTTTGATTCATATATTTATATAGTATATATAATATATGTATATATACTATACGCTAAAGTGTATATAGGATGCAACAAATGAAATAGCTATTATCAATTTAACTTATTGTTGCTTATCGTTCTTCATATTCTTAAGGTATCCCCACACCAACGCCAATCTTTCGTGGCGAAGCCGAAAACAATAACAACAACACGTGGTTTTCAATGAAAACAACACGTTGTTGTTGTTGTTTTCGTCGTCGCCACGACAGATTCGCATTGGTGTGGGGGAACCTTATAAGTATACTTAAAGCCTAGTTTATAATTCACGATGCGAAAACCAAATTATAATTTCCACTTATTCAGTGCGCATATAGATATTATAAATATTATCATCCCGATTATATGAAACTTACAATACACTGGGGTGGAATCGGCTAAGGTGATAGTTCGTCGCTACAATGCAGAACTAGTCTAAGTCCAAAATTTAAAAATGAGTTTTTTTTTTATGTCATAAGGAAACTTGTTGTGTTCCAAGCATTTTCTACATATTCTGAATATTCCTACTGCAGTAATTCCTTCAGAATTTAAATAATAGAATATAATCATAATACCGAAATTCAGCATTTTACACACTAAGGTTCTTCTTGAAAAATTTGAAAAATGTGACTTAGACTAGTTCTGCATTGTAGTGACGAGTTGACTGTCGCTTTTTTGATTGTCGTTTTTGATTATCAACTATTCGTTTCTATGTGTAAATCGATCGCCAAAAATTGTTTGTATTTTGGCATTACTTACAATTTATTTTTCAAATTTTTGCATTTTTGGTGCTAAGAAATGTTCTCAAGGATATCCATAAACGGATTCGTAGTTATAAAATGTTTTCTTTTTTTCTCAGATTGTTTCTGATCAGTCGGACCTTTTTATAATTATTTTCACTCCTTACTCTCCTGCGGTTTGAAAAATTGCAAATGATGTAAACATTGCAAATGAACTAATTTGCTATTTTGTATTCTTAAAACACACTTTTTACTTTAGATATTAATTATAATATTAAAAAACCAACCAATTTTAAGCCGACCGCAACAAAATTTTTATGAAAATAACATAAATGAATGAAAATGACACCTAAAAAGCTTGCACTTAATATCAGTACAAAAAAACGATAGTCGATTTGATAATCACCTTACATAGAGCAAAATTGTCGATTTTGATTATCAACTATCAACTATCGCGTTAGCCGATTCCACTCCTGGATTTGCAGTGCAATGTTCTATTTTTCTTTAACGAAAAACTGAGTTAAATGAGACTGAAAAAAGAAAATTTAAATCAAATTGGATGTTCTTTGATTTTTTTTTGTGAAAAATTTACTTTGATCACCAAAAATTACCTATTTCTTAAAAGAAAAAAAAATCGTTCCTTTTCGAAATCATAACTCGCCTTTGTTTATCTAAATTGCAACTATACCAAAATAATAAAATTTTCAGAAAAACTAGCCTACCTGTGTGAGAATTCTCGCAATTACATACCTATACAAATAAAAGACACACGAAAACAAACAAATGCAATTTAAAAAAAAATTATTAACATTTTTAAAATAAAATTTTAATTCGTGAAACCAGCAGGTAATTTCGCTTTGTTTGACACCTCATTTGTCAAAATCGGTTTAGTACGAAAGTATGAAAGAAATAATATACCTATGTGAATGATACCGTGCCTTAAGGTAATGAAAACCTATTAAACGTTTTCTCTTTGTCTATACCTAAGTAGATCTTTTTTTTATCGCTTAACGTGTATACCTACCTACTTATAGGCCTACCATCTTCTTTGTAGTGTTCCACAAATTGCTTAAGGACATTTATGTACATAAATAACTGATTGTACGATATAATAGGTAACTTAAAAAAACTCTTCTAAGATACCTAGCTATAGGTATAGCTTTTCTTAGAAAACATTACATAATGTAGGTACCTCATACTGTCTTAAAGAAGGTACCTATGCACTTAATCTACCAACAGTATACACAGGTAGTCATTCCTTCCGCTAAAAAATATAACCAACTGAATATTTTCTTCGAAATGGAATTTACTGGAAAAATATCCCCGGTGTGTTGGTATATTATGACTTACTTGACACAAAAAATCAGTATTATGTAAAGCGAATTCTTCGTGTCACATATACCTTGCCTAAAGTCGTTCCCAGTGAATTGTTTGTAAGCAAAGGACACCTTTGTTTTATGAATATACCACCGCCACCACCCCCCAACATTTATAGGTATATGCCTACTATACATAGGATAGAAAGTCTTTCCATTTTGAATACCACAATATACAGGTAAGTACCACAAACACAATCAATGACTGTCTGTCTGGTTCCTTGGATTTGTGGTTGTGGTAGGATTTAGGAAAAACCAAATCCCAGGAACGTGTCAGGAATTTCAAATTAAGTACTTTTTGGGTGATGAACATGATGACGTGTGGATGATGGCTTTGACAATAATTCATCATACAAAGAGATAAAGAGAATAGGTAGATATAGGTTGAATGGGTATTGGTCGCATATTTTTAGGAAACATCTTTCATCCTTGGACGGAGCCTTGGGGGCATCATATTTTTGTTTTTCCATTAGTTTCTGGCAGATAATTAAATTTTTGTGTCTTGTTCGTATAGGTATCGTAAAAGCAAAGTCATTAAATTCTCTCTTTTGTCATATAACGAGTTCTTTTCCACACCGTTAAATCGAATTAAAGTTTCTTAGTATTGTATCAAAGTTATATCGAAACGATCATCAAACTATATCTATATCAAAGTTTTGTCATTAATTTTGTCGTCTATAGTCCTGGATTAAGTGTTGTCAATTTGAAGTTCATTTTATTTCTTGGATGATTTTTTTTGTAAATTTTTGTTTTTTAGTTAATGTAAGTGACTCAAGGAATGGTTATTTATAAAAGGCTTAACCACAATAGTATCAAAAAAAAAATGTTTTCAGGATCGGGATTTAAACAATGTCCGCATTATTCCGACAAGTTTTAGGCTTCGCGGGGTCTATTATGCACCAATGTATGAACAATATACTATTGAAATACTGCAATTGTACTCGTATGTTACTTTAAGTGGGACGTAAATAATAATAATAGATTTTTTGTTGCTATGGGCCTATAGGCACATCAATATTTATAAGAATATTTATGTGATCTAAGTTTCTAGTTCATCGAAAAATAAGTTTAAAATTAATTGCAAAATTTTTACCAAAGAAACAGACAGAGAAGAAAATGAGTTAAAACAAACTTTAGATTAACAGTTCAGTTCACAAGCACAAAAACGCGGAAGGACTAAGGAGCCTTCTTCGAATCATTAAAATTTAACAATTTATAAATAGGTATCTTCTATAAGTGTACCTACATATAAACTTTAACTTCACTTCCCAGACTACAAGTGAAGAAATTGCACTCAATTCCACGTAATTCAGTGCCATTACAAATTGTAATTGATTTGAATTTTTTAGGACTTAAGGCGTCTTATTAAACCACTGTAGACTTTAGACGAACATTCAATCATGTCAGATTCAGCAGTGGTGGAAATGCATGTAGGTATAGCTATAATATACTGAAGATGTAAAGTGCTTTTCTTTTATTAATTCATTTCCTATAGCAGTAGTTTCTGGTTAATCAGACTAATGCAGAGTATGGAATATTAAAATAGCATTATACTTATTTCAATTTGAATCAATTGATTGAGAATGTTTTCAGTCATAAAATGTTCAAATGACTTTGTGTTGAATGAAAAACTGAAGAGTTGAAACGAAACTTTAATATTTATGAATGGAATTTTGTCAGTCCCAATAAAAAACTCTTTTACCGGGACTTAAACTTCGATTGTAGAATACAATTTTGAAATAGAATTATGTAGCTGTGAAATAATCTTTTACAGAGGTAAAACTTTGGATTTTACCGCATCTTAGAGCTGTAGAAAAATAATTTTGTTTCTTAAAGCTCCAGCGATGTTACTTGGGTAATTAACGTTTTGCTATCGATAGTTTATCGATAATTTGTATGGTCAATCCATTGTCATGTAATTTATTTTGTTTGCCTATCAATGACTTGAAATTAAATTATATTATGTTTTTATTTAATTTTATTTCATGCAGGGTAATAATTTTCAATCAATTGCCCCCGGGATTGCAAAAAAAACCACCAAATGTCAAAAAATGACTCTCGGAAAATTTAAATGAAAGAATTAAAATGTTTTACTTGGCAACACCGGTTCCAACAAAATATTAAACGTGTGTTTTTGCAAGCCCGGGGATAATTGGTTCAAAAAAACGTCAACAAGGATTAGCGATGCAATCACAGAAATAAAATGGAGTTTTCATACTATCGATAATAGGCCCGGGGGGAATTGGTTGAAAAAAACGACAATAAAAAACATGGAGTTTTCATACAAACTATCGATAACATGTATGTAATTCATTCCGGTAACACAGTTTTTCTGTGCGCTAAAGTTAAGCCCCGAGAATTCTCTGGGATTAGTTGATGTTGCATTTAACATGTTAATTGTTTAGCACCGACCGCGACGTCGTTTTTTTCATCCAATTCCCCCCGGGCTTGCAAAAAAACACGGCTAATAAGTGTGTAATTTATGCCGGTAATACAGTTTTTCAGCGCGCTTAATTTAAGTCCCGTGAGTTCTTAGCTAAGCTCGCAGGGAACTTGTTGTTATTGCATTTAACATGTAAATTTTTTAGCACCGACGTTATTTTTTCATGCAATTCCGCCCGGGCTTGTAATAAAACATGCCTATTTAAAATCTGCAGCCGGTGTTCTAAATTTAAAAATTAGGAGCAGGTTTTCGTCTTGGTGATCTCTTTTCCTGCTGTCTCGTTCTATATTCCTAAGGATGGTTAGAAAAAGAAAATACCCTTTTCCATCGCAATGAAAGAAAAGATAAATCTTAAATTAATTTTTAATGCGAAATGTTCTAACCAACTTAAATACAAGTGTATATTATAATAATTCATTTTTGTATATGCATTGCATAATTATTTATTTTGTATACCTACCTACCTATAAAGTCTCATGGGTATATATCCCACTTTTTTCTAAGAACAATTTTTGTATTTGAAACGCAATTCTTTCAAAATTCACAGTTTAAGGATTTTTAAATTCCACCATGAAATTTAAGAAAAACATTCTCTAAAAGCACTCAATTCCTCTATGGGAATTCTGAATGCACAACAAAATAATATAGAATAATAGAATATTATTTTATTTTTTTTATTTTTTATATTTTACTTTGTCCTTTTTTATTTTGAAATCATAAAGGCAGTGTTGTTTTTTTTAGTTTTGGCTTATTTTAGCCAGAGTGAAATGCTTATAAATTGAAAGTTTTGAATTTGAAGTCTCTTCCATTGGGGATTATCGTCGTTGCAGTTAAAGGAGAACCGGCATGAAAAGCAAATGGAAAATAAAAAATGTAAATGATTTGGTTAAGCTGAAAATCTGAACCTCACTGTTTTTGTTGTAAAGCATAAAACATAACGGATGTACATAGCTGTAAGTTCGTAAAAATTAAATGGGATTTCTGTTATATGTAGAAGTGAACGTGTGCGGTATTTTTTTCTTTTTCCTCTTGAGTAGGTAACTTAAGTATTACAAACCCTCACATTTCACTGATTTACTGCAGACACAAAACAAAAAGTGTAAAATTGTCATGATTTTGTGTGTGTTGTGTGTGTGATACCAACACTTAATGGTTGTGATGTCTTTGCATTTGCTTATATCCAAGCACGGTTCCATGGTAAAGGGTTATACGGGAGTCATGACTCTCTTTCTATAAAGCAAATCAAGTTGCGAGTGGAGGCTTAGTGATAAACTTACGGGATGTTATGGAGCAAATAAAAGTCTATTTTTTTTTTTTAATTTTGAGTGAGTTTTTAATTATAATTTTTTTATCACAAAAAAAGTCAAATCGGAAAATTTTATTTTCCGATTTTTTCTGAACATTTTTATCTTCACAATTTTTTTTTTTGCAATTTTCTATAAAAGTTATCAAAAAATACATATATACAATTTTTACTTCCGATAATATGGAAAGTTATGGTTTCGAGATTTTGTTCAAACTTTATGTTATGAAGAAGGGTTTGTCTGTCTGTCCGTTTTACTTCATCCTAAACGGGTGGGTCCATTTTCCTGTAAGTTGGTACCTTTATAGCGTTTTTTTGCACTCCTCGGCAAGGTTTTTTTTCATTATTTTTTAGGACCAAAAGTAACATTACCTGCCGTACAATTTTTTTTTAGCAATATTTAATGAAAGTCTTTTCTCAAAAATCTCCCTACAACTTAAAACAAAAACCAGTAATTTTGTTTACAAAAAGCTAGCAACAAAACAAAAAACAAACAAAACTCGTAAAAATGGTTTAAAAATTGTAGGTACCTCCCATTCTTACCATTACCAATTTTTTTTATTTTCTATTTTCTGAAAAATGATTTTGACCAATTTTTGTGCAGAGAATGTTTAATAAATTTTTAAAATATTATGTATGTATATAGTTATAAGTATACAAAAAGATTAAAATCAGTTGCACAGATAATGAGATAGTCTAAAACTAAAAAAATTGTTCTTTGAGGGATTAATGTATTAATACAAAATTTATTCCAATAATATGGTAGATGGTACTGTTATTAGCTTACATTAAAATTGTAATAAAATTCTTAGGAGTCGTTTTTGAGAAAAATGACATTTTTTACCAATTTTAATTATTAAAATTATTTATATTTTAATCTGTTAGATAATGCTAAAAAAACTGCTGGGTGCCAAATTTAATAAAAATTGACCAAGTCGTTTTCACCCCTATCACGGTTGTACATTAAAACTTAATTTATTAAAAAAATTTATCAACTTTTCCGTGATAGTTAACAATTTTCTTGTAATTCACAATCATCCATTCTCAATGATCGAAAGTTAAGTTTGAGTTTTTCATATTATCAAATTTTAAAATTTATTAAAATTACAAAAAGTTTAATTAAACGAAACTAAAAATTATAATAATTCAATTACTTTTGAATTTTTTGATATATTTCGTGTGTGACTTCAGTCAAAATATATTTATTTTTATTGATATTTTTTTCAAATATGTGTTTATATTTTAAAGCATGATCAGCATAAGTACACAGAATGAAAAATTTATTTAATTTCAATTAATTTTTGAGTATTTTTTTTTTTTCATATTTTTCATTGAAATGTACATACATATATGATATGTTATCATTTCTCATTTTAAATGCGATTTTTATTGATTACTCAATTAAAACAAATTGTTACATCAAATATCTTAAAAAAATAAGGTCAAAAGTTACTTTTTCAATTTGAACTAAAAATAAATGAGTTCCCGGCAAAAACAAACAATTTAAAAAGAATGCGAATGATGAAAAATATGTATATTTGCCTCCTATCAATACAATATAGAATACAATTGAAAATCTTAAAATTTCTAGCAACGATCAGGGTTGTCAGATTTGAAAAAGTGGAATCACCAAACGTAAAGTCTAAATCGCCAAAAAATCGCCAAATTTCAATATCTTCCACTCAATAAATCAAATTTAAAAATAAAGTAAAATTTCACAATTTTTAGTTTAAAAAAAAAGAAAACAATTCAAAACCCTAAAAATTAAAGAAAACAATACGCTTTTGTTTACCTAGTCTTCCTCAATAAATTCAATGTATGTATCAATTGTTGTCCATTGGATCTTATTCATATAAAAAATTAAATCGCCAAAAACTAAAAATATCGCTTTTTGGTGGTACATGGCCAATTCGATTGTCGCCAAATTTTATATTTTTTTTTTGAGAAGGGTAGTAAAATAAATTTAAATTTTGTCCTAATTCTTTTTTATTTTACAGTCTCTTCAAGCAATGAATTTATAAAATTTATTGCATTCGAGGAAAAAATTAAAAAAGTATTGAGTGAATAAAATTGATGAAAAACTTATTGATTTAATTCATTTTTGTTTTAATTGTCAATTACAACAATAGGTCAGGTCCAACTTATGCCATATATCATATAAGATACGAAAAAGTACGTATACGCCCGAGTGTATTTACAAACATAAAGAAAATATTTCTGTCCGAAACAGGCAGACAAATAAACTTTTTTTTACTTATGTCCATTGAAATTTTTCAAGCCCTCGCTCAACCAATTTTTATTACAATCAATTACATAATATCTATTTTGAGAGATTAAATAGAACAAAATAAAAACATACAACAAAACTAACTGTCACTTTGTTTTTAATTAAAAGAAAAAATAGCCTATGTCCATCGTCAATTTCCGACCTCCCGCTCTACCAATTTTAATTTTAATTAATTTAGTATTTTCATAGATTAAGAGGAGCAAACAGATAGATAACAAATATTTTATTCCTCGAAAACGACTCCTACGATTTTGATTAAAATTTTTCTATGTACTTATATTTAACATGTTACATTTTACATTACATTTACATTTTAAAGAAGAACAAATTATATTACTAAAAGTAGGTAGGTATCTCTCACCCCCAATTTCACAATGCGAAGTTTAAACTTAAGTTCAGCTGAAGCTGAACTTGGGTTTAAATTTGAAGTCCAACTCGTCCGTTTTCACAGCGTAATCCGAACGTAAGTTCAATAGAACGTAGTTTAAATAAATTGTATGAATAGGAGTTGGCAGCATTTTACGTCGTTCTTGTCATGAGACGTAATGTAAACAGTACGTAGTTTTTTTGCAGCTTTTTCAAAATCTTTCCTTGTCTTCTTTTTCTGTCTTTGAAACAAAAAACACGCGAAACGGCAAATATTTTCTGTTGTTGATAATCGGGAAATTTTGTTTTGTTTACAAAATGAAAATTTATAAAAATGGAAATAGTTATATCAAGAAAACGATATGTGCAAAAAAACAGGAGTAATAACTTTTCAAAAGCAGACGTAGATATGCTTACGGAATTGGTGATTTTTCGTGAAATCAAAAAACAAAACTGAAGCCACGGCATGGGAGTCCGTGATTTCAGGTGGTTGTAAACGTTGGGCTGAGGATTAAACCGCAGAATACTGTCGTTCAATTTAATCTATAAAATGAACACAGTTCAAGGTTTAAACAAAACTGCGAAACCGAATTAATTATTGAACTGAAGTTTAAACCAAAAGTGAAGTTTAAAATACAACTGTGAAACTGGGGGTCAGAGAACAATTTTTTTTTTTTTTATTTTCAACTATCGCATCATCTGTTTAACCGATTTAACTTGATTTTCGTTATAAGAGCTTGTATAATAAATCGAAATAATATAGCGTATCAAAATTTTAGAAATTAAAACAAATTCAAAACAAAAATTAAAAATTATTTTTTGAAAATTCGATATTTCAATAATTGGTAAATGATTTTTTTTCGAAATTATTATTGTAACTTCGCTTTAATAATTACTTAAAAATGATGTACTTATTATTTTCTTTAAAATGTGTGTTTTTTTTTAAATTTTAATGTACCTTCATATAATTTTTTTTTTAAACCACTCCAACGATTTTAAATTTTTTTCCCGAATCTTAAGAAGTTAATGCCTTAGTTTCGCAAACATTTGCAATCTAATTTACCACCAATTTATCAAAGTATTGCAGTTGGGTCGAATTAGTTAATTTCAGAGCCGTTTTCATTTGAAGCTTTTCATTTGAATGATACTTTTGGTTCTAGAAATCCTTTAAACGTGCCAATCAAAAAACACTACACACAATAGCCTCCTTCCTTGTGTGAATCTAGGTATTGTATTCTCAAAACAATCATAAATCCTCTTAAGTGAGGTTTAAGCTACATATGTACCTAGCTACTACCTATACCTTTATAACGTATAGGCAATATAAGGTGTATTCTATAAAAACAAGTTAAAATAAATTTGATTCCGTTTTCAGGATTTTTTTTAATAGCCTTATATACCTTCAACAAGAGGCTTTAACAAAATATCTTCAATTACAAATTGTAGAGCTACTCTTGTCACAAGAGGCAAATTAAAAGACTTCTATAGCCTTTTTTTTATTTTAATATTAAAACAAGCACTTCTCCATTCCATGGTATATCTTTTCTGCGTAGCTCTTTTGAAGGTCCTTTTTATGTTTATATTTTTTATATTTATGTATATGTAATAAAATAATTGTCCACTCAACGCTTGAACAAATCTTATTGAAAGCATAGTTTTATATCCGTTTCGTTGGTGACTATACTCAAAGTCATAGTCGTTGTAGTCGTCATTTTTTTTTTCTAAAGTCATGCTTTTGAAGTGATTTTCCTTTTCCTTTTCATTTTGTTGTTTTGTTTCCCTTTAAGTTTGGCATTCGAATTTCAAAATAAAGTTTTTGTTTTCTTCTTTCAAGTTAGGGATATACCTACTTGGTTTTGTATAGCTCTATTGTATCATAAATCTTCTATATATATTCTCATGGGCCCTAAGGACAATTTATGAAATCTCCGGATGGTATTAACTTAAAGTGAAAAGGAGCATTAAATACACCTTCATCATTTCAAGCTTAATGTGTCATGTCATATAAGAGTGTCGGATTTTTCCCCTTGTTATTATTTTCACGTATCATAAAAATAAAAAAAAAAATAAAACAAATCGTTGCGTCACCATTGTATATGTCGGTGTCTTTGTCGTCAGGACGTCAGCAGAACCAACTAGAATCGACAATTATTTAGTTCAAATTTTTTAACAGTGCACATCAATTGATTGAGGTTGTTATTTTCTTCAAATATAATTTTCTTTCACGAATTCATTCAACAATGGGCGTGCTTTTTTGGGATTCTATGCGTAGGACAGTATTACATTCCCAAAAAAACGCATCGGCAGTAACCCTGTGAACTATTTTTTTTTAAATCTCACTGGTATTGTTAAAAAACTGCCAAGTGATGAACTTTCAGAAAAATACATTCTTTTTCATTTAAAGATCTCAAGAAATTTCGATTGCCCTGAATGAAAAAACGACAAAATATCGTCTTGTCGACAAAAGCCAGTTCGTGAATTTAATTGTTTTTTCGAGATTTTTGAAATTGATCTTATTTAAAGTCGATATTTTTAAAGTCGACTTATCGTAACCAACCGGGATGTATATTGTACATCTCGAAGTGAATATGTGATGGAGTGGATGTTTGAGGTATTCTTCTCTTGTTTTGTTTTTTTTTTTGTTGTTTAATATTAATGTATGTTTTGGGAATACTTCTGGTATCTGATGGTGGCATGTGATATAAACTGTAAATTGAGTGTTTATAATGTTTTCGAAATTTTAAAGTTGAATTAAATTGGAAGATTATATATTTTTATAAAATTCTTTGATGCTTAAGATATGTATATTAGGGTGGCTCGATTCACAAAAATATTGTATGAAAAAATTTTTTTTTGTTTGATCTTGTTCGGGCGGTATACAAAAGGTATAGGAATCCAAAATATTATTTTAAAATTCCAATTTTAAATACTGCCCCAAGGACGTTAAAGATTTTCGAAATATGATAAATCTTAAAAAAAAAAAATTGTATAAAATCGTTCAAAAAATGACTTATGTTTCATAAGTTAAATATAAAACTTTGTTTGAAAATCAATAGGCTTAGCCAAAGGGGCCCACAACAGGGGGGTAAGAGGGTAAGTTGCCCCCTGGCTATGGAACATATCGTGTTTCCAACATATTTTACTATTTTTACAATGGGCTTTTGAAAAATTCGTCTGTTTGTTTGCCTACTTTCTTTTGGCGTCTATACGGTTTGACCCCCACTCTCCTCCTGTGGGCACCTTTGGGATTAAATATAGCTCCAAATAGCCTTTAAATTCCATAATTCCGTTATACCTACTAAATAGAATTTTTAAAAATATAAATCCGTTTTGGTCGAGACTTACCAAAGAACGTACTTCCAACATATGAAGATGTTATTCTCTGTTTTTTGTGGACAAGTTGGAATAAACCAAAAGAATACAAGAACTCGGTTTCGAATACATGTGAGGAAATAAGTGAACAATTAATTAAGTTGTGGGAGTTTGCGTCGATACCAGCTGTTATAGATCATCGTTCGATTGTAAACAAAATCAAAAATTATCATGAGAATTATAGAAATTTAATGAAACCCTACAAATCGAGAAAAGACGTAGAGTACTACAAAAATCGAATTAAAATTTTTAATTACCAGTCTCGTCGTCTCTTTGATATAACAATATGCAAATATAAGGATTTGAATTCAATTTAAAGTTCCAGATGCGAGAGAGACAAACGAACCGAACGAAAAATGGCAATAAGCAATGTTGATGCCAAAGTCACAAGGCAGGTTTCAAAAAGCCTTCAAAGAAAAAGAAGACATGAAGCATTACAAATAAAACATGCCACTAAAGCTTATACCACATCAACATCACAATCATTTTTGGAACAAACACCTTCAACTAGTAGGGCTTTAATAACTGAAATTCAAAACCATGGAATGCATCCACCACCGCCTCCTCCTCATGAAGCAAGAAACTCAAATTTATCATCCGAGTCATCACCGGAATCTTCTTTTGAAATATCTGAAACTTCGATTGGTGCCGAACATTTAACTCAAAAGAAAATTGAGAACTTATCTACAGTTTCGAAAACTCTCGACAGATTTGGAATTTCAGACAATTGTTTCGGCTACTCTTCAAGATGTTGGAATGATTTCAAAGGACAATTTTGCCAATGTTGTAGATAGGCACAAAATCAGACGTGCCCGTGAGAAGGAGAGGGCATCTTTATCATCTTTGTCACTATCAATGTCTTTTCAAGATCTTCAGTTTGGGAAATATTTTGACGGAAGAAAAGAAAAAACTCTCAGTATGATAGATAACAGAAGGAAGTTAATTGTTGAAGAGCATTTAAGTTTAGTGAAAGAACCTGGATCCGAATACTTAGGACATCTGTCGCTTCCAAATGGAAAAGCTGTAAGAAAGAAATTGAGAAAAGAAATTGTAAGAAATTGAAAGAATTCTTTGATGAAAAGGGGATTGATAAATCAAAAGTTGTGGTTATTGGAAGTGATGGCACAGTTATAAACACAGGACCGAAATGAGGTGCTATCCGTCGTTTGGAACTAGAGCTAGGAAATCCATTGCAATGGTTCATATGCCAGTTACATGCAAATGAGCTTATACTTCGACACATTTTTGAGCATCTTGATGGAACTACAACCGGACCACGAAGCTTTACCGGTCCTTTGGGAAATAAATTGAAAGACTGAGAATTTGCCGTTAGTGCCATTTCAAGCCATTCAGTGTAACTTTCCGAATATGTCAAACAATCATGATCTCAGCACTGATCAACGCTACTTGTTTGAAATTTGTCAAGCTGTTAGTTCAGGAATTTGTAGTGACGGCTTGGGAGAAAGGAATCCCGGAAAAGTCGTCCATTCAAGGTGGCTTGCAACTGGCAATCGAATATTAAGGCTTTATCTTTCAACTTTGAATCCATCCGAAAATTTAGTTTTGTTGGTCAATTTTATAATGCAAGTTTATGCGCCAATGTGGTTTCGGATAATAACTAGACCGCACTCGACACCTTCAAAAAACTATAATGTTGACAAGATACCTTCCTGAAAATTTAAAACTAGTAGTTGATCCTGTTATTCAGAGAAATGGTTATTTCGGCCATCCGGAAAATATTTTGATAGCAATGATTGCAGATGAAAGAGAAGCAATTCGAGTTTTAGCTTTAAGAAGAGTTAAAAAAGCACGAGAGAAGCTTGGAACATCCTCAAATCCGGTGCGGGCTTTCATTTTGCATTGGGCAGTAGAAGATTGCAATTTATTTCCAAAACTTTAATTTACCTGACATCTTGATACATAAAGGCCCCAAACTTGAATTTGAAAAAAAAAAAAAAATCGAGCCACCCTAATGTATATGTCAATTCTTCCCACCTAACATTACTAACTATGGTTTACTTATTGGAAGTTGTGTGTCCACTGTAATTTGAGTTTAAGATTTAATTTTCATTAAATAACTGAAATAATTGTTTTCACCTCTTAAATTCATATATAAATTCAAGATTAAAGCCTTCCTTCAAGCTTCATTTTTGTTGACTTTACTGAACTCAAAATCTGTATAGACAAAAAATTAAACAAAAAATATTTCCTTATTATCATTATTATGCCCAATGGCACCAAAAAACAAAAAGTCATTAACAAAGGCTGCAGATAATTTAATTCTTAATAAAATATCTATGTATGCATGAAGTCTAAGAAAAGCTGTCTCTAGTGGCAATAAGAGCATTAACTGTCAACATCAAACGACCACTCCAATAAACTTTCGAAACCAAAATAAAAACACACGAACATTCTTAATATACCCCGCAGAATATATTAAGTTTCAGTATTGTTATCCCCTTGAAAGACAAATTCTTTAAATGAAATTGCCTTCCATATTATTGCGTAGGTATATTTTCTTTTCATCAGAATTTGTTTTTAAATTACGAAATGGTTATCCCTTGTTGAGAACAAAAAAAAAAATGCATGCGCCATCACAAAAAAGGCAACTTTGTTATTCAAATACCCTTAAAAAAAGGATAATAATGACTTTAAAACTTTTTAATGGGCCAACTGTAAATATTGATCAACTTTAGTGTAAGATATACTGAGAAAACACGAAGACATCATTAAATTGTGGTCATTTGTAAAAAGAATATTTAAAGACGTCATACAGAACTGTGCAAAAAAATATTTAAAATGAAGTGATATTTCACATATAATGCATGTATAATAATTTCGTTATTAAAAGCTTAATAATTGTTACGGGTATGACAGGTCTATGTTACGGCTATGACCAAGTGTATCATTTTAACGTATACATAAGAATATAATGACAATAATAAAATAGACAAATAATATTCAAGGTTTTTATTTATTTAATAAAGCAATTTTTAGGTCGTTAGCTAAAATTAAACTTAACGAAAATATGGTTTGACATATTTCACAAAATTTGCCATATTTTGCCCTTATATCCGTACTTGTATTTTTCGACGATGGCTCAACCGATTTTAATGAAATTTTAGAAAAACTTTATAAGTTTAATTCAAAATAGCTTTAAACGGCCTTTAAGTCCTACCAAAATTTGCGCCAATTTTTGTAGGACTTAAAGGGCGTTAAAAGCTATTTCGAATCAATAATTCAACAAAGTCCATTAAAATAGTGCTAAGCTTCTACTTGGCTGATGTATTTCAGTAGTATAGTATATAGAATTTGTATTATTAAAAAAAACCTTGTTATCAGTTTAAATTATATTGCATACCAACAAAAAAAAAAAAGAAATCCAGCGACGACGCACGCGCCGCGCCTCATAGTGGTCCAAAATGACTTTTTTCGTTTCAAAAATCAACTATTGAGCTCATGAACATATCGCTATAATTTTGTTTTCTTCTTAAAACAAATTTCCAAGTCTATAAAAATATAGTGATTTTTAGAAAATTCCTTCACCGCGTGTTTCTAAATCAAGTAAAATTTTTCTGCTGAAATAAGATTTTCTTAGCAAAAGGAATTAACAGCGACAAAATTTAAGCAAAAACAGTTGAAATTCTGTGAATTTTGTAAAAAAAAAAGTCTGCAGAGTGCTCCAACATAAAATTGTTCACTCCAGTGGATGCATAAAATTAATGAACCAGTTTTTGATGTTTTTAGCAAGTATTTAAACATAAATATTTCATTTGGATCCTCATCGAGATATCTTATAAGCTGTGTAAGTGATAAAATTTTAATAAATAATTTTTTTTTGAAAATAAAATAGAATAGACATAATACGTATTCAATAATTATTAATTATAAATTGACATCATCATCATTTTCAACTAGATTTACTACTTCTGGACAATAACTCTTTTTTAGCAGTTTTGGAGACCTCAGGTGTCTTAAATATGGAATAAATGGATGCGATGATATAAGCCAGCGTATTATATAAATCTTCATTTCGACGTTTCCGTGAAACCTTGCACTTTGCAGGTATTTTTATATACGGATATCGCTTGAAGTCTTTATTCTTTTGTTCTATGTACTTCTTCTGAAAGGGGCGTGAAAGTAGGTGGATTACAAAAATTTTATGTTCAATAAAACAATCAGTAGTTAGTTTATATTGTTAATTTTTAACGATTTGGGCGTGGAAGTAAGCGGATTTTTTACGATCAAGATAACAACAAAAGGTATTCGAATTGAAACAATAAGAAATTTTCACGTTCTCAGGTAATAACTCAAACATTCCAAAAGTAAATTAGATTTTAAGACCAAAATGTAAGCATCTTGAACAAGCTTTTTTTTTTTAATTACACTACCTATCTCAAAACATTGCATAAAGTTGCGGCTGCAATTTTGCATATGGTGTAATAAATAGTTTTAATAAATAACTTTTGTTTGTTAACTCAAAAACTCATAAAAAAGTGTTTTTTGTTTTATTTATTACAAATATTAATATATTTTTTTCTTTTTTAAATTTGAAATTTTAACTAGTTACTTCCAAATAAAGTGCTTTTTTGTTTTATTTATTAAAAATATTAATATTTTTTTTTATTTTTTAAATTTGAAATATTAATTACTTCCGAATAAAGTGCTTTTTTGTTTAATTTATTAAAAATATTAATATTTTTTTTTAATTTGAAATATTAATTTACTTGCAAAATATAAAGAACGATTTTCATTGAATATGCCATAATAACAAAATTGCTCAACTCTGAAAAACTTATACATACGAAACAATTAAAAATAAATATTTTGTTTGCTGTTTTTGAAGCTCTGTCTACATTTCTATTAAAAAAAACTAAACAAAAAACATCGAATTTTGTATTTTGGCCGTGACTTTGGCTTTTTGGACTACAGTGCCCCGACGGACGGAAGTAAGCTCCCACACTTTTCGCAGTATTTCAGCAATAAAGCGTCAAATGTTGGCTTTCAAGTGCTCAATTGTTTTTTGTTTTATCGGCGGGCGTAGACATGAGAATTTAATATCTAATTTGAATCTAATGGAGTAAAATTGCACGAACGAAGTGCAGAGGTACAGGTCCATTTCGAAAAATGAATCGTTCGTCGAATGTTTCTTTCATCAGTAAATTAATTGTATCACATTCTGTGTGATATTTAGCACCGTCGCGTCGCGTCCTGCTGAAACCACATGTCTGCAACATTAATGTCTTTCTATAGAGACAAAAAAGTAAGTACGTATCATGTCTCCGTTCTGATCATAATAATTTTTGAAGACATATGGACCAGTCCATAAAACGCACAAAATGGTTTCTTTTTCTAGATGTAATGGTGCTTCGACAATGGCTTGACGATTATCATCACTCCAAATGTGGCAATTCTGTTTATTGATATAGACATTTGACCAATTTTTTTTAGACTAAATGACCAATAAGTTTCTCGAATCCAACCTACTGTTGTCAAAATAAATTTGAATGAATTGGTCCTTTGGCATAAGTCTGTATTTATGACGAATTGTAAAAACAAACGAACCTTAAAAAAACTGAAAACTGTCAAATCGACTTTCACAGAAAACAATGTAGACAATTTAAAATTCTTCCGCTATAAAAAACACAACTTTTATTTATTTTTTCCACATATGAGGTATTTTTTCAAAGAGTAAAAAAACGGTTAGTTTTGACATTTGAACTTATATATAAATTTTCATGTGAACACGACGCATACACCACGATAGTAATGCATATTTTCATATACATAGATATTGCAATCAAATTGCCAAAATTTGAAAATAAGAAAATATATTTTTTTTTAACAACTCTGTGCTTTTATATACGATTAAAGAACCCTGATTTTTATTAATTTAGGAATTTATAAAAAAAGGGTTCATGAATAATAAGACGGGTTTGGCAAGTGTCTGCTACATATTTTGTTTTTTATATATATGTAATTTGAGAATTCACAAACGTAATTTAAGCGACACCTTACAGATGAAAGACAGACACACCATCATTGGACTTGCCTTATTAAAAACTTCAAAACCTGTCGATGATGATGGGATTTTTTAAATGGAAACTTTTTGAGGTAAGTATTTTTCAAGATCAATTACAAGTATCCACTTAATTGGGGTTGACATTTTTTAAGCAAATTTATTTATTTTTTTTTATTTTTTTAAGATTAAATTTCAATCTTTAGGAAAATTGATAATTATTTAATTTATTTGTTTGAAGAGAATATTTCGTGACCATTCAAGTTAGTTAAAGTCTTAGAAAACTGATAAAATATTATTATTATAGAAAACTTTTAATGAGTTTTTCATACTCAATATTAAAACAAAAAATATAAAAAATAAAACATTGCAAAAAAGGAATAAGTATATGTATGTATGTTTTTTTATTATTTCATCCTTTAATCCCTTCATCATTAACCCTTATGTAAGCGAAATTGGGGATCATATAAGATGACTCGATATAAATTTATAAAAACACCCTTACTACTACTATTTTTGCATTGAAGTATAAAATTATGGTCCTTTAAACGCTGACCATGTGCCAAGGGTTCAATAAAAAATACATAAAAGTTATGTTTCACGTAGGATCGTAAAACTATTATCGAATATAAATTAATGTCCCCATGCGAGCGAGTGAATGGTTGTATGCTTTCAATCTTTTCTATAGGTATACCTACATATAATGGGTTAAATATTATTTTATGTGTTTTTTAGATTTATTTATTTTTATTAAATTTTTTTTTGATAAAGGTTTTCAATCAACCATAAAAACCATAAACTTTTATTTGAGGTTATAGGGATAAAAGAGATTAACAATTTATTTTTATTTTCAAAAACAAAAAAATATATACATGGATACATACATCTGGGAAAAAAGGATATTTTCAGATTAAACCTAGATTTTATCAAAATGATTAAAGATGAACTCTTCTAGGCAAACAACAATTTTGAAAACACAAAGTGTTATTATAGAAAATATCTACATAATTATATACAAATATTTATATATACCTAACTTTTATGTGTGAATTTTGAAAGATATAAATTGACATAACTTATAATTTATTTAAAACACAACGAAAAGGAATTAAAACTATGACTCTGGGATGGGGACCATTTACTGAAAAACTGAAAGTACTATTACATAAGTAAATTAATGCCGTATTATAGAATAAGACATAATAGTAGAAGATCCCGCCATAGGACGACCTACCCTCATCGAGTTACCGGATAATTGGTATGCAGTTTTTTAGATAGTGTCCAAACTAACATTTTGCGCAAGGGTTGCCTGGCGAAATATGGTCAAGGCATAAGGTTGCCACGCCTTAGAGGTCAATTTTTGGGTTTTTTCAATTATGTGACCCAACCCATATGGTTTGTTTTAGTGCTAAAAAAAAATACTATATGAAAGGAAACTTTATTTAAAAATTTCAGAATACGTGTTTTTTTTTAAATCGGAATTTCAATAGTGTAAATTAGGGTAAAAGAAGAGAAAGGTCTAGATTCTATTTTCTAAATGAAAAGTGATAAAAAGTTTTTTGTGTTTTTCATCGATAGATCTTATAAATACAAAAAAGTCACACATATAAAAGAAAATTCTAGAAAATCTAAAACTCGAAATAAAAACATTTTAAAGTCAAAAAATGAGAAATAGACATTGGAAAAAAAAATCACATAAAATCAGGGAAAAATTTTCTAGAAATAAATTTTATATGTTTGAGAATCTGATAAAAAATGAAAGGATACGTATTTGCAAAATTTTTGATTTAAGCTTTTTTCTTGGTTAGGTTAATTTTTGAAAAATTTATATTTTTTAAATCAATTTTTTTTTTGTTTTTGATTTTTTTCCTTTTTACCCTAATTGGTATTTTCATTTAAATCAGGAGGTAGTTTTTTTTTTGTATTTATAAGATCTATCGATGAAAAAAACAAAAAACTTTCTATCACTTTTCATTTAGAAAATAGAATCTAGACCTTTCTCTTCTTTTACCCTAATTTACCCTATTGAAATTCCGATTTAAAAAAAAACACGTATTTTAAAATTTTTAAATAAAGTTTCCTAAAACTTTTTAAATTTTTAAATATGGTTTCCTAAAACAAACCATATGGGTTGGGTCACATAATTGAAAAAACCCAAAAATCGACCTCTAAGGCGTGGCAACCCTATGCCTTGACCATATTTCGCCAGGCAACCCTTGCGAAAAATGTTAGTTTAGACACTATCAAAAGTCGTCCTATGGCGGGATCTTAGACTATAAGTATTAAAAATAAAAAAAAATTAAAAAATATTTTCTACTCAATCGTTTACCAACGGACAACGACGAGTTCAGTGGGGATAGAATATGTGTATGCAAAATCTCCGAAAATTATCGCCTTAAAAAGCCTTATAATCGAGTTCTATAATTATCGGATTTTCACGGTTAAGGTCTTTAAATTTACATAGGTCCAAATTTAAGTAAGGGGGGTCCAAAACTACAATCAATTTTATTTTCACTTTTCAAAATGCAGAATTTTATTAATTTTTTTTTTGTATTTTTGAAAATATATTCTACTAAGTTATTGTTGGACCATTTTTTTTTGAACATTCAACAAAAAATATATTTTGATTAAAAAAAAATCAAAATCTTGGAATGTAAAAAAAATGTTGTCTTATAGGAACCGGTGATACATCCACATCTTCTTTTAGAGATTTTTTTAAGAGATTTTCTCTTTACTATATACGTTTTCACTTGGGGATGTTAAGACTTTGAAGAGGATTTTCTTTTAGGGATTATGACTTTTAGGCAAAAATAACTAACCCTCTCAATGGGCTATGCTTTAAATTTGATATCTGATTAAAAAAATAATGTTTGGAAATAACGGACGCCTGTTGCCATTTAAAAACCCTAACGACCTCGCCATCGATAAATCTATATTTTGTCAAGATCTGCATGAATCTTTATTATGATCTTGTTTAAATGTTTAAAATGATCTTGTTTAGATGTTTAAAACCATTATATGGCCAGCAGAAAATATTTTGCACAACCCTGATCTATAGATTCTACAAAAAATATCCCTATACGCTACATACGTTAAAGAATACTTCGATTTGAATTAAAAATCTATTCCCTTAGAAATTCTAAAGAAGAAACAACTATTTGTTTACCTATAGACCTGATATAACCAACAAATTATTAAATAAGCCTTTTCACCTTTTTCAAGTGTAAATTTGTTATTTTTCGTATCAAATACATTTTTATAGGAATGAATCTGGATAATTTATTCATTGTTTTTCAAATGGATAATATTTGCTAATTCAAAGCATATCCTTTCAATCTGTGTGCACGTCCGTTTGTTGTTCTCTGATAATCTGATAATCCATATCCTGATGTCCCGCCAGACAACAAAACTATAATGCATTTTCATAGAAAGAACTACATCTCAGTTGGAATAAAAGCCAGAGACAACAAGAGAGAGATTAATAGCTGCAAGATACAAACCCGTCGCTAATGTAGGTATAATATAGTGCTTTAGTTTCATTATAAACTTTTTTTTTTTTGTTAGTTTGTGGATTGTTTTCCTAGAGGGGCTTTAAGTATAAATATTGTTTTGAGTAACTTAACTATATATGTATACAGAGATTCAAGGATATCTCACAGGCAACAAAAAATGAAAGGAACGTGTTTTCCTTTCAAAAAGTTTCTGCTTTCAACAAAAATAACAGAGCAGAGATAGTTTTATTGTTTTGTAGAAGTAAGTAATTTCCTGAAACTCTGTAATTGTTACGAAAATATAAGAGACACTGAAGTGCGGGTGTAGGTGTGGGCATGGGGTGTGGATACACCTTAAAATACTATATAGAGCCAAATCAATTAGGGTCACAAGGATACCTGACTGAATACCAATTATTCAATAAACCAAATGGTAAGGACATTTCATATTCAGTTAGTGACGTTCTGTGTAGTCGATTGAATCTTTTGAACTTTGTACACCTTCACTTCGACATCCACTTTATCCTTACGTCATCATAGTTTCATATTGAAGATTATAGAAACCTGATTTAATGCTTAAATTGAGGTTTAAAAACAAATCATTTTACCAATTTAATTGATGAGATAGTTATATCTACACTACATGTGTATTGTGATATGGCCTTTGGCAAATTCCTTATTCAAAACTATAATTTTCACATAAGAGGATTAAGAAAATACACAGGTATCAAAAGAAATTTAAAATTGTGTATAATTTGAATTCAGAAAAGCATGATAAACAAATTTAAGTTTTAATCGATTATGCAAAATGTATACCTTTGTATAATTATGGGTAAAGTTATATGTTCCAGTTAGAGGCAAAGATGAAGTTTGAAGAGTAAAGGTTCCCATGGGAAAATGATTTTCATTACAATTTTAAATGAAATGTTAAATAATGAATACCTTATAGTTACTTTTTAATATTAGGTTTGGTTATTTAAGAATTAAGAGAATCTTAAATAGGCTTCAATAATATTTTCTTTTCCTGGTAAAATTATAGATTTTAGATTTAGAGATTTCTTTCGGGCGATATTTGCAATTTTGGGCGTTATTTCACATTTGACTTTTGAAATTTTTATTTGAGGTGTTCTTTCCTTTAAAAAAAAAATTTTATTGGAAATAACGCCCAAATCGAGAAAAAAAAAACAACAACAATTGTTCTGATTTTTTTTGGGCGATATTTCCATATCGATTTGGGCGTTATTTCTTTGGGCATTATTGACTAACGCCTGAATTTGGGCATTGTGACAAAGGCTTGAGCTTTCTGACTTTTGTTTTGGTTCTTTTAATGATTATGATTTCTACCGTTCTTAAGTCATCCAATGTCATTACACCCAAATCAGAAAATGCCATAATGCTCAAAAACAGACACGTCGTCCAGAATAAGAAAGCGTCACTAAGCCCAAATAGAATGTCATATATCACCCAAATCTACTTTCAATACCATAACGCCCAAATTTATAAATGTCATAACGCCCAGAAAATTTCGAGTCCTGCAGTGCTGTTGAGGTGTACCAATTCTTCAAGTGGCATCAAGGTGCGGTCGGTAGCGGCACGCGTGGCGCGAAAAACGCAGTTCCGCCGCGGGCGATTGCGTGGTGCGTTGTTACACGTGTGTTTAAATTATTCGTATATGAACACTTGTATTTATATTTACACGTGTATTTAAGCTTACACGTGTATTTAAGTAATTACTTTTAAATCGTACTTAAGCTATTTTTGGCTAAAAATAGATACAATGCCGAAACTAATTTTTTGGAAAATATTTTATTGAGCTCAAGCTTAGAAAAACAGCTTTTGGAAAATAACTTTTTCAAACATTTTAACGAACTCTCACATTAGTGATGCTCTCTCTGGCAAGTGCCAACTATGATTTTTTAAATAAGAATTTTGCTAAAATTAAAAGTCATTGAAAACTTATTTTTTTATTTTATTAGTCTTTAAATAGACATAGTATTAAATCTGTAAGAGCATTTTACTACAACTTTTAAGGAACAAAATATATGGTAAAAAGTTCTAAATCTCGAAGACATGTTGCTGACACTGGATTTTTTATTTTTGAATTTTTATACGTTCTAACTCTTTTTGAAAATATTTTTGTTGAGTTTCTAAATTCTCTCTTACGTATTTACGTTTTCAATTTTAAAAGCCAATGTTGTATTCAAAATTGTATGTTTTTTAGTTTTTGAAATCTGTTTTTTGAGGTTGGAGTCTTTATTTTTATGCTAGGTTATAACTCAACATTTATTGCACAAATTTGTTTTAATATGTTTTGTCCAAAGTACTGGTACCATTCTTAATAAAAAATAACAAGATTTTTAGCAAAATTGCCTGAAATCATTTAATTTAAGTTCATCATAAATAAATATACCACGGTACTGACACCCAAGGTACTAACATAATTAGGCTCTAATATAACCTCATATCTCAAAACTTCTGAGAAAAATAAAATCCGTTATAATTTTAACTTATATATGACTTAAAAAGAAATGCAATATTCTAAAAATCACCCCAACAAATTTCATAACACGCTTGGATAACACTACCACGGTACTGACAGGTAATTTTGTGACACACGATTTTAGAATAAACACACTTCACTCTTACAGCAAAATTACGTAAGTAAAATAAATTGACTTTCGTTAATAATAAATAAATAGTGCCTCTTTCAAACGGCACCACACAAATGCCATAAAACTAAAAACAAAATGGCGGTTCAGAGGTAAATCTTTTGAATTCAAAAAGAAAGTGAAATCCGTGGACAACATTCAATTATTATTATTTAATTAGAGAGCAAATATTTTGACTTGATATTCTCAAAATATAATCAAGCAACTGTACTCAAACTTTTCTGAGAACAACATTTTTATCCAGTGATGTATTTTAATAGAAAATTGTAGATTTAATTGGAAAATCAAGGATGGGACATGCCACGGTACTGACATTTTGCGTATACTTTTTCAAGTCAAGGGGAAAGGGTAGCAAATTTTTAAACAGTCTGTAATGTAAATTGTAGTACCGAATTATTTCCACAATTCAAACCAGAAATTCATAAGAAATTTTTACATTAAGCTACAAATAAAGCCCTGGACACAAAGAATCACAGTTGGCAGAGAATAACCCGCATGCCAATAAGAAAACTAAATTAAAATGGTTCAGAGCTGCAATTTTAATACCTATGTATATAGATTTTCATCCATTCAGTTCCCCTACCTCTACTTTTACTATTCATATTTACATCCCGAAAATCACAAAACCCCTTTTAACCAAACCTCTTATAGTAGTCCTAAAGATATAAATAGGAAAATCTTTCTCTCCCATTACATGAACAGGAAAATATTCCAATTATTTGTTGAATTGAATTTTGTATTTTTTTTTTCAATTTATTTTTGTATTTTTAAATTTATTGTTCCTGTTTCATATTTCTGTAAAATTTTATTCCCTCAATTTTAATACCAAATACTTATTTTATTATATCAGTCAATATAACGACGATGTACATGTATATATTTACATTAATAAAACAAATTGATTTTAATTACCTCCACGCGCAATATGAAATGTATCTTCTTCTGTAAAAAAAAAAGGAAAAAATATCCTCCATGTTTCAGATGAATTGAAACAAATTTGCCTACATTACATATTTTTGAGTAATAGCTTCGTAGGCGTATATACAGACATATTTCTGGGTTTCATCATCATTTTATGACTGCGAGGAGGCTTTTAAATATCTATTTTACTTTGCAGTTTAAAAAAAAAAATATATTACTGTCCATCCATCTAAATGAATAAAATCATCAAACAAAATGTATATATCTCAAATATTGTAATAAAAAAATAAAATAAAATCTAAAATGTGTCTCTCTTTTTTTTTTGTCGTTGGCAATAAAATTCTATTGTTTGTCTATATATGTATGTATGAATATAGTTAGCATTTTATTTTTATTATCTAACTTGCCAATACGTCATCAAAGCATAGCTCTAGTTTCAAAACATAACTCTATAAAGTATAGCTTTTGTATTTAAAATTTATACTACCGACTTGTCTGTTTATGTATATAACTTTGTGAATAATTGTCATTTCAAAATACAATTCAAAAACTCCCAAATCTTTTTATGACTTAGTCCATCCTCACACCCATTAAAAAAAAAAACAAGAACAAGAAAACAAGGTCACAGTAAGAAAAAGGAGGAACGGTTTTATTATACTCTTGAACCTACATTATACGCATATTGTTTGAAAACATCGTCATCGTCGTCGTGGGTCGTTTCAAAGGTTTATTTTCCAATGTTCGTTGCGCCATCATCAATTTAATGTTTCCTTTGCGTTCATTACAAAGTCAACGCTAAAAATGTTCAAATAATGGCAGTCATATTGATCAAAGTATATTGAACTTGAATTTGAAGAAGTTCCTTATCATCAGACTAAATGTGTCGAAAAGCAACATCAAAATCAATAGGGGAAGGATACGAGTATAATGAAATGAAGCTTTGGTGGCCTTTTAAAGGAGTATAGGTATAGGAATATACTCCCCATAAGGCAGCAGGCAGGAAGGAATGTTTGTGATATTGTACATAAGGCAATCAGTTCCATTCAAGCAGTCCATAAAATCTGGTCATAATAGATAGTATAAATAGTATAGCATGAGCTTTATGGGCACTTAAATGACAGCTTATCTGGATTGAGTTGATAAATGAGTAAAACCTATGCTATTTAATGTTGTGGTAGAGTAATTGAGCATTTGAGAGGAAACACACCATCACTTTAAGTGGTAGACAAAATAAATTAAGGGGTTTTTGTCAGAGATTTTCTGATTAAGCCATGAAGTTAGAATTGAACCATAAACTATATATATATTAAGATAGTTATATTATAAGAGCTAAAAGGCTATAATATAGAGGTAAATGGAACATTTACACGTCAGTATTTATAAGAAATCGAAATGAGATTCTAAATGTTAAATTTTCTTATAACAAAAATACATCAAACTTTTACATGAAAGAGGTTTATTGAGCTGTATTAGAACTATACCAAAATAATAAGATAAACGATAAAGTGTACCTTCATACATATGTATATGTGCTTGAGGGTAAAAATGTCTAGCCGACAAGAATAAATTTGAGGGACTTTTCTGTTTGATAAATTGTTATATAGGGTAAGACATAAATACAAAACACACCTGGACTGGACCATGAGGTAAATGAAAAGGGAAGTGTAAAAAAGGTACTCAGACAGATCGTCAAAAAGTTTGTTGCAAAGAATTCAACAACAATAGAAGAAAATGCCAAAAGATGTGTGCTATAGGTAGATAAGTGGTTTCCAAAGACCGAATATACATGAATGTCTTTGAAATTTATTATTGGAATTGTATTTTAATTTAAACAACATAAATTCCTTGGAGCTTTTGCCGAGACGTATTAGGAAAAGTTATAAGGTGAATAAATCAATACAATTAAATTTTAATTACGATATTTTCACACGTAGGGAAATTAACTTATAAAGGAGGTGTTGGCAAAAGGCATGTTAATAAAAAAAATAAACATGCCAAAATATTAATAATAGCTTTAATACTGATTATTTCTTATTTGTAATTATGATCACTTATAGGTCCTGTTTCACAATGTCATAAGAAAGTAAAGTTCTGATAAGTTACTCGACATATAAATATTGGCACAATGTCATATGTTCACAGGTGAAAAAAATCACAGTTGTCTTTTGAGCCACAAAAAAAAAAAGTAGTTGAAAGTATATTATTCTTTTTTGTAGGAAATATTTCAAGCTACAAATTAGTTTTTGACGCTTTTTTTTTACAACTTACCATTTGTGAGTTATTCCTGTAAAACCATTTTGGGGGGCCTTCAACCCCCCGTAAAATTGTTAGCGGCGCTCATATCGATGGGGACTTTTGACAGTTTCTTAAAAATACCATAAGGAAGCTATATACCAAAATCCAGTTTTACGGCGATTTTTTCCGAGTTATTGACTGGACTATGAAAAAAAAAACATTAATTGTTTAATTGTTTTATTTTTAAAATATTGATTTGTCTTGTATTTTTGCACCGCGCACCTTAATTTGAGCCAAATTACACGATCTAGTGTTATATACATCTTACGCAAATAACCCCAGTGTTGCCATAAAATGTTTTTGGAAATCGATGTTTATCGGAGAATTAGTTTAAAAAAAAAGTTAAAATAATAATATAAGATACTGTTTAAAAAAAATATCGGTCATTATTTTGCTTTATTATAATTGAACAGATACTTAGGTTAGGTTAGGTAGAAGTGGTTGGCGGGGAATGATTACCCATTGTGATACCACATGGATCTAGGAAAGCTTTCCCCTACTCATTAAACCAGTTTGAGTAACTTATGAAGCGTGTGAGATTGCTTACAGCAATATTTGCTAGATCACTCGGATCACCGTAGTAGAACTCTCTCAAGTAGAGTCTACGCCTCTGTGATAGAACAGGACAAGTACATAGAAGGTGAGGAATTGTTTCCTCTTCCTCTTCATCCATGCAGCTTCTGCAGAAATCATTTGAGTATGACGCCTAGTCGCCTGGTATGTCTACCTATTAAACAGTGTCCGGTAATGACACCTATAACGGAGCTAATTTGTAATCTGCTTAAAGATATCAAATGTTTGGAGCGCTTCAGATCCAGCTTTGGCCAGATTTGTTTTGTCGCCAAACAGGTGTTGAGGTTGTGCCACCTCTGGTTTGTTTTCTTTATAACATCTTGCTTTAGCATAAATTTACATGTAGCGATTGGTATACCAATACTTTCCTTATCAGTTAAGAGTGGTATTGATGTTCCACTTTTGGCTAGATCTTCAGCTTTACAATTTCCTAGAATGTCTCTATGGCCCGGCATCCAGCAAAGGTGATTATTGAACTGTTTCGCCATCTCAACGAGAGATAATCGACAGTTTTTGGCCGTTATAGAGTTTGTAGAAACAGAGTCCAGAGATTTGATCGCAGCTTGGCTATCTTCTTCTTTAATCGCCATAAGTTCCGCCTGGAACACGCTACAATGATTTGAAAGACGGAACAGATACTTAAAACCTTAAAACTAAAAATATATATTTTTGTTCTAAAATAAAGGTATGGAATTTTATAAGAGTCTAAAGTCTATAATAGCAATTATAAGAAACTTTAACATTTAGTGCTTCTGTAGCCACTTAGCATACAATGGAAAAGTACTACATAAGTCTCGTATATATATGGTATCAGAAAACGAATCTTAATTTTCAATTAAATAAATATATTTATTTCGATAGAATTTTTTTTAATAAATCATCAGAAGCCTTTTAAATTTAAATTAAAACAATTACACTCCTTAAAATTAAATTATACCTAAATAGTCTTTAGATATAGTAAAATTTAATGTTAAGTTTCAATATTAAGTCGATTTCTGAGTTATGTTTTATTCAAATTTGAAACAAAATTTGATGAAAAGAAGAAAAAATTCTCTCAACATTGGTCGAAGTAACTCATCAAACTATTTTTCAAAATATTTTAACTTTAATAGTAAATATCAACGATTGCTGATATTAAACTTTCAAAGTCAAGATTTCTTATTTCATTGTATGAAGTTAAACTACCGACTGCGACGACGGCGGCGCGGCGCCCGAAAAAAATCGGTGTATCGGAAATAGCTCCAAAAATCGGGAGAAAAACCTTAAATCGTCGTTTCTGGCAACACTGAATTACTTTGTGATACTTCATACGCAAAAATATAATAATTCGAAGGTTTAGGCTAATTTAATTATTTTAAAGTATGTCACAATTAGAGTCCTCTATATATTGCCCGCGTAACACGTGTAATTAAATTATTCGTGTATGAACACGTGTATTTATATTTACATATGTATTTTATGTTACACATGTATTTAAGCAATAAACGTGTAATCACTTCTAAACCGTACTCATAATGTTCAAAAGATGTTCAGCCATAAAATAAGTACAACGCCGTAACTAATTTTTTGGGAAATATTTTTGTTTGGTGTGATTTAATATCAAGTAATACCTAAAAACCGTTCTTTTATACTAGTATAAAATATCTTAAAATCGCTTAAACACATTGGCGCATATTCATAGTCGTTTTTAGACCCCAGTTTATCTTAGCCTGGAGTTTATCCAATGTAAATAAGATAGGATAAACCCAGTATTTTTTTAGAAACAACTTAAACAGTGACTATGAATATGCCCCATTCAGTTACAAAAAAAGTTACGCTTTTATAATTATACGTGTATAATGTGTTTTATTTACAAGTTAATTTAGAACATATCCCGTGTACAGTGTACACGTGTTGATTTTTTTGAAGTAAAACTTCTTTTGCGGCATGGGGGTAAAAAATGTTTCTATGGAGCTGTCAGTGACATGTCAAACCGACATACAAATTCCCGTCACGAATTACAAAATTCAGCGTCACGATATTATATTTTCGTTAAATGCAATGGTTCGTGCATTTAATATATTCGTTAAGATGGTTAGTGAATTCGAGCAAGGGTTTTTTGTGGGAAGAATTTTATTTCTGAGGATTTTTTTCTGTTGTGTTGGATTTTCGGCCATTGGTTGATTTTATGCGAGGAAGCATAAATTATATATAGTTGTAGGTTTATTGGTTTTGCATGGAAATATTCTGCAATCTATTGTGTCTCTCGCTCATTGGGTGTTGTTGAAGTAAAACTTCTTTTGCGGCATGGGGGTAAAAAATTTTTCTATGGAGCTGTCAGTGACATGTCAAACCGACACACAAATTCCCGTCACGAATTACAAAATTCAGCGTCACGATTTTGCAACGGTTCTGTGTTTCAAATCGGGTGCTCTGAGTGGTAGGACTTGAAAAATACTTGCCCTGTTGTCGTGAAAGAAGTTTTACTTCTAGCGCGTGTACATAAGTACGCACACTCTTTTTTTACTACACGTGTACACGTGACAGGAATACACGTACATATAATTATATATGAAAATAAGATTTTAATGCCTTCTGTTTAGACGCATATCTATAAAGTTCACAAACCGGGAAATCTCCATTTCAATAAAAAATTATCGCATAAAATGCAGTTTAGAAAATGGAAAATATTATCAGAAAATAAGAAGTTTTAATGGTCTCCTGTAAATTTTTTTAAAATGGAGTTACACACTTTTCAGGTTTCACCGACGATATGTAGATATGTGTGTATAAATATATTTAAGTAGAAATAACAAATAAACTTCAAGAAGTTTAAAGTTTTTAAATCATTATGAATCCATTGCAAGAAAGCCTGGAATTAAAATTATTTATAAAAAATTTATATAAATTAAGTAGGTACCTAAACATTTTTTGAAATTTTATTAAATATGTATCATATACATATGTACATGATATAATGATATATGCACAATGTACATTCATAAATGTAGGTATGTACATAAGTCCAAATGTATTTGTCATGACACAAACAAAAATTAAATGATTTATCCAGAAAATTATTATAGAGGGAACATATTTTGAAAACATAATTTTTCTATTCCAAAGAAATTTCAATTTAGCTCTTTAAACACTAATTTAATTCTCAACTGAAAACAAATATTTATATTTATTTTGGTATGTATATTTCTATAGAAGTTTGTTGTGACTTATTAACCTACAAAAATGTTATACTGGAATTGAGGAATGTTGTGATTTTGACAGACAATATTTATGTACATAATATTTTGTTTCAATGTTTTCATTGGTACTGCTTTTTCTGTGCATAAAATTTTATGAAGATGTCTATTTGTTAGTTTGTGGGAAATGATTTTAAATGAATATTATTCTAAACGAACTGACTGCGGACATATGCTTGATGTTGTTGAATTTCACAGAATTGTTTAATTTATACAATATACATACATACATATGTACATATATGGATGCAAAATGACAACAATTTGTCTTTCAATTTAAATTCTGTCAAAATATTTAAACATACTATAGAGAAAGATGTGTTTCATTATTTTGTTTTCTTTCTTCCAATGGGAATATATAAATGATATTATGACGTTAAATTAAATATGTTGGCCCTTTTGAAAACATAAATGTGAACCTTAAATTATGTAAAAAATATTCCATCATATATTTTACCACTTTGGGGATTTTTGTAAAAAAAAAAAAAAACAATATGGCGAGCTGGGGAGACAGCCTGTCTAGAACCAGGGTCTATATAGCGACTTACAAATCTTAACCATTCCCAAGAACCATGTTCTAGTGTGCGTGTTATTGGCAGGAATGAAGGGATCTACAATTTACTGCCAAATCTGGACGACTAAATATGTGAGAGACACTTTTTCATGACGAGCTATACTCTTAAAGGATTTGTCAATTCCACGCAAGAGGCAGTAACTCGTGAAGAACGTGTATTTTTTTTTTTAGGTAGCATATAGGCTGTGAATCGAACTCAAGTCCTTCATCTTAATAGTCCTACTCACTATACGCGCTGCAACGCTGTCAAAAAAAGTAATTAAAGTAAAAAAGTAGCTTTTTCGACAGCATTGGTGGAGCTTAACTTCAACGATGTTTTAGGTATTATTACCTGTAGATACATATATATGTACCTACACTACGTTCATACTGTTCTACTTTTTATCTTTACATAGAAGAGAGCAACTTCTCTATACTTATAGGTATACCTATACCTACTATCAAAACTGGCTGCTTAATATAGGTAGGTACCATCAATATTTACATTTAAAAGATATGCAATATCTAATTTTGAATTTTGATTAAAATTCTATTTCCAACATGGAACTTTAACCTTTGATAAAACATTTTAACAATGAGAATAATAACTAGGTATATAAGTTCCTATGTGTGTAGGTGGGTAGTCTTTGTAGAAAATGTCTTATTTTAAAATTAAATTATTTCCCATGAAGTTATGTAGCCATGTAGGTACAAGATAGGTACATATTAATTTTCAAAGGTAAACCATAAAATAACCTTTTTTAATTTTAATAAAATTTTCAGTGCACACGACACACATTTTATAAAATTTGTTCAATAAATGTAACAATTCCATGAAATGAAGCTAGTGATATGCTGATGATATAATGGTCCTTTGGAGTTCCGTTAGGACGTTGTTACTTTTTACTCTATTTCCCAAAAAAAAAACTCTAAAGCATATATTCTAGTTAAGTAAACCCCAAGGTATTCATGATATTAACCAAAAAACTATGCAGACTAGTATAGAGCTGTGCTAAAGAGCGATTTTAAATGAGCAGTGATCACAGAGACAAGTTTACAAAAAAAGCAGCTCTATTTAGCTGCTATTTAATCACTCTTTAAAAGCAAATTAAATTCGAAAAAAAATTTGCTTTCTGGTTTGAAATTCGCTTTTTCCAACCTAGTTTTAAGATTGGGATGTAGAATTGCAGTACGAGGTATAAGCATAATACTACTAAACAATTTTCTATTTCAAAAGCATTTTTATAAACTTGTCTTAATTTTAAACAATTTTTAACTAGTGTCATACTAAAAACAATTATTTAATAAATTGCAGCTAAATACGTTTAAAAAAGTGACAATTCATGCGAAAATCTGAGCAAAAATAAATCGTAAGATATCATATAAATATGTAAGTATTTATGATACTTAGAACATAAAATAGGCGTTTCGTAATTTAACATTTTATGATAAATGCCAAACACGTTGACGGTAGGTACTTACGCTAAACTTATTTAAAATAAGCTAAATATTCATTTTAAAATTAAACATTTTAAAGATAACATAAAATAATTATTAAAAGATAATTTAAACATTTCCTCATTCCTCACTCCCCACTCTCACTCCTCACTCCTCACTCCTCACTCCTCACTCCTCACTCCTCACTCCTCACTCCTCACTCCTCACTCCTCACTCCTCACTCCTCACTCCTCACTCCTCACTCCTCACTCCTCACTCCTCACTCCTCACTCCTCACTCCTCACTCCTCACTCCTCACTCCTCGAATATCAAATTTTTTGAAAAAAAAAAAATTGGATTGTGAACAATACATTCAAACACATCCATATCCACTTTGACACTTGGTATGGATTGAGTATACCTGTGACACTATTTTTTATGCCGGTACTAAGTAAGTTTAAAACTGAACAAGACCCGATTATTATTTTTCCTGCTTAACAAAGCAATGTGTATAATACCATGTTTTCGAAATCAGGCCAAGAAAAGTGGGGCTAAAACAAACAATCAGTTTCCTGGAATTATTACAAGAAATTAAAAAAAAAAAATCTAGTTCAATTTTAAAACATATTTCCATGCTTTTTTATTTTGATCGAAGTAAATAAATCTAGCAACTCACTCTTACCCAATTATATTTTTTCTTTTTCATTCTTCCATTTAATCTTTAGTAATTTATCTTCTTTCTTCCGTCTCTAAGGTCATTGTGCAGAGTCATTGGGTATAAATAGCTACTCCTTGTTTGGGATGTGCATATTTGTTATTCAGTCGGTCCGGGTCCCATTCCTATACTATAAAACATCTAATTTCGCACCTTTACTTCTGAGCTTTTGAAAAAATCAAAGAAATCCTTCGCACATTGTTTTATTTCTTTAACAAATTAATTTGATTAATTTCCATTCCAACCTTAACCATTCTATATAATCTATCTACCTGTATTTTCTTACATAAATTAATATCCTATTACATTTATTCTTCACCAAACAATATGAAATTCAAATAAAATGTCTTCAATACGGATTACAGTTCAGCAATAAAAATCAATGTCTTTCATGTTTACATAATATGTTACTTTTGTAGACGTTTTTTTCTAATGTTGTGTATGTATGTTCATGTTCTTCTTAAAGGGAGGGATTATGAAATAGTTTTTCCTTTGTATTGTTTAAAAAAAATAGAAAAAAAATCTTTCCAAAGGACGAAAATGCAAGTCTCCATCCACTGGAGTTATCGAAAAGAAGCCAATTTCCATTTAACATAATTAGGATGGTACTTACAAATAATTAACAGCCATTGCACGCCTTGCTGGTTTTATTACAATAACATTCATTTTCTCATGTTTACTTGTAACTAAAAAAAAAAAAAAACTCTCCTTAAATTTTCTTTGAACAATGATGATGTGACCATCTCTCCTTTTCCATGATGAATTTGTAAAAACTTTTTTAACATATTAAAACAGTTAAGAAATTCTTAATTCACACAAAATGTATTGTAAAATAAAATAAAAATGTTCACTTAATTTTTGTTTACTGTTGTTTTTAATTTTTGTGTATTTTTTATTTGAAAACTTATAGTTTTTTTTTTTTCTTATCCAAAAATTTAAAAAATTTCCTTTAATTCAAAGCAATTTCTTAAGGCAGGATAGCTGTATGGCAACTTGTTGCTTAAAGTCGAGTTTAATAGAAGAAAGTTTCTGGCCTATTACTTAAGTTTTACTAGATTTATGGTTGGTTATAAGACGAAGAATTGTTTATTTATTAAAAAAAAAACTAAAAAAATTGCAGTCACGGATTGTTTTCGTTTCTGATCTAATGGAGGTAATGCAATCACGTGTTCAGTTCTAACAACCTATAAATTGTATGCTCATGAACCCTATAAGAAACAATTTTTCAATTTAAAAAAAAGTATAAGCTTGATGAAAAACTCTAATTCTTTTGTTAAACGGCACTTTTGCTTACACTGGTCATAAATATTAATTTTTATTTTTATTTTATTCTTCTCAAAAAAAATCATATATGGTCACCGTAAATTATAATCACCGTCTAAGAAGGAAAACTAATGTCACCACGACAGTCATTTGCCATAAATGAAAACAATTTCACCCAGAACAACTAGGGAGATAGACATCATTAACATTGTACCTACCTACCTACTATAGTCTTATGTTTTGGATATATAGTAAATATAAGGAATCAAGGATTGTATTAAAGGAGTTGAAGGTTGAATGGTTTTCATCGTATACATTCCTTTAAAAAAGTTAACATAGAAAATTCATGCTGCTGGTCGCTGGACCATTACCACTTCTTCTCTGTCAGGTTAAGAAAAACAAAATTAAAAAAAAAAAAGAAAACTGCAAGCAGTTAGTGGCAGCATCTTAAAGTGAAAAATATAACAAGCGACAGATACTGAAAAATTGGTATAGAAATGATAGAGAGCTGCCGGTTTTCTGAGAAATTGACTTAGCAAAGTTTAAGGGCCAATATTGGATTACTGAAATTGAAGTATATTAATCTCGTGTATAAATGATAGAAAAGGATTTAAACTTAAGAATTTGATGAAGAAAGTTTAAATAAGTTTAGAAAATGTTGTTTTTTTTTTTTTTTAATTAAGTTTCAAGTATCTTGAATATTTTATTTTTATGGCACATTATTATATTTAACAAAATATTTCAGTGCAATCTGAAATTTAATTTTTTAGGTTCGTTCCAGGTTTGTTACAATTGAATTAAATGTTATAAGTAATTTAATTTCGGAATAAAATTTTGAGTATAAAGAAGGAACCGGGGCGGAGGAAAAACACTTCACAATGGATTATTGGAAATTATATTCTTAATCCTCGAGTACTATGTTGATCCTGATTTAATTTGAAATAATCTATTTTGAAGAAAGAATTTTCAAATGCAATTTATCTGTTCTGGGAAAATTTATTTTAAATTAAAGTTAAGGGTATGAAGACTTTATCGAAGAAAAACACTTGAAATTAAATTTTCCCATCTAATAACTTCTGAATTTCATTTTATCAACCAACTGTAGAATAAGGGGTGTTTAAAGTTTTTTTTTATGGGATATTTGAAAGGTTATAGCTTCTTGATTAATGGTTGTTAAAGAATTTTTTTCTAGAGATGATAAAATTTTCAATTTTGTATCAAAATTGTCCTTTGACTCAAAAAAAAATCGGAGCTTAACTATTGCCAGAGCTATTTTGGTGAATTCTTCAGATCGAGTTGTATATTTTTTTTTGAAATGTTCTAAACGTTTGAAATAAAGTTTTTTTGTTTTTAATTTAATAATTTTTATAAAAATTTATTTGATTTTTTTTTTTAATTTGATCAGAATTATAAGAGAAATTAGGCATTTTCAGGAAAATGAGATCTCAGAGTTCTCAGCAATTTCAGTTTCATGAACAGGAGTCTTTCAGCTTTGCTGTCAAAACTCTGAGAAAGAAAAATCTTGGATTCCCTTGCTTAATTTTTGAGTGAACAAAATTTCTAAAATCTCATTTTTTCTGATCGCGCCAATTGAATGAAAACAAAACAACAAAAAAACGAAACAAATTTTAAATAATTGATGTTTAAGGACCAATAAACATGATTTTTTAATTTGACCATTTGGTCGACTTAAATAGGGATACAGGAATTTTTTGTATATATTGAACTAAAAATTACGTTTAGTATTGATACTTATCGAAATATTTGATTTTCAAAAAAAGCTAAAAAGGTAATATTTTGTACTTTTTCAAACCCATATTTCACTATAAGAAAATTTTGTTTCGTCTTAAATAATCTAATTAACAGTTTCCGTGCGGAAAATAAAAGATGCTATGCAAAAATTCAATATTTCATAGAAAATTCAACGAAATTTGATAACACATCATATACACACATGTGTTTGCACGTACAATAATTATCATTTGTTGCACACAAAAAATTGAACAGGAATTATTTTGCATGCAAAAAATTGACAGGGAATTGTTTTGCAACAAATAATAATGTTGTGCATGCAAAAATAATTTATTTCCATTTCTAGTTCTTTCGTTTATCTGATAGGATCCTATATTTTATGACACCTGCTAAAAACAACATAGCACCGTGTTGCACATATGCGTGGAACTTACAATTTAGACTGAAAAATATTAAAAAAAAACAACGGTTTTTCAAAAAAAATTTTATTTATAAAATTTTGTAAACATTTTTAAGAAAAAAAAAATGGTTAGCAATGTTTTAGCATTTATTGATACGGAAAATTGATTTCCAAACAAATCATCTACCCATTTTCGAAATATCTATAAAATAATTTTGAATTCTTTTAAATATCCAAAAATTATTTTTTTGGAAATTTTGATATGCAATATTGTTCAAACTTACTAGAAGCTCTTATGCATTATGCAAGGTAAAAAGAGTGCACATGGAAATGGGTTCAACAGATAATGAGATAGATGAAAATAAAAAAAGGTTCTATGAGGGATACCATTTTTAATCTATAGATAAACTTTTTTTTTTCAAAAATATGGTAGAGGTACCTACTAATATAAGCTAACATACAAGATTTAATCAAAACAGTAGGAGTAGATTTTGATTTGTATGGGAGGTACCGTTATTTTTGGTTATAAGAATAATTTTTATTCAAAATCTGTTAGATAATGTTAAAAAACTGCTGGATGCCAAATTTGATAAAATCGATTAAAAAAATTAGAAATTTGGTACTTATACAAAACTTTTAAAACTTTTTAAGACATTCTTCGTCAAAAAATTGATCAAAATCGCTTGAACCGTTTTTGAAAAAAGCGAAAATAAATATGGGAGGGACCATTTATAACCATTTTTAGGAATTTTTATTTTAAGTTGTTGGCAGATTTTTGAGAAAACAAGATTTTCATTTTTTGCTTAAAATAATTGTACGGCAGCTACTGTTATTTTTGCTCAAAACATGTTGGGGGAGTGCCAAAAAAAGACTATGTTTTAGATTTTCTGTAAAGATGTCTAAACAAAATTAAGATAATTACTTACAAGAATCTTGGTCCTGATCAAAATTTAAAGTACTCTACAGGAAATGCATAAGACAAAAAAGCTCTCAATTAATCTAAAATTTAGGCCGTGTCCGAATTGCGTTAAAATGTTGGTTAAAACTTGACGTTTGGTTAAATTTTGACACTAGCGTGGTGAATAAAATTTTTAGTTTCTTGACAGCTGTGAACTAGTGTTCGCAGACTGCATAATCAAGCAATACACAATAGGATTTTTTCCATAATGTTTGGGGATATAATCGATGCAAAACTTTTAAAAGTAAATCAAATTAAGAAATTTGTACTTTATTTGCGTCGAATTTTTATTTTGATACATTTCAAGCTCGATTTTGTATAAAATATTTATTTTCTGGAATAATAAAACACATTTGTGGTAAGGGAAATTTCTTTAATCTTGCGGGAATTTTAACTAAAAATCCCATTTAACCCATCCTATTTCAATCCAGTTCGGACAGCAAAAATAAAAAAATTATCCCATTTTAACCAAACGTCAAAATTTAACTAGTGCTAGAAAATTTTAACGCATTCGGACACGGCCTTGATTTTCTTAAATTTGTTTGAAATTCGGCATTTTTTGTTTGGTCTAATTTTCCTGTCTTAGCCAACAATTTTAGATCTTTCCTCAAAACTTTCTTCATTCTTCTTGTTTTTTTCTGTTTTAACAGTGTATGTTGTTAAAAAATGATAAACAAACCTCAATATTCTTACCTTAAAATGTTCGTTCATTTCTTTTATTTTTTCTCAAAATTTTAACCCAAGAGCAAATGTATAAGACGAAGATATGGAATTTATAATAATTTTTTTTTTGTTCAATAATTTTTTTTCCATAGTTCTTTTTTTCATCAGGATCTTTTGTACTCTTAGCAGACTGTAAATACGGTTGTGGCCAAAAATTCTTCATTAAGAACAATCCGGAGGCTAAGAATTGAATTTGTCTTTCAAGATTTATATGGCATTTCTTTTTATGAACTAATTTCTTGTTTTTTTTTTTTAATTTTTTTTTGTTGCTGTTTACTATTCTTGTTTTGTTTTCTAGTGAAATTCAAGACATTCATTTGAAATAGCCTTTGGCTGCACCACATTTTTTTTCAACCGAGAATAATAATAATAAAATACAAAAATGTTTCTTGTTATTTTCTTTATAATTTAATAAAGGATCTATCTTACTAGTTTATATTTGCAAATAAAAATAAAATATAAACCATAGAAAATTCAAAAGTTGGTCAAATCAAGTGCAAGTAATGCAAAGGATAACAAAAAAATAAGGAAAATCCTGTGGTGCAATAGTTTTAATTTTAATTTAATTAATATTTGTAGATATAGGTAGTGGTTTTTTTCGACCAAAATAAAGATAAGAAATACTAATTTTAATTCAACGCGATATAGAAAAATATGGAAATGCTATTTTATTTTTTTAACTAAAATTGTATCTATCTTTCAGTACAAAATATGGAGCAGGTTAGATTAGTTATGAAATTGGTGAGCATCAATCTTTTTTAGATACATATTTCTTTTTTAGCTTAATCCGACAAATTTCGAAGTTTATAGCATTTAAAAGTGTACAAAAAATTATTTTCTGGAAACGAATTAATACATATGAAAAATTGGACAATTTTAAAATGGATTTTGAATGGTGTCGGGGTGGGAAGGTATAATATCAATTCTTTTTAGAATTTAGATCGTGTAGTGACTTTTGTTTGGACATTTTTTTAATTTAAATATATAACCGGGTCAATATTTTAAATCCTGGAACGTCTATATTACATGAAATACAACTCCCTGATATTTGTTTATACTTTTTGCAAAATAATCCGCAAACAACCGTAGGTGCCGTTATTGATGTGATCTCAGCAACCTATTATGTGACCTTTAGTTTAATTATTTTAAGGATTTTTTTTTTGTCACAAAAATGACAAATTTACTGGGGACAGTCAATTAAATTCATTTAATTCAGCTTTGTATACCTCTGAAAATAAGCTGACTATAGTAATATTGGATTTGAAAATTTTACAAAATTAATTTTTTTAATACAAAAATAAATCAAGGAAAAAAATTATAATTTTTTCTTAGTCCTTTTGACTTTTTTTTTCAAAATATCATACTTATGATATCTATGTACAAATCGATGGTTAAAGTGCAGAACCTCGTAACCTCGTTTATGCATATTTTTCAAAATTCAAACAGGATCAGCATGTTTTGTACGGCCGCGGGCGGCGCTCTCATAGTGACCCATTTCGACGTTTTTGGTTGCTAAAATCAAAACTCTTAAACAAATAAAGATATCGTAACAATTTTTATCTTAAAGGGTAATTCCAAATAGCTATACAGGGTGTTTATCTTATAGTTTATTAGAAATAAATTCTTTAAACATAAATAGTACGTATACGCCACAGTGTACAATTGATTTGTAACCATAATTTAAATTCGATAAACCTGGGGCCCATTTCTCAGATCATACATCACATACATTTCATACATCAAACAACACTTTCATACATCATACACATCATACAATTTTCTGTTTCCCAGATTTCATTGGAAGTGGTCTATGATATTTTGTTTGTTGTATGACGTGTATGATTTTGACATTTCATTAGTATTGAGCGTCAAGTTAAAATAAATCTCAATTTTTTTTTATTGTGAAGTAAATTATAGATCGTTTGTTGCTAGAAATAAAAGTAAATTCTAATAATTTTTAATATAATACAGAAAATCAGAAAACAATAATAAGTCATCAAAATTTACCATTTTTTTAATTCAAAGATTGCTTACTTTCGTATATTTTCGTTTGTTTACATTCATTTGTCCTTACACTTTTAACAATTACAACAAATTTATATGCTATATGAAATGTATGAAAAATTTGAGGTTAATTTGCTGTATGATGTGTATGGTAAATTTTTGAGAAATAGAATCATACAACATTCCAATATTTCTAGTGTAATCTCCGGTCATACATTGTTGTATGACATTGGATCATACAACAAATCTGAGAAGCAGAAAGCATACAACGTCGTCGTTCTGGGAAAACTCCCAAAGTCCATTTTGTTTTTTTTTTTTGAACCATTTGTTTATCTATGGATATTTTAGTGAAAATAACTCGAACATTTATGTGTTTGAGTTATTTTGAATTTAGAATGAATTAAAACAACATTAAAGTTCAGACTTACATAGTCTTAACTCTTGATATTTGATTAACTGAAAAAATGGACTTGGGGAGTTTTCATAGAACGCGGACGACAACAGAACTGTCATAATAATACAATGCATGTGATGTATGATCTGATAAATAGGCCCCTTGTCAAGTCTATTTAACAAATTAATAACTTACATCACTTTATACATTACTCAAATGTTCATATTAATGTGATGTGCCTGGCAAATTGTCAAAAAGCAAAACCAAATGTCAAACATTGAAGTTAAGCAAAAACTTGAGTCTTATAAATGGAATAATTATAAAATATTATAAGCCAACCGGCAGAGACTAAAAATATTTGTATAATATAAAAATATACCTTTCAAATTTTATGATTGGAATTGGTAGAATTAACAGAATTTGTAAGAATAAATTTAATAATCTTTCGATTCTCATAGGACTCACATTTTCAGAATAAAAGCGCCGAAAAGAAGGTTGTTTTATTTTTTTAGTTGTATAACTGCCTAACGGTTATGAATAAAACATGATAAAAAGTACCAACAAAATACCAACAGCAACACTTACAATATCATACTATACATTTTTTTTTTAAATCTAGAGACCAATCCACTATTTCTGTTTTTAAATTTCATTTTTTTAGTAAATAGTTTTGGAAAAAATAATTTTCAAACTCAAAATTTTGGAAACAAAATGAACTTCTTTAAGTTATTATGTGAATGAATATATAAGGATTTTAAGGCGGTATTTTGTGGATTTGTTTTTATAACTCAATTTAAAGTCGAAAAAGTGTGCCCAAAGTGGGGTTTCAATAAACAAATACATCAGGTAAAATAAATAAATAAGAGCTTTTGAATTCCGTCTTTTACTGTAAAATGTTTAGAGCAACATTGTTACGCTGAAATTGGCAGAATGTGGCTCTGATTTTTTTTTTAATTTTTGGACTTTCGAGGTTCTACACTTTAACCGTCGACACATTATAGTTTTGAGCAACAATATATTATTAATTATAAATATTTTTAAAAATTCTGTTTACTTAAAAAAACGTTAATAACAAAAAAGTGTGAGTGCCGGGACTCACGGTTAAGATGTGTAAACATCAACATTCGTCCGAATGCCTCATACACCGAGAGCCTACATCAAATTTAGGGTGTGGATGATAGGAAAAATTTACTGGTATTTTTATATAGATCTTAACTTTTCATAAGCAAATTTGAAAATCGGTAATGATGCATGGAAAATGCGCTTTTTAGTTTACCGACAAATGCCCCAACCACGCTTATAAAAAGTTAAGATCTATCTAAACATACCAGTGAATTTTTGTGATCACTCACACCCACAAACAGCAGTGGGCTCTTAGCCAATCATGAAAGCGCAGTCCATGTACTATATGGTCTTAGCAACCAACCACATTTCAACCCAAACTGAACTCGACTTTTTGATTTCGTATATAAACACTCAGCGTTTATTTACTGAGCGTACATAGCGTTGAACGCACTCAATTTTCGTGAAGCTCAGAACAGAGATCATGGATAATTCATAAGTCTGCTATTAGGCCAGGCGCGCACCTGCAACTAAACAGTTTGGTTCCAATTTGAGCACAACGGGCTTATATGGAAGTGCGCGCACATTAAACTTCCGCGGGGTCTCATGTAATCCTATAGTACTCAAAATCGAAACCAAATAGTTTGGTTGCAAGTGCGCGCCTGGCCTGACACGATGAATCAAACTGCATGCACCTTCTTCGAATTCTTCTTTGTTATTTCGTCCGCTGTTTCAAGCGCTATTACACGTTGAAACCAAAGTCGTGAATCTAATTTGACAGTTCTCTTTATTTTTCATTTTCATGTTGGGCTGTGCTCAAGCAATAAAAAAACTTTTTCTGTTTTTATTTTTGTTTTCATAATTAGATATATTGAAGAAAGAAAGGTTTATGTGCCTTTAAATGAATATCAGTCAAGAAAAGCAATAATTTATTTATTTTATTTATGTTGTTTTTAAAGATGAATTTCTCATTTCTGGAAAGCTTATAAGGCTATCAATAACAGTGCGTTGCATCGAAATTTACTCTTTGAACAACAAAACCATATGAAGCAGAATAGTAAAAAACGGACAAGAGAAAAGAGAAACGTCAAATAGTTGCATCGAAAATTTTACTCATGCGACACCGGTCACTTTTTTCCGTCTCATCTTTTCGATTTTTTACTCTTTTGCACTTACGTAGTTCGAAAAGTCGCATGCGTCTAGATGCATCGTGTAATAGCAGACTAATCTCTGGCTCAGAATCAAAATCACGACCACGGTTACAAGATAAGAATCAAGACTACGAGATGAGTGGGCTTAAATTTTAATTTTTTAAAAATTATGCGTTTTCTAAGTTGACGCAAAGTTTTTCAAAAAATTCAAAATTTACACTGAGCCATCTTTGGCGTCTACTTTAAGGTACATACATTCATACAATGTTTGTGATGTATGTTCCGTGAAATAGGCCCCTGGTCTCAAAGCAGTCATGTAATTGAAAAAAAGTAATACAAAGAATACAAAATACGGATAAAGGTAGCTGCAAAGAAACGCGATAGCGGTGGCGATCACGATAAAATTGTGGATGCCATACACATAAATCAAAGGAAAGGCACACATCTACACGATTGAAATGTGCTTTGATTTTTATATGAGGCATCCATATTTTTATCGTAATCGCCACCGCCATTGCGTTGGTTTGCGCGTAGCCTAATGCTAAAGAAGCGTTCAAAAGAGTCTCGTAAAACTTGGCCCACGACTCACAGGACAACTGGTCTTCCATCTTATCTTTTTTCTCTTTCGCACTCGTTATGTTCAAATAGAGTCAGACGCAAAGAATCATCGTGTAATAGGGGCTTAATATATCCTCTAAGCAGTCAACCAAATTTCAACCCGAACTGAACTCGACCTTTCGATTTCGTATATAAATACTCAACGTTTAGTTACTGAACGTACATATTGTTGAACGCACTCAATTTTCGTAAAGCTCAGAATCACGATCACGACCACGATCACGATTACAACGTTACGTTACGTTTTCTTTTCACCCTACCACCAGTATAGATGTTTACACATCAAAAACCTGTAGCATGTCCATTGTCCATACTCCAAATATTTCAAACATCCACAAATTCAAATGTCCTACTTCAGTTCACGTTCCACAAAATTTATTTTTAAATATTAACCTAACCAAGCTCTAAACCACTCGTTAGGTACAACAAAAAACTTTGTACGACAAGTTGTTAAAAAGAATGTTGTCTATAATCCATCAATGAACACATCCCTTGAATGTGACGTGCCAGTGAGCGGAAATTTAATGTGATGATTTTTTGTCCCATAATTTCATATTATCCCTAAAAATGTCATCATCTTCTATAGAATTATTTCCATACAATTTGAACCATTATGCGGGCCAAAACTAACTCTCCCTTTATTAAGAGTCCTATCGAATGATTTACATTCAGCAAGGCATCTGCGCATACAATACATCTTGGCAAGGTTGTATTTGCCTTTAGAAAACCATTCCAAAAATATAGTGCCTCAAGGTGATGTAAGCACCTCGCGGTACATTTGTTTAAACTTTTCTTATAATCGGAAATCTTGAATAATTTATAGCCATTTGTTACAATTGCTCCTTCTCATCGAACCCGCTAAAGAATAAATTAAATACTCTCTTTCCAATAATTTTAATATTTTTCATCTTTTTTCAAAACAGGTACTATCTAATAGGTGGCCTTTTTAATTAACTTTTAACTTCAAAGACAAAACCAAAAATCCTTTTTTGATTGATAAAAAAAAAATATAATTTTCACGAAGGTCAAAATGAACAATTAATCCTAAACAACTTTAAATTTTCAAATTAATTTAAAAATTAATTCTTCTCATCTTCACAACCGTAAATAAGAAAACATCACACAATAACAACAACTTCTTCCATTTATAAACCACGCAACCTTTTACAATACAAAATTTACCCGAGCTCAAATAATAAAATGTTATCAAAGGCAACCAATAAAAAAAAACAAACAGGCATAAAATAAAAACAAAAATTCAAACCACAGAAACCTTGAGAGAGAGAAAAAACACAATAACTTCAGTAGATATAATATACCCCCTAGGTGGTGAAGCAATTTCCTATACACAAAAAAAAAAAGAAAAAAGATAAACTGTCTTTGATAAAAGAGACCTCGCGCTGTGTTGTCGTAATTCAAATCGAAGGACTTGCTCCAGGATTTATGAATATTCATGTTGATGTCTTTTGTATTTTATCTCGCTCTGTCTCTCTAAAAGTCTAAACGATAAACAAAAATAAAACAAAACAAAACACAGAAATGTTAAACTACCAGATTCATATTTGAACAGATCCTCGAGAATCAGGTGAGATTTTATACCTGAATCTCTGTTTTGTTGGAGTTCTGTTTTTGACGGGAGCGCTGATTATATCGGAAGGAACTTTTGTTTGTTTCCTGAATGAACTTACCCAACCACACTCACACTGATGCTATCTGTCTGTCTGCTTTCGATATATTGAAGGTGGAAATTTATTTTTTGTTTTTATGTGTACCTATTTATGTAAGTATTGTATTATATGCCGTGTGTCTTAAGTGCAGTTACCACATCTGTTCATTAATTTAAAAAACCAAAATGTCAAAAAAATGACCTTCGGTCAGGCCACGAAACAAGGATAGGCTTTTTATGGCTCGCAATTGAATTTTAATAAAAGACTCAATATTTGGTTGTGTTTATTTATGTGACCACTCGGGCGTATGTGGAACATTTGACTTTATTATTCATTATTCGCTCTTTTTCTTTTATGTTTTGTCAGAATATATTTTTTTTATTTACACAGAATTGTCATTTATATTTTAAAATACATTTTAAAATATGTTGGATATATTCCAGCTATGGTGTTTTTTTGTGTTGTTATTTTTTATGGTGAATTAAACTCCACGTGTCTATGGTGAAAATAAATACACTTGTTTATTAAGGTCAATTTACGAGTGTGTCTTATTTAATAGATTTACGATACAAAGGCAATTTTTTTTTTATATACTAAGTTTTCAATTGAACGGTTGATTAGAATAACAGTAAAGCTACAAATTATACTTCTGAGAAAAACAGATATATGTAGCTTTATAATTTGCACAATTCTTATTTATTTTTTTTTTAGTACGATAAAGTAAATTTAGGTATAAGAGATTGCTCATGAGGATGACTGAATAGTTCACGAAATTCTTTGTGAGTAAAATATTTCTATAAAAAGACTTTGTTTATTTTTAATTTTCCTCAATGACAATTTTATAGGTGCTGTTATTCCACTCAATTTATTCATAGGTTTGCTAGGTATTGACTGCTTAATGCAATCATTTGTACCAATGTTTTAACTTCGTTTTTTTTCACCTTTTGATACTGTGAATTTTGTTAAAGTTATCATTTAACAATCAATAAAAACAATGCAAAAAATTGAAAATTTGTTTTTTAACCCCGCATTAAGAAATGCTAAAAAATTGCGTACCAATTTTTTTCTTATTAATATTTACAAAATTTTACATATCAATTTTTTTTTTTTGAAAATCGCTTCAACGATTTTCAAAATGTTTTTCTCATAAATTGAGATTTTTTTTGTTAAGGAAATTAGATGGTGTACATTGCGTTGGTGTCAAAACAATTTCAGTGATTATTTAATCAATTTATTTCTAATTACATATATTGATTTTCCAACAATTTGTTAGTCTAAACTGTAAGTTCTATGCAAATTTGCAAACACGTTGCACATTATTCATATTTATGGACTCACAAAATACTACTTTAAACTTAACTAAGTTTTTGAAAGGTGGTAAAAAATATAGGCGGATGCTTTATATTAGGATAGATAATTGAACGTAAGGTTTACATCGGATGATCGTCTATGTTTCAGAATTTGACCAGGTTTTAGGATAAATATAAATCATAATAATCAGAAGTTAGTAAAAAAACGTTTAACCAGGAGCTCACTGCTGTAGTGTGCTAACCTCATTCAATAATTTTATTTTCTTAAGCATAGCCAACGTAAACAAAGCCACATGTTGCATTCTATCGTCACTTTAAAATAATTATTTCATTGTGCGGACTGTGCGGATTGCAAAATTCGGAGTGCACTCCGCACTCCGCACTCTGCACTCCGCACTCTGCACTCCGCACTCCGCACTCCGCACTCCACACTCCGCACTAGGCACTCCGCACTCCGCACTCCGCACTCCGCACTCCGCACTCCGCACTCTGCACTCCGCACTCCGCACTCCGCACTCCGCACTCCGCACTCCGCACTCCGCACTCCGCACTCCGCACTCTGCACTCCGCACTCTGCACTCCGCACTCTGCACTCCGCACTCCGCACTCCGCACTCCGCACTCTGCACTCTGCACTCTGCACTCCGCACTCCGCACTCCGCACGCCGCACTCCGCACTCTGCACTCTGCACTCCGCACTCCGCACTCCGCACTCCGCACTCCGCACTCCGCACTCCGCACTCCGCACTCCGCACTCCGCACTCTGCACTCCGCACTCTGCACTCCGCACTCCGCACTCCGCACTCCGCACTCCGCACTCTGCACTCCACACTCCGCACTCCGCACTCCGCACTCCGCACTCCGCACTCCGCACTCCGCACTACGCACTCCGCACTCCGCACTCCGCACTCCGCACTCTGCACTCCGCACTCTGCACTCCGCACTCCGCACTCCGCACTCCGCACTCCGCACTCCGCACTCCGCACTCTGCACTCCGCACTCTGCACTCCGCACTCCGCACTCCGCACTCCGCACTCTGCACTCCACACTCCGCACTCCGCACTCCGCACTCCGCACTCCGCACTCCGCACTCCGCACTCCGCACTCCGCACTCCGCACTCCGCACTCCGCACTCCGCACTCTGCACTCCGCACTCTGCACTCCGCACTCCGCACTCCGCACTCCGCACTCTGCACTCCACACTCCGCACTCCGCACTCCGCACTCCGCACTCCGCACTCCACACTCCGCACTAGGCACTCCGCACTCCGCACTCCGCACTCCGCACTCCGCACTCCGCACTCTGCACTCCGCACTCCGCACTCCGCACTCCGCACTCTGCACTCCGCACTCTGCACTCCGCACTCCGCACTCCGCACTCCGCACTCTGCACTCCACACTCCGCACTCCGCACTCCGCACTCCGCACTCCGCACTCCACACTCCGCACTAGGCACTCCGCACTCCGCACTCCGCACTCCGCACTCCGCACTCTGCACTCCGCACTCCGCACTCTGCACTCCGCACTCCGCACTCCGCACTCCGCACTCTGCACTCCACACTCCGCACTCCGCACTCCGCACTCCGCACTCCGCACTCCGCACTCCACACTCCGCACTAGGCACTCCGCACTCCGCACTCCGCACTCCGCACTCCGCACTCCGCACTCCGCACTCTGCACTCCGCACTCTGCACTCCGCACTCCGCACTCCGCACTCTGCACTCCGCACTCCGCACTCCGCACTCCGCACTCCGCACTCCGCACTCCGCACTCCGCACTCCGCACTCTGCACTCCACACTCCGCACTCCGCACTCCGCACTCCGCACTCCGCACTCCGCACTCTGCACTCCGCACTCTGCACTCCGCACTCCGCACTCTGCACTCCGCACTCCGCACTCCGCACTCCGCACTCCGCACTCCGCACTCCGCACTCCGCACTCTGCACTCCGCACTCCGCACTCCGCACTCCGCACTCCGCACTCCGCACTCTGCACTCCGCACTCCGCACTCCGCACTCCGCACTCCGCACTCCGCACTCCGCACTCCGCACTCCGCACTCTGCACTCCGCACTCTGCACTCCGCACTCCGCACTCCGCACTCCGCACTCCGCACTCCGCACTCCGCACTCTGCACTCCGCACTCCGCACTCCGCACTCCGCACTCCGCACTCCGCACTCCGCACTCCGCACTCCGCACTCCGCACTCCGCACTCTGCACTCCGCACTCTGCACTCCGCACTCCGCACTCCGCACTCCGCACTCCGCACTCCGCACTCCGCACTCCGCACTCCGCACTCCGCACTCCGCACTCTGCACTCCGCACTCTGCACTCCGCACTCCGCACTCCGCACTCCGCACTCCGCACTCCGCACTCTGCACTCCGCACTCCGCACTCCGCACTCCGCACTCTGCACTCCGCACTCCGCACTCCGCACTCCGCACTCTGCACTCCGCACTCTGCACTCCGCACTCCGCACTCCGCACTCCGCACTCCGCACTCCGCACTCCGCACTCCGCACTCCGCACTCTGCATTCCGCACTCTGCACTCCGCACTCCGCACTCCACACTCTGCACTCCGCACTCTGCACTCCGCACTCTGCATTCCGCACTCCGCACTCTGCACTCCGCACTCTGCACTCCGCACCCCGCACTCCGCACTCCGCACTCCGCACTCCGCACTCTGCACTCTGCACTCCGCACTCCGCACTCCGCACTCCGCACTCTGCACTCCGCACTCTGCACTCCGCACTCCGCACTCCGCACTCTGCACTCCACACTCCGCACTCCGCACTCCGCACTCCGCACTCTGCACTCCGCACTCCGCACTCCGCACTCCGCACTCCGCACTCTGCACTCTGCACTCTGCACTCCGCACTCCGCACTCTGCACTCCGCACTCCGCACTCCGCACTCCGCACTCCGCACTCCGCACTCTGCACTCTGCACTCCGCACTCCGCACTCCGCACTCCGCACTCCGCACTCTGCACTCCGCACTCCGCACTCCGCACTCCGCACTCCGCACTCTGCACTCCGCACTCTGCACTCCGCACTCTGCACTCCGCACTCCGCACTCCGCACTCCGCACTCCGCACTCCGCACTCCGCACTCTGCACTCCGCATTCTGCACTCCGCACTCTGCACTCCGCACTCCGCACTCCGCACTCCGCACTCTGCACTCCGCACTCCGCACTCCGCACTCCGCACTCCGCACTCCGCACTCCGCACTCCGCACTCTGCACTCCGCACTCTGCACTCTGCACTCCGCACTCTGCACTCCGCACTCTGCACTACACACTCCGCACTCCGCACTCCGCACTCCGCGCTCTGCACTCCGCACTCCGCACTCCGCACTCCGCACTCCGCACTCCGCACTCCGCACTCTGCACTCCGCACTCCGCACTCCGCACTCCGCACTCTGCACTCCGCACTCTGCACTCCGCACTCTGCACTCCGCACTCTGCACTCCGCACTCTGCACTACACACTCTGCACTCCGCACTCCGCACTCCGCGCTCTGCACTCCGCACTCCGCACTCCGCACTCTGCACTCCGCACTCTGCACTCCGCACTCTGCACTCCGCACTCCGCACTCCGCACTCTGCACTCCGCACTCTGCACTCCGCACTCTGCACTACACACTCTGCACTCCGCACTCCGCGCTCTGCACTCCGCACTCCGCACTCTGCACTCCGCACTCTGCACTCCGCACTCTGCACTCCGCACTCTGCACTCCGCACTCTGCACTACACACTCTGCACTCCGCACTCCGCGCTCTGCACTCCGCACTCCGCACTCCGCACTCTGCACTCCGCACTCTGCACTACACACTCTGCACTCCGCACTCCGCACTCCGCACTCTGCACTCCGCACTCTGCACTCCGCACTCTGCACTCCGCACTCCGCACTCCGCACTCTGCACTCCGCACTCTGCACTCCGCACTCTGCAATACACACTCTGCACTCCGCACTCCGCGCTCTGCACTCCGCACTCCGCACTCCGCACTCTGCACTCCGCACTCTGCACTCCGCACTCTGCACTCCGCACTCTGCACTCCGCACTCTGCACTCCGCACTCTGCACTCCGCACTCTGCACTCCGCACTCCGCACTCCGCACTCCGCACTCCGCACTCCGCACTCCGCACTCCGCACTCTGCACTCCGCACTCTGCACTCCGCACTCTGCACTCCGCACTCTGCACTCCGCACTCTGCACTACACACTCTGCACTCCGCACTCCGCACTCCGCGCTCTGCACTCCGCACTCCGCACTCCGCACTCCGCACTCCGCACTCTGCACTCCGCACTCTGCACTACACACTCCGCACTCCGCACTCCGCACTCCGCGCTCTGCACTCCGCACTCCGCACTCCGCACTCCGCACTCCGCACTCCGCACTCCGCACTCTGCACTCCGCACTCCGCACTCCGCACTCCGCACTCCGCACTCTGCACTCCGCACTCTGCACTCCGCACTCTGCACTCCGCACTCTGCACTCCGCACACTGCACTACACACTCTGCACTCCGCACTCCGCACTCCGCGCTCTGCACTCCGCACTCCGCACTCCGCACTCTGCACTCCGCACTCTGCACTCCGCACTCTGCACTCCGCACTCCGCACCGCATTTTCAATGTCCTCATAGTTTCTCTATGAGTGAAATCTGTAAATTTTTTGGATTGAATGCATTGAAGCTAGCCTATTTGGATTGGTATTTTAGCTGTCCATTAATTGTTTTGTTTGAGTGTTGATTGTTGTTGTTTTTTTATTGAACAAAATACACAAAGCTGCTAGGATGAAATCTGTAAATTTTTTGGATTGAATGCATTGAAGCTAGCCTATTTGGATTGGTATTTTAGCTGTCCATTAATTGTTTTGTTTGAGTGTTGATTGTTGTTGTTTTTTTATTGAACAAAATACACAAAGCTGCTAGGAATAGATTACAATTTTGACGAGCATACCATTCAGATGGAACCACAAAAAAAATCATCAACAAAAATATAACGCAAAAAAAATAGAATGTGTAAAGAAGCGTGAAGGATGATTGCAAGAATTTTTTTTGTTACCTTTGGGGTACAATAAATTGCTTTTGAATTCGAGTGGTAAGGACAGGTGGTTTTAAAGCTATTGGTTTTATGGATATATATTTTTTTATATAATGGATTCAATGTAGGTACTTATAGCATATAGCAGACAAAAATAAAGAAAAAATATCAATCCTATATTGGGGTTGGTAATTTTTGTATTTGAGTATATGTTGTATAGGCCTGCGTATATGTACATATTGAAAGGTTTATGTCCTTTATATGATGGCTCTTAAGAAATTATTAAGGGATATACATACATTTAATATTCCATCAATGTAATTTATTTTGTTTAAGAATTTTACAGCCATTGCTATTCTCATGGATCCACAAATGGGATGTATAATTAATGCTATCATTTTTTGGACAAAAGGTGATCAATCATTTTCAACGGGATGGATGGCACTATGTTTGAATAATATTGATGCTATAAAAGATGCTTTACACTCAATATGCAAATTCACCCCATTTTAAGTTCCCTGTTAATGGAAGATTTAAATATCCTTCCGAATTGGCCATTTAATAATAACCCTTTAAAGGACATTAAACTGTCAAATCCCTATTCATTGGCTTTTAAAATGTGTATCATTGTTGAGGAAAAATAAATTTAATGAATTTAAAGATGATGTTTATAATTTACTTGGGATCGATTAAAAATCAAACCTCGTTTGAAATTAAATACATATTTCTCAGCAAATAAAGGACAAAAGATAGGAGATTTCCATGAAAAAAAACAGATAGTTCTGTATTTTGTGGTTTAACATACTTTTTCTGGTCTTTTAAACTTGAATAGAAACTTATGCATCATTTATTCCTAGAGCCGCTATAATAAATATAAGTGATGTGAAATAGGATACAAATTGAGTACGGATGTGTAAAGGAAACGTGAAGAAAAACCTTTTATCATTGTTGTACTGTCAACAATCATATAGACAAAAAATTGTATGCTAGATTCTAAATTGAATCAGGTTTGCAGTGAGATTGAGCTATACACATCAAATTATTTCTTAATTTGGTCTCTAGTTAAAAAGGGTTCACTTTGACAGTAAATCACTTAAAGTAAATAACTTGCCTATACATAAACAAACCAAATTTGAGAAAATATTTGATTTTCTTCAACATCAACCGTCATTTAACCGCCAACTGGGGTGTGACATTAAAAATACATATTAAGGGTATTCACGCAATGATGTAAAACACTGGATAAGTTTACCATTTGGTTAAGTTTACCAATTGGTTAATGAACTGTCAAATTTGATTTACACAATTTGGTTAAAATTCTCCAAGGATTTTGCTGGATAAAATTAACCGATTTTTGTTGGTAAACTTAACCAAACGTCATTGTGACTTTAAGAATTAGGCGTGTTCAGAAATTGATAATTAGGTATCTCAGAGAACTAAAAAAAACTCTGCCCGTGTTCTGTAACTATATCGCATTGAGATTAGTTGGCGATAAAAGTTGTGAATAAGAACATTTTCTGACTTTTATTGATCAGAACTGTTTATTTACACAAATCCATATAATGGGCCATATGGATGTACAAAAGTAAATGTTTTTACTTGTATTTGTTTTATAGTTTCCGAATTGTCATCGGAGTGAAAAAAAACTTTTTTTTTTTTATTTTTCTTTCATCAAATTTCAGTTGAGTTGAGCTCAGTACAACTTTTACTGCCGAAAACGAAAGTGAACTAAACTGAAGGAAAAGTAGATATCCACCATTATGGGCGTGTCATATGATTTTTCTTGTGTTCGCTCATTTTCGTTCGATTACTGCCATGAGTTTGCGACTATTACAGTTCTACATTTAACCCCGAAATCGTTTTCTCTTATAATTCCCGATAGGCTTAAAAAACAACCTCTTTTTCTAGTGTACCTTACATTTTTTTTTTCGTTCCGAGACATTCTGCTCCGATTTTAAGTTAGTTTGGGAGAGGTTATATATTTAAAAATAACTTCGAAATCTGAACACGCTTATTTTTACACATATTTTGAAGTTTCGTATTTGACGTTTAACGTACAGCTGATTCAATTACACTGCATTTAACCAAATGAATTAAAAGGGCGTTCACGCAAACTTTTGTGTAAACTTATCATTTTACACAATTTGTAAACTTATGACGTTGCGTGAATACCCTTATTGTATATTTCAGAGTGTAAAATGGTTTCTAAGACAGCTTGAACAGTTTTGATGCAACTATAGGATACAAATTAAAAATCACCAAGATTAGTGATGCTTTTATTTTATCGAGCTAACACAAATCATTTTCAATGTCCCCATAGTTACTCTATGAGTGAAATCTGTACATTTTTTTTTCCAATTACCTAATGAAAATTTTATTTTCTTCAAAAACATACCCACAACTTTTTTTGTGCAAAAATTAAGTAATTTTTGTATAGGGTAACTTTTTGTAAGAAAAAACAACTCCCATTGAACCATTTTTTTTATTTTCGATGTTTTCAAAAATGTTTTAAAAATGTATTAAAAAGCTACTCGGTTGATTTTTGTTAAACTTGTCAACCATCAGCAGTTTTTCAACATTATCTACACGGAAAGAATTGAAAAATCACTAATTGCGAAATTTTAGGTTGTAATTTACGAAACTCTTTTTTTTAGTAAATCAAGACGCTTCTATTTAAAAATTATTGAAAAAATTGTAATTAAGCATTCAAATCTTCGTAAAATACAAAATTTTATAATTTGGTATTTATTATCAAAAGTCATAATTCGAGCTCGTTGACTTCAAAGCATATTACAACTTTTGAGTCGCAATCTACTACTTCTGGGGAATAATTTAATTTTACAAATTATTTATCTTGTTTTGCGAAATGTATAAGGTGATTTTCATTTTCTCAATGCTCAAACCAATAAAATGTAATCACGATATATAAATATTGAGCCCACACGATGGTAATTTATGAAATACCTATTTCCTGATTTAAGATCAAAACTAAACAGTAAATTACAACTTTTTAGTCGCAATCTACTATCTTCAGGAGAATAATTTGAACATTTATATGGTGATTTGCAAGCTCTCGATGCTAAAACCAGACCACGGGATACTATTTTTTTTCTAACTGTCTGAGTTTAATCAAATTCTCTTAGAAATATAGAATTCACAGTGCATTCATGCTGAGAGTTTTATAAGAATCGGTAAGCATCGACCATAATTCGCGTCTTAGTAGGATACGACAGCATCTGACTGATGAGCCCAACTGTCGTACCTGGCCAAAACACAATCTTTGGAGTTAAGGTCACTCGAACTTATAAATTGAGGTATGTATTTTGCAATTTCACTACCTCATCAGACTTTGTATAGCTAAGTCGGAAATTATTATCACTTAATTTGCAGTTTTTCATTTGCAGCAAATCCATAGGTTTAAGTTGTAAATCACTGACGAAGATTGTTATCTCAACGAATAATTGTTCTTGAATCTTGACAGGATTGCTTGAAAATGGAAAGTAGATTAATCTTTAAAAGCTGAAAATTGCCGAATAACCTGTTTCAAATTACGACTCAAAAGTTGCAATTTAAAGATAAATAAGTATCAAAACCGGCAATATTTTTTTTTCCTCGATCGAATAATTGATACTCAAAAGTGGTAAAATATGATTTTTGAGGGTCAATATCTTCAATTCGCTCATTTTATGAAATTGCAAACAAAAAGTCGTAATTTACTAATTTCGAAGCCAAGGTACAAAACTGGATTCATTTTTCGTGATTTGTAGATTATTTTTCTTATAACCAAAAATAACGCAACCTACCTTACAAGTACTTAAAAATCTTTAAGGAAAAGATTATTTTTCTTGAAAATAACTGCTACGATTTTTATTTATATCACTACAATCTACGCAGTATTATTGGAACAGATTTTACATTAATCCATTAGTATTAGTATTAGTCTCTCTCATAGAACTATATTGTTAAAGTAGGTACTATAAAAGACTAAGTCTTATTTGTACATTGGAAAAAAAAAAAATAAAAAAAAAATTATTGAACATTATTTTTTGAAAATTCGATTTTTCGAAAATGGGTGCCCACATGATTTTTTAACTTTGCATCAATAAATATTAAAAATTGGTTATATATATCTACAATTACAATTGTGTGCTCAAATTATAAATGTCTTTTATTTTTTTTTTTCTTCAACAAACTTAAATACATAGGTACTATTTTGTCAAAAATATATGACCACTTTTTTTCTTAAAAATATTTAAAAATTTGTATATGTTTAATATTTTTTAATATGTATTCCATTTTCATTTTAATTTTTTTTTTAATTTGTTCATCCCACAGATTAAGGGTCGTAAATACAAAGTAGCCCAATATCTTTAAATCATGTTCATATAATGTTCAAACAATAAACAAATTTATATGCTTTTATTCCAAAATACACCGTTTCAAAAATGTGCTATGTATTTTTAATCTTGTGTGTGTAAAATATTGAAATCGGTTTTAAATTAACTTCTCGATGCACTTAGAACATAAAACAATAAAAAAAAATATGTTATATTCAAAATAAAAAAGTCTCCAGGACCCATGTTCTGTAACTCGGCGATAACTTTTCGAGGCGATAAACGGCGAAAAATGGAACAAAACCCATTCCTATGAGTTTTGTTCCATTTTTGTTCCATTTTTCGCCGTTTCTCGCCACGAAAAGTTATCGCCGAGTTACAGAACATGGGTCCAGCTTATTGGAAACTTAGTTAAAGCCAATTATTTTTTTACCGAATAAACACAGCAGAAAGCTAGTAAAACAATATTATATAACTATCTTTGAATCTTAAATAACTTATCTCTCAATGTAACAATCCACAAAAACCATATGTGGCATAACTCAAAGTGTTTGTTTTTTTTTTGTCTTAATCCAATTTCTAACTAAAAACATTCTTCGTTATACTGAATGTTTCCACTGGTCAAGTTTTTTGCTTTTACATTTCCTTCATCTCAATTCTGAACAAATAAACGGATTAAAACGTTTCTCAAGTTTTATTATAGGTACACCAGTAATACTTTTGCCAAATAATCTTCCTTCTTAAGTGTCGTATATGGTTATCGTTTTGAAATGTATTTTTCTCTCTATGAAATAGGAAAGTGGTTACCTTTTTTCATGCTCCTTTATAAGACACTATTATGGCAAGTTAAAGACTCGTAAAAAATCGAACAAGAGATTTTTTATTGAATTGCAACCATGACATTAAGAACTTTGAAAAGCACACATTGTTGAGTATTTACACCACGGTTGCTGTTAACATTGTTGTATGAAATCACCACCCACCTTGAGATCTATTTTTTTGTTAACATTGTTGTACGATATCCCCACTCACATTGAGAACTATTCTTTGAAAAGATAAAATAGCTGCTTAACTTGAATCCTATGTACTTTTCCATAAGGGTCCATTTTTGGTAGGTAAAACTGTGAATCAAATAAAATGCACGATTGGATCGCACGTATACTTGTTCTTATTGTGAAAAACTAAATAACAAAGAACATTGAAGATATAAAGCAATAAATTAGATATTAAAACAAAAATTATACTGTCCAAATTTAATAAACTTCAATTGTTTACAAATTATTTTAATTTAAAACGAAAAATTAAAAAAAAATTTATTAAAATTTTGTCACTTTCTCTTTTCGTAAGAAAGTAAAAAAAACTAATTTGTAGATACATATTCATAATTTTGTAAACATTTTTAAGAAAAAATTGCTATACCATATTTTGGTATTTATTAATACGGAATTAAAAAAATCTATTTAAAAAAATTGGGTTAATCATTTTTAAAAATATCGAATTTTTTAATTTGGCTTAAAAATAATTTGAGAATCGAACTCGAATCGATGATAGCGAAGTCGAAAAAAGTGGGTCCCGCATATCTGTCTGTCTGCCTATAGCTGTACTGTTTTGTCCTTTCGGCTGCAGCCTGAACGCATGGGTCGATTTTCTTGAAATTTGGTACGTAACGTTTTTTGGACATTCTCTCCACGCGTCCTTTTCATTTTTTTTAGTACCAAAAATGACGGTACCTGCCGTATAATTATTTTTAAATACATATTTTGTTTGGGGTTTGTCTCCAAGTTGAGTTATGTCAATAAATGATCAATCTTAATAAACAAATTAAAATAAAATTATTTATTTTTTTATTTTGATTTTATTATTTTGAAAAACTTAATTCCACAACTTCAAATTTAAATGTTATCAACGACGCGTTTCGGAGTGTTACTCCATCTTCGGGCGAACTACTACATCAAGTAGAGATCTACTATTACTACTTCAAGTAGTGGTTCGTCCGAAGATGGAGTAAAACTTCGAAACGCGTCGCTAATAGTAATACCATTTAAATTTAAAGTTGTGAAATTAAATTTTTCAAAAAAATAAAAAACTAAATAAAATTAGTTTTTTTAATTTAAAATTTAAAAATTTATAGGAGCTACTATCAGTACGATCTACTATATTTTTGGAAACAAAATTTATATCTACCGTTTAGTAACGGTATCTCCTCTAGAACCATTTTTTTGTTTTCGAATATGTATCTCATTACTTGCTAAACTGATTTTAACTAAACTTTTCACACAATAGCTTCTAATAAGTTTGCATATCAAAATTTAAAAAAAAAATTCAAACATTATTTTTTGAAAATTCCATATATCGAAAATATGGGTAGATGATTTCATTGTGATTCTGAGCCTCACGTTACGTTGCGTATGTTTGGTGTTTACATATCTTACCCGTGAGTCCCGGCATTCACAATTTTTTTTTTAATTAATTTTTAATACCGCATCAAGAAAGCCTACAAAAAGCGTAACAATTTTGTTTCTTAAAAATGTTTACAAAATTTTATATATAAAAAATTATTTTTTTTAAAAAGCACACTTCAAATTTTTTTCTCATACATTGAGATTTATTAAGGAAATAAGATCATGTACATCGCGTTTGTGTCAAAACAATTTCAGTTTTTTAATCAATTTATTCCTAATTATATTGATTTTTAAAATTTTTTTGTCTATAAGTTCCATTTCCAAGCATTGCATATATGAACAACACAGTGCTATATTATTCATCTTTGTGTACTCACATAAATTCTACCTTAAACTAAACTACACATAACTTAAAGGCTTCCATAACGTATTCGTTTCTTTTAAAATCAGATACATTATATAGTGGATACCGTTATGTTTGATCCTTAAATGAAATAAAACGTGTCGGTGGAATGTCAAAAAAAAGCTAGATTCCAAGTTTTAAGAAAGTCGAACAATTCCTCTTAAAGGTGCAGCTGATTTTTTTTTTTTGACACGAAACCAAAATTTGTCCTTTAGAGCAAGTTACAAAAATATTTGTCAAAATGGGTATCACTTTCTTGTCCTTCTCCCTAAGTTTATTCTCTTTTTTCCTCTTTCCTCCTTTTTAAGAAAATCGATTCCGACAAAAATCATATTAGAAACATTTGGAACATATCTGGTTTTAGATAGAAATCGCCAAAGTTTGTGAAATTTAAAAAAATATCGTATAATAGTTACTTAGGTGAAGGTGTTGCTTATGCAACAAAATTTTTATCGTATAAAATCTGATAGTTGTTGAGAAATTGCACAAAACTGCATTTTAATGCCCCCTCCCTAATATATTTTGTCATGGTCCAAATTATGGGTACATTTTTAGGAAACGATAAAGAAATATAATCAAAGCTCTCAACAAAAATTCACCTTTGTTGAAATTTAATCACAGTTTGGCTTGATACCTTACATTATAAAATTTTTATTTGCTTGTTTTCAAATTAAAAAGAATAACAACAAGAATATGCGACCAATTTCTTTGCTTTGCTTCTATTTTCCTTTTTTGTTTGTTTTTTAAACTTTTTCACAGTTTTGTAAAGATTTTATTACTTTCTGAAAGATTTTTTATTTGACACAATCTGAAAACATAATAAAACTTCTTCAATCTGATATGAATTCTTTTATCTTTTATTGAGAAAAATGTTTAGTTTTATATTTTATTGTTTTACAATGAGAATAGCTATATGTATGTAAGTCATAAAATAATTAATGCCATCAATAACACACAGAAATTTTGTTTTCAAATTAAATATTTGTAGGTTTTTGGAATGTTATTGAACCCCAACTGAAACCACTGAACCCATTAAGCTTGAAAGAATTGAAATGCTGCCGCGTCGTCCTAAAATAAAAACTGGTTGAACAACACTAAAACTGAAACAAAAACACAAGTTAAATAAATCATCTATTTTTATACATTTTGGATAGAAAAGTACATTATATAAAAAGGACATCAAATCCTGTCTGTGCTGTGTGTGTCCTTCTGTTTATATTTTGAGAAAGTAAGTTGATTTGGTTTGTTTTGTTTTTTCGAGGGCTGGAATCAATTTAATGACCAGGGGAAAAAATTCATTTTCATAAAATTGTGTTGGTCACTGCATTTGTCTTAGTTCAATAAAACCACAAAAGAAGAAAATGAATCAAAAGAACCCAGTAGGAAATTTCATCCTCACTGAAAAATTTAGCTGAATTCAACATTGAATTCAAATGCCACTTCTTCGAAGAAACAGCAAGCACTGATTTAGTTACTGTAAAGTAATGCATAGTTTCACCAGTTCATGGTTTTAAACACATTGTCTGCTTTGTACATGGACAAAATGTCGAAACACTCCCTTCTTTTACTTGGTACACAAAATTCAAGTGAGTTCAATGCGGAATTATAAGATTCTATTTTAGTGGGTAAAATTATGCGATGATTCAATCGTTGAAAAGTAATGCATCAGTTCATCAGTTCGTTGTTTAGATCCACTCGTCTGCTTAGTATACTTAGAGAGAGAAGAACAAATAATTCTCCCACGACGCTCTCTTTTTTTGCTTGTTTTTTCCCTGAGCAAGAAAAGAATAAACTACCCTTTCCTTTACCTGACGCGATCAATATGAGGATTTCTGTGAAGAAAAGTAATGTATCCTTTCATCAGACATTTATCATGAACTGAGCAGTAAAAGTGTATAATTTAAAAAATTCACTTAGAAAAATAAAATTCATAGTATGTTCATGCTTTGGTTTTTATAAGAGTCCGTAAAAATGTACCATAATTTGCGTCGTAGAGACGCATTTTTGAGTTTAGGTCACTTCACTTTTTAATTGAATTATATTCAATCGTTCCAACTAAGGAGAAGTATTTTTCTAATTTATGAATGAAATATTTAGCGATTAAGCAACTCCCAATTCCCTATTGATTTCACTACTAAATTTTCATCATAATTTTCATTGAAAATTATAAATATTAATCTGATCAATAACTAAGTAACACGCAATGAGTGATTTTTTTGTTGAATATTCATCATATTTTTCACTGCCAAATATTGAGGTAGTAAAAAACCAGTCCAAATTATTTTGCGATTTCATAAAAGAATTTTCATCATATTTTTCATCAAAAATTAATGATCTGATGAATAAGCAAGTTACTTTTGTTTAAGTATTTCTTCGCTGAATATTCATCATATTTTTCACTGGAGTCCTCAGTCCAACTGGTGAATAAGCAACTTCCAAGGAAGTAGTGATTTAGTTGTGAAATTTTCATCGAGATGGTTGCATGTGCACCCCGGAAGCGGGTGCTGCTCCCTTTCCCCAAGGAAGAAGCAAGATATTCACCATTGAATTTTTAGAAATTTCCCACTGGGAATACTTCTGTTGTTTTTATATAGAGATACTTTTTTTTATCTATTCTCATGCTAAATGAATAATTTAATTAAAATTTTGTCAAAAGAATTCTCTTTAGAAAGAGTAATTAATTTAGGAGATATACACTACCAAAGATTGTATAAGATATATTTTTTTATTCAAGTGAGTCAAACTTCCTAGAAATTTCAATGAAAGAAGAAAAAGGAAAAAAATTAAATTTAAATATTTATTCAAGACAAACAGAGTTAAACTAGGTACTTTTTTCAAACGATCAGGGTTACCATTGGTTATTAAAAAAAAGAAAAACTAAACTAATTAATTTACTAAATATATTTCAGATTTTTGTAGCCTTATCTCCTTGCACCATGAACACTTGAAACTGTTCTTTAAATCATATAATATATCTTTTTAACTAGTTTACAGTTTAAATTAAAGTAATAGAAGTGCGAAGAGTATGTAGGAAACATATTAAACGCAATAATTTTGTAAGACCGCCGCGGCCGTTGGCTAAAAGCATAATATAGCTGTACACCTTAAACATAAAAACGGATTTCACTGGAAGTAATTTAAAATATCATCTAGAATTCTATTTAAACGAATGATGGACACACAATTTATTAGCGTAGCACTTTGGCAGTCACTGGGAGCAAAGATGAAAATTTATCATTGAAAAAAGAGGATGCTTGACTCTTTTCATTGAGATAACATGTGCTTTACTGCAGTTCCGTGAAATTTAAACTCAGATATAAGCTTTATACAAAGAAGCTTATAATAATAATTATTAAGAGTTATTTTATCCCATCCTCGAGGATAAATGAAAAATACAAAATTAAATTGTATAGTTACGGACTTTTTCATACAATTTTTTATTACCATACCCGCATGAAGTTGTATACTATTTTACTTAAATTATAATAACTGAAATGGGGTTGAATTTGTAAAAGAAGGGGATGCGAAAAAATGTCTTTTAAAAATTCAACTTTTTTTTATTTTTATTTAAAGACATGTTTTCAAAATTTAAAAACGAAATAAAATAATGATTTTCCATTTTTCGGAAAAAGATATGAAAAAATACGTATAAAGTCAGCCGTTGTTTATTCTTTAATATTTTTACTCGGCTGTTATCAAAATTAAAACTATACGATGATGGAGAAGTTCGAAAAACTGGGTTTCGTCATAACGGTCGTTTGCCTGTGGGTTCGTGTGTGCAGTAATAGACTGAATTACTTTAAATTTGGTACAATGCATTTTTATGTGATTTGTTCTAGCTTATTTTTAACGAGTAGCTCACATACAGCTCCCATATATACAGCTTCCATACCATATACAATAATTTTGTGTTTTGCTACTTTTTTCGAAAACGTCTTTAAAGATTTTGATTAAACTTCGTAGCTGTAATGAACAGAGCGAATTTAAGAAAACTGCGTTTCAGACTTTTGCCTGCGTTTAAGACTTTTACCTGACAAACAAACTAATCAATTTTTAAGTACTTTATTAAGACTTTTTAATATTTGTTCGTTGAAAATCATTATTACATTAAACATTATCACGCATTTTTAATATGAAGCTATATTATAGTAATAAACCCGAAGAGCAAGTTCGTGCTATGCAGTCATGCATATCTATTTCAAACCAATTTGTTAAATAATTAGATTTTATCTTGTCTTTAACCTTCTTACACAATTTTTCTTTTTGTTGCATATTAAACGAATCACCCTGTGTCCATACTTGATAGCATTGAGATAACGGTAGTCCTTAAATGGGACATAGTCTTAAATAAAAGTTCAAAATGTTTGAACACAATTTCCGCATTTGTTTTAGATTTTTAATGCACTCCCTTTGCCCCTATCTTTAAGGGAAAGTATGCCTAAAGGGAATTTTGACAAAAATTTTTTTTTTTTTTTTATAAAACGCCAGAAATTTTTTTATTCAAAATTCTGGTCTTTATTTTTAGAAAAAAAAAACACTTTTCTGAGAATTTCTGGAATTTTCCAAACTTTCAAATTTATTAATTTTCAAAAATGGTAAAAAAGTTATGAAAAAATTGTTTGGAAAAAAAGCTAAAAACAAATTCTGGCCTCTTTTTCTTTCTAGTTTTAAAACTGTATGAGATTCAAGCTTAAAACATAATTATTCCCTAATGTTGATACGCTAAAAACACCCTAGGACCAGAATTTTGAAAATTGGACCAGAATATATTTATATACTTAGTGGCGTAGTTTCTATTTCGCTTTCTGGCGAAATTTTTTTATTTCCAATATTTATGGATTTTTTCCAAATTTTTTTAAATTTTTTTCTAATTTTGATCAAATTAAATTCCGGATTTTCTTCCAAAAATATATTCTGGAGTTATTTGCGTTGTTTTCAAATATAAAATTATACCACTTTTTTTTTAATTCAAAAACCCTTCTCTTGTTTTTAAATTAAGACATTTCAGGGAATAATTTTTTGCAAAATTAATTTAAAACTAAAAATTTTAAATTTTTTTCGATATTTATTTTAATTTTTATTTTTAAAATAAATCGGTCAATAACGAGGAAGTCAATAATTAAAAAATAAATTCTATGCCAGATTTATTTAATAACAATTTTTCGGTACATATAACATATTATTTGTAATGTATATGTTTTTTTTACCAAAATGTATAGACTAAGACCATACCTACCTATAATTCTGTACAGAAATTTTTCTAATTTTGAAATTGCTTTATAGCTTTTTCTTCTAGGGCATCGCTTTAAAACCTAAATCACCAAGTTAGAGGAAAATAGTTGCAGTTGTTTTTTCAACAGATCGAGAAACAGATAGACAGAATTGCGTGATCTATTTCACGTTTGCTTTATCTAAAATCTCGAGTTTGACATTTTTTACGAATACGTACATATGAACTGGAGTTGGCTTCACACACACAAACTAGAAACCAAAAGCTGGCTATCTATTGTAAATAATAGTCAAACAAAGTTTATAGTTTTTGGTACTTTCTGAAGAAGGATCCCCAAAGTAAAAATTCGAAAAAGAATACAAAAATTTAAAAAAATATGTTAAAATTTTCCCAAAGCGTAGTTGAAACAAAAAAGGCAAGACAATTAGACGTGTGAAAGCTCGACTTCACAAAAAAAAAAACTTGAAAAAAAAAACCGTTGGGAAATGTTCATTGGAGGACGAAAATTTATGATGGCAACCCCGTTTCAAAGAGATAATTTATTACTTATAATTTTTATTATATATTTGTTGTGTCGTGTTTACTTTGATAAGTTATTGGTTTGAGTTTTGACTATCGAAATGATTTATTGATACATTTTTGTTTTTTGTTTTCTGTTTTTTTTTTCTTGCTGCTTGACAGAATAAGATTATATTTTTGATATTGGAATCAAAGTTATTTATCATAAAGTAAAAACATTTGACTTTGTGTAAATATTGGCTTAAGTGCGTAAATTACATGTTTCTAAATTTGTATATTAAGATAAATATACATATTTCTTTTGGTCAAGAATCAAGATTGAGTGTTAATTTGATGGGAATCCGTATGAAATCATATTATCATAAAGCTAAAAAAAAAGAATATAATGGGTCATATTTTATCTACTTTTTTTTATTTCAAGATAACTTAAGTGTTTTGGTATTATACATTTTTTTTCATTACATTGGGATGAAAGTTGGTATTAACTAGAAACAAAAAATCCATCGATACAAATTTATTTAAGTTAATCTTTTTTACTTGAAGAAGGTTTTATTTATTTATTTTGGATGTGTTTGAATAAAAAAGTTATTGGATCGTTTATTACAAATTTGGACATGGCCATTGGACATATTTTATGCTGAAGTAATAATTTAAGGAAGCTCAAATGTCGTTTTATTTTGGTAATTTTTATTTGCATCAAAATAAGACGATATGCTACACATAAGCAAAATAAATAATGGCTACAGTAAAAGTGTTTTTTTTTTTCACGCGCAAGTTTTTATGATTTCCAATATTTTAACATATTTAATGATATAAACAATTTCATTAAGATTTTTGATATATAAAAATGATTTTTCTTGTACGTACATAGCTCGGCTGAAAACCATCCTATTTGACACGTTTTTTTTTTCATTTTTTTAGGATCAGAAATAACAGTTGTCGCCCGAGAATTGTTTTGTCGTAAAAGCCAAAATGCACTTTTTTAAAGTGGGTATGCAGTATGCAGGCCCTCTTTCCATTTCTGAAATCAGATTTGTCCTATCATTTACCGTTACTGAGAATGTCAGTATGCCTTTGTCGTATATCCGCACAAAATAACTCATCCCTTAGTTTTGTTTTGTCGTATTTCCGCGACATTTTTTTTAATATTGTTTTGTCGTACGTATATAGGATTAACTGCATGTTTTTTTAGTTACAAACAAAATTATTAAAAATCAACCGCATCACTTACGATGTCATGTTATGCCTTTTTTAAACCCAAAAATCCATCCATTAATTCCGTTTTAAAATTTTTTTTTGTATGCAATAGTTTTGGAAAAATTAATTTTCTTACTCAAATTAAAAAAAAAATGAAGAAAGTTTTTTTCAAACTCATTTTGTTCTAAATTTTACATCATTTTCTAGTAATTTTGTTTTTAATATTCAACTTTCGTATCAATTTGTATTCAAACACTAAAAATCAGATTTTAAAATGACTTCTAGTTTAAAAAAAAATCGGAAATCTCGCTGTGTTCGGTATTGCATTCAACTAACGCATTTGTGTTCACTTTGTCGTATGTGTATGGGGATCGAACAAAGTACTGATTTTCGTGGCGTATACGACAAAATGATCTTGGAGATAATCCTCTATAGATTAAAAACTAAAACCGACTCAACAATCTGGAATACCTTAATCAAAAGAAGATTTTTCACACAAAATTTTATTAAAATTGTAGAAAATTTAATCGGTCAGTTTCTTTTTTATTTAAACGCGAAACTTAAAATGCGATTTCCCAAAATTGCTCAAATGGTTTATACGACAAAACAATTCTCGGGCGACGAGTAGTTGCCATACAATTTTATTTTTTTTGCAAAAAATGAAAATCTTATTTTTCTCAAAAACGTGATCACAACTTTTATTTATTTTAAATTCAGTAATTTTTTTTACAAACGGTAACCATTTTATACTGACTGAACTGATTTTGATCATTTTTTTATGAAGAATTTCTTAAAAAGTTTTAAAAGTGTTGTGCCTATACAAAAATTAAAAAAAAAATTAGTTTTTGATTTTTAAAAAAGTTTTAAATTTTTTGTTGAGAACTTAATACAGTAGAATCTCGAAAAGATGAACGGTTCTATAAGATGAACAGCTCGGAAAGATGAACGAAATATTTCTTAAATATTTCCACTTGTGAGTGTTCAAAAAGATGAACAGGTTGAAATTTTGTAATCGAAAAGATGAAAACTTTATTCCAAACATAATAATGTTCTTTTTCTTTGCATTTAGTTCCCCCTGAACAGTGTTTTGGGGCTTATTTTAACTTGTTATGTAAATAATTTTTAATGTTTTTATTTATAGCCATATATCTTCTTCCTCAACAAAACGTTGATGCTCGAAAAGATAAATAATTTGAAAAGATGAACGGGCACGGTTTTATATCTGTTCATCTTTTTGAGATTCTACTGTAATTGAAAAACGACTTGATGGATTTTCATTAAACTATTCTCCCAGCAGTTTATAAATTAAAACTATTCCTATAACCAATAATAATGGTGTTTGAAGTGTTTGAAAATCGATAAGGAAAATCTTATTTGTCTCAAAAACCAAAAAAATTGTCATAGTGATTGTAAGAAAATTGTATTTCAGCTTTCTACCAAAAAAATCGCATAACGGAAATATGGATTTTGAAGTTTTTTTTCTCAACTTGCATTATTTTTTCATTTATTCACGCGTATACCCTTTTAATGGCTCTACTGTTGTTGTTATTATCTGGTGCTTCATAGTAATCCAAACAATATTGCATTTAAAAAATTTGAGAATATTTTTTTTTAAACAAAACAAAAAATAATTTTTATAGATATTTTTTTTTTTTTTTTGTAAACATTTTCTCGTTAAACCATTTTTATATGAAGCTACATTATAATTAGTCTCAAGAGCAAGTGTATGCGATCCTTGTGCGTTTTGGTTGTTGTTGTTTTTATTGAATTTATGTAAACAAATTTCGTGACTTCTGCGATACGAATAAATACAATTATTTAAACCCCTGCCCTTGTCTGGCTACTTTATATTTAAAGCACAATTAAGGCTTTCAGTCATGTTTAGCCCAAAGGTATATTCATGAAAATGTATAGACTAGACACTATTTACTGAAATTTGCTGAAATGTAAAGTAAATACATTTCTTATAGCTGATTCAGTCATTGATTTACTGAAAACTTCCAAAATTGGTTATGAAAGAAATCTACTCAGCAATTTCTTTAAAGGCAGACGATGATGATAGATGAAAGTAACGAGATCTATATTACGACATTATATAAGTATTTATTCATGTTAAAATGTTGTCCCATCAAAATAAGGTTGTTTCATTCATACCTTCAATATTAATGTGATGGTGTGAAAGCTTGGCAGCCAAACTGCAAGTCTGTTATCACACAAAAACCCCTTACACTTTAAAATTAATTCTTGACCTTCTTCAAATCTTTCATATAAATCTCCCTCCTTATACAAGGTGGCACAAAATCAATCATCTTATCGGAAGATGTTATAATATTTGCGATAAAACGGGCCCAAATGTCTATCAAAACTGGCGGATATCATGTTTTCCATTTAACAGACAAAATTGTGAAGGTCAAAATAAAGATTTCCATTACCCAAAATCATTTTTTTATTTAGTAAAATAATAATACAAAAACAATATGGATGATTAATTTTGCACCATTTTGTACATATGTTCAACGAATTGTTAAGTTATTTAAATCGGTTTATACGGAGAAAATATAGAAGGAAACCGAACGTACAACAAAAACTTGTGTGTGGCTAGTAAAAATGCTGGTTGATTCAAATGCTTTTATCAAACAATAAAACCTCAATTGGGATAGACCGATCACGTGACCTTCGGTAGCGAAGTGCTTAGTGCATATATGACTCTTAACGAAGCTTGGTTTGGTCTCACTCTCAGTGAGGCAAAAGTTTTTCTAAGTACAATTGAACAAATAGAGACCAAGCGCCACAAAAATGAGTGTGATGATAGGCGTGGCAGTCGTAAAATAGCTATTACTCAAGCCTATATGAAAACTTGGTGGTAGCTCACACAAGTAATGTTGTTTCATTCAAATCTTCAAAATAAGGTTACATTTGTCGTCATGATCAGTAATTTAATAATTGTTGAGTAAAATAATTTCCACAGGATGTCCCCTAAACTCCTCCTAAATAATATTTTGTTCATAAAATGCACCTAGGTACATTAAATTGGGTTTGGTAGCTCTTAAAATTTATAGAGATACACAGATTTTAAGTCCTGAAAACTCGAGATGGAGGCATGGATAAAGAAAGGATATCTCTTATCTTGCCCCAATTCCTTCTGATGAACAACCTTTGAGCATAAAATTTGACTTTATGTTGTTAATTAATTTTTAATATCATCAGATCTACAACATCCAATCAATAAACATATCTTAATGAAATAAGGAAAACACACGTAGATAGATAAATACTTTCAAGTTTTCCGAATAAACGGCTGATTATTTTAACAAATTTTCGTTTCAAGGCCACATATACGCATACGCCATTCTACTTAATTTTAACTTCACACGTGTTGCTCATTATTTATCCCAATTAAATTTACTTCAAAATCCTTAATAACACTTTTAATATTCATACATTACATGTACAATTCTATGCTTGTATACAGCATAAATATTAGATAATATCTACGTATAATGAACCTTTGTTTGCTGCATGTTCTGCTTTTAAAAAATATGTTAATGTTATTGATTTTAATGTTTCAAAATATCGTTTAAAAAAAGAATTATATAGATCTCTTCAATCTCAAAGCTAATAATTTGTAAATTTGTAGCTAAATAAATAAATAAATAATTGTAAAGGAAAACCATCTTTCCAATAATTCCTCATGAAAACGGAAATTAGAAAACAAAAATAAATTGAAAATCCCTCAATCAACAGCTATATACATAAGTATGTACTATGTAGGTAGGTACTTGAGAACCCTCATCAAACCATAGGACTTAACTTTCTTGTAATTTACGACCTTAACCTCTGACAAATTTCAGGCACATTCGACATGTGTTGACATGATTTTCCCATTTTCAATTTCATTGCTTCACATTTTCAGCCATTTTTTGGAACGAAGATCCCGACCGTTTTAAGATACATTATAAGAATGTCTTTCCGATAAAAAAAAAAAATAACATAAATCTGTCTCAAGTGGAGAAAGTCTTTGCACCACTTAGACAGATTGTCTTAATTATGTTCGTTGTAATTCAAGTTCAAGGGTGTGAATTTGAAGTCTTTTACCACAATTTTGCGAGAACGACGGGAAGGTATATAAGGACACAGTGAGGCATCAGGCAATTCGGATTAACATCGAATTACCCTTATTTATTGCAGTTGTCTTATAAAATGGCAGCAAAACAAAAATTAAGGTATATATGCATAGATAACTGTTTAAAGATGTTGGTTCTTTTTTTTTGTTGTTATGTCTTGTCACATTAAGTTGAAAGGTATGTCAATTCAAGCCTTAAACCTTTTTTTTAATTCCCATAGGTGTGAAAGTTTCATTACATTTGATTTTTCTCTATATAAGATCAGAATCAGATATACGAAATGTAAGGGATGTGAATATATGTGCGGATGAACTAAAGTTTTTAAGTTCTCCCTAAGGAAATACCGATATCAAGCAAATGACAAGCTCACCAGCTTGCCAAGAGTTGTGACGAAGGCGGACTCCTGAGGTTAAGCCTTTTAATTTTTGTTTTTTTCACATTTTTACTTGCGATATATATAGGTACTTATGTACATATGTGGCAAGTTATGGATTCCATATATTTCGAAAATGGGAAGATGATATTTTTTTATAATCAAGTTTTTAACTCCGCATTAATAAAGGCTAAAAAATTGCGTAAAATTTTGTTTTTTTTATTAGTTTTTTCAAAATTTTATACACAAAAAATTAGTTTTTTAAAAACCGCTCCAACGTTTTTCAATTTTTTGTTTTTTCATAAATTGAGATTTCCTTAAGAAATCGGATGATGTACATCGTATTGGTGTTGAAACAATTTCAGAGGTTACAATTACAATTTACAATTTTTCAGTCTAAACTGTAAGTTCCATGCTTATTTGCAACACATAAATAAATATACCTACTCGCATAATACTACCTTAAACTTAACTAAGTTTTGAGCTCCCATAACTAATTTATTTCTTTTATAAGATAAAAATATAGTTTTTGGAAATATTAAAACTTTAAAAACACAGTGTGATCGCACAAAAGAGCAAGTTCGTGCGACCCAGTCGTGCACATATTTTTTTTCAACTTAAGTGTTTTTCAAGTTCCGATATCTTTTTTATGGTAAATTTTTTTGTTATCCCTTTAAATACAGTATTATATTATAGGAACGCTTATGATGAGTAAAAATTTAATACATACCTACATACGTACACAATATGCTTTTGTAAATGAAAAGCTATTTTATAGAATTATCCGAAATTCTATTTTAAATTGTTGGTCAAAAATTAGATTTCTCTTTATATGTATATCAAGATTTTTCATTGATGACTTTGAAATTTTTCATATTAATATATAATTTAAAATTTCCAATTATAGAGGGTGAACAAAATATAAAAACAAAATTCTTCTTAATTTTTTGTTTTTGACATTCAAAATTGTTTTACTCTTTTTTATTATTTATAAATACAAACCAATTTATGATAGAAATACAAAGGAATTTTATTATTTGCGAGTTTGCTACATACTATTTATTTAACTGCCATAAGCAAGTTTTTTTTTCTCATCATAGAAAACTTTCAATTGCAGAAGTTTTTAGTTCAAAAAGAAAGAAGGAAAAATAGAAAAATACAATTTTTCTTGTTGATTGAAATAATGAATTATGACATTTTAAGTCAAAGAATTGTAACAAAACAATGTGTATTTTGTATGACTTTTGATTTCCTACAGCATATTGATTCGAATAAAAATGATTTTAAAATTAGAAAATGAGACTTTTATTGAACAAAATGTGAGTCTGTAAAAATATATTTATATATAAAAAATATAATCGTTTTTCTACTTGGGCGCCATTTAAAAAAAAAACGCAATGACCATAGGTGATAAGTGGTAATTTTGTATGTGACATTTAAACGTTGAAATTTTTTCTACGGCTTTTAATTTTTTTTATAAATTACACAGCACAGCTTTCAATTTGGTTAATTTCACTTGGTTAAAGTTATATATCTTAATTATTATATACTGAAAATTAATGTTCAATATCAATATTTAACATACAAAATGATAAAAGTTTTGATCACAAATAACGGTGCAGTCTGATGTGAATTACAGGAAAATGGATATTGGATAATGTAAACACTCAACAGTTGATCAATATGTATTTTAATGAATTTATTTTTTGTGTATCTACTAAATTTCAAAATTTATCAATAATTATCAATTTTCTTGATAATAGGGTGTGTACTGTGTAAGTCAACAGCATAATGAATTTTTATTGGTCATACAAGTGGTTTTAAAAAATTTATATTTCGACTTTTTTTGATGTGTAAACATCTATACTGGCGGTAGGGTGAAAAGAAAACGTAACGTAACGTTGTAATCGTGATCGTGGTCGTGATCGTGATTCTGAGCTTTACGAAAATTGAGTGCGTTCAACAATATGTGCGTTCAGTAACTAAACGTTGAGTATTGAAATCGAAAGGTCGAGTTCAGTTCGGGTTGAAATTTGGTTGGCTGCTTAGAGGATATATTAAGCCCCTATTACATGATGATTCTTTGCGTCTGACTCTATTCAAACATAATGAAAGCGAAAGAGAAAAAAGATAAGATGGAAGACCAGTTGCCTTGTGAGTCGTGGGCCAAGTTTTACGAGACTCTTTTTAACGCTTCTTTAGCATTAGGCTACGCGCAAACCAACGCGATGGCGGTGGCGATCACGATAAAAATGTGGATGCCTCATATAAAAATCAAAGCACACTTCAATCGTGTAGATGTGCCTTTCCTTTGATTTATGTGTATGGCATCCACAATTTTATCGTGATCGCCACCGCTTTCGCGTTTGTTTGCAGCTACCTTTATCCGTATTTTGTATTCTTTGCATTACTTTTTTTCAATTACGTGACTGTTTTGAGACCAGCGGCCTATTTCACAGAACATACATCACATACATTGTATGAATGTATGTACCTTAAAGTAGACACCAAAGATGGCTCAGTGTAAATTTTGAATTTTTTGAAAAACTTTGCGTCAACTTAGAAAACCCATAATTTAAAAAAAAAATTAAAATTTACGCCCACTCATCTCGTAGTCGTGATTCTTATCTTGTAGCCGTGGTCGTGATTTTGATTCTGAGCCAGAGATTAGTCTGCTATTACACGATGCATCTAGACGCATGCGACTTTTCGAACTACGTAAGTGCAAAAGAGAAAAAAAAATCGAAAAGATGGTACGGAAAAAAAGTGACCGATGTCGCGTGAGTAAAATTTTCGGTGCAACTATTTGACGTTTCTCTTTTCTCTTGTCCGTTTTTTACTATTCTGCTTCATATGGTTTTGTTGTTTAAAGAGTAAATTTCGATGCAACGCACTGTTTTTGATAGCCTTATAGGCTTTCCAGAAGTGAGAATTCATCTTTAAAAACAACATATAAAAAAAATTATTGCTTTTCTTGACTGATATTCATTTAAAGGCACACAAACCTTTCTTTCTTCAATATATCTAATTATGAAAACAAAAATAAAAACAGAAAAAGTTTTTTTATTGCTTGAGCACAGCCCAACACGAAAATGAAAAATAAAGAGAACTGTCAAATTAGATTCCTGACTTTGGTTTCAACGTGTAATAGCGCTTGAAACAGCGGACGAAATAACAAAGAAGAATTCGAAGAACGCGCATGCAACTAGATTCATCGTTTAATAGCAGACTTATGAATTATCCATAATCTCTGTTCTGAGCTTCACGAAAATGGAGTGCGTTCAACGCTATGTACGCTCAGTAACTAAACGCTGAGTGTTTATATACGAAATCAAAAAGTCGAGTTCAGTTTGGGTTGAAATGTGGTTAGTTGCTTAGACCATATAGTACATGGACTGCGCTTTCATTTTCCATGCATCATTACCGATTTTCAAATTTGCTTATGAAAAGTTAAGATCTATATAAAAGTACCAAAAAAAAAATGTTTGCTATCATCCACACCCTAAATTTGATGTAGGCTCTCGGTCTATGAGGCATTCGGACGAATGTTGATGTTTACACATCTTAACCGTGAGTCCCGGCACTCACACTTTTTTTATTGGTCCCTGAAACGTAAGCAAGCTTTTGCAACTTTCTTAACTTTCGATGAATTAGGTTCGGTTCTTGTACTATTAGCCTAGCCGCTATATACAAAAAAATGCCTGGTCAGGAAAAATTTTACTGTACACTTTTTTTCTTATTTGATAGAGGGGATTAGGAGCATATGATTTTGGAAAAATCGGGCTGGCGCTTAAGCCGTCATCTTAAATTTTCTAAAAACTAGACCTAAAATAGACAAAAAATATATAGTATTTTAAAACAATGTCAAGCTCATCATCAAATCAAATTATTCAAGTCAATACTTTTTGAAAAATTAATTTTCAAATTCAAAATTTAGAAATTTTTTTTTTTCAAAATTTTACATTATTTCTTACTATTTTGGATTTTCTTATCCAATGCTCTTATCAATTTGTAGTCAAACGCTAAAAAGTAAAAACCAGATGTTAAAATGTCTTATAGTTTTTGATAAATATCAAAAATAAGATTCCACTAATTTTGTTTAATTGGTTTAAATTGCTCTAAAAATTCTATTTTCACTTAGTAAGTAGTAAAGTACATTTTGTTATTTTCAATTTTCTCATAAAATAGAAGACATTTAAGCATCTGGTTCTAAGCGTTTGACTTAAAATTGATAAAAGAATATAAGAAACAAAAATACTACTTAACACCGTTAAAATTTGAAAAAAATAGCTTAAATTTTTTTTTTATTTTTGTTTCTTCAAAATTTTGAGTTCTGAAATTAATTTTTCAAACAGTATTCACTTAAATAATTTTACTTAAAAACAGCATTGAAGAATGGTTTTCTAGCATAAACATATATATTCTACGACACTAATTATTTATCTCTTATTTCAATGATTAAACAAATTACCTTAATCTTAAAACTTTTTTTATGTGTATGTGATAGGTGGGTCGCAATGAAAAATATTTTTGACTAGAAATAATAATTGATTCAAGAACTTTATATTGGCATCAAAATAATCAGTGATTTCGCTTTAAAAGTGTCTCATAAGAAAAGAAATAAAAATTTCCAATGATTAGTTTCAATAAAAGCTGCATGGCACCTTATTGCGAGTGTGTTATATTATAACACATAACCCCTTCTTCACGAACGCTCCAATAATTTTTATATCCAATTATTATTATTATTAAAACTTAATTGAAAATACAAATAAAATAAATTAAATAAATATAGCGCTAGCTACCAGGGACTTTCGCTAAAATTTTTATACAAAAATGCACAAATGTAGCAGTCTGAGATCGTAAAATCCATATGCAGGTGATTCCATTTTCGTGAGCGATGAAATAAGCCGATTATCAATTCCGTAGATTATGTTATTTCTTATAGAATTAATATTTTCTCCTTCTCATACAGAATGGATTTTGCAGAAATCACCACCATTCACCCCTGAAAGTGTGCAATTTTGGGTTTTCATGATTTTCCTAATTCTCCGGTCAAAATTTATTTAATTTTAAATTTCGTAGTTTGTTTACCTGGTTCAATACAAATCTAAAAAAAAAAAAATCCTCATGCAAATCGGACTTTCTGTTTTGAGGCCCCACAGAATTTAGAGTTGCAAGAAATAAACTTTGTGAACAAAATTCGTTGTAATAACAATCGTTTGAAATTATCCCATTTTGTTGCAACCACACAGAATTGAAAGAGATTCTCTTTCTGCGAATTTATAAACAAAAATTCCTCCTTTAACATTTTAAATACCAGTTCAATCCTTTTTCTCCAAAAAGTATGGCCTAAAAATGCCAGTGGGATTAAACAACTAGAAAATAATTCAGTTTTATCTCATAGAGTATTTTCGTGTTAGACTTACTTCATATTCAGCAATTTTATTCCGTATAAGTTTCTTCGGAAATACAAACGACGTTAAGCATAGTTTCGCCTTTGCCCACATTTTGATAGAGCGAATGTGTAATTTTGTTGAGTTTAATTTGTTTGTAATTTTGCAGAATTTTGCCTGCTGACACCAATTTCACCAGATAAGTTCCAGTGACTTGTATTAGCAGCTGATATACAACAAAAATTGTTTCCTACGTCTGAACTGTAAGATTTCGATGGAAATGCTTTCAAGAGAATACCTTAAGCTCAGGAAGAGGTTACTGAAATATATTTTCTTCTGTTTTCTTTACAAGATATTCATGAAAAATAAATCTGTGAAACACTTTACAAACAATATTTACAATAACTTTAAAAATGGTGATTCTAAAAGTTGCCCACAAATTGCGCCCTTTTATTATAAAAAAAAAAATATCTATTCCGCCAATGGTGAACAAAGCTATATATATTATGTAGCATCACTAATAGAATAATGCGCTACACAACATTCCACTAATTTCTTAATGGTTAGATAGCCCCAACACATCCTTTGTGTGGTGTGTATAGGTATATGAGATTATACAATAACGACACATTATGCTATTAACTTATTAATAACAGGAGTAGAATAATTATATCCAAAAAATTTTACAACAAAAACACATAATGTTATATATAAATAGTGAGAAAGTAGTCTAAGTCGACATAATATTAAGGTTACCACCATTTCCTGTAAGAGGGGCAATATATAGCTATCATTTATATTTACAGGATCCATATGCTTGTATGAGGCTGAATGAGGGGTGGGAGGTGTAAGATTTCAAGTTTTAATATTGCCTTGAAGTTCATTAATGTTATAATAAAATCCCTTGGGACAAACATGCAGCAGTGTTAATATAAGGAGAGCAAATATCCCCTCCTACTTATACCTTGATGACAACAAGAGGTTATCTTGAGATATAGAGAAATTCATTACACCCACTGTATCTAGAATATGTACATATAATAATAGAAAAATATATTATTTCTTATGCTTCATCACATAACGAATGAACGAAGTTTTATGTAGATTAATAGCCAGCCTAATGAGTAATAAGAGAACTAAGTGTTAGAACACCTACATACATAGTATTAGCTATAACTCTATGAAATTCTATTCAATTCCTTTGATAAACAAAACCATTGACATGAAGGCGGATAGTCGAGGGCAGAGGTGTAAATGTTTAATTCTTAAATGAAGTCATATTATGCGAAAATCGAAATAGTTTCTTAAAAATTGAGAACATTTTTCTGAGAAAATACTCGCATTTCACAATTTCAATTAACTATATCGAGTAACTTCAAAAGTAGATATATATAAAGATTCTGTCTTCAGAGTTTGACTCTCGCAAGATTATCGAGAATTTTTTGACGAATGTGAACGACTAACTATAAGATGAGACGTACTTTTTCATGACAAGAGATATTCCTGGAATATTTTTCATATCCTGGCTAGAGACAGTATTCGGGGAAAACAAAAAAACTATTTTTATTTTTAGATAAAAGAAGCTGGGATCCGATGACGTTCATGGACATCATATATACCTAAGTATAATCAACTGATTTAAAACCCATCTTGTCTAATTAAGAAAAATTTACGATTCACAATTAATAAGCTTGTAAATTTATGAGACATATCTGCTTTCTAAAGCCTAGTACTCTGCTGATGCGAAACGAAAATTTTCTGTGATCTTCAAACAGACAACGAAACGCTTGCGAAAACACAACGGAAAATATCCTTGGAGAGTTTCACTAATTCCAAAAACGAAATCAAACATTAACGCAAAAAATCAGAGAAACCCATGATGTAAAAAAAACACAAATAAAACTCAAATGTCATTTTTCCGAACACAATCAATAGTCTGTATAATTAATTCAGTGTGAAAATGGAGCGAAGACTTCTCCAAATAATCTGCTACAATTATAAATTTCGCTCTTCGAACAGCGTATTGCAAAACGAAAAGCAGAACGAAATTTTCCGTTTATGATTTCGTTGTGTCATTTTTGTATGGGATTTTTCGTTTCGCATCAGCAGCGTACTAGGCTTAAGCCACACACATTTTTTGCTCAACAATCAGTAAATTTTAAAATGCCTTAGATTATAAAACAGAAATTCTATATTCTATTTTCTTTAAACTTTGTACATAGCGTTTTTTGGACTTTACCCTGACACGTTTTTTAATTTTTTTTTTAAGACCAAAAATAACAGTATTTTTCTCAAAAACGTGCCAACAACTTTTAAGAAAAAAGTTTTTTTACAACTAACATTTTATAAAAAAGAATTTTCGAAAAACGGTTATAAATGGTACCTTCCATATAACCATTTTTTGATTCTCATATCCTCAAAAACGATTCAACTGATTTTGATCAATTTTTTTGTTGAAAATTTTTAAGTTTTAAAAGTATAGTAGGTAAAGTATAATTTAAAAAAAAAAATTTTTTTGGATTTAAAAAAAAAATTCAAAATTTTTGTTTAAGAACTTAATAATTTGAAAACTTATTGGTGGATTTTTATTAAACATAGCACCCAGCAGTTTTTAAAATTATCTCGCAGATTTTAAATACAAATTATTCTTATAACCAAAAATAACGGTACCTCCCATACAAGTGTTTAAAAACTGGTAAGGAAAATCTCAAAAATTTGGTTATTACGATTTTGACTAAAATGTTTTGTGAGCTAATATCAGTACGATCTACCATATTATTGAAAAAAAATTATCTAACGATTAAAAATGGGATCTCTCATAGAACCATTTTTTTGGTTTTCGATTATGTCATTACCTACCTGTCTGATTTTTTTAAATTTATTTTTATTTATTTATTTAAATCCGCCTTAATAAACACTAAAAAAATGGCGAAAACATTTTCCCTTAAAAATGTTTACAAAATTTTAGATATAAAAAAATTAACTAAAAAAAACTCTCCAATGATTTTTGAAATTTTGTTCTCGTAAATTAAGAACATAGCGTTGATGTTAAATAATTTCAGATTTTGTTTTATTAATTTATTTCTAATTACATATTAATTTTTTACTAATGTTTCAATTTAAACTGTAAGTTTCATGCATCCATTCCTTGTAAAATACATTTTTAGCAGGTGACATAAAATATAGGCTCCCATAACATAACTTATGTATTTCATTTAAAACCAGACTAATATATCTTAATTATTCAGACTTTAAAACCACAGTGTGATCGCACATAAGAGCAAGTTTGTGCGAACCAGTAGTGCATTTTATTTTTTAATCCGGAAAAAAAATCACAGAGTGTTGACGGTGAGTACCTTTAGAAGTAATCTGTATAAGTTCTTCTTTTTTTTAAATAGCATTAAGGATTTACCTATATATCTGGCTTTTTGGGAAATTAAATAAGTGGATAAACTGGCTATAGAGGTGGGTGTCTGAACCGGATGTTACCCACGCTTTATTTCACCAAACGAATTTAAAATTGCAATAAATTTTCTTTCCTTTCCATGGATACCGTTAGCACCATTTTTTTGTTGTTTTTTTTTTTGTCTCAGCTGACTGAAACTTGAAGTTATTTCTGATATATTTTTGGTATCTTGACTTATCCAAGAAAACTCAGGGTTCATACGATAATTAAAATTCTGGATATAATACACAGAACATCGCACTATTTTTATTTTCGTAGAACTGCAAAAATTCATTATTTTTCTTTAAGATTGCTGATGGTGGGTGAGTTTAATTTAAAAAAAAAAAGAAATGAACTTGATTTGAACTTTCAATAAAACTTTTAAGATAATTTGTGTTGTTGGCAGGTTTGCATCGAAAACTCAATTTGAGAAGGGTTGGCCTTGCTCAATTAAATATTAGTTATTAAAATAAACATAGAAAAAAATTCTGGAATTTCTGAAAAATCGCCCGGTTTTCTTTGTAAAATGTAATGTCAATATTATGTAAGTGCATATTACAAAAATTAAATAATAGACATTTTCATTTTTCATTTTAAGCATTACAAACAGTTCAAAGTATTAAGAAAAGAATTTTCTTCTATTTTTTCTTTTCATATTTGAATTCCTAAGTTTTAAACCTTTTCAAAAACCAGAGGATATGCTTTCTAAAGTAGCAAAATTTATTCAATAGTAGGATATTTATACAGAGTGCCGTTTCAAAGGTTTCAGTTATCAATTTATTTGTAGCTACATGGTAAAGATAATGACTGATATTTCAATCAAAATGTTAGTCTAACTTTTAAGCATTATTAATAAAAAAATGGTAATCAAAATCAATTTTGGACTGGGTGGCCCAAAAATTAAATCAAAGTAGAGGTTTTTCCTAAATTGAAACGAAATGTGATAACTCAAAAATCGTAAGGATTTAGTAATAAAATATTACAGGTTATGAAATTCTTAAGGCAATAATTTAAAAAAAAATTGAAATTTTTGTTTAAATAATTTTAAGCAATAAATCAACTTTGGAAAATTTTTCACTGTCATTGGAATGCGTTTTCGGTGTTACCAGATGTAATTTGAAGTCAACATCCCTTGTGGTTTTTTCCTATACAGATTATAGACGTTTACTTTTTGGTTGTAAACGAAAAAAAATTATAAAAATTGTATTTCAAAAATTAATTTTCTTACTCAATATTCAAAAACTACAAGAAATTACGAATAATCTTTGGAACAATTGGAAAAATGATGTAAGTGACCTCTAAATGGTGTTCGATTTTTATGTTGTTGGTCTTAATCATTTGATTTCAATCTTAAATTCATAATTTCGCCCGGTCCAAGTTGAATTTCGTGAATGGTGTTTTTTTTAATTACCTTAGTATTCATTCGACTGGTAAAGATTTAAAAAAAATTTTTTTTCGCACTTTATACAATTAGATTTAGGTGTTATGGATAAAACGAAGGACATGCTCAAACCTAATCTTTTCGGTTCTCCATTTTATATAAATAAAATTCTTAAATACTAGCATTTTTATAGCACCTGCTCAGCACTCAGCTTTCTATAATTAGAACTTGCTTAGCTTTTTATATTGAGCACTTGCTCTGAGTATGTTCTCCGTTTTATTTATATCGCCTATTGTTAAATACTCGAACTTGAAGACTCCAATTTTGCTTTTGATTCAATTCAGAAAAAATCAGGTTAAAGCTAAGCTGCCCTGACTTGTATCAGAAAAAACTACTCTTTAATGAGATTGGACTGGAAATTACTTAATTGTAAAAAAAAAAACAGTATACAAAGTAAGTATCATTATAAATATATGTATTTTTATCGATTTTATTTTTTGAATTTTTGCTAACTGTGCTCATGAAAAAACAGAAAATTATAAAAAAATTCTACAAAAATTTCGAAATCAAAGAGAACCACTACTGGGCCACAAAAATATTGCATATAAAACGAAAACCGTCTCCGAATCTATTTGTTTAAGTTTTTTAAATCTTTGTATCATACAAAATGGAACCTCAATTTTCCTTTAATTCCACATCATACTAGTTTTAATGCAATCAGATCTTCCAATAGAATTCTATCATTTTGAATCTTTTATAATAAACTTCAATCGTCTCCGTTGAAAAATTTTAAAAATCAACTTTAGCGGTTTTTCCTTGAGACCACAAAAATTTATAAAAGCTATATACGTCACGTACAAAAGCTCTGGAAAATGCAAATGGCAATAGACCGTTCTCTGAAAACTTTATCGACTACTACGTTAAATTGAATTAAGAAGGAATCAACGAAATTTGTTCGTCCTTAACTATTTGATGCCACTGCCGTTGTTCATTTGAACACGTCCTACCTACAATGCCATCTCATAAAGCTTGTCTGATTCAACAATCTTTAAATGCTTACATTTCTTTGCAGTAAGAGTCATACCCTCTTGACTTAAATTCAAAGGAAATCTCAATATGGTCCATTATAATATTTATATTTGTTTTAAGGATACATATACATATAAACATACCTTTTTTACATACATAAATGATTTAGGCTAGCTCAATTTCACAGGTCACACTTACCTGCACAAGTGGTACTGAAGTCTACCATATTTTGATGGGGCTTGAGTGCCACTTACATACTCAGACTTTGAAATTCTGGACCTAATGATTTACATTTGAAATGGAATTTAAATTTGGAATGTGTTATATTTAGAGTGGTTGCAATATAAACATTCTCCTAACTTTAAGTTTATTAATATTGCATTGAAAATTGAAGCCATTTATTTCTTTTGTCATTTATCATTGACCTTTACGTTATGTTCTTAATGTATATGTATACATTCCTCATATGTGATGACTGACGAGCAAAATTTAATGATTCTTTGAAAAATACATAAGAGGTTTTTTTTTGTTTAAAGATTTCTACTACTTCTATTCACATCAGGGAATCATTATATTACCGATGTTCACTATTTCTTCGAACAAATCATCAGTCATTTTGTGGAGAAACCCTAAAACCCTGAAATCCTCAAAACATCTATCAAAATCATCATTAAACTAACCCAGAAATGCAAACAAAATGACAAATTTTACCCTGAAGCCCTGTGCCTTGACGTACATATATCTATGATGGTTTTCAGAGTAATGGGAATAATGATAAAGTATTGGAATTTCGACGAGTATAGATAGTTTTTTTTTTACCATAATATTGGATCTGGGTTAAGAAATCACTAGATTGCTTCAAACTGATAGCTAATTAATCATGTTTTTAAATTGTTCCTTCATATGTTTACATACATACACACATATATAACAAAAGACATTTCTAGGTCTATTTGTAGTAAAAAAAAAAACAAAAGCATGTTAACTCTAGGATATAAAGCTCAAATAAGCTTTTGGTTGAAGTTTTTTCATTTAATTAAATTTCCATTTAACTTGAATTTGAGAAGAGAATTGACAATGTGGATTTAATATATTTTTCAAAGAAATATTCACGGAAAGAATTTTTAGATCAGAACAAGAAAAATAAGCTACAAATCACGAACAAATGAATCAAGTTTTATACCTTAGCTTGGAAATTAGTAAAAATTAAGACTTTTTGTTTACAATTTTAAAAAATGTGCGAAATGAAGAAATTAACACTCAAAACTCACATTTCAACACTATTGACTATCAATAATTCAATTGAAGAAAAAAAAAGATTATTGTGCTAGATATTTCTAAAGCATTTGCTAGAGTTTGGTACCAAGTTCTCTTATCGAAAATACGTGATTTTAGTATCGATGAATCATTTCTTCGTTGGATTATTAAATTACCTTTCGATTCGTATTGTTTTGGATGGGTTCATAAAATAAATGCTGGTGTACCTCAAGGCTCCGTTTTGTCCCCTACTCTGTTTCTCATTTTCGCAATTGATCGTTTATCTACAACTTCTTATCCATTCTATTGCTAAGCCGATGAAAATATCCTCAGCTTTCCATATTTATTTCCAGAAACCTTGTTCTTCAGATGTGAAATTGGAATGGAAGTTTATGATAAGCTTTTTAAATTGATTATAAGGAGCATATGTGAAGTTAATCGGACTGGAGCCACCATCTTGAATTTTTTGTAAAAAATTAACTTAAAATAGAAAAAAATAATACAAACCAACGGAAATACTTACAATGTCATGTTATATCATTTTTTAAAGCCAGAAATCAATACTGGCAATGTCATGTTATATCTTTTTTTAAGCCAGATGCCCATTCTTGGATTCTGTTTTTAATTAAAACTATTTAAATAAATTGGTTTTTAAAAATTAATTTTTAAACTCAAAATTTTGAAACAAAAATTTAAAAAAAGGTTTTAATTAATTTTTTCAAAATTTTACATTATTGAGTAGTATTTTTGTTTCTAATATTCAATACTCTTATCAGTTTTAAGTCAAACACTAAAAACTTAAAAGTCTCCTATTTTTTAAGAAAATTGAAAATAACAAAATTTACTAAAAAGTGGAAATAAGATTTTTAAAGCATTTTAAACCAAGTATTGAAGCCAAAATAATGGAAACGTAAATACAGTTTTCTTTCACAATTCGTTTGAAGGAGTTATTATAAACATAGGTATTTGTGTTTTTTCGGGAAAATCGAGGTAGAGTTTAAGCCACCATCTTAGATTTTCTTAAAAAGTTACTTAAAATTAAAAAAAAATAACATTTTTTGTAAACACGGAAACACCTACAATTCCATTTTATACCTTTTTTAAAGCCAGCAATACATTCTTCAATTCTTACTCTAATTCAAATTATTTAAGTGAATACTTTTTGGGACATTTATTTTCAAATTAAAAATTTTGAAAAAAAAAAATTTTAAAACAAATTTTTTTTTTCAAAATTTTCATTAAAAACTAAAAACAAAAATATTACTTAATAATGAAAAATGTTGAAATTAATTTTTCAAAAAGAATCAATAAATTTCTGGTTTTTAAATAAGATATAAAGTTTTTCCCGAAAAACTACACGTATATGCTCCTAATAACCCACTTTAAAGAATTGCAAAAGAAAAGTGTACAATAGAATTTTTTTCACGTCAAATGTTTATTCCGACTGGGCTACCTTCCCATATACATTTAGGTATATGGGAAGGCCAGCCATTTAAGACAAAATGTACATCGTTATATTTCCTACCCAATCCTTCCTCTGTTCCCTAAACGCTTGTACTGTATTAGCAAATAACAATTTAAGGGTAGTCATGAGTGAGCGTCAATTATAAAAAAGGAAGTAATTTTCATTTCTCTTTCAGCGAATTTAATTAGGGTAAATTTACCACTAATAAAGCTTTACCACAGTATAGGCAGTATAGGGTTGCTTATGCCTCGGCACGCTAAGTAAAAAAGTTCGTGGATAACCCATATTTATGGTTAACACTCATATTTAGCAATCCGAAAGATACCTATAGTTCTCATGAAAATCATTCAATTATGTTCAAACAGAAATTACCACGAGTATCAAAATTTCAAGAATTCATGTTCCAAAAATACAAACATCCCTGGAATAGTAGAGAAGACTAAAAATGAAAATAAAAGTAGGTGGGTATACTCATTGTTATATAATACGTAGGTTCCTATATCTGCATTATTTTCTTTTCAAAAATGCAAATGGAAAAGTTTTAAACTGCTGCCTAACAGTTAATTTGAAATTTCTAAAAATATACTTTGTAATATAAATAATTCAAGATCCCGCGGGAATAAATACTTTCGTCCTAATCGTGTCTGTGAAAAGTTCTTTATAAACATGTTACGATTTGGAAGATGAAAACATGAGAAGATTGAAGTGTGCGTGTTTTATGCGTGGGGCATAATGGAAATGTACTCTACCTGTTGAGAAAAATTATGTGCGAAGTCAAGACTATCAATTTAATTTGTTTCTTTTGAACAAAAAATAATCAAATATTTATATTCAACATTTTAAAAAGAAGCTTAATAACAATTACAAATTTTTTATAGTATTAAATATATATATATTATTTTTATTAAAATTAATTCAATTTATGTCCAATGGTATTTTATATAATATTTTGCGTATTTTACTGAGCATTCAAAAGTTATCAAAAATAAGGTTGCTTCATTGAGCTATGAAATCGTATTAAGAAATAAAAAAAAAATAATATTTCTAAAGAGAATTTCTGATTGATTTTATAAAGAAAAACTAATTAAATAAATGTTTGCATATTAATTGATACCAATGATATGGAAACCAATAAAAGGAAAAGTCAAGCTTATTAATTTTCAATATCTTTCTTTTTTAATGTGAATTGGCTAAGTGTTGGGCTAGCGAGTGGAAAAACCAAGTTTAAATTTCAAAGAAAACAATTCAATAAAAGATTATACCTTTTGAAAGTAAAAAATAAATTGTGTATCAATATTTCAGAATAAAAAGAAATCACTTGTGACCCTTATTGTGGGGAAAAAAATACCAACGGTTATGCTATTAAAATTTAATCGAAAACGAGGTAAATGTTTTTGTTTGCCTCGCGAGTCTGAAGGTTACATTATAATAGTGACGCATAAATTCAATAAGTTATCTTTTTAAAAATGAGAGGGGGGAGGGGGGTGGATTATCATTTTAGACTGGTTATTAAGATATAAATAAGATTTTGATATGATTTTTTTAGGATGAAAACCCTAAAGAAATCTCGCTAAAGGGAATTTCGTATGATAAACATATCAATTATTAATATTGAATTTTTTTTTAATGAAAAAACAAAAAAAAACTTTACTTAATCATCCCACGATGGTTGAAAATTATAACAATATACTGTCTGGTGTGTGTTTGTTTAAAAGACAACCAATTTGAAATTATGAGGTGGGAGGGCTTTTCCTGTAAATGGATGTAGCTATATGTGTATATATTTAAGTTTTAAATTTTATCATTAGGTATAAATTTCTGGAAAACATAGCTAACCACTGTATATGTTTAAAAACGCAGTCAAATATTTTCATCATCAGATTTCTATATTTAATTTTCGTTAGAGAAGCATGATTATTAGCTTGATGATAAACTCACATTTACAAAACGCAAAATAACCAAAACTAAATTAACCTTAATCAATTAGTATAATGCAGAACCAAACTATACTGATTACAGGCATTCAATATCAGATCCTAATTAGAACTGCCACTTAGAAAATGAGCTATAGTGGTTTTTGATGCAAATTAACTGTTAATTGGAAATAAAAGTTCCGGAACATGCAATTATTTTCATTTACATTTAGCCATGTTAAAATAACTGAAATAATACGTAGTAGACAGCTTTGATTTGATATAATTTTTGTGGTTACAAAAAAAAATCTCATTTAGAAGTGAAAAAAAAAATACAAAAAAAAAAGAATAATATAATTAGTCGAGTCAATAAAGTAGAAAAAGCTTTAGATGTATGAACTTCTACAATTTAAATGTTTTTTGGTTGCAAATTATTTATTATTTGAATTAAAAAAAAAACAACAACTGGAAATGGGTCGCAACTTTTTGTATTTTTATGGTTTCAATAAATATTTAAAGGATAACAAATTATATTTGCTTCAAAATAGCTTTTAAAATAAAAATAGTTTTTTTTTTCAACAATACTAAGCATATGCTACAAAATCTAGATTATCTAGGCTGAAACTATACAATAATAAAATCTTATAGATGGGATGGGTCTATATGTCCTACCTTTTAAAAGGGAAAGACAAATTTGTATAAAATATTTTTTTTAATAAAAAAAATGCAAGACTCTAGGTTTTAAAGTCTAAGTTTAGATATATTCATCTGATTTTAAAATAAATAAATTAGTTATATTTCAAACTACCTGCTAGTTAATATTTAAGGTAGTCTATGTGAGTACCGTGTTGCACATATGTATATGCATGGAACTTACATTTTAGCCTGAAAAATTGTTCAAAATTCAATATTATTAGAAATAAATTGATAAATTGATTGATCTTAGAAATTTATTTGATTGAATTGATTGACGTGATGTACACCATCTGAATCTTAAGGTGCTTGTCTATTTGAGAGTAAAAACATCATTGAGAGTAGCTCTCAGGCCACTCTCGAGAGGAAACTCGCAAGTGAACACAGGCTTGATAGTAGCTGGCGGAGAGGTTAATTTTTGCTCTCGACATTCTAACTTTTTGATAGTTACTCGCAAGGGGACACATGTTTTGATAACTATCGGAGATAAGCTCGCAGAATTCCAACACTGTTCGTATTTTGCGAGTAGCTGTCGCGAGTTTACATTGTGAAACTTTGGTCTTCAGGAGGAAGCAAATCAATCAATAGTGGTTTTATAATAAATGTTAATTTAAAACCCTGTTAAAGTCAATGAATTTAAATGATCCCGATTTTTTTTTTGATTTTGGAACACTTATTTCTAAAAAAAAATTTGCTGACCTGTAGGTAAGTGATCGGTAATTTAGCTAGTGGAACTAAAAATAAATTTTTTGTTAAAATGTAAAAAAAAAATATTGATAACGCAATTCTTGAGCTCTAAAAGTAAACTTAAACGAAAATTTCATAACTTGAGAAAACAGGTAAGATATAATAATTCCAAGGGCAAACCATGCGCCGAATTTCGATTATCTATACCAGTGCCAAAAAACAAATTCAAACTTTGATTACATGTCACTTTTACTACTTTCAACTTCCAATTAGCAGGAAAAATATATCAAATGGACACGGTTATGAAAGTACTCTCAGGAAATCATCTCTCAAAACTAAACAATTGAACTCGCTATAATAAAATCCCATAAAATTAACTCTCAAGTGGATAGGAACCCTAGAGTAATACTCGAAAGTTTACTAGCGAAAGAACTCTCAAATAGACACGCAACTTAAAATGAATCCTAATTTATGAGAAACAAAATTTTATAATCTTTGGAGCGTTTTTTTAACAAAAAATAATTTTTATACATATGTACCTACATACATATGTATATAAAATTTTAACATTTAACATTTTTAAGAAAAAAAATGGTACGCTTTTTCTACCATTTATTGATGCAAAATTAAAAATTATTTTTGAATACTAATCATCTTCCTATTTTCGAAATGTCGAATTTAAAAAAAAAATTATTTAAATTTTTTTAAACAGATAATGAGATAATTCAAAACCAAGAAAATATGATATTGAAATACCGTGATATGTGATATACCGTTTTTAATCGAAAGATACAATTTTTTTTAATAATTTGATAGAACATACTGATAACATTTTAATTAAAATCGTAGGAGCCGTATTTGAGAAAAATGAGATTTCTCTCCATAAAAAAAATGATCAAAATCTTTTGAACCGTTTTTCAGAAAATCGAAAAAAAAAATGGTTCTATGGGAGGTTCCATTAATAACCATTTTTTTTTTTTTACAAAATGGTAGCCTTTTTGTAAAAAAAATTACTAAATTAAAAAAAAAGTTTTGGTCACTTTTTTCAGAAAAGTAGAATTTTCATTATTTGTTGTAATTGTACGGCAGGTACTATTACTTTCGTCCTTAAAAATATGAAAAAAAGCCCAAAAAACGCTTGGTACCAAGTTTAAAGAAAATCGAATCACCCGTTTAGGCTGCAGCCGACAGGACAGACAGAATTGTGAGTCCCACTCTTTTCGACTTCGCTATCATCGTATAATGTTAAGTTTGATCAAAATTGCGAATATATCGGAAGTAAAAAACAGTATCAAGTCTAACTATGTAATCTTATAGTTTTTTAAGCCAAATATCTACTATTTAATTTTGTTTTCAATTTAAGGAATATTTTTCATAAAAACTATTTTTAAATTAAAAATTAAAAAAAAGTTCAACAAATTGAAATTTTTCTTTTATAATTTTTAATCACGGGAGGGTTTCAAAATTTAAATTTCAATTTAATATTTAATAAATCAATGGAATGGAATCAATGGAATAGAGTATAACGCATTAAGCATAATAGCTTTCAAAATGTTTTAAAAATATTTTTGAAAGCAAAATAATGCTGAAATTTTATGATTGTTTTGATTACAGATTCACGTTTCAGAGATCATATGCATTTTCTCCTAGGTACTTTTAGAGTTTAATAAGAAATAATAAGCTAAGGAAAAATTTGTGAAGATATTTTGTTTTAAATAATTAGCACTAAAAAGTTTACTAGCGAAAAAAAAATGAGTATACGCCCCAGTGTACGAAATAATTAAATATACAAACTTGTTTGCTTTTATTAACCAGAATTGATCTTGATGAAATTACTTTATGTCTTTTATTCCTTTAACCAATATACATATGTATATTCATCCTTAACATCTACATACAAAAATTAAAAAAAAAAAAAAAAAAAAAAACAATACAAAAAACCGGAAATAAAATTCCAAAATTCATGCTTCTCAAATATTATTCTTATTACCTGCAACAATAAAATACAAAATATTCTAGCTATAAAGGTATCCTTGTCAATTCATTGCCGCTCATTCCTCAACACATTCTCAATCGAAGTTCTACTCGCATTTATTTTGGGTTAATATTTTTTGAAATAAAGTCGTTGATATTCTCGTTCAATCTATAACGCCACCTACAATAAATCCTTGATTGTATTGCCATTTCAGAAGAAAAAAAAATAAAGAATTTTTATTGACTCTCCTAAATAACAATTTTGTTTTTATGTTTTGTTTACCTTGATTCTTATGGAATTTTTCACACCTTCCAGTGGCAGAGAAAAATCTTAGAAAGAAATGAATAAAATGCACAACTGGATTGCATGAACTTGTTCTTGTTGTTCAAAGCTATAGAGTGGCTGATGAAGATGTATGGGCTTTTTAATGATATTTCATATTGTTAAATGTGTTTTTTAAATTACAAATACTAATTTTTGATAAAATTTTTAAAGTCGTTGGAAGAAAATTTCAAAAAACATTTTCTAGATGAACTAAAAAAAAATCGAAATTTCCTTGATGCCAGATTTTAATAAAATTCGTTTATTCATATAAACTCTAGGTTGAGGTGTACGCATGAATGCGTACAAACTCACAGATGCACAGAAAAACGTATCGACGAATTTTATTAAAACCTCAACTTTTTTTGCATGAAACCAATACATTCCCTGTGGGCTAGTAAAAAATATTTTATGTAGGTGTGCTCACTTGATCTTGTATATACTCCAGTTAAAATTGCGAAAGCTGGTAATAAATTGCTTAATACTGCCTTTTCACAGACTGTATAACCGAGATTTAAGAAGCTTTACTTTTAATTTCTTCAAATATCGAAAATTAGCCAAACAAATTTATTTCGTTAATCTAAGTAAATTTGAAATTAATCTTCTTAAATCTTCACAGGACTCATATAGTTTTACAAATAAAACCTATTTAAAATCATATTACTGTGAAAGTATTAATTCGAGAATAGATTATTTTTTCATCGTTTGACACAAAGGAAACTTACTATCTCATTTTGCTGAAAAAGTTAACACAAATACAATTTAAACGAAATTAAGTTTTGGTTTTTTAAAATCTATAAACAAATCTAATTGGCTGTTCACGAGGTATAGGTTTAATAAATTTAAATGTACATATTATTATGTACATATATGTATGTGCATATATAAAAATTTGTTCTAAAAATCGAAAAACATATCATCAAATTGAACTGAATATTTGTTGTTAAATAAAAAGTGCACCTTAAGAAAAAGTTTAAAAGTTTTTCGATATATGGCGCTCAACATGCAAAATTTAAAAATTAGTTAAAACTCGAAAACTAGCGAATCGATTGAGCAGAACCCTATGCAACATATTCCTTATCAAGTAAAAAGTTTACATGAACCAAAAGATTTTATTTTTTTGTGGTAGATGGCGTTGAACAGCAAAAATTCTAAAATTTTCTTAAAAATCGAAAAAACTTACCATTTGATGTATGTATGCTTGAAGGTTATTGCACAAAATATTTTATATGAAATGAGAGGAGAAATTTAATTAATAGCTTGCATTTTTTTCGATAGATGGCGCTGAACCAACAAATTTTAGAAATTAGCTAAAAACTAGAAAAAAAACATAAAATTGACGATTTGCACAATAATGCATACCTTTATTTCTTCTGAAGTGAGAATATCACGTAATCAACGAAAAGCTTTAAATTTTTCTGATAGATGGCGCTACATTAAAATATTTGTTGCTCTTGGGCAGTTATATTTGACAGGCTTACGCGTTAGCAAAAAGATTTTTCTTTTACCCAACATATGGCCGCACTCAAACATCTTTATATCACGAATTTAGTTTCTAAGCAGTGCAGCGGAAAGTATACTGGGGTGACATTCTGTATGGCAAATGCGAACAATCGTTTTCGCGTGTCCGAACGATTTTGTTCATTTATGAAAAACGAACGATCGCTTTCTTTGCGTTTATTACAGAATCTGGCCCCTAAGTAACGGCTACTGTGAACATTAAACCGTTTTTTTTTTTAAGTTATCTTATCGGTAACATAACATAAAACATATACTGAACTTAAATTATGCAGCGCTTTAAAAATATTTTTTTTAAGTTATTGGTTCTCGAAAAAAGTAGGTTGTGTCAAAGCTTATTTTCAATATTATTTTTGAATGCTAGTTAGAAAAGAAATGTTCAGCCCATATAAATATTTTTTTAAATAAATAATTTGTACCTGCAGAAGGTGGCCCAACATCCACAGTTAGATTTAAAATGCATTAACATTTTAAAGTTTTGTATAAGTTTATTTTAATTTAATTTTTTCTTTCATATAATTAAAATAAATATTATTATGAAAAATAATATCCCTTTAATAAAATTTAACGACTCCTTTTAAAGCATTTTGAAGTATTTAGGGTTGGTTTATAATTTCCCCGATATTTCTCTTCTCAAACAAAATAAGAGATATTTTAAAAAATCAGGCTTTTGCCACTAATTCCCACGAAAAGTCCTTATATTTCTAAACTATTTAGGATCTTATCCTACATAACCCTGTTTATAGCCTACTTTAAACCACTTTGAAAAAAAAAAAAACAAAATTAAATTTATTACGTTATTTATTGTTATGTTGTTTAATCTCTAAATCTGACCTTCAAAAATCTATTCCTTAAACAATTAAAATACTTTTTAATTAAATATCCGTATAATATGTGCTTTCCCCATGGCATTTTAATTTGTTATTCTTTTTGAAGTGACCATAGTTTAAATCTGAAAAAACAAAGAAAACTTTTCGGATCTCGTTATGGTTTTTGTATTCATCAAATATAAAAGACAACCTTGTTAATATTTTTTTCGTTAAAATACGTTTTTTATTTCAAATCCTGATAAATTTCACTTCAACCAGTTGGTTTAAATAATTAGAAACTATAAAATGATTGTAATGATTATGATAAAAATTCCTTAACTCCCATTTAAAGCATTCGGTACTTTTATTATAAACGTATACGAAAATTCGTATAGTAGATACAAAAATTATACGAATACCTATACACTTATTGGATAGATATTTATTAAGATATACTGATGCCAAGGCACATAAAGAGTTTGACTAGAAAAAATAAATAAAGTCTTCTACTTGGCTATACAATATATAAACGGTTGTCTTCAATTTATCTAACTACCTCAAAAATATACAATTAAAACTAATTATACTTATATATTAATTGACATTTAAATGAAACCTTTTAAAACCAAACTCAATTATCATCTAATGAAATTCATTTTCAAAGCTAGCTGACTTCTTTTCTCTCAGCCATTTTTTCATTTAACCTCTAATTATTGTTAAAAATGAATTCCCCACGCTCATCCACCCTTCTTTTTCTTAACGAACAAAAACCCTCAAACAAACATTTGCATATCCTTGACAACCATATACGTATGTTTTTCACATTTGAAAAAAATATAATTTTCTTAAGCGGCATATACACAGTTCAAAATCTCATCAAGCATGGGAGAGTGTATTAGTAAAATTGCCACACGTATACGTTGTGTGTATGCTTGAAGTAAAATCAAAAATTTTTGATTTTTGGTCAATCAAGTAGTCAAAATTGACGTAGTGTATATTTGTGATTGAATGCTTGATCATGCATGTGCTCATTTTCATATTGAACAGCGATGAAATTCATACAAATTACCTTAAAATTCAGAAGAAAATTCAAAATACTGGCAGCGGATAAAAATACTCACATGTCTTCTCATCTGAACAAGTACGTATAAATGAGTGAAGTGATTGAAAACTCATGCTTGATGTGTGTATATTCAATGTGAAACTTGTTTTACTAACACACTCTTCCATGCTTGATGAGATTTTGATGTGTGTATATGCCGCTTTACGCTTTACAAAAAAAAAAAACAAAAGACTTCAGTTGGAAATATAACTGCATCTGTGCCTTCGCGGTTTCCACCGCTTCCATTGGCATCACCACAACCACCATAACATTTCATTTTAGTCTCTGCAGATTTTCCAAGCGGAAAAGCCAAAAACTATTCAAGAACACATCGCGTCAGCGTCAGCGTCGGCGTCATCATCGTCGCCGCCACGTTCGTCAATGGTCTTACCACACAAAAAAAAGAGAAGAAAAATCCTTAAATTCCCTCAACACTTTTCCTAACAGTTGAGCAAGTTTGAGTACGATTAAATCGATTGAAAAATACTCAAACTGCTGCTGGCTGCCGTTTTATATGAAAATAGAAAAAACAAATACAGTCTTCAACGATATATGGCTGCTGGCAGGGGGTATACTTCCGAAGCTGTATTTACGTCGCGTCCTTGGGCAACATATGTGTTTTGTATCTGTATCTATATACATATATATGTATCTATAGTATACATTCATAAGAGTCTTCCTGCCTTGTAAAATTGAGCATTTTAATGGCTGCCGGAAGACGATGCATACAAATTAAGTAATGCATTCAAGGATACAATGCAAATAAACAGCAGTCAGCTTAAGTTTATTACTGTAGCTGCAATGGAACTATAGGATTTTCAAAGATTTAAGTTAAGGATTTCGTTTGTTGTATGATGCGTATAAAGGTTCAAATCAAGAAAAGCCCACACTGATGGCTTTGAAATTAACCTAAGAGAGTGTATAAATTAAAATAAACATGTTATATATGTTATATATGTCTTAATATTAATTGCTTTAGGGAAAATTGTCTGCACATTCTTCAGACTTAATAATGAATTTTCTATATGTAATCCTTGAACTTAAAGTCTTTTCGAGGATATTGCAGAGAGAATAACAGAAACTATAATATAAAAGCTTCTGAGAAATGTCTCAAATGAGATTTATTTATATACTCGTATTTCTGTTAAGTACTTTCTTGTTGATACAATATTTATATTGGATTACATTTTTCAACGGAATAAGGTTTATGTAGTCTGGACGGACCATTTTATGTATTCATACACTCAACTTCTTTCAGCAATTACCAATTTGGTAATTAAACAGAGATTTTTAGAACTGCAGCTATAAATTTCATGAAAAGCTCAAACATTTGGCCTTTGAAAATTTAAATTGGACTTGACTGATATACATTTTGAAATCAATACATTTTCAAAAGTTTATATGGGTGATTCTCTGCCAACTGTGATTCTTCATGTTCAGGGCTTTATTTGTAAGTTAATGTAAAATAAATTTCTGGTTTGTGGAAATCAGTTTGTACTACAATTTACATTACAGATTGTTTAAAAATTTGCTACCCTTTCCCCTTGACTTGAAAAAGTAAACTACATACTGAAAATGTCAGTATCGTGGCATATACCATCCTTGTTTTTCCGATTCAATCTACTAGTTTCTTTAAAAATAATAGCTGTGTTTTATTTTCCCCCAGATCCGAACGAGATTGGATTTTTTTAAATGTACAGTAAAACCCGCTTAAGAGAAACTGCAAAATGTCATAGTCTTTCTTTCACTTAAGCGGGTTTTTCATATAAACGAACCCCGCTTAAGTGAAACAAATAAATTTCCGGATAAGTGAAAAAAATTGCACTTAAGCGGATTTAAAAATTCAAAAAAGGTTTCTGACATATCAGAAATTTAAATGTCATTTTCGTGATGAAAATTTGGTGGAGGTGAAAAAATAAAAAAGAAGTAAAAGCGATCAGCAATTTTTTTGTTCTGTTCTATTAAATTTTTATTTCACTTAAGAGAGTTTTTTTCAACGAAAAATATTAAATTTAACTGAAAATATGTTTTAGGTATCTGGGTTTTTCACTTAAGTGAGTTTCGCTTAAGCGGATTGTTATAAAAGTAATTGGTCAACGAATACTCGGGGATGAAAAAAGTGTTTAAGATAAGTGGGTTTTTCTCTTAAGCGGTTTTCTCTTAAGCGGGTTTTACTACAAAAACAACACAATATCCAACTTTGTTATGGATTTGGTTTTCCAAATACATTTTAACCACATACCTTTAGTTTGTAAAAAATGTCGTTATTAGTGTAAAGAAAAAAGACAACGGGTGTTTACAAATAAAAAAAAAAGCAAAGAGAAAAAAGAGTTGGGTATATAACGTTGTGTCACTGAGATCCTGGGTTATTTTATTTTCATGATCTGAGGGAAAATAAAACACAGCTAATAAATCATTGAATAAAAATGTTGTTCTCAGAGAAGTTTGAGTACAATTAAATTAATTTTTGACAATATCAAGTCAAACTATTTTCTCTCGAATTCAATAATAATAATTCATTTTCATTTTTAATTCAAAAGATTTCCCGCTAAACCGCCACTTTGTTTTTAGTTTGAAATATATTGAAAAATAGTGTCAAAAAGAGTATAAAAATTCAAAAACAAAAAATCCATGTCAGCACCATATCTTCGAGATTTAGTACTTTTTACGATATTTTTTGTTCATTAAAAGTTGTAGTTAAATGCTCTTACAGATTTAATACCATGTCTATTTAAAGACAAATAAAATGAAAAAAAAAAAATTATAATTTTCAATGATTTTTAATTTTAGCAAAATTTTGATTTAAAAAATCACAGTTGGCAGAGATCACCCATATGCAACTGAAATATATCAGCCAAGTAGAAGACTTAGCACTATTTAATTGTACTTCTTAGTTTACTGATTTTAAATAGCTTTTGACGACCTTTAGTCCACAAAAATTGGCGTTTCGTCTCAGTGATCTCACTTAGACTCATCAGATGACTAGTGACAGGGCCTTTTCAATATGCAATTTTTTATTAAATTCAGTTCATCTTACATACATTTTACGACGAATATCTAGTGTGAACTATAGTTTATCTAAGGCCTTCACTAATCAACCGATGAGTCCAAGTTAAAGAAGTTGAGTATATCGCCGGGACGAAAAACCAATTGATTGTGGAATAATTAATTTTATTAAATAAATATAAGACACAGAACTTCACAAATAAAATATTTTCAAAAATTTTTAAGTCCAGTACCATACACATCAGACGTATAAAAAACAACTTAACAATTGTCGAGAATTTTAATGTTTAATATCACCTTTTTTGGGCTTTTAGAAGTTCTAAATACCAAAATTCTAAACTCAAAATTCTCGACCATTGTTAAGTTGCTAAATTAGAAGGTTTCATTTGACACTCGATTTCGAAAACTTGTGGAATTCATTCGACCAACATTAAATACAACACAGCAAAAAATAAGAACTGCCAAATCTGACAAGTCATTAAAAAGAAAAAAGAACAGAAAAAAGCAAGATAACAAGTGACTTAACAGAATTTTTTTAAATACAAAATACCTAGAATTTATACCATCTAGGGCCCGGGATACCACTTTCATCAAGACAAGATACATGTATGGAATTTGTATTAATTTTGAGTTTGCATGCGAATTTTGCAAAAACTATTGACATAAATAATTTAATTTAAATTTAGGATTAAAGAACAGATTTCTGGCTTTCAAAACCGGTATAGTATTTTATTGTAAGTGTTGCCGCTGTTTTTTAATAATTTATTTTCATTTTAAGTCTTTTTTTTTTCGAAAATTGCCACTACCCCTCTAAAAAAAACCATTATCAATTTTTGGCGACTAAGTTATCGTACTCGCCCCCATCTGACAGATTTTTTTTTGAAGCAACAAAATTGCAAAATAAAATTACTAAAAATGGTTCAAAAATGGTTTGCGGCTTGAATATCTCTAAAATAAACAATGCCATTGACTCGGAATAATTTTATTTTATATACAATGCAATGTATCTAAGAATTGTTGATGTTTGTAAAAAAATTCAATTAACAGTTTTTTTAAATCGCAAAAATCTGCCAAAAATACGCTATAAGTTGAGTCAAGGCAACAAAGGAATAATTTTGGAGGAAAGGGGGGTTCTGTAAGTTTATAGGCAGATTTTTCTAGATATGGAAAAAAATTATTAAAAACAAATACAACTCTTACAAACTTACAATATTATTTATAAATATTTTTAAGCTAGAAGTCTTGTCTTATATTTCATTTAAAATTTTGTCATTAAATTAATAGCTTTAAAAAAAAATATTTTCAACTTTAAATTAAAAAAAGAACAAAAAAATTTTTAAACTAAATGGCGCAAAATTTTAAACATTTTAACGCGGCTCTAAATCTACTTTAAAATGGGAGTCGGCTCTTAATAATAACTTTAGAATGAGGGGCGGCTCTTTGTAAATTTTAAACGACATAAAGTATACTTTAGCGTTAAAGAGGTCTTCTAACTTTAAAACCAGCAAAACGCTTCTCTATCTTTTTAAAGTATGCTTTATCTGTGGGAAATTATCACTTTGAGTGTGAGTTACACAAACACAAATGCATCCACACAGGGAAGGTGTGAAGTTAGACAGCTAAATGCACCCAAAGGCATTTTGATCTGTTTTGTTTTAGGATTGTTTTGAAATTTTAAATCGTTAAAATAGTAAAAAAGCTTAGTAAATTAAAGAAACAAGTAATATAAAGTAATTAAAGTGATTACATGCAATACAAAAATGTACAAAAATAGAAAACTACACGCGGTGCTGCGTTAAATACTGCACCTATATTTAAAAACACCTATAAAAAGCAGTGTAATTTTTGTTCATTTCACAGGTAAGCTGTATCTCATATTCCACATAAAGTAAGTAAAATTACTCTGCACTACGCGGCGCTCAATGGATTTGAGTGCCTTGCCATCACCAACAAAAACTAATGCTACCCTGGACGAGAATTTCAATTTTCACAGATGGGGTTCAGCTAATTCCCGTTATTGAAGTGTATTTTTATTTTCAAATAATTTGCTTTTTTAAAGCAAAATGCTACGAAATATCAATTGAAAAGTATTCTCAGATAATGTATTAGCCTAAAAAACATCACTTCACATTACTTTATGTGGAATATGAGACACAATCAGCCCGTGAGAAGAAAAATTTGAAAACTCCATATTATAGGTGTTTTTACACGATTTAACGCAGCACCTCATGTTGTTTTGTTTTTTTTTTTATAAAATATTGCAATTATTCACTATGTTAACTTTTATTTCACTTTTTTATAGCTTGGCAAAATTACAGACTGGGTTCTTTTTGTTTTTTTTTTTTAACTTTTCGTTCTGTTTGATTTATTCAGCTGTCAAAATTAGGCGTGTTTCACAAAAGTTTGCTGACGTTTTGTTAAACACGTTCTTTAGTTAGAAGAGTTGTTTGAAGTGTTTAGAATTTAGAAAAATTTAAACAAGAATTTTTAAATAAAGGACTATTTTAACTAGAGTCGGGTTTATTGCTTAAACGAGAACTGTTTAAAATTTTGCGCCAATTTTTTTAACATCTTACGTAATTAAGAACTAGTTTTTCATTCAATTTTGTATGTTCTTATGAATTTGTGTTTGAATGCTATAAGTCGTTTGGTTTTATATTAGAGCTCCCTATTACACGGATATTTAAAAACACGGATACACGTGTTCTTATAATATTCGGATTTGAATCCGTGTATTTCGTGTATCCGTGCATCCGTGCGTCCGTGTATCCGAAGAACCGTGTATTTTAAATAATCCAATCATCACTGGAGAGGGCCAAATTTATGGGATTTTTTTGATACACGGATACACGGATATTAAGCAAATAAATACACGTGTTTTAAGAGAACGGATTTTTATTTGCGTGTAATAATTACACGGACTGAATCGTAGGCTCTATTTTGTATATTCAGGTTTTTGAGAAAATTGAAAATTACAAAAACAAAACATTTAATTCAAAAAACGTCTTTATAAAAAAAAAACAGATGGTAACCTTTACTATTTTAATGCCTAATGTTTGATTAATCCTAAAATGAATACACACACATACATACACATATGGGGATTTTTAGAATAAATGTATGTATAAGGGTCGGCTTGGTTCTTAAAATAAATCTTAAGGCCATTAAATGTGTTATTAAATAAGTTTTCACAGCTTACAAGGGTTGACACCTAAATATTGTTCAAATGGATTTTAATAGACATTCACAATATTAAATGGGTATATTCATAAATCTTAAACATGGGTTTACCTTCTATAAGATTTATTGTGTTAGACCGAAAATTTTGTCTTTAGCAGAAAATGACGCACGGATAGGAAATTAGGATATGGAAATTATACCTTGTGTGAATAAAAAGGGTCAAGGCCGTATATAGTCTGAAGAGGAAGGGACATCAGAAGTATTTGACCTCCCCCAAAACTGGTCTTACAGAATTATGCATAAAATCAAAACTCTATTTCGAATTTAATAAGTATTTTTTTTTGTTTAAGAATGTATAAAGAAATTTAATTTTGAAACGATAATATTTTTTTTTATTAAAAAGTTTTAAGAAAGTTTTGATTTTTTGTTTAATTTTTAAAGTTTTAACTACATACGTATACATCGCACCCTTAGAATGAAAGTTACGTAACTCAAAATTTTTGTATCTTCTGATTTTTCAATAAAATGAACTTAAAAAGCGAAATGAACCCTAAAACCAGGTGATAAAAAAGATGCCGAATTTTTTAGTTAGGTCACTTTCATTCTAAGGGTGCGACATGTAGTAGCCCGTGGCGTAATGGTTAGTGCCTGGGACTGTTATGCCGTAGGTCTTGGGTTCTATTCCCAGCCTATGCCACCTAAAAAAAAAACAGAAATGTTTTTCACGGGCTATACTGCCTCTTGCGAGCTTCCGATGAATTGACAAATCTCTTGTCATGAAAATGTGCTTCTCACCTTAGCCGTTCGGATTTGGCAGAAATTTGCCAGTAACACGCAGACAGGAAGAGTTGTTAGCCACTAGGGTCTGGTTCTACACGATCTGTCGCACCACCCAATTTATTTGTTTATAACTGCATACACTTTTTTGAAGAATTCATATTTTTCCCAAGCTGCATTCATATTCACTCTACTTAGTCATTATAAGTGCAAATTTATTTAATTTATATATTTACACTTTTATAACATGTTCAGAAGTGGAATAAAATGCGTCAAACATGTTTTTGAAAAACTGAGCATAAACGCAACTTCTAAGAGCTATTTCAAGGCTTAACGAATAATTATCAGTGAAAGCACCACAACTTTTGTTTAGTTTTTTTTTTTCCATAATCGAATTCTCCCTCAACCAAGTAAGTTATCATATTTATTTCTGTATACAGCCTTGATTTGTTATAATTGATTACTTAGCAAAAATATAAAAAAGAACAACAAATTCAACTCAAAAGGATTTGAAAATCTCAACACATATCCCCGTTTTTTCCATCATCCCAACCAAGGCAAACTATAATTTCACTCTAATTAATATCACGTTCTCTTGGTTTTGCCATTTTGATTTTGTCGGATAAAAAGATTGATATGCCTATATACCCAAGGGTTTTTAATGAAAAACCATACCGTTCACATAACTATTAAGCTAACATGTTTGTTTACATAAGGGATCATTGAAAACAGACCTTTATCAGAATTGAACAGAGTGAATGGCGCGCGAAAGGGAATCGTTCGTTGAGAACATTGAAATATTAGCTGTAGTCGTGCGATTGTTCAGAAATAATGTCGTCGTCATGCTATTGGGATTATATTATACGTTATGGATACGGAAACAAGGGTTTCTTTAGTGTATACATATATAGTTCAGGGCCGGGACTTTGTTATTAGCATTTACAATGAGAAAAGGCTCAAGGATATAAAGGATTTTCAAATTAACTTCATTACCTATTTAAATTGAAGGAACAGCATAAACTACTTTTATTATAACGGAAATGAAGAGACTTTTAGATACATGTGCCATTCTCTGGAGCATTTTGAAATTTCATCTTTTGAAAATTTAAATGTGTAAGTGTTATGTAAATTCCCAATAAAATATTGTAAATTAAAAAAAAAAAAGGCCTGACTATGGAAATACACAATAAACCATCCTTGATACGTGGCCAATTTTAAACAAAAAAATTATCAATTAATACAAAATTTCACCTAAATCGCCAATCAAGTTATTTATTAAGTGTTATCCCACTTCTGAGCCCTAGTGAAATGTTCGATATGTATTTTCATAAAATAAAATCTTTTGTAAATTAAACAGAATCCAAGGAATATGAACTTTATATAGATATAATGCCTGTTAGGTGAGACCGAAATGTGTATTCCAGACTCCAGTACAATCACTAGCATCAAAAATTTTAAGTTTCTTATTGGATTTAAGACAGGTAGAAGAAAAAAATAAATTGATTTATATCCATACTTGACATTAAAAGATGTTAAAATTTTATTTTTAAGTTCGTGCATCTTACTCATATACATTATGTAGATAATATAGGTACATATGTATGGAAAAATACTGCCAAAAAATAAAAGAAGTTATGTTAAGATAGCCTATGATGAAAATAAAAAAAAAATCCTGACATGATGCACCTACATATAAACGACATACGTATTACGTATACAGCATATAAAGCAGTTATTAATTAGTTTTCATATGTGTGGGTGTGTGCCTTTAGGTATGTATATGCATGGATAGAGCATTATAGTGCGTGATTTTTTTTACAACGGGTGTTACCAAAATCATTTTAGTATGCAAACTCAATTATGTAAAAAGATTGGGTTGGGCCAATGTGTGCGGTATAACAATATATAGTTCGCTATGAAATTTATAATTCTGTATATGTCATACTCTGTAGCAGTTTTGCTTTAAAATAGCTAGTGCTTCACAAAATATATTCTGTAGTAGTTTCAGGACGTGAGATATAAACTATATAAATGATATTCAGTGAATTATCATATAAATGAGGTGTCTCTTGATACCTACATGGAAGTAGATACTCTTTGTAGCGATTTAGCGAGTTTTTTTTATTTTGAAAGGGAAGCGCTTCAAAAGTCCTTGATTTAGGATTTTTTTTTTTAACTACATATGTTTCAATGGGAGTTAAAAAAAAAACATGTAACTATGTTTGTAGATACGTACCATACATTTATTAAACTATACAAATTTAAAAACTGAATTATAAGAATAGTTAAGATTTAAATTAATTTGTATGGGGATAGTGAAATTGTTCAGATTAAGATTAAAATTGAAGATTTTCAAAAAAAACTAAAAAAACTATCGAGATTTACAAAAAAAATATGAACTTCAACCAGTTTCGCACCCTTCAAATTATTTCCAAAGTTTAAAATTCGGAAGAATTTAATTGATGGTCAAAACTGGAAAACAAAAATTGAATCATTAGAAAACTGATAATACTTCAGAAACATAAAAGAAATACAGGAGAAGTTCTGGTAATATTCAATTGATAATATTTTACTTAGATGTATATATTGGAACAAAAGAATTCTTCGTTAAGTTCTGAAATTTCTTTCATTGACTATATATCTTTTCGTTGAATCAATGAAAAAAATCATTGTCTCATTGAAATAATTCATTTAAAATATTAGTTGTTTAATGAAAATGTGCTTTAACACAATTTAGTTTTTTTCTATCATCTATCATTGTTGATATATTGTTGTTCAGAAATTCAATGAAATTGACGGAATAAAGAATGGTCAAGTCTTATAAACTGACATTCTAGTATGAATAATACAATAAATAATAATAATAATCCATCATAATTGTTTAAACAAAATTCACTGAAACATAGTTATATTTTGTGAATTTAATTCAAATACAAATTTAATTCATAGTTCATCAAAAATATTAATAAACAAATTGGTTTTACGTTGATTAATTAAATAATTTAAACGATACAATGAAAAGTTCTTGTTTAATAAACAGCTTCACAGAATTAATGACATTTATTATAAGAAGGAGAATTACAAATTTAGTTCCATTTAATTCTAATGAAAAAATCATTGATTAAAATAAATATCATTAATTTATTTAAAAAGTTTAAATTCAAAAATCAAATAATTGTAAAATTTTTAGAAATTCACTTGGGTTGGGGTCATAATTTTGTAAGTGCAAAAATTCTGTTTCCAAAATTTTGTATATAGAAATTCAAACACGACGAAATGCATTCAAAGTTGTTCGACTTTTTTAAAAATAAAAATAAATAGTTTTTATGTTTTAAAAAAAATATCTGAAAACTCAAATTTATGTGTGTTTTATTATTATGATAGTATTTTAACAAAATTTTATATTTCAAAAGTCTGTATATCAAAATTCTGTATTTCAAAATTCTGTTATTTAATTAAAGAAATATTGTTTTGATAATGAAAAAGTGCTCACTTTTTTTCATTATAAAAACAATTCTTCTTTTATAATTTAAAGAATTTTGAAATTCAGGATTTTGGAGTTCATGAATACAGAAAAATGTTTACACCCTTAAAGCTTTCAATAAAGTCCAAATTAATTTATTTCAACATTTTCGTTAAAAAAAACAAACTGTCTGTCTAAATTCGGTTGCAGTGGGTGGGTCCATTTTCTTTAAACATATTACTTGCGTTTAGAGGCCTACCGTTTCCTGGTGTACAAATTTTTGTATCAAATAGGTAATGAAATCTTAATTTTCTCCAAAACGTGCCCACAACTTTCATCAATTTTTGTTTAACAAAAAGGCTACCATTTTATAAAAAAAAATCCGAAAAATGGTTAGATATAAATGTTACCTCCCTCCCATAGAAGCAGTTTATTGATTTTCAAATTTCAGAAAAATATTTTTGATCAATTTTTTTATGTAGAATATTTAAAAAAGTTTTAAAAATATTGTGTACCAAAATATTAAAATTTTGTTTTTTTGGATATTTTTTAAACGATTGGACCGATTTTTACTAAACTTGGCACCCAGAAATTAAATAAAAATTATTCTTATAGGTAACCAAAAATAACTGTATACATACCATACAAGTGGTTAAAAAAATGTAAGGAAAAACCCATTTTTCTCAAAAACGGCTCCTACGATTTTGATACGATTCACCATATTATTGAAAAAAAAATATCTTTCGATTAAAAATCGGTATCTCTCATATATAGAACTATATCATTATTGCTTTAACAGATTTTAAACAAAATTTTTACACGAGAACTTCTAATTAGTTTGAACAATATTGCACATCAAATTTAAAAAAAAAAATCAAATTTTGGATTTGAAAAAAAAAAAATTAAAATTATAAAAATTCGATATTTCGAAAATGGGTTGTTGATTTTTTTTCAAAATTAAATTTTTGGTTCCGCATTAAAAAAGACTAAAAAATTAAGTAAAAATGTTTACAAAATTTTATATATTTGAAAAAAAAAAAAAAATGCTCCAAAGATTTTCAAAATTTTATTAATTTTATGGATTTTTTAACTAATTTCCAGTCTAAACTGTTAGTTCCATGCATATGTGCAACACGGTACTATATTATTCATACTTTTAGGCTCCCATAACCATTTATTTCTTTTTAAATCAGATGAATAGATTTAAATTATTCAGACTTTAAAACCACGGTGTGAACGCAAATAAGAGCAAATTCGTATGACCCAGTCGTGCATTTTCTTTTTCTGTTTCAAAGTCATTTATGTGTGTTCAAATTTTTTGAATATTTGTGTATTGTCAATTATTTAAAACCAAGTTCGATCCTACGACAGGTATGAACAAAGTTGTGGATTTCATATTTTATTTTAAAATGTAAAATTAATTGAAAGACAAGAATTATTTACCAAAACACTATAACAATACCGTATTTAAAATTTTTCAGAATTCTGCAGCATTTACAAAATTTTGGAATACAGAATGTTAGATTTACAGAATAATGGAATAAAGAATTATATTCATACAGAATTTTCAACTCATTGACAGAATTGTGGTCATAGAGAATTTCGTAATACCAGAATAACGAAGGTCCACCAGAAATTGTACTACAATTTTGTTTATGTGTCAGCAGGTTTTAATCGATTTCTAATGTTATAGTATGTGTTTCACCTGCCTAATAGATCCCTAATAAAACCTCCCTTAAAATAGTTGCATCTTTTTTCAAAGCTGTATCTTTGCTGATTTTAAAATTTTACAAGATCCGTATATGCAACTTAAATTTGTAACTTTTAATTTTAATGCCAATCAAAATTTTAATTTTAAAGAACCTATTTAATTTTTGAAAAGTTTATAATTTGACCAACTTCTATATATGTAAATTAATTTTTAGCCAATCCTAATCCTTGCAAACTTCTTTCTTCAACTCAATATAATTTTTGGTCAAGTGATTGCTATATCCAGTTGTTAACATTCCTGCTATTTTAAATTTAGTTCGGTTTTTTATTTTCAATCATGAATTCCCTCTCTAGGAAATTTGGTTGCAGCTTGAGAATTATTTCGAAATCAACCACTTAGCTGTCATTTAGTGGAATTAAATTTAAACTTGAATGCATATTATTTGATATAGATATACTTCGTGGCATAACTACTTTACGAACATAACACTTTAAGCGAAACCTATATATAAATTGGAAGAAAATACCTCTTGATGGAGGTTATAATGTTTTTAAAACACAAATTTTTAATGTAGTTATGCAAGTTTGTATGCAGCCCTTCATGCTTTTTTCTTTCTTAACACCCGACGGCATCATCTTCGTCGTCGGAACAATAAAAGTGCAAAAGAAAATTGTTTCTAGCTTTTTGCATTATTATTTGCTAGGGTGAGAAAAAGGGAACTTAAGCATGGGTATAATAATCACTTTTGTAGGATTTTTATGATCCCAAGGGTGAAAAAGATAAAGTAGCATTAGATAGAAGATTTTTAACACCGCACACAGCTATAATAAATCTAAGTCAAGTTGTAATAAAGAACAAGATAGTTATAATAAGCCAACTACACGAACGTGAGTTGTTAATGAAATAAAATCTTCAGAAGATTTATGTCCTCTTTTCATGCTTTAGAGCTATAAAAAAAGTCTTTTTAAGTTTGAGTTTATCATGAGTTTATATGTAGGTATATATGAAGATGAGAAGAAGATGTGTCCTGACCAACCAATGCAACAAATGGGCGAGTGTAAATATTTCATGTGATGCGGGTGATCTTAAAGTTGTTGACACATAAACGAGGTTAAATCAATAAAAGTATCCTATAATCGTGTTGAAAATGAAAACGAAAGTTTTCCACAATTTTTGTATTCAACTGAAATAAAAATTATATTTACTATCCGACATTATATAATCAGCCCAATTCTAAATGAATATTTCCGGGGAAATGTTTCCTCGTGAATAGATTATTTTTTTTTTCTACAAATTGATTTAATTTACGAATTCTGCAAATAAAGCTGCTTCGAACATTCAGAACTCTTATTTCCACTTTCGAATGGAAAAATATTCTGCAGGGGAAATCGGAATAGGAGTATTCTACTCCCGAGAAAACTCGTCTCCGAGGGAGTTTTTTCCCTTGGAGTTTCTAGAATTGGGTTGAATATGTAGCTGTCTATAATTTCAATAAAATGTAGGTATGTTATTTAATTTGAAATTTTTTTTAAATTTCTCATCAAACTTTTTGCACATTGAAGAAAATTTATCATTGAGGTGGTTGTAAGTTCCTCCGCTATTTTATACGAAAGTCATATAACTACGTCAAAACTCAGTGCAATATCACCCAAATGTACGTAAATTTTATAACAACAAATTTTTGAATAAACTTGGAGTCATTGTGACATCTTAGATTTGAAGGTTATGGTCCGTAAAAATAATGATTTAGATTTTTTTTTACAGAAGCTCATAATGGTAATGAATTTGATGACATATTAAATGCTTAAAATTTGAATTCCAAATGTTTGAAAAAGTATTTTTAGTGTAGTGTTTTCAATTTAAGGTTTTTGAGACTATTTGGTAGATATCTACTAAATACTTTATAACTAACTATATATTACATCGTCGACTTGGGGTGAAGACAGAATAAAAAAAAATTGTTAAAATAAAATAAAAAACTAAAAGTGTATAAGAATAACTTTCTTTATTTGTTGATCTTTTAAAATATTCTTAACAATTTTATTTTAATTGATTGTTTTAAAATGGAGTAGGTTCCTTTTCAAGCTAAGCGTACAATATTAAAAAGTTATGCATCCGTACAAAAATCGAACGATATTTTGGTCATACATGACATTACGTATTATGATACAAGGAAGACCAAAGCATGGGGTGATTTTCCCAACACGTTTTTAAGACCAATATGAAGAGTATATGCATTACAAATTTAAGGAAAAATTTTATCTTCATCAATAATTGGTATACTGATTTCTATACAAACAAATTAGATTATTATTTTCGGTAGACTGGTACTTCTGGTAGAACTATTTTTAAAAATTTTGACTTTTTGTGTATCGGCTTAACTGATTTTCATAATTTTTTTATATAAAATATTTTCATATTTTACAAAAACGGCTACTAGTCCAGTCAATAAAGCATTTGACTCGGAAAAAATCGCCGGAAAGCTGGATTTTGGTATATAGCTTCCTAAAGGTGTTCTTAAGAAACTGTCAAAAGCTTCAATTTTTTTTGTACTTTTATGGACATTTTTTTTAGATATCGGTCCACTCTATTTGTCCACCACTTTAGGGGCAAATTAAAAAAAAAAATTCTAAAATAGAAATTGAATATAAAAACACAACGGCAGCACTTACAATATTATGTTATAGCTTATCTTAAATCAAGAAACTCATTGTTTATTCATGTTTTTTAATTTAGTTATTTTAGTGCTTATTTTTTTAATAAATGATTTTTAAACTCAAAATTATAAAAATAAAATTTGAAAAAAAAATAATAATAATTTTGGTAGTTATCAATTTTCTCAAAAACTAAAAAACTTACAGCCATCTGGTTTTTAGCGTTCGACAGAAAAATAATAAGAGTATCGAAAATTATAACAAATTAGTACTTAATAACGAAAAATTAAAAAAAAAAAATTATTATTATTTTTTTTTTAATTATATTTTTAAAATTTTGAATTTAAAAATCATTTATTCAAAAACTAAGCACTAAAATAACTTCAATCAAAAACGTACATAAAGAATGAGTTTCTAGCTTTAAGGTAAGCTACAACATAATATTGTAAGTGTTGCAGTTGTGTTTTTATATTTATTTTTTACTTTAGATTTTTTTTTTAAATTGTCCCTCCCACCTAAAGGGGTGCGCAAATAGAGTGGACCGATATCTTAAAATCATGTCTATATAATGTACCAAAAATACAAAAGAAAATTGAAGCTTTTATCACAAAATGCACAATTTTGGAATTAAGTCGCCCAACTACATAAAAAAGTAAAACCTTTAACTCTTCTGATTGGTTTATTTCAAAAACCGTTATATGTATGAACAAAAGTATGTTAATCTTTTTTGTAGGAAATATTTCAAGCTTCAAATTAGTCTTTGACTTTTTTTTGTACAACTTACCATTTGGGAGTTATTCCTGGAAAACCATTTTGGAGGGCCTTCAACCCTTCGTAAAATTGTAAGGCCCGCTCGTATCGATGGGGACTTTTGACAGTTTCTTAAGAACCAGGAAGCTATATAACCAAAATCCAGCTTCCTGGCGATTATTTCCGAATTTAGCTGTCTTTTTTTGGCTTAATTGACTGGACTATACAGGATTTCTATTTTTCAGTTAAAGAAATACAGCTTCGTTGTCCTAAGATTTTAAAAAAGCAGTTCGTGAGATGAGGGACGATATGTACCTATATGTATATCTCAAGTAAAAATTTAATGCGTCATGAATTTTGTCCTTCATCAAAAAACTAAAAAACCTAACATACAAAATTATTAATGAAAACGGAGAGATGTTTACAAAAACCTAAATAGAATTAAACCTCTCGACTTAATCATAAAGAAAATCCCTGAGCCTGTGCTTTCAATGCCTTTTGAAAATAATTTGTATGTTAAATCTATTTCTGTGATTTTGTCATTCTTTTTAATATGTGTTTCCATATATAAAAATTCTATTTTAATATATCAAATACCCTCAAAAATTATTGTTTACTCGGTATTGAGAGTGTGAAAACATAAAAAAAAACTCCTTTTTATAGAATTTCAAATCCTACCGTAAATTCTATTGAAAAATACCTTTTCATGCATATTTTGATGTTTATTCAAGAATAAAGCGGTACAGGTATTTTAAAAACAACTTCTGTATACTTAAACGCTTCAATGAATATCAAAAACTCACAAAAAGTCTATTGAATTCTATCAAAGCTTTTGGTTTGACTTCAAGTTAGCAGGTACCTTCCTATTGTTGTTTTTTTTCTTTTTTGTTGAAAAATGATCTTTTAAGGCTTTATTAAACCAACAATATAATATAATTTTTTATATATCCTTCAATAGATGAAAATGCCTTAAAAATTGTCGACATAAAAAAATATGTGTGTTGGTTTTATAGAAAAAAATTGACATAAAGCCCTTAAATAATACATTTCAATGTTTACCATTAAATAACCTCTCCGATGTTTTATTTTTTTTTTTATTTGAAGAATGCTTGTCATATTTTATTAGACTGAATATGAGAGGTTCTTTATGAGTCTTATAAGTAATCTTAGATTTCGTATTCACAATTTATGGCACTTTTCGTCAAGATGTTCTTTATCTGCTGATATTTTAAGATATTTATACACGGTGACAGTTTATACGTTTGAGAGCTAAACGAAAATGGAAATAAAAAATAAAAACTCTAAAATTCTCGTTCCCTTTTTCGTCTTCCGCAAAAGGTAGGAATTCAACTGAAATTTATATATAGGTACGTTTTATGTTAAAATTTTTAAAAAAAATTTCTGATATTAAAAAATTCAAATATTTTTAAGTTGAATTTTTTAAATTTAAAAATAAAATAATATAATATAAAATAAAATAAAATAAAATAAAATAAAATAAAATAAAATAAAATAAAATAAAATAAAATAAAACAAAACAAAATAAAATAAAATAAAATAAAATAAAATAAAAAAAAAATAAAATAAAATAAAACAAAATAAAATAAAATAATATAAAATGAAACAAAAAAGGTAGAATATTTTATAGTAATAATGCGATACGATTCTGATTCTGAATTTATTCACCATCTGTTACGAACAAAATTGAGGCACTTTGCGATGTAATATATTTTCCCGACACTGAAGTGAGTTTAAAATTCCTTATATCACAGGTTTATCTGAAAAACTTTCCAAACTTTATACCCTTAAAAATGCTCTATGTAACAACGAAATTAATTTAACGATCGACAAAAGCAAGAAAACTGGAGTTTATGAAGTTATTTGTAAAGAATGCAATCTTTATAGGACAAACTTCTAGACCACCGGGCAAAAGATTAATGAAACACCTTAAAGCCTCAACCTCAGAATCCTTCATTTGATCTTTTCCAGCATCTAAAGAGCTCGGGTCATGGATGTTCGATTGACGATGTCACCCTCCTTCATAGCCTTCCGGCCATGACCATAATCATTTAAATTGGCAAATAAACTTGACTAATAACAGTCCCCTTAAATTAAATATTTAGTTTAAAAAATTTATTTAAACAAAAATTTATGTGTTTGATATTTTTTATTAAATTTTGTTTTACCTTTTTTTTCAAAAAAAAAAAAGTAATAAAGTTCATATTTGATGTCTTAAATTCACCACGCACACTTAAATGTAATTTTTGTTTAAATTTTATTTTAAGTAAGTGTTCTGAAGATGCCCTAAGTAGACGAAACGCGTTTCATTTTAAATTTTCTTTGCCAGAAATTGTAGATTTTTAAATGATGATTTGTTTGTCTGCTAACTTTATGTTTATTTTAGTAGGACGCATTTAATTCGTATTTAATAAGCTTAAAGTTAAAATATTCAAATTGTTTGATTCCGGTAAAAAGTATCCCCCAAAATAAAGGACACTACTTTGCCCTTCTTGAGTTTAATACGAAAATGTGCTCTTAAGAAATATTGAACATAAATGTCAAAACACTGTCAAAAATGTCCACATGCTTTGCTCTAAAAGACAAAAACTAAAATTACAAAAATTAAAAAAATAAATATAGAAATGCATATAAGACAAACAGAATTCAATTCCTTCAATTATTGCATCGCATCAATAATATTGTCCATCAACAAAAATTCAATAAATAAAATGAATAAACATTCATCTACAAAACTAATTGTATTCTTTAGTTTTTTTTATTTCATGATGCAAAATTTAAATGAACACCATTTTCCTGTGGCTTTTTCATCATCAATTCTACCTCGAATAAATCACAAACTGTCCAAATTAGTTTATTCTTCTCAACGTGTTTGCTGTAGCATCTCACTTTGTTTAAAAATTCATGACTATCCAACCAAGTAATTTTTTGTCTGCGGCTTATTCCGTCAAAGATAGGGTAGAATAAATATATAGGGTCAGGGGATTTTGTTTTATCTACGTTCAAAATGTTAATTAACAAAATGTCCTTACCTACCTTACATTACAAAAAAAAAGAATAATTCGCCTTGAAAGCACTGTATAGTGTAGTTTGTTTAAGTAAATGAGAAAAATAAGGGTTATACATGTATTTGTATAATAATGTACCTTTTTTTGGGGACTCAAACCTTTTTGTATATAGATAAGATATACATGGTTAGTTAAATTATTAAATAAAACTGAATTGATTGGAAACGAAAAAGTTGGAAGATGTTTTCTTTCTATTTGGCAATTTAAATAAAACGATCAATGTTTTCGATGTTTAACAATGAGGAAAGGATGTAAGGGCGTTGAATCAAATTTTTTTAATGAACTTGAGAAAGTAAGTTAAGAATGACTTTTTAAATGTTATAACTATCTAAACAAATATTAAAAATCGTCGGCTAAATACGTACACGAGAGCGAGAAAACAAAAATTATTTACATAATGCTCCATACAAAAACTGATTTTCTCTTTAGGATTCTGCAACAACTACGATACATTGGAATGTGTTTCTGAAGGAAATGGAATCAAAATCTCAATTTCGACCAAAAGTCGACTAAGCAGCTTTAATCAAATAAAATCATCTGAAGTTAATCTACTACACTTATCCCATATTGAATATTCCACAAAAAAAAAACCCTTTTAACAAAAAGAAGACAAGACAAGAGTAGATGAAATCCAAATGAAAATTCTGCCTTCATTAACTTATTTTTAGGAACAAGAAAGGGTTATTGGAAATTATGGAAACACGACGAAACGAATATTGAATATTATAAGCCTTCTATCAAGTCAATGAAAATAATAAAAGTTATACAAATTTATTTTATTTAATTGAGATCTATAAAAATTCTCTGCGTAATTATTTATTCCAACATTTGGTTTATGTCAAATCAGATGTCAAAAGGATAAACTTTTTGAATGAATAGATGAATTTCATAAAAAAAGATTTTGGAAGTACTGTTTTGGGTGCCAGTTATAGCTTTCATTGAAAATTTTAATTGTCAATTTTGAGGCCTTGAGAAAAGAAAATCAGTGTTTATTTATATGCCAAAATGAAGGTTATGACTCAATTATGATAGATGTTAGAATTCATAAATTTCTTATTGACCGCAAACTATCGATAAAAAATATTAAAACACTCGATCTTTATTAGTTTAAAAATTCTTTATTAACTATCGTATGCATTTCGGGCTCTTAATAGAGAGCTCATCTTCAGCGAGCGTTTAAATACACTGAGGAATAAAGCTAACCAAAGACAAAGTAAGAACAATGTAAAACAACAAAATAACATCAAGAAAGTCAAAGAAAGAAGACTATGAAAGAAAAACGTAACAATATTTGTAAAGAAAAATATTAAATTTTAAAGAAAAACTAAAGAAATAAAATAATGGTTTATATCGTTTACTTTATTAAGTGAAAATTGTACAATGTACACAGCAATACAAATAAACCCCGTTTTTTACTATGAACTACCAAAGATGTGGTACTAATGATTGAAAGTAGTGGTGTGTACCAAATCAGCTGTAAAGATTGTGATATATATGTATAAATTAATTCATAAGTGGAAATTTTTTTCTCAGTTAGCATAAGCGGAATTTTTGTTGTGTTTTACATGATAAACACACCTATTATGATATTATATTTTTTACTGAGAAATTATTAAAAAAAGTACTTTAAACTTTTATTTATTCTATAATTATTTTATTTATTTAAAAAACAATTTTTTAATTCTTTTAATTTTAAATATTTAAACATTTAAAAAAACCTATAATTATAAATTATAACAAAATTAGTGCAGCTATTAAGGAAATAAATGACAATAACACTAAATAAAAAAAATTACTTAAAAATTTGAAAGACGAATTTCCGTTATGTGCATTTTTCGACAAAAATCTGAAACGTATTTCTACTGTAATCATTTTTCATTGATAGGTATATACTCTCATAAAATATGCCATCAGCAAAATTTTAAGCAAACAGGTTCGTTCAATTTTTGGTCAGATCACTTGTAGGGAAAATATTTCACAATTTTTTGTGTAGAAATTTTTATAATCTATAAAATGAGAATACCATATTTTTCGATAACATCGTCGTTTAAGAGTTTTTGACCAATTCTTTAAAATCATAACATCTATTAAATGATGATTGGTAAGAAAAATTTGTTATATTTTCTTATATAGGATCACATAATGTATAAACTTTGCATTAACTTGTTTTGGAAAACACTCATCGTTTAGGAGTTGTGTGCAAAAAACCGACACATTCTGTATTTGAAATGGCCAAATCTTGTAAATGGCCAGATGAAAAAATAAAAGTTTACCTTTTTTTTATAAAGTGATCTGTACAAGCTGTGCATGAATTACTTTTCAGTATATAGTGTTTACCGTTAAAAATCTTCATGCGAAAAAACGATATATTCAAGGTGTAAGCGAGAATTGTCAATGGACTTTTATGCCAGTATTTCTTACGCCAAAATAAAGATTTTTCCGTTTCAAAACCTTCACTTCGATTTTTACTTCGTAGTAAGAGACCATTTTGTCTGAGGTACAATGAGATGGTGGTATAATATAATTTAACCAGACATTTTTATCGCTGACCAATTACTGAAACGAATTAACATTTCATAATCTTCTTTGTTAATCCTACAAATGAGATGCTAAGACCCCGCGGAGCCTAAGAAAGCACTTGGTTCCTTAGAATCGGCTCTGATATCAGTAACACAATAAGAAGAAAAAAAAAACTCAATATTATTTTATTAAATTTTTTTATTCACGTTTTCTTGTTTTATTTATTATATATAAAAATTATTCTTTTTTTTACAGCTTTCATTTTATACAAACAAAATTCTTGCTTGTTCACTTAATATTTAAATAAATATTTTTTGATTTCAATTTATATAATAAACAAAAAATTGTTTAGTTTTTGTTTATATATAATTTAATTCTAATTAATGTTTCCTTAGTGAAAAAAATTTAACAAGTTTTTTTTTTCTAAATTTTAATATTTTTTAATAATTTTATTTTATATAATTTTGTATAAATATTGATCTTTGTTGTCTAAAATAAGTTTAATGTATAAAATTTTTAGTTTTCGAATAAGAACAAACACATTATCATTTACAATATAAGTGCTATAATAAATATAATTCTTCTTTATTTTTGTTTGTTAAAAAAATTAATAAAAATTGAATTAATTATTTTATTTAATAGATTTTAAGCATCAAATATATAACATCTTATATACATATTATGTAAATATTTTCTGTACAAAAATTTTAATTGAATGTATCAAAATTAATGTGGGGCTCATCACATTATTTTAATCCATTCAAAAACTTAAATAAAATACAAAAAAAATAATATATTTCCAGTTGGGAATATTTTATTTATTTAAAAATAATATGCCTAGGATCTAATATATTCCAAAGAATATATTTTAATTAGACATATTAAATAGTTGTCAAACTTTTACCATTTATTTACTCGTTCATCATACATAATTGCTGGCAGGAGTAAGGAACGTAAATTATCTTTTGTCATAAATCAAAAAAAAAAAATTAAAACAATCCTAATTTATTTCTAAAAGAAGCGCTTATTTCACACAGTGGGGCAGTATGCCACTTAAAGTTAGAAAATATTTTAAAAAAAATAAGTGTTTATAATTTAAGGTTTTGTGTTAAGTTAAATGAAATATACAAACTATTTTTTTTCCAAATTATCAAAATTTATTGTATACAAACAAAATAATATTATGTATGTATATACAAATCAAATAAAAGAATAAAAAGGGGGCGTTTTTCACGAAAAAGATGTCTCTTTATATTTTTAATAAATCTATAGATTCTTGAAATAAATGTAAAAAGTAAATGTATCAAGATGGGTGTGGTAAGTATACGAGTTGCGTGTCATTTAAGGACTGTAAACATGCTAGTTTTCAAGTTCATTCCCCTTTTTGGATGATTTATTGCCAGATTTCATAAAATTTCGCCCCACTATACGAAGTGCTACAGGCATGCTTTTGCTTAATTTGCATGCGATATCTTTCTGTTTTTTTTTTGGAACAACGCCAGATTGTGTGAAGGAAGGAAAAATTTTAAAAGTTGTCATGCAACCCCATATTATGGCTGACTCTTTTACTTTCGACTTTATAATAATTTTGTAATATTTTATTTCGCCTGTGGGTTATTGAACATTTACTATGTCCTACGAACGTTGAAGAAAGTCTTTTTTTACTGTCCCAATCTCTACATTATAAAGTGGATATTGTTGGACATGGACATTGGCGATAAAAATTGTGACTACTCGTCTGTAACAAATTACTTTCTTAACACATAAAGTAATAAATCGAGGAGGTATAGCTATAGGTAGGTAAGTGTAAGTGTTTGTTATTGGTCCTCTGTGTATATATATTTTACACACACATCCACTCACATATAAACATAAATCTTAACGAAAAGATGACTTTTGAGTACCTTTTCCCATAATTTTTTTTTTCTTTTTAAATTATTATGTTGTTGAAGTAAGTTAAAAAATAAATCCTCTTTAAAAAAAAAATTGTTGTTGTCGATGGAAAATTAATGCAGGAAGACATTATCAAGTCAAGAGGAAACTGAAATTTATGAATTATTATTAAGGCAACAACTTTATTCTATAAAGGGATATTCAATTTTAAATTTAAATGATTTTTAGGAAAATATCAAATATAAGAGATGAAGATGGAAAAATTCAAAAATATTATTCAACATTTAACTGGAAATACTTTACCATTGAAAATCATTTGAAGCAACTAATTCACAGGTAGGAAAGAATATAACTAAATTAATGGACAATTAAAATAAATATTATGGTTTTTAAAAATAATATTTTTCGTAAATGAAATATACAGGGTGATTCGAATAAAATACAACAAAAAAGTGCTATAGTATTTTATTATATAGGTGTTGCTGCTGTTTTTATATATTGTTTTTTTGAAGTCCCTTTTTTTAATTGCCCTCTAAACGGAGGGAGATAAATGTCTCTAACGTAATAAAAAAATGCTTTAATTTGCTTAGAATGCTGTATCATTTTTTTAAGTCATAAATTTAATATTTCATTTTATTTTTACATCAAGTTGTTTTAATTAATAGATTTGAAATATAATTAATTTTCAAATTTAAAATTTTGAAATTTTTTTTTATTTATTCAAACTAATTTCTTTAACATTTTTACGCTTTTCAATACTAGAATTGTTTTAAATATTCCATATTTTTATAAATTTTTAGTCAAACATTAAAAATCATAAATTAAATGGCATCTAGCTTTTGAGAAAATGAGAGCTAGAGCTTAAACGAGTGGACCGTTTTGTTCCAAATTGAATGAAAACCGCTCTACGATTTCGATTAAACTTTATTTTGGTAATCTCATTAATAAATGGGCTAGTTTTGTTCAAGTTTTACACACAGATACTTCTTAGTAGCACAAATAATATTATATTCAAAAATTTAAGTTCAAAAACTCCAAGAAAAAAATCACATTTCTTGAATCTTTGACTTTTTTACACTTTTTCCATTATAGCCTTGAAATACAAGAGCATAGTTCGTGCGTAAAAGTCGTGTATTTTGATTTTATTCAATTACACCAAATCCAAATCCATTTTGATCAAATATCCTTAATAATTTTTGCAAAAATTAATTTTAACTTTGACATGTAGATGGCTTTGCAAATGACGTCAGTAGTGTAAAGAAAAAAAGCAACGAATACATAAAAATTAATGAAAAAAACAATAAATTAAAAAAGAGATGGGTATACAACACACAATTATATAACTATTATTGTTTTTACCAGGGTTGGCCGATTGGGCTATCTATCGGAAATTGGGCTTTTTTTTTCCAAAATTGCCGACAGTAATTTCAGTATGACAGGTCCAATCATAATTGGAATACAAATCGGCCAAGGTTTTGCTTTTGGAGCTAATTTCAAAGAGCAAGACCGTGAAAAATATTCGAAATTTAGAAGAGTAATATGGACTAAGCTCTATTTGACAATGGGCCTTGTGAATAAAAAAAAAGCTAAAGCTAAAACTTGGATTTTTAAGTAAAAGCTAGATTTTTGGTGAATAAAAATAAGTTTAAGCTAGCTAGTTAAAGATGTTTTCTAGTCATATAGCTATTTTAAAATAGCGAACGCTAAATTCATTTAGTTTTAGCTTGTTTTCCCAGCCTAAGCTTCAATTTGTGTGAATAAAAATAGCTTTAACTAGAATATTAAAGTTAAAGCTACAAAAATTTCAAGATTTTTTCTCCCTGTCTAGAAAGCTTTAACTAGGTCTTATTTTCAGTATTCTCTTTAGTTATAGTGCGATTATGGTAAGAAAACTAAAATTTTTAAAGAAACGGAAGTAAGTGATGAGGATTTTTATAGTTTATTTAGATTTTCAAATGAAATGTGCATAGTGGTGATTACCTTATATAGACGACTCAACGGAGCGTAGAGGTGCTCTGACCTCTGAGCAGAGAATACAGGTATTTTTAAGATATCTAAGTGAACCTGGCCTGGATTTTAGTATGGTGCAGTAGGACAAGATCTTGGATTTGAACGCTCTTCTGTATGTTAGACTATTAAGCACGTAGTTTTCGTTGACAGTTGAATTAAATGCTAGGCATTGTAGGTACATATATAAGCCATTAAAAGGTAGAATTACAAAGTTAATGGAGAATTATGAAGCAGGTACTTAAAAATTGTGCGAGCTGTTAAATAAATTAATGTTAGAGAGTAACTCAAAAATAAGACAATTTTTTTTATATTTTTTAAAATATCAAAACTGTTTTATTGGAACTACCTGACCTATATACAAATTTGAAACCAATTGAACCACAGTGAACGTATATACACAGAGACTGACGGCCGATATGATAAAAACATTTTTAACCCAAAATCAAAACTTGCCCTATAATACAGATATAGTGGCAAAACAAAATCCAAAACAACCTTCCCTTTGGTCTATATATGAACAGTTCTAGCTAAAGCTACCTAGTCGAAACATGTGAATAAAAAACAAACTGCTTAAATTGCGAAGCTTAAACTAGAATTTTCTAGCACAAGCTATTTAGCGTTATCATTTTTTTATTCACATAAAACAAAGCTTAAGCTAGAACTGTCTAGCTTTAGCTGCTAGTAAAAGCTATGACTAGTTGGCTTTAGCTTCCTCCAAAAAAAGCTTTAACTTTTTTTTTATTCACAAGACCCAATAGTTCTGTTTTTTCCTCCAAAATTCCAACAAATTTTAAACCGTTTTGAATAGAACTAGCTCTTAACGTAAAAAAATATTTTGGTTGAGTTAGTTTTCGGGGATTTGGCGTATTTCGTTAGACAAATTATTAACTTTGTATGTCAGAAACGATGTAGTAGAAATTTTTGATTCATGAATTGTGTAAAAACAAAACCAAGAAATCGATTAACTCTACAGCATTGCTCGATGCAATTATCCGTTTGCATATTGATGCTCCGTTTCAAAAAAAATTACTATAAAAAATTTTCACCCTAATTTGAAATAACCAATTACAATGTACCAATATGTGATAACAATGACAATACCACATTTACGGACAGATATTCAATAGAATAGATATTCAATTCGTTGTTTTTTTAAATAAAAATAAATTGTGATTCAAGTTACGAGAAAAGTTTTGTTTGTGTATTGGGCTACTTTTTCGGCTCCGATTTTGGGCTATAAACATTTTTAAATTTGGCTATCGAAATAGTTCAAGACATGACAACCCTGGTTTTGTTTTATTTTCATGATCTGATCTAGATAATATCTAGGTGAAAATGAAATACAACAGACCATAAGTTTCTGCTGTTAGATGTCGCAACATTTAATTTATTAAATTATAATTTTGCTAGAACTACGGTTTCAAATTTTTATTATTACAGATACAATACATATGGGTCCCAGCTGCTTGATGAAGTTATTGGAAATTGAACTTCCAGATGGCTCTACACGTTGAAACACTTAATTTATTTTTTTTTAAATAAAACCATTATTAAAGTTACTTTTGTGTTTTATTTTATTTGTTGTGTTTTATTTTATTTTATTTTATTTTATTTTATTTTATTTTATTTTATTTTATTTTATTTTATTTTATTTTATTTTATTTTATTTTATTTTATTTTATTTTTAAAATATAGCTGCCTCTTAAAAACACTCTTTCTAACCGTTTTGTTTTGTTTACATTTACTTAAATGGTTTTACTTTTTTTGAATTAATTTTGAGAAGTTTAATTTGAATTAAAATATAATTTATTGCCAGCAAGCATATTATGTTTGAACCAGTGGTACCATAATGAAATCACTAAAAAGTTCACTTCGGACTTTTAACTCTCCCAAGTTCATAAATTATATTTGTGTTTTATGTCACTGTTATAGCCCATTTGGTGTTTTTTCATAAGTTTGTATTATTCTATTGTGTAATAAAACAATGCTCTTCTATGTAAGTTTTCAAAACATAATGGAGACTATACTTCAAATTATAACAATGTTTCCGTTTCCTATGACTTTTATGAAAATGTATTTTGCTTGTCAGGCCCAAACAAAGGTATTTAATTACCCATTTTTATTATTTTAAGGATTTTTGTAAAAAGTATAAAAACAAGGTACCTACATGTTCTTATCATTATTATATTGAATTTTATACAACTTACAAAAAAAAGTAAAAAACAAACTGTTAGCAAGTTTAAACCTTCTTACCTTATTTATATATTTCTTTTCATAATAAATATAATGCCATGACTTTATGAGTTCATCTAACCCTTGTTAACCTCATTTATACATATTATATAGCTAGATGATGTTATTGCTGTATTTTGTTGTTTTTTTTTGGTTGTTTTAACTTGTTATTCTTGTTTCTTCGAACAAAGAAAGAACATTTTGCTAAACCAAAATAAGCGTGCATATCATTAGTAGTATAGAATCATAGTCCTTTGAACCCTTTTTTGTGGTGGATTATAATGTTTCTCATTCACGGTAGATGTATTTGAAATTACAGCCATTATGTTTCAAGCAAATTGTGTAGTAACATTCTTGAAACCATCAATTTTCAAATTTCACTGATTAAGGGGGATTTATTTTTAATGAACCTATTTCTTCTTATATGTCTTTGTCATGAATTGATATAATATAATCAAGATGAATTGGAATTGGTAGCATTTTGAACAAGAAGAATCCATTTTTTTTTTTTTTTTTTTTTTTTTTTTAAGAAATCTAAAAGGACAATAAATGCTTTGAAAAGGTAAGAATGCTCCTGTTTTATACCCAGCGTGTGTATCTTAGTAGTGACTCTGTTGAAAACTATAACAAAATCAAGTACTGTTATTTTTATATCTTTAATGTCATGTGTTTCTTATCATTTAATTCTTTTTTTTATTCCTTTTTTTTTGTATTAAATTAAAATTTGAATTTGCTTCCTCAAAATTATATTTAATTCAATAAAATTAAAAAGGTAAGTAATACATTTTTGTTATTAGCATGTAAGCCTGTTATAAACTTATAAAATATATAGATAAATTAAATGTAAAATCGAATGATGTGTATAATTTTTTTTTGTTTATTAACCTAAAAACGGAATGTATTATTTTTGTTTCCTGATGTTTCCCCATAAAAATAAGGAAGATGAAATCAATTTTTAAAAATGTTCATAAATGCGCACACCCACATATTTTTATATCCTTAAATAGGTAAGGTATAGATTTGTCCTTAACTGTTTAGGAAACACAATAAAGTCATTTAGAGTTTGCATGACATGCTTCCGTTTTACAAACGAGATTCGCAGTGAACACGTATAGCACACACAATTCTGGAAAGTCGATATACCTAGCTTTTATTACCACCATAATCAATTATGCAGCACGTGGATGATGCATAAAAGTTTATTTTACCATTCCACAAAAAAAAATGAAAAAAATGTACATTTATAGTATAAAACTAACAATAAAAGCCTTATAAATAGGAAAAAAAAAGAAATAGAAACAATAATTTCAAAATAAACCGATAGTTTTGTTTGATTTTTTTTATTAATAATGCACGAACATTCATACATTAATTTTATTTGACACAATGAGGACAAGAAGTCGTGCGTTAAACAAAAAACAATATAAAGCCTTTGAAATTCTTATGTATAAAATTTTTCACACGAGTTAAGACTTATTTTTTTTATATTATTTTCTATTTAAGAATATTATAAAAGGCACGTTTCTCACGCATTTGAATTCATTAATTCACAATTTCCATGCAAAATTAGTTCACATTGTTAAAAAAAAATAAATATGGTGTCGTATTACAACCTGGCACCAGGACTGCCATTTCAAATGATTCTACGACCCATAAAAATCCTTAGAAGACATTGATTCATTTTGTTATTGTGGGTAGAAGAATAGAATTAATGATTGGAACGAGCTTAAATTTTGAATAGCAAATGTGAATTTGAATGAAAAGAAAATATTTGAGGTATTTTTTTATTTTTTTTTAAGAAATAAATAACACGATCATATAAAAATCTTTGAAAACATCTTGATTTGTTTTAAGTTTAAGAGGCTATATGGTTTAAGGATATATAAAGTGTGGATTAGCATTGTTAACACATTAACACTATATACATATTTCAATTCTGTGAAATTCTAGGCAAAGAATACAAATTGATGAAGTTTCATTACAATCACATTGAACGTCACACCAGGTACAAAATTTTATCACTGTCGTTGGAGGAGTTTTCGAAAAAATTTAAAAATAAAATTGAAAACTTTTAGGTTTAGGTACTAAAGAATGTGCATTCACAACTTGTAAGAAATATTTGGTGACGTGAAATAAGGCTCAAAGAAATAAGACCAAATCTCAAATTTGGCCTTATTTCGTTTTGAAAATGAAAATAAGGCCAATTGGACATACATACCTCACTGCTTATACGCCGTAATGCTGGGTGATAAATCTATATAGTTCTGCACATTTTTCGTTTTCAAAAGCGAAATAAAGCCAAATCGAAAATATGGCGTTATTTCCATTCAAAAACGAAATAAGGGCAAATTTTTGAAATGTTGGCTTTATTATGCAGCACGTGATGGAAATATTTTTGGAAAAATTTGGAGCAATCAGCAAAGGTTAAGAATTTTTGTTCAGATCAATATGTCTTTGATCTAGACAATTTATTAACGTTTTTTTTAATATTACTCAAACTTCTTGTATTTAACTGTTTGCGAAATTGAAACAAAATCTGTTGAGCCATTATAACCAGAAATCTGGAAATAACCCAAAAATAAGGCAATTTTTTCTAAAAAAAAAACGTCAAAACTTTGTTTCCATTTATGACATTTTTACAGAAAACGTATTTTTTTCAAATTAATTACATACATAGCAATCTTTAAATTATATGAGTTGAAAATTGAAAATAAATTGTTGAAGACAATTTAAAAAAAAAAACGAAAGAAAGAAGTTCTATATTTAGATAATCTAAAACTACGGAGTGGCGCATAAGTCATTACCATATGGAAGGATGCTATAATTTTTGCAAAATTTTGCGGAAAATGTCAATTCTTCTTTGACATTTTTTGAAGTGAACACATCAATAAAAAATGAATCAATTTTCGATAGATTTTTTGCCGCCATTTTTGCAAAAATTATGGCATATTCCGATAGGGTGACAACTTTTGCGCAACCTTGTAGGTGTTGCCACGAGAGAGAATTTTGTAAAGGCTATCCTCGCTCTCATTAAAATTTTAAAATGTCTCCATTGTCTCGGCAGTGGTGTCGGCCTCGAATAATTATGCCTCCTTTCGGTTTCGCCTGAGTATCACATTGGTTTTACTAATGTTTTGCTGTATTTATAAACATTGACTAACTTAAGATAGTCGTCCAAATTATAAATAAATATGTTTAATTGTTATCATACTTAGACAAGGGAATCGGTTATCAAAAACTTTGCCTACAGGCTACACTGCAATGACATTTTATTTAATTAAATGAAGAATATTTCCAACTTTTAGAACATTTTGGAACGGTATAACAAATCAAAATCTAAAAAATACGGATATTAATCTATAGAAGGTGCAATTTAATTTTAAAAATTTTAACTACAATGTTTGTATATTTTTAATCACTTATGCCAAGATCAAGCTCTGGGTAAATTTCAGTCCACGTCTGAGGGAGATCATTTCATATCTCGCTGACAACCATTTAGTTAAAACAAAAGGTTGAATTTATTTTCGTACCATTATGGATTTATCTTCTGCGTAATTATGTTCCTGTGCCTTCTTTTCTTGAATTTGCTAAAGAATCTGTCCTCGAGAAATAACAAAAACCTTCTTTGTTCAAAATGTGTACAATTACAAGAAAAACAAAATGGTGGACAGCAGGCTATTATATTGCAATTACAACTTGTCCTATAGATTAAATTTTATATGACTGAAAAAATTTATACCAGAAAACAACGAAAAACATGTATGTAGTCCAGGACCCATGTTCTGTAACTCGGCGATAACTTTTCGTGGCGAGAAACGGCGAAAAATGGACAAAACTCATAGGAATCCTATGGGTTTTGTTCCATTTTTCGCCGTTTATCGCCTCGAAAAGTTATCGCCGAGTTACAGAACATGGGTCCAGGAAAATAAAACAAAAAAGGTCAAACTTCGAAAAACTTTCGACAGAACTGAATTTTGATGAAGAGTTTTATTTTTATGTGGTCTTAAATTCTTAGGGGGATCGAAAAGGACCGAAATTTTAAAGCTCTCGATCAAAATTTATATTTGTAGGAAATTTTTCGAGGTGTATTAAATCTAATTTTTCTAGGCTAGTAAGCCTATAATAGGCAAAAATTTATTTATATTGAAGGTGTTGCTAAAATATAAACCCCAAAGAAGTTTTTTATATATAGCTGCTGATTAATATTTAAGTTTCAATCAGGAAACACTTTCGGTCGTATTTATAAAAATTTTCTAACTTTAATCAGCCGTCCAAGTTATAAATAAACATTTTTAATTGTTGCCTTAAAATTTCTAACTTCAATCGAAAAAAAATATAATTCTAACTGGAAATGTTCATTGGAGATCTCAGCAATCTCAGTTACCTACCTGAATAGGATACCTCACCAAAATATTTGGGCATTTGCTGTCAAAACTCTAAGGAAAAAAAATCTCGGATTCGCTTGTTCAGTTTTTGAGTTAGAAAAATCTCTGAGATATCATTTTTCTAAACGCTTGAATAACGTTGCATAATATTTCAAACTTACTTCCAAAGTGGATGCTTTGTTACCGAAACAGTGTGAAATTTCGGTCGAAATAATGCAGCAACTGATGTATTACTACTATACCCAAGTTTGTGAAGAAAGTTCATGAGACTGCTTTGCTGAATGACAACCGAACTGTACGCATTCTGAATGTGTGAGTGTTTGGTATGGTTTTTGGAGTGGTGGCATTATTATCATAGTTTTCATCCAAACCTTACAGTCAATGGGGACATCTAACGAGGGATGATAATGGATACTTTACGCCCAGAAATTGAGAATTTGGACTTAAGTAAACTATAATTCTAGCAAAATGGGGCCTTCCGACAATCAATTAATTTCACACTGATTAAAATTATAATTTTTTTTTTTTAATTCTTTGTTGAAATATTTTGTGTATAAATATTGTATTAAAAAAAATGTGAAAGGATGAGAAGAAGGGCCTACTAGTATTCATATAACACTTCATTCTTAAAAACTTCTAAGAATTTATCGATTTAAACAATTTTGCACTAATTGTATACTGGAACATATGTCCTCTGAATCCTTCGCTTATTTTTTAAAGTCAAAAATCTTAATGTTAAATTTATGACTTATGTATTTCTCTTCTCTCCTCTTTATATTTATAGTTAAAAAAATATTTAAATCAATTAGTTTGAAATGGATTTCCCTTTTCGGTCTATGACACAATTATTTACCTTACATTTGACAACATATTTTTTTTTCTCAAATTTTTGTATTTACAAAAAAAAAATACTATTACTATATAAAACTCAAATTATATAAGATCCCGCAAAAAGGACCTTTTAAATATATAATTTAACAATTTCTTTAACAATTTCTTTAATTGAACTGTCAGATAAATAAATAATTTATTTATAGCTAAAACTTAAGCTCTATTAGTAGTGTTGTTTGTTTCCTTTATTTATGTACTAATTCTAAAAATTTTATAAAATTTTTATATTTATCATAGATTTTATTTATAAATGACATACCGCATTCGTATCACATCCCTGGTATTTATATAATTTTGTTTGTTTTTTTTTTTTTTTTCTTTTTTATAAAATCTAAATATTTATGTAAAACCTTTACCTTTCTATATTACAATTTTCTCACTAATTTATTATTTTTTTAATATAAAATGTATGCATATTTGACAAAAAAAAATAACTAAAAATATTTTTTTTCTCTTTCTAATTTAAAATTATAAATACAAATGATTTTATTAAGCTGTAAATATAGTATGAAACCCAAGAGATATACAATAATTTTATGTATACTTATTTCAATTTAAAAAAAAAATAAATAAATAGAATTATTATATTAAACATTTTTGCGTTGCTAACCTACAATAAGGAACATTCTGGTTTCGTTGTATTCTGATACTGCTGCTGTTTCTCATTCGGATGCTGATGTGAATTTCGTGTCAGATTGCAAAGGATGCATTCTAAAATTGTAAATTTCGATGCAGACGACGACTTTTGACTTGTATCCTCGAGGTAGCAACAATGCTGTTTATGCTACACATGTGATACCTGTGTTTGTGTATGACCATTATTATCACGACCTATATCCGTTCGACCAATATCATCGTCCTGGGCAACCGGTAGCCATTTGTCGAGGAATTTCGGACGAAATAGCAAAACAAATGTTGTACGAAATTGGCGGCTCATAGCACAATAAAGGATAAAGTTGATACCGGAATTAATTAAGGCCAAAATGTCCATCACTTCACCTGTAATTAAAAATAAATGATGAAAGGATTTTATTTAATAGCCAACACTTCTTGTAAATAATTGAAATATATAGTTAATACAAATAATTAATATTATCATTATTATGTTCATAAAATAAACCAAAGGAATTGAAATGTGAGATGATAATAAACTGACCACTGACCATAAAACGGTTCATTATGAGGCCTGCGGTTATAAAGTGGCTTTGTGTTTTTTGTTAACTTAATATTCATTGGGTTTAAATATATTAATAAATAATTATTTTATGCAAATGAACAACCTGAATGAAATGTGATAATTAACAAAATACTTTTTCATGTTAAATTATTTTAAAATCCACAAATTGCCCTAAAATATACCTTTCCGTTCTGCAACTCCCGCATGGACTAAAAAAGAATTTAATTAAAGAGTTTTTCCGGGTAAGTGTGAAATGTTTTTTTTTTTTTATTTGCAATTAATTTGGGTTAAAATTTGAACTCTTTAACTTCAGGCTTCAAGGTTTTCAGCTACGTTTGTTCGGGCCTTTGCCTTTTTGTGGTGAAAACGTATGCGAGCAAAAATTCCTGTGAATGGATTTAATTAAAAATGGTTGCGTTGATCGTTTGAAAAAAAAACTGTAAACAAACTGAAAATTTCATTATTTTTGTTTTGAACGAATGAAAATAACTAAAAATGTGTAGTAGGTGTAGACGATGCAGTGAACGTGGAAAATTTCAATTTTAATAAATAAAGTTAAAATACTCTAGATATATTGTACATATATGTATGTATGTAGGTGGGTGTGTTTTTTGTTGTTTAACTATATTAATTGAATTACATATGCATTTTGCACATAGTTAACTGCTCATTTATAAGTAGGTAAGGACTTGTTTTTATGGTGATATGTTGTTATAAACTTTTTAGAAATGAGTTTTGGATGTAAAATTTAATCGTGGAATGAAAATTAGCTCAGGAAAATTGAATCTTTAATTCGAAAAAGTTCTGAAAGCTAAATTTTTGTGGAGAACTTAATTATGGTGGTTTAAGCATTTCCCAAGGCGTAGCTTCGGTGCCTTAAATTTGACGTCGCTGTATTTTTAAGAGTCTTTTTGATACTTAACACATTCATTATAATCTATCTACCATTCTCTTAAAAAAATACATTATTCTCGTTATTATTCCTCCCTCAAAAACAATCATATATAAGGTTACTCATTCGCAATTTATTCAAAAGATATGTTTGTTATTATAGCTGAAATGCAATGTTTCTCAGTATTTTTGTCTATGTTCAAAATAAATAAAAAAATTCCCCTAACGTTTCAATTACAATCGCAATTCTTTTATAATTTAAAATAATAGAAAATCCTTTTTGTGATGGAATATGTGAGAAAAGTCTTGGAGAATATAACAGTTGCATCAAATTATTTTCTTTTTATTATTTTTTATATAATAAACCTTTTGTTTGTTTGAAGTTTGAGTGTTTGTTTTTTTATTTTTGAATAATTTACTCCTTCAAATTATAATTTGTAGCTACGTATATACTTTTTATTGTTGATTTTGTAAAAAAAAAAAAACCCAACCAGACAAAAATAAAAAGATATATAGGTATTTTTTCGCAACTTTATATTGGTTTGTTACACAAAAAGGTTATTATTGTTTCATTGAGACTTTTAAAATATAAAAGTATTTGACATTTAAAATTTTTTAAAAGTTGTACTTGCGTAGGTAAATGATAAATACCTACATATATTCGAATTTCTCAAAAGGAAAACACTTGCAATTGAGATTTCGGTCACACGATTATCCATCAGTCGGAAAAAATGAACACATTAGTAAAAGTGAGAATATAGACGGACTTACAATCAAAAAAAAATAATACCATAATTATTTTAATCGCCGCCGAGCCGCCCAGCCCGTCGCAAAAATTATAGAAAGTGCGTTCTTAGTTAAAATTTTTAAAAATCAACGTACAGTTTTGACAACATATGGTTTTTTCTTTAAAAATATTTTAAATTATAAAAAAAAAAAAATTGCATGACTCGATGAAAACCATAAGCACAATGAAAACCATTGTTTACGGAGATATCACCGTCCAAACAATTTTTTTTTTGATAAATTAAAATTGAAACAAGTTTCTGGCAGAAATCTCAAACTATAGAAGCTCAACTAAAATCGCACTATTTAGACCCTTTTAATTCGATTTATTTCAATTATTATTGTTCAGATAGAAAAACTTGTGTATTGATAGGCAAAACTCTATTCATATCATATTTTTCAACTCTCTGAAATGCCATACAAAATTGAGAGTTAAAATATGCCAAAGATCTATTTTTTTTTTGTTCGTTTTTGATTTTAAAAATTAATGATTGCATTAATTAATTAAATTAAAATTTAAGGCTGTAGATCTTTAACTTAATTTATTTTTTCTATAAATACAGGTCGCTATATACCCCTCTCATTTCTTCCTCTCATTTATTTAAAAAACAGAGGCGAGCGTATGGAAAAATAAATTGGGTGTTTAATTCTTGATTACATATCTTTTCCCTCCTTCTAATATGAATTTAAATAAATTGATTTATGTATACAAAATAGGCAAAAAACTTGGGGTTTTGAGGAGCAATACAATTTTATTTCTAGTTTTTAACCCATGTTTTTGAATAAATTAAAAAAAAAATAAAATATGTATTTTTGTTTAAAACTTTTCATTTTATATAAACTTTTCCCCCAATTCTGTCGTTATACTGAAGCCAGTAGCATCTACAGCTCCAATGATTAACCGCACTTTATAACCTCAAACCATATAAAAGCCAGTATAGGTACACAAACGTGTGACTCATTCCTACATTTTTGTTTTAATTTAGCTCTGATCCATATTACCTCACCTTACACAACATATACAAGCTTAAATAACCCCGTAAGCATTTAAATCCTCCGCATAATAAAGATTTGTTGCCAATCTGATTTTCTTTATTTTTTTTTCTTTGCTTTACCTATACCTAACGTACAAAACTAGATTTACTCTTTTTCCTTTAATTGAAAAAAAAAATCCACATATCATGATATAAGGTGCTAAGACTATATCAGTAAGCCTTTTCTTCCAGAGAAGATAAAGAGCCTTAAAATGCTTTTCCTTTTTTTCCAACAAATCTTTTTTGATATTACTTCTCATTCAAAGCATTATTGTTACCGAAATACTAATAAAAAAAAAAAAAAAAAAACAAATAAGCAGTAAGTACAAATTGTATGAACCTATATGGTTGCATATCTGTGTATAGGTACGATATCTTACCTCAAAAGCACAGTGATATACTTAAACTAAACCATGAACTTGCTAATCTTCTGAAAAAGAAAACTGACTCAACCAAAAGAGAAAGCAAAACAGTTTCTATTGCTTTAGTTAGCAAAGTGAGAGTATATCAACGGAAAAAAGTATTATGGAGAAGATACACATTACACAACCACCCTTAAGTGGTTTCTGTATGCCACACTTTCATCTATTAGTAGAGGTATCTATATGAAAATCATTTAAGTCTACTTTATGGTTGACAGGAAAGTAGTTTTTTTTTATTTAAATTAATGTCAAAGAGTGTGGTTACTGTAAAAGCCCCTGTTTGTAGATTGAAATTAAACTATTTTGTACAACAAAATAATCTTATATGTATTTCGTTTTGTATAATATCTAATATAGCTAAGCTATTTCATATGGTGTTAGGATAATAAGACGGAAAAAAGTTTGGAGAAAGACAAATAATTTTTAATAACAAGTTGTTTTTTAATGAGGGAAAACTTTTAAAAGGAAATTTAAACTTACATTACTCAGCTTTTCAAAACAAATATTTTATTATATATAAGTAAATTGTAAGAAACTTCCTCTACAAAAAATACAATGACTTGACTTAAATTATAATAACTTAAATTAAAATAACTTTTTCCACACCAACCTTAAAAACGTGTAAATACAAATCAGTAAAGGGTAAACAAAAATTAATGACTTTCAATTCAAAAAAAAAAAAAAAAAATAATAATAACCATTCCATCAGCATTATTTGGATATTTCTCCAGCCGCAAATTTTGTTTATGAAAATATAATAACTTTCAATTAACTGCTAAAGTAAGCGTAGTGTGTAAGAAGCCAAAAGATACTTACATATATAACAAAACAATAAATCTACCTTACTCACATGTCTTTACTTATACTTTATATAATATATAACTTGACTACAAAGTTCATTCAAGACTTTCTTAATAATAATTAAAAATCATAAACTCAAAATTACTCATTTTAATAAGAATTCCTTAAAGTCTGAGAATTTATGATGGTATTTTATAGAAGTAATCTTCTTTTACAATTTGTACCTGATGTTAAACATTTTTACACCAAAGAACAAAACCAGGCAACAGAAATAAAACTCTTGACTTTCGATTGTGAAATGTTTTGTTTTTTTTTTTTGTTTTTAAATGGATTGAAAAAGTCTTTTCTTTGAAAATATACAATAAGTGTGCGTGTGTGTCTGTAAAATCCTTTATATTTAATAACATTTTCCTACGAATGGAATCAAATTTACGAAAAATTAACCTATAACCTTTTGATGATAAATAATCGAAATTTAACGCGCTTTAGGAACAACAAAACCTTTTTTGGCTTTAGTTAAAAACAATAACAATAGAATAAGGAGAAGTTAATTAGCCTGACAAGAAGTTAAACAATAATTTAAATAATACATAAAATTTCCTAAATTTCACCAACCCAATCACACTCATTGAGAGTGCAGATAAAAAAATACAGAAGAATCTCGAAAGAATGAACATATTTTTATTTCTTCATATTTAAGAATTTTTTGTTTATATTGTTAAGAAAATGCATATAGATATATTTGTAAGTTGATGATAAATAACTAATACACAAACAAATTTTTCAGAGTTGCTATAAAACATTTGAAAAAAGTTTTTGTAAACATTATTTTCAAATTTTGTTCCAATGTTGTCAAGGCGTGTGATTTTCAATGAAGAATACTGTCAATGCGTTATTAACGGCTGCATTAACACTCGCGTTAAAACTTATTTTAAGATTTTTATTTGAAACATTGATAGGCTGTTCGTCAGCGCATTGACAGTGTGCCTGTTTAGATTTTTTTTTGTTTTCAACGAATTTTCCAAAACTGAGTTTTTTTTTTATGTATTTTAACAGCAATTGAGAAATTTTTTGAAAATTTATGCAATTTCACGTTACCTCTACGTTAACTCAGTAGATTTTTTTTTAACGCGTCAACGTATAGCTGTAGCTTTTTTCCAGAGGAAAAGATGTAATCTAAGAACTTTGGATTTTTTAGAGGTTTTTTTAATCCATCAACATCGTAGACATCCTTCAATGGAATTTAACAGTTTATAGCCTGACAGTCTGTATCAAACCTTGTAATATGAGAATTCATATATACATAACTTAGGTAATACATACTTCATAACTGTCCCTTCAGTTATCTTAAATCGTGTGGAAATATTATGTGGCGTAGACATTTTTAAAAGACTTCGAGTTCTACGGGTAGATATTATTGCACTTATAATCTTGCAGCTCTAGGAGTATGTCCTTTTTACTTGCGATGTATTTGAAATTTTTGGAAAATCAAAATTATACCCCCCGCTAGGGGTCGCGCAACGCACGCAGAATAAAAACTTACAATTCCTTATTTTGCTGTATTTTTAATTTTATGAAAAAATAAAAAACACGTAAATTTCGTGAAAAGAACTAAAAAATGTTGAAAACAAAGAAAATTATTTAAAATAAATTATTGAATTCGGAAAATAAAAAAAATACGTTAAATGAAAAAATTCAATGTGATTTTCTCTACTTTTTTAATACATATAACTGGCTCATTATTTGTGTTTTTTTGCTTGTTATTTTTTTTTTTTAATTTCAATAAGGAAACACAAGCTGGGTTTTTAAGCAAATAAATTCTTTAACGAAAATAAATTAAGCAAGCTGTGGATTCGTAAAAAATCTTGGGATTTTGATCAAACTTGACATTACGATGATAGCAAAGTCGAAAAAAGTTGTTCTCGCAAAACGGGTGGGTCGATTTTCTTAAAACGTGGTACATAGCACGTTTTTTCGTGTTTTAAGAACCAAAAATAACGGAAGCTACCTGCCATATAATTTTTACCAAATAACGAAAATCTTATTTTTCTCAAAACGTACCACAAACAAAATATTTTTTTAATGCACTAATTTTTTTTTAATAAAAAATGACCATTCATTAAAAAAAATTTTCCCAAAAATGGTACCCCATAGAACCATTTTCGATTTTCTCAAAAACAATGGAACTATTTTTGATCATTTATTTTATGGAGAATATTTCAAAAAGTCTTTAAAGAATTGTGTACCAAAATTTACAAAATACATAATTTTTTTGGATTTTTAAAGAATTTAATAATTCGGAAACCGCTCTGTCGATTTTTATTAAACTTGGAACCCAACAGTTTTTTAACACTATCAAACGAATCTAAAATGAAAATTATTCTTAAAATCAAATATAACGGTACCTCCCATTACAAGTGTTTAAAACTGGCAAGGAAAATCTCATTTTTCTCAAGAACGACCTCTACGATTTTGATTAGAAATATTGTGTGAGCTTAATATCTGTACGATCTATCATATTTTGGGAAAATTAAATATTTATCGTTTAAAAACGGTATCTCTCATAGAACCATTTTTTTAGTTTTCGATTATGTCATTATATGTTGAACCGATTTTAATGGAATTTTTTACACAATTACTTCTAATAAATTTTTATAATATTACATATCATAATTTTCAAAAACCAAATTTTGTATTTGAAAACTAAATTCAAAATTATTAAAATTATCGAAAGATGAGTTTTTTAAAAATTAATTTTTTAACTCGGCATTAATAAATACTAAACAAATTGCTTAACAATGTTTTTTTTCTAAAAATGTTAACAATATTTTATATAGAAAAAATTATTTTTTTTAAAAAACCATTCCAACGATTTTAATTTTTTTTTAATTGTAAATTGAGTTTGTTTAAAAAATCATATGGTGTAAATCACGTTGGTATAAAACCAATTACAGAGGGTTAACAATTTTAAATTTTAAACTGTAAGTTTAAGTTTATTAAGTTTAAGTTTATTAGCAAGAACGGAAGAACAATTTTGTTTTATATAGTATGTAGAAATATAAATACAAAAAATAAACATTATCAATTATATTTATAATACATTCAAAATAAAATTAACAAACAACAAAATTGAATGCATATTGTGTAACACAGTAATACATTGTTCATATAAATTAGAGCCTACGATTCAGTCCGTGTATTTGAAAAACACGGGTACACGGACTCCGTGTAATTATTACACGCAAATAAAAATCCGTTCTCTTAAAACACGTGTATTTATTTGCTTAATATCCGTGTATCCGGATATTAAGCATACACGGATCTTTATTACACGGATTCTTAATACACGGAATGGTTTTTGATTTTTATCTTTTCAAGGGGTGGGTTTACAAGCTCAACATTTTGAGGGATAATGGATTTTATAGATTTTTATTTTTGGTGATTTTCCAAAAAAAATCGATTTTTAAAGAAAAAATTAAATAATTCTAAATTTAAATCCACTGACAGATTCGACTACCAAATCGTTGTTGTATTTTTATCAAAAAAATCTTATAAATTTGGTCCTCTCCAGTGATGATTGGATTATTTAAAATACACGGATCTTCAGATACACGGATACACGGGCACACGGACGCACGAATGCACGGATACACGAAATACACGGATTCAAATCCGGATATTATAAGAACACGTGTATCCGTGTTTTCAAATATCCGTGTAATAGGGAGCTCTAATATAAATATGAGTCACATAATGCTACCTTTAACTTAACTACTACGTTTTTAGCAGGTGGAATAAAATAAAGGCTCCCATAACAAATTTATCACAGATGAATAGATCTAAAATTTTCAGACTTTGAATCCGCAGTGGGATTGCACATAAGAGCAAGTTCGTGCGACCCAATCGTGCATTTTATTTTTTATTTAAATAATAGTACTAGATACTATCAGTCAAACTCATGGTAAATATATTTTTTTGTTTTTATTTTCGAGATTCTTCTGCAAACCCGTAAAGAAAAACTCTCCATAATTATCATGAATCATCAACTTCATAATTTTTTTTTCCGTGCGGATTTTTTTCTTCTTAAAAAAAATATAAAAAGAAAATATTTCAAAAAAAAAAAAAATAATAATAAGAAAAAAATGTCGTTATAAATGAATCGTCTGACGCCTTTAATATGTCAGCAACAGCACCTTGAGAGATACTCCTTCATTATGACATGAAACATAAATAATATTACTATAGTGCTTCTTCCTTTTTGCAGAAATGAAAGAAAATAATTTGAATCGAATGTCTCTCTAGATGATACGTAAGGGAATCCATATATACATAATATTATGAAGAAGTTCACACACACACACACACAAACACATTCATATAAGACATATTATAATGTTAAACTTTTTGTTCAGAGAATACAATTGTTATACTATAAGGACATTAAATTTAATGTTTCTTCCGTTTGGAGAAATGTGATGTTATTAGAAATTGATGAGGAAGACATTTTGAAATTTGTTCATGCACATCATAAGGATTTTATGTAGATGAACATTATATGAAATACATATATACATATGTATGTATATATACTTAGCTTTGTGTGTGTGATTTCTTGTTTTTTTTGTCATATACGCATTTTATTATCTTATGCTTGAATTTGTATGAGGAAATAACCATATAGCTATATGCATAAACCATGAGGGAATACTTAATTGAGTGTTTCCTATTATATCCTAAATTAGAGACAACACTCAATTTGTATTATTTTTATTTAAGCTTCTTTCAGAAGAAAGAAATGAAGAAGAAGTGAATTTTTCTATTGCAAAGGAAACTAGAAAGCAGAGCATAAATAAAGTGAACAATTAGGTCGCATGAACTTGCTCTGACGTATACGATCGATCACAGGGTTGTTTAAGAGTTTGAAAGTTTTTTTTTTAATTTTCCTTATTACGCAAAATGGAGAATTTTAAGTCATCTTCATGATTTAAGATAAATATTCAGTCAAATGGTGCCCCTCCAGAGTCCATTACCCGCTTAAGTTTTGTTCCAAGGTCCTGAGAAGATTATTTAATTCACTTCCGCACAGGAAAAACTTTCACTGACTTAAATCTGGACAAATCCTCAAAATGTTTCTCTTGTCATGAAAAAGTGTTTCTCACGTTATCCGTTCTGATTTGGCAGAAAATTGTAGGTCCCTCCATTTCTGACATTCCTGTGTCCGAGTTACAGGACTGAGGCGCACAATTTTTAACCGTAAACCTGATTTCGCAAAGTAAGTTCCGACTACTCACTCAATTTTGTAAATGATACTGGTTTTCTGAATTCATTCAACCTGTATTAGGTACCTTTAAATCAGGAGTAAAAATAAATTAATGACGCGGAACATCGTGGAGAAGGTAACTCTCAAATATTCTTGTATGCTTGATGTTAGCCGGCAGGAATGGAAGGGACATACAATTTTCTAATGAATCCGAACGGCTAAGATGGGATGCACTTTATTTTGAAAAGAGATGCAGTAGAAGTAGTAGTACTGTATTGGTTTAGTGTAGGAAAAAAAGTGGGCTTTGTCATACGGTTCTTCGGCATGTGCGTCCACTTTAATTTGAGCGAGAGCCTAAATGAGTGGATTGATTTGCTTCAAATTTGTTTCAAACAATTTTTGTGTGATTCCCCAGTGCAATATTCGAATTTTTGTTTTAGCTCATCCAAAACCAGTAGCTGCCATGCAAAGATTTCGTACTTGTTTAAATTATCTCGGAAACGGCTTAAACAATTTTCATTAAATTTCGTACATTTAATAATAAAAAATAAAAATAAAAACTACCCAACATATCAGTATAGCTTATAACTAACTTCATGGCCCAATGCGCGGGGCGGTATACTTTTTATACTTTAGTAGATTTATCAATAAGTCTATTCATACCACTTCGTTATAATTTCGTATATATTTCATAGTTTTATACCATTTTTATACCTGTTTTTTTATTTAAATATTTATTATATTTAAATAAAAAATATTTATTAAATTTAAACAAAAAACAGAAAACTATATACTTAGTATTGACTTTTGAGATCTATTTGTTCTAGAAAAAAAATATAAAAAAAAATAAAAAATTCAATGAATTTAAAATACATATGCGTGAGTATCGTACTAAATATTATGATTTTTTTCATAAGAGAGAAACTGCAAAATGTCACAGTCTTTCTTTCACTTAAGCGGGTTTTCCAGTTAAACGAACCCCGCTTAAGTAAAAAAAAATTTCACTTAAGCGGAGTCAGGATAAGTGAAAAAAAAATGCACTTAAGCTGACTTAAAAATTCCAAAAAGGGTTCGGACATATCAGAAATTCAAATGTCATTTTTGTGATGAAAATTTGGTGGAGGTGAAAAATAAAAAAGAAGTAAAAGCGTTCAGCAAAGTTTTTGTTCTGTTCTATTAAATTTTTTTTTCACTTAAGGGAGTTTTTTTCATTGAAAAATATTAAATTTAACTGAAAATATTTTTCAGGTATCCGGGTTTTTCACTTAAGCGAATTTCGCTTAAGCGGAGTGTTATAAAGGTAATTGGTCGACAAATATACGAGGACAAAAAAAAATGTTTCAGATAAGCGGGTTTTTCTCTTAAGCGGGTTTCTCTTAACCCTAGTTTACGGATTGGGGTTCGTGCGAACCCCAACGCATGTTTAAATGGTTATAACTTTTTTCTAAATCGTTTTTTCGACCTGGGATGAAAACTCAGTGAACGAAATTCATTTTTGTTTAGGTTTTTTGTCTTTTTTCCATAAAAGCGGTTTTATATAATTTTCTGGAATTTTTTTCTGAAAAAAAGTCACAAACCAAACTTGGGGTTCATGCGAACCCCAAGACTTAAAATGGAAAAAAAAAAAAATATTTTAACCAAACATCAAGGTCTAACATTGCTCTCAATGCAATTGCTCTTTCTTCTTCATCACCTCTATTATAATTTCTCAATAATCTATCTAAATTAGACACTGAAATATACAAACAATATATAAGTTCTACAATTATTTATAATACAAAATTTTACAACTTACTTTTTGGTAACTTAAAATTTTGTTTCACTATTTTCAACAATTTTTATTATATTTTGGCAAAACCAAACACGTGTTATCATAAAAAGACACCGCAACTGTCACCTTAATCAATAACAGAAAGAGACAATGCATCAAATTGTTGATAATGAACAATTAGAGGTGCATAAAAGCTTTGGGGTTCGCGCGAACCCCAAGTTTGGTTATTGCATTATTTTGCGTGCCGTAAACTAGGGTTAAGCAGGTTTTACTGTAAAAAGTATTTTTTATTTTTATTTTGAACCGAAATATAATTTATTAAACATATTTCTGATCGATAACCGTTTGATAACGAATGTGAAGAAATTTAGAAAACTACTTCTGTTTAAGTGGAGCAATTGAATATAATTCAATTAATAAATTCAAGTGACCTCTACTCCAAAGATTGCGTTTCGCCCAGGTACGACAGTTGGGCTCATCAATTAGATGCTGTCATACCCTTCGATTGAACTTATTAATTGAATTATATTCAATCGCTCCACTTAAACAGAAGTAGTTTTCAAAATTTCTTCACCTTCGTTATTATTTAAAAGCCAGACCACGGGCTACTATTTTTCTAAGTGTCTGAATTTAATCAAATTCTCTTAGAAATATAAAGTTCACAGTATATTCATGCTGTGAGTTTTATAAGAGTCGGTAATCATCGACCATAATTTGCGTCTTAGAAGGGTATGACAGCATCTAACTGATGAGCCCAACTGTCGTACCTGGGGGCTGGGCGAAAGCAATCTTTGGAGTAGAGGTCACTTGAACTTATTAATTGATAACCGTTTGTTTCACCAAAATATTTGGAAAATTGTGAACACTATAGCATTTAGAGCAAAACCCCAACTATTTTCCAAGGTCACATACCCTTAAATTAAATTATATAATAATAACATGCTGATAATGACCATTAAACCTAAAGTTCAACGTACTAACCATTTCTTTAAAAGGTAGGTATAGGTAGGTAGGTACTACAAGTTATATTTAAATTGCATAACTTAAATTTCTTTGTTCTTTTTATTACCTTAATGCCCTATACAGTCAAACACATTTGAAATAGACTTTTTTTGTTTTCCACCATGAAAAATTAATTTAAATTTATTATTCACTAAAAAATTATTTCATTTTTCCATTAAATAATTTATTGAATAATTCGCCCATTTGTTTTCATTTTACATGAAATAAAAATATTCAATTCATAAGTTCCAGAAGTTAATATACAAAGTAAAAGTTCATCAACAATATTATTCACATCAGTGTCTTCAAAGTTCAAAGTGACGAATTTTACGAGAGTATTAGTTAAAAAGGAAGAACAGTGAACACAATTAAATTATAAAAATAAAATAAAAAAACTTTGAACCTAAACTTGTTGAAATTAATTTGCCTTAGGTGTAAGTAAATGGGAAACACTCCAATCCTATATATCAAAATGCAGAAATTACCTTGTATAGGCTTTTATATAGCACAGGAGGTAAATATTGTTTTTTATTTTATTTTTTTATTCTTTGTGTTCAGCAAAGGACTTATTGAATTTGTTTGTATATACAGGTATATTTATATGAGGCCATTTCAGGGTGTAAATAATTTTTTTTTTTTGATGCAATCATCAGAAAGCAAATAAAAGAAGCATATATATTTCTGACAAATTAAACGAAAACAACAACGTCATTGTATTATGGCGTGGGAGATTTTCATCAACAATAAACAAAAAAAGCAAGCCAATTATGTACGCAAATAAACCTTGATCAATATTCTTACCACAAAACCAATTACACAGAAAGCACACTCGTATATGGAAATTCAAAAAGGAAGGATAATTGTATATGTATTATGTAACATATGTAGATGTGTTTACGAGCATTAAAGCCGCACTTCACTTCATTTCATTAATATGGTAAAAGGATTTATTTTGCAATACATTCACCTATTAATGGAATTGGAAACCAAAGGCAGATTTTATAACACTTTCAATAGGATGCTATTCATAAATGTATGCTAGCATGGAAACCAAAGGTTAAGGTAGATGGTATAACTCTTTTAATAGGAAGCTATTCATAAATGTATGCTAGCATTTTACTCAGAAGAATTCATTGCATTTATTAAAGGGAAATTTCAAAAAGAAAATAGTTGAACATAGAGCTAGTAATTAAGTTTATATACTCACTCTGGTATGCATACAAATAAGATTCAAAAATATAATATATTTAAATGATATTTTTAAACAGAAATTCGTTTTATTAGGAACTTAAGTTTTTGTATCACAAAGCGAGATATCAAAAGATTTAACTCTTGCAATTAGGGTTGGTTTTTAAAATCCTGATTTTTATAATCCATCTTTTTAAAGTTGAAGAGTTTAAAGAATAATTTGTGAAAAATTAAATGAACAATTCACGTGAATCGAAAAATTCTAACGGTTTGGATAACAGAATAGGGCTGTAAATTATTAAGTTAAACTTAAATATGGATTGTAGAAAACGGGTTTTGCAGGATTATAAGGGCCAGTTTCACAGTGAAGTAAGTGTCACTTAAGTGCCGAATATGGAAAACTAATTCCCAATTTCACAGTGTAAACTTATCGGAATAAGTGACACTTAAGTCTCCGATGTTGGCCACTTAAGTTCCACTTACTCAGGTAGTAAAACTGCGGCTTAAGTGCCAAAATGGGAAAATTAAGTGCCACTTATTTTGTTAAGTGTGCACTGTGAAACTGGCCCTCAAACATCGGGATTTTGAATAGGCGGGATTTTAGAAGAAAGGATTTTAAAAATACAGTACCTATTTGAGTAGACGGGATTTGTAAACTTTTTTTTTCGGAATTTTTGAAATACGGCATTGTAAAAACCGGGATTCCGATACGCTGCCTTGCAATTTTGTTCTTTTTGTTGGTTATTTTATATAAGACTGTTCAAATTATAGATTTGACTTAACTTCAAAAACTAGCTTGACTTAGGGATTCCGATAGAAATAAAATGCACGATTGGGTCGCACGAACTTGCTTTTATAACACTGTGGTTATAAAGTCTCAATAATGAAGAACTATTAGTCTGATTGTAAAACAAACACGCATTAGTTATGGGAGCCTTTATTTACTGCCACTTGCTAAAAACATGTTTTAGTATAAGGTATAGTGATATGTGAGAATACAAAAACTAAGAATATAACATTACGGTGCACATTATGCATCCATGAAACTACAAGCTTTAACTACAAATTTTGTATATGTAAAATTTTTAAAAATCCAAATTTGATTTTTTTTTTATAATTTTTATATTTTTATTAAAAATTTAAAATCTGCAAGAAAATAGGCATGTTTTTTTTGCAAGCCTGGGTGGTATTGTTTGAAAAAAAACAACGGGGATAAACGATACCATCACAGAAACAAAATGGAGTTTTAATACAAATTATCGATATCACTGGTAATACAGTTTTTTGGCGCGCTTAAGTTAAGCCCCGAGAATTCTCTGGGATTAGCTAAGCCCGCAGGGGATGAATTGTTGTTGAATTTAACAAGTAAATTGTTTAGCCCCGACGTCGTTTTATTCATCCAATTCCCCCTGGGCTAGCAAAACAAAAAAGCCTAATATAAGAAAACTGCTGTGTGCTTAGTTTAGTAAAAATCCATCAAGTCGGTTTCGAATTTCTAAAGTTCTAAAAAAAAAAAAAATCCAACAAAAAAATTTTTTTTAAGTTAGTTATGTTGAAAATGTTGGTTTTTGCGAAAAATAAGGTTTCCATTTTTTATCAAAGTGTTGGAAAAAATTCTCTCAATGAAATGAAAAAAAAAACTAAAATTAAATTAAATAAGACCCCAAATTGTTTTGACAACATTTTTTTTTTTTTAATGAAATTATATACCAACTCCAATTTGTTTTTTTTTTAACCCTATAGTTTATTTTCGAAAAAGAAATAATACCCCACACCGTTTTCCTGTCCTTCAGCAATCGATTCCCCTTGAAGTTTCAATTTTACATTCAGCACAAATTTTTTAATGTTTACAAGGTAACAGAATAGCTGACGAAAATTGCACGATTTTTCAAAGATTTTTTTTCTAGTTGATGGTTTTCAAAACGTTTTTTTTGTGATCTTAAAACTACAAAAATCTAGCTAGCTGGTTCTTGCATTCAGGTGACGAATTATTTCATAGGGCTTTATTTCACTATGAAATAAGGCCCCTAAAAAATGAAATAAGGACCCAACAAAAAATAAATAATACTCCAAAATTTGAGAATTCTCGTTGTTATTGTTTTATATACAAATACAAATTATATAGGTGTCGTCAGTTTTCTAAAAACATCCATATCGGTACAATTGGATTACTGCTCGATTTGCATAAGGATCTAACCCAATTACACGGTCGATTTTCAAGAGCTGCAGCGATATAGCATCTTCTTCAAAAATATATGAAAATGTTGAGAATTTCGTATCCTACAATTTTAATTGTGGAAAATTCTAGGTAGATAAGCATCTTAGGAAATAAGAAAAAAAATTTAAACGACATACTATCGTACAAATAAAAGAAGATTTCTTTGCCTAGAGCTTTAGACTTGGAAACTTTCCCGCTAAAACCAAAAGATTGGGAGATATAGATCAATTCATATTTTTCATAATGGCTGATTTCACCAGGTTCATTGCATCCCAAAAACATAAATTTAAGCTTTTATATAATAGCGGTCTCTCAAGGTAAGTAAAAAGTCTATCTTTTCTGTACTAATAAAATGAAACCAAAAAAAGTTAGTATGCTTCTGACTTTTTTAATACACTTCCTTCTTAATTGTGTATGTCATCATTGGATTAATAAACTTCTACTCTATATATATCTTTATCTTTCAATGTTTAGTCAAGCGTTGAATCGTACGTATAACAGCAAATGGATGGGTATGTGGAGGATACGTTTTTCTTTATTTGCCGCTTTGTTGTCTATTTTATCCATCCCTTGGACTTATCGTCTTTCATAACAAAACCCAACGATAATCTCACTTATTCATAATAATTACCATAAAAATAATTTGCTACATTAATTCTACATAAACCCTCTTAAAATATTTATATTCCTCCCCAATTTAGCTAAATAAAATAAAAACACAATTTCTCCCCAAAAAAAAAAAACAAAAAGAAATCCTGCGTCCTTCAATATTACATAATAATAATAATAATAAATGGAGAAAGAAAAACTCACCCAATTTAATGTAACACTGCTCAAAAAACGGATCTCCCAAAGAGGCACTGAGCAGCCCCAGAATACCCTGAGGAAATTCTGTGATTAGGAAGAGAAGCAGAACCGCCAAAAGCATTTTAGTTGTACGATCCGTTTGTTTCTCCTTCTCCAGGGTTTTGCTGGTTTTACGCGGTTTATCCACCACCTTCCCATTCACTATATGCTTCATTCCATTGGAGTTACTGGTTAATTGTTTCCGTCGGCGTTTGGCCTCTAAAAGAGCAGCTATTAACCGAACACTTAAGATGGTCAGAGCAAAGCAGGGTATCAGCTTTATAAGCACACTGTAGATGAAAAAATTCGATTTCATAATCAACGGGTAATCGCGGGCTAATTGACTCATAGTCACCCTGTAGAGGGTGACGTTGCGGCCTTCTTGCTGCGTCGGCGACGGCGGCGGTACAACAGTACTGATGATGGTCGTATTGAAATCCATTGCAGTTGTCACTAGTTTATTGCCTTGGCTGTCAAGCATCTCATTGACAGGTGTTATGCTGAATGCTAGATATGGTGGTGGAATTGCAATTAACGGACATATAACGTATGCGGTAGCTATGGTCAAAATAGTCGTCTGCATGCCACACCACAGGCGATTCTTTTGAGGATATACGACAGCTATGTAACGCCAAACGGCCAATGTGACCGTCAGCCATATTGATATTGTGTGACAGGTTTGGGCGAAAATTGAATGGAATTTCACGAACCATGCCCAGCTGTAGGTTAATTGTTTTTCGCGGGGATAATTCATGCTCGGTAGGATGTTTTCGTGACAGGCGAATGGAATATAGTCGACCATAACTGTCAAGTCGGCAATCGCAAGTCCGGTGAGAATGGCATTGGTGGGTGAGCGCATTTCTCGTCGGGTAAGAACGATTATGTTCAAAGTGTTGGCTATAATGCCGAGGATGCAGACGAGTAGAGATACATAGCCGTGCCATTCATTGTAACTAAAAAAAAAAAATATAAACAAAATGTTAGTTTTTATTGAGTGAAAGAATTCATGATTTTAAAAATTCCGGCACAAAGCACACACGAATTAGCTTACTTAATTTGCTTCTAAAGGCATCAACACCAAAATTCTTTTTATTTAAAATTTTTAAATTTCAAAATTTCTTCAAAAAATATAAATAAAGTGGACACCACTCATATTTTCGAAAACTGTGTTACTTCTAAAATTGTTGATATGTCCTCATAATTATTTATATAGCAGAATTTGTTTAAAGAACAATTAACAATTTTGAAACGAATAAAATTATTGAAAATAATTGTTGATTCTTTGTTCAAATCAAACAACAAAAAAAAACATTTTATTCCAACAAACCAATTTCCAGCTTTTTTAAATAAAAATTATTTTATTTTATTTATCAAATGCAATTTTCTGTATATCATGACGCCGAAAATGTGAGACAACCTCGAAGTTGAGGGAGTTCTTCTTCCCATAAATTACATTGAAATAAATTGAAGTGAAATAACGTTGGTATAATATTTCATCTACATATGTACGTCTTCTAACAATAAAATTAAAATATAATAAAATTAAATAATTACTTGTCTGCAAGGCAAGCTGAAAATTTAAAGCCGCCTAAAGATTTTTTTGCTGACATATTATAAAAAAAAACATTTTCGATCAGACAGTCACGTTTCTGAAGAATTAACGAATTTTCCTTCATCACTGTGATGGAACAGTAATATGATTTCATAATGACAAAAATTAAAGGAAATTTATTTCTCTCCCCTTTAAAATTTGATCCTCTGCCAGAAGGATTCCACATTATTCCTGATGTTAAATGATTTATCAAGCATATAACAACAAAATATATATTTCTTAGTGGATTTTGTTTTTTCGGGGAAATTTTGTTTATCAAATTTCGGCGAATTTAAAATATTTGAGTTACCTAAAAAAATATTCCGTTTTTCTGGGAATTATTATACATACAATTAATTATTTAGTGATTTTTTTAAGCAAAAACCGAATTTAAAATATATGTCAATTTGTAAAACAATTAAATTATGTGTATATTATTGGTCCATATAGTCCATACATTTCAGAAGACGACAAATCAACGATCAATGGAATAATATGTGGACGAAAAAAGGAATAAATGTAATTTTACAGACTATTACATTATATTTTTTGCCAAAAAAAAAAACAATCTATGGAGCAACGAGAAGTTTGAAATTTTGGGACTAGAGAACGCTTCTCATTTTGTGAAAACTGATATATAGCAAACGATTTTGGTTGATAGGAGCAATTTAATAAGAACCTGGAAAATGATAGTACAGACATGAGACAAAAACGATTTTTTTTTTAAATAGAAAAATTAGATAAAAAAGGCCAAAGTTTGAAAAAATTCCGATCAAATATGTATGTCTATCTATTATACATTTAGTTGAAAAGTTTAATTTTGTGTGTCCATAACATTTTTTTAAAATTATATTAAATTTTGAGCAGGGCTTAAGTTTAAGGTTGTTGTGAAAGTAGGAAAAATTAATATTTTTTTTGTCAAGGTTTTCTTAAAAATTTTTTTTCTTTTTAAATTTTATCTTTGAATTGCATATATTTAATAATACATATTTATTTTAAATTGTATTTTTTTGTTATATATAAATGTTAATATTTTTCTTATTTAATTAACTTAGGGGCCAGTTATATTATAGCGATCAGGAAAACGAAACAGGAAAAACTTTCAAATAGATTATTTACTAGGTTTGCATTCAATTTGTAACGCAATAGATGCAGTAATCGATGGCAAATAACTCAAAGAATTTTTTCTGTCAATAAAATTTTCAATTCGTCGCTATACAATGCAGAACTAGTCTAAGTCCAAAATTTAAAAATGAGTTTTTTTTTATTTCATAAGGAAACTTGTTGTGTTCCGCGAATTTTCTACATATTCTGAATATTCCTACGTGCAGTAATTCCTTCAGAATTTAAATAAAAGAATATAATCATAATTTTGAAAGTCTGCATTTTACGCACTAAGGTTCTTTTTGAAAAATTTTGAAAATGTGACTTAGACTAGTTCTGCGTTGTAGCGACGAATTGAACAAATATTTTTTTTTGTGTAAAATGTATTTATTTATTTTCCTGACTGAATTTCATTTTCCGTACCAGCTGATTGTTATTTCGATCAAAATGAAACAAATCGTTCCAATTATTTGCGTTCCAGCTTTCACTGCAGGTTCCACTGACGATTAGTGGAAAAAAAATTAGTTTGCATTTCAATCAGGAAAACTTGATTGGTAGCCTATTCACTGACGTATAATTTTCATGTTCGCTAAAGGAAAAAATTCCTATTTCCAACTGTTTCAACTTTTCCTGATGGTTTTTCCTCATCGCTATAACTGGCCCCTTATCCGTGAAAATCCTTAATATTAAAAAAAAAATTATCAAAACAAATATTCGAACGACCTTTCGTATATACAAATACCTTCCTCACGTCATGTCATTTGTCTTATATCGTGAAAAAATAGGTATAAGGCAGGTATCATATATACAAGCTGAGTCAGATGAATGTGAATCTAAACCCTAAAATTGATAGTCATTCCTTCTTTAAAGCGCGTCAACCTTAGGCCTTGACCATATTTTCACTAGGGAACCCCTGTGCAATTTGTTTGTTTTGTTAATACCTAATGAAAAATGTACCTCTCACATCAGGTATATAATACTGCGCATGGATGAGGGTTTATGTAGGTCGACATAGGATTAGATATTTTTGGATTGACAAATTAAATGTAGGTATAATTAATTTGTTATTTACTTTATTTTATACATTTACGCAAAAATCTGAAAAAATAAAGACTATACCTTTTTCACATGCCTCCTATAGTGTGCTTAGATGATTTCAAAAAAACACTTAAGGTGTTAAAGCTCGTCACAAGGATTTATCCTTTTTTTTAATTAGATATAGTATACCTTATACCTATCTACCTATGTTTATGTATACTCGTACATAACGGTTTGTACCTATATACGCTTTTCTTCAAACTAATTAGCTAGAACATATTGTGCTCTGTTAAACAAATATACAAACGAAAACTAAAACAAAACCTTGAACTGCAAATGTCAAGTACATGTTATTTAGTATCTAGTTTTAGAAGTATAAAAATAATCTTCACACGTGTTATATCTGTGTACAAAATTTAAAATATCCATGCAATTCGTCCTTGTGGACGGTAATAGTTATATGAGATTTACTCTTTAAGGTGCATATACTGGGAGCACTATATATATGTACATATTCCAGTCTCAAATGAAACTCAATCAATTAACTTAATAAGATAAAGTAATCAAAAGCACATAATACTACTGTTGGCTATATATACAGTATAAGGTTGGTTCATTTATTCGTCCTCGTTCACCCAATCTAATCCAAATAATGTGATTATACTTATACCTACAACAAAAGCCAAAAGGACTATACAACATTTATGTTTCTTCTATACCAGAAAGGAAAACAACTTGGTACTTGAAACAATATACACTTCCATATGACGTAAACACATTGTCCTTATATCTATATAGGTGGGATATACGTGACCCAGAACCCAACCATAATATAGGTCTTTTATGGAACTTGAAGTTGCATATACCCATGAAGAAGTTGACATCCTTCCAAAAAGGCATCAGCTCATGAAGTCTTGATTTATTATTTGGATGTCATATGATGGCAGTAAAAAAAAGGTGAAGAATAGCCGCATAGAATGGTTTCCGGTAAATAATTTATTGATGGTTGAAGAAACGGTCTTATCATCTGATATGGTTGGCTAAGTGGTCCTAATAAATTCGTCTGACCTATATTATCTATCCTTCTCGAAGCTGCCGATTAATCGATTTATTTCTTTCATCCTTTCAAGTCAATTGTTTTGTTGACCATATATATAAAATTTACCCACAAAGAATTGAGGAAAAGCCAGATCCTTAACCACAACGTACACATATAAAAACCTTCTGTATATACCAGGTATATATTATATACAATGTACATTGTACATACATATGGATATAAGCTGCTATACTGATTATATTTGTTGCGTGTGAGCTAAAATAGGTAGTTTACTATTTTTGTCCTTGACACACATAAAGATAACAATACTAAAACTCTCCATTTTGGCCAAACTATTATATCCGTGTCAACGTATCTTCTTCGCTATCGTGCTAAATAATTTTCTGCTTGGAAAGTTTTGATGTGCCATAAAGTTTGACATGAATATTTTTTTTTTTTTCGTTTTTTCTTTTAAAAGAATATACCTACCTTACGTAATTAACGTAAAATAAAAAACCATAATCAATTAAAGAAAAATTTAAGGAGATCATTTTATATTTAAGGAAATAATTATATAAAAAGATTTTTTTTTAATAATACAAATTCTATATACTATACTACTGAAATACATCAGCCAAGTAGAAAACTTAGCAGTATTTTAATGGACTTTGTTTGTGATACCTTAAATATGCATTAAAATGTTTAAGTTTGTTTTTTCAAAACAAAGCTTATATGAGAAAAAAAAAAACCGAAACTGCTTCTGAAGAGGACTAATATACCTATTTCATTCCTTTTTCCGCTTCCTTAATTCGACTCTTATACTTAAATAAAAGAAAACACATCAAAATAGATTGAATATAAATTAATTCTCAGATACCTACTGCCTTATAGAGAAAAGCAAAAACATATATTTTTTGGGACTAAACATCTCATGAATAATTTAATTATTCTAACCGGAAGTATCTTAAGGTTGAATTAGAAAAAGAACAAGTGAACCATAAATATACGAAAATAGTTCCTTCAAAGTTTGTTCAATAAGAACATAATTAGAAAATACTGCAAGCAATCAAATATGTCTTCTAATCAATCAAACAAAATAATAATTTGGTTATTTTGTATACCTATTGAGATAAGATTTGTTGATTTAAAAAAAATTAAAAATGTTGTCATACGCATACTCCATCCATGGGTAAAAGAATTATTATGTCAGTGTTTAAAGTACTTTATCTTGAAGATTTGGAAAGAATTTTTGAAGTTTAAAATTTTTGAAATGAATTCATTTGTTTAAGAAAGTCACTAGAAAATAAAAATTTCTTACTGTTCTGTTCGTAAATGTAGGTACTGTCCTCGCAGGCCTACGTCACACTGTTGTTCAAAATGTTTTTTTTTTTTTCGTTTCAATTTTAATCATAATATTTGAACGGATAAGGATAACGCTACATTTTTTCTTCTTTTTCAATGAAATTTCATAAGCTATTAAAATCGTGAATTTTATTGAAAGTTTCAGAATAATTGGCTGAAGTAAGATTTAAAAAAAAAAAGGAATTTACAGAGGAATTTCCTGAATTTATATATGTAAGTATTTACAGGCTATTCCAAAATAAAATTGATTACAACAGTATAAAGTGTTAAAACTTTATTTTTTTTTTATTTTTACCTGCGATATATACGTAGGTACAATATGGCAAGTTATGGATTCGTAAACAAAATTGAATTCGAGATTTTGGTTAAACTTGACATTACGATGATAGCGATTTTGAAAAAAGTGAGTCTGTCTCTCTATCCTTTCGGCTGCAGCCGAATCCGAGTTTCCTTAAATTTATGGTACATAGCGTTTTTTGGTAATTCACCCGAAACGTTTTTTTTCATTTTTTTGTAGGATCAAAAATAACAGTAGCTGCCGTACAATTTTTTTTAACAAAAAAAGAAAATCTCATTTTACTCAAAACCGTGCCTTGAAACTTGAAAAAATTAAGTAATTTTTTACAAAACGGCTACTATTTTATAAAAACAAAATTTCCGAAAAATGATTTTAAATATGTTGTACCAAAAATGGTATCAAAAACGGTTCAACTGGTTTTGATCAATTTTTGTGTGGAGCAGGTGGCATACAAAATAGGCTCCAAAAACTAATGTATGTATTTCTTATCAAATCAGACTAATAGATTTTAGTTACTATTCTATTAAAACTGTAGTTAAAAAAATTAAATTTTTTGTTTTATTTAATAAAAATATTATAAGAAGGTATATTTTTTGTAGTTTGAAATTTTGATTTACCTTAAAAATAAAACAACTTTGCAACATAAAGGAATAATTAGATTTTTCATGAAATATGCAAAAAACAAAAGAAAGAACTTCAATTTGTTTGGCTTTTTTAATTCTAAAACAAAATTGACTATTTTTTAAAAGCTTTATAAATCAAACTACGTGTTTTTGTGTCATTCCAACCTTCAGATAATAATAATATTATTTTTGTTTTTGTTTTTGAAGCTCGGTTTATATTTTAATTAGAAATCAAAAACAATAAAAGAACATTGGAATTTTTAATTTTTGCCAAGACTTTTATCTTTTTGGACCATAATGCCATGGGTGACACCCAAAATTTTTTTTTTTCAAACCTTTTGAAACGCACTGAAGTAAAGTTTTAAAAACAACAATTTCATGACATTTTGAAGTGTGTGATTTTTTGATATTTTGCCTCTCTCTAGAGAATTTGACCTTAGACAACAAATGTTCAAAATTGCAAGCTTTTTAGGGATTAAAATATACCGATTTAAAAAACAAATCTGTGGAAGCGTTGGGAAGGTTAATACTGTAGTGTTCATTTAAGTAAATAAATAAAACTACCTACGCCACTGGCTACATAGCTAAGAACAGACAACTGAAAGATTAATGTAAGAATTTGACCTTTTATAATTTTGAAGAAGTCAGTTGGAAACAAGTTTTCATCCTCAGCAGTATATCGAATTAAAAATAAATATTATAAAAATAATATAAACTACATTTTGAAAGTTTCATGAATTATTGACTTGTGATTAATGAAATATATTACCATCCTACAATTCTTCAAAATTATGTTATTTAGCTTTGGATTTTTAGTTCTCACCGTTCTTTGCTGCCTAGATTGGCTTTATAGGTACCATTAAAAGTTCATTTGTAAAACCAAAGCATTATAATTGTGTAAATTTTACTAAAGTGAGATAACAGTAAGTTCGGGGTTACTAATTATAAATTACTCAACTATAACACAGTTTTAAATGGTTTAGCATAATTGTAACAAATTGAACCTCTAACTATTTATTTAAAAAGTCATTCAAATTCAATACGTTTTATTTAGACTTTATAATTAGCAATCAAAAAGCAATTAAGCAAAATTCCAATTAATCACCAAAATTACATTTTCAAAATAAGTAGGAAATATTCATCAATCATCGATAACAAATATTTTCAAACTTTCATACATACATACATACTAAAACGTATATACAAATTAATGACCAGAGTGATAAAATTTAATGAGATTTTCATTGTAATGCCCTTAAATTTATTATAAACGACAGGCCTATATAATATTCAACACACAAAAGTAACCTATACAGTATACAACACAATATATTTATGTATACACACAATCTCCATCACTTCATAGATAATTCTCTGTGTGATTCTTATACAAATTACGTGCTGTATATAAGTATTTTATGCAAATGACTTTATATAAATTATTCAAGTCCTTCCTATCTCCTATTTTCTAATATAAATTGTCTAAAAGATAATTCCGGTCATTTTCACCTAACCACAAAACCATACAATAAAATATTTGTTTGTCTGTATTTTTGTAATTATGTAGGTATATATAGCAAGTTAATGTGATTGTGGACTCACCCAGTGTGAAAATTATCCAATCCTTTGCCACAGTAAGTTGGCCCCGTTTGATTTGAGCCCATCGTCATTCTTGTCCTATTAAATTCAATTGTGGTGTTGAATTCCTCATTAATGATAATAAAATCTATGGCTGAAATTAAAATTATAAGAAAAGGTATAATCGATAAGAAAAATGTTTAACAAACAAAATAATCTTAAATGTATGTACTATTTATACATATAATATAAAAAATTATTTTTGCTATTTCGTCTATTATGAGTTTGTATGGGAAAGTTTTAGTAAAATCCACCCACTGTTACGCCCACTTTTATTTTATTTAAGTTTTGTCCTTAGCTTCAACGTCCTTTGAAATTTGAATTTTATTTTAAACTTTATTTTATATAAGGAACAATAATTCATTATATTCGCCCACAAGAAATAAAGGATTGGAAAAAGAGAGGTTTCAATGGCAGATGCAGCTGACAATAATTCATAAAAATAAGTTTAATACAGGGTTAAACAATGAGAACAAGAGTTTCAGTTGGGAAAATAAAATTTATGTTGGCGCTTCGATAAACGATTTTAGCTGCGTTCCTATAGCACAGAAAATCTATATTTTCGAAACTCTTATTGAAGATATATTTTAAATGACGAAATTTAATAAACATATATAACTACGCTAACTTTATACATATAAGCGCTTCTCGAAGTTCCGATACATTAATACGAAATAAAAACTGCGACTCAAGCTTGTGATTACAAATTTGGTGGTATTGCTGCTTGAATATTTTATCACAGCGATCCATTTCAGAATTGCAAGACTTGCTTTATTAGACTTCTCTATCATCATTGTCAGGTTTGATAAAAAAATTAAGTTTGATTTTTTCATTTAATTTTAGACATTTGCCAAAAGAAAACTCCTATTTGTTTCACGAAATCAAAAAAAAAAAAATTTATCGAAAGACATAATTTCGAATACCAAAACAACGAATTATAAAAACCAAAAGCCAAAATCTAGAATAAGAAAAATCTCGGAAATCAGAATCTCGAACTCGAATTGAATGTCGAATGCTACGATAAATTTGTGAATTATAGATTTAAAAGTTGTGAACACTGAAAAAAAGAAAATTAAAAATACAGCAAAATCAAGAAACCTAAAGTTTTTATTCTGCATTGCGCAACCCCTAGCGGTGGAAATACAAATTTAAAAAAATCTTAAAATTAGTTTTAAGACCATATGCAACTTTTGTAGGGGTATAATTTTGATTTTCCACATTTTTAGAAATCGCTCCGGTCTAATATATGTATAAGCAAATAATTTTACAGAAGTTTAGTTTAATTAAGTAAAACCTTACTCTTACGTTCGACTTACATTCTCCTTATCCAATCCTTATCCAATCTTCACAATTCACAAATGTGATAGAGGAAATGCATTTTATTCGTTGAGTACTTCTTTTCTATTTTTTAAAATTACAGTGCATTTTGTTAAAAAAAAGTAGGGGTTAATTTTTTCATATTTGTCATAACTTTTTTTTACTTAAATCGTAAAAAGGATGAAATAGTTTTTAAACTTTGAATTATCTCTATTTTTTGTTCCAACAGTCCCAAATGCAAAAAAATGGTTCCTGCTTGGCTTCGATTATCGAAATGGTGTGAATGCACAAATGAGTCATTCATTTTGCAAAATTTTTTAAAACGTAGGTAACTAGCGTATTTTATTTAATTCCCTGCAAAATAGCATCAGATATTAATTTCCCTCATCGCGATTAATTAAACAATTTTTTCTAACAAATAGGAAATGTTTTCTTATTATAGTCCCATCCCATGTCCCATGTTTTGTACATTACTCGTACACAAAAAAAATATTAATAATTTCCACGTCATGTTTGCACAAAGTTATAGTAGTAATAAAATAGGTACAATTCAATCGTTTATACTTTACTAAACGGAATGAATATAAGCTGTGGTTTAGTGAATGTTTATAGCAACTCAGTAAAATGTTTACTTGCAAACAATAATTAATTTTTTTTCTGTTTTGGGTACAAACAATAACAAACTATTTATAAAATGTTTGTGTTATTATTGTTTACGTGTAAACAATTTTTCTGAGCTGGCTACACATTCTGACCAAAAATACACGGATATAATTTTTTGTACGTTTATTTGTTTTTTTTTTTCGAATAATTTAGAAAGAATCAATTAGAATCAAAGAAAACATTGTTCCCACAAAAACATTCAGATTTGCCTTTGTCCATTTTGAGAGAAATTCCCTTAGAAAGGTATTTTTAACAAAATCTTGCAAAACTGGAGATTTTGAACCAGCAATACCAGATCGTGAGATCTATCCCATTTTGTGAAAGTTTCATGTCTAAAATAAGCTTGAAAAGCCAAAGGAATTTTTCGAAAGTTAAGGTATCAAAGAAATGGATTTTACGTTATGCTCAAATATTTTCCTAAAATAAAATAAAGAAAAAAAATAATGTATTCAACTATGATCAAATAAACCATTTGTATGTCTAGAAAGAACTCGTTTTTGCATTTTGCCTAATTTAGTCTGCCAAATGAAAACTTCCGTAAAAAAATTACATAAATCATAAACGAAGACTGTCATTTTGGTTTTGCAGTACCTACTACACTATTCGGTAATTGTAGTAGGTAAAATATTTAGAAAAGTTTCCGATCTTTTTTTCGTTTATAATAAATTTTGTATTGAGTTTTATTGGATTTATTTTAGTTGTTCGTATTGATTTCTTTGCTTTTATTTTTTTTTATGTACAAATGGTTTAATTCACGCACTCAATGTAAATGTTCATATTTATGGAAAAACTGAATTACAATTAAATTTTTTAATTTATTTTTTCGTGGAAAAATTGTGGGATATTTATAACAAAGGCGTGGGAAAAAAGAGAATTTTCGGATATCTCTGTGGGAAAAGCTGTTTGCATAGTCTGGCATCAACTGCTTTGAACAACAAGTGCGAGAAAATTCGTGTAGTTTTATTATTATTTCATTCAATAAAAAATATTGTTCACATATTATAATACAAAGATTTTTGACGTAGGAAATTCACGAAAAAACATTTTTTTTTTATAATTTTATTGCAAATCTTTTTCTTTAAATAAAATTATGCTCGAAACAATATTTCTTGGAACGAAATTTTTTTTTAAGAAAACTCCAGATATAAATTTTAACTTGAATATAAATTTTAACTTTTTGTATGGTAGTAGAGGTCTTTATACCGATATGTATTAAGTAAATCCTTAAAGGATTCTTGGGGACATTTAACTTAATTAAATGTTAATGGTTGCTTAAGGGTCAACTGAAATTTTGTTAAAGAAAATTTTGAAAAATCCTACAATTTTGTACAAGAAACCGGAAAAGAGGTCATAGTGAGAGAATTTATAAATACATATAAAATTACATAGCATAATTCGATTCTGTTTAAAAGTTGTTATAATATAATTCCCATATCTCGCATGAAAAAAACCCTCATATTCGGTAAAAAATAACTTTTTTTTATTTTGAATTCAGACCAGCAAATTTCTTTTGAAATTGAGCAGCCTGTTACAAATGTTGAGTACAGATATAATGTCGGTCTTTAATTTTAAAATTCATACTTCCTATGTACCATTTATTACAAATTCCATTCTCTTTTATTTTTCCCACGATTTTCCCATTACGCTCAATCAATGGTATTTTGCCATCCTTATTTTATTAAAAAAAAAAAGTGAAGGCCGAAATTTGATCAATTTCCCTAATTCGCCAGTTATTTTCCTATACTCCTTGAAAATTGTAGCAAAAATCCCTTTGAAATCCTGTGAATTCCACAAATCCTTTAACTCATTACATGGGTTTCAATTTTTGTCTTCCCACCGCTATAGCGGAAATTGCTATACCTTTCCGATACAAAACGTGACACCATTTCTTCAGAACAACTTCAATTCATCAATATTATTTTGTTTTTTTTTTCGTTGTTCGTTTCGTGCAAGAGGAAGGACTTTTTCCATTTGCAGATAGATGGATAAATGTATATATATATTTTTTTTCTTTTTTTACTGCTCAAAGGATAAGCTGATCGATAGGCACTTTGAGTAACAAATAGGATTGTCAAGAGGTTGGGAGAAAAATTGAGACCGAGCATTTTCGGAATAGAAGCCAATCCATTTTTTATGTAGCTTCTGCTTCATGTGTTTAGCTTTGAGACGTGACAATTGATAGTGTGTTTTTTTTTTTTTTTGGTTTTTTTTTTTTCTATCCAATAAAATAAAATCTATCAATATCATCTGTGTGAAAACTACAGGATTTATTTCAAAAGTTCGGTATAGGTATATGAAAAAAAGCTTTCAACAAATCTGTCGTTTATCCGGAAGAGCTGTAGTTATATAGAGGGTTTGGAAATAATATGGCACAAGGCGATAATGCCTATATATTTTATGAAAGTTTTTTTTTTTTTTAAGTCTGTTTAGCTTAACGTCATATTACCTTTAATAAGGTGGAATAATGTACACGTGTATATATTTTTTTCCTCATTAATTCCTTAAACATAAAACAACTAAAAGACCAATTTACGACCACACAGAAAGTTATGTTGCGGCAGTGGCGTTTTCCCCCCAAGTTACCTACTCCTAACCCTTAGCCGTATACCTTTTCCTGTTATAAATAATCCTTCTTTATGTCCTGACAAATCATGTAGAACGTAATATTAAAAATCAATGAGCATACAAGTTGTATTAAGTAGGTACTCCTTGAAAAGAGAAAACTTTGCTCTTTTATATTCAATGAGGCATGAAAATATACGTACATACCTCTCACATCCAATCCGCAACCTCCTCCTTGTGCGAAATAAAGTAAAACATGATACACGTCGTATTTATTTTTTTCTTTTTATTTTTATTTTATTTTTTAAGTGCATTATCTATTTTAATACTTTTTTGTTTTAGGGTTTTTTTTTTTTTTTTTGTATTTTTTTGAAGAGCCATTAATCGAGAAGGTGGTAAGATGCCTTGAAGTTGTTTGTTTCGAATAAACAGATTTACATTTATTGAGTTAAAAAACTTTTTTAGTGTCTTTTGTTCTGCTGGAACCTTGGGGAAGAGTGATATCCTTCCGGTTGGTTCAACCCTTTTTGTATAACTTATACTTAGGTACATAATATAATCATGGTACGTATGTTTGTGTGTGTGTATTACGATACTCAATAAAAGAAAAAGTTACATAAAATTAATGCGCCATTCGCCTGAAGGATTATAACAAACCACAAAACAGAAGGAGCTATGGTTTTTATTTCCTTCATGCGGACGAAAGGACAGTAGTTGTGTTGATATGATGGGATTTTTGTTCTTCTATAACACTAACAATATAATGGTGTTGAAACTAACCCGTATATAGTTGAGTCTATTCTATTCTAATTTTTTTTTATTAAAGGGGTAAATTCCCTTAGGAAGCAAATAAATGAGAATTTAGCCGGAGTTTTTGTGGTCTATTTGAGATGGTCTGGTCATTCATTAGAGAATATAAACACAGATCATCTCTGACAGGATATTATATTTATGCGCAACTCATACCGTATTGTGTTTCATCCTTAAAGGACGAAATTCATTAATTTAGTTGGTTTATGTATGTGAAAAAAATATGATATTCTGAAAAGATAGACACAACAAAATAATTAATTAAGTTTGGTTGAAAAGAATTTTTTGAAAACTTATTTAAAATTTGCAAAATGATTATTTAAATATATGAAAACATAATTTAATAAAACGCAATCAATTTTAAAAATATAAATAACAAAAACATTAAATAGTTGAAAATGCAATTTCTTACAAAATTATGGTGATTCTCTAGATAAAAATGAAAGAAATTCTACTATTGGAACATGTAAGGCCCAAAGTGTTTATTTGAAATTGGACAAATCTCGAGACCCACTCCACAAATTTTACTTGGAATTTAGTGCGCTAATTCTCTGGATACAAATTAAAGAAATTGTTTTACTGGAATTTGAAAGGCTTAAGAGATTTGAGGACCACTTAAATTTTAATGAAATTTAATAGGATAATAGATTAAAGGACCTACAAATAATTTATCAAAAGGAAACTTCATCTATAATTCCATCTAACAGCAGTTAATTAGGTAACGTAAATCAATTAAAATTTAAAAATTTAAAAAAGCTTAAACAATTTACATAAGTTCTTATATTATGTTGAACTTAAAGATTTAATAGATTTTTTTAACAACAACAACAACTCAAAGGTACTACCACCAATTGTATACGAAGTAATTTATAATTTGTTTTAATTAATTATTTGGCTGGAGATATTGTTGTTGTTGTTGTTCAAAAATTCAATGAAATTGACGGAATAAAGAATGGTCAAGTTTAATAATTTGACATTCTACTATGAATAATACAATAAATAATAATAATAAAGATTTAAGTTTCCTTTCAAAAATGGCTTCAAACAAAAATGAAGAAAATCCACAAATATTTATATAAGCAATATTTAAAAAAAAAAAGTACCTATGACATTTTGTAAATTGGGTGGATTTCTCATGGTTTTTGAGCTTGTTTTCATTTTTAATTTTGGACTAAATTTCATCATGAAAATAGGCCTCATACTTTGTAACAAAAAAGAAAAACTGACTCCAAAATGGGGAAATTTTTAATTACGATATACATATAGGTACTAAATGGCAAGATATGGATTCGTAAACAAATTTGAAATTGAGATTTTGATCGAATTTGACATAGCGATGATAGCGAATTCGAAATAAATTGAGTCTCGCAATTGTGTCCGTTCATCTGCATTCAGGGTTAATTTTAATAAAACTTGATCCTATTTTTATAGGACAAAAAATAACGGTACCTTCTGGCCATTTTTTGAGAAAATTACGAAAATGTTGTTTTTTCTCAAAAACGTGCCCAAAACAATAAAACAATAATTCAATAGGTAATTTTTTTTTCATGTATATTTTATATATTGGCACCTCTTTATAGAAAATAAATTTTCTTAAAATGGTTATAAATTCCACCTCCCATAGAACCATTTCTTTGATTTACGATTTTTGTAAAACAGTTGACTAATTTTGATAATTTTTTTTAATAGAGAATGTATTTCTCATAGAAGCTTTTTTTTAGTTTTCGGCTTTGTCATTTATCTGTTTAACTGATTTTAATACAAGAGCTTCAAATAAGTTTAATCTCTGAACATTGTTTATATGTATACGCAACACCATAGCTACGGGCAAAACCAAAAACTTCTTTAATATTAGGAATTCTAATATTGATGGATATATTCACACTAGGTTATTCGTCATAAAATCTTTACACTTTTCAAAACCTGCGTATTGACAAGGCTTTCAGTAATGAACTGATTTGTCCCAATGAAATCGCCGGGACAAATTCTTGTGAACGTTAAGTTAAATTATGATTTAGTTTAGTGGGCTTTAGGTCAAATGAAAGATGTCAACAGCAAAATCAAAAACAAAGCAAAGACAAAGAAGAAGAAGAAAGAAAAACGGTGATATACAAAAGTATGTTGTTCATCCCCCACCTCGCTAATCGCATCAATACCGCGCCTATCAGAGACAAAACAAAAACGAGAATTGCATTTAAGTCGGCAAATTCTCTGAGAAGCAAAGTATTTACCAACACCAAAGGGAAAGTGGATGTGATGGATAAGGCTAATATCGTGTACAAGATAAATTGCTTGGGGGGGATAGAAGGGGCATGTTCTTCTGTATACGTAGGTACTTCTAAACAGAAACTAAAGAGCAGGCTCTCTGGTCACAAATCGGACTTGAACAATGGAGCTGCTCAAAAAACCGCTCTTGCCCTCCACTGTATGCAAGAAGCACACAAACCAGACTTTGATAATGTTGAAATTTTGCAGACGGAGCAGCATTATTCCAAGAGAATGTTGCTGGAGATGTTGCACATAATAAATAATACAAATGCAATGAACCGTAGATCTGATTGTGACAACCTTTGCAACACTTACAGTCAACTTATAAAAAGACCGAACCGTATTATAAAAAATCTAATATAAGTGAAAGTGTTTAAGGTTTATATTGATAATGCCAGTTATTGCCAGTAATTTAAAATTAAATATTAGTTTCAATATTCAACATTAATAATTATAGATTTTTCTTTTTATTTGTAGTTTAAATTCAGTAAAAATACACTTTTCGATTGTGATGATTTAAATTTAAATGTTCTTGACAAGTTTTGTAAGTTTACATTACAGTATATGTATTTGTGATTTGGTAATTACTTATGTATGTTTGTAATTTATTTATTTTTTCTAATAAAGGCCTGATGATGAGCATAATCATGCTCGAAACGTCGCTTAATAATTAACATCTTTCATTTGACCTAAAGCCCACTAAACTAAATCATATTGTTAATTACAAAGGTCACTAAAATAATCATTTGTTAAGTTAAATTTTTCCATTAAGCTTATAAACATATACATATGTTTATAAAGAACGTTTTCTAATGGATTTTAAAGTGTTTCACTTTTAATTTTAAAGTTTCTAATTTAAAACGTGTTTTAAAGGTTTTTCCATTAAAAACACTTCAAATTTAAAATTTAATGGTTTTAAATTACTTTTAAAAATGTCATTTTCAAATTAACTTTAAATTTAAATGGTTTCACTTTTAAATTCAAAGTGATTGGCGTAGAAGTAAAAAAAATTAAATTTTAACTTTCAAATTGAATAATACGTTTCAATACGGTTGTCTTTCATATATTTTAACTTTGAATTTTAAAGTGGTTTCTTCAGGAGTTTAAAGTGTTTTTTTTTCTTTTTTTTCTCGGCGTAGGTTAAAATGTTAAAAAAATAGATGTTGTTTGGATTTTTAAAAAAGTTAAAGTAGTCGTTTTTTTTTTAAATTGTTCCTTTTTGCAATTTCTCAACAGAATTCACATAATTGAATGAAAAAATAATGTTTTTTATTTTCGATTATCTCGTTATCAGCTAAACCGATTTAAATTATTTTTTGTTACTAATCTTCTAGAATGCGTAATTATGTTGCATAAGAAATTTTTTTAAAAAAACTCATGTTTTGGATTTAATAAAGAAAATCAACATAAGTTTTTTTATATTTCAAAAACGAGTTGAGCATATTTTTGAAATTTAATTTCAAACTATACAAATAATTAAAATTAACATACGAAATTTATTTTTTTAAATATTTAAAAAATTTAATATTAGTTTCTTTTTATTTTTATTATCATTATTTTTTTTATAAATAAAGATTTATTTTTAGGAAATCTAGATCATTTTGGTGTCAAGCAATTTCAAGACTTATTTAATAATTTTTTTTTATAAAATATTATGTTGATTTTTAACAATTTTTCATTTAAAGAATATAAAGATTCATGCATGCATATGAACATTGAACATGTCCAACACGGTGCTGTTGTTTATTTTATGTACCTACACAATACAAATTACACATGAGTGAAATAAAGGCTATATATACCATAACTAATTTATTTCTTTTAAAAATCAGGCTTAAAAACAACTATGTGTTCATAAATAAGAGCAAGTATGTGCGACCCAGTCGTGAACTTATATTTTGTGCACTTTTTTTTCAAAAGAAAAGTTATTTAAAAAAATTATTTTAAAATTGAATGACCTTCTCACAAATTATGCAGTATATGCCCAAGGGACTAATTCAGGCTTTAAGCAGATCCAAATCAAACCTTTACACAACTTTTCTTCCTACTTTATTAATATATTCGGTATATAGTATACAAACTTTAAAGCCTTGGGCTAATGACACAAAAAGTTCTACACATTTACTGTTGTATTTTAATAATAATTTGTTTTTTTAATTGCTTGTATCCCAGACGAGATACAAAACCCTCGCTATTATAATTTTTGTCTAGTCTGCCCGTAAATTGGAGAATATTAAGTTGGTTCTCACACTCTTTGTAACTTTTGTCCATTGTCCTTGGAAGAATTTTCATTACGAGTCACATTTGTTAGTTGTTGGACAATATTCTACCATCGATTTTGTTCGAAGGTTGATTGGGGAATGGGGAGGTCTCCCCCCAACCTACAACAACTTATAACATCAATCCAGAATTCATAAATAAATTAAATCATTTGTCTTCTAATTAAAATGCTAATACTATCAACGTATATCGTTAGAAACAGAATTATGACGATCCATGATACAAAGTGTATAATACTTTTGTATAACCTTCTCACGATTGTGACAATTTACTTAGTCAGAAACTATAAAAAAAATCTTCAATTCAACTGCCTCTGTGCAATGAAAGAGCTGATGGAATTATTAGTATTATTTGTCATAACCAGGTCTGTAATTAACTAATCTGAAAACAAAACTAATGGAACACAAATTATTCACACAGAAGAGACCTATCTTTGTTGTCAATGTTTTTTTTTTTTTTGGAATATAACTGAATTTTCCGATTCACAGCACGTCTCCTATAGAAACATTTTATTTTCATACAAAAAAATACAAAAAGAGAAATAAATCAACGCCTTGCTGGCCATATGGTTGCCATTTTTTTGTTTTCATCCAAAATGAAGCTATGTTGTCATGATGATGATGATGGGAAGGACATTTTTGGAATTTTTACAGAAGATTAAGTCCATAACACACAAATACATACATATAAAATTCATATACCCACCCATAGCAACTTATATTATTTTAATGTATATATATAATTAGTCTTTCATGTCAAAGCAGACAATGAGTGCATCTACCTACATAAACATTATGTAGGAGTATAGATTAGACCAAAATATTTCAATACGATGCTGAAGACAGACAAAATACCATAATGGTCATTTGAGTCCTGTCATATGTATTATTTTAATTATACTCAATGTAACTCAATTACGTTGGACAAATTTTGCACATGAAGAATAATGTCGAAAAGATAAATTTAATACTGTATATTTGAGGTATTTTACTCAGATATCATTTTTGACAACATGATAAGACTATATATTACCTACCTGTACATATTAATTAAATTTCATTTCAGAATTTTTTTAATTAAATTAAATGGGTAGTTCATGTTACTAATTGTTTCTTGGTGTCAAATTTTCTCTTATCCTGAGAATCAAAATTATTATAAAGAAATAAAAGACAAAGATAAAGTTTTGGGGATACATTTTTGATTATGACTTGTTTTTGTCTGCCTTTAAAACTGAGCGGTCTCAAAATTTCGTATATGAAAAAAATAATTGATAGTTCAAATTTTAGAAACAAATAGTTTCAAAAGCTGTGCTAAAATGTATGAAAAATTAATTTTTTCAGTAGGTACCTAATTTTAGAAATAATGGGTGTTGGTGATTTTTAAAAATAAAAAAATCAGAAATCAATTTTATCCAATCTTTATGGATCCCGAAAAATTCTGGTCCTTGTTCCAAAGAAAAAAGAACAAAATATTCTGGCAATCTTTCGAGAATTTCTGGTATTTTATTCAAAAAGCTAATTAACTTTTTTTTATTTCAGAAAATGAAAAGGGCTCAAAAAAATTTGTTCGGAAAAAATCCAGAAATAATTAATTAAATTAGACCCGAATATATTTTGGTTTATTTTCCATTTCGCTATATTATCTTGCTTTTTTTCATACATGTTGGGAAACAAAATGTTGTTAGTGTTTTTTTTTTTCTTAAAATAATTTCTTGTGCAGTTTCCTCTGGTGTTATAATTTCTGGGAGCCATATATTTACTATCATAAACCAAGTAGTATTATAATTCTTTAGACTTTTTGTTGAGAAACAATAAAATGTACATCCCTATGTAATTATTTTGTTTCGATGCTACCCTAAAAAAGTGGTTGGATGGCGATATTTCTGCAATCGAGAATCGTAAAAGTTTGCGGTTTTCAGCGTTGAATAGAAAATTAATAGAATATGGATAAAAAAAATACCAATGCCTTCAAAAAATCCAACAATAAGAAAAATCAACTTAAAATTCATTTTTTATAGCTCTTCTAAAGCGTTTTTCAGTTGAACCAAGCGTCCAAGCGACGCGTCACAGTGATGATCTAGAGATTTCGACCTTTCCATCAAAAGTATCACAATACCAAAAATTACAACTTTCAAAAAATCCGATTTAAGGTCCGACCATTTGTGACAATCGCGAAAACCATAAACTCAATTTGCGGATGACCTAAGAGCTCTAGAAACCTAAATTGCTAATTGCATATTCGTGATGTGGGAGTTTCAATCTTTCCATCGATTAACTTAATCGAGGTATCGCACTAAAAGAAAATACAATAAAATAGTGGTATTTCCACCAGTTGTTTCGGTTCAAAAAAAATCCTTTTTAAATTTTTAATAAATTTCTAAAGCTGGAATCCAATCGGTTCTGGTCTAGTTCTCGAAATATTTTCATCCAAAGTGAGGTAATATCACTTTGGATGCAAATATTTTCAACCCAATTCAATTAAATTGTTGAAAAATATTGATTGGGTGGTGATATTTTCGCAATAGAGACTAATATAATTGGTTGCGGTTTTCAGTTTTGAATTTAAAAATATTTCGTTTGTATTTGTATTAATATACATAAAAACGGGATTCCGAGAAGGGATTATTAGAATAATAGAGCTTGGTGTTAAATCGGAGTCCAAATAAATTTATTCTAATGGTAGGCATGATGGATCACTGGAACACTCCACTAAGGTAGGTATCCTCTTTACGATTCACCAATGTTCGACCGCCAGCTTGTAATCTGTATTAATAAAATTTTTGTTAACAAAAAAAAAAAAAAACAAATAAAAACAAAATAAAATAAATAGTGTTAAGTCTTCTACTTGGCTGATGAATTTCAGTAGAATTTGTATTATTAAAAAAAACCTTTGTCCTGTAAGTGGGTCTAAATGAAGGTATAGGTATTTTAAAAATCTAATCAAATCCAAATTTTATAGCATTCATTATTATTTTTTTTTTAAGAAGGATTTTTTGGTTCTGGAACAAGTATTGGTTTTGTGTGGAAAAAATTAAGACCTTTTAACATCAAGCTTAAGCCTAAATATGGATGTATAGATTTACTTAAAATTTTTGTATTCTTTAATATGTGATATTATATTTTTGTATGAATTCGAATTTGTGTTTAAGAATGAGAAGTTGATTTCATACAATGATTTATATTTTTTTTTTTTTTCAAAAACGGCTTTAACTATTTTTATTGAACTTTGTACCTGTAATTAGAAATTTCAAAATATTCAATGTTTCTAATTTTTACAAATCATAATTATAGTCCTGTCATTAAAGCATTTGACTTGGAAAAAATTTCCGGAATATTGAATTTTGGTATATTGCCTCCTCATGGTGTTCTTAAGGAACTGTCAAAAGTTCACATCGATATGACAGCCGCTAACAATTTAAAAAACCCACAAATTGGTTTTTCAGTAATATGTATCTCCCAAATGGTTAGTTGTACAGAAATAATTAAAAAAACTAATTTGTAGCTTAGAAAATGTCCTGTAAAAAACATACCAATACATTTCTTCATAGATATTACCGTTTTCCAGATAAACCAATCGGTAGAGTTAAATGTTTAACTTTTCTGTACGGTGAAACAGCTTAGTTTTATATTTTGTGATAAAAGCATAAAATTTTGTTCATTGTTGACACATTAGATGAACATGATTTTAAGATATTGGTCCACTTTATATGTTCTCCCCTTGAGGTGGGAGGCAAATTAAAAAAAAAATATGGATAGGTATTAAAAAACAACGGCAATACTTACAATATTATGTTATTGTTTTTTTTTCAAGCCAGAAATCCTTTTTCTTCTTCTTTCTTTAATAATGTTTTCAAATTAAGTTATTTTTGTGCTGAGTTTTTGAATAAATTATCTTCAAATTCAAAATTTTATAAATATAACTAAAAAAAAAATTAAGAATTTTTTCAAAATTTGAGGTTACGAAGAACTAATTTTTATTATATAATTTTCGATACTCTTATTAATTTTTAATTGAATGCTAAAAACCATATGGCTGTAAGTCTTTTAGTTCTTAAGAAAATTACAAAAACTAATTTTTTCTCAGAAACATTAAAAAATACTTTCCATTTTTTGTAAATTTTTTCGTTAGCAATATACTCATATTTTCAATATCTACAAATCTACATTATAAGATAATTTTGTACCGCAAGAACATATTAAGTTCGTGCGATCTATAGGCATGAATTTTATTATTCTCTTAATGGCACCATATACATGCGATATATGAAATATGTGACCTTTACATCTGTTGCATATTATGTATGTATATTGTATATCTCAGCAAAAGAAGATAAAATAATAAAATTCGGTAAGATTAATTCCATGTTTCAATTATATACCTACTCATATTACTTTAAAATTTTGCGAATTTCTCAAAACCTGCCAAAGGTCCTATGACTTATTATAGAATATACCTACTCGTATGTGCATATAAGCATTTTTAATGAACACATTATTTCAACAACATGTTTTCTTTTCATTACAGTATAAAAAACGTTCCATATACAATGACTGTTTTTTTTTCAAAAAAAAAAAAATCGATATCCAGCTGTACAATAATGCCGCCGCACATTCATAACATTTACCTATTATATTTAAATTAAGCGAAAGGGCGTGTGTGGAAGCTGAGCATCTCGAACAAAATTTATAGGTACAAAATAAAAATAAAGCACACGATTGGATCGCAAGAACTTGCTCTTCCGATTCACGGCTATATAACTTTAAAGAAGATTCAAATTTATCCTCCATAGTTCATAGAAAATCAAATAAAAATGTTATGTTTCAAAACTTATAAGCAAATCGATCAACCCATTTATGCTTTAGCTCGAATAACATTGAAAGCACTGTCGCACCGAAGGATGAAAGGTATGACGAACTGTAAGACGAAAGGTATGAAAAATGTTATGACGAATGGTATGACGAACTTCTTTGTTTGATTTAAACATCGGTCTTTTTTCACATGAAACCAATACATATCCCTAAAGAGAAAAGAAAAACATTTATTTTAAGACAAGTAGGACCATAGATTTACATTGTTTAAAAGTATATACCTAAAGAAGAGATTTATGCATGAATTCCGATAGACAAAAATTCTTAACATCACCTTGGCAGCTGTTAAAAAGATGTAGGATAGGAATATGACAGTTGATTCCGTACAAAACATGACTGGCGCATTCCACATCACACATTTTCATTTTTGTGTACTATGGCCGCATACCATCTCACCCGCTAAATTACTTTTTATTATTTCAAATATTTCAAAATATGAAGCGTTGTTTTTCTGAAATTTGTTTGGCACAAGTGAAGAAGTTTAGGTGGACGTATCAAACGTTTACTAGTTATTATCATTACTTCGCTAGTGGTCATGTGCTTAACTTCGTTTGCCCCTGTTTATCATATATGCGCCATCTCACCCACCTGGGTATACCATCTCCCCCATCCCTATAGGGGGAGATGGTTTTTCTTAATACTTTTTAATTTTTGTATTAAAAATAGAAATTACATTTTATAAATTTTATAAATTGTTATGTTAATATTACTTGTGTAATATAATAAGGAATATTTATATGAAATCAAAAAAAAAAATATTATTTATTTTGGAAGATATTGACAAAATAAAAAAGGTATGCCATCTCACCCACATTTACCCTATAACTATTTCGCGCCACCGAAGGTCTGGGGTAGATTGGTATATTCTTCAACCAAAATGGAGGTAAAAATTTTGTTGGGTGTATGCATTCACATTTAAAACGATGTGTTTCATTAAGTCGTTGAAATTTAAATCGCAAGTATGTGCACACTGCACAAATGTATAATTGTATTTAATCAATTTCAACTGACGACAGTTACTTCGCAAACTGTAGCAGAATGACACTAATGGTGGCAATTAATCAGTCAATAGAACTAGGAACCTAACAGTTTCAGGAAATGTTAATAGAACCAATCTATCAATATTTCTAAACCCAGCAATGACCACGTTCAACAAAACACTTTTTTGTACTACAAAAAAAATTAAAAAAATAATTCACCTAATATTTTTAATATATTCAAATTTATGGCTTGCAAATTTGGCCATAAATAATCCGAAAATCAAGTATAACTTTTATTCTTATGTCATCTGTAAAAAATAAGTAGGTACGCTAAATTATTTTTTTTAATTAAATTTCCACAATTGATTTTTAATTAATTTAAAATAAAAAGAGTAACGGCAGCGTTACTCCAATGAGAGTAAATTTACTGCAATTTTATGAAAGAAAATAAATCTACTTCGCAACTCCGCTTTTTTGAGAACTACTCCTTTTTTCACTGAGAAATTCAAAAATTTTCAAGCCAAACCAAGAGAAAGGAAACGATTGCACTATAATATTATTCAATTTCTAACCAAGCCTTAATTTGAATGTTTGAATCTAAAATTCTATTCAGTTCTGAAACGAATGCAATTTGAATGTTTTTTTTTAATAATTTTTTAATAAAAATATTTTTGAAAATTTGAGTTTTTCTTTCGTTTTCAAATCTACTCCGGAAATTATCTTTTCCTCCACTTCACTCCACTTTTTTTTACGAATCTGCTCCGAAATTTTACTACTAAGGTTCTGACCCTGGACACAAATAATAAAAACCAACGAAGCATTGGTTCAAGGTCAAGCTTGTTTGTAGGAGTTGTGTCCAACAACTTCCTTCTGTGATTCTAACAAATGCTTTGTTGTTAGATCTAGCAGACCCTGAAGGATAACCCCTACTAAATTTTTGATAAATTTTATTTATTTGGGGGGTGGATAGCATTCTTTACTTCCAGTAGTTTGTAGATACGTCCTCCTAATGAATAACATTTTTCTGGTACATTCATTCTTATAATATTTTGTGCCGAGATATAGTTGCGCTTCAACTACTATAATCCCTAATGCTTCTTCGACTGTCATTTTAGCGCTGTTTGTTTCAAGTGATTTCTTATATGACATTCTATACTTTTTTGCTCGGTCATGGGTTGTTGTTATTATATCCTTTCATACTTCAGAAACATTTAACTGTCCCAATGCTCTCAAACTCATTTGAGTACAGTATAACCTAACATAGAAATCAGTCTATCAAACTCTGCAGTTTTTTTCTTTTTGTACGTTCAGTAGGTGCCTACTTTCATCGAAAGAAACACTTGGTCGGCCAGAATTGTTTGTTTTTGAAAAAGTTTCTAATGTTCTATTGCCGTCTCACACCCAGATTTAAACACAGTATGATATTATTTTATTTAAACTGAGCTATTTTGTCGAAGTTTTGAGTTTGTTTTTTAACTCCTCTCGCAGAAAAACAAACTGTGTTTGTAAATTAATGCTTTCAGTTGACCGGATTATATATTAAGAAGCTTCTTCCGTGTTATAAAAATCATATATTTGAACTTGTACCTTAAATTTAAAACAAATCTTAGAAATTCCCAAAAAAAAAAACTTTTTTTTATGTCAGACAAAAAAAAATTTAACCAAAACCGCAAAAATCCGCAAATTGTTTGTGCCGTTCCTAAAAATAGATAAGATGGGCTACCAAAAAAGCAAATATCAAGCTTTGGACTGCTTGGGAACACAGCTAAAAAAAGAAGGTTTTTTTGATAATTGCCGTTTTATATTTGTAATTTAAAGCATCTTTCTCACAAATAAAAACTCTTAAATAGCTTTGAAAACTACAATACCAAAAATTTAATTTTTTTACAGTGGTAATTTTTGTTTATAAAATCAAAACATCACAAATGTTTTCACACTAAACTCCAGCTATTTCAATATTATGAGAATAGTTATGGCAGTATAAAAATGGTGAGATTTTTCTGGAATACGGTGGGATTTTAAAAATCATCTGGCATCACTGGCCTGTTTTTTTCTCTATTAACATTTTTTGTATAAGGGTACTTTTTCTGCGGCCCTGCAAAACCAAGGCCCTCCAACAACGGTGGACATTTTTTCAAGTCTACCGAGGAACATTATTGCACACTCATTTTTAACAGCGATAAACTGTACTAACTGTTATAAATTGTCTTTTCTCTACTCTCGTTCTTTCTCTATACACATAAACACGATTTTTAAAAATAACTTCAAGTTTTGTTTCAAGCCCTGAGCGGTCCATAAAAAACATTTATTTGTAACACTCTTAAAAATCTACCAGTCGAACCAACATGTTTTTTTTTTTTTGTATCAACAAGTTTGTTTATAGTCCTGACAAGACATAGATATACCTACAGGATGACGCTTATTAAATCAAGAAAAAAAATAAAGTTTTAAATCTTCTTTAAAGCTCTGGTTACATGACCATTTCCACAAATTGCACGTTAATCACATAGAAAAAAAAAAACTCATAAAGTACTTGCGAAGCAGTATAAATATACCAAAATACATAAATATATAAGACATTCAAATAAATATCACGTACTTAAGTAAAATTAAATAAATGCTACCGATTTATTTCCATTTCACCGCCTCCGCCCTCTACCGGTTCTGTTGCTCATCTAATCGCCTAAAATAAGAAGAAAATCCTAAGGTATTTGTTATGTCTTGAAAATAAATGTCCTCAAACCTCAGAAAAATACAACACAGACAAAGCTATACAGAAGATATAATAATGTTGTATACACCACCGTCTGAGAGATATTATATTATCTACTAGAAGTTCCTGAGCAGTGTTGTGATGAATGCAATTTACCAACAACTTGATACAATAATTCTTTTTAAAGTTTCTTCGTTTTGAGTGAGTATTAAGAGATTATTTCTGGCACGTGATGTTATAACTTTAAATATTCTTCTGTGCAACACCTTGTTTAAGGGTATTTATACAGATATTAGATTGGTTCGCACTACATGACAAAATAAGTATTGTTTTTGTATTTGTGTCAAAATTATAAATGCACTAGATTAGTTTTTATTTTTTGATAAATGTTTCATTTCTGTGAGTAATTAAAAAAATATGAAATGAAAATTCTAATGAAAAGTAAGATCGAGATGTGAATTCGCAATTTGTTGAAAATTTATGCGGAAATAATTTTTTTTTTTTAATGAAGGGAAGCCAAAGCTACGATATGAAAAGACCTTTGGGATGGGTTCAAATATTGTAATTTCATAAAAGTAATTAAAGCAAACTATCTCAGTCCTAGAAAATTTTTTAATGTTCATATATGATATCTATACATATATCTAAAACTCAATTTAGTAGGTGAGTGAAGAGTTCTATATAACTTTATAAACTAGCTTATCTTTAGATTTTAGTTAATTGTAGTCAAAGTTTTCATTAATTCATGATTTAAACTTAAAATTGCCAACAAGGGGATCTGTTGTGCAATTCAAAAAGTTATTTAACTTTTTGATTGGAACTTTTTTTGAATTCCCAACACGTTAAGTCCTTTGAATAAGATTATATAGGTTTACTAGTTCCACATTGTGTGTAGGTTTAAATGACCTAATTAAATTTTGTTCTAGTCTTCTGCAGGGAAATAGCTATATATAAAATGCTGAATACTATATGAAAACTTATCATAATTTTTAGTTTTTTTTAAATTTATAGATAGATAAATGACAAATGAACCCACATCAGTTGAATCATTAGCCTAGTTAAATTTTAAGCTCTCCCTCATATATAAGAAACTATTAATATTATTATCATTATCTTTTCTGCCGTATAGGTACCTTCACATGCCAATTACGTATAGTAGATATTATCCTTCTTCTCCGTATTTTTTTTTTTGTAAAGTAAAATGATGACAAAAGCTGATTAAATATTCATCAGCTATATCGTTCGGCTTTGAACCAGACCTATAGAAATGCATCTATCCATATTATGTATGTTATAAGTTTACCACCATATCATCACATTCATATATTATAAACCTCACCAATACGTGACCCATATCGAGGAAGAATTTATTACATCATCAATTCACATTGCATTATTATGTAAGTATTTTTTATGATAAAGAAAAAAAATCACATTCCAACATCTAAGTATAAATATGTATAGATAATCCTTTTTAACCTTAATCGAAATGCAATTGATATTTTCGCTATCATAATAAAATGCACTTCGAAATGCCATTTATTAAAAAAACAGATGGAGTGTTTCACTTATCATATTTTATATCTATCCACATACATACGTTACATATATGAGAAGTAGTGTAAAAAACATGATATATGAAAATTGTATTTTTTTTATCCTTGTTGAGGGAAGGATCTAACTATGGAGGTTCCGTACCAGTTCATGTGTTCATTTTTGTGCTTCATAGAATATTATTATATTTTTTAGTTGGGTCACCTTACACGAAAAAGGGTAAACCTCAGAACTGACAAAAAAAAACCGCAATTATTTTTATATTATACTTTTGGAAATTTTGTTTCTTTGCCACTTTTTACTTAATTTAAATAAATTGTTATAAAAATATATAATTGAATCGGAATTGCTTAGTGGTAAATATTTTAATGTAGCTAGATGTTGAAATTGCATGAAAAAGGTTTCAATAAAATTATGATATTATCCTCGAAGAGAAAATGTTAAATAATTCCGAATTAGTTAGTGAAAAATGATTTTATGTTTAAAAAAAATTTTTGTTCAATATTTTTAAATGCAATATTGTTTGAACTATTTTGAAGTATCAGATTTCAATATTGTAACACAATCAGTTGAACCACTATTAAGATATACATAAATAACTCAAAAATAAGAACATTTTCAAAAAAAAACCTGCGATCCCTAATTTTTCTATAACTGAAATTCAGTATCCTTTTAAATGCTATGCGACATTAGATACTTTTATTAGGTTTAATCAAAATCGTTGGAGCTTCTTTTTTTCACTTATTGCAGTAGACAGTGTGCGGAAAGGGTTTGAAAAGACATGTCTTAGATTTAAGAGAACTAAATTAAAAGTTATGTATTTGCCTTCTAATAGCGTTGAAATAGAAAAAAACTTAAAAATAAAAAAAAGGAAGTGGAAGTGGGTGGATTTCATTTAAACTATTTCCCTAACCTTCCCGTTTTTAATAAGAATAATCTCTGAAATTTTCAATTCAATCGGATTAACGATGAGTCAGAACATAGAAGACAAACACTCATACACAAAGCCAATTTAATAAAAAATTTTATTTAAAATTCTTAAAGAAATATATATGTTTGAAGAAAACTATCATTGCTTTTAATTTGTTGATTACTTTCGATATATAGGTCCTAAATGGCACGCTATGGATTAAAAAAAATGGAATTGGAGATTTTGATCAAACTTTACATTATGATTATAGCAAAGTCGAAAAAGTTGATCTCGCAATTCTGTTCGTATATGTTTTTTCTGCTGCAGTCTAAACGTGTAGGTCGATTTTCTTTAAACCTTGTACATAAAGTTTTTTGGGTATTCCCCGAAATGTTTTTTTTTTCAATTTTTTTTTTTGTTTAGGTTCAAAAATAACGATACCGCGGTACAAACTTTTTTTTTGCAAAAAAATGAAAATTGTATTTTTCCAAAAACCTGTCTCCAATTAAAAAAAAAATCAGTAATTTATTTACAAAACGGCTACCATTTAAAAAAAATCCGAAAAATGGTTATAAATGGTACATATCTACCACAGAACGATTTTTGATGTGTAAATATCTATCTTGTGATCGTGATTGTGATTCTGTGATTGTGATTCACGTTAAGTTACGTATGTTTACACATCTTAACCGTGAGTCCCGGCACTCACACTTTTTTTGATTTTCGATCTTCTCAAAAACGGTTCAACTGATTTTGAAATTTGTTTTGTGCAGAATGTTTCAAAAGGTTTTAAAAGAATTGTATACCAAAATTGTTCAATTCTTTTTTTTGTTTTGATTTTAAAAAAAATTGAAAAATTTTTGTTGAGAACTTAATAATTCGAAAACGACTTCTTCGATTTTTATTAAACTTAGCACCCAGCAGTTTTTTTTAAATATTATCTATAGCAGATTTTAAATAAAAATCATTATAATAACCGAAAATAACGGTACCTCCCATACAAGTCTTTAAAAACCGGTAAGGAAAATCTCATTTTTCTCGAAAATGACTCCTACGCTTTTGATTAAATTTTGTATGTCAGTTTATATCAATACAATCTAGCTACCACGTTTTCGGAAAACAAAAATATCTATCGATTAAAAATGTTATCTCTCATACAACCATTTTTTTTGTTTCGTTTTCGACTATCTCATTATTTGTTGAACCCATTTTAATGAAATTTTTACACAAGAGCTTCTAATAAGTTTGAATAATTTTGCACATCAAAATTTTTGAAAACAATTTATTTTTGGTTTTTAAAATAATTTTCAAAATTATTTTTTTGAAAATTCGATTTTTTCAAAATCTTTTTTTTCAAAATTAATTTTTTAACTCTACATTATTAAATAATAGAACATTGCTTACCATTTTTTTTTTGATCTTAAAAATCTTTACACAATTTTATAAGTAGTTATCTACTTTTATGTATAAAAAATTATATTTTTAGAAAACCGCTCCAACGATTTTAAATTTTTTAAGAAATTTTTTAAGAGATTTGTTTAAGAAATTTTGTTTTAATGAATAAGTTTTCACAACAGCGCGGTAAGTACTGAGAGCATTTGCGGAGTCCTCGAAATCTCTCTGGCTCTTATGAAAAAAAGTTGTAATCTGTTTTGCATATATGTACTACAATTTTGTCCACGAAGTGTTCTTCTTTCACCCTACAAAATTAAAAGGCCTGGTAAAAATGTATTTTAATTCTTTTGTAAATGCTTAAAGGCTACAAATTACACATTCAATCCGATTTTGTAAAAACGTGAAAAAAGGGAATTTAAAGGTAACAATCTTTAAAGAAGTTGCCAGCCTTTTTTTTAAGAATTGACAGATACACTGCAGTTCTGGTTAAATTTTATTATGTAAATGTATACTTTCTCACTTTTTGCAAACAAAATTTAATGTTGTCAAACCTTAACAGATTAAAATAAAGCTCTCCACAGCGACTTTGTCGAATTTTTTTTTTTACCGAAATTTTCCTTATAGCTATAAGTAATTTTTTAAAGGGAAAATAAAAGAAAAAAAATTCCATTTTAATGGATTCTGTCTGAGTTTGCTTTCTCTTTTTTCGTCTGCAACGATTCCACTATAAAGTACATATTCCTTGAATTTTATTTTCAAATAATTGAATAAATCCAATACTTATGAAAAATTATTGTGATGGAAAAAGGATTCAAATCGAAAAATAAAGTGCAACTTAATGGTTATCATGCAAGAACGATTTGCATAAATTTAAATAATAATTTTTTGTCACAGCGCGCGCGGTGCATGAGTGACGGGCGTCCCCAAAGTGGTAGAAGGAGAGAAAATATATTGGACGTGGTGCTGGTTTATGGTTTTTCAGCTTGGTTTGTTATTGGAATTTATTGATTTATTTTGTTACCATTAGATTTATAAGATTAAATCATTTTCCAGGAAAAAGAATTTTTTTGTGATGGAAAATAAAATATAGATATTGAAATATTTAAACTTTAATTGAAATACATTAAAAAATCATCCAGTTAGCTATCACTTTAAATTATTATTGTTGTGCGCCTAATATTATTACCCAACCAAAGGCATGACCAACTGAGTCATAGCTGACTGTTGAATTGCTTCAGGTTATGAAATACTGAAACATTGAAACAAACGAATGAAGGAACGAATTTGAAAACTTTTAATGAATATTTCAAAAGTTCTTAGAAACGCAAAATATTATTTCGATTAAACTTTGTATGTTTTTTTTTTCAAAAAAAGAATTATTTCTTCTTTATTTCATTGTTGCTGTTGTTCTCACTAATTACTCGCACTAATTTTCAAATATGCAAAACTGCAAATATGTAAATATATTTTTTTAAAACAAAAAATTCAGAATTTTTAAATTTTTAATATGCAAAATACGAAAAAAATATTGCATATTTTGTACAAATAAATATTGCGTCCATATATCGTACCTATATTGACGGTTAAAGTGCAGATCCTCGTAAGTCGTTTTTCCATGATTTTCAGAAATAAAAAAAAACTGCAAAATTATGTATTGATAGAGATTTTTAATTCTACCTATTTTTCTGTAAAATGTTCAGAACAACATTATTACTCTAAAATTTCTGAAAGTTCGATCTGATTTTTTGCATTATTAATATTTTTGTTGAATTTTTCAACTAACGAGGTCCTGAACATTAACTTTCCATATGTAAAAATTTGAAAATTTTCGAATAGTTATACGAAGGGTTGTATGTATCTACATTTATGCTGTGAAATGTCACCACCAAGTGTCTATCAATTAAAACCGAAATAGATCCTGTTTAAAAATTAATATAAAATACATTTTGCCATCATGTTGGCAAGGACAATTACCCAAAACATTAGGATTTCATTTTTATATACCCACATTACCTATATATGTATATACATATTTGTAGGTATTGTAGGCATAGGATTAAAATTTAATTCATCCTTGGATTAAAAACAAAGAACAACAAAATAAAGGAAATTTTTTTTCTTGTGGTAGGTATACACTATTTTCGTCACGTTTCGTCAATTGGTCTTGCTTGCAGGACATATGTACATACATATAAATAGATGAAAATAATATAAAATTGAATTTTGGACCGCAACCAGGATATTTGAAACGGGTGGAACTGACTTATTTTATTTTATGTGTGGGTATAGCGCGTGGTGTTCTATTTTTATCAATAGATTTCATTATTGTAAATATAACTTTATCTTTGATTTTTTGTACAGAATAAAATGAGGGCAAAAACCATGGTTTTGATATACACACAAATTGGAGGGAGGAACATAATACTTATGCAGGACGAGTTGTTTATCTTCTTTTGTTTCTATATTAAGATTGAGAGAATCGTTTATAATTTCGTTATAATAATAATTGAATTTACATATACATATTCGATTTTTTTTTAAGTTTAAATCAGAAATAAGTCTAGGAATACTTATTTACATTTTTGTTTGTCTTTGGAATTTTAAATAAGTCATGATAAGCAAAGTAGTTTATACAAAAAAGAGAACTCAGCTAACACAATTGTTTAGCTAAATATATTATTTAAATATGGGGTTACGATTTTATATTAATTATAATATCCTTAAAATTCTTATTATTTAATTCGTTATTGTGGAGACCTATAAGCTTTAAAAAAAATACTACTAAATTCATCCATGTATATTTCTGAGAGAATGGTCACACTGTTCACCTTTAAATATTTTTGATATTTCTCGAATTTGAGAAATTGATAAAATATTTGAGAATTTGTTTTAAGAGACTTTTTATAAGAAAATAGATTTTCTAATGAAAAATACCGTTAATTTAAAGATTTTTAAATTTTATAGTAAATTGTTCACAACTTTTTTTGGGAGCTTATTGGAATGCGGGTTTTTAAAATCTTGTTTTTCAAAAATCGTTGCTTTAAAATGCTATATTCTAAAATCATGCTTATATTCAAAATTCCGATGCATTATAATCTCAATTTAAAAAACAAATGCACGACTGGACTTCGCAAGAACTTCCTCTTATGTGCGATCTCACTGCGGTTTTAAAATCTGAATAATTAAGATCTATTAGTCTGATTTTAAAAGAAATACATTAGTTATGGGAGCCTTTATATTTTATCCAACTCCCAAAAACGTATTTAAGTATTAGGAAGAATTATGTAAGAATAAAAAATTTACAATATATATAGCACCGCATACCTAGAATTCATAGCATAAAACTTCCATGTAGTTTTCGAATTATTATAAGTTCTCAATAAAACATTTTTAAACTTTTTTTTAAAATCTAAAGAACAAATTTTAAAAATTTTGTAATACAGTAGGTAGGTACCTACTTTTACAGGTACCATTTATAACCATTTTTCGAAAATAAAATTTTTATTAAATGGTAACCGTTATGTAAAAAAAATTAATGATTTTTTTTAAGTTTATTGAGAAAAATAAGATTTTCATTTTTTGCTTAAAAAAAGGGGTACGCCTACAAAAGATAAAAAAAAATGAGTCGTTATGTACAAAGTTTTTTTAACCATCAAGAATAACGGTACTTGTCATTCAATTTTTTAAACAATTTTTGGAAAATATCAATCTTGTCAAAATCGGCTTTGTATTTCAAAATTTCAAAATTGCTTTTTTAATTTTATGCTTTTATTCGTTACAGATTAACTTTTGTTTTCATAAAATTGTTTTTAAAAAAATAAAAAAATATTTTTTACTTAAAAAAGCTTTATCGATTTAATTTTTCATAAATTGAGATTAGTTAAAGAAATCAGATAGTGTAGATCGCGTTCGTATTAAAAAAAATTTCAAAAGCTGTTAAATCAATTTAATTCTTCATTTTATTTTTAACAATTTTTCGGTTTAAATTGTAATACGGTACACGGTGCTATAGTTTCGGTTACACATAATGATGGATTTACAGGTATCTTCATGTGAAATCTGCAAAATATAAGGCTTTAAAATTGTATTAGCCCGTGGCGTAATGTTTAGTGAGTAGGACCGTTACGATGAAGGTCGTGGGTTCGATTCCCAAACCTATATCAATTAAATTAAACAAATTTTATTTAATGGACAAGAACACATTGAGAACAATTTTTTTAATCGGATAAATAAAAAGCTTTGATCGATCATCGCCTAGTTTTAACCAAAACCCTTTTCGATACAAAAATGTATCGCTATCTGTCATAAGATAAACTACACTGCATGAATGTGAAATATTTTACTTAATTTTATTGTGTGAAACTTTAGCTAATTAGAAGAAACAAAAATCCCATAAGAAAAAAAAATAAACAATTCACGTATTCCAATTAAATAGTTTCAAGGATTTTATTATTTTTAAGACTCAAGGGACTTTAATATGCTGATCAAAGATAGGAATTAAAGGACACATACCTAGAGTTAAATTTAAGCTCTATATGCAATAATTATACCCCTACTTATTTAAATTTGAAAGTACTCGTTAGTCGTTACCTTTTAGTTTTTGATCAAACATTCTGTAGGTAGTTACATTACATTCCAGAAGGCAGACCATAGTCTCCAGAGACTTTTTTACTTGCGATATATATACATGCATAGGTACTATAAATGGCAAGTTATGGATTCGTAAAAAAATCGAACTCGAGATTTTGATCAAAGTTGCAGACATTACGATGATAGCGAAGTCGAAAAAAGTGGGTCTTCTGTCCGTCTGTCTGTATGTCCTTTCGGCTGCAGCTTAAACGGGTCGGTCGAGTTTTTTCAAAGTTGGTACCTAGCGTTTTTTGGGCATTCCCATTTTTAAGAAGAAAAATAACGGTACATGCCGTACACATTTTTTTTTCAGCAAAAAATGAAAACCTATTTTTCTCAAAATCATGCCCACAACTTTTTTTTTTAAATACATTAATTTTTTTACAAGAGGCAACCATTTTATAAAAAAAAATTCGAAAAATTGTTAAAAATGGTACCTCCCATAGAACCATTTTTTTTTATTTTCAATTTTCTCAAAAACATTTCAACTGATATTGATCAATTTTTTTTTTGGATTTTTAAAAAAAAGTGTCAAAATATTTTTTTGAGAACTTGATAATTCGAAAAAAGTTCGGTCAATTTTTATTAATCTTGGCACCCACGTGTTTTTTAATATTATCTATCAGATTTTAAATGAAAATTATTCTTAGAACCAAAAATAACGGTACATCCCATATACAAATGTTTAAAAACCGGTATTGAAAATCTCATTTTTCTCAAAAACGGGATCTCTCATAGAACCATTTTTTTTTTATTTTCGACTATCTCATTATCAATTGAACTGATTTTAATTAATTTTTTTTTTACAAATGCTGCAAATAAGTTTCAATAATATTGCATACAAAACTTTTCAAAAAAATAAATTTTTGATTTTTAAAAAAATTTTCAAAATAATTTTTGGAAAGTTCCATATTTTGAAAATGGGTAGATAATATTTTTTTTTAATTAATTTTTTAACTCCGCACTAATAAAGGCTAAAAAATTGTTTAAAAATGTTTGTTTTAATTAATTTTTTTAAATTTTTTTTTAATAAAACTGCTCCACGATTTTCAATTTTTCTTTCTCTTAAATTGAGATTTCCTTAAGAAATCGGATGATTTACATCGCATTGGTGTCAAAACAATTTCAGAGGTTGTTTAATCAATTTATGTTTAATTAAATATTTTTTTCTACAATTTTTCAATTTAAACTGTATAAGTTCAATGCATATTTACAACACGTTGCTATAGGTATTGTTCATAAATAAATATACCTACTCGCATAATACTACCTTTAACTTAACAAGGTTTTAAGCAGGTGGTATATAATATAGGCTCCCATTACTAATTTATTTCTTTTATAAGATAAATATAGTTTTTGAAATATTAAAACTTCAAAAACACAGTGTGATCGCACATAAGAGCAAGTTCGTGCGACCCAGTCGTGCACCCATTTTTATATAGGACTTGATTAGTGGATACACTTTTAATTCCTATGCGTTCAGTTTTAAGAGGACACGTTTTCGTTTAAAATTCAAGTGATATCATGATTATGACATAAAAGAAAAGCTAACATTTCATTTCTATCGCTTGGAAGATTTTCAGAAACATTATAATGACATTGCATAACTTATATACGCGCTTGCTACATATTATACAGTTTATATGTACACCTTTGGTAGCATTTGTGAATTTTGAAAACCACTCTTCCATTGGTAATTCTAATTATTTTACGTGGCATGTTTTTTGTCTTTGGAAATCGAACAGAGTTTTTGGTGTTAACAGAAGATTTTTGCAGAAAACATTCATTAATTTCTAGAGTGCGGTTTTACGTGATGTGCTGCAACTAATTACTTTTTCCACGTTCCAAGTTTCCCAGTTAAGCGCTTCCGGAAATCTTTTGAACAAAAGATCTTTTTGATTTATAAATTAATTGTTTCCAATTATTTCTTGGTATTTAAATATGTGGCACTATATAGCACATGCAATAATATAAAAGCTCTTTAAGCGTAGGTATAATATGTTAGTTATAGAATGCTTATTGCTTACTCGTTGGAATTTGTGGAAAACCATTATATGAACACAGGGTGGTTGAAATAGCCTCATATGCGTTACTCCTTCGCAATTTATACTTTGTTTTAACGTTAAAGGATAAAATGGTTCTGAATGGTTTCAGAAGGAACTTGAACAGAGGACCACACATCAGCCTTTTAACTTTATTCGAATGTGGTTGTTAAGGGTTTATCCCTTTTAATGGAACCACCAGAGGGAAAAAACAAAACTAAACAAAAAAAAAATAATATTTTCACGTCATGAACAAAGATTTCTCCTAGTTTTGAATTATTGTTTAATATGTTCTGTGAGAGGAAAAAAGATTCCCTTGAAGGCAAAATTAGGTAAAACCACAATTTAATTGACCATTAATACAAAAAACACACTAATTCCCTATAGTCATTTATATTACTATTTCTTGGTGACAAGGGTTTTTTGTATTATTATATTTGTTCCACACCAAAGGATCAAAGCAAATTAAAAGGGTCAAATGGGGTCGTTTCTAAAAGGCAGTTCTCTGGCTTTATGCTAATGGCACTAATTATCGTTAATTTGTGTAGTCTTTTTTTTTTCATGGAAAGTCCAACTTGTTCTTTCTTTTTCTTTTTCATTTAAATGTTTTGTTAATGTTTTTGTTAATACTCCGAATGATGTGTCTTTCCATAGTCTCTCTCTCTTTCTCTATCAGAGATGTTACTATAAGAATGTCAAGCAAATTTAATTTTACTGTTTTCTGATTAAATTTTAATGCAAATTAAGATGTTAATATACAAAATTAGTAGGTATATATGGTTCTGTTGAAAAGTATTTAATGAAATCAAAGAAACTTGATGGAATAAAAAAATTACTATTTTAAAATATCGTTATAGACGTTGACAATGACTGAAAATTCGATTTGGAGAACTTTTAATATAGGTACATAGATTCTATTCACAATATTTTTTAGGGAATACTTTAATGTGATCTGAGTTTAATTGGTTTTAAACGAATTTTAAAATTTTGCGTTTCAAAAGTTACGAATTTTGTTTCATTAAAAATTTTGCTTAAAAGAAGACCAGACGTTAAAATTATCAATTTAACAATTTTCTATCTCTCAAGATAAATAATATTCAATTTTAAATTCGTAAAAATTAAACGAAATAAATTTGGTGGTGCAAAAGCTCTTGGAGTACCGGGGTTAAGGGTTTTACTTCTCTCAACCACTCTGGTATGTGTTTTGTTAGTTTTCAGGAATGGAAGGTCCCTGCAATTTTCTGTCCATTTAAAACAGCTATACGAAGAGAATAATGAAAATCAAGACCAAAAATGCGATGTGCAATATGAATAATTGTTTTTTCGAAAAATAGAGAAAAAAAAAAACAAATTTAAAATGATTTAAAAAAAAACTTTAATTTAAAAAACTCAAATTTATTTATTTTATAATTTAATTAATTCACAACATTAATTAAATTGTAAGACAAGAAATTGATGATTATTGCGCAATGAAAACAGCAATGAAAACAGCAAAAACTATAAAAGAAATTTGATTTGAACAATTCAGTCTATTTTTTTTTTCAAAATTTTGAGTTTTAAAATTAATTTTTCCAAAGCTATCTACTTAAGCAATTAAATTTAAAAATAGAATTGGTAGATAGGTTTTGGATTTGAAAAAAAAAAATGCATAACATGATATTGTGAGTGCAGTTGCCGCTGATTTTTAATATTTTTTTTTCTAATCCGATTAAATTTTTAATAAAATTGCCCCTCCCGCCTGAAAGGGGGATATATACCCTCTTTCTATATAATTTTTTTTTCTTGTTTCACGCTATAGCTTTTTTTCGCATCTTATGCAAAACACCCTGTATATTTTTGGTTCGTTTAATTGGTTTATTTTAATTTTTCGCCACTGTTTCACTCAATTTCAATCTGTGGTTCCTCGAAAACTGGACTTTTGACTTTTTTAAAGTGAAATACAAACTATGTACCTTTAGTAAAACTTCGTTATTAAACAGGAAATTCTGAAATACCCTGTATAGCTATTTTTTTAAAACTCATCAGCTTCATAGCCTTGGAAATTCCCTTTAAGATAAACAATTTTTTACGATATCAATTTATTCCTTTTAAGAGTTATGATTTTAGCAATCAAAAGAGTTGAAACGGGCCACTGTGCGGCACCAGCCATATAATTTTTTAGTGTTTTAGAAAGTCTTATTTTTATTGAAAATGGATGCAGCAATTAAACAATAAAATCGGTTAATTTAAATACGTATTTGCAACCCTTTAGTGAAAACAAAATTTCTGAAAAAAATGGTTAGTTATTACTGTGGCACCTCCCATAAAACCATTTTATATATTTTATCTTTTTTTAAGAAGATTTTTTTTGAATAGTTTAACTATTATTGTGCACTAAAATTAAAAAAAAATAATTTTTGAATTTAAAAAAAACTCGATAGTTAAAAAAAAATTGGATTTGTAACTTGCAGGAAATTTTATTAACATTAACTAACAGATTTTAAAGAAAAAATATTCTTTTAGCTGAAATTAAAGGTATAAATACCTCTCCATACAACTGTTCGAAAACCTTTCAAGAAAATCTTATTTTTTTTTTCAAAACGATTCCTACGATTTTCATTGAAATTTTTTTGTGTACTAATATTAGTATGGTCTACAATTTAATTCATTATTAATTTTAATTTATCAACCGGCTATGTTATTATCCCTAATTAATTTAAACAAAACTGATTCTAATAAGTTTAAATAATTTTGAATATCAATTAAAAAAAAAATTTTTTTTTAAATCAAAAAAAAATATCAATATTTCTTATGTCCGCATTAATAAATGGTAAAAAAAATATACTAAGCTCCCATAACTAATTTAATTCTTTTAAAATCAGATGAATAAATTTATAATATTCAGATTTTAAGTCTACAGTGTGATTTTAGTAAGAGCAAGTTCGTGCTACCCAGTCGTTTATTTTATTTTTCTCGAAACAATGATCAGCAATTTACAATTTTCAATAAAATTAGATGAGTTTGAAAAACTTTTATTGAGTACCAAAACAAGAAATCAAATAAAAATACTCAAACTCTTGTCAATTGAATAAATTTATTTAAATCCTGTTAAATTATTTAATCCTCTTTTATTGCATACAAACCTATATAACACAATTTTCAAAGTTATAAACTTTGATTTAAGGAATTTTGCATTTAAAATTCAAAAGCTCTTTTATGCACTTAAGAAAGAACTTCATTCTTTTTTATAAAAGAAAAAATAATGAAGAATCTTTTCCTTCTCTTCAAATTATTACTAAAATATTTTTTTTTTTTTTTTAATATTTTCTCCATAACCACTTCAGTCAAAGAATAACAAACTAAATAAAATACCAAAAATTAAACTTGCTCTTTCATTGATGATCTTCAAGTTCAAATTTCAAAACAGGTAACACGACAGACAAACTTATTCCTTCCTTGCAAAAAAGCACGAAAAATGCAAATTTCAATTTAAATTCAGATATTTGTATGTCTGAAATTCTTTTATATTTTTTGTTATTGACAATCGACAATTTTTCATTCAGGGTCCTTGAACTAAAACATTTTCTTTTGTCCCAGTTTTCTTGTTATCTATAATTTTTTTTTTTTTTTGGTATTTTCATCGGGGAACAACATACTGATTTTGTTTATGGAAATCGATTTGAAAAGTTTGCCCAAATCTCTGCTAACTGAGTTTGTTGTCCTTGATGCCTGCCATCACAAACACACACACAAACAATTTGGTCTCGCCGATTAAATAAATTTTCTTTTATCCTTCTTGTCATTACATTATGTCCCAAAAAAGGAAAGAAAAAATAGAAGATGGTTGGGTATGTAAAGCAAAAGTTTTTATTGAATAAATAACGAAAAGGGTTTCTCAGAGTCGTTAAGGGCATGGGATGGATGATCATATATGAGCCATGACGGTTGCAAAATTCTTTTGGGAAACTTATAGCCAGAAGTCTATTCATATATAATATTACATATATGAAAAGTATGTGTGTGTTATTATAATAAACAAAACCCAAAACATCCTCTATATATATGTACCTACATGGTATTTCATCGAAACTTATAATTCAATCGTATATTTCTCTTTCTAGCCTTGAAGGCAGGACTATTATAACGAAATTGCCGTTGACGATGAATCAAAGTAAACATTAGCCGGGTTCATTTATTTTGCGAGTGTGAGGATGACAGGTTGTGTTTATATATTTTTTTGTTTTCCTTTTTTTTTGCCTACATAAGATTTTGAATAAATTTATCGGATTTTATGGAAATTGTTATGGTGTGTAGCTATCACCCTGGATATAATATGGATACGAGCCAAAAAAAAAAAAAGAATGTTTAAATTTCAATTTATATGTTTCAAGAAATGTGTAGTTTGGTGGGAAGATTTGAAAATATCTTTTTGAAGATGATTCTTTTTTGAAAATCTAGAATGCCAATTGAGCGATTGGATTCGAACTCAGGACATAAAATCACTTTGGGAAAGTATGATCTTGTTTGGAGTATAAAAATTGCGTTTCATTGAATTTTTGCGTAATTGGCTAGCTTCTGATTTAATAAACCGAAAACAAAAGTTTTAAATTAATGGCAGTTATAATAAAAAATCTGTATTTTTTGCATTGGTGTCCTGCAGGGTTTTTTATTTATTTTTTATTTTTACTTTTAACTTACAGCTTTCAGATTTACAGTTTTTGCTATTTAACATTGCTTTCTTCTTTGGTTATAAATTTCATCTTAACCTTATTGCTTACATTAATGGTTATATACGTACATACATATGTTTGTATATTTTAAGGGACTGAATTTATTCTTATATACTAAATTGTTTGGGTAGTTAGACGAAAACGTTGTAATTGATTGTGATGTATATTCTATAATAATTCTTATTAGTGTCGTAAATTTGGTCTATGATTTCATGTGAATGAGTTTCACTTCAAAATATCTAAAGAACCTACTAAAAGCAGAGAAAGAAAGAAAGAAAGAAAGAAAGGATAAGGGAAATATGCCAATAAAATTGAAAATTGAAATTGTATAGAATCATATAACCACAACTAGGAGTCTTTCAATTTAATGTACCTATCTTAATGAATATTACTTATACATTAAAAACATCAATTTCAAAAATTGCGTCTGAATCATAAAATTCATTTTATACAACAAGTGTTTAATGTCTTTAGTTTATTGTATTGGAATTAATAATAAATAAAAGAAAATAGAAGAAAAGACTTGCTGTTATTATACAATTCGCTATAGAGGATTTGAAATTGAATACATTAAAATAATGTAAAACTTATGGGTAGAAAAACATTAAAAGATCAAGCATTTTTTTTAATGTTAAAATGTTTTTAAAGAGTTTGGAGCAAAAAACTATGAATTAAAAGACAAAAAAACCCGTTGTGTCGATTTATTTTAAAATTGGTGCCTAACATTTTTTGCACATTCCCCCGACACGTTTTGTTTATTTTTTTTTGTACGACCAAAAATAACGGAACCTATACCTGCCGTACAAAGTTTAGCAAATAATGAAATTTTTATTTTTCAAAAAAATTTACATTTTTAGACAAAAAAAATTAACATTTTATAAAATAAAAATTTCAGAAAAAGGGATATAAATAGTAGCTACCATAAAAACATTCTTTTGATTTCCGATTTTCTCAAAACTTGCTCAACTGATTTAAATCAATTTCTTTATGAAGAATGTTTTAAAAAATTTTACAAGTTTTGTATGGGTACATTGTAACATTGTAACATTTTGAATTTTGTTTTTTGAGAACTTAATAATTCGAAAATGACGTGGTCCATTTTTATTAAACTTGCGGCGGTCAGAAGAATTTTAACATTATTTTGTAGATTTTGAATAAAAAATAACTTTAGAACAAAAATTTAAGGTACCACCTCCAATACAAAATGTTTTAAAAACCGGTAAGGAAAATCTCGATTTCGATTAAAATTTTTATGTGAGCTAAAATTAGTACGATCTACTACCCATCGATTATCTGCAACGGTATCTCTCATAGAACCATTTGGCTATCTCATTATATGTCGAACCGATTTTAATGAAATTTTTTCAAATAAGTTTGAATAATATTGCGTTTCAAAAAAATCAAATTTTGGATTAAAAAAAAAAAAATTCAAAATTATTTGTTGAAAATTCGATATTTTTTGTTCAGTATTATTTTTTTAACTCCGTATCAATAAATGCTAAAAAATTGCGTGCTATTTTTGTTTTCTTAAAAATGCTTACGAAATTTTATGGGATGAAACAAATCTTAAGATTTAAATTCAGTACACTAAAAACCTTCAGAAATATATTGTTTTGTTTCTATAGGTAGAACCAACAATTTTGGAATTTTGTTGAAAAATGTTATAATTTAGATGGTTATATTATAATATACAACTTTAAGATTTGCGAAAATTATATAGAAACCTAATTTAAAACTTTGTTTTTATGAAAAAAACATACTGGATTTCAGATTTTGTTGTTGCTATAAAAAAAACTCAAAAATAAAATATCTGACATCGAACTACCGTACCTATGCCATTTCCCAGCTCCTCCCTTCCACGTAGCTCTTTTTACTTCTTATTTTTAGTTTGAAAATTAATTTTTCAAAAACCATTCTTAAAACAACGTTATTTATCAAGAAAATCAAAAAATAGATTTCTGTCTTTGAAAAAGCTTTTTACTAAAGTTGTTGGCATTGTCGTTCTTTTTAATAATTCTATTTTTAATTAAAATTAATTTTTTTAGAAAATTGCACCTCTCTTCAACATAGTTTTGATGCACTTTATGCAAATCACTGTACCTACAAAATATTCCTAATGTTTAAAAAAAAATGTTTTGCTACACCAGTTTTATAAGTATTTATTAATTTTGTCATAAGAAGATTATTGCAAAATGATTTATTATTTCGATATTTCCCGAAATTTTAATACGCAATATTTTATAACTTTGAAATAGGTGGAATGGTTGACAAGAAAGTCAAAAATTAAAAAAAGAGGTATCGTCAACAACAATTTTTGGATTTTTTTTTCTCAAAATTTAGAAATATGCAAAAATTATTAAAATAGTTAGAGCCTTTTTTAAAACAAATTAAGCTTTTTCCGACGGATATCACAATGAAGAGTAGGTATACCGGTAATTTCTTATATAATATTTGATTTTGCACTATGCATGTGAATCAAATATATTTGAAAATTTTAAATCTCGTTTTCGAATTTTAAAATATCCCTTAAAAGCTTAGTAAGAAAAATTCCCTGGAAAAAATTATTTCTTCAAAAAATGTATTATCAGATTTTCAACGGTATAGATATACCTCCCACGCACATGATTTTTCTTACTTTCAACTTTTTCTATAACGGCTTTAGCTTAAGCGTTTCCGATGAAAGTAAAGCTCTTTGTATTTATAGTATATATCTTAATTTTCTATAATTTAATAATAATTTTCTAAAATATTGTTTTTTGGATACAAACAAATCAATCAAAAATTGTAAATAAAGTCTTGTTATTTTAAAAGTATGTAGTTTTAACGCGTTTTTAATAAAATATTAAATTTGTAAGAAAATAAACTGGTATGCCAATTTTTAGTTTTTATGAGGAGTTAAAATGTCAATTTCAAAAAAAATAACTACCCGTTATTAAAATTTTGAATTTTCAGAAGCTTTTTCATAAGAAAAATTTATTAAAATCAGTTGACACACTAATAATTAAAATCTGTAAACACACTAATAAGATAATCAAAAAATTATTCTATTCTATGAGATATACTGTATACGTATGCACTAATATTAGCCCACAAAGAAATTTGAATCAACATCGTTTGAAGTTGGTTTCGTATTTTTTGTTTTTAAACATTTGTATGGTACATTATAGGTAAATGTACTGTATTTTTGGTTATACAAATAACTTTCGTTTAAAATCTCCTAGATAATGTTAAAAAAAACTGTTTGATGTTAATTGATATTATCAATAATTGGTATAAGTCTTTTTCGAAATACATATTAAGTTTTCTTAAAAAAAAATTAGAAACTTTTTTAAAAATCCAAAAAATGTTTAAAAATTTTAAAAGATTCTCCAAACAAACAAATTATCAAAATCAGTTTAACCAATTTCGAGAGTATCAAACAAAATTTGCAATAATTTTTTTAAAAAAAATTACGTTTTTGAGAAAAAATAAAATTTTCATCAATTACAAAACAAATTTTTATGGTGCAGGTATCGTTATTTTTGGTCCTTAAAAAAATGTGTCAGAGAAATGCCCAAAAAACGCTATGTGTACCGATTTTAAAGAAAATCGACTTAGTCAAACCAATAGAATTGCGAGACATTACTTAGAAGTTTCATTCAAAATAATTGTCACTTGTACCAAATGAGCCAAATCGAGTTAAATGATGGTGCTATTTATTTGTGATAAATTAAATTTAAATATATATGTATGCACATTGATGGTTAAAGTATAGAACCGCGAAAGTCGAAAAATTACATTAAAATATTATTAATGCAAAAAAAGTCAGCAGAATCAGATCTACCTTTTGATAATTTCAGCGCAACAATGTTGGTTGAGGTTCTGCACTTTAACTGTCGATATACACTTGTTTTAAATTTTATATAATTCTTTACTATCAAAACTATTACTTATCTTATTTTATTTATATTGAAACGATGATTTTTAAATTGTCCACCCTTATTTCATATTTCGCATACATTTAATTCAAATTATATGGAGCCTTTAATAGTTGAAAAAAAACTAATTTAGCAAAAAATCACACAAGTCTAAGGCCCAGTTTCACATATTAAGTGTCACTTAAGTGCCAAATATAGAAAACTAATGCACAATTTCGCAGTATAAACTTTTCGGAATAAGTGACACTTAAGTCTCCCATGTTGGCCTCTTAAGTTCCACTTACTCAGGCCTTAAAACTGTGGCTAAAGTGCCAAAATGGCAAAATTAAGTGCCACTTATTTTATTAAGTGTGCACTGTGAAACTGGCCCTAAGAAATTAAAAGTTACTAGCACCTAATGTGTGAAAGAGATTAAATTTTAATTACAAACATTATCCATGCACCCTGCATAAGTCAGAAATGAATAGATTCTCATAATATATTGTATACCCAGCTGGGAAACTTACTTTCCTTAAAGTACCTACAAAAATAATTAAAACAGAAAAAAAAAACTCGAATTTAATTAAAGAACTTTATATCCTCCAAATCGATATTTATTATTTGTGTTTTTTTTTTCTTTCTTTTTTTAAGGAAAAAAACTTTAGGGCAGGAATATCTCCACTCTTACAAGACTTTTAAAGCTTCTCGCTCAAAAGAAATTTATTTTTATTTTTTTTTTTTTTACTTTTTAAAGTTTGTCATGTCCTTCGTTCCTTGAGAATGATTTTCAATTGAAAAATATAATTCCTGTTAAGCATTTACAGAAAAAAAAGCCGTTTTGCGTTAAAAAAAATTAATATTGTATTGAAACTTTTCTACCCAGGCGGTCTTGGTTTTGTGGACAGATAAAGCTATTGGTATACGATGAGCTATACATAAATATAATGAGTGAGCTAGAGTATCAGTTAAATATATATTTCAAACCACAAAGTAACGAGATTAATAATTTCGCAGAATATTTTGTGAGTACGTTGAAGTATCTATTTATTTTTTTTTTGTTTTTATTTATTTTTTCGCTATTTTTTTTTTGTTCAACGGTCAACAATTTAGGAATAAAATGGTGTTTATATAACATATTTTAATTGAAAGTGCGATGATCCTGTATTTGTAATGCTTTCAAGAGCAGATGTAGATATCGGAGTATAGAACGCACAAGGACACAAAGGACATAGCATGACATTGTAAGTGTTGCTGTTTATTTGATTAAAAAAAAGCAAACACTTTTGATTCTGACAGAGAGAAGCCACACTGTTTAACAACTGTATTTTGGTTTTAATTCTTATAAGTGGGGTAAACATATGAAAATCCTTTTAAATTTCAAAAGAAAATATAGTATCATTGCCTTTATATTTTTCTTTGAAATATATTTTTAGCAATGAGATGCGAAGTAAATACAGCTATAAATAATTTGATAGAAGGTATTCCTTCTTTAGAAAATAAATCTACATATATATGTATGTACTAAAGGATTTAATTTGTCAAACTTGTTCATTATAGCCATTTAACATTAAGATATGACTCTTTAAGAACGTCTGCCTGTAGAATTAATTTAAAATATTTCATCCAACCATAATTTAAGTCTGGGCAATAAAATTTTTATCAACATCCATCATCCTTAAATTATGTGCATCCCAGAGGACTTCTAACTAAATTGCAGGTTTCAAATGGATGGCGGTGGGTGTGCTGGTTATATTGTCTGTTTTTATTTTAGTTGAATGGTTGATTTTTTTTTAATGAAAGGTCATGTTATTTTTCCGACAGAGTTTATTTTTTCACTTAATTGGTTTCACTGCGGAGTACGTATAATGTACATACATATTTATTTAACTTTTTGTCACTGTGAAAAAAGTCAATTTATAAATATTTCCATTTCAAATTGAAAATATTTATATGTGTAAGTTTGATTTGATCAAAGAAACCAAAATTAAAGTGATTCCTTTTGATACAAACGAAAAGAGAATTTAAATCGATGCAATTATTATTTTCATTGGTTGGTCAATTGGATAAATTAAAATAATGTTTATATTAAAGAAGGAAGGAATTTACATTTCATTCCTGAAATTTTATTGTGATTGAACACATAATATTTTTCCAGAGAGAGCTTTGGGTCTTTTGATAATTTGTTCGACTTAAAGTGGGGTTTAGGTATTAAAAAGGCAAAGAAACGTTATAAGTACCTTAAAGAAGATATGACTTTATTAAAATGAACAAATTTTTTGGCTACAAAAGAAGACTAAAAACCTAACGATTTTACAAATTATACTAAAACTATACGTGTCTACTCGATTAAACAACATTATTTGAATCTGCACACTGATTCGGATAAAGTTTCTAAACTTTATTAAGCTACAATTTTGGATTAGTTTGTTCGGTTTCAATATCCAATTAAGTTAGTTAATGAAACGTATTAAATTACTCAAAGTAACCAATCTACTTTTAGATGTGTGAAATTAACTAAATATATACTTAATTATGTATTTGATTTAAGCAAGCTACTCGTTTAACATAAACGACCTTTAAAATTGCGAATCCTAACCAAGGATCTCCATTAATATAACCTTTTTAGGTTTTTATTATAAAAAAAATTATTTTAATCGAGTCAACTCATTAAAATTAACATAGTGAACTATGTAATTTTTACCCTTGACTACGTAATATTTAACATAATTTTTGTAATCCACTGAAAAACGCTCTGGGTTAGTAATTATTTTTCTGTGTGATACTTCAATTGTGAAACTGGGCCTAAACGCTCATACTAACGGAGATTCTGATTGATAAATTTGTAGATTAGATTTATTTTTTTCTCTCACTGATTGACCGAAACATTAAAAACAAAAAAACAAAATAAAGGTTTCTCTCAGACCTTGACTGAATTTTTTTTTTTGAAAATGACAACAAATAAGAGTTACTACAGAATTGCTATTGAGATTTATTTTTTAATCTCTGGTTTTAGACCGCCAGATTTAGTCATTTTTGGTCCGAAGCTGTTCCTTGCTATTCCTTGTAAAAAAAAGAGCGCTCACAAGAGAGTAAAACATTTCCCCTTTTGGCCAGTTTTGATCTTAGAAATTTTTTCTGGATATTTCTGTCTGGTTGTCAAAAGCCAGGTTGCCTTCTGTCAGATCAAAGAATTTGTCAGTTTGTTACATCAAATATGAATAAGAGACCAAGGGTTGACCAAGTAACTTTATTTTTATTTTAGCTCAGCTATCAAGAGAATAATTTTTTTATTATTTTGTAAATTTTTTAAATATAATAACGTAATATTTAAAAAATATTTTTCAATTAGCAAATCTATCAAAAGAATGTGCAGAATTGACATTTGAGTATTTGCTATAAAATGTAGTGCTTTTTGAAGAAAAACACACTTACGCCCATATTATTCACTATGTATTTAAATTAGACTAGTACGTCCAGCCCCCGAAACTCGAGTGCTAAAAACATTATCGTCTAATTGAAAAACAACTTCTAGAAAATATATTGTAATTCACATGAAATTCTAGAAAACTTTATTTTTCGATGCATACGATTTTTGGATGCGGATACTCTAACATTAATTAAAAAATCGCAAGAATAATTCCATCGTTTAAAAGCAGTCTTGAGCATGGGGAAAGACTGAGCTAGTTATTTTATATGAGCTACTTATTATTATTCCTTGCAGCACTGAACGCTGCCGGGTTGGGTTTAGCCGATCCCAGAACCACTGGTCCCAAAACCATCCCGGAAGTAGTCATAAAGACCAATTAAATTTATATCGAAAATAAAACTCGTCCAATAGATTGATTGATTCGTGTATTTAATATATTCGTTGAGATGGTTAGTGAATTCGAGCGAGGAATATAAATAAAAAGTTATTGTTCCACGCCTCATCTTAAATATCCCTCACAATACATCTACAAATTGAAAGCATTCATCCTTTTTTTGCTCACATTTTATTTCAATTTAAAAAACAACACCCAATGAGCGAGAGAAACAATAGATTGCAGAATATTTCCATACAAAACCAATATATCTACAACCATACATAATTTATGCTTCCTCGCATTAAATCGACCAATGGCCGAAAATCCAACACAACAGAAAAAAATCCTAAGAAATAAAATTCTTCCCACAAAAATCCCTCACTCGAATTCATTAACCATCTTAACGAATATATTAAATGCACGAACCATTGCATTTAACGAAAATATAATATACTCGGTCTCGCTCTGGCTTTTGCTATGGTTCTCGCTCTCCTTGCACTTATAATGCAATTTTACTTTATTGTTTTTTAGTCTTTGTGGTAAAATTATGTAATAAATTTTGTGCACTTCTGTGCAAAAAAACCTTTCCATCAATATATAATTTATATACTTTCGGCTTTTGTAGACCGCGTAAATGGTACCCCAAAATTCATGTTTGTCGTTTTATTATATTGATGATGATGATGATGATGATGACGATGATTTAAATTAATTTTAAATCCAACCATCAAATTCGAATTCATTAAATACAAACATCTCGAGATATCCGAGCCGAAAAACGATTTTCTTCAAATTTTTGCATGTTTTTTGATTTAAATAAAAACTGTCTGGTGATTTTTTTTTATTTTTTTTTTTTTTTTTTTTTTTTGTCATTATCGTCACTTCGTCATTATGTGTAGAATCAAATTAAGTCTTTGACATTTTTTGTTCTCAAGATATTCGAGACGAATGACATTTTATAACTTTTTTTTTAAATTTATATGAAAGAAAACCGCTAATATAATATTTCGGAAACCCGTTTCTGCACTTTTTAACATTATTATCTGTAAAATAAAATTTGTTTAAAGCCAATATCTCTATTCGTTCTTGAGATACAGTTAACGAAAGAATGTAGCAATAATGTTCGAACGTACGTTCACACACACATACAGACATGTTTTTGAAAACGATGTATTTGGATTCTTGGGACCTTAAAACGACGAGAAATGCCAACATTTTCGATTCGACAAATTGCACCAATTACAATAACTTCAATGGGAATGTAAAAAGTTGAACGATACTAGAGCTAACAAATGCCATGTTTTTCATAAAAAATAATAAATAAAATCAATTTTTTTGGCTTATTTTTAAATGTCCAAATGTTCTTTGTAAATTTATTAATTTTTATTAATTTATTTTATTTCTTTAATTCTGAACCATAAAACTTCTTCAAATCTGAGAAAAGAAGTTAATAATTTGAAACTGTGTTCTCATCTTGATTTAAGTACTTAAACTGACCTCCGGAAAATAATTTAAAAGTCCAATTGGATTTATCAACTTTGGACTTAAACAAATGGATTAAAATATGGATTTAATGAGTGAGTAATATGTAATTGTATTTATTTATTGGATTCAATTTATATTACACCTGAATTAAAGTTTTAATCTGAATTAATCAAGTTGATAATATAACTGTTAAACTTCATAATTAAATAAATAATTTAAATTTTTTCTTTTTATTTTAATAAACTTGATATAAGTAGGTACAGAGGTATGTACCTACTTATATTTTTTTTTAACATATTATTTTATTTTGTCGGTGATTCTTGAAAATGTTGTTTAAGATTTAATCATTGATCTGCGTTAACTCTAGTCGAGAATATTTTTTGACATTTAAAAAGTGGTCAGAATTAGTGCGAAAATCGTATTTAACATTTATACAATTTTTACTTATCTTTGATTGCATTTCATCCCCACTCTTCAAACTTTCACATTCAGCCAGATTTGGTGTGAGAATTGTTGGGAACAAACCAAATAGGTATCCTCTTTTCAATTTTTTTTTGTATAAAAATACTTTTCAGACAAATTTTTTTGTTGGCTTCAAAAAAGTCTTAGGTATATTTCTCAAAAATAATTCTTTAAAACAATATTTCAAGGGCATTTTATATAGGTATTTAAAACTCTCTATCATGTCTACAGAATATTTTACACACATATTTCAAAGTTATTTTTCGACTTTCATTTATTTAAAAAGAACATCCAAGAATTAATAAAGGTTCTTAAACATTCTAGAAATAAAAATTCAATCAAGAAACTCCAGTCTTTTTATTTTTTGCATTTAGAAATAAAAAAATAAATAAATAAAATTTCTCAACATCATTAATCAATAAATCATTCCTTAGGAAAATAAACAAAAGCCTCTTCAAACAAAAGTAAATATAGGGATAAAAAAATTTCGAAGTCATTGGCCATTGATTTATATTCTTCTCAAGGTTCTTATAAGAATCATGTTTATCTTATATACTTTCTCTTTCTCTGATAAGTTCAAACTGTTTCTCTATCAAGTCGTAGGTATATCTACCCAACCTGGATGATGGTTTAAGAACATATAAAATAGCATTCTCGCTTATAAAAAACATACCTGATTAAAACTTCTTGTCTATAGGGACTTCCTTAAAAGTTGAGAAGACTTTATATGGATAAATTCTTTGGCAATTCGTTTGCTTTGTGTTGAACCGCAAGGTATATTTATTCAAATCCCCTCCGATTAAAATAATATACGTGCTTGATTTTTTAAGCTCATGGATTCTTTTTATTGTTTGTGCCTTGTGCGGGTACCTTAACCTACACCCATTAAGTCGAATATAAAAAATTCCCATTAACAATAAAATAAACTTCCTTAAGAAATTCCTCAGTTAATACCTTTATATGCATAGACATAGAAAAGAGAAGCCTTGTGGGTGATAAATAGGTATTTCTCTTAAGTCAGATCATAAAATTAAATTTTATAATGCCAAAATAATAATAGCACGTAAATATAAACCGCAACTTCAACATATACAGACAAGTTACCTCGTCTTCGTGTATGTCGTTCGGAAGCAATTAGACAAGTAAAGCTTTTAATTTTAATTCCATGCAAGATATTGTTGTTATACTTTCCATCACGTGCATTTACTTGTAAGACTTAAATTTTATATAAGAAACCAAAAGCAGCTGAGGCATACACTCTATATAAACAGACAAAGGAACACATCTGCATGGTTAGCGCATTATGATATAGTTATTATATTATATCTAATACCAGGGCCGGACCAACCATATGTGCAAGATGTGCAAATGCACAGGGCGCAAAATTCTGCTGGCGCATTAACAGGAGCAAGAAAATATAATCTGATCTTGCGAAAAGAAATATGTACTGCCATTTGCATTTTCACCACAAAACTTAATCGCAAAATACCATACAACACAATTGCGCTAAGAATTATTTCTTGCACACTAACTAACATCACTTTAATTAATGCATTTAAGGGGAATCTTTAATGTTAACGGATGAACATTTTGATGACTCCATAAATTGGAGACATTAATCTGATGAGCTTATTAAAAAAATAGTTTTAAAGGCGCTGTCTACAAATCTAGCACAGGGCGCAAGTTTGGCTTAGGCCGGCCCTGTCTACTACAATTTCAATGGATCCAAGATCCAAAGGGTAAGAGAATCTGAGATTTAACAATAAAAGCTTAATCTTTAGTATAAGTAAGTAAGCTCTTTATAATGCGAGCTTTTGAAACAATTCAATTAAGGTATGTACTCAAGGGGGCTTTAGAAATCTCTACTTGCTTTATACTTTAGTTAATTGTACCTATATGTTTTTAATCATCAGAGAGATGTTGAAATTATACCAACACTTAAAAAAACGCCAAATTAATTTAACTGAACCTGTAACAATTTAATAACTAATCTTTTCTTAATTTCAAAATTTGAAAGTTCATAGGTAGGCACAGGTATGAAAAATAAAATTTTCTTCGATAAAAAAATGTTTGAAATGATATAAAAATAATGGCGCAAAATTTAGACGACTGAATTGCATAAATTTGCTCTTGCAATTCAAGCATTAAAGACATAGGGCCTTACCAATAATCAAATTTAGCGACGACTTAAATATTTCAGTAAAATTAACTTTAATTCTGGTGATCCCAAATAATGTACCATCCATGGAATGTTTAATTTTTTGAAGTCCATTCCATATTATGATTCATTTGTTAAGAGTCCACTTGAATATTAAGGTCATATTATATATGGTTTATTAGCTAGAGCCCATTCTATTATGGTCCATTTTACTGAAATATTTAAGTCGTCACTAAATTTGATTATTGGTAGGGCCCGTAGTTAACAGAAAGCATATAAGAAAAAAATTAATAAGTAGGTATGTATATTTAATTATAATTTTTGTCGACATTCTTTACTGCAGTTTTGCATTAGATACATTGACGAAAAATTTTGGACGATTTATAGCCTACGATGTTAAAGCATTTTTAGTATTATTAAAATCAAAAATAGTAGTTACCTACCGTTAAAAAATTTAAAATTCTATTGCGAACTTTCTTAAAAAAAAAACCAAAATGAAGCATCAGTAAAATAATGAGTTGTCAAAAAATTTAGCAAACTTTATAGATGCAAATAGGTTTTAGGATATTTAACAAAATAAACGGAAGTAAACTTAATTAATAGTGCAGCAGACTCCTACTTTATTTTGAATTACATATAGGTTTGGGAGTCAGGCACTTTTTACAATGGTTTTAAGATGTTACTCAACTATCTTATTACTTGTTGTACAAAAATTAAAAAAAAAAAAAACAAATAAGTACAGACGAAAATAATTTTTTCTTTGATTTGATTTGAGACTGTGAGACAATATACGTGTTAAGAGAGCTCCAACGATTTGTCTACCCCAGACTGTTTCCTGTGTGACTACCCCAATGAATATGTTAACATCAACAATCTTAAGACTTAAGAGATGCTGAAAATCAACATTCGAGTAGAAATAACCCAAATTACTAAAGCAACACTTCAAAAAATTAAAAAAAATTTTGTTGCCATTTATCCGATAAAATTTTTGCAAAGTTACAGTATTATTTATAGACCTTTTGCAATGTATGTCTAACTTTACTATCTTACTCCAAAACATTTCCATTGATTGTCTAATTCAGACAATGCAATTAGATCTGCAAACATATTCTAAAGATGGGTACGTTCGTTCTAAAAAATAAACAAGCTTCCAGCTATACGAATTGAAAAGTTATCTTGAAATTAATGAAATTTATCATTGAACGTATCCAAAAGTTCATGAAACTGACAGATTACATAGGGATGTCAGTGTCCGGTGAATATATGTATGTGGATATATTTAGACAACTGTTGGAAAGTCTTTTTTTATAAATAAAGAGATGCCCAACTATTAAGACAATGGCAGTCGTATTTTTAAAATTTCCTTAGAACACTCTTGGACAGTTGTCCAGCTGGACAGTGTCTAAATAGTTGGATATCTCCTTATTTATAAACGCATTCAAGCAGTTGTCTAAAAATGTTCTCATACACTCACTGACATCTCTGGAATCTGTCAATTTCGTGAATATTTGGCTTCGTTCAATGAACTTTTCATCTAATTTCCAATTTTTTGTTCATTGAACATTCCCACTTTAGAATAGGTTTGGACAACCAATTGCAGTGTCTAAGTTAGACACTCGATGGAACTTGATTATAAATAAGGTTTTGGAGTTGGACAGCTGTCCAAAGTTAGACATACTTTGGAATGGGTTTATAAATAAGACTGTGACTATCTGGCAACTCTCCAGAAGCAAGTCTTATAAATACGAGACACGAGTGCCTATTTTTAAAAATGTCTATAAATAAAATTCCTATTTACAATTTATTTCATTACTTTTTATTTTTTTGTTAAAAAGTTATTACAGAATTACATTAAATTAAATTAAAGGAACATTTGTCCAACCCGTTAAGAAGCACTTGATTGAAAAATTTTAAAATAAATTAATTTTTTATGTATAAAAATTGAGCAAGAGAAGGAAAGACGGGAACTAATAAAAGAAACCAGATATAACAGGTAGTATGAAGAAGTAATGACCGAGGGGATCCCGCAATATTTGAAAGCCAGATGGAAAGGAGACAGAACAAAGTGAATAGCGAGAAACAGGTTAGGGAATGAGGTGAGAGAAAGACGATACTGAAAACAAGAAGAAGAGAGAATGTTCAGAGTGTGTGAAGGTGAGCAAGAGATGTGGGAACATGTGATAGAAAGATGCAAGTCAGGCGGAGATGAAGGAAAATCAATAGCGGGAAAAATGAGGGATATAATGGTCGAAAGACATAGGGGGGAACAGTGGATAAATGCAATAGAGGTTCCGAGAAGGAGTATGGATAGAGGGATGGGAGGAGAGGAGAGTGTGATTGGAAAATTGTAACCCGAAGGGGAATCAAAACAACACAATATAATATATACATATTTTGCAAAATATTATAAGAAAAAAAAAAGTTACGCAATTTTTTAGAATTTATTAATTCGGATTTAAAAATTAATTTTGAAAAAAAAATCCATTTTAGAAATATCGAATTTTCAAACTAGCAGAAAACAAAAAAAATGGTTCTATGAGAGGTATCATTTTTAAACGATAAACAAATTTTTTGGTTCAATGATATGGTAGATCCTACTGATATTAACTCATTTAAATTTTTTCTATTAAAATCCTTGGAGCTGTTTTTGAGAAAAATGAGATTTTCCTTACCGGTTTTTAAACACTTGTATGAGAGGTACCGTTATTTTTATTCATAAGATTTTTTGGATAGATGATGTTGAAAAACAACTGGATATCAAGTTTAATAAAAATCGATCAAATTATTAAGTTCTCACAAAAAATTTGAAGCTTTTCTTAAATCCAAAAACAAAAAAATTAATTTTGGGATACCTATACAATATTTTTAAAATATTTTTAAAGATTTTCTATAAAAAAAATTGTTCAAAATCAGTTTAACCGTTTTTGAGAAAATCGATATGGAAAGTATCATTTATAAATATTTTTCAGAATTTTTTTTTTTATAAAGTGGTAGTAGCCTTTTTTTGAATAAAATTTGAGAATTTTTTTTTTAAGGTGCGGGCACGTTTTTTGAACAAAAAAAGATTTTCATAATTTGATAACAAAATCATGACCTGGGTACCCTTATTGTTGGTCCTGAAAAAAAAGGAGGCGTCGGGAGAATGCCAAAAATACCGGTATTTGAACCAAGTTTGAACTTTAAAGAAAATCAATCCACCCGTAGTCGAAAGGACTGACAGAGAGACGAACAAAATTGCTAGATCCACATTTTTCGACTTCGCTATCATCGTAAAAGTTTGATCAAAATCTCGAGTTTGATTTTTTACGAATTCATAACTTACCATATAGTACCTATTTAGTATATATCGCAAGTAAAAATACTAAGATAACTTAAAAATAAGCCCCAAAACCTTATTTGCACTAAGTGAATTTTTTGTCAAAAAATTGAAACGCAGTTTTCTTAAAATCTGGTAGTGTAACCAAAATCATTTTAGACATTTTTGAGAAAAATAAAAAAAAATAAAAAATATTGACTCACTAGTCAACTGATGAGTCCAAGTGTAATTTCCGGGACGAAACGTCAATTTTTGTAGACTAAAGGTCGTTAAAAGCTATTTTGAATCAAAAATAAAAACCGTTGCAACATAATAAAGGTTTATATGAGCTAATACTTATTGGAATTTATCTTCTATAGGAAATTGCATAAAAATGATCCATACCAAATTTCAACCAAATCGAACACACGGACTGACGAACTGAACCGCTTCCGTGTTTTATGGTTTTTGTGTACATCTTGGTCTGAGTCTTTCAGAGGGTTTGCAATTAAACTAGCTTAAAATTTTTTTTGGAAAATCTAGCCGGAATTCTCAATGTTGATTTCTTGGAGCACCGTTTGGACTGTCCTTTTTGTATTATATTTAGGTGCAGTTCTTTCATGTTATTTCGGGGTTTTTCCTAGCCTCATTTTTAATAATGCGGTCATAAACTGCTTTGGTTTTCCTTCTACAAAATCTTATTAAACTAGAAACTGTTTCCTAATTCCATTTTTTTCTACTAGTTAATGGAATACAATACAAAACCAAAAAAAATAAAACTTATTTCTAAATCTATTATACATTTAGATTAAACTATAGCTCACCCGGTCTTATTCCCACCGATAGAAATTTAAGTAAACTCCACCCCTGAAACTATGCAATTTCAAAATTTACACGATTTTTCAACTCGAAATTTCCAACTTTCGGCTCCGAATAGTGTGTTTACCTGGTTCAATATGATTCAAAAAAAAAAAATATTTATGCAATTCGTGATGATTTGCCGATTTATACGGGTACGAAGAAAAAAAAACAATAAAGTTTTATATTTAAAATAAAAATCAAAATTAAAGCAAAATAATGCTTAATATGGTTTAAATAACAACAAATAAGATAAAATAATAACATAATTTTGAGGAAAAAACCAAATAAATATCAATATGTATCCAGAATTTCATACTGTATAATTTCTAAAAATGACTTAAATTGTGGTAGATGCGTTGGCATTCCAATTATGGTGATATTCATAATACATATAAGATAAAAATATGCTTAGATCTTCCTGTAAATAAGTCACGTTTTTTTATAAAATATTTAATTTTCGACAAAAGGATTCTCTAAAGATATCTCTCCAAACCGACATGACTGACACTCTCCTAGAATATCAAATACCATTAAAGCAATAAATCAAAAAAACAGCTATTTCTTTTCCTTGTGTGTAAAAATTTTTCTTTTTGAAATCCTCCTGGATTTTATATAGAAAAATATAATATACGTACTTTGTTTGCCATATACATATTTACAAAAACAAATTTGTATGTATAGATGCTAATGGTATGAGTATATCTTTCACCAACATTATTTTTCTTCTCAAATGGCAAAAAAAACAGATTATTTTATGTGACTTTGGTTTTGAGGGAGTCATATCTCATTCACATGTTTATTATGGTGTTTTTTTGAGTAGATGACTAAGCTGATTGTAGGGTAACTATACTACTCAGAGATTATTAATATTTGTTGTTGGTGGAAACAAGACAAGAATATTGTTTTTTTTTGGGAAAAAATGTTTTAAAAAATTAGAGACTCTTTTATCTGATTTTTCAAAATATAAAATTTTTGAATATGATCGATTTTTTAGAAACGGCACTGAGCAGAGTTTAGAACTTCTCGTTCCATACCGCAGAAAATCAAAACTATCAGAGCAGTTAAGAATTTTGTGGCATATTAAAAACTTTTTGAGAACTCCATCTCCATCTTAATTTTTTGAAAAGTTAAACCATGCAGGTGATGATGATTTTTTTTAACAAAATTTTATTGAGTATCAAAATTTATTTAAAAAATACCTTTCCATTCTTAACATCAACTTAGTCGTCGTAAAAAACTCAAATGAATATTATCTTACAACCAATAAAATACCAAGTCAACCAAATCGAAAAACCAACTTAGACAGCAACAACATTTCTCATTAATGTCTCCCCATTTATTTCAGGAAAAGGAAAAAACGAAGGATATTTTCTCATCCTTAACGTCATTATATGAAGATGAGGTACAGCTATATAGGTACACTGTGTACATTAGGGTTTAGATGAAAATAATTGGATTTGATATTTCTCAATCTTCCTGTTGAATTTCGGAATTTCATCCGTCCAGTTGACTGGTCGCATGTTATACATCATTTATATTTTGTTTTGTGTCAATCATTTCTCTGTATTTTCTTCCTGTGTCTAAATTATTACTTTATCTCGTTTAATATAAATAGTGTTTGTCTGTTGGGCATGTAAGCTGTCCTTCAAAGATAAGAGAAAAATATACAGCTTATTGTACATAGGCTTGGCAGGACTATGAAAATCAGGATTTAATTATTTCCGTACCATTTTATTAACAGCTTGAAATTCGGTGTAAATTTTTGCAAAATCCGTAATTTCCCAGAAAATCGGAGTTTGGGATCTATCTTTAAAAAATTGTTTATATTTTCCGAGAAATGGTTTTATCTGGAAAAGTATTAATTGTTTATATTCTGTACAGAATTTTGAAAAAAAAAAAATTGGAAATATTATAGTAAAATCAATTAAAAGAATTCTCAGAAACACAAGTATGAACTGAATAATTGATTTACAAAGAATTATGGTAATTATAAAATGTTGTGGGAGTCAAAGCTCTCGAAAAAAATTTTAAACTAAAAATATTCAAATTTTAACATTGGAAATTGATATCTTCAACGGGAACTGTATAGTAGAAATATCATGTTATAGCTCATCTGTATAGCCTTCTGGAATATTTTCGACGGCACTGGCATAATGACGTTTATTTTGTGTATCGTCGGCAAAATACGTAAAACTCCTAAGCGGTGCCGAACCTGCCTTAAGGCAAAACAGGCAGTTGCCTGGGGCGCCACTCAGCTAGGGCGGCAAAATTGGTGGAACAAATTTAAAACTGAAAAAAAGGTAACACAAATGCGTCTCCTTGAATCTAAAACAATATCAGCAACTACTGCACTGTATTTTGTTCATTCACACAAATTTAATTTAATTTAATTTAATTTAAGATAACAATCTCAATCAATTGATCTAAAATTTAAATTTAAAGTTGATTTCTTCTACCACGTAATCGATGTGACGTTATCTTCTCTCGACGAGCGTTTTGGACAGTATCAATATCTGAACGAAAACTTCGGTTTTCTCTGCGATATTTCAAAGAATGTGGACTTTAAGGATTGCGAGAAACTTGAAGCAATTTTAACAGCAAGAATTGACGACGAAGTTCAAAAGGATGTAATAGCTAGGGATCTCTTGAGTCAAATTAATATATTCAATCAAACGTCAAATCTTACTGATCTCAAACCGCTATCAAATTTTCTTCAAACCATTTGCTTGAATTGTATCCAAATTTAACAACTGCGTTAAAAATTCTCTTAACGTTTCCTGTAAGTGTTGCTACAGGGGAAGCTAGTTTTTCAAAACTTAAAATAATAAAATCATATTTACGCTCAACTATGACTGAAGAGCGATTAACAGCCTTGGCAACAATTTCCATTGAAAAAGACATGCTGAATCGTATTGAAGAAGAAGAAATCGCTACAAGATTTGCAAAAATTAAATCGCGAAGAGCAGCATTTTAATGTCAATATTTTGTAAAATTATTTTATCGAAAATCCATAAAATGTATTAAATAAAACTTTTAAATATTAATTTATACGATTTTCGTTCTTTTAAAATTGAATTTACCTGGGGCGGCAAAAGTCCCAGGTTCGGCACCGCTCCTAAGTTCACTTTAGCAAATTTTACAAGAGAGCAGAAAAAAAAATGGTGCATGACTTCGTACAATAACTGATTGTGTCATTAAGATTCTGCAACATTGGACAAAAGTGATTAAAGAAATTATTGCAGAAAGTGTTTATTAAGAAAATGGTATTAAAATCTTAATTTAGGCCAAAAGTGGACTTAGCAGCTTTACACATTAAGCATCTTGATGAGCAATGGTGTAGAAAGAAGGCCTTCAGACTGGTTCTTAATAATTTTAAATTAAGCAATTCTAGTTTTAGATAAAATTTTCGGTATATGCATAAAAAAATTGGTGCATTAAAAACTTGGGATGTATTATAATGAGAAAAGTAAAAGAGGCGAAAAAAATCTTAAATTCTGCTCAAACGACATCAAGAGATCTGGGATCTTATGGGGTATTCGAAAAAAAAAACAAAACGAAAAAACACCTAAGAGGTCGCAAATTTGTGATTAAAGATTATTTGACTTCAGTAATTGGTTAGCCATAGACAAATTATTATTAATGTATTTTTTAATTTTTTGAAAGGTATATTTTTTTAAAATATCCCACATAACATATTATCAGCTGCTAATTGTCTCCTCGAACTCAAAAAAACTTTTAAAATTGATTAAAAACCACCTTTGGCTGATCAATTACTGAAGCGAACCAAACTTATATAACCAATCAGTGACCAATAAGATGGCATACTTTTTTCGAATATCCCATAATTGAGGTGCTTGCGTCCTATATGACCTTGAAAAAAAATTAAAAAAAAAAAAACTAATTAAAAATCAACTGTATAGCTAATAATTACTGAAATCAACAAACTTTTTATCACCAATCAGTGAGCTTTAAGAAGGCATATATATCTAACTTTTGTTCAAATATTCCAAGAATAATTTGCTACCTTCCTATATTATGACGTTGAAAAAAAAAACTTTAAAAGTTCATAAAATCTCACCAGTGACTGATAAATTACTGAAGCCTATGGCCATTCAAAAACCTTTCAGACGGCATACTTTTTTTTTCGAATATCCTATATCGTCCAATATGGTCTTAAATTACACAAAAACTTTAAACATTCATTTAAATTCATCAGTGGCTGATCACTGAAACGAATTTAATTTATGCAACAAATTAGTCCCATAAATGGGATATTTTTTTGTAATATCCCATTTATGGGATACTAAGATCCTAGAGCCAGATGTTTGTGGTAAATATTTGAAAGACGCTAAACTTTAAGGTATAAGACTTTTTTAGGTCAGAAATTCATGAAGGGCAAAGCAGAGAGAACTGATAAATCAGATCTCAGATGAAAGATGGAGAAAACGGATGTAATGTGAAATATAGAGGCTTACGCCCATATTATTCACTGAATACATCCAGATTAAAACTTTAATCATGATGTTAAGTATACATATTCAATGTAAATACATCCGGATTTAAGTTTCAAGCTGGATGTATCGAGTGAATAATATGTTCAGTAGTTTTCTAACTAAATACATATGTTTAAAAATATGAAATTACTTTCTGCAGTAAATATATAGCAATGGCGACAGGATATAAAAAAAGTTTAATTTCGTATTCATGTTGTGCTGTTGAAAAATAATCTCTTTATTAAATAAACAGCAAATAAATCTGCAACAAATAACTTAATTATATTAAAATAAACAAACCAATTTGTTTAATAGAATGTTATTCTAAATCCATTATGAGCAACAACAACAACAACAAAAAAAACTCAAATATTGCCAAAAACAGAAGCTCATACAAATCGTGTATACCAATTACATAATTATTATATTGATTATGTTCACACATGAGTATATAAAACAAGTACTAATAAAATATGCTAAACTCAAAGTCGAAAGCAATTAAAATGGATAAAAAGCCCAATGGACCGAATAATTCAGTTCATTTGACCAAAGTGTAACAATTTATTGATGAAAATGAAAATTTAATGAAATTTGACATTCATTCACCTGAATAAAAGTACGCATACTACATAGTATATATTCGTATAATGTCTGAGTTCATCCATGCAATCAAATGATTTAAGACATATTATTCTCAGACCAAGCAGAAATATATGTATATGAAGGTACCTAAAATATGTTTTATTCTTATGATCCAAAAGATTTGTTAGATTTGTATGTAAAGCCTTCAATCATTGTCATGTAAAATATTAATTTTGATTTTTATTCAAATGGAAATTTGTTTTTTTTTTTTTCTTCGGAGAATGGTTACATGTCGGAGCGGGATGATGTTGTGTTGTGGATAAAACTGACGCTGACCATCAGGCAGACATACCAAATAGTCTGATATTTTTTTTTTAAGTTGATATTATCTCTCTGTCCAATTAGGATTATCTTTTCAGGATCGACAGATTCAATTTGGATTTTGTTCAGTGAAGCCAGCGCATGATGTACCAGTTGTTATAGAAGTTACCTTCGTGAATTTAATTAAAATGAATGACGGCATCGCAAGTAAGTTATAGGTATAGGTAGGTACTTGTCTTATTAGATATTGCTCAAGGATACAAAGTATGGTATGGTTTTTTTGTATTCAATACAATGCCAGCAATGCGCTACCAAATTTATTTAATTTTTTTGTATTATTTGTTTTACTTTGAAGAAGAAACTCTCATTACAAAATTCGAAGAAAAACATAAAACAATTATATTTAGAAAAATACGACTGTTAAAAATTAATACACGACTGAATCGCACGAAGTTGCTCTTATCGGTCAAAGCTATTACTTAGCTCTAGTTATTGGAGAATATAATGGCAATGTTAATGTAAATGTGTGTTGCTGTGAAAAAAGCTAAAGTAGGTACTAAAAAATTTTAATTTTGCTGTTTATAAAAAAATCTTTTTTCAATCATTTTGTAATGCATTATTAACTATAAAGAACTCAAAAGGGGGCGTGGCAAAAACCTTTGTACAAGAGACATGTTGAAAATAACATTTTTTTTAATTTTTTTTCAAAAACACATAATTTATTGCTATCACCCTTAGGGATTATAGATATATTTTTTTTAAATGGCTGTTACTTTCCCATATCTCAATTTCAGTTATCCAAATTTTAACCACTGTGCATCGGTCTATGCATATATGTGTTTCCGTACGTGCACTGTAATGCAACTGATTTGTTTCAAATGATGTTTATATAAAAATGTATGTAATTTTATTAATTTTTAGAATGATAATATGGTATTTTCACTTTTATAGGAACAACCATATTGGTATTTTTTATCCGTTTTTTTCAGTATTCTCATTGTACATATAAATAAACCATTTTTGATGTGTAAACATCTATACTGGCGGTAGGGTGAAAAGGAAAGGTAACGTAACGTTGTAATAGTGATCGTGATCGTGATCGTGATCGTGATCGTGATCGTGATCGTGATCGTGATCGTGGTCGTGATCGTGATTCTGAGCTTTACGAAAATTGAGTACGTTCAACAATATGTACGTTCAGTAACTAAACGTTGAGTATTTATATACGAAATCGAAAGATCGAGTTCAGTTCGGTTTGAAATTTGGTTGGCTGCTTAGAGGATATATTAAGCCCCTATTACACGATGTTTCTTTGCGTCTGACTCTATTCGAACATAATGAGTGCGAAAGAGAAAAAAGATAAGACGGAAGACCAGTTGCCCTGTGAGTCGTGGGCCAAGTTTTACGAGACTCTTTTTGACGCTTCTTTAGCATTATCCGTATTTTGTTTTCTTTGCATTACTTTTTTTCAATTACATGACTGCTTTGAGACCAGAGCGGTTTATCTATTTTGTTTTCCTTTCAGTTCCAGAGATTTTTGATGTGTAAACATCTATACTGGCGGTAGGGTGAAAAAAAAAAACGTATCTCGTAGTCGTGATTCTTATCTTGTAGCAGTGGTTGTGATTTTGATTCTGAGCCAGAGATTAGTCTGCTATTACACGATGCATCTAGACGCATGTGACTTTTCGAACTACGTAAGTGCAAAAGAGAAAAAAAATCGAAAAGATGAGACGGAAAAAAAGTGACCGGTGTCGCGTGAGTAAAACTTTCGATGCAACTATTTGCTATTTCTCTTTTCTCTTGTCCGTTTTTTACTATTCTGCTTCATATGGTTTTGTTGTTCAAAGAGTAAATTTCGATGCAACGCACTGTTATTGATGGCCTTATAGGCTTTCCAGAAATGAGAAATTCATCTTTAAAAACAACATAAATAAAATAAATTATTGCTTTTCTTGACTGATATTCATTTAAAGGCACACAAACCTTTCTTTCTTCAATATATCTAATAATGAAAACAAAAACAAAAACAGAAAAAGTTTTTTTTTACCTTGCGTTGGGCGCCATACTGATCAATTCAAATGTTCATATATGTATATGTGTAGTTTTAGTATATCTATATCTTGGAGAAAAATGGAGGCGGAACAAGACAGCATACTTGAAGGCGCTTAGAAAAATGCTGATGCTCCAAATGCATTTGATAAACAAACGATACACATCTCGACCTGTGACGTCAGTGGTCTAAGGTAGTGGAATGCGTAGTGCATACGACTTCTAAGACTGAGCAAATCTGATATGCGTAGGTTCGAATCTCATGGTGTGCAGAAAGTTTTTCATAATAAAATTGGATTAAAGCTCAGCACCACTAATAAGGAGACTGATGATAGGGCTTGGCACCCCTTGAAATAGCTATATCTCCAGCCAAATAATTAATTAAAACGAATTATAAATTAATTCGTATACCATTGGTGGTAGCACCTTTAAGTTGTTGTTGTTGTTCAGAAATTCAATGAAATTGACGGAATAAAGAATGGTCAAGTCTAATAAACTGACATTCAAGTATGAATAATACAATAAATAATAATTATATCTACATTATTTTCTCTTTAATACATACATAAAAATCTATGTTTTTCTATGTAGCACGCTGAAAAATAATTACTAACCGAGAGCGTTTTTCGGTGGGTTAAACAAAAATGTGTTAAATATTCAGGTAGTCTGGGGTATAAATTACATAGTTCACTATATTAATTCTAATGAAGCCTTGACTCGATTAAAATAAATTGTTTAGAATAAAAACCTAAAAACGTAATATTAATGGAGAAACTTGGTTGGGGTTCCCAAAATTGAAGATAGGTTCCGTTAAATAAAATTTCTGTTAAACGAGTAGCATGCTTAAATCAAACATTTATATTAAGTTAATTTCACAGACCTCATGAGTAAATTGGTTACTATGAGCGATTTAATATATTTCAACAACTACCCGAACAAACAAACCCAGAAATAGTTTAATAAAATTTAGCACACTCTAACCGAATCAGTGTGTAGATTTAAATAATTTTGTTAAATCGAGTTGTTTCGTATAATTTAACCTGGTGAATTTGCAGGTTGTGTATTAACACTAGGGGTATTCCCGATTCGATGCAACTGGTCTTGTTTCATTGCAAAAGTGCAAAAGTGTAAAATTGCTATACCCTAACCCCATTGTAAAAAAAAACTTTGCACTTTTGCAATGATGCAAGACCAGTTTGCATCGGATCGGGAATACCCCTAATTTTTGTTATTTAATTTAAACGAGTTTTACATTTATTTTAACCGATCATTTGCCTGCGTGTATATAGATCGAGAACACACATCAAATTTGAATTTTTATGAATTAATTTGGATGGCGACCAATGCGAGTTTTTTTTTCCATCCACATTGCACATCATAGTTTCCTGTTAAATTTAACGATAAAAAAAATGCAATTTATAATATCATAAATCCATTTTATTGGTTCAATGTCAAAATAGACTTTGACATATTCCAAGAAGTGTCAAATGATAATAAATCTAAAATAGAACAAGCGAATTAATAACATGTTTGTCATGTACATACATAAATCGAAAATATTATATTAAATCTTTTGTATGTGTCACAAATTGAACCTTTGTGAAGGTTTCAGTTCAGTAAAAATATGTATGGCTATGTATAAACATATTTGTGGCAAATTATTATTTTACAAAAAATGCTTTAAGGGTAAATACTATATATACATATACTGAATTTGATCTATATGGCATTAATATGTTTATTTTTAGTATTTTATTTTCATAGCAACCTTCTAAGAAAAATATTTGGATCTGGGAAATATTTGAGTGTAACTTTTATTTTACCTTCACTGGCATTTGACCTTATAGGTCACTCAGTAAAAATATTTGTATTTGTGGTAAATTATTATTCTACAAAAAGGTACTCTAAAGATATACATATATATACATGTATTGTATATGTATATTGAACAAGCCATAGTTGTAGTCTAGTAGAAAGTTCACAAAAAAATCAGAAATATCTTTGGTAATTCAGCTTTGACAAATTTTTCTTTGAATCTTGAACTTACATTTCGTTTTATAATAAATTCTTATCAATAAAAATTTAATGTATTCACTTATCAATTCAATTCAATTTGTATTAGTTTTTTTTATTTAAAAATAAACCCAAAGGTTAAATAACATCTTGATTTGGACTTAAAAATAGGTACTTCAACAAAGGTAAGTATACAACACGATTTATCAAATACAATTGAAAAAAAAAGGTTAAAAATAGACAAAATGGAACATACAACATAGAACTGGTATAAAATGTCCTTGTCAATGGGAAATTATGTTTTTGTTCCATTACCCCTTCTCTTATAAAATACTTACACTTTTCTGTTGAACAAACAAGAGGTGAACATAAGTATAAATCAAAATGAGTAATAGCCAAAGAAGCTTAGGTACGTATGTATTGTATATGTACATAATAATATAGGTACACAGACTGTATATTTACACAAACGGGCATGATTTATTTCAATGCGTGTTTTGTTATTTTTGTGGTCAGCACATATAGCTTTTCGTTTTATGTAAAGATGCCTACCTACGCCCAATGAAATACCTTTTTCTGGCAAAAATATTTTTTGTTGTTGCTTTTTTTTTTATTAAATCGAGATGAAACATAAAATTATCACGTAGAAGACCTTTAGGTAGAGACTTAGACTTTTTTTTATTAAAAGATTTGTTAAGGTGACAAGAAGAAACGCCAAAATGATAAATGGTGCGACTTATCAAAATCACTCACTTTTTGTCTATTTCAATTTTACTTAAGTTTCAGATTCATCAACTATACTGAGACGCGAACATACATATATCATCATCTCGTATAAAGAGGATTAAGGTATTTGTTATTATGTTTTGTGGAGTCCATTTTGAGATCCACCTTATTCATCTCTGATTTCAAATCTGTTTGGAAATATATATATTTTTCCAAGGGAATTTTCAAAAGCACTAAACTCAAGAAATTAATTAGATCATTATGTACTTTTTGGTCGGTATGAATTTTGTCTCGATACTTTTATTAAGAATTAAAAAAACAATAAACTTCTGAAATACGTTGAAAACGTAGGTATATTTAATTGGCTTTCTGAGTGAAAGGATTATGTATGAAATAGATCATATTCATGGCCCAGATGCTTTAAAAATATAGATTTTTGTGTGTGTGTGTTTTTTTTTATTTAGGTGACCGCATTTGGCCGCGTTTTAATTAACATTTCGGTATTTCAAATGGTAAGTCAGTTGTCACAGTGTATAGGAGTGTCACGCTATACTATACTGTGGTAAAAAATGTAAAAGCAGTGGCGAAACTTATATCAAATAGATTACGTTTTTTATTATCTTGATTGTTGAAAAACCCACCCACTACAACACCCCTTTTTATAAAAAAAAATTCAATTATAAGTATAAAACAAAATTGACTTAAAATATTTTAAACAAACTATTGGCAGTTTTAATGAAAATTAAATTTTTGTGATCCGCCAACTTTTATGCCCCTTAAACCAGACACGCACATTTGCTGTAGGTACTTAGGAATTTGTAATTGAATTACTTAAATTATTAGTACCTATCATTATTTTTCTTTATTAGAGTTGGTAAACATAAACACTTAAACAAGAAAAATATAATAATCCATAATTTAATTGTTTTTTGTTACTAGTTCGATAAATTTTCAAAATTTTGTGGATCAAGAAAATTCTAAATAACCAAAAAATCTAAATTCGAAGGCAAATGGGGTTTTGATGGTTCTTCTCTCGGTTTACGAAAATGAAGATTAATTCAATATGTCAGTTTTATCATAAGATTCACTTGGTTTATCCTTGAAACACGTATAGGATCCCAAAAATTTGCTAAAAAAAAACAGTTATAGCAAAGAGCTACTAAGTTAGTTCAATGATCAAAATGGTGAAGATGCTAATATATTAGGTGTGTTTTATTCATTGCTGCATAGCCAGCGCAGCACAAGTCTGAACAAAACAATCACTCACTCTATACGTTCATTTCAATAATTGAAAGCTCTATCGCCAGCACAGCCATTTTTTTTTTACTGACTTCTTTTTCGCCAGCAATTAAATTGTTTTTGTTTGCCAAGGGAAATTTTGCTAGGCTGGCTATGCAGCAATGAATAAAACACACCTATTGGTAAGTATTTAATTTCAATTGCCATGAACTTTTTATTTAATTTAATTTTGTTTCCTTATTTTACATTACTTTGTTTCTTTTATTATTGTTTTATTTATTTTATGTTATTTTATATAATTATATTTTATTTTATTTTATTTAAGGTACTCTATTTTATTTTATTTTATTCCATTGAATTTCTGAAAAACAACAACAACTTAAAAGGTGGTACCACCAATTGCATACGAATTAATTTATAATTCATTTTAATTAATTATTTTTATTTTATTCCATTTTATTTTATTTTATTTTATTTTATTTTATTTTGTTTTATTTTATTTTATTTTATTTTATTTTATTTTATTTTATTTTATTTTATTTTATTTTATTTTTATTTTTCTATTTTATTTTAATAGAAAAACCATTTGATCCAATTTAGGAACTGATAAATAATTTTTAATTGGTTCGTCAACGTGCGGCAACCTCTTTCTGACTACAAAAATTTAAATTTACATAGATGACACTGTATTTTATAATTACAACACAAGGTGTGAAAGTCTATAAAAAAAAGAATGTCAACAAAAACTGTTCTTTGTTTCGCAAATAAAAACTCAACGAAAGTTTTTCCCTGATGTGATTCTAATTTAAAATTCACATTATAATTGCTTAGAAATTAAGGAAAAAAAAAAAGAAAACGTCTATGTCGTCGTGTGATTTCTAAATAAAAACAAACAATTAATTTTGATCATTTAATTAATTTGCACAGGCAGCAGCAAAGATACAACAAACAAAATAAAATGAACAAAAAATTTGCATATATATGTAGGTATACCCAAGAATAAAACTATTTATCTTGGACACCCAAAATACAATATTATTATATTGCAGTGTGGTGTGAGTCCTGTCAAGACGACATTTCTGTAGATAGAGGTACATACACATACGTACCTTAACTAAAAGAAATTAAGATTAATCACAATGAAAAACCATTTAGAATATATGTATGTATGTATGTATATTGTATATCTAAATCTAGTAATTAAATGCCCCACTCTGTGTGTCGAAGATTGTGAGTGATTTATGTTTTGGATAGTTTCGTGTTGATTTTAAGATCTCCTTTTAACAAATTGTTGGATATAAATAGTTTGAGAAGTTTTTTTTTTTTTTTTTTTTTTTGTTGTTCTTAAGTGAACTTTAAAAACAAATGGATTTTAGATTAGCCTGGTGGACACTGATTTATGAAGATTTGTTATTTTTTTCTGTACTTGTTTTTTTTTTATGTCGTTCATTGTGACAATGTGAGGATAATGATGGTGTTTAAGGTAAATTATTATTATATCTTTGTAGCTTGTCTTTTTTTTTCTACGTCTTAAGGTAAAAACACATGGTTTCTTTTTAAAGAGGGGTAGAAATGGTATGTATTTTTAAGATGAAACCCTAATTTTGTATTCTCATGTAAACTTACATAGTAACAGACTTTTGTGCCATGCAAATTGAGGATAACCTTTGACTTGATAAAATTACTATAATCAAATATCATCACATTGACCAGTAAAAAAAGAATGCCTCACAAAACTGTGACAGAATCATTTCCTTTCACGTAGAAAAGAAATATAGTTTTGTCCCAGGTATTTCGTTTTTTTTAGGTTAATTTAAACAGAATAAAAGAAATCACTTAATTGTATATACATAACTGGTTCGCACGTAAATATTTGTTCTTTTAACTCAAGTAATTTATAATTTTTAAAATTAAAGTAAACATATTACAGTAGACGCTCGATATAGTGAATCACGGTAGAGTGAACTATCAAGTATAGTGAACACACAAAATTTTATACAGACAATTCTAAATAGTGAACAAAAGGTACCTATCTCGATGTAGTGAACAAAAAAAATCTAATTTGTACCGGAAGCATATGAAGTTTTTCGTTTTTATGAAAAATAACGTTTATTGTATGTTATAATATTATGAAATATTTTGGTTTTTTTTACCCAATTCAAAAGATTTTACGCTTTAATAAATAAAAAAAAAAATTTGTATCAAAATCACACTGGAAAGCTTTATTAGTTTCTCTCTCGAAATAGTTAACAATCTCGAAATTGTGAACAATCACGAAATCGTGAACAGGCCTAGTTTTAATTACTTCACTATATCGAGCGTCTACAGTATAATCACAGAAAAAAAAGTAAAATACACCACTGCAAATATGGATTTTCAAGTTTGTCCTTTTTGGTTTTAATAATCCGCCTAATTGATTTAAGGAGTTAACACGGTTTACACTTTTTTCTAAACTGGGGAAGGTAGAAAATATTTATTTTTTTTGTAACAACAAAACTCTTTCCTATTCTTCTAATCCTTCTAACTTGTGCCGTGCAATTCAGGTTGCAATTAAAAGACCTTAAGTCTTACAGGCATATAGTTAAAATTAATATTAATATTATTGGTTACAAATGGCAAGTGAAGTGTGAATGATATTTTTGACAATTGCACAATTATATACATTTGCATTTGCGCAAGAAAAAAAAACAAGGCACGACTGGGTCGCACGAACTTGCTCTTATGTGAGATCACAATGTAGTTTTAAAATCTGAATATTTTTAAAACTATTTATCTGATAAAAGAAAAAATTAGTTATGGCAGCCTATATTTTGTGCCACCTGCCAAAAATTTAATTTAGTTAAAGGTTAAGTTAAAATATGACCAAATATCACATATACAATTTTGTAGAACTAGTTCCTCTTATCAAATATGTTTGAACTATTTTTTTTTTTTTATAAAATCAAAAATATAGGTTTATTCGTGAAAAACGAATCTAACCTCAATTCAAGAGAGCTGCAACCATGAGGTTTATATATGGTCGAAATTTAGAATTTAAGATTCCTATATATGGAATTAGAAAAAAAAAGTACCTATTCAATTAAATATTTAAAAAAAAATATAAATATCCTAGTCTTTGTGGTTGTTTCTGAGTAGAGCAAATACTTAAAAATTTTAAATACAAGTTTTTTTTTTTAAATTGGTTCAAAATCTAAAATTTTGAGCCAATTTATTCAACAACATATACTTTTGGGGATTAAAAAGAACAAATTGTTGTAAAGAATTTTCAAATAGGGATAGTTAGATTTTGACTGTTCATGGCGGCCATGTTGTTTTATCTGTTACTAATTTTCTTATTTTTCAGATGGAAATTCGTTGAATATTAAAAAAAAAAATGTTGATGAAATCTGCAGTTGAACGTATGTAGGTGTTTAGTTTCGTGATTGCAGATTCCGTGAAGATTAAAGATTTTCAAGATTTTTATTTTTATTTTAATTAAAATTCTTTAAACGATATATGTTCCTACATATACCTACTACCCACTTCTCAACAATCTGACTCACACATCTAAACATACATAGATATAAAATAAATCAATAACTTAACCATCCATTGTCTATTTGAAATTGAAAATTCCACTTGCGTAACACATAAAAAAAAACCTTCTCTAAATAAAAATGCACTCCTCCTACTGAGCCTCTATATACAACACTGGAAATCGCTGTAATATTGATGAACAAATGATAGCAATTCAGTAAAATTGAGTGTTGTTTCATAGAGTTCGACGATGATTATAGCTATTTTTATTTTTATATTTTACTCGTATATTCATCCCAAATGTGTATCGATGTAACTAATCTACTTCCTATATTTGGGGAATTGTTTTGATGAATTACAAATAGATCTGCTGGGAGAGGAAATAAATTGTAAAGTGTGATGAAATATAGAATGGCATAGATTTCGATTGTTTTTTTTTTTTTTTTAAGTTAAAAGACAATGGAATGAATTTATTAATAAATTCAATGAACGTATAGAGCGATGGTACTTAAAATTTTATACAGAGAATTGGGAATACACTTTTATGATGGGGGATTTAAGCTCACAAAATAGAAGTCCTATAGTATAAAAATAAAATAAGTTATCGTTATGATAAGCATTTTTTGCTTTTTATTAGCAACAGCCATATGAATCCTATTTGGTAATCTTGTACGAAAATCATATTTAATTTGGAATAAAAAAGTTTAAATATTGGGGAGAAGCAATTTTTTTAAGCAAATATTATTGCAGGACTTTTAAAGTAAGTTACTTAAAGTTATCAAAACCAAATTGTTATGGATATACAGCCCTATTCTGCTATCCATCGAAGGAAAACGAATATTAATAATTTTTTTAATATTCGATACTTTTATCAATTTTAAGTCAAAAACGAAAAACTACATCTAATTAAAGTGCTTAGTTTAAAAAAATTAAAACTAAAAACCTACGTTTTTCTTTAAAAAAATATTTTTTTGGTGTTAGGTAAATTTAAATGCTCCAGGTTTTTCGCGTTTGACTTAGAATTGATAAAAGTATCGAATATTAAAAAAATAGTACTTAATCTTAATTTTTTTATTTTCAAAATATCGAGTTTCAAAATATATATCTTGAAAAACTATTACTCAAAATACCTTGAATTAAACTGTAAATTAAAAAAATGAATTATTGGTTTGAAAACAAATATAGTATGATATTTTTAGTGTTGCCGTTGTTTTTTTTATTTTAAAGTATTTTTTTTTTTTTTTGAAAATTGCACTTTTTGTTTGAACGGGGGGACATAGACCCCCTTTGTTTCTAGTTTTGACCAACTTTACACGCTCTAGTGTTTTGATGCATCTTACGCAAATCACCCTGGATTAATAAGGTTAAATTACAAAAGTAGTGAAAAAGTCAAATTTCGGGGTTTGTTAATAAACTGGCCATAACTTTGGTACTAATCCATAAATTCTTTTCGTTAATACCTCATATTCTCGCCATAACTATTATTTCTACGTACACAATCCAAAACATTTTTTCTTTTTATGATTTCATTATTTTTTTGTTAAAATAATAAATTTTATTTTCTCATTTTTGTTCAAAATTATGATGATATTTTGGCCTATATCTTTAAAACTCCTCAACTTATCAGGAGAAACTTAATGTAATTTGCATTAGTAATTTAATATTGTTCAATCGAACCCATCTATATAACCACATAAGTTTCAATTAAGTCAATATAAGAGCTAAATTGTAAAGCTGCTTGCGAACATAGCACAAAAAAAAATCAAAAAATTCATATATCGAACATTTTCTAATTTTTTTGAAATGTGATTTTCGTGTCTATATAGTAGGGTAAAATGCATACAAAAAAGAAAATGGCATTGATTGTCCATTTTAGCTATAAACTTGTGTTATTTTATCTGTTTAAAATTGGTAATTTATTTCTTATATTCAGATGAATATGATATATGAATTAATTACATAAATTATACATCCGTTTGTATATTGTTAAATGTTAAAAGGTTAACTTTACGTTGACATAACCTAAAAGGCTTAACATGCTTTAACAATTTAAACCAAAATTAAGACTTTTATGGATATACATATTTGAATGAATTATATAGGTATATGAAAACAATATACGTTTGTCTTAAGTTTTTTACATACAAATATTTACAGATAAATAACTTAAAATAATTGAAAACTAGGAGCATGAATAATATACAGGATATTTCAACTGAATATTAAATAAATACTCTTCAGAATAAGGTAGGTAATAGCAAGTTATGCTGCTTAAGGCATTTTTAATAAAAAAATCAGATTGATATTATTTTCTTGGAAACAAACCTTTCCTTCCGTTTGATTTAATATTAAAAAAATAATAATAATATACTGACCAAGTCTCTTTTTGATGTCACAAAAAAAAAAAAGATGAAACGAAATATTAAGGTTTAAGTCTGATATATAATCCTCATATATCTGAAATCTAGACGTCTGAATAATTTTTATTCTATAAAAACAAAGAAAGAAATCGATTTTGATAGTCAATTACTTTGCAAATATGTATATAGGTATCCAACCTTATCAAAAATAAATGAAAATAAATCATGCATAATGTGCAGATATTTTATGTACACTTAGAAAAAAAAACAAACAGCGGACATTAAAACAAAATTTAAAATTACTTAAATTGCTTTAAAAAATTAATTTTATAAAAATCTTAACCAAAAATATTTATAAAACTCCGCGACTGGATTGCAGGAATTTGTTCTTGTGGTTCAAAATAAAATACACGAGTGGGTCACACGAACTTACTCTTGTAAACGATCACAATGTGGTTTTCAAGTCTGAATATACTTAAACCTATTGATCATGATTTAATATATTTTATGACACCTGTCAAAAACGTTGAAGCGGTAAATATTTTTGATAATTAATAACCATTTAACTTCACAAAATTGTTCATTGTTGTCTATATGTGTTCTTTCCACAAAAAAAAAAACATAATTCTTATTGATATTATGTGAAAGTATTTTTATTTGGATGTTTGACTGGATGAATTCAAAGGAAATTTGGCAAAAAAATCGATTATTTAATGGAAAAGGCAGAAACCTTGATAAATGGAACAAATGGAATAAATGGAACTCATATGAATTGTTTCAATTTTTGTCGTTCCTCGATTAATTTTATCGATGCGAGTAACAGGTTCGATAAATTTTGTCATCGATATTTCACCGAATATAATATGAGCAATTGCTCATCCCTAAAAAGCATTTTGTAAACTGGAAAGAATTTATAAACTTCTAATTTCGTGCTGTAAAACACATTTTATACTTAAAAAGGCTGCAAATATGAAAAGAAAAGATCAAAAAACATTTTTAATTATTACTACTGTTTATTTTCCAATAAATCCATAGCAAAGTTTTTGAACCTCAAAATAACGAAAGAATCTTCACGAATGTAAAAAGGAACTATGTATTTACGACGATTTATGCCTGTCAAAAAGACGAAACGAAAGAAAACAGGAATTGTATAATCAGCGCCTATACTTCTAACTTTCACTGTCATTTCAAAATAACATCCATTGTAAATAAAAACAAATTGCCCCACTGTCGATCATCGTTTGTGTAATATAGTTTATGAATGTAAAACTTCACTGTACTTGCAATAATTTCTTTAATCCCGACATGTTTACTATATTTTGTATTAAAAATATTAATATTTCGCCGACATTTCAGAAAATGGCAGAGGAGTTAATCTTATTAAATTAATAATCTTAAGAATATTTATTTTTTTACATTTAAATGTTCACAGGCGGTGCCGAACCTGGGACTTTTGCCGCCCCAGGCAAATTCAATTTTGGCGCCCCAAACTTTATAAAAACGAAAATCGTACAAATTAATATTTAAAAGTTTTATTTAATACATTTTAAGGATTTTCGATAAAATAATTTTACAAAATATTGACATTAAAATGTTGCTCTTCGCGATTTCATTTTTGCAAATAATGTAGCGATTTCTTCTTCTTCAATACGACTCAGCATGTCCTTTTCACTGGAAATTGTTGCCAAGGCTGTTAATCGCTCTTCAGTCATAGTTGAGCGTAAATATGATTTTATTATTTTAAGTTTTGAAAAACTAGCTTCCCCTGTAGCAACACTTACAGGAAACGTTAAGAGAATTTTTAACGCAGTTGTTAAATTTGGATACAATTCAAGCAAATGGTTTGAAGAAAATTTGATAGCGGTTTGAGATCAGTAAGATTTGACGTTTGATTGAATATATTAATTTCACTCAAGAGATCCCTAGCTATTACATCCTTTTGAACTTCGTCGTCAATTCTTGCTGTTAAAATTGCTTCAAGTTTCTCGCAATCCTTAAAGTCCACATTCTTTGAAATATCGCAGAGAAAACCGAAGTTTTCGTTCAGATATTGATAGTCCAAAACGCTCGTCGAGAGAAGATAACGTCACATCGATTACGTGGTAGAAGAAATCAACTTTAAATTTAAATTTTGGATCAATTGATTGAGATTGTTCAGACTGATAACGGCGACTACGTATAAGCTCATCGAATCGGACACAATGAAATCTACATGCATATTCATCTTTGTAGCAATATCTATAGCGTTCTTGTATAATGCTTCAAATAAAGATTCCTCAGAACGGTTTGCCTGAAAGTACTGCCGCAGTTTATCTAAATATTCTAAGCATGTTAAAAAGTCCATGGATTTTGACTGAAGCATTTCTGAAAGGACGTTTATTTTTCCTAAAAACTCATTCCAAATAATCGTTGACAAAATAAATTTAAATTTGTATATATGTTTATTTACACACCCCACCAATTTTGCCGCCCTAGCTGAGCGACGCCCCAGGCAACTGCCTGTTTTGCCTTAAAGCATGTTCGGCACCGTTCACAGGACTAATTCTCGAATTATGAACTCTTTTTAATCAAATCATGACTACTGCATTCATACCGTTGAAATTATTGTTCGTTAATGTTTTTGAAGCATATATTTCAGGCATGGCACAAATATCAAAGCAGTTTATATACTAAGTTATAAACTAAGTAAAGGTTTATAATTTTAACTTTCGTTTCAATAAAAAACCAAGGTAATTATTTTAATTTTCATTTTTATTAAAAATAAAATTAAAGTAATAAAAATTTGTAAACAAATAATAATATTTTGTAAATTGATTTTTAAAGAGGAAATAAATTAATCTTCCTTCAATCTGAAACAGAAACAAGATGAAGAAGAATGAAAAAAAAAAACAAAACAAAACGAAACGAAAAGTTCCTCACTGCCAGAGATACAAAATTACTTTTGAAAATAGTCATTGTGGATATTTCATTGACAAAGAAATATTACAATATAGACAAATATTTTCTCTGTGAGTCAACGATAAATTGACATTTAGTTTGTCAGTTTAGAAATTCCCAGTTTTCTTTCAAGTGTTCTTCATTGACAAATACACTGACATTAACATACAAAGACAGCTAATTTTTAACCTTTTCCGCTTGTCATTTTGTGTACTGATGAATGAGTATAAGAAGGGTTTCGTCAAGTGAGAACTACAATTTATCACTATTTATTTGTATTAATTTAATAATTTTACAAAAATTCAAAAAAATTAAAATGGTAAAATGTATAGATTTAACAGATTAATTTTCTCCTTGTGTAGACTATGCGTCATTTTTAGCACAAGAACAAATAAATCATGGCTAAGACACAGCAAAGAAATTTCAGATGAATAATTTTGCTCCTGCACAAAATCTCACAACAGACAATGGAAGTGTAAAAATCGATTTTATTTATTACTTTCGAAAATTATTATTATGGTGGCCATGAAACAAAAACAAAAATCACACATGAGTACAATTAAATTTAAATGATGGTGGTGGCACGTAGGTATACTTACCTACCTATTAAAAAAATTTAAACATTTTCCCACAAAAGCGTGGTAGACATATTATGAGTCTGGTTCTGGTTATTAGAATTTTTACGTCAGTTTGACGGGAATCTATTACTCAGTCATCGCAAATTGCTGCGTTGCGCTGCCTTGAATTTATTATTAAGGAACTCATTGCTCTTAGATTTTATTCAAAACTTGAAGAAGCAAAAACGAAAACGAAGTGTTTGTAATTTTTTAAACATGCCATTTAGTCGACAGCTTATAAAACAATTTTTTGTCTCCTCTTCTTGTGCATGCATACTTACTTCTAGGAGAGAATTATATGTAAAAGGACTATGTTACTCGTATAACAAAATTGGTTTAAGGATGTCATTCGTTTTTTTTTTTTTTTTTTTTTGTGAATTCCATTTATTTAGCAGTCAGTCAACCGATTGAATGGGATACATTATGTTCAGCATGTCAGGACATTAATAATACTGTATATAAGAAGCTTGAAACTCATAACAGTACACAAGGGAATTTTAACTTACTGCACAACGACATACATTGTAAGAAAATAGGATAAACGACGAGTAATATTTTCAAGGACAACAAGAAAAAATATACGGATAAGAGTATAAGGTATGTCTGTGTTGTAAGATGAAGTTCAAAAGTTTAAAAGGAAAAAACAGAGCAAGCAAATTCTAAGAAAAAAAAATTACAGACATTCAAGTTCGTTTTAACTTCCGGGATTTTTTTTTCTTTTTGGTTGGTAAACGGGATAAAATCAGAAGAAATGGAAATAACTTTTGATTTTTTTTTTGTTTTACTTTAACACCTGCGAACAAAACTTTTTGAATTTCCAAATTGGATGTCATATTGGGGGTTGTAATAAAAACCAGAGCTTTTAAACGTGACATAAAGTTTCGTTTATAAATGCAAATTTCATGAATATTCAATATTATTATTTTTTTTGTTGGATAAAACAATAATTTGGTAAACGAGCATCGCGATGTCAAAACCACTCTTTATTTAAATTAACATACATATGTATAAAACTCGAAAAAAGGAGGTAACAGATTTTAAAGAAGTACCTTTAGGCGAACAATACTGAAGATGAAGGGTATTTATACTGGCTTGAATGACATGTCACAAGAAAAAGTTAAAAAAGTACTAGAAAATTATTTTAATCATTGATTTTTTGTCTTTAAAAAAATTTATAAATGAATTGGTGAAACGACAGTAGAACTAGGGCCTTGTGACTTACAACTCTCAACCATTCCTGTGTGCGTGTTATTGGCAAGTATGGAGGGACTTTTCTGTCAAATCCAAACGACTAAGGTGAGAAACACTTTTCCATGACAGGATATACTCTTGGAGGATTTGTCAAGCGTTAAATAGTTTTTATTCCACTGATGTGCATGAAAAAAAATCATGTGTATATGTAGCCTTACAGGCAAGTAAATTTCACTTGAATTTTTGATTTTGAACTAGAGGTAGATTTAAAATTCTGAAATTTTGACGCATTTATTGATTTGGGTTTTTAATGGCAAATTTAAATAACTAACTTATCATTCAACGGAATTTAATTATTTTAAAGTTATCAACATTTTACTGCTTTTGCAGGATTGTTCCTTTTGGAATTGTATTGTTAAACTTAAAAATTGTTAAAAAATTGACAGAAAAAGAAAAAAAAATGAATTACAAATTTATGATTTTTTTAACACCAACGCGAAGTATACCATCTGATTTCTTCAAAAAATTTTAATTTATGTGAATTGAACCGAAAATAACCGTTGGAGTAATTTTTTTTTAAATAGTAAATAATAATTTTTTGTTTATAAAATTTTGTAAATATTAAAAAAAAAAACAAAACAAAACAAAATTAGTAGGTAACCCAATTGTAAGTATTTTAATGGGGAGATAAAAATTGAAACTTTGGCCACAAAAAGTGACCGATTTTTTTTTATTTAAAAATTGAAATTATTTTTTTCTCTTTTTTTATTTGAATTGCAGAATTTTAAAGATGATCATTGTGAAAATCACAACTATCTAAAATGACCACCCTTTAAATTTATTCTAACTCCTCAAAAAAATATTTTTTATCAAATTTTTAAAGATGGCCATTATAAAAAACATACAATTTTTTTAGGAGTTAGAATAATTCTTAAGGATGGTCATTTAAGATAATTGTGTTTTTCACAATTTCAAATTTTGCAATTAAAATAAAAAAAAGAAAGAAAAGTAGGTAATTGAATTTTGTTTCCAAAAATTAAAACAATATTTTTAGGGGTGGTTAAGAAAATTTAATGGGTGGTCAAAAATGGTCAGGTGATTGGTAATCTTTCACAAAAAAAATCGGACACTCTTTGGGGCCAAGTTAACACAGCTAAAAATTTAATTTCATACAAAATCGTAGGTGTTGTTTTCAAGTAGATAAAGATTTGATTTACCTTTAAATACATACCTATAGTTATTTTTTTTTATAAGACAAATTTTTTTGTTATCTGTTAGATACCTTCAGTCGTATTTAAAAAATTTTTGTCTACTTAGACACTGTCTAACTATTTTCAAATTGGTGGAAATATGCTTTATTTAATAAAAATAAATATCACATTATTCACGGTTAAGATATTCTACTCTTGTGTCTTAGTTAAGCAGCTATAAAACAACAATAAACAAGGTTTTTAAACACATTTACCAAAGTTGGACAGTTGTCCAAAGTTAGACAACTTTTATAAATAAGACCACTTATGTTTAAAACCTGCTTGGTTTTAATTTGTATACTTATCAACCGTGTCTTTTTTTCGAAATATTAAATTTTCATAAAAAAAAATTGAAACTTTATTTTGTAAATCCAAAATAAATTTTTATAATATTTAAACATTTTAAAAATATTCTCCATAAAATTTTTTATCAAAATCAGTTGAAAAAATTGAAAATAAAAAATCTGGTTCTATAATGGAAGGGCCATTTATAACTATTTTTCGGTATTTTTGTTTATTTAAAAAAAAAACCTATTTTTAGGTTTGTACCAAAAATTACAGATATTTAGTTTTTCTTTTTCATTAATTGATAAAACATTTTGTATGCCAGCAGTAACCGTAATTTTTTATCCTTAAAAAAATCTGTTGAGGGAATATGCCTAAAGGTACCAATTTAAAAGAAAAAAAATCGAATGGACGAAAACACAGACGGATATAATTGGGAGAACCATTTTTTTCGTCTTCTCTTATTCGTAATGTCAAGTTTGATCAAAAATTACGAGTTCGATTTTTATTAAGAATACATATACATAGTTGTATTTTTGAATGTACCTACATACATATAAATCGAATGTAAAAATCAGTGGATTAATTAACTAGATATACCCAAAAATAAGGCAGTTCTGTCGAAAAAGATCAAAATTCTTTTTCCCTTATGTTAATTTTTTCGCAAAATCTATAAATCTTTGCATTTATGTAAAATGTACATACATACGTGACAAGAAAATTTTCATAGAGTTTTCAAGTTTTTCTATATTTTTATTACACTAAAATTCTCAGAACCAATAAATATATCCTCCTAAATCACAGGTAAAATCTAGCTTAATTTCAGAAGTAAATTTAAAACCATAATCTATTAAACGTTAAATAAATAAAACTAGCTTCTTTAGATAGTTTTAAAACTTAGAAAATAAATAGAAAATTTGCAAACAAGTTTCTATAATGAACTTAAACTTTTTCATTTGCTGACTATATATATCACCATACGTCAAGAAATAATTAAATTGACTCAGCCAATTGATTTTAATAAACTGCTTGTGGTTAAACTTCAACAATATATTTAGTATCTTTTATACTACAAAACCCATCACACACATTTCCTCTGCAGTATACCTACCGTGTTGTCTCTGGTGACGACCACCCGCGCCGCCCCCTAAAAAAACTTTTCATAAATTTGTTCATTGTTCAACAAACCATAATACTTATATAAAAGTTATAGCTCTTTTAGTCTCTTCAGATGTGCTTGCCACTTCAAAATTTTATGAATATCCTTCTTTTTTGTTTTGTTGTTTCTCTTGTTGTTGTTGTGGTTTTGTTTCAAAGTGAAAATATCCTAACTATATATATATTTTTTTTTTTTGTAGAATCCAAAAGTTCATCAAGTGATGCCTGCAGCCTTCCTCACTGTGGCCATACAATTTTATTCGAATATTCTCTCCATACCACCCCATTATTGAGCCACCACAAATTAATAAATTCAAAACTTGAAAAGATCGTTCAGCCATCAACCCAGCTATAGGGTTTTTTTTTCCAACTTCAGAATCTATTTATTCAAAATGAATGAATTTCGTCCATTTTATGACTACCACAGAGTAAACCTATACCTACATAACAAATACGAAGCGAATTATTTGAGTGTGTCCATAAAAAAAAAAAACTACGTGAATTTATTGCTTTTTTCTGTTTTGTTTTTCCTTTTTTTTGGCAGGAAATTTGTTTTTGTGCAAAATATAAGTCTTTTTCTTGAGTCCATATACAGGTTTGCGTATATAAGAAGGTCATGGAAAAAGGGCGACCACACGAATCAAGTGTGGGAAAATTTTAATTACTTAATTAAAATGCAAGGCTTGAGACCCTGGTTAAGTTGATTAAACACTTCAAAGAATGTGGGGTGGTATAGTAGCTTTTACATAGAGATTGACTACATATGAAAAGGAGGAAATGTACTCTTTTTTCTATGTTCAAAGATCTTTTAGCTTTTAAAAGGATTTTATTTCTTTTGAGGGATCTTAGAATACATTATAATCCGCGTCACAAGTATGAATTTATAATGAAGAATTTAATTTTTTTAATTTTAAAATTATTTTCTAAAATTGGCGTTCCTTTGATTTTCTCATGTCCTACATATCTACATTAAATTTTCATGGAATAGAACTAAACTTTCATAGTTACCTAAATAGGTTAATTAATGTTTTCAAATAAAGTTTAAATTATTTAGTCAATATAGTAGTCAGTCTTTTAAATAATATGATATTGAGTACATTTCAAAAGGGTCTTCTATTAGATATTTCTGAACTTTGACAGTTGATATCGGCCATATTGTTGAAGCTATACATGTGTCAAATTAGCTGTCATTTATTTATTCTGTTTTGTTAAATCACCATGGATGGATACAGGGTTCAACAACACGTGCAAATGATAGAATTGTTTTATCAAAATGGATAATCTGTTCGGGCAACATTCCTTGCGATTCACGCATTTTATGATGGCCATAATCATCCTACTGAGAGGACTATTCACAGTGTAGTGGATTAATTAGAGTCCACTGGTTCAGTAAACGATCAACCAACACCCGTACTTCATCGATGACGACGCAAGATCTGTCGAAAACATCGCCGCTGTTCGCGAGAGTGTGCAGAAGAATCCGAGGCAGTCGATTTCACTTTGCAATTTTGCGTCATGACTTGGGCCTGTACCCGTACAAAATTCAACAGACCCAGGAGCTGAAGGTAAACGACCATATAGACAACGAACGACGTGTGTTCCCTTTATGAATCTAGAGCAGTTGAAAACTGACCCTAATTTTAATCAAAAATCATCTTCAGCGATGAAGCCCATTTTCTGGATGAATGGGTAATTCAACTAACAAAATTATCGAATTTGTGAAGATACCGTTATCCCAATGACATCCAATAGCATCCATGCATCCCGAAAAAGTCACTGTGTGGTGTGGATTTTTGGGCTGTTGGTGTCATTGGTCCGTATTTCTTTATGAACGATGTTGGCTTCGCCATCACCTTCAACGGCGACCGCTATAGGGGCGATGGTTACCATTTTATTTTGGCCTGAATTAGATGATATGGGTACCAACAACATGTCGTTTCAACAGGACGGAGCTACGTGCTACACAACTCATATGGCGCATTGGAAATTCTGCACGAGCAATTCGAAGGTATGGTCATCGCACATGGAGGTAATGTGAACTGGCCACCGAGATCGTGCGATTTGACCTTGTTAGACATTTTCTTGTAGGGTTTTCTGAAGTCACAGGTCTATGCATATAAGCCACAAACTACTGCAGCCCTCAAAACCCATGCTATCGGTGAAATTCAGCCTGATTTATGCGCCAGTCATGAAAAATTTGATATTTCAGATGCACACCAACCAGAGAAGCCGCGGCGCGGCGGAAATTTGAACCATGTTATATTCCAAAAACAATGATTTTATTTTATTTTAACAATAGGGAGCGCTTAATGAGATCCTCTGTAGCATCTGAATTCAGTACAAGTGATAAATTTTCTAATTTTTTTTTTTAAATCACAACAATATAAAACCGCATGACTACGTCCTTAAACATGCTAATATTCTAACTCCTTTTGGCTGTTTATTTTAATTTGTATCACTTTTTTGATGGTTATAGAGCCGATCATTAAGAGTAAAATGAAGTTATCGGTGGTTCTGTTTAGAGTTTTTAAATTAAAATGTTCCAATTCCAATTAACTGATTTTACTGCAATACGCGTCTTTGTTGTGCCAAAAGGGCTATTAAATAAAATATTTACGGCTTCTTCATTCTTCAAATAATGAAAATGACTAAATATGTATGTATGCCTTCATAGAAAAAAATATGACAATGATGATGCAATAAAATTTAATAAGGTGTTACGTCTGATAACAATAAAGTATAATTCAAATTTAATATATATTTTTTATATATAAAATAAGAAATCTATTAAATAAATTTCTCTGAAAGATATATTTTTTTTTAGAATCTTCAAAGACAAAAGAACGAAACAAAAAAATTAATGGAAAATTAATGAACAGTTTTTATCTGGCGTCATAAAATTTCCAAAACATACTTTTTTGTTTTATCTTAAGGTACTTACATAAAAGAATAAATTGCTGACTGGTAAGGTTACATAAATGAAGATAATACATTTATATAAATACAGGGTGACTGGGACTTAACAATTTTTAATATCATGGGAAATGAATTTTGAACGTGTATTTTCAGAAATAATAATAATATACACGACTAGATCGCACAAACTTATTCTTTTATGTAACTTTATGTATTTTTACGAAAAATTTTTAAAAAAGTCAAAAGTACCTACTAATTGAATGGCTGTCGGTTTATTTTCTTTTTTTCTTTAAAAAAAATTATTTTAGAAATTTTTAAATGCAATATTATTTAAACTATTCAGAAAAACCAGATTGCAAAATTATATAACAAAATCGGTCAACCATTTATTTTTTATTTTTTTTTATTCAAGTATAACTACAAAATAATTTAATTTACTCAAAAAAGGAAAAATCCTATTCCTGTAATGCGATTTTTTTAAGAAAACCTTAATATCCCGTTTTCCTACAATCAATTTGATTATTATAAGTAGGTTTAATCAAAATCATTAGATTCGTTTTCGCTAAAATTCGAAAAAAATTGAAATCATTGCATATAAACTACGCTTTTTTGATGAACTAAAACAAAAATTTGAATTTCATTTCTAGAGAAATCCAATTTCGTTATTGGATTTCAAAACAAAATCTACAAAAAGCTTCTTAAAACTTAACAGATTTACCTGTAGTAGCTTCTTTTTTTTTTAATTTCTCGGCAATTCTATAAGCCAATGGTCTTAAGTAATTTCTTCTGTTTATTTATTAAAACTAACTTTTCTTTTGCGAAATGAATGAAAAATAAATACATTCCACAATTTTCCATTACAAATCCAAGCTTATACTGCCTTAGAGGGCCTATGAAAAATTCAATCTGCCACACAGAGAATAATAAACAAACATTTTCCTTGTTTTTTTGTTGTTGTTTGAATGACAAAGCATACCTAAGCAACACTCGTTGACAAGGATATACTCTACCAAGAAGTAGAATGATAGAATGATAACCCAACTATAAAGGAACAAAAAAATATGGTACACATTTCTCTTGAAGCAAATACTATATTATAGTTTGTGTTGTTGTTTTTGTTTTATTTTCCTTGCTATTGTCCTTTAAAGCTTAATTAATTCAAGGATTGTTTTTTTCAATTTTTTTTTTCTATCTCTGTGAGTCTTTTTCTTTTTTTTTTTTATTTGTTGTTTTATTTTTTAAGTGGAACTTCTTATTTCAGGCTATGCACATTGCACACCAGGATAATGCTGAAATACGAACACATAAAATAGATATATATTGGAAAATATACAGAGAGACTCTATGGTCTACCATTTCAATGAAACTGTCCCACAAAAATACAATTCAGTTTCAAGTGTGTGGTTTACTATTCTATATATACTCATAGAACTGCTTTTGGTTTGTGTTGAGAAGCCATGGAAAACAGAAAGAAGAAGATTAAATTTTAAACAATATTAGTTTTCCAATTTAATTTTAAGTGAGGTACAGACATTTTTGTCATGGTATAATCACACATACAATATACATATTGAAAATTTACTGATGATCTTTTTGCCTGTACATGTGACAGTATAGAATAGAATACCAAAAAAAAAACAAGTTTTTTATTTTGTTTTCGTTCAAAAACAGGAAGGGATATTTAAATTCTTTTTACATGCCACCGCACACACATGAGATGCCAAAAAAAAAGGTGAACATTAAATAATAAAAATATTAAAACTGTTTACTCTGCAAATATGAATAAAATTTAATCTTTTAATCAGGCAAATGCGGGCACTGTGGCGTATACTTGTTTTTTTTTTTCAATTTTTGTTTAGGTTTTTTTTGTCTTCTTTTAATCAGGCACAACAACAAAATGTCAGCAGCATGTTATAAAGGTAGGCTGTGTGTTACAATAAATGTGTCTACTGTCAACACTGACTGACTGACAGAATAAGAGTGTTTATCTTTGGGCTGTGGCGCCTTTATGTAGATAATAATGTAGCATCTTAAAGTGAAGGTTTTTGTTTTGTAAATTTTTAATTTTTAAAGTTAATGAATTCAGTCAGACAAATAAATGAGAAGAATATTATTATTTTAAATTTTATTAAATTTTAAGAACGAAATAGTATCTTTTCATATGCAGGTTGCTTTTGAAAACTAAACTTTTATACAATTTGTTTTTATAGTTTTATAAGTTGCTCCTTGAAGCAAAATAATTGAGGACTAAATACAAAAATATATTAAATCAACACCAACACACAAAATAAAAAAAAAAAATATAAAGAAACAAAATAGAAAAACAAAACTAAAATACCATTATTATTATTTATTGTCAGTTTATTAGACTTGACCATTCTTTATTCCGTCAATTTCATTGAATTTTTGAACAACAACAAAATACCTATGTGTAAAGATCAAAGGAATGCTATTCTTATACCTATCATCCCCTCTTCATTATCCACGATTAAAACTAAGAATGCATAATTTAAATGCATAAACACTTAACAGCATTGGCGGAAAATATTAAACGATTTAGTTAAATGTTAAAGCCATTTAAGTAAGTTAAAATAAGTTAAAAAGCAGATTTTGCAAATTTTAAACGATTTAGCAACTTATTATCTCTTAAAATTTAACTAAAGTTAAAATCACAAAATGGCTTGCTTGTAACTTTCTAAATCCTCACCTTATTATTGTATTTCTTCTGCTCCATTCTTTTCTGCCTGCAAAACAGCAAACTATCCGCTATTTGGTGAAAAGGAGATTATTATTTTCAAAATGGAAATTGAAATAATATTAGAAAATAAATACAAACCTACAACGAACAGCAACTAGGCAAAATAAAATAACAAAATAAATTGTAGGCTGTAGGTTGTCACTTTGACTTCTGACATTTACGTTTGAGTCCTTTGTTTGGACGTGTTCAGATGCACCGTTTCTAATAAAAGGTAATAAGTATTTAACCATAGTGTTGTAAATATTCAATGAAAATTTCTACAAATTGAAACAATTTTATTTGTAATATTAATAATGATGTTCAATAAAACTTAAATTGTGTGGGCGAATGCATTTGAAAAGCTTTTCTCAGAAATCAAAAATTAATAAATGCATCACAATACGATAGTACTTTCATGGTATTTATTCCCCGAATTGTACATAGGCTTTGGGTGTTTTTCAATATTTTTGGATTTTAGGGCGATGCTTAAAACTACAGATTGTTAAAATTAATATATATGTATGTATATTCTACGTATAAAAGTTAAATTTAAAAAAAAAATCCAAAAATATGTGTAAACACTCATACATTTACACTGAGCTGTAAATTTCTTAGAATTATTAAAATTTTAAAATTATGTTCAAATAAAAATGAATAGTTTTTTTTTTAATTTTATCGCATGACTCTACTGAACACGTTGGGTGCGCAAGCAGATTTGTTGAAATCGTGTTAATCCAGATAAACACACTATGGAACTGAAAATTGGAAAATTCGACCGAAAAATTAGGAAAATCTTGAAAATTGCATACTTTCAGGGGTGGATTGTAACGCGCGATGCCTGAAAATTACAAAATTGATTCCAAGGAATGACAAATACTTCGGAATTAACCATTTTGCACCTTACGAAAATGAAATTGCCAAAAGATGGTGGTACGCTCTCAAACTGCTACATTTGTATATAAAAATTATTGGGGCATGCCAAAAATTTTATTGTTAAGGGTTTTTTTTAAATTAAAATTTAATTTCAATTTTTTAAAAGGCTTAAATTGATGAAAAATTCATTGCCAAGCTGTTCCATCCGTCCCGGTTAGTTATATTTTTATATGGAAAAACATATTCAAAATATAAATATGTAAATACAATTTTTTTTTGTTTATTGCTCACACAATATTTTAAACAATTTTTGCGGTCAAAGGAATCCTACTGGTTTTGTTCCATAAATTGGAAATAAAGTTTAACAATTGTAAAATGGTAAAATTGTTGAAAAATTCTGTGCGAAGCCGTTCCGCCGGACTCGGTTAGTCAAATTTTTATATGGAAAAACGACGAATATGCAATTTAAATTTTGGAAGAAATCATCTGTTAAACAAACTGATTTTACGTTTCAAGTTTTAACCATATAAAACAAAAATAAATCAATTCCAATCCATTAAATGCAGATGCCACCAAAATAAATTAAGATCCAATTGAACCAGCAATGCTGGTTGTGAATTTAGTAGTGGCAAATTGGGGTAACATTCATGTGAAAATTATTTAATGCAAACACACTTTAAATTCAAATCGAACGAACGCACATTCAATTTTGAACCTTGAAATAAAATTTACTAAACGAATCCATATACAACATCACCACGACCACCTCATTTTGGTATTATGAAATCTCTAGTGGGAACAAAATTTAACACCAAACTAATAAAATGGAATTTTCAATAAAAGCAATTTAGCTTCGTTTGGGTTAGCCATATGGATAGTTTGTTTTTTTTTTTTTTGCTTGAAATTAAAATTACTCCAAAATTTAATACTGGTCTTGGGGGAACCTACAGTTATTGATTTTTTTATAATGAATGAAATTTATTCAGTCAATTATTTGAGAACCGAAAAAAATTCATTACCCACTTCGTGGTGTAGTGCTATAAGAGCATTGGACTTTCATGTTGGGCTGTAATCCCATCATAAGCCACATAAAAACAGAAATATTTTTTTGACGGGTAATGCATCTTACGAGGAATTAATAAATCTTCCAAGAGTATTTCTTGACATGAAAAAGTGCCTCTCACCTAAGATGTTTGAATTCAACAGAAAATTGTAGTTCCCCTCCATTGTTGTCTAAAAACACGAAAAAGATAGAAATTGTTGAGAGCTGTAGGTAAGTCACATTTATTTTTTTTCATGAAATGTACTGATCATCACTAATGTTAGGCATGTGAAGCTGTGGGTTGTCCTGAGTAATCGTGTGTAATGTCGACGTACAGCTGACATGTATCTTCAAATTTCACACGATTTTTTCCATTCAGAATTGAAAAAATCTATCAATGTTCATCCAAACTTTGTATCTAACGTTTTTTTGACATCTTGCCAATAGGTTTTTTTTTTTTTTTTAATTTTTAGGATTAGGATTTTAGGATTTTTAGGATTTTTAGGAATTACAAAATTGTTAAGCCCTTAACGAAAATTTTTAAATTTCTTAAAAACGGCACACTCATTTTGACACGGGCTAATGACCTCGGACAACAGTTTTTTTTTTAAACATATTTTGTATGGAATACTCATTTGGTTGAAAAGCAGCAAGACGATTGATAATAGAAAGCTTAAATGGTCTTCCAATTATGACTGTTCAGTGTTCATATAAAAACTATAATTATTGAAAATCTTTAGGTATTGAATAATAAAGTAGTCAATAAATTTACAAAAAATTAACCCCAGAATGTGAAAAATTTTCATTGAATTATATACTATTAAGTATTTATTAAAATTGTTGTTGTCCTTGCAAATCATTTATGTACACATGTATCTTGATTCTTGTACATGTACACTTATATAGCAAATTGGCTGCTGATTCCCTTGATACTTATACATTTCATGATTCACGCATCCGATTTCTATTATCTTGCACCCCTAGAACTTATGATCCTCTGTGACAAACGACGACGACACAACGTCCTTGCTAATTCACATCGATTGGTTAAACATGAATAACTATAATACCTTAACAAATTATAGTGCATTCGATACTCCGGACTTATTTTCTTATCTTATATCTTCCATTTCATATTAATTTTACACCGAGTACCTAATGAACTACATATTTTAAATGCACTTATACATAAAACTTCAGCCAGTTCAGTCAATTTGTTGTTAATAAATGCGATTACAAGATAACAACTATACACGATATAATGCTATATTTTGCATGTTAAGCCAAATGCATCAGGATTAGCAGCATGAGGAGACTTATGATGTGATATCAAAGTACATTTAATTAACATGCAATCCATAGCATAGACAGATATAATTGTTAAATGAGTTAATCCATTGGAAACTACATACTTCCTGGACTGTGTGAATAAACCTAGATAAGTCTATGCCATTTATATTTCATATACATAGATAATAATAATAACAATATAATAATGACAAGATTAATGATATAAATACATATATGTAGATGGTTGACTACATATTTATAGCTAAGGACGTTCAAATCGAATTCATATATAAATTATGTATTTCCTCAGGATGTATGAAATTGTCTATAAGCATGCGATGGTTTTTTAGTTAAATTCTTTTGGCATTCACATGTTCATATTATGAGGGTCTTATGTTTGCATGAGTTTGGTATTTTGAGACAGATAAGGAGAGATAAATTATCTTTACAGGGAATTTTCTCCAAAAATAATGTTTATCGAACTGATATTTCCTGTCAGCATTAAGTATTTTTCCGTGAAGAAGAAGATTAAATCAAACCAAACGAAGAGGACAAAATATTTTACTTATATGCATGCATATCTATGTATGTATATAAAAATTCTCTTCCACAAAATTTTATCAAATAGAAAATCAGAAATCACAAGATTTGAACTTACAAAATATTTTTGGAATTTTTAAGATTTATGAAATATTATGTATAATGTGACAGAAATATTTATGTATTACACCTACTACAGAATTAAGGATCCCCCACACCAACGCGAATTTTCAGTGGCGACGACGAAAACAACAATAACAACACGTGGTTGTCAATGAAAACAACACGTTGATATTATTGTTTTCGTCGTCGCCACCGAAAATTCGCGTTGGTGTGGGGGAACCTTTAAACTTGGATATAGAGATTATCTGTATGTAATTTTTTTTTTGTAAACTCACTGATTCATCTGGTTCATCATCGCACAGCTTATACTATAAGTGATAAAAATATTTAGTTAATATTTTTGATTAACAATTTCTTTGTAGAGGCTCAATAAGAAGAGAGTTTTTGAAACTCAAATTTAAAATAGGGTAAATAGGGCAAAACTTGTCAAGGGTCGAAAACATAACTTCTAAACGGGAGAGTATTCATTTTTTTTTAAATATAGAAAAATACAACTTGAAATTTGCTTTAAATCAGCGTCATATCCTATTAAAATAAATTTTATAACCAGGTGTTTGAAAAAAAAAATTATACATGTTTTGAATTTTATCTTTTTAACGAATACTTTAAAAAATCAAAATTATACAAGTGATAGATAGGTATTATTGAATTACATTTTTTTATAAAAATTTTAGTTTGTTGACATTTTTTCAACCGAGATATTGACATAATATTTCTGTTGTTTTATTACTCACCCCATTACTATTTAGCTATTCCATCTATAGGATTAATTTTTATTTCGCATCTAGGAAAACAGACAGTAGATTTGATATATGTATATATATAAATAACAGTACATCCTACACAACCTTCACAATAGTTAAATAAAAATAATTAAAAAAAAAAATCTCGGAAAAATTAAAGAAAAAAATGGGGTTGTTGTGGAGAATTGTGGAGAGACTAAGGAAAGCGTTTGTTTTCTCTGGTGTTACCAATTATTAAATTTTTTTTTCCTAATGAAAGAGGAAGCAGAAAAAATTATGTATTTTATTAGTAAAAATAAGTGACGCAACTGCTCGTGTAGAACATAGAGACTCTCTCTGTATTTGTCAGAAATTAATTTTTGTTTTATTAGTATTTTTAATATTTTTCATTAGGTGTGTTCCTTTACTTTAAAACTCTGTGCATTTGTGTGAATTTTTATGTCATTTTATTTTTTTAATATGAACTTTGACAGACTTTGGTGTAGAAATTCACAGAAATGCACAGAGTTTCAAAGTGAAGGAACTAGGCTATTATCTTTAAAGTAATTTGTAATTTCATGCTATGAATACAAGTTTTTTTGCAACATGAAAAGTGTTTTTTAATCAATTGAATGGAACATTTTATCTTTGTCTATTTCTGTATCTACTATTTCTTTTTTTTTTTAAATTATATTCTTCAAAGTTATTTTTAATTTACTCTTAGTTTTTTTTTTTATTTGAGTTGAATCCAATACCGAATTTTTCGGTTCCTAACCTTTGTAAAAAATCACCTGCTTTCTTAGAGTTTATAAATTTTTGTTTTTAATAGTCAAATCCTATAATTTCGTTAAAACGGAAATTTTCATATTTGTTTCAATTTACAAGCTGTAGAAGGATTGTTCAAATGTCCATTCATAATATTATTCACTAAATTATATTTGAAAGTGGAAATTCGAATTAGCCAATAACGTTTCATCATGACATTTTTACAGTTTCATGAATTTTTATCAAAATTCAGCTGCGACTTTAAGATTTGTTCGTATAATAACCGATAATTCGTTATACGCATTTTTTGAAAAGATATACTCAAACAAATATTTTCATAATTTTTTTTTTTAATTCATACCTGCTTTCAACTAATCCACAAGAACCTAGAAAATAGAAAATACAAAATATTAGCTTGAATAATTATAAATAAATGATTAAGAATTTTAAAAAGGAATAATATAATTTTTCAAACATATATTATGTTTGTATTTATTTGCATTCTTTTCATTCTTTGCATTGCCATTTCCCTTCAAAAGACCTAAGTGCTCTGGCTCCATTAAACTTTTTCTCCAGTTTCCACAGGGAAATGGCAATGCAAAGAATGAAAAGAATGCAAGAACGAAAAGAATGCAAAGAATGCAAAAGAATGCATTCAATTGATTGCTGTAAAATGAATGGAAATAAAAATGATTGCAATACTTTGTATTCCACGAGCTTCGTCTGACAATTTTCCGACTGTTGACTGATACTCGATTATTCCTTGTTCACGTGCCAAAATTTTAAAATCTGTAGATGTTAAAGGCCAAAACATTCCTTTCTTCTGTCTTCTCTCTTAAAAATTTTTAATTATGAAAATGATGTTTTACTTTTTTTATTTTGTGTCGTAACGATTTATGAAATTTAATTTAAACCATTTAATTTATTTTGTTTTCTTTCAAAAAATAATAGTCAAAGAATTTTCTAAGCGTTTTCTATATATATCTCTACATTCGATTCCCATTTAATTAAATTGATAAATTGTGGTAGACAAAATTTAAAAAACAGCCAATTTACTCAAGTAATTGATACATGTTTAACAACATGAAAAAAATGGGACTCAACTAATATAAACTTCTAATTATCATTAATGGTAGAACTAGCTACATATTTAATAGTCCAAAGCTAGCTGAAGCATATTATGTCATAAATGAACAAAAAGTAGCAGCTTTACGATTATTATTTATCAAAACAATTTTTCTTTTATAATTTACATAATTTTGAAATTCAGTATTTTGGAGTTTAGAATACAAAATTTGTTTATACTGCTTTCATTTCATTTCAAATTAATTTACATATTTTAAAATTTTCAGAAAAAGTGTGTTCATTTCAAGTTTGTAATTTTTTTATAATTCAATTTGATATTGTTTGTATATACGGACTTGTTGTTTTGTGTTAAAATTTTAATAATTTTTAACCTAATTTTTTGAAAATGTATGATTTGTAAATTAAATACTTTAGAGTCGCATATTTGAAGGTTTTTAACGAAATAAGTATAAATAACGTAGAAATTCTTTTATCTACACAATTTTTAAGTGGATTTCGTCAGTATTTCCTCTTATATATCTGCTCGATTTAGAGTTACTTAAATTACAACACAGTTTAAATTTACCATGTAAGGACGTTTATTGACTATTTTTAGTTCGACCTGAAAAAATTGATTTATTGAAAACCAAAAGTAATTTTCGAGTTATTCGTGTAGATTTGGTTTATAAAATATATTTTCATTTTATCCTATTACATACTTATAGTAATAAAGTATGGCAAAAATTGTCGATATCAATCAAACGAGAAGAAAAGTTTCACATCGGCGGTTTTATATTTTAAAATGTAAGATTGGATTGGATTTACAGAATTTTGGAATATAAAATAACAGATTTACAGAATTATTTTCATACAGAATTTTCAATCTATTTACAAAATTTTAGTTATACAGAATTTTGTAATACAGAATAACGACCCGTTCCCTACTAGTACAATAATTTTCATTCAAAATTTTATCGAGAACGGCCCTAGTGGTTTCGATTAAACTACGTGCCTGTTTTTTTTTTGCAAATTGTTTGTATTAAAACGGTTGTTCAGGTTTTTATCAAGAAAAATTCATAGTTTCGAATTTTTTTTTTTTTTTTTAAGATATTGTGGCACAACATTCAATTTCAAGTGTATCGGTTTCAAATTATAATTTACGTAAGTTGATTTAAATCATTCCAACTAACTATCAAAGCTATTGTACTATAGAAAAAGTTTATTACTTATGCGTAAGTTAAACTTTCATGTGTATTGTGTAATCCTGGCCTGAGACTAGCTTTATTCTCAAACTTTTTGTTAAAATAAATTGCCATATTTCATTCTATTTATAAATGAAGGTAGGTACATATATTCCCCAACTGGGTTGCGAAACTGAAAAGGATTTTATATTGCATAAGACTACAATGTTAAGCAAAAATAAGATACAAATAAAAAGAAAATAAACTTCCATGAAATGCTTAAAAGTTATGTTGTATGTATAGTTATGTAAAATATATATATGTAGAAAACAACACCGAATTGTTCACACATACAAAGGGAATCAGCCAAGAATATAACGAAATAGACCTTTAGAATTAAATTACTTGTCAAGTTTAATTATGGTGACCATCTGTTCCTAATTTCTCGGGGCAGTCTCTTTTTTAAATTGCAAGACGTATAAATGTCCCGTATGTAATTTTTACTCCCGAATCTTTTTTGTTAAAATGTGCATTCAATTATAAAAACAATAAATGTATGAAGAAGATATGTATATATTTTACTGTCGAACTTCTTTTTTTTTATCTTGAAGTATTGTATTTTCATAATGAATAATGAAACGACAAAACTGATGATATTATTTGAGCTTGTTGTGGAATTAAGGTAGATAAATTCCTTGACTATTTTATAATTGTATTTATCCATCGTGAAGTTTTACCTTATTCGACGGTGCTAGGATTTCAGTTTAAGATTGCGATAACATCAGCTTTATTTTGTCTTCATAAACAACCAAACTCATTTTCACCGTCTCTGCTTCAATATTTAAAAATAAAAGGAAAAACAAAGCGAGCCCTATGTTAAGGTATTAGAATGATATATTTACTCACTTTAAAGCGCTTTACTAAAATACTCTTACTTTTAAACATTTTTTATCTAATATCATACTTAAACCTATTTTCTTAATAAACTTCAGCTAAACACGCCCAAAAAAAGTTAAAGTTCATGCAAACGCAATTAAACAAAAAAACATACCATTTCACATTTTTAATTGTCAAAGTGACATTTGGAATTAGAATGGTACTAAAAAGTTAAAATAGGTATTTGGTGATTTGAACTTTAATAAAATGTTAGGAAGATAGCACGTTGCAATAAATGGTTTAAAATTTGGAAAATCCTGTTTTTAACCAAGCATCATACTAAAAATGCTTTAACATCGTAATTAATCTTCTAAAATTTTGCGCCATTGACTTAAAAATCGATAAAGAGAAGAAATATATCGATTTGAAATTCCTGGATTTTTATTTTTCAAAATCTAAAAATTAAAAAAAAAATTTGATCGACTGTCGCTCCTAAGAAGATGGTCACCATATAAATATGTAATGCACGTTGAAAGACAAAATCAACATCGAGGTCAACGCTATTGACGGAAGTCTATTTACCCATCTTGCATCCTGTCGTGAATTAGAAGACACCAGAGAAGTTCTTTGAATGTATAAGTCTTGCTGACTTAACATTTTACAAAAAGTTAAAAAAAAAATATTATGTACAGCCCATTGTTATCAAATTATAGAACTTTTAGATGTTGCCCCTTCTGTCGCAGTCCAATATCTATACAAGACAACTATCCGTTAGACTTCTGACATGATGTTGAAATACATTTCTAAAGTCAGAATGTGCATCCTTCAGGTGCATCAATAGAAGCCACAACGTGTCAGAGAGAATTTCCCATCTATGTGTATAGTTTTCACAAGTGTGTTGAAGTGTATGTGCGGTAGTTTGGGTGGTAAGAATGTGTCACGTTTAACTGCTTTCAAATAGTAAGCTCATTTTAATTGAACTTATAAACATATTAAAGAGGAAGACGAAGTGTCCTTCATTTTTTTTTCTTTTTCATTTTTCTCCACCATCTATACCCCTTCTTTAACATATTTATATGTAAAATATAAAACCATTCATTTTGGTGTTATTTTCAAATTTAAACTCACACACTTACATTCATAGATTTATACGAGTGTTTATGTGAAAGAGTGAGTTCTTCATGGCAAAGAAAAGTAGATAGGTATAAGTAGGTACCTACTATGAAAAATAAGTTGGTAACATTTTGACCTTGTTTTCCTTAGTGTAGGTATATAGAACGGTCCTTATAAGTAGAACTTTGACTTATATTGTGCTTACGAATGTAATATTTACTGGTTGGTGTCAGTATGAAGGGCGTTATGGAGGTGTCTGTGGCAGTAACAGTAAATGTGAGTTATGTCCTGCAGAGACTGTAGTTTTAAAGATTCAATTTTACGTTTCGTTGGAAAATTTCAGTTGAAATGACGACAAACACTTAAAATGTTATTTCAGTTGCTATATGTACATATACTTAATTAATAAAATTTGTTTTTTTTTACAAAATCGTGGTAGTTTCAATTGATAAAGTCCTTGAAATTAAAATACTTTCTTAGTAATAAATAATAAAATTGGTGGCGCGACAGCTCGTGGAAAATCAACATTTGTATAAAGATAAATATATATCTAAGATTTTTCTTAAATCCTGTATGAAAAGTACCGCTATGTCTAGAGCAATAAAAAATCCTTAAGGGTATCACTTTTAGTAGGTTGGGGCTCATTGGTAGTGAAAAAGACAATCAGAAATATAAGTTTGTCAGATCCATTATCATACACTACGGTTCACTAAAATAAAGGCAACACTTTTATTTAATTTAACAGGATGATAATACCATTTCTTTTAAACTCACTTATTAAATTCATGTTACTAATTTCACAGATCCCTATCATCCACTAAAAACATAAGTAGTAAAAAATTTTATTTTCAACAAATTTCTTTTTTTAATAATTTATTAATTAATTTTGAAAATAAACTTAATTATAACTTATTAACTGAAGTAGGAACCAACATTAAAAAAATGTTTTAAATCAATTATACAATGTTTTTTTTAAAAGTGTAAACTTTTTCAAATCAGGGTAGGTATTTTTTCCTGTAGTTTTTAACAATTGACAATAAATATCATATGTTCTTCTCACTCGTGGTATGTATTTAATGTTGTATTTTTACATTTAAGCAACTCCACTCTCAGCACAACTTTGATTTTTTTTGAAAATCGTAATTTTGCAAAAAATTTCCTCCGTAATATTTGCAAATTTGCGAATTTAAAAAAAATATTTATGGCACATGGCTGCACAAATTTAGCACAATACAGCACAACTTTTTTTTTTTGAAAATTGAAGACGGTGGTCGAACTAAAGGCTTCGCAAATTTATTTTTGACTCTAAAATCTGCAATTCATGCGAACATTTTTGTTTATCTTTTCGGTTCTTAGTATCATTTTTTTAAACATTGATAATACATATAGCACAATTTTGATGTTTTTGAAAATCGTAATTTTGCAAAACATTTCCTCCGTAAAATTTGCAAATTTGCGAACTTAAAAAAAAACTATTTTCAGCACATGGCGGCACAAAAAAATATTTAGGGCACATGTGACACAAGTTGAGCACAATACAGCACAAATTTTTTTTTTTTATCGAAAATGGTGGTGCTAACTTCAAGCTTCGCAAAATTTATTTTCGGCTCTAAAAGCTGCAAATATGCGAATTTTGTTTATATATCTTCGGTTCTAATTATCATTTTTGAGCAAAATACAGCTCAACTTTGATATTTTTGAAAATTCTAATTTTGCAAAAAATTTCATCCGCTAAGTTGGTGAATTTGTGAACTTAAAAAAAGGTTTACGGCATATATAGCGGCACAAGTTGAGCATAGTATAGCATAACTTTTTTTTTTGAAAACCGAAAATGGTGTTGCTAACTTCACGCACATATATTTTAATATCTCAGTTTGTAGCTAATTAAGTCCTAATTTGTTGCTCTAAGCTTCATGGTTTTTTTTAACGAAAAACGACCGTTTTTTAAATTTTAATTTGAAATAAAAAATGATCTATAAAAGCTAAAAAAATATATTTTTTCCACAAAAAATAAGCAAAAGCTACAAATTCAGGTTCAAAAATCTTAAAAAGCAAAAACTTATAGATATTAAAAAAAAAATTTTGAGCTACAAAATCTGAGTTTGAGCATATAATTAGCTAAAAATTCAAGTAGGTTATAGCAATTAAAAATTTAATTCGTATTATTTAACATTTTGTCCGCTAACCTTAAACATATTTCATCGGAAACTTTAATTAAAGAAAAAGTATTTGAGCTACGAATTTTTGGTTTGCCCAACAATTTACCATTTAATACAATTTACCAGATACTAAAACTGAAAGACGATGAATAGTTTCATGGCCAACCATGTCTTCAATTATCTTTTCATCCTAATGAATCGTTAAAGGAACATCTGAAGAAAAATCATTTTAAAGATTTTTGTTGTCGCTATTCGGTCATTATTTTAGCAACATCAACATAAACTGCCGAATTTTCGCTCAAAATTGTATTTCTTCCTTTTTTTGTTGGTGGTGATTCAGTATCTGAAGGGACTGTACAAAAAGATGTATCGTTTTCCGTTGAACTTTCTTATGTTCTTCAGTAAAATATACATCAGACGGAATTGTTTGTAGCCACAGTTTGTAAATTAATAAATTCATCTTATCGTTCTCGCGTAGCCCTCAATCTTAATTTTTTCTTTTCAATTTCTTTTTCCTTTTTTGAAAGTGCCTTATCTACATTCTCAATCTTACCTTCTTTGCGTTGTGCAAGCAAAAAATCTGTCTCTTGAGTACAAATTAATTCAAGAGCGTCTTGTAAAATTTGGTTTAACCGAATAATCGTGATTTCTCACCGATAAGCCATTTTTCTTGTTTGAATATGCTTTTACAACTTTGTATTTGTCTTTAATTTATTTTGGTGATTTCTGTTGTTTAAAAATTTAAATGTATCTCAAGGCAATCTAAGGCTCATTTTTTTAATTTTTGAACGTTACCAGAACAGAACACCCATTTCGATAAAACAGTTTTATCATTTGCACGTATTAGGCGTTTTTCTTTTTGAGTTCAGAGCAGAGTCTGAACTGTCAAAAAAATATTTGTATTTCTTTTTTAGCTCTGATCGTTCAGAGCTTCAAATTTTTGTTTCTTTTTTAGTTCTGAGCATGTTCAGAGCACGCTCTGTGAGCTCAGAATAAATTGGTAGAGTAAACGGAGTAAAATGCTGAACACAAACGAGATGACATTTGAAAGGCGGGAAATTGAAAAAAAAATCATCGTCAAAACAATAAAAATGGCGGAAGAAGTTGTTTGCTCTAGTGGAGAAGGTAAAATAATAATAATAATTAAATAATTTCTAATCATGACAGTTCAGTGCTCAAGTTGTTTCATAATTAAATCAGAGAGCTCTGAACATACTCTGCTCAGAACTTACTCTGTTCGCTCAGACTCTGCTCAGTGCTCAGCTCTGAACTCAAAAAGAAAAACGCCTATTGTTAAACGCTATATTCGTCCATGGTGATTTGGCAAAACAGACTGAATAAATGACAGCCAATTTGACAGATGTAGTTTCAACAATATGGCCGCTATCAACTGTCAGAGTCCGGAAGTCCCTTTAATGTAAGACCCTTTATTTAAGGCATGAAGAACAAATGAAAGGGTGCTCCGTTAATATTTCACACATTGAATTTAAAGAAGCACACTAAATTGTATGTACACATGAAATTACATATTTTCGATGTACCTACCTTTTTTAGGCATTGAAACTATTATAAGAGTAACAACATGCAATTCAGTATTGGATTTTATTTATTAATGCACCATAAATGGAAGTTAATTGCATTATTATCCCTTTTGAAAGCCTTATAATTCATCAATCAATTAACGTTCTTTCAGTAGATATATATCAATGGTTCCCTATTACGACGACACAAAGTGATAATTATTTATAATGTAAAATTATTTTAAAAACCTTTTATTCTTTAATGCCTTCCATTTAAATCCTTTCACACTTTTGCAAAAGTTCCATCAAAGTAATTTTCAAACTCACATACAACCGGAAGTGGAATTGCACATAAATGCAGTTATAAGAGCTTACAAATATATGTAATAAACGCGTAAATCGTATAATAAGTATGTTGACACGTATGTATATGAATTTTGTAAATGCGAAAATAATAAGCGGATGAAAACGGGCATTTCAAATAAACTTTATGGTTTTAATTATGCATCACACATTTTCTCTACATTTTAAAAGCTCACTATTTTATATTAACACAAAAGGTAGATGCGCAGAAAAAAAAAAAACAAAATATCTAGAGCAACCTTATATTTATATAAATTCACATTGCAAAACGCAAACAACTGCATTTTCATCTGCAGTAATATCTGGCAAAAATATTGTTTATCTAGAAACAAATATATACATATACCTTGTATACAGGACACAGGTATATATTTATATACAAAAATATTAGGAAATTCCAAAGGCAAAATAAATACAAATAAAAATAACACTATTTTCAGAAACTATATTTTATTTCTTTCGGGTAGTTATAATGGAAATCGTTTTTGATTATTGTGGCCAATGTGAATATTAGGCATGAATTATGTTATACACCATAAATAGTTCTAAAAGCAGGTGCAACATTTAAGATTTATGGAATAAGTTCTTGAAAATTTATTATTTGTAGTATAAGAAGCCGCAACGAGTTGTAATTAAAATAAAATGCAACGCGACTGGAACGAATAAAATTATTCTTGTGATTTAGGATTATAGCTGAGCTATATACATTAAAGATTAAAACTTTAAAAAATTAAATGCACGACTGAGTCGTACGAACTTGCTTTTATATGCGATCACACTGTGGTTTTAAAGTCTGAATAATTAAGATCTATTAGTCAGGTTTTAAAAGAAATACATAAGTTATGGGAGCTTTTATCTTATGCCACCTACTAAAATCGTATTTTATTAACGTAGTATAATTTGCGAATATACAAATTAACAATATAGCACCGCGGTGCACATAATACATGCATGAAACTTACAGTTTAATCTGAAAAATTGGTTTAAAAATTTATATGAAGATTGCTAATTAGAAATAAATTAATTAAACAAAATCTGAAATTATTTTGACAAAACGTCATTAAGTGTCATTAAAATCGGTTCAACAGGTTATGAAATACTCGAAAATCAAAAAGAAAAGGTTCTATGAGAGATAACGTTACTAAACGGTGGATACATTTTTTTTTTTCAATAATATGCTAGATCGTATGGATATAAGCTCCTATAAATTTTTTTTTATTAAAATCGTAGGAGTCGTTGTTGATCAAAAAAGAGATTTTCCTTACCGGTTTTTTAAACACTTGTATGGGATTAAGTATCTTTAGTTTTGGTTACAAGAATAATTTTTATTTAAAATAGGGTTAATAATATTAAAAAGCTTTTGAGAGACAAGCTTAATAAAAATTGATCAAGTCGTTTTCGAATTATTAAGTTCTCAAAAAAAAAAAAATTTGTAAATTTTTTTAAAAATCAAAAAAAAAATTTCAAAATGTTGGTATACAATACTTTTAAAACTTTTCGAAACATTCTCCACGAAAAATTGATCAAAATAATTTGATCGGTTTTTGATAAAATTGAAAATCAAAAAAATAGTTCTATGGGTACCATTTTCGGATTTTTTATAGAATGGTAGCCGTTTACTTCGTTTTTGAGAAAAATAAGATTTTCATTTTTTGCTAAAAAAAATTGTACCACTGCTACAGTTAATTTTGGTCCTAAAGCCTAGTACGCTGCTGATGCGAAACGAAATTTGTCTGTGATCTCCAAACAGACAACGAAATGCTTGCGGAAACACAACGGAAAGTATCCTTGGAGAGTTTCACTAATTCCAAAAACAAAATCAAACAAACTCAAAAAATCAGAGAAACCCATGATGTCAGAAAATGATAAACAAAAAAAAAACACAAATACAACTCAAATGTCATTTTTCCGCACACAATAAATAGTCTGTATAATTAATTCAGTGTGAAAATGGAGCGGAGACTTCTCCAAATAATCTGCTACAATTATAAATTTCGTTCTTCGAACAGCGTACTGCAAAACGAAAAGCAGAACGAAATTTTCCGTTTATGATTTCGTTGTGTCATTTTTGTATGGGATTTTTCCTTTCGCATCAGCAGCGTACTAGGCTTAAGAAAAAAATGAAAAAAATATGTCGGGGAGTGCCCGAACAAGGCTAGGTACCAAGTTTAAAGAAAATCGACCCACCCGTTTAGGCTGCAGTGGAAAGGACAGTACAGACAAACAGAATTGTTGAACCCACTTTTTTCGACTTCGCTATCATCTTAATTTCAAGTTTGATCAAACTCTCAATTTTGATTTTTTTTTTTTTATGAATCTATAACTTACCTTATAGTATCTATATATCGCAAGCAAAAATTGAGTTTAAATACTAAACAAATTGATTTTTTTTATAAAAATAAATTAAGAGCTTTCTCAAAGCTACTGGGAGCTGGATCTCTGGCAGTATCAAACTGCAACAACAGCTGGTTCTTTTTAAAAATAAAATAACAAAGAACTAGTAAAATTATAATCTTAATGCATATAATTTATTTGATTTATAATATGTATGAATATAGAATTATTTATAGCTTTTACATAATTATTGCAATTACCAATTTTTTACCAAAATATCATAATCCAAATGTTCGCGAAGTGCTTGACCATGTGTCAAATGCTTTATAGTTTTATTAATTCGAGCCACATATGTAAGTGGAACTCCATGTTTTCCACAAGCAACAGAAAAATCGGGAATTTCTCCATCACTAGCAGAAATCCAAGTATATTCGTTTGGTTCACCAATTAGTACCTGACAATAAGCAGCCTCAATACCAGTGCCATCGTTTAAAACTGCCATTGCAGTACCAATTTCCGGAATAACTTGTCCCGTTACAACATCACAATATCGTTTTAATCGAGCAACATACATTTCATAACCGTCTTCTGATTTATCACCAGAAACTGTGTTATTTGGTAATTTGATTGACGAAGAATCAATCCAATTTATTTTAGTATTACAACTAAGGTATCGCCATTGTGAACCACTGTAATAATGTTGATTGCTTAACCAATTATATAAATGACTGCTTTCTAAATAAATTGATGCAATATCATAAACATTTCCACCATAAGAATACTGTTCGACAGCAGTCGAAGCTCCAATATATATGGGTTCACCATTCCAAGCCGTACCACCACGTACTACGTTTTCATCGATGTTCCTAAATTCGGAAAAATCTTTCCATTCACATTTCTCCGACGCTGACGCTGTAAGAACTTCAAATTTTTCTTTAGGTATTCTTTCTTCGCAAGATGATATGACTGCTGATCCATTTGAACTAATTTCAGCTGGCAGAATTTCATCAAAATGTCTAGCTCTTCCAACGTAAACGTATCCTGGAGTATCAATCAAAATGGTATTTTCAGGTAGTTTATCACCTGATTTTAATAAAACCCACTTGTAGCCTGCAAATCCCGAATGAAAACATTAAGTTGCATTAAATTTATTTTGCTATAAAATAAAATAAAATAAAATGAAAAAAATAAAATAAAATAAAAAAAGTCCCTTGAATTTAACTTGGATATACATATACATAAGCCCTTTAATATTTTCGCTAATTTTGGATAACATTTCAAATTAATTACCAGCAGGTATCTTGGTTGAAGGCATCAAAATTACAACTTTGCTGTTTCCGGACGATCTGGCCATCCTCGCAGAATCACAAAGCTCTCTACAGCTTATGATAAATAAGCTAGAAGGTTACTGCACTGTACAATTGCTTACACATCAACACAGCAAATTCAAAATTACTTGTGTTCAGAAAAGGAACAGATCGCTTAGCTGGATCTGAAAAATGGAAATATGGTAGGGAGATCTGGAAGTCGTAAAATCGTATAAGTATCTTGGAGTTACAATTAATCACGATATTTCATTTAAAAAATATTTCAAAATTAAACTCGCCGATTTGAAAAAGGCATAAATTCAACGTGGATAAACCTGATGGCTAATCCAAGGGTGGCAATATCCTTCAAAATAAAAGTTTTTGAAGCTGTAATGCGTTCTATAAAGTGCTATGGAGCACAAGTTTGGGGAGGCAATTATGTATTACGAAAACGTAGAGAAACATTTGCGACTTCCATCAACCACGCCCAATTATATGCTTCAAATTGAAAGTGGCATGTCATCTCTGTTTGTTTTCACACTTCAATTAAATATGAACTATGTGACAAAAATTCTAAACGAGGAAAATGATACGCGCCTGACCAAAGTCTTTTTCAGAAAATCGCTGAGAACGAAAACCCTTTTCTTCAAAGACTGAGAAAACATTGCAGCTAAGATACAACATTCAACTAGATGAGAGTGAAAATAATATTCCAAATTGCAGATTCCAGATTGTAAATTAGAAAATGTGTCCTGGATGTGAAACAAGCAATCAAATTTGAAAGCATAACAGAAGCAGAAAACTCAAGAATACGTTTTGTGTATCGACAACTGGAACACCAACATATGTATAAACGACTTGAATATTGAATTTAGTAGTGCACAAATTTCAATTATAATTCGAGTGAGAGGCGAACTAATGAAACTGGTATGCCCCATCGAGAGGATGCAACGCTGCAGACCATGTAACATTGGGGAAAACGAAGACGTTGTGCACTTTCTGGGTATACGCCCCATCTTGAAGGAAATTAGGCGTTATCACTATGGAGTTGATTTAATGATGATTGATGATGTGAAACATGTGCTAAATGAAGAAAATTGGAGTAAACTTGCTTTTTATTGCCACACTGCTCTCAAGTACAAAACACGAATTAGTATAGATGAACTTTTTTAAATATTTGTATATCAAAAATTACTTTTTTTTTACGTATTTAAATTCTTGCATAAAAATTAATTGTTAAATTTGTTGTCATTTCTCGGCAGACGGCCGTAAATTTTACCATTAAACTAATAAAGTACCAAAATAATAAAAAAAAACAAAAATAGGAATATAGTTAACCGACTATTAGTTTTCGGATTTTATTCTCAGTTCAAAGATTTCAATACGGATTTTCTATGAATAGGTAGCTAGTACACACTTATAAATTTCGATTAACAAAAACAGTTTCTTTACAATAATTATTTTATTTTATTTTGTCATATTTGCGTATAATATTAAATGCCTCACCATTTACTTGTACTAATTTTCCTATAATCAGTAAAAATAATATCAAAGCGATTAAACGTCCACCGTGGCGATCCATTTTAAACTGACTATGTGAATATTGGAAGGGAAAAAAAGTATTGGAATTGAGCTCTTTGAATTATAATTTTAAGTTTAAATACACATTTTTGGTGTTATCAGAATATACCATTATTTAAATAATATTGAAGCAAAACAAAAAATGCCAGACTGAATTGCATAAAATTGCTCTTGCTGTTAAATGTTATAGGTATAACATAGGTAATCATAAAAGACACTGTAAACGAGAAAACATATATAAGGACTTAAAATCATAAGAAGGTATATTTAATACATTTTTGTCGACATTCTTTACTGCAGTTTTGCATTAGATATAATGGCGCATTTTAAGTATGATGCTATGTTTAAAACTGAATTTTCAAAATTTTAAACGATTTTTAGCATCGTTAGGTACTATTAAACTTTAAATCACAAAATAATGACTGTTTTATCTTTTTAATATCATACTAACTCCAAATGTCAATTTGACAATTATTATTGCAAATGTGAAAATGATTTGTTTGCTTACATTTTTGCATGAATTGTCAATTTTTTAGGCGTGTTCAGTTTATAAAGGAAATGGGTTTAGTATATATGATGCTAATTAAAAAAAACACTTTATGAATAGATTTAGGGTTTGTTTCACAATATCTGAGTAAAGTTCTAATTAGTTATCCGACATTTAATTTATCCTAAAATTAAATCCTCCCATTAAAAAACTTTGCGTCTCACAATGATCAATTAGCTATATTCCTTCGTTATTCCAGTTTTCCAGACAAATTAAATTCGACTAATGTCAAATATTAAAGAAAAATTATTTATTAAATCAAAAAGTTAATTTTGCAGTGTCGGTCGTCTTATTGTACGTCTTAAAAGTATCGAGAGGATTGATTCCAAGAGCTCTGGATAGTAACAAATAAGTGCGTTGAAGCGAAGTGTGCTGAATCGAAGTGTGTGTGATCAGTGACAGATTTGTATGTTTTAATTGGCAGTTTAATTTGCTAATCGGCACTTCATCTGGCCAGTAAAATACGTAGAACTTTAATTGCCAATAAGACGTATTCAGAGATTGTGAAACGTATGAGGTTGTTCATTGTTGAATAAGTTCAATGTAGCTTAATTGGAACTTTAATCAGACTTTGTGAAACAAACCCTTAAAGTTAAAATTATAAAGAAATATTATGATAATACCTTAACATCAGGCTGTTTAAAATTTTGCGCAAATACTTTTAATACTTGAAATAATAACTATTTTTCCAAAAAAAAAAATTTAATAATTTTTTCAAAAATTAAAATTTTTTATTCATACATACATACATATTGAAATTTGTTTTCGGAAAAATTGTTTTCTTTTCCACTTTAAATCTTAAAATTATTGTGACTTAAGTAAAATTGTGAATAAAATCGATTAAAATTGCCATTTTCTTTCCCATATTGATGATGTTTGTAAAAAATACAATTTGTTACTTTAATTAGGTACAGATGAAAGGACCAATTTTAAATTTTATAAAAATAGTGTAGGTCAATTGGTTAAACACAAACAAACATACCAACATCAATATTTACTGCCAGATTATTCACTGACTTTAATCCGTTTAAAATTAACACCTGAGTTAAAATTAAGTTAAACCCAAAAGTTAAAACCAATAGCATAATATTCACTCGTTATACTCGGAAATAAATAATAATAATCATTTTATTAAACCTTTTCGTGTTTAAACCGATTCAATGTAAACTCCACTCCAAGGAGCTGTTAAAGTAGTTAGACCCGGGTGTAAGCTCAAATTTCAGGATAATAAACAATTTTGTGCAAAAGTGGAATCTGAGACATTTGAGATTTTCTTGTGCAAGACTGAAAATAAATATTCGAAAAAGAAAATGGACTTTATTCAGGAAATAGATGAAATGTTGATGTCTTCGTCGTCAGAAGATGAATTTCAGGACCAAAATGGTGAATCAACTTCCCCCTCGTCGAATGTACAAACGGGCTTGCGTTGATAATTATGATGATTTGGATTTTCGTAAGTATTTTCGACTGAAAAAAGAAGCATTTTGGAAACTACATTCATTGATTAAACTGGAATTGGACGGTGATATACGCCGGTATATGTATGGTTCAATGTCTATTGATTTTTTAATTATGTTTTTATTATAAGGTCAAGAGAACTTACGGCCGAACATTTAAGCTTTTCGCTGTTTTGCGCCTTTTTGCATGCAGCAACATGGAACCAACCGCAGCCGATTATATAGGTATTTCACAATCTAGACATTCTGCGACACCTGCATTCGGTCATCCGCATGCCACAGACAGGACAAGAGCGACTTTCTAACGCGATTGCATTCGCTGAATTAGCCTACGCGTAACGCGATACGATTTCAAAAACTAGGGTAACTTGAATTTTTAAATTCAAGAGTAGGAAAACAATACAAACCACAATATTATCATATTGTAACGAAAAATTACTTAAAATTTACCTTTATTCACATCCTTTATTCATACCTTTAAACACAAAAAAGTAAATACCTGGTTGCAAAGTGTCAAATTATTGACATTACGTAGATTTCAAATCGGGTTTAATGCGTGTTTTTGTTTAATGCGTGTTTTTGAGTGATTATTATGAACAGAAGTTTAAATTGTCGGGGTTAAAAAATGTGGTTTTAATGGCCAGGTCTGAAAATCACTTACACCTGACAAACACCCTCAGTGAATAATATGGCAGTTATAAATTAGTCAAAAATTAACTTAAAGCTTTTTTTTTATTTTATTAAACTAACTATGTAACAGTGAAAGGTCAGAAAAAATATAATCGTTATAAAAATTTAGGACAGCCTTGTAGAATATTTGTTATAATGTCTTCAAAATTGGGCTTAAATATTCTATGGCATCATTTTTTGCTGAGATTTTGGTGAACAAAGTCAAAAGTTTTTTCTATTTTGTTATTTCATTCAAAATAAAATTTCTCAGGCAAGAAAATCGAAGAACGATGAAAAAAATAAATTGAAGCTAAGTAAAGAAAGTTATCTATTCAATTCATTTTATTGATTAAAAAAAACTACAATTCAAAGAAAATGGCGTTCTTTAAAGAAAAAAAATATCAACAAAAATATCATAAAGTTTTAAAATGAATATATTGTTTCATTTTAATCCGATGACTTTTCGCTGGGATACAACTCTTAAGAAAAACACTTTAAAAAATCTGAAAAAAAATATTCCCATACTTATTATATGTAAATTCATAAGATTTTAAACAGCCTATGATGTTCAGGTACTAGCATGATACTACTTAACAATTTACTTATCTATTTTAAATCTTTATCAAAATATTCTTAATTTTAAACTTTTTTTTAACAAAGTATCATACTTAAACAATTTTCTCAATAAAATTCAACTGAACACGTCTAAAAAAGTGACAGTTCATGCATACTAGTAAGTAAACATACAATTTTTGAATTTTTGATTTTCAAAGTTACATTTAAAATATTTAAAAATTAAAAGATAGTAAGATGCTTACTCGATTAAAATTTGGAAAATCGTATTTTTGACGCAGCATCATACTAAAAATGTTTTATTTATTTATTTATCTACGATTATATACATTATTTTATATTTTATTATTATTATATTATGTTTTATTATATATTAAACATTGTACTTAATTGTCTCCAATTTTGAGCTATTGACTTCTTTCTTAATTAAGCGAAATATTTATAAATTTACGAAACAATAAAAAGCATTCCCAGTGTCGTCTGCTAATTTGAGATAGTCTATAAGTAACTTTTAAAATTGTTGAATAGTATTCTTTCACATTCAATTCACTCAGTACGTAGGCTTAGAATTTATTCTAACGATGTAAAATCGCCGCTGTTAAATTGCATATGAAGCGGATCTTCTCAATGTTAAATATAATAATGAATAGATGTTCTTTAAATAAACTATTCTCTTGATGAAACCAGTGATAATATGGATACGGAAAAATTACTAGAAGTATAGTATTTTCAAACTATAAAAGATCATTTTTTTTTATTTAAATTATAGTTATTCTACACTCTTACCGTAAGTATTATTTAAAATTAAGTATGTTTGATATAATTTTTCTTCTATTAGGTTGTATCCCAATTTGCTTTAAACTGATCTGTATAGATCAATTTTTTAAATTTTTAAATGAAAGTCTTCAACAATAATAGTGATTAAATTTTCTTTTTTTAAATCCAATGCAACACATTTAATTTTGAAGAACAACATTTGTTTTGTTTTTTTTTTTAATTAAAAAAAATTCTAATATATGTAAATTAAAAATGTTACTAAGTATAAAACAATTGTTTACAAAATACTCTTTGTCACTTAACCCTAAAGCAAAATAGAAATTAAATAAAAAATATGCACATAAATGTTTGTGTTATGCAAAATTGCAGGTTTTCATTTATTCGATTTTGTTTGAGTAGGTAAAAGGTATACATTAATTGAGCTTTTGATGATTTTTTGTTTACAAAATGTTTATTTTTTTATAAATGTTATTATTACTAGCAGCCCCGATTTGAATATACATATGGGTAGACAAACAATCTACTGAATGGCATACAGCAAAAATATCGGTAAATACAAACTTATTATGTGTTGTCAAAAAATGTGAAAAACTAAAAAGTCGAAATTTAATTTAAATTTGTATAGCCTTTACCAATTTTTACCCAGTTAGTAAATACATATTATAATATGTATATTAGTAGATTTAAGTATTTTGTATTTTCAAAGTAGCTTAAATTCAAAATTTGAGCGTTGAAAAAGTTTAAAAATCAAATATATGAGATAACTGGGCATGACAGAAGGTGAATTTTCATAGAAAATGCTTTTGGGCTACAAATATCTTTAGAGTTGATGCAAGTATGGAGAAAATTCAATCCTACAAAATTTGGGCGTAGAAGTAAGCTAATTCTAAAAACCTTATGTTTTTAAAGCAGACTTTAAAAAAGAACATTTTAGATTTCTAGGGTATACGTATACACAAATAAGGAATTACTCAAGTTAAAACAAAAATTGGAAACATACTTGCATATTCAATGACTCAGGTCTAAGGTAATTTAAGTGCAAAAATTCGAATTAAGCATACAAAGAGGCAAAGTTTCAACAACAAAAAAATCACATGACATACATTAAGTTAAAGTGAACTTAAATACAATTATTAAGATTATTTAAGTCGTTTTATAGGAAGAAGGGAAGTGGTAAGATACATTTTTCATAAAAATTGGTCAAATGGTTTCCAAGACTATTATTGATTCAACGAAACGCATTTTCTTTCCTTACTCATAGAATGGACGAAAAAAAATATGTATATTATTCCTTAAGTTCTGGAGGGCACAGTTACAAAATTTAAAATTTCTAGTGACATTGGTGTGGCAAAGGGTGCATTTTCATAAAACGAATATTATGCTTAAATTTTAAGAGAACTCAGATACAAAAGTTGCAATTTTTTTTTTGATATTGAATATGGATAGGTAAACCAGACAGTTAGACCAAACCATTTTGGTGGCCAGAGCACTTGTTCTTGGTGACTAGAAACAGTGTACTCGGGATTGTGGAATCGGGAACCACAAAAGAATTTCAGAAAATAACTAACCCCTCTTAAGTTATTCAATGGCCCAAATTTTATTATAAAATTTACATCATGGTGGCAATGGCGCATTGGATGTAGTGCTTGACTGCTAACTTAGAGGTGTGGGTTCGAGCCCCACTCTAGGCAGTATTCATTTATTTATTAACTCAGTTTCATCTGAAGGTCACCCGTGGGATTTTATGAGATAAATTAACACCTTATTTCTCAGTCCACTGTATGCCATCAGACATCCCATTCTTCTACTCCTTCTAACTATAGTGCCGTGCAATTCAGGTTGAAATTAAAAGACCTTAAGTCTTATACAGGCATTATAGTTAGTTAGTATTTAAACTAAGAAACTATATATACGCAACTTATATACTAAATTTTAAGAAAATCGAACCAGATCCTTTACAAAAAAATTATATTGTACTACTTTCCAGGGAGATTTCCTTTGTTAAGTTTAACAACGATACAAAAAAAAAACCTATACACTTTCCCTCTGGCTGAATTGAACATCAATTGTGAAACAGAGCCAATTTATTAGAACTCATTTAAGTGTCAATTCGGAATCGTATCTCTTGGCTGAGAAAAATCCTATGCCATGGATTTTCATAAAAACATTCTACTCAAAGTATATAGATACCTTTTTTTTACATCTTTCTATATTTATATCCTTTGTCTTCTAAAAGATAAGCTTTTTTTGTTTATAGGTATTTATGGCATCATAAATGTCGGCTTAACTGAACATGTGTTTCGACATCGATATGAAATCAATTGAGTGCCTTAATTTATTATCAGAACAACTGTATGTTGTCTATGTCCAATAATAGTTATAATACCTAAATATTTATCTATTCCAATTTTGGAAACGATGAGATATAATTTTGTTGTTCTAAAAGGTATATATATACCTTCCCTTGGCTGCCGAATATTTGTATTTATTTTTTTTTTTTCAAATATAATCAAAAAAACAAAAAAAGATAATGAACCAAAAATATGTAAAGTAGAAACAATGAGGATTTATATATTTATGTAAAAAATATATTAATTTATCCATCCACCATATTGTTGAGTCCAGCTGCAAGTGATAAAGATAATTATTCATGACTCTACAATTTGATGATGAAATATTTACGAGCAATTTCTGCATAAATTACAAATTTATTTATATGAAAAATAATATAAAAGAATAATTTTTTTTCTATTCATTTCTTGATGTGCATCATTTTGTGCATTTCAGTCGACTATATCTAGAAATGTATCCAAAAGATAAAATTTGATTCGAAAGAATATTATTTTCCTTTTGCTTTTCCTTTTTTTTTTTGCAATGAAATTTTAAAATATTAAGAAAAATGTCAATGTCAAAACATTTTTAAGCAATTTTCTGAATTCTGATTCTGCCAACCCAACTTGGAAGGCAAAATTCAAAATGTAAACGAATAAATTGAATATTATATTTTCTTGCATTCAAGACCAACAACCATCATGTTCACTTTTGTTCGTATATACTGTATACGTCATTGTATCATTGTATGTGTCCTATTTTGAAAGCTGGGCGTCAAACATTGTCAGTGCAATGTTCAAAGAGTGTGACAGGAGAAAATATAAATATTTATTTTTTTTTTACTTTTCTTTTCTCTCTATTGTGCACCTGAATATGAGAAATAAGGCATCGATTTTTATAATTTTAATTAGGTACAGGGTGTTCCATTTTGAAATTGATATTATTTAATTTTTAAACTATATACATACATATGTATGTATATTTATTTTGAAGATCTGGAAGGGTTTTTTTTTTTGCCGCCTGTCATAATATGAGCATGGGAAGCTAATAGATTTGAAAACTACAGAACGCAATTTCACTGACATTTTATTTAAAGTTTGTTCATCTTATTTTGCTAAAGTATAGTTTGAGTTTAAATGCGCCAACTTCCACGCCCTCATTAATCATATCTAAGGTTTTTCTTCAATGAATCCTACGAATGTTAAAATTTTATAATAAAGCTCTCTTCAGCCTAAAGCATTTCATGTGTTATTAAAAACTGCCCACTTCCACTCCCACTTAAGAATATTAGAATAATATCTTTATATAACGCCCTTTGAAGGGTGAAAATTTATAATAAATCCCTCTTGAGCCAATATCATGATATGCGTAGTTTGTTTGGAAATTTTCCTACTACCACGCCCACTTTTTTATAACTGAGATTCTTCCTTTTCCTCCTTTTCATATAGCTAGAATGTTAAAATTTTGGAATTAAAATCTCTTGAACCTAAATGTGTATTTTATGAGAGCCCTCCTACTGCCACACCTACTTTTCTTATATGTAATTGTGTTTTTGATATGTACACATCTATGTCGGCAGTATGGGTTATAGAGTAAACTAAAAACGTGAGCATTAAACATCTTAAACGTGAGTCCCGGCACCCACACAATTTTTTGAAGTTTAAATTTTTTTAGTTGGAAAAAATGTTTGAAAAGTGATGCTGTAAAGCATCTTAGGATTGAATTACTACCAAATAAATTTACCCGCTCAAGAACATACTCGAAATATTCTTTCTTTTAAAATCATTATTTTCATACTTGCGTATTATTTTCATACTTGTGTATTTTTTAACCAGTGACGCATAAAACTTTCAAACATGACTTCATAAATTTCTAACTTTAAAAAACATCCAGAAACATCACACCCTTTAACAATATACTTACAAAATTGTGTCTCTTTGTAAACCTTGTTTTTAAACTTCAGATTTAAAAAGAGGTGCATTGTTGTTCTTATAGCTCAACTTTCTAGAAGTGTTTAGATTAATAAATTTTGCAGTGTTACTTGCAGTGTTAAGATTTTTTTTTGACACAGAAACAACATCAACTATTATTACATTTTTATTGGAACTTCAGGACTTCATATAAAAATAAAATAAAAACATGCAAACTCACCAGGTTCAAATCAACTTGATTAAACAAAATTATTAAAATCTACACACTTATTCTTTTAAAGTGTACTAAATTTTATTAAACTACTTCTGGGTTAATTTGTTCGGTTTCAATAACCAATTAAGTTAGTTAATGAAACATATTGAATGGCTTATAGGAACCAATCTACTCACCAGATGTATGAAATTAACTTAATTTAATTATTTGATTTAAGCAAGCTACTTGTTTAACATAAACGATCTTCAAAATTGCCAATCCTAACCAAGTTTTCCCAACCTTTTTAAACAATTTATTTAATCGAGTCGACGTTAGAATTAACATATAGTGAACTATGTAATTTTTACCCTTAAATACTAATATATTTTTTTTGGAACCCACCGAAGAACGCTCTCGGTAAGTAATTATTTTTCTTCGTGTAAAAATAAAATAATTCATTGAATTTGTGCATTTTTAATTTTTAACTGCATTTAACCAGCATTTTACATTTAAATCAATTTACCATTTTTGCTTAATAAATAACCTATACTTTTGCTCGATATTGTAAAATAATTTTTTTGATTAAAAACACCTTTTTGAAATGCTTAAGTAGATAAAGAATCTTGTAACGTTTAAATATAAAAATACGAGAACAAAATATATCAATTTTTGTTACTAAACCACTTTTCCACTCACAGCCTCGTATATAGCCAAAAAAATCCACTTTCACATTTTAAATAACATTCAATCTTCATACGAACTTAGTCCTATTTTAAGTTAGCTACATACATACATACATATATTTAAGTTATTGATTATACATACATAATATCCTATGGCTAGGCCAAAAGGCGCCACTATCAAAATCCTTCTTTAATTTTCCCAAATCTTTTATGAATTTTAATTACTTTTGCCAGAAAAGAAATAAAAATGTATATTATTTCTTTTTGTTTGTATAGTAGAAAGTTAAAAAGCTATAAATATTCATTCATTTATTTGTAGACGACTTTTGGCTTTCAATAAATATAGAGAATTATCAATTAAACAAACGCAAACAAACGCAAACAAAAGTCAAAAATGAATTGAAGAAAACTCTTTAACAAAAACAAAACATACAACACAACAAAAGCCATTTCTCTCAACCATCAAAAAGCTGCCCAATTACTAATTTAAGCTTAAAAAGATACTGTTTTCAATGTACCAAGGGACCGTTATCATAGGATTATCTTTATCTCAGACTTAAATTTATTACTTAGAATTTGCGTAAGGAGATGGTTATTTTGCTTTTGGTTTCCTCTTTTCAAATCACACCCCAATTCTCATCCTTTCCCTCTCGATCCCCACACCATCCTCCCCGCTTACCCGTTTTCACCATCAGATTAGATCCAGTTCTTGAAATCCTTTGAAACATATAATAATGGCAGAGAATTTCCTTTGTGGATTATGTGTGTTGTGGGCGATAATGTTCACAGACTCCCTCAACCATTTTCGCATACGAAAAAGATAACAGCAATTGATACTTAGTACATTTTTCCATTTCATTATTCCACCGAATAAGGCTTTTTTGAATGACCGCAATCAATTTTATTCTTCACCTTTCTCCATTCCTGTTTTATATGCGGGATTGGTTGTGTTGTGCATAGTGAAACCCTAATAAAATTTTAAGGGCCAAGGCCAAAATGTTCAAATAAAAATAAGACTGAGTATTTTTTTTTTTTTTTTCATCAAGGATTTTTTTTTATACTTCAACAGTTACATTCACATTAAATTTTAACAGGTTAATAGAAAAGGCTGCAAAAATTTCTTTGACAACATTTTTTCTGCCAATAAAAAAAAAAAACGACTTGAATTTGATTCCTTGATTAAAAAAAAAAAACAGAAAGTCAACGTCTCTCTGTAATAAAACTTGAACAGGCAACAGTGTCGCACTTATTTGCTGGTTATACATTGCCATTTAAAATATTAAACAAACCAGAAATTTTACAACATAGGTTAATATAAATAAAAACCGAGTAAATGCTCAAAGCAGGTGTTCAAAACAAAAAGTTGGGCATATGTTATGAAATGCTGGTTTTAAAGAATTCTTTTCATAACATATTGGAAAACCTGCTAGGAAAAGTGGAGTTTTGAGCAGATTTCCGTTTTATTCATATACTATTTATAATCTCATGAAGATATTTAAAATCATTTACAACATTTAAAACACACACAAGACAAAGTAACAGAAACTAGTTATGTGAGTAATTTTTTTTTCTAAATATCGAACTAAAAAGTATAAAATAATTTCTCATAGTGGCATCGGTTTAAAACGATACAAAAGATAATAGCATAGCAAGAAGTGAATTGAAACAGTGTCATTGAGAAAACTCACACAACAATTTACATCATTTGAATTGCAGTAAAATCTCAAGGTATTTTGATGAGTTATTCATGCATCAATTATTATATATTGCATGCGCCCTAAATTTTCCAGTTTAAATGTATGGGGCCTCTGATGAAATTATTTTATACTTTTTAGTTCATTTAAGAAACATGGGGTATTATTTTTTGTTTTCAAATATTTTTTTTTTTTATAAATCCTTTAAATGTCCTTTTAGTAGGTATGGTATAGTAGTAGTAATAAAAAAATAAAATCAAAGTTCATTATTTTTTGTTTGTATTTTGTGAAGGAAAATACTTTGATTTTGGAAAGAGTATAAAAAAGAAAAAATATTTTTCTATATTTTTTCAATCACGATGATTGAAAGTTTTATGACACTTAATTACAGTAGCGTGGTAGGTTTACATCTCAACAACTTAACAGCTGAAAGTTGTATAATCAAATAAAAAAAGTTTCTGCTTTTAATATACATTATACAATATTTATTTTATTTTTTTTTTGTATAGATGATTAATGAAGGTGATTTCTTTTGTCACTATTCACGCCCGCCAAAAACATCAATTCGTTTTGGAAAGTGAAAAAGGAATCCACCCACCAACCTGCAAAGAACTTTGATAGTTTGCCAACTTTTGAAATCACTCCTCAATAATGATGTCATTGTGTTGTTATCATGATTTATACAAATATTAAAAATTATTTTTTCTCTTTATAGGTAGAAGGAAATAAAAATGTTTGACAAACTTTATTAAATGACACAGCTCTCGAAAATATCAACGACATAATCAAATTATTGATTTTCAATTATTTTTAATTTTTGAATGAAATGAGGAAGAACTTTTTTTATTATAAATGCGTACTTTTTTTTTAATTTTTACATCAACAGAAAATACTAATAGGTACAGGAAATCGATAATGAAAAGATAAGTTGATACAAAAAATGTCGTTTAAGTCATTTCTATTTAAATTTAACACCTGTTAACTTTAATAATCGCTAATCTGATTTCTCCTTTAAAGTGGATTTCACTCTGGATAGCAGAAAATTAATTTTCCATTCCCCTCTTCTTTATTCATTAAAATGGAAATTCACTGCTTGCTAGCTGGCCTCAAAAATCAAAAGGTATTGGTAGGAGGTTTTTTCGTTTGATCTCTCTGTGACTCTAAGAATTGGTGTACTTTTGTGAAGAAGTATTATTATAGTGGAGCCAAGGTTCGACAATTAGTCTATTGATTAAATATATTTTGAAGTTAAACCTGTGTATATGTATCGTGACGTTTTATTAAAGCAGATAATGTTCATAGTCCTTTCTCGATATGACAGAATAATTATGAATTATTTTACTGCCAAACCAATTTTCGCCACCTCTGCACTGAAATTATCTGCAAGTGCGCCATTGACAGTCAACCTTACTCCATAGCATTGAAGACTTTCAAGTTATTTACTATTGCTTTAAAAATTATGTAAAGGAGATCTCATTACAGTGCGTCACTTTGTCTTAAAGCTTTTTCCACATCAAAGCCTTCGGGTTGTCCTTTGGTGGTCTTTGACTCAGCAGAGAAATTTCACCATCATGTTCATTCCACACAACTTAACGAGTTTTTAGTATACTGTTGCACTGGTATGGCCGTGTCGAGATAATATATTATCCTTTTTTGTGGTGTGTGGCTATTAAAATTAATATATGGGCAACTTGAAAGTGATTATATGGAAATATTGTGTTTGGTTGCATGATGCACTTTACTGTACTCTGCATTTATTAAAGGATTTAAAGCACATCTGTGACGGAACTTCTCTTGACAAATTATAATCAAGAGAAAAAATAAACCAAGATAGAAGAACTCTGACAGGAGTTAAAGGCAAACAAAAAATAAACGAAATCGAAAACGAAAACAATTGTGTAATTGTCACTGAATACCTTTAAGAAGCTTCAATGAAAAGAATCTGTTAATTATGCAAATTCATACATACCAAACACTTTCCTTACGAAGTTTATAACTTGATTTCTAACTGAAAGATTAAGGGCCATTTTTTTGAGGCAAACTCTCGAGTTGGCCAACTTGAGAGATGACTATAACTCGAGAGTTGAAACGCAAGTTGAAATTTCTTTTTATTCACTAATTATTTTATCAACTCTCCAGTTGAAGTTCTAAAGTTGGCCAACTTCACGTTTGAAAAATATCCCTGGGATATTTATGAAATATAAAACAAAAACTGTCATTCTTAAAATTAATTTGAATTTGTCAATCATTTTGACTGTTTTTATGTGTTTAATTGTGTTTTTTGTGTTAAATTGTGTTTTTTTTTTTTTGTGTCAATACAATACAATTGTGTCAAATTGTGCTATAGTGTGAAAAAAAAATATTTAATGGCAGACAAAAAAACTTTGATGTGCCCGAAGAAAAATGATTACTTTGGAACATAAGTAGGAGCGAACGTGTTTTTGTAACAAATATAAACAAGAAAATTTGTGTACCTACGTAAAATCTCAAGTTTGCTCGGTCAACTTCTACTATTTCCAGGAGTTGACAAATCTCAAGTTGATCAACTCTAGAGTTTAAAATCGAAAGTTGAAAACGCAAACTTTGAGTGAATAAAAAGAAATTCACAAGTTGAAAATGAAAATTCTCAAGTTGTGTTCAACTTCGAGTGAATAAAATCGGCCTAAATTGTTACCTATACAAAATATAGCATGACATTTTGTAATGAAGCATTAGCAGTTTTAACTTAACAACTTATTACCCAAAATCCCGATAGCTGCCGTCCGAACTGCCATTAGCTCCATATACATCATCATCTGACACACATAAACCAACCACCAGCAACATTCATCAATATCCAACTAACATTTACCAATACCACCCAACGGAGTCAACGTCATCACAATAATAATTATATTTACTTCGTCACCATTATAGTTCACACTATGTCGTAGCACAATAAATAACAAGAGGACACAGGGAATTTCAACTCAATAATTCAAAGCTTATCGACTCATGATTTTCTTGTTTTTGAACTGTGATTTTCTTGTTATTCGTTTGTGTACCAGGACAGTGACGCCAGATCGTGGGATTTATCCCTTTTTGTGGAAATTTCACGTCTAAAATAAGCTAAAAGGGAAAAAGGGATTTTAAGAATCTCATAGTACAAAAAAAAGGGATTTTAGGGTTTGCTCAATTTTTTTTTTCTTAAATTGTTCATTTTATTAAGAAACAAAAGTTGTATTCAGCTATGGTCGAATAAAACGATGTCATGCATATAACGAACTCATTCTAAATATCTGAATCTGTTCATTTCCATTTTATTTTTGCATTTGATCTACTAAAATCTAGTACGCTACAGATGCGAAACGAAATTTTTTTTTTACCAAAAACGAAAACTGTCGTTCTAGTTTTTTGTTCTGCAAAACTATGCTCGATGAGCGAAATTGATAATACAAGCACGATATTTGGAAATGTTTGTTCTCTTTTTTTGAGCATGAATAATTAAATGACACTTGAGTTTTATTGCTTTTTTTGTTGTTCATATTAATTTCTGTGATTTTATTTTTGTTTTTTTTTTTTTGTTATTTGCAAAAGGCATTCAATGTAAATTTTTAACGTTTCTGCCAATGCGGCATGAAAATTTGTTAATAAATTACAAAGAAATACAGATTTTTTAAAATTTTTCGACAAGGGATAATTATGGGATATTTATCAGAAACACGTGGGATAAAAGGGAATTCTTGAGTATCAATGTGGGAAAACCTGCTCCCAAAGTCTGGCATCACTGTACCAGGATTTTAAGAACCGTTTTTTAATAAATAGAACCATAGCCGACGCGCCGATCGTCGATCTGTGCGTCTGCTTTAATTTTAGCGAGATCATAAACGGGTAAACCGGTACAGAAAATTTGTTTGTGATTTCGTAAAGGGAAAATTCGCATTTTTGTTTTAGCTTATCTAAAACGGGTAGGTGCCATACAACGATTCCGGTCTTGAAAATTTTCTCGAAAATGTCGAAAATGCGATTTTAATTAAGCTTCATAGATGTGATTACCAAAGTAATTATAATAAAACTTCATTTTAGGTTTTTTTTTTCCAAAAATATCGACTAAAGATGTGCTCATGTTGGAGATATGATAAACAATTTGAGCAGAGATGCGAGCAACGATGAAATTGAAAACTTGAGTCGAAGCTCTTATGTAGGTGTTTATATATTAGAGTTTCGATTAGCGATTTTTTTCAATGTAAATTAATTGCTGTGACTGTAGTTGTTGAATTTTGTTATTAAATATTCAAAATCTATCTTCGATAAACAATTCAAAAATACAAGCAATGATTTTCTATATACTCTTATCGTTCCTCTATTGGTTTATCGAAGCTCCAACATGAACACACCCTAACGGAAATAGAATTTTTAATTTTTTTTGTATAACTTTTTAATGGCTTGACTGATTTTTTTTATTTTACAAATTGGTGTTTATAACAATTTTGCATTTAAAAATATCTTAAATATTCAGCTCTTTTTATTGTTTTTTAATCACAAGAATAAGTTCATACGACATATGCATATATGATATATTTATGATCGCAAAATCTATATCTCAAGTCAAATTACAAATCAAAACCAAAAGAAAATTTACATTAAAGACGTTTAAAAGGCTTTTATACACTTTCTTTGTGTATGGTTTTTCTTATTGCCCATAACGGCTAGACAAGCTAAACCAAAACTTTTCGAGTAGTAAATTAAAAACCAAATTATTAATAAAAAAATAATAATCGAATTCACCCACGGGCCACAAAGTCTCTGTCTGACCTATTCATAGGTATTATATACACATGAGATATGAGTATAGGTTGTTCTTTATTTTTTCTTCAAAATTGAGCATTTCTAATATAGAAACCCAGATACTAATATAATAATAATAATAACTCAATTTTAAAGGTCAATTTCACTTTTAATAAAAACAACCACAAAAAAACGATTGTTTTCTTTCATTAAACAAGGTCAAGGATATAAAAGAATAAAAAATAATATGTCATCAGATCTTGAACATTCACTTTCCCAAAGCTAGAATAGATTGAAAAAGTAACTAAAACTTTTTACTTTAAAAAAAAAAGAAAAACATACCACTGGTTTCGTTTTTGCAACAAATAAAATACACTATGAATAGAGAGAAGACAAAAAAAAAATATAAGATTAGATTTTATACAATAGAAAAGATGTTCCTTTTATGCAAAACAACATCCAACACGGCCAGAACAAAAGGAACCCATTTACACACAAAAGAACTCCAAACAATACTCAAATTCTCAAACTTGGGTATATCCTTCCGCCTATTCAACTCATGCTGCCTTCCCCACACATATATTTAAAAACCATCATCCATTAAATCATTGTTATCCCTAAGGAGAAAAGCACAAAATGTTAAAAGTTCATCTCATCTATATACTCTGGGAAAACATATTGTTTCTTCAAGTTTCCATTGTGGCTATATTGACGTGGTTAATGTCTTAGAAAAATCACGAAGCGGTCATTGTATTATAATGTGCAGAAAATGAATATTTTTTTTCATTTTCTTTTGGTTTTCCTGCAAATTTTTAACTTAAAGGCAAGTTGTGGATTCTAAAAACAAAAAAAAAAACAAAAATGAAATTGTCGAGGGGGAATTAACTCCTTCCGCAAGTGAACTAACAAGGGTTGATCCTTGTATATACATGAAAAGCTTCTGTCAGTTACATTATGACAAAACAAATCCATTTGACTATTTAAAGTGTTTTAATTCTAGTCGTATAACTTTCAAAAAAAAAAATATTAAAATATAATGCTTTCAACGATAAGCGATATATAAAAGAAGAGCAAAATAGTTTAGTCAAAGTGAATATTTTTACTTTTATTTTTGACTTAAATTGTTTGTTGCTATGAGAAATTGCTTCGAGGGGACAAACCAATTATTAGTTGCAAGGAAAAAAACTGTTTTCTATCCCTGAGTGGTGCTTACGTTAATTGCTGTGACGTTAGTAGTATTTTTTTTTGTTCGTTTAGCACTTCTTAGAAGAGTAACGAGAAGTGTTCTTCACAAAGAGAATTGGATAAAATAGTTGTCATGGTTGCTATGCTATAGATTACAGGATTTTTGTATTTATACAATATTTATAGGGTGTTACTATGTTTTTTGTTTTTTTTTTTTGTTGTTTAACTTGTCGCTGGAAAAAATACGATAGCAAGAATTATTCTTAGAAGAGAATAATCTCCACATAAAAACAAGGTTAAATTTTATATAAATATCATATTTTTATAATCAGAAATGTAATAAAAAATAAAAATACAATAGGGTAAAATTTAACTAAGCCAAAAATCATCAACACCAAAGTTAAATTCTAAAGATTGAATATTTTTCTATACAATGAATATTCATATTTTACAAAATTGAGGTAAATAAAGGAACAACTTGAAGAAATATACAAACGATATATGTTTATTCGACTTTAAGGTGTTTAATAGGAACCGGTTCCGCGAAATAAGGCCCAGCAAATAAGACCCCATTATGTTGAAATGAAATAAGGCAACAAAATTGTGGCCAGTTTTCGTAATGAAATAAGGCCCCAAAGAAGTGCAAAAAAAAACAAAAAGAAATGAAATAAGACTACCTATAAAATTTTTTTTTTACAATATTAATTTTTTTTTGTCAAAAAGGAAATAATACCCCATTTGCGTGATTTTTGTCAGCTATTCTGTTACTCGCTGATGATTTTGAACACGCAAACTTGAGTCTACAATAGAAGGTATTTTGCAAACTCTGAGTTCTCGATTAGCGTTTTTATATTATTGTTTTAAGAAAGACAATGAGGTTTTAGTAAAATGAAATAGGCCTTAAAAAAAAATTAAGAATTTTCGTTGTTATTGTTTTGAACGCATCTTATGTAATTTAATTTTTTTAATTTACAAAATATAAAAAAAAGGTTCAAAATATTACCAACACGATTTTTTCCGATTCAAAACTTACAGAAACCTTACAAAAAATAACTCACCACAGCAAGGTGAATTTTTTATTGTGATTGTTATAAGGTCTGAATTTTTGTTGAACGCACCCTTGGACATTAGGTCTGTTCGCGTACTTGCCCGAAACTGCCAGATTCTACCAGATTAATTTTTTTTATATGAACTTTGACAGTATTTCGGGCTAAAAATGGTAGAAATGGATAGGTTTGGGGAGTAAACCAACAAGGTTATTACTGACGACGAAAATGATTGTGAGCCACATAGATATGTACAAAACTTACTGATCTATGACGATCGTACTCGTGGAGTCGTTTTGTCAACAATAATTGTCTTTTATGGAGAAATTAATTTCTTTCAATTTACGAATGAGGATATATTTTTCTTTCATCAGTTAACATATTATGTATATTTATTTGGTTACAAAATGTTTTTTTTCAGATAAGAAAAAACAAAAGCGTCGAGAGTTTTTGTGAGGCTCAAAAGTTGTGTGTGCGCTGCCAAAATACGAAAACCTAACAAATCCAAATTCACCTCACCTTGTGAGGTTGTTGTGACTTGGGAGGCATCAGTGGAGGTTTGCCAGAATAACCCTTTTATTTACAATTTATATCTAAATTAGTTCCTTTTTGCCAACATCTTAAAAAAAAATGAACGAAAATGTCACTTAACGAAAACAATCCTTCAAATACCTTGGAAATGCGGACGGATTATCAATTTAAAGACCTTGGCATATTTTGGTGCAAACAAAATTAAGTTATACTATCATCATCTATTTATTTTACTATAATAGAAAATAGTCCAAACAATTTAATTAAATTTTTAAGAATGAAAATATCAGCAAATATTTTGGATTTTTTATCTGCATTAACACTATAAACAAAACAAAATCGCACAACTCGAAATAAATACATTTTACCTATAAAAATTTTATCTCTGAAAATTGTAACATCGATATCTATACACAAAAACATAAATTACAAACTGCACAGTACACATTATTCAATGATCACTAGAAGCTAAATCCCAACTCCAACTAATCCTTTTGCTTTTACATACATAGATATATTAATCAACCCCATTATAAAAATGCATTATTATTTTAGCAATTCAAATTGACTTTCTATTCCAGGAATCTCATCATTTTCGTAAATATTTTCCTAAAACAAAATTTTAGTAGGAATAATAGATTCATTATCTTAAAGCTACATATATACATATTTAACTTTATTCTTGCCACAAAGTTTCTTTGTCGACATAGCTAGGTTTTTTCTCATCGTAAATATTTATAAGCAAATTAAAAAATATGCTGATAGAATGAAATAATTCAAAATATTCTGATCAATTTTGTGTGTTTTACAAAACGCCCAACAGCATCCAAAACTAATTTGAAACCCTTCAAACCAAAAGTTGACCTTATTCAAATACACAAAGTTACTACCTATATTATACCACAATCAGAATTGAAAGCTAGTCAAAACTGCAATTCACCACAATTTTGTGTGTGACGTGCCTTACTTTACAACTTTCAAATTTTCAACTACATATGTATATACATTCGTATCATCTACATCATAGACAATAATGTAGTATGTACTTGTGTATCCATAGTTTGTTTTAAATCATTTACCTCCTGGTTACCGCAAAATGTTCAATATTTCATTTTGGAAACGGGTACAAAGTTTTAGTTCAATTGAACTCTTCAAAAACATTCGTGTGCTATGATGTGGTACAGTATACTGACACATTCGCTGTGTAAACATGTCATCTAGAACCGGAAAACACTTTGGTTTGCTAGTTTAGATCCATCAAATAAAATAATTATTTATGAAAATAGTAAGGGTATTCATGCAATGATGTAAAACACTAGATAAGTGTGCCATTTTGTTAAGTTTACAATTTGGCTAATTAACTGTCAAATTTTGTATGAAAAATTATTTACGCAATTTGGTTAAAATTCCTCAAGGATTTTGCTGCGGAAAATTAAAAATTTTCTTTATAAAATTAACCAAAAGTCAAAACGCACAAACCATCATTTTTTCTGAATAATTCTAAAATTGGTAAATCGTTTAATTTGTTATAATTGAATACATTTCTTTTTCGTCTGCTTATTTTTTTTTTCCATTTTACTTGATTTTTTTTGTTTTTGATCAATCATGACCTTTTTTTTAAATTTTCCTTCTAATAATTAATTGTTTTAAAAAATTTGTATAAAGTGTCATAATTAAGTGAACTCCACTGTATAGAAGAATGTAATATATCATTTGAAATGTTTAACTTTGCCATATAGTCAGATATTGATTAACTTACGTACCATATCTATAACAGAATGTTTGATTTATTTAGTTATCCGGTATAAAGTTCACATACATATAAAATATTTGTACAATATATGTACATTCATGCATATACAGAAACTGCACACCCAATATTTTTGGCAGGCATCCAATTAATCCTTCTCAATTTATATTTAACATGACACTTTGTAAACCAACGCATCGGGAGTAAATAAGTAAATATTTAGACAACCACACATATGTATGTATAAAGATAATATAACTCAAATAATAGTAGCGCGTTAGGGAAATATCTTTTGTCGCCAAATGTAGACAAGGCCAAGCAAAAAGTTTTTTTTTTTTTTTCTATATATGTATGTGTGTACATATTATAAAGGGTGTTTTTTTTAGACGTGTGGTTTTCAATCTGGCAATACTTTTTTCGGAGTTGGTCTTTTTGACAACTGTCACTTGATTTATGCTCAGTTTGGTTTGCCAATTCATAATGAATAGACTTACTCCTGAACAAAGTTTGCAAATCGTGCAAATTTATTACCAAAATAATGGTTCGTTTCCGCTGCGTCCAATATTCGGTCGAAATAATCGCCCAGCAGAGTCGATAATTCGCCCAGCAGAGTCGGTATTCGGTAGTTCGAGCAACCATGGATCGGTTTCGCACCACGTTTACTCTAGTGGATATTGCGCATCCTCAGAGATGCGCGGCCGTACAGTGCGCACCGAAGATGCTATTGCTGCTGTTTAGCAGAGTATCGAAGAAGACCCGAATGAGTCCATCCGCCATCGCGCGCAACAATTTGAGCTGTCCCCATCCACTTTATTGAAGATTTTGCAAGCCGCGGCGGCCACTTGTCCGAAATCATAATGGCAAACATAATGGCAAACCCTTATCTTTATAATAAAGCTTAATTCTTTGCCATAACATTAAATTATATGCATTTTATTTCTTCTTGAAAATAAAAAAAACACCCTTTATTATGTATATTGGAATATATAAATTTACGGAAACATTTTTATTTACAAATGAAATTGAATTAATTATTAAATTTTGTTTGAGTGGTAAATAAAAGAAGGCTAATATTTAAATGCATTAAATAAAATTCAAATTAAAGACGGTATGGAAATTGTATAAAAAATACAAAATTAATTATTAAATTTGACATTTTATTTAAATTGAAAAGCGAGGAATGCACGAACACGATCCATAAAGCTTGTTACAATAATTTGACAGCATATGCTGCTGCATACGTTTGCATCATTTGTGGTCATTCAACCCAACGCAACGGTTACATTAGCCGTGTTTTATTATCTACTAATCTGGATCACGATCATCCCATGAAAATAAGACGATACGGATCCTGATGACAACAGTGTTGTATGCTCATCTCTTTTTTTTTTAATGTTTGTTTATTTTGTATGTATGCTACTATGTTTTTTCTTTGCTCTACAGTTTGTACTCCCTACCGACTGTAGAGCCGTCTACCCGCCAGAGTAAAAACTTATTTTAGGATCTTTGAAATAGATCCGGAATCCGGATACAGAGCAGGATCCAAAGTTGTTGTTTTATTACGTGTTAAAAGATGATCCGATTCAGATCCGAAGATAAATAAAGATAATAAGATAAATAAGATAAAAAACAATGCTATTGATTCTGGACACTAGCAAGTTGCCTGCAAACTATATTCGATTCCAATAGGCCGGTTGCATACAGCTTCAATGAAGTGCTTTTTTGACACGAAAAATATATCGTGGCACGGGGTTGTCGTTATAAAAAAAAATACTGAACTGGAATTGGTGAAAATTGGCAGTTTTGGGAAGAAATGAAACAGTCAAAAAGACCAACTCCGAAAAAAGTATTGCCAGATTGAAAACCACACGTCTAAAAAAAAACAGATGGGACGCTTCGCTTTTTTACTTCAAATTACGGAATTTTGAAGAAATTTTATAAAAAAATGGAGTTAAAACTGTCAGAATTTTTTTTTTTTACATACACAATTAAATAAAATGATTTCTTTTTTTTTGTATTTCACCTCATAATTGAATTGGCGTTTTTTTTTCATATAGCATAAAACTGTTTTTTTTTTTTTGTGGTAACGCTGCACTGGATGTATAATGTGTGTGATACGTACAACGTTGGCACAGCAAAACAGGTAAAACGATTTAATCGTATATTCTACGCTAAACACTAAACAGTTAAAATTCTTCTGCTTAATTAAACCCGTTTTTTTTACTGTGATACATCAGTAGGTTAGATGGAAATATTTGATATAATTCGGTTGCAGTTTGAATTTAATTTTGTTCCTAAGTTTTTGAAATGTAAACACCTTAAGCTGAAAAAACACTGAAGTTGCGTGAGCGTCGGAAACAGGTATAGTATTTTAGTATATTAGTCGAGTTAATGCGGTATAAGGGATGATGGGTTGGGAATTCCTAATTTTTGCCATCATGATTTTTACCCGTTCCCTGAGAGAAAAGTGGATGTTTAAACATCTTTACCAACAATTCCGGAACTTGACACTCCTCCTCCTGTTTTAAGTAGCTTAAATCTGAATTTTTCGAACATCAACCCTTTACAGGATTACCACCATTTTGAATTAAATTTCTTCTTCTTGTTTTTATTTGAAGTTGTACTCCAATTTGTAGATACGGATATAGATATTTAATTTCAAATATGTAAGTTCCAAATCAATTTTAAAAGAAAAACATTTACAGATCTCTAAGTGTTCTTCCCTTTATGCAAACAAATAATTTAACAAATGGCTTCCTCTCTACTCATCGCAGAAATTGGAGTGGAGGAGAAATTGTGAAAATAATTTTGCCACTGGAAAATAAATACATAATATACATACCTAGATATACTTTTAAAATCGATTTGTTGTAGAAAACTAATTAGCACTTCAGGTGAAAAACGATTCAACAAGATTTCATGGATTGTAAATAGACAAAAATGGATTGATGTTTCGTAGCTTAAAATCTAGACTCATTCTTTCCTTCGTTCACAATATGTATGTCTCTTTTACCATAGCATAGAACTCAATCAGAATCAAAAAAATGTAAAGATATATATGTTGAAGAGCTTCAAGCTTCTCCATCATCCTGAACTAATTCAAAGGAGCAAACAAAAAGTAAAAATGAACTACCCCAGATACGATATGATCCCATCAATTCTGTCTTGACGAAAGTTCAAGTACACATTTTCTGTTATAAATTGAAACGACGACAACGATAAAAACGATAATATACGGATGTGAGATACAACTCAATTTTTTTTTTTTGCCTTTCCCTTTGGGTGCGGGATATGGGATAATCAACAGCTGAAGATTTCAAGTGATGACAATTTTTTTGATGTTAAGCCCCATCAAGGAATGATATGCCAATATTTGTGCTCATTTCATGGATTCGTCGAGTGTCGTTGTTCGTTGCGAGTCATTTTGATCGACTTTTGCAAAATATCATGTATCCATTTCTGGGTCGAAAGGATAATGATGTCCTGGGATGATTGCATCTCTTTTTTTTTTTGTTATATTAATAAAGGCTGGTATGAAAATTTATTTATTTTCATATAACTGTCAAACCGCGAAATGTTGAAATTTTATAATTTACCGGTAAAACTTAGAATTTTTCTGCAACATTTGCAAAAGTTCGAAGTGTTTTGTGTTCGTAATTCATTCCAGACTTTTACCACCATATTCATTTTGGTAAACTGGTTTTCCAAATTACTGTTGTCCAAAAAAAACCGTTGACATTTGCATCTGACAGGCGATTAAACATATAGGGGAGTAATGTGAGTGGGTAAGAGGACCCGAAGAATGAGTTAATAAAACCATTTAACCCTATATGAACCGCGCAACCTAAAACAATGTTGTTCGGACAAAAGTCCGAACTGAATTATGAAAACGCAAAATTTTTTTGACTTTTTCCATAATGTTGCTGACAAATTTTAAGTTTTATCGGTAAATTCTGAAATTTTCACATTTCGGAGTTTTACAGTAACATATATACATTAAATAGGTGCATGTGTATGTACATTGTATAGATAATACAAGTTGTAGGTAGGTATGGAAATTCTCAATGGGTAAAGCCTTGTATATTAATTAAAAGTTATTGTATGAGATTAAAATTGCAACAAGAGTTTCATTTTAATAATCTTCTGACACATTGATGCGTGTCAGACTATTCAATTTTATAGCGTATTGTAACTTCCATTCATAGGTCTATGCGGATGCAGTCAGAAGTTAACCTTTTAATTTTGGAAATGCCGTTTGTGGTGTACAAAGGCTGAACAGATTAAAAAAATTCACATATTTGCAATTTTTACACCGGAAATAAATTTTGCGAAAAGTAAAGTAAGCCCATCATTTTCATTTTTTTTAAGTAAAACAGCACAGAGGCGATTCAAAAAAGCACAACTTGATTTTTGTGATTTTTTTTTTTAATAATATTTATGGCATATGGCAACACAGATAAGCAGATTACAGATCAATATTTAGTTTTTTATTTTACAAATGTAATTTCAAAATTTTCCAAACTTATAGTTTTTTTTTTATATACAAAAATAGAAGGAAAAATGATATTTATTTTGTAGTACATGTCATATATTGAACCTACTTTTGACTTTTCCACAGTTTCTTTGCCTTAATTATTATGTCATTATATTAATAAACCAATTTTCTATAACACCTATATTTACCTGCAATGCTGAACTACTTTTAAGCCTTGACTATAAGACCCCAGTTGCGTGCATTTTACTCAAAACAAAAAACAGACTAAAATTCTGAAATAATTGTCCAAAGTTCAGAAAGGTCAGGGTCATTACTCGGCAGGACAATGTACATAGGTTTTAGTAAGGTAAAAGTATGATTTGATTTGACTCTTTGTTATCTAATGTTCATAACACCTCCAGACAAATTTCATATCAAATACAAAAAAAAAATCAAATCCCATTTAGTACGATGGTTTTTTTTTTCGACGAACATGGTACTTCTATGGATTTTTCGTCTACCCATATATACCTATTTAAGTTTCTATATCAAAAGTAACCTTACTATAGCTTTATTGAAATCGATCTTGATCTTATTGATTCTATTTTAGGTACTCACATTGTGTACATATTATTGATTACATCAAGATATTTACCAGAGATACTCCTCCGCAAGTCATATTTAAACATAATATTACAAGGACAATATTATATATCCTGCAAACGCAATCAAATGAACTAAAATAAATTTGAATGATATTATCATATGAGAGTTCAACCGCGGCTGGCATTTGATTATGGGCGGTGTTGGAGTTTATTCGATTATAATATAAGTGATGGTGTTTTCCAATCGAATTGACTTATTACAACATATAACCAATTTAATATTATGCGGATGAGGAATCAAATGGAGGTAATGAAATATTCATTAAAAACAATTTATTGACTTTTCTTGTCCTATATCATTGAACATATATATTATATGTTCCTTCACTGACCTGTACTTATACAGTTATCATATAATATAAATGTAAACCTTCAAAGAATAATTTTTATTCTCGACTATGTCCTTGAAATTTATTTTATGTGATAAATTGGTTGTAAATTTATTTGAATGGATTATATTGAAATCGATAGTATTTACTAAATCAAACAATGAACGAACATTATTTAACTATGGATTTACATTTTGATTTGTTAAAATTTGATCTAGATTATGGATTATATGTACAAAAATATTGCAGATTTCGGCATAATTTATTAAGAATTTTAAGAGATTATTAAAAAAATCAATTATATCTTCAATAAAGTCGATGATAAAAGCCAGGTATATGAATGACAATAATTAAGTAGGATTGTTACATTATTTGAAAAGAAAAACTCAGTTAGAATTTATGATATTGACGAAATTTCAAAGTGTTATAAATATGTATTTAAATGAATACTTTTTTGAAAGTTAATTTTCAAACTAAAATTATTGAAAAAAAAAATTAATCAAAAAAATTTTGAAACTGTTTTTTTTTTTTTTTTTTTATTTTACATTTTTGAGTACTATTTTTGTTTTTAATATTCAAACGCTAAAAATAAGATGCTAAAATTTCTTATAATTTTTGAAAAATATCAGAAATAATTTTTAATTTATTTGGCTTCAATCCTTGGTTTAAATTGTTCTAAAGATCCTATTTCCACTTAATTAGTAGTTAAGTACATTTTAATTTCAATTTGTTTAAAAACAAGATATTTAAGCATCTGGTTTTTAGCCATATAAATTTGAAATTAAAAATACCACTTGGAAAAATTAAATGAAATTTTGAAAAAAATATGTAGTTTCGAAATTTCTGTTTAAATTTTTTTTTTCAATAATTTGAGTTTAAAAATTAATTTCTCAAAAAGTATTCATTTAAATAATTTAATTTAAAAACAGAATTGAAAATTGAATTTTTGGCTATAAAAAAATACATAAAATGATAGTGTAAGTGTTGCCGTTGTTTTAAAATATTTTTTTTTCTATTTTAAAATAAAGAATAGAGAAATAAAATTGTTGAATTAAATTTTTTCCTGGTCAAATGTTTATTTTGACTGGGCTATAATGCTAAAAATACATCTTTACCTGTCAAACCAAATTGTAAGATTGCAAAAAATCAGTCAGTATGTGATGGCATGCACACCACGCTTCAACAAAGTTACAAAATTTTAGAAACTTGGCTTCAAAAATGATGGAATTGTTTTATCAAAATCAACTGACAAAAAATGAGCATCATCGGTGAACACAAGTTTTAACATTAGAAATGTTTAAGCGGAGGCATACCTACTAACAATGTGAAAAAATCAACAGAATTTCAAAAAAGTGTAACGCCGAGTAGAGAAAGAGGGCGAAACATCAAGGGAATAGACAAAATTATTGCGTTCATGCTATGCTCTTGCTGGTCTGAGGAAACAGAATATGAAGAAGATGATAAAACGGACACCAAAAAAAAGGAGAATTATTCGTAGGCAGGGATGGCCAATACATTTTTCACATTTGCTACGTAGTTTATGTAGTTAAACGTAGTTAAATGTAGTTAATGAAACAAATTGTAGCAAACTTAGTTTCAAATATCAAATGATCTGTCAGTGGTAACTTTGAAGCTTGGATTTTGAGTTAAATGTTCAAATTTTTATTGAAATTTTATTATTTCTCTAAATTTACTTTGTATGTATATGAAAACATAACAATTTGTAGAAAAACAGACGTGTAGGTAGTTTATTAAATTAACTACGCGTAGTTAATGATGTAGAAAATGTAGTGTAGTTAATGCGGCCAACCCTGTTCGTAGGATTTCCAGATTTGTATGTGAAGAGCAAATTTTAAAAAGAATTTATTCAAAGTTTTAAAATACATAAATGCTTTTTTCATTTCTAATGTACCTTAACTATGCTGGAATGGCAAATCTTGTAAATTTTTTGATAAAATAGCGAATTGAAACTGTTTTCTCAAACTAATGTGTTCACCGTATGTACATTGTAAAAATTTGGATTTTCTCATTTTTTTAGATTTTGGAAGCTCCATTTTGAGGTAACTTGAAACTTGAATACCTATAGAAAAAAGCGTTAGAGCTACAAATTTCTTCTTGGCGCCAAAAATAGCATACAATTTTTGGCAAAAAATTTTTTTCGAAAATCTCATTTTTTTAGATTTTGTCCGCCAACTTCCGTTTTATTTCAAATTACCGGAAATGCACTTTTTAAACTTAAAATGCAAATACAAAATGATATATAAAAGCTAAAAAATGAATTCTTGCACAACAAATTAGCATTTAAAAAGCTATAATTTTGGACACCAAGAGAAGAATGGTTTTCGTATTTTCGTCCGCTAACTTCAGACTTATTTTAGCGGAAACTTGAATAACTACGAAACTATGCGAGCTACAAATTTTTGGTTTGTGCAACAAATTAGCATTTAATTAGCTACAAATTCAGATATCAAAATTTTTTGATTCCGCCAAAAAGTGTCCGCCAAAGTAAGGGACGTTGAAAATTCATGTGTTTTGTTCAAACCAAAGTTAGTTATAGCTTAAAAAAAAAATTAAAAATAATCAAAAATGTCATGATTATAGGTCCACTTCATTCCACCGGTGATAATCAACCACTGACACAGAAATGCGTTGGAGTTGTAAGTAACTTATATAGAACACGGTTTTCCACTAAGCTCTTACGTCACCAGTTAACACATAACATTGGTATTACTTTTTACTTACTCTATATAATCAGTGATTCTCAAAGTTTCATATATACGCGTACAATTTTAGGGTACGTTGCATCGAAGTATATGTAACTGACAGATCAAATATGAGATGTGACCAATATAGAAAAGGCAACTGTCGGACGCAACGGAAAAAGTAGCTTCTTCAGTTCCTTTGACATCAGTTTGTTAATAAAAGTTGCATATTCGTTTTGACTTCTTTCTTTCGTAATTAATTATTTCTATTTATATTTTATTATGAATTAGTTTTATTTCTTGTCATAAAATCCAATTAGGTATTAAAAAAAAAAGAAACAAATAAATATATATTATACTATTGATTTTTTTTTTTAAAGACTAAATAAAGAAAATGCATTTTTTACAAGAGGTACTCAGTTTTGCAAATGTTTCTGTTAATTGCAATTTGGCTAGATCCTTTTCCCTATATGGATAAGGAATTCGAATTTTTGTTGTATCTCATCTAAAAGGCCATACAAAGATTTTGATTTTTTTCATACATATTTCCTCGAAAACGGCTCTAAACTTATTAAACATCATTAAACTAGGATTTTCTATTTTTCTTCTTCCTATTCTATTTTCTTTAAACTTCATACCAGTAGATAAAGTGATTTTAAGAAAACTGCGTTTCATATTTTTTGTCAAAAAATCGTCCAACGAAAATAGGGTTTTGACGGTTTTTGAAAAAACTTCCTTATTTTTTGAGTTTTTTATACTTATAAGTTTTTAATGGTTTCACCAATTTTGATATAATTTTCTAATCTTTTGCTTTCAAGAATTTTAAAAATATTTTATTTAAACATTTTAACAATATTTTTTTTTTTAAACAAAAAATAATTATTTAGTACTTTTGCTTTTTTCCATTTTTTCGTATTCGTTTCGTTTTCTTTTTATTCTTCAACCATTAACTTACTTATCTTTAAATATGTAGCTGCAAGAAATTTTTTAACCGCAAGAGCGAAAAATATTCAGATTGCTGCAGTTGAGATGTCTTAAGTTCAAACACAAAACTGACTATGTACTTGTGGTGTAGAAACTCGTTCCTATTGCTGAAACTTTGAAATCGTTTCATGAACTAGCAAAGCATAAAATGAATTCCTGGTATCTACAAATACTTAATTTTAAAAAACATCCTATTTTCAAAAGCCTTGCCTCTTCTTCAATTATATTTTTAATGCCATTCTAAGCTCTATAAGGAACTAATTAATTAAATGTTTTCTTCTCTTATAACAAAAGCTTTTTCTTAAGTTTTCTCGTTAATCTTTTTTTATCTTTTTAAATGTATCCTGGAGGCTCTTGAGTTTGTTTTCTTAATTCAAAAAGTTACCCTTTCTTTGTTTGCTTATATTTTTGTTATGTTACACGAAGGTGGTGAAAACAAATAATAAATTATAACCATAATGGAAAAAAGTCAAAGTGCAGAGATTATAAAAATGAAAATAAAAAAAAAAGTTTTGTGGAATTTAATAATAAATTCACACAAGGATAATTGATATTATATAACCATAAACAATAACCTTACACAACTCTTCCGTTTAAAAAGGAAATAGAATACAAATAAAATTATTTTCTTTGAATTATATAAATAAATATATATAGATATATAAATTTGTCACCATCATCATCATCATCATCATCATCATCATCATCATCATCATCATCATCATCATCATCATCATCATCATCATCATCATCATCATCATCATCATCATCATCATCATCATCATCATCATCATCATCATCATCATCATCATCATCATCATCATCATCATCATCATCATCATTATCATCATCATCCTTTATTTCATGTATATATACTAGCTACATGTATGTAGTTAGGTCCGTTTTTTATCGGTGCAGATGTAGGAGTAATAAGCTATACCTTATGTCGTTTTGTTGAAAAATCTCATTTCAACACGGGTTATAATATCTTGTTAAAGTCCTCTAAGTTAGAGGATGGAAAATAGCACACAAAATCATATCATTGCGGGGTGTTTTTTGCCAACTGATACTCGGTGTGTTTGTATGTATTTTGTATATTGTATTATGTTGATGTTTATCCTTTTTTATCGCACGTTCATCAAAAAAGGAAATGTGTTGGCAGTTTTAAGATGAAAAGTCCATTTCGAAAATGTATTTCACTCATTTTGCAGCTGGTGCTTTAAGGATTCTTATTTCTTCATTTTTGTTTTTGTTTATGGTTTATGCACTTGCTGTCAATTTAAATAATATATTATATTTCTTGAATAAATTTCCAGTAAACTAAATACTTTTACTACATACTCAACAACAATAATAATAAATACGGGTTAGTTGTACAGGAAAAAAATTGAGATTTTATATCCATGTACATAAAATAACATTAATATAAAGAAGCAAGAAGATTTGAACTTGATTATACACAAACTATAACATTTAGTTAAGAAGTATTAAAATTCGAATATCCGTTAGAGCCCAACTGGAACATGTAATATGAACCTTGCTGGATGGATTATATGTATTTAAGAACATACTAGCTGATCCACTCCGACTTTGCACGGATATAGAAAAATCTTAGTTTTTTTTAAATAAAAAAAAAAAAAGGAAATAGACCAAGTAGGATTAGTTATAGGGTAAGGATTTATTTTATTTATTATTAGGTAAAAATTAATGTGAAAGATACTGACAGCTTGGCGTTTTGACAGTTCTAACCAGGGTTGTGACTTTGCTCCAATTGCAGTAGATCTACTGCATTTTTTTTCGAAAAATAAATCTACTGCCTTTAAAAAAAATCTACTGCACTTTTGGTTTTACAAAAAAAAAATCATTCAATATGTAAATGTAATCCACAAAACATTTATTTAATTCTGTCAATCACATTCTTCTTGATGAAATCCATCCTATCCAACACAAACCTTAACGCCTCTAATATACATACGGCTTTCGACTATGGGCTATGTTTTGAAGGCATGTAAAAGTGACAAGTAACGACGGACAAATAAAAAAACAATGAAAATTTAACTTTGTAAGTATGAATATAAATGTATGAATTTTTGTTTTGTTATGTTTGTAAAGAGAAATGAATATTTATTTTATTTTTTTTAATTTTTTATATTACATAAATAATTATGTTATTTCTTATTTATATTTTGAAAATATAAAAAATCTACTGCAAAAAGTTTAATCTACTGTGTTTTTTTTCCAAATCTACTTCGGACATTTTTTCAAAAAGTCCCATCGCTGGTTCTTACACTTCTCTTATTCAAAAAAAAAATAACAAATTTTTGAAGATTTTTAATAGAAGAAATACTTTTTCTCTTTTTTTACCTCCAATTTTGTTTTTAATTCACCAGATATTAGAAAAAAACCTGTTTATTATCATCAACACCATATGGCTCCCCTCCAGAATCTTACCAGTTTTAAAATTCAATAAAGAATCAACTGTAGAACTCATAAGCGTTATTCATTATCCATTTATGTAGATTGTTACTTTTCGTAAAGTTTTCGTTCACTTTTGCTTTCGTGAGTAAGCACCTGATTTTAGCTTGGTGAGGTGAAGAGATCTCACAACTTAATTCAAAATCGATACAATTTTAACTTTTTTTGTTGCATTTGACTTTGTCAAGTAAGCAAAATATTTGTTTAACTATGCGGATTCAACCCAATTCACTGTATTTTTGAAAAATAATAAACTCTAAAACCTTTAAACTTTCAAACCCAATGCAAAATATTTATAGCTATTAAGCTATTTATAATGTTTTTTTTTCCCAAGTCACCCTATAAATAGCAAAATTTTTGAAAAATATTTAGACCTTAAATGATTCTTGGAATCCTTCTTCTAAAATATAAAAAAAAAAAGAGTTTGAAAAGCGGATACTATTTTTGTGTGTTTACCCCAATTCACCCTATACCTATACGTATGCATAGTTAAATAAAAAAAAATATCTATCGCCAAACTCAATCCAGATATACGTTTTTAAATAATTATCTTTCAAACGCTAAAAGGTTTTTGTTTAAAGTTAGATATCATAAGGCAAAAACACCCATTTCACCCTTTTAATCAGCAGAATTGTGTATCCAATTTTTTCCTCTGCATTTTGATAGTTTTGTGACGCTTTTTTTGAGACATTCTGGAAGATGTGTTTTTTTTTTTGGGCGTTACGACATTTTTTAATTTGAGTTTTATGACGTTGGTTGATAATAGTTAAGAACGATAGAAATTAAAATCGTCATAAGAATCAAAACAAAAGTCAAAAATCCTAAGGCCTATGAGAAAACGCCCAAATTAAAAAATCCTTTGGGCGAAATTACAATCAAAGATTTGGGGGTTCTTTGATTTCAAAAATAAATTGGACGTTATGATATTCCCTTTTTGGTTTTTTGGCATTTTTTTTTACTTTTTGGGCTTTGTGACATTTTTAGATTTATGTAGGCTTTATGGTTTTTTGGCAATTTTTTTTTAACTTTTTTGACCATTTTTAGTCTTTATGACCACTTTCGGTCTAACGCCGAATCCTGTTCATATAACTGAATATTACCGAGAATAAGCAAATTTAAAACCGGATGCTAATTTCTTTGTTATTCCCTTCTTAACCCCATAAATAAGTAAATTTCAAAAATGTTCACAAAATCCATCAATTAAATTATTACCTTTCAAAAATAATAAGAACATTTTTAAAATATGATTTTATTTTTTTGTCGGTTTTACCCCATTTCACCTTAAAAAATACATACATTTTGAAAACTATCAACTATCAACGCCATAAGTAAAATCTTTAAAACACAAAAAATATCAGTTCTTCCATTCTACGATTTGATATAGCGAATAAGCTCAATTTCTCATTCCTATCATCAACTTTATAAAGGAGCAATACTATATGTACTTACATCGTACAATAAAATTACTTAAAATAATCAAATATCTCCCAGCTCTATATATAGACAAACAACAACAACAATCTGTATTTATGTGTCTAAAAGTTCAAGTACTCATCAGCACAAACAGTAATTAGAACCATCTCTGCACGTATAGCATTATACATTCTCAACATGTTCAAGCATTATAATCAGCGCTTTGGAAGTTAGGTTGATGGTTGACGTGCGCAAGGATAACATCATAATATACAACAACACAAAATAACCCACACACACCTTATCTCATAATATTACATTCACATAATTGAAATGCAACCCCACGTGTGTGGCTTATGGATGGTGGTGGTTGGTGTGTGACAAGCATGTTACTGGCATTATTCGAATTGTTGCTCTGGATTTGCATGAAGTTATAAAAATACAAATAAAAGAAAAATAATCAATACTATACTGTACATACACATACTCGTAATACGGTCATTATGATGTGAACAAAATCTGAATGTTAAAAATGTGTGACCTAGAATTACACCCTACACTGCACATCATATATAGGCACTTAGGAATTTCTCAAGATTTCATCTGTTTTAAGAAACATATAAGGACATCCGTTTATATAAGTATCTACATATATAATCTTCTATTTTAGTCATGAGCATATTATGACCATCTGGGAGGAAGAAAGCCTTATATATTGATAATGTTAAACTAATGAAATGGGGGTGTAGATTTAAAGTCTTTACCAAAGAAACTTATCTGGAGAATTTATAAACGAAAACTTTTGTCCAATGGATCCTAATCAGAAATCTAAAGATAGTTTGGGAAAGTTTTAATTTTGAAATTTTACACCAAATTAGGGTCTTGCTTGATGATTGTTTGCATTAACTTTTTACTGCATATATATGCAAATATTTACCGATGGGGAATTGTAATCCCTTGTTGATTTTGTTTTCAGGCTTAAAACGTATAATATCTACCTAAATAACTTTAACCTATATTCTGGCAAAACAAAATCTTTAATTAATCGACCTAAACTCAAACAAAATAAACACTTATGTATGATGCACCCCCATAGAACCATTTACATAAGTTTTTTTATTTTATTTTTACTCGTAAATGGTTCAATTGATTTTTTTCAAATTTTAAGTTTTCTTTAAAATCTGAATAGTCGTGGTTCCTACATTTTCAAACTTTTTTTTATTAAAAAAAAAATAATATATATCCTGAAACCGAATCCACGAAATTAATCAAGCATCAGAGTTTAAACACAAATTGGTAAGAGCATTTAATATTAAAAAGAAAAAAAACAGAAATTCTACTTAATAACGTAAAAGTTTGAACAAAATTAATTTATTTTAATTTTCCAAAATTTTGAGTTTGAAAATTAATTTCCCCAAATTCACTAAAACAATTTTATTCAAAAACAGAATTTAATAATGGGTTGATTTCTAGCTTTTAAAAAAAGGTTTAATATGTTTTTTGAATTGATGTTTTTTCTATTTCAAGTCGAATTTTTTAGAAAATTGTCCCTCCCGCCCAAACAAGGGGAACGAGAAACCCCTCCCATAGTTCCATACGATTGTTTTCTTGTCTTCACCCAGCGTAAACACCCAAGCCCTTTGTAGCATTTTATGCAAAGCACCTTGTATATTAAATAAAATGCACGAATGGGTCCCACAAACTTGCTCTTATGTGCGATCACATTGGGGTTTTAAAGTCTAAAAAGTTTATTGATATGATTTTAAAAGAAATAAATTAGCTATGGGAGCTGATGTTGTATGCCACCTGCTAAAGACATAGTTAATTAAAAGGTAGTATTATTTGAGTACATATTATGTAAATATGAACAATATACCACCGTGTTGCGGCGCATCTGCATGTAACTTACAGTTTAGACTGAAAAATTGTTAAACAATCAATATAATTAGAAATAAATTAATTAAACAACCTCTGAAATTGATTTTACACAAACGTGATGTACACAATATGATTTCTTAATAAACCTCAATTTATGAGAAAAAACAATTGAAAATCGTTGGTTCGCGGTTTCTAAAAATAAAAATTTATGCGGGATATAAATTTTTTTAAATATCTTCAAAAAAAAAAATGGTAAGCAATATTTAAGCATTTATTACTGCCGAGTTAAGAAATTAATTTTGAAAAAAAAACATCTAACCATTTTCGAAATATCGAATTTTCAAAAAATTTATTTTTTTGAACATTTTGATATGCAATATTATTCAAACGCATTAGAAGCCTTTGTGTAAATGTTTGTAATAAACCGGTTCAACAAATAATATTATGTATAGGTAGGCGAAAACCAAAAAAAAATGGTTCTATATGAGTTTACAAAAAGCTGGCATACAAAATTTCATCAAAATCGTACAAGAGTCGTTTTTGTTAAAAATGAGATTTTTATTTAAACACTTGTATAAAAGGTATCGTTATTTTTGGTTATAAGAATAATTTTTATTTAAAATCTGCTAGATAATGTTAAAAAACTGCTGGATGCCAAGTTTGATATAAATCGATTAAATTGTTTTGGAATTATTAATTTCTCACAAAAAAAAAATTAACTTATTTTAAAAAAAAAATTTTTTTTGAGAATGTTGCTAGATAGGTATGCAAAACTTTTTTATTAAAATCGGTTGAATTGTTTTTTAGAAAATCGAAAATCAAAAAAATGGTTGTATGGGACGTACAATTTATAACCATTTTTCGGAATTTTGTTTGTTTTAGTTTTTAAGTTGTGGGTAAGTTTTTGATAAAAATAAAATTTTAATTTTTTCTGAAAAATAATCACATAACAATTATTTTGTATATCACTAAACCCTATGCTATATGAGCTGGGTCAAATAATCCTATGCCTTGACCATATTTCACCGGGCAACCTAAGCACAAATATACTCTTTATCTGGTAAATCGATGAGGGTAAGCATATGGTTCTATGGCGGGATCTTCTACGATTAATTTTTTACAAGAAATCAAAACTTACTCTAAAATAAGTAAAAATATATTCAAGTTTAAATTCAGCTTATTTTCCCCCATTCATTTTATGGGTTTAAGCTTTCCAACGACACGACCGACCTACCACGTTTTCGTATAGCAAAAATCAAATTCAGGATCAAATAAAAAAAATTCTTTTGATCATTCACTCCAGTTACTTCAGTTAAATGCACATTCTTTCTTTTTCAATAAATTTAAGATATGTGTAACTATACGATTTACGAATGCAGGAAATCCTTTTTCTCAACCAAAATTTTTGTTCTCAATAAATATTCCTCTTAAAAATATTTAAAACGTGTTTGGTCACCGAACCAAATATTCACTTTGTGCTTTTACATTCTTCGTTGCCATTGAATAGAATTTTAATTTTTTACTTCCCCTATTAAGGCCAAGTATTGGTTTCATGTAAAAAAAACAATTATATGTAATCAAAATTAACACAACGATGATGGAGAAGTTCGAAAAATTGGATTTCATTATATCGATCGACTCGTCGTTCTGTACGTCTATGCGTCTGTTGCGTAGTTCAGTACATTCAATAATTAAAAATACAAACTAAATTACGTAATAGGTATTCATCCAACACAATATAAAAATATATAAAAGATTCTTGACTTTAATCACAAAACACAAAGATTTAAAGCGGTACAAAGTTTAAAAACCACTGCCTTTATTCCATCGATAAACCTTCTCTGTCGAGCTCTTGTGCAAGACTAACTTTTTCAGTATACACAGTGTTGCCATATACACACCGATTTTTTATGTAAATAACGCACATTTTTTCCCAAATTTCATAACATATATAAAAGTTCCTAAATACATTTCCACTCTTGAATTCAATGAACAATTTTATTAAAAGTCTGCGTAATATAAAATATCTCATTTGTAATTTTTCATCGCCATTATCATGAAATTGAGTTTCTTTTTTCAACTGGAGTATAAAAATCTATCCTATGTAATTTTTGTTTCCACCATTTCACTGTCTTCGTTTTGTTTCATAATTTGGCTTAGCGGCGTCGGTCGGTTGTCACTTATCAGTAGTTTAGCTTCGTTTCAATATACATATTAAATTGATTCCGAAAACAGAGAAATATTTAAAAATTTTGACTTTGACAGCCTTATTTATTAGATTTCACTAATACTCGTTTCAATCTCGGAATAGATAAACCGAGTCGAAGCACTTGCTCCGTCTTTACGCCACGTGTTTGTTCTCTAATATGCACAGAGGTCCAATATTGTTCACTAAGACTTCACTTTTGTTTTAATGTTTACTTTACATACATGTATTTTTATTCATTTTTTGTACACATTTTCTTTAAGCCATTGCAATTTAAAACTAAAACAAAAGTTCTGCAAAATTCTAAAAAAAAAAATAAGAATAAATGTTTTCCTTTTGGCGTTCTTTTTCATTTATTGTTTGCTGCTTTGGGTTCAAATGTAAAAAGGAAAAGAAAGAATTTACTTTATATATCGAGAGATAAAGACTTTTGTGAACATTCAAATGAAATTCAGGAAACAAATTACATTTTTTTTTTTGATAAAATTTTTTAACAAATATTTACCAAAAAATCATTTAATCAACTGTTTGTCAATAAAATCCTGATTTTATTTAATTTTTTAATGAAATTTTGCTAAATATTCAACGTTCATTCATCTTCTCCACCAATATATGTACATACATACAAATACAGTACATATGTACGTACATATGTATGTAAAGCACATGCAAAGGAGGTTTGATTTTTTTTTATTCCCTTGATGGAAGGAGGCAATAAGGTGCCTTGTTTTTGCTTACGCCTCGTTAGCTTGAACAGCCAGTATGATAAGCAAGCAAATTGCTCCTTCCATTTTATTCTATATCCATCCACTTCGTTAACATGATTTTATTACAACGAACTGTTGCTGGGGATGTCTTGCTTCCACGTTCTTAACTTTCATCAAGGAAATAAGTCTAATAAAGCAATTTATTAGTTTTCGTATACATTCGTGGTGGTAGGGCATGGGTATAAACGAAACTATTTTATCGGGCTTATAATATTGCTTTATTTTGATTTATGCTTCTGTGTTCTTTTAAACGTTTAATTTGTTTTTTTTCTTCATTTCTTTGCGTTGATTTTGGCCAAAGGGCAATTGGCATCGTTCCAAAAATTAAATTGCTGGATTTTTTTATGTATACATTTTATTTGGTTCCAGGAAAATTATATTCTCTTGAAATAAAAAGAAATTTAATTTTTTCTTGAAGGGGATATATTATATATACTTTTTTGAATATTATTAAATTTTTCTTGCTGGAAGATAAAATAAACAGAGGATTAAATACTTCCTCTGTTTATTTTAACATTAAAAACCTTACACACGTGAGGGTTTCTACGTGGCAGTTTATGTCAATTTATATATACAAGTCAACCTTTTATTAATTTTACCATTGATAAGTTACTGACAAAATATTAAATCATTATTAAAACATTAAAACGCTTTTTATCAGAAATTGGGCTATATTTTTCTTTAATTTCCAACAAGAATTTTAGTATTATCACAATTGAACTATAAATAAGTCAAACTTTTAATCTTGGTTGAAACTTTTCTTCGTAAAAAATTTTAAATAGCACTTTTATCCCCAAACATAACCTCAACAAATTCTACAATTTGGCACCACTTTTTCATCGAATTCATTTATTGATTTTGACATTTCTAATCAACTGCCAAAATTTTCAGTTTCTCTGTTGTTTCCGATTTGATATGCTTAATAAATTTAACAAAGCAATACACTATAATGGGGTAATTATGCTCACCATGAAGATAATTCTGGTGAGGGTGAATTATGGTATGTATGTTTTTATGTGCAAGTAAATTCGGTTAAAATAAAAGTGCCCAAAAAAAAACCACAGCGAGGTTTAAGAAAAATCTTAAAAAAAAAAAAATTTGCATCACTGATATTTAAATGACATTTTATTCCTGTTTGGTAACTTTTTTTTCAACAAATTTCACAAAAACTGAGTTTTTTTTTCTATGGTTTTTGACAGAAAATTGTGAAATTTGTGGAAATTCACAAGAAATTTCACGTTACCAAACAGACCATTTATCAGTTAGCTGTTTAGAAAAATAACAAAAAGTATGAATTGTGAAGAATAGAATGTTAAAAAAAAATTTCTTTTCTTCCAATTTTAATTAAATAAGAATGTCTTACAGTAAATCTGATTTAAACGTGCAAGAATATGTATTAAAGATATTCATACAATGATGTTAAACACTAGATAAATTTACCATTTGGTTAAGTTTACGATTTGGTTAATGAATTTTAAAATTTTGTGTGAGAAATAATTTTCACAATTAAGGACTTTTCTGAAGAAAATTAACCAAATTTTTGTTGATAAACTTAACCAAACGCCATTGTGACTTTTAGAATTAGGCATGTTCAGAAATATGTGTGTATTTGATATCTACTAGAACTAGAAAAAAAACTCTACCCGTGTTCGCGCATTGAGATTAGTTGGCGTTAAAAGTTGTGAATTAAGACGTAGTTTATAAAAAAAAAAAAACATCTTCATTTTTTGAACATTGTTGACCAGCACTGTTAATTTACATAAATCCACATAATAAGTTATATGGATAGACAAAATTAAATGTTTTTACTTTTATTTGTTTTGATTTCGAAAAATCATCGAAGTGAAAAGAGCAATTTCTTTTTTGAATTCCTCTTTCACACAAATTTCAGTTGAGTTGAGCTCGAGAAAAATTTAACTTCTGAACTTTTACGAAAACACTGCATATGATTTTCTTCTATTCGCCTATTTTCGGTCGATCACTGTCGTGAATTTGCGAATATTACAGTTCTTCCTTTAGTCCCGAAATCGGTTTATCATCTAATTCCCTTCGGCTCTTCGGGCTTAAATTACATATTTTGAACCGTTCCGAGACATTCGGCATTGATTTCGGGTTAGACGTTTAATATGTGACGTTTAATGAACAGCTGATTGAATCAAACAGCATTTAACCAAATGAAATAAAAGGGCGTTTATATTTACTTTTGTGTAAACTAATCATTTTATATAATTTGTAAACTTACGACTTTGTATGAATACCTTAATTATAATTATTACAATATTCCGTAAACAATTAATTCAAAAAAACCAAGAGCGGATTAATTAAAAAAAAACAGTCTTGATAAACTTATTCTTAGCAACAAGGAGGAATTTTTTTGAAAATTTGAAGAAATCTTCTCCGATTTAGTCAATAGAAATAATAAAAGCAAGACAAATGTATTTTAATTTATAAATTTTTATTCAAATTCTCTAGTACATTTTTTGTTCAGCCATTTTTTTAATGAATTGGTGAAAATAAGATTTTGGCAGCACTGTTGTCTGTTTTATGTTCACAAGCGAAGCTTGTGTTTTAATCACCGTTAACTAAGCAGAATTAGTGTTTTGTTTTACATGGTCATAATTACAATAATTTTTGTAACGAATATATAAAATACTAGTACAACAAAACGTATGCATTATATCGATGATATCGTATTTAAAGACAGATAATTATGTTAAATGCAAAAACTGTGAATTTGTATCAGTGTTTCTTTTATAAAATTGTATTATCTTTTTCCAAAATAAAATGAATTCTGATTGAATTCATGAGAAAAAAAAAAGAATTTTTATCGATATAAGACAACTCTTTTGGCATCGACTTGGGCAATTTGAAATTCAAGATACGGCAACCCTGACTTAAGTAAGTACTCTCAAGTCAGTAGTGTATGAGCAATTATAAGCCTAGCTGTTTTCTGAAATTTATGAAAGATGTCTAGAGGAGGTTGGTTATTAATTATACGTTTATATATAGCTTCATTCATTTGCTTTGAATTTCCTTGTTTTTCTGTGCATTTGTGTGAATTTCAAAAATTTCACAGTTTTTCACAAAGCGAATTCTCACGAGAGTGTAAAAAATTTCCCCTATATCTGTGATTTTCAGTCCACGAAATTTTGTTGGACAGAAATTCACATTTCAGCCAAATGTCAGTATGACAGTAGGCATTTTCAGGAAAATAAGACCTTGGAGATTTTGCAGCAATCTCACTTACATGAACAGGAATTTTGCTGAGGAATCAGCAAAATTTCTCAGATTTTCTTTCAAAATTCTGAGGAAAAAAAATCTTGCTCATTTTTTGGGTGTGAAAAATGTTTTCGATCTCATTTTTCTGCACGTGCCAAGTAATTGAATGAAAGCCAAACATCGTGTCATATGTGTCATTTACAAAAGACAGTACGGAATACCGTGAATTTGCGTTTCAGTAATTTTGTGCAATTATATAACATTTTTGAAAGTATTTTACTCTTGCCTTTGACAGTTCTTGAGTTTATGTTCACAAAGCATCAGCGTCAGGTCTTATGTAAGTTCTTTTAGAACAAGAGTCTAGAACAGGAGTACTAATATAGCCTCCAAATAGAAAATTCGATTCTTTGAACTTTTAATTCAGCTTATTGCTCTATTTCAGTTGAATTCAGTTGTCTTTTGCAGATTGTGTTTAAGAATATTTTGCAAATGCATTTTCAACGTAAATGAAATTTTAAAAAACGATCATAGATACGGATGCAATTCGATGAATTTTTCCCTAAAGAGCTGCATATTTCTACCAGAAATAGCTTTAGATTTATGATTTGTATATATACAAATCAAAAGAGAAAAATAGTAATCAATAAAAAAGCCAAAAAAGACTTGGTACGTACGACACAGTGCACAATTAATACAAATAAGTTTTTTAATAGACAATAAAATCATTCAAAATATTAAAAAAAAACAAAAGAGTACGTATACGTCATAGTGTACATAATGAACAAGAAAATAAAAAAACATACGACATTTCATCGATTTGATGAATTCATTTTGTTTACTCTTCGGTAAAAAATAAATATCCTTAAGATTTTCTAATACAAAATAAAAATAAAAGCAAAAACGAAATAAAATATTTCCTCGGAACTCTTATTTTACGAATGTTATTTTACTACAAATAAATACAAAACGCTCTTGTTTTCATTTGGTTTACTTCATATCCTTGATATAACTCCTCCACCAAATTTGATACATAAATCCACTTGCTTGGGTTAATATTTTGAGAAATAAAGTCGTTGATATCCTCGTTCAATCTATAACGTATAAAAATCTTCGATTGTATATTGCCATTTCGCAAAAATAAAAAAAAAAAAATGTAGCTAAAGACTTTTTATTGATTCTCCTACGTGAAGTAACAGTTTTGTAAATATATATTTTGTATAAGGGTTTAACTGAATCCTATACTCCTCCCCTCTTATCTTGGAATGTTATAGAATTGTTTACCCCCTATGCCAGTGGCAGGCAGTTGAACCTCTTCTTATACAAGTATATAGGAAACAAAATATTATATTCAGGTGTGCACACTTGAGCTATATAGTACCTACTTAGGTTACAAGTGCTACAGCAGGTAATAAACTGGAAAGATCCTTCACACTCTGGCTTCTTGTGTTTATGGCTTGTTATTTTTTTTTAAACCTTATATGTTATAGGTATATTATGTGACTTGATTAAAGATAAAACACGTTTACACTTGACCAAGAAGTTTCTTGGAAAAATAGAAAATATTGTTCATGTTTAATAAATCAATGATAAACTTGATAGACATATATAAGAACACTCAAATTCAATATTATGTACATATGTATACATTTACGTTTCAAAACAAAGATTCAGAAACTTTGAACAAGTTCTTCGTAAGACAAATTAAACAACACATAGATTTACACTAAAAAAGCTTTGACTTAACGATGATGATAAGAATGGTGCTAATTTGTTCTTATTAAATAATGCTACATAAGCAGATTACAATTATATAATCTCTTAATCTCTAACAACCGCCTATAGCTATACTGACTTCTTTTTAGAAAAATTTTATTTCATGGAAATTAAAATGAAAAAAATAAGTCTTGCATAATAATAACCTTTTCATCGAACTATTTATTTATCTTCTACTATTTATTTTTTTCCAATACCTTTAAAACGGAGTTTTTTTTTTTTTTTAAATCAATATAAATATTTTCGTATTCAACTATAATGTTGATTACTCTCTCCAAAGTAGTCCTGGTCCCTTCATCATCCCACAATACTTTTAATAATAATTTTCAAGGTTGTGCATCATTAAGTCGTGGGTATTTTCACCTTAAGTATGCAATTAAATGCGAAATGAATAAATTATCCTCTCACTTGTTGTTCGCGTATTTAAAAGCTTGAATGAAGCACGTTCAGTGTTCACATAATAAAAAAATAAAAACATTTATCTCGAAAAATATATATGAAATGGCATACTTACTTTTGACGAAATGGGGAATATAGATGTGATAATTTGTTTTATTTAAGTTTTCCACGTAACGATCTAGGACTTACCTAAAATGAAAATAAAAATTGTACAAATTAAGGAATGAAAACTTTAAGTTTTAGAAAAATTAAATTAAATGTGACCATTGACCAAATTGATGGTAATGTTTCAGTAATGTTATTAATAAAGGTGTGTTTTTTTTTTATACACAGTTCTTCGGTTAAAATAATTTTGCACAAGAAAACGCCATCTCCGCTTACTGCATGTATAACACTTATGATATTTTTTTATATCCTCTTGATTAATGATTTGTTTCTGTGGTGTACTCATTTAACCATTTGGAGCTTCTTCAAAATTATGTAAGTTCAAATAACATGCCATTTTAATTTCAAAGTAAAATTTAAAGAAACTTCTTTTATTCTTCTTATACACTCAGCCCTTTATACTCAAATGAATTAGAACAAAAAAAAAAAAACTTTTACAAAATTAACAAATTTAAATTTTGTATGCAATAAAGTAAGCAATTTAGTAAACATTATCTCATCTCCTTTTTTAATTTTATCTTCTCTCAATCTTATATACATATTTTTGAAACAACCTTGAGAAATTTCAAATGCAAATTTACACTTCAGGACACTCAAATTAAATTTTGTAAGTTGAATTTACGCTTCAGTTGGGGATTGGTTCTTTATGACTTCCTTTCCCTGGGGTGGCATGGATGGCGTGTGGCATGTGGTAGCGAGAGCGCTGAGGCAGCAGCACGATGGACAGGATGCTTCTTTTTCGTAATGCCACAATAATCGAAATATTATTCATTTAGAAAATTAAGAGATATGATGGAGACAGAGATATTTTGATTTTTAACGTAAAATTTTCATCATTTTGATGTCATGACGCGATGAACTAAATGAACAGCAGTTAAGAATAATTAGCGTGTCAAAAGCATCCTTTCTGATGATGATGTTGAGATGTGCCTTTCATTGTGTTTTTGTATTTATATAATGTATATATATTATATAATATAATTATATTGTTGTGTACATTTTATCTGCTTGTAAACTTCCCTTTAACAAAAAAAAAAAACAGTGTGATTTTTTGGGTTTTCTTTAAACTTTTATTTTCTAGTTTGGTTTTTGGTCTTTTTATACGTGCTTTCAAACGGAAGGAAGAATAATTTCCTTATTTTTTAAGATACCTTAACAAGATATGAAATTAAAGGATATTATGAAACAGAAAATTGTTCCCATCATTATTTTTAGAAGTTAAGAGACTTAAGAAATAGCCTGGAAATCTAAGGTTAGGAGTAAAATTTGTAGATTTATATACGGAAGTTTAAAAAATCTCTTGAAAACTAAACGGAAATAAAATAGTAGTTGAATTCAAATCAAGCAGCTATCAAAGCAGCTAATTTTTGGTTATGTGTTTTAGGTATTCTTTGAGCTTGATTACACGAGTCCTTTTTTTCGTTCGTTTCGTCTTTCGTCTTTTTGACAGGCACGTATCGTCATGATTAGTAAATGATTCCTTTTTACATTCTTGAAGACTCTCTTGTCATTTTGAGGCAGTCATAAGCTGTTTTTGATTTTTTAATTGAAAAAATATTCAATTCACAAGCTTTTTGGAATTTGTAAATTGAAAAAAATTTAATTCATTTAAGCTAGTTGGGATTTGTGATGACTTGCAACTCATAAGCTATTGATTGTGATTTCTGAATGAAGAATACATAATTCACAAGACGATGATGCACGTGAGGCTTTGTCATGAGACCTATTGCATGCAACATGCTACACGTGGCATGGTATGCGTTAAGGGTTGATAGGTTAGTTTAGATCTAAAAATAATTTCAACTCTTACATAATAAAAACAAACGAATTTTTAAAGTTGAAATTTATTAAACCAACATTTTATGGATTCCTTAAATAAATAAATGAATTAATGCAAAAGTTCGTAGTTCATAATTCAATTTTTCAATTCACAAATCCTCACTAGCTTATGAATAAATTTTTTTTTTCAATTCACGAGTCCTTGACTGACTTGTGAATTATAGTTAAAATTATAAAAAAAAAAAATCTTAAGCCTTTGCAACCAATTTTTGACGTTCAAAAACTTTTCGGTGGATTTATTGGACAATGAACAGTTTAATAATAAGTAACTATATAATTAAACTATAATAATTAAAAATGTTTTTCAATCACTTTTGGTTCATAAATATTTGTAGCCTTTTTAAGCTCATAAGTTTTTCGCAAAATGCTTTGATTTTCGGTGATTCGGTGAAAAATCGTTCACCAATTTTACCACGAAACATCAATTTTTGTCTTTCTTTTTAAATTTGGTAGTCAAATACGTGGAATTCACATCCCAACCGTATTTTAGACTTAGGGCCTGTTTGTTCAGAGTTGATTAAATCTGTAATAAAGGTTCAGATTGAATCGGCGGTCTATATAAAAATCGACGATAAACGTTTCGAATTATGTATGGGAGATTTGAAGATTTACCAGCCGCAATAATCCTTGATCAAAAATGATTAGCTGAGAACAAACTGGCCCTAGGAATTATCAATGTCTACGTTCTGTAACTCTGAATTTTGGAACAAAATTCATGCGATTTGTTTAATTTTTCATCGTTTCTAGACTAATTTAGTCGATACGAGAGTTAGGCACTGATTGGAAACTGTAACAAAATTAGTCCAACCATTAATGAAATATACGACCATAACCTAAAAATAAGACGAAAGAACATTAACACCCTATTTCTGCTATGTGAATTTGTATGCAAAAAAAAAAGTAACCCAGTTTTATTTCAATCAAACATTTTCGAAAAAATAAAAAAATAACGTAAATCGTTATTGTGGGAGATACCCGTTCTTATAACAAAACAAATATTCGATTTTCTCATGACAGATCTTTCTGTGTCTACGTTGTGTAACTCGCATCAATATATCATATATGAGTTTTGTTTCATTTTTCAACGTTTCTCGACCAAATTTATCTATGCGAGATTTATAGAACGTAGGCACAGACGTAGAAATCAACCATTTTATTATTGTTATATTTATTGTATTTATATTCATTTTCCATTAAATAATCGATTTTTTTAATTTTTAATTTTTTGTAGTCGATTTATTTTATCTTAAAATAGATACCTGAATATAGAACATTTTTTTCTATAGTTTTTTGTTTTTTTTTTTAAGAAAACTCGCTTATTTTTAGTTATTCCGGCATAATCAATGATTAATTTTCATATAATTATACTGGTACATTTAAGTAGTTCAAGAACTATTGCTGAGGAATGCCCGATTTTATCGAGTCAAAAATGTAAAGTCGCAAATATCAAATAGAACATCAATTAAATTGGTCAAAATTTTCAGTTTTTAGTTTGGATAATTAGTCACTTTCATATGCAGAATTGATGGAGTTAGGTAACTATAATACGAATTTTTGAATTCATGTACCTCGTCTACATTTGTTCTTAATTTTTGAGTCATTTACCTTTCAGCCTTCACTTATTGCAGAAGTTAGATGATCTTAAGCTTAAGTGCTTTATTATTTAAAGATTCTGATGAATCAGGAAAGATAAACTCAAATTGATAAAAAAAAGTAAATTCATATTTAGGCAAACAACAAGCTAAAACCGTTTTACATAGTAACATAAACATACATATGTATGTATAATGTACATGTGTAATCAGTGGCGGCGCGAGGCGTCGGCGGTGTCGGCGACCGCCACGCCGGCGGCCTCGCGCTCGAGGGGGCCTCGCGCCTAAGGAGGCCTCGCAAAAAGACAACGACGACTGCATGGCGCCGGCGACTACAGCGGCGACCTTTTTTGTGAGGATTACAAAAACAAACTACTTAAAAATGACGTAGATATCTGGTGTGTGATTTGTGATGTTTGACATCACATGAAATCTATACCAAATGAAGACCTTCTCAAGTATTGTAATGATTTGGTTACAATACTTCGGGAAGGCGATAACAGTGACATACAGCCTTTCGAGCTTTATGAAGAACTCCAACTTTTAAAAAATAATTTACAAGACTCCAACAACGATGCGAAACAACTAATTCAATACATTTTGGAAAATAATTTAGAAGAAGTATATCCAAATGTGTATATAACAATTAGAATCATCCTCACAATTCCCGTCAGTACGGCTTCCGCTGAAAGAAGCTTTTCGAAGTTAAAATTGATAAAGACATACTTGAGAAGCACGATGACTCAAGAAAGACTTTCTGCGCTATCAGTTTTATCAATTGAAGCTGAAATAGTGGCTAGCATTAGTTATCACGAAATCCTGAAAAAGTTCAGTGAGGCCAAAAGTCGAAAAGTTCGTCCATTTTAATGTTTTAATTGTGAAATTTGTTTTCATAATTTGATTAGCAATAAAAATCGTTTACTCATACTCTAGTTTTACTTTAATTTGGGTTAGGTATGAAATTTATCGTTTTCTTGAAGGGGGCCTCGCGAACATAATCTCGCCGACGTCCACGCGAGGTCTAGCGCCGCCACTGTGTGTAATCTACTTATAAACTCTGAGGCTTGAAAGAATGCAAATAAGAAATTAAATTCAATATTATATTGACTGTCAGACTTTTGATAAAATGGGGATCCCCCCTTTTAAATAGAAAATATTTTCCTTTTATCACTTCATATAGACAATTTTAATTTATTTGCCAAATAAGAACAAAAATAGAACTTACTAGATTAGCAGATTCTGATTTTTTTATATGTATTTTGTGAGATGCTTTTTATCAAAGGCAGAGGTATTCTCGTCGGGTCCAGGTTTTCATCAAAGAAGAATAGTGTTATTAACAGTGGCGGATCCACAGTGGGGGTTTGGGTCCGGATCCCCCCCCATGAGCATTGAAATCAATTATTTTTATATAAATTTATTTATTTATTAAATATTTATTTCTCTTTGACCTAAATTTGTTCTATGTTTGGCCTACTTAATTACAGAAAGCCTATCTTTTTATACAATTGCGACTAAAAATTTCTTTAAGTGTACTAGGTATACCTCAAAAACTTCAAATGCATCTTAGTGAAAAAAATTAATAAAATCTACCTACATTTTTATGAGGGAAACTTAGTTCAAGGGCTTGAGGTATGTTAAATTTTGAAGACTTGGCAATTTATCAAACCTCTCCAAAGCAGCATATTAAAATACATATTCAATATTACAAGGGCAAAAAGAAATTAGCACCGCCATTTTTGATTTTGAAAAAAAAAACTGTTCTGCATTGTGCTCAACTTGTTCTCCAATGTGCCGTAAATATTTTTGAAAATTTCGCAAATTTGCATATTTTGAGGATGAAATTGTTCCAAAATTAAATTTTTTTAAAAACTTAAAGTTGTGCTGTTTTTTGCTCAAAAACTAATACAACCGAAGAGATAAAAAAAAATCGCATAATTGCAACTTTTACTACCGAACGCAAATGATGCGAAGGAACTTAGCGTGAAATTGGCACCATCATTTTCGATTTTCAAAAAAAAAGTTGTGCTGCATTGTGCTCAACTTGTGCTGCGATGTGGCGTAAATATTTTTTTTCAATTAGCATATTTAAACATTTTAGGGATGAATTTTATATTCCCAAATTTGCAATTTTTTTTTTGAAGTTACGATTTTTTAAAAAGTTATACATGTGCTGTTTTAAGCTCAGTTTATGCTTGTTTATATTTTTTTTTTAAATCGAAAATGGCGGTGCTAACTTCACGCACATAAGTAATGCAGCACAAAGCCCACGCAAGCTTCATTTGTCTTTAAGTTTTCTATTTGTAGTTGGACCACCTCATGACCAAATCTTGGATCCGCCACTGGTTATTAAGGTTTTTTCTTATTCACTTACCACTGGTTTTATAATTTTAATGTTGTTGTAATCAAAAATCATATATTCTTAGAACTAATTTCTAAAAAATGCAAAGGAGTCTAACTGAAATAGAAGTATCTATACTAAATTACAGTCTGAGATAGCAAACGCTAATAAATTACAGTTTGAGATAGCAGACACCACTAAATTACAGTCTAAGGTAGCAGACGCCACTAAATTGTAGTCTGATATGCCAGGTGCCACTAGCTAACTACTTTAACCTGGGATTCCACTGTCGCTTCTGGAGCATAAGCTTACATTTAATTTAATTTTGTTCTAAATTTATATTTATATTTATTTTTTTATTTATAATTTATTGATTTGTTATTCATTACATTTTGGATATTCTATATAAACATTTTGGATTTTCTATTCCTTATCCGGAATAAATAATGCAATACACTGCTCAGTGTTTACTTAAAAAAAAAAAAGAATCTTAAACATACTCTATCTCTCAATAAATAACATTGTAAATATTTTTTTCTTTTATTAATTAAAATTGATTAAAATATTGGTTGGTCGTAATCAAAAGTCTACTGATAAAATGATGTGTACCTATTTAAGCTTCAACTTATAATTTGTCGAGCTCAGTTCGAAAATATATTTTTAATTGCAAGGTTCATATATTTTTTAAAATGAATTGTGGTCTTATCATTTCAATATTAGTTTTACTGATTATAGGAATACTAGATCATGCAAATGGTATGGCGAATTCATTTATTTTTGTTTATTATTTTTTTTAGAGGAATCAAATAAAATAACTACAAAATTTAGTACAAAATAAAAGTGTGAAAAAAATGATTTTTAGCAAAATAAATCTAAATATATTATAGATTTTCTTAAAACGTCTCTTAGAGGTTTTTTAATTGTGCTTAAATATTTAAATTGCATTCAAATGAGGTACCTTAAATTCTCATCTATATAATCGATCATTTTCGCATTGATGTACTTAACAAAAAAAATGCAAACAAAATAAAAATAAAGATGCAGATTACTCACGACTCGTTTTATCGGTCGTTTCGTATTTCGGCTTTTTGACATCTTGAAGAAATGTATGCTTTCGTTGCTTCATTCCCCTTACATATCTACACCCCTCACCCAAGCTGTTAAAAAGACGAAACTACCGAAAAAAAGAGTCGTGTAATCAGAGTCAAAGGGAAGCAACTGGATGTGGAAATGACATAACAGCGTGCATAGCTTTTAGTGAAATAAAAGTTAATATATTGAATATTTGCAATATTTTTACTTAAAGAAAATATAAAACAACATGCAGTGCTGTGTTAAATTGTGTAAAAACACCTATAATATGGAGTTTACAATTTTTTCATTTCTCGGGCTGATTGTGAATCAAATTCCACATAAATTAAAGTGAAGTGATGTTTTTTATGTAAATACATTATCGTAGAATAATTTAAAATTGATATTTTATAGCATTTTGCTATAAAAAATGCAATACAAATATACTTTGAAACGTGATATGTCAGGTTGAAATTCTCATCCAGGGTCAAATTAATTTATTTTGGTGATGGCAAAGCGCTCAAATCCATGGAGCGCCTGTAGAGCAATTTTACTTACTTTCTGTGGAATATGAAACACAGCTTACATGTGAAATGGACTAATATTACACTCCTTATTATGTAGTTTTTACAGGATTGAACCCAGAACCGCATGCAGTTTTATATTTTTTTTTTTTTTCAATAAAGTATTGCATGTATAGGTATTCACTTTTACTTTTTTATTAAATTAACTAAGCTTTTTTACGATTTAAAATCTCAAAACACATTCCTCAGAAAAAAATGAAGCACATAATTTTTTAATGTACATACGCAAAGAATTATAACTCAAGCAAAATTTTGACCCCAACGTTCCCTATAGAAATAGACAACTTATTGTAGCTCTATAATTTAAATCTATTAAACCAAATGCAACTTAACATTTCTTTTTTGTTTCTTCTTTTTTTTTAGGACATTCAGGTTACAAATGGATATCATTAAAATCAGGTGATATACTACCTGAAAATATAGTTTTTATTAATCGTTCTGGAAATAGATACCTTGGCAGAGCTAGACATTTTGACGAAATTCTGCCAGCCGAAATCACTGCAAATGGATCTGCATTTATCTCATCTTGCCATAAAGAAAAATCTAAAGAACAATTTGAGATTCTTACAATATCAGAGAATTGTGAATGGAAACCTTACACCGAAATCAGCGATATAGATGAAAGAGCAGTACGTGTTGGTACTGCTTCGAATGGTGAACCCATTTTTGTTGGAGCTTCGTTCGATACAGATTACAGTAATAATTATCATGTTACATCGATTTATCTAACTAGAAATGAACCATATACATGGATCAAAAATCAAAAGCATAATTATTATAACGGTCCCCAATGGAAATACCTGAGGTGTAATACTAAGACCAAATGGATTGATTCTTCGTCATCGAAATTACCAAATAATACAGTATCTGCTGGTAAAACTGAGGATGGTTTGGACATTTATGTTGCTCAATTGAAACGAGACTGTGATGTTGTTACGGGACAAGTCATTCCGGAAATTGGTACTGCAACAGCATATTTAAACAATGGAAATGCTATTGATTCATATTATTGTGAGGTACTTATTGGTGAACCAAACGAATACATTTGGGTATCAGCTGGTGATGGTGAAATTCCCGATTATGCTGTTGTTAATGGAAAATTTGGAAATGAACTGGCATATGTGGCGCGTATCAATAAAACTGTAGGACACTTGACACACTCCGAAGCACGCCAAAAAATGGATTATGATATTTTGGTATCAAACCCATTATAAGAAATTTCATTAAGTTTTTTTTTCTACTCTTACCGACATATTATTCACTAGATACATCCAAATTTAAACTTAAATCCGGATGTAAATTATACAAATTCAATGTAAATACATCCGGATTTAAGTTTTAATCAAGATGTATCGAGTGAATAATATGGGCGTTAATCAACTATTATGAAAATAAATAAAAAATAATAATACCTTATATTGTTTTTATAGTTGTGATTGTAATATTGTTTTTTATTTGTTTAAAATGCCAAGTATTGGTTTCGTATTAAAAAAAAATTAAATGACGGAGAAGTCCATAAACGTAGTTTTTGTCACACTGTGCGTAGCGTCGGTCCGTTATATCATCGGTCTGTCAAACAAAAGCCAAGCAGTTTGATTTTCTAAACAATTTTACAATATTTATAAATCTAGAAGGGGCAGTTGCCATAAAATGATATCGGTTTTGGATTTTTTCTCAAAAACAGCTCTAATGATTTCGATTAAACTTTATATAACTTATTAAAATATTGCATTTCATGCTTTGCAAACAAAAATTCTCATAATGAAAGTAGAGTTTTGACATTTTTTGAAAATATTGTCTAGTTTTTTGAAGTTATAGACTAGTGTCGAATACCACATTAAAATTCTGATTGATTTATAAAAAATCTTGTCTGAATATTTTACGGTTCTAACTTCTGTGTCTGATAATTTCTGCAGAAGTTGTATGAAAAAGCATGTACATGTTCTGATCTTTCTCAAAGGCGTAGGCTCAATCTAGGAGAATTCTACTACAATGATTCTAATGATCTGATCCTAATTGATCCCCATCAATACATATTTTTAAAAAGTTTTTTTTAACTTAATGGTGCATTTGACTATTGCCTTTTGGTAAATGAATGCTCCTAACTAAAGGGTGTTTTTTTTAGACGTGTTGTTTTGAAGAAGAAATAAAACGCATATAATTTAATGTTATGGCCAAGAATTTAGCTTCATTATAAAGATAAGGGTTTGCCATTATATTTTAAAAATGATTTCGGGTAAGTGGCTGCTGCGGCTGGCTCGAATAAATTCCAGCCGAGAGGCCCAAGAGGCCCGAGCTCCAATTGTTGCGTGTTATGGCGGATGGACTCATTCGGGTCTTCTTCGATAATTTTTCATTCAGAAATATTCGATTTTATTTGTATCACTATTTAAACGATACAAAAAAAATAAAGCAAAAAAGCTTGGCAGCCTATACCAGCAAGTGTGTTATCACACAAAAAACCCTTATAATTTGAAATTAATTCTTAACCAGGGTCCCACTTGAGTGGGACATAAAGCCCAAATTTAATTTGGGCCTTAAGTCCCACTCAAGTGGGACGTAAACCGCACATAAGGGGGCTGCATGCCCCCCATACATACTTCACTATTTATTTGCCGTAATTCTGGGTGCTAGCACTGCACTAATTTTCTTTCAAATAAAACATCAAAATATTATTATTATCTTCTATGCCTCTAAAAAATTTTGGACTTATGTCCCATTGTTAACAAAAACTATTTGGGGCAGAAGGAGTCTGATGATCGGCGTGGCAGTCGTGAAATAGCTATAACTCCAGCCTATAAAAACTTGGTTGTAGCTCACTCAAGTGTTGTTGTTCATTTAAACCTTCAATTTTAATGTGATGGTGCGAAAGTTTGACAGCCTAATTGCAAGTGTGTTATCACACAAAAACTCCTTGAAAAAAATAATAATTACAATAATATTAAAAGAAATAAGAATACAACCATCAGCTGAATTATAGTATATAATTTAATTATATTTTCACAAACAGTTGCAGCTAGGGTGATTCAAAAAACACCTTTCTCGAAAATCAACCCTGACTGGGCGAAATTATCAAACAAAACAAAATGATCAAGACCGAAAAAATAAAAATCAAACACCATTTAGAGGTCGCTGCCATCATTTTTTCAATAATTTTGCTTAGAAATCGTTATTAATCGGAATTTTTTTCAAATGTTTAAAACTGCATAACTTCTCGAGTTTAAATGATAAAACCATGAAACTTTTAGAGATTGATCATTATTTCATGCAGTTTTTTAATATTTAGTTAGAAAATTAATTTCTGTTATCGTTTTTTTTAAACAAAAAAGTACACGTCTACCGAAAAAACCGAGAGGGATAAAGGACTTGGTGTTGACTTAAAATTACATCTAATTACTCCGAAAACGCATTTCAGTGGCACAAAAAGCTGTCCCAAATTTCATTCCACTGGTTTAAAAAATATTTTTAAAAAGAAACAATAAAACCGTTATGTAAATTATACTGTACAGGGTGCGTCAAAATGTATTATTTTAAAATTATTATCTTAAGAATTTACATTAAATATTAAATTAAATATTAAAGTTTTAATACTAAAATGCTAACGGTTTTTGAGTTCTGTCCTATTTTTTTAATTAAGAAAAACCTTTACTTTGATTTAGTTTTTGGGTAACCCTGTTGAAAATAGATTTTTATATTTTACTATTTTTTTTTTATTAAGATTGCTTAGCAGTTGGACTTACATTTTAGGTGATGAAGTTTTTTCATTACCTTCACCACTTACCAAACAAACTTTTTAGATACCCTTTCCTAAGAAGGTAACCAAATGTCGGGGGCTTTCAATTTGACAGGTGACAGTTTATGGTTACTAAAAATGGAGCATTCCGCAAGAGGACAACATGTTTTAATTGTTGAAAAAGTTTGGCGAACGAAAATTTCATACAAACTTAACTTAGTCAATTGTAAAGAGATTAATTGAAATATTCAGCGAGACTAGATCAATTAGGTGATTGTTATTTGAAGTCAAAGGTCTATGCCAATAAGTCCACAACCACCGGTATAACATTGAAAAAGGAAATTCAATGTTGCATCAACGTAATTCAACAACATATATGCAAAATGTTCATATAAAATTTCGACAAAAGAGTGTGTATATGCCAGCAAAGCCATCGGCGCCAACAGTCTAAAGAAAAAAATTTTCAGTAATCATCATCATCACACAAAGGTATATATGTATAATTCCTAATAATTGCATAGATAACCTCTGGAGCTCGGACAATTATAAATAAGAATTATACGTACCTAAAGATTTCATTGAAATTGAACATTAATATATCAGTCAAAATCCATACCGCGTATAATTCCCTACCGCGATTAACTAACAAATTTATTCGTTTTTATCAAAAGAAACAAAAGAACAAACAATTTCCTTAGAAATCTTAGTCTTGCTTGTTTTTTTTAATTTTTTTTTGTATTATAAGTGATTAAAAAAATTCTTAAAATCAGAAGTAGACTGATATAGGAATTTGTATTTAAGCTTGAAGTTGTAATCCATAGAGCTCAGTTCGAATTTTTATTTCAATTGCAATTGCAATTCCTATAGCTTAAAATGGAACGAATTATAACCATTCCATTATTATTTTTACTGATCATTGGAATACTAGAAAGTGTAAATGGTTGGTATACTAGTTTTGATTTTAATATTTAAATTAAATATTAAAAAAAAAGTGAAAAAAAAATAAAAATAAATAATTAAACATAATAGGTGTGTTCCTTTACTTTAAAACTCTGTGCATTTGTGTGAATTTCAACGTCATTTTAATTTTTTACTAGTCTAATGTATACAACTAAACAAAAATAAAATTGTCAAGAAAGTTTTTCTAATAATCGAAATCAGAATTCCAGATCCCGAAAAAATAAATTTCCAAAGTTTTAAAAAATTATATGGGTACGTTTGTAGATAATTCAAATAAATATGTCTTTTTGCAGGATTTAGAAACTACAACTGGGTATCTACCATTGACAGAAGGTGATGAACTTCCTAAAAATACGGTTTTTATTGAACATTCCCATGGGAGACACATTGGCAGAGCTAGATATTTTGATGAAATGCTGCCCGCCGAAGTCACTGAAGATGGACCGGCATTCGTATCATCTTGCAACAAAGTAATTCCTAGAAAAATATTTGAAGTACTCACAACTACAGGGGAATGTGAATGGAAACCTTATAATCAAACAGAGCAAATAGATGAAACCGTATTACGTATTGGTTCTGCTTGGAATGGTGAACCCATTTTTGTTGGATTTACGTTCGAATATTATTTTTTGGATACTAATCATATAACCTCAATTTATTTAAGTAGAAATAGACCCTATCCATTTATGCATGTTTATTTTGGTTGGGGTCAAGAAAAATGGCGATTCCTAAGCTGTGGCGGTACAAAGAACGAATGGATTGAATCATCGTCAGCTACAATACCAGAAAAAGCTGTTTCTGGCGGCATATCTAAGGACGGTTATGAGATGTATGTTGCGGTATTGAAAAGAGATTGTTCAATTGTTATTGGAGAAGTGATCCCAAAACTAGGTATTGCAAGAGCATTTTTAAACAATGGCACAGCTATTGAGTCTCATTATTCTAAGGTGCTAGTTGGTGAACCAAACGAATACTCTTGGGTCTCAGCTGGTCAAGGAGAAATTCCTGATTATGCTGTTGTTTATGGAAAACAAGAAAATGAATTGGTATATGTGGCTCGATTCAATAGGACTATAACACATTTGACACACAGTGAAGCTCTTCACGAACCAGCTTATGATATTTTGATAACAAATGAATTGAATACGCAGTTGAAAGAAAGAAAACCCCATTCCAACCTACAAATCCTATTTGTTGAAAAATCCGACAGACTTTTTGAAAATACCTTTCTAAAATGATAAGATGACAAAAATTTTGTATACATATGTTCCTTTATTATATTAAAATTATATTCGTATTTGAACTGATATTCTTTTGTTGTTATTATTTTTGTTTAAACAAAAAAAAATGGTTCGAAGTTCTAAATGCTTCTCAAATCATTAATAGGAAAAACGTGGTCTCAAATTTTGTTTTTCTTTAGTTTGTATTTTCGAGTTGTTGTGGTATAAAGCTTATAAGGTTTTTCTATGAAAGGTTTAACTGCAGGTATGTAATGGAATTTTCAATAGATTTTTGGAAGTGTCGTGTGGTTTTTTTTTGTTTCATTTTGGATTTAAAAGCTATAATAACAAAAACTTATAGCATTTTCGTGTATTTTTTTTTTTGTAGTTTTAATAATTTTAATTTAATACACCTACTGTGTTATTCTGTAATGGTTTGAACTTTATAAGTTAATATAAATGTTCTTCAACTCAACGCAAAAAAAATTGGCTACTACTATATGAAATCCGAAATTTTATAAGTGAATTAGTTTCAAAGTGCAAAATAGAGAATACAAAATGAATAAACCTATACAAAAATAATTAAATGTCAATTTGTTGTTACAAATTTACTTTTTAAGCCTAGTACGCAGCTGAAGCGAAACGAAAATGTTCTCTTGTCATCAAATCGATAACGAAAACGTAAACGAAATGACTACGAAAAAAATAAATTTCACCAATTTAAAAAAAAAAAATCACCGAAGTAATCAAAGAAACACCAAATAAAAACTCGAATGTCACTTTTCCGCAGACAATTAATGGTTGGTGCAAATAATTCAGTGCAAAAAAGAGTGGGACTTCTCCAAATATTCCATATTTCCATATAGAAAAATTACTTCTTAAAAAAACAATAATATTGATTATCAAAATAACTAAACGGCGGAATGATCTATCAGCGAAATAATAAAACGATGAAGCGATATTTTGCGAAATAATAAAACGGCGAAACGTTATTTCGCGAAAAAAAAAACAATTGGCAAAATATCAAAAAACCTAACAAAAAAAAAACTAAACAACAAATTGCTAAATGATTTTTGCGAAATGATTAAAAATATTTTTGAAAAAAAGCGAAATAAAAAAACGACGAATGAAAAAAGCGAAATAAAAAAAAATGATCAATTTTATTTAAATTTTCTAGAAATTTAAAAATTACAAAAATGGAAATTACCAAATTACTGAATTTAAAGAAAATTAATTTTGGGGACGTTTTTGAGAAAAATAAGATTTTCATTAATTTATAAACAAATTTTGTACAGAAAGTACCGTTATTTTTGGTCCTAATTTTTTTTTTTTCAAGTGTGGGGGACAGTCCAAAATAAGGTAGGTACCAAGTTTAAAGAAAATCGACCAACCCACCAATCAGACGGACAGGCGGACAGATTTGCTGGACCCACTATTTTCTAATTCGCTATCATTGTAATGTTTGATCAAAATTTTGAGTTCGATTTATTTTACGAAACCATAACTTCATAATGTATGTAAATATTCATTTTAAATGATTAAAAAGATTTCATACCACAAAATATTTTAAAAGAATAATTTTCATTTTACAGTTTTAATTTTATTTTATTTTGTTTTATTTTACATATTTTATTTTATTTTATTTTATTATATTTTATTTTATTTTATTTTATTTTATTTTATTTTATTTTATTTTATTTTTGTATTTTGTTTTATGTTTGTATGCACATAGTATCTGGTCACACTAACAATTCCAAAATGACTGATTTACAAGTACCTAGGTATGTCTATGATTTCAAATAGTGAAATCATTTTTGTCTTTTATTTTTGTTGTTTTTAAACCAATGTGGTATTCTTATCAAAAGATAAGATAATCTTTAATGGTAATTCTATAAATTTTGAGTTAAATTCTAAATAGTTTTGCTGCGATACAATAAACTTTAAGTTCGTTCAATTTCAATGTAGAATTCGAAGTTAAAAAAAAATAAATAGAAATGCATACAAAGTGATATGAAACGTATACGTTACATCAGAGCAGTGATTTTTATTATTTTCCTATTTAAACTTCATCACACTGCTGGTGAGAAACATATTATGTTTTTACGAATACAGTATGTAAATATATTTTTTCTGTTTGATATTTTTTTTTTTGGAATTTATTTTAATTTAAAGGTAGAGCAATCAAAACAAAATTGTTACAAATTCAAAAAAACAATATGAGTGATGTGGTTAAAGTGAGTGGCCCTCAAAAAAGAAGACGAAAAAAGCTCGCTTTTGTGGATGCAATACTTTTTCTGATTCAAAAATTTGAAAAGAGGTATTCATGTCTTTATAAATAAAAAGCATACTTTATGTAATGTTCTTCTATGTATATGTAATTTTTGTTTTAGTTTCGGTGCTAGCACAAGCGATGACAAAAATAAAAATAATACAGAAGATGTAGATGGCGATTCTGTGAATGAAGACACTGACAAAGCATTCCTTTTATCTGTCCTACCCGATTTGAAAAACCTCAACGATGATGAGAAACTTGAATTTCGACTACATACACTTCAATTTTTCAAAACCATTCGCATTGGAAATAAACAGCAAACACTTCAACAACCATATTACTTCGGCATTCAACCACAATCACAACTATAACCACCACCACCATCAAATCATCCAATGTTATCTCAATATTTTCTGAACTATCACTCACAGCAATCATTATTTCCCGGAAATAGAGATAATCATTTCCCATCATCATCATACGTTGCTCCACATCAATTTTATGCACCGACATTAGATACAAATCTATTAACACGACAAGAACCAATTTTTTGTGACAGTTTATCAAATTCAAAGAATTTGGAAGATTATATTTTAGATTTGAAATAGAATACGAGAGCAGGTAAGATGCTGTAGCAAAATGTTTATAATACAAAACTTTGAACCGTTTTCTATTTAAAAACAAACAAAATAAAAATAGTTAGACATTCAGAATTTAAATTTGTGTTGCTTATATGCAGAAATCATCGTTTATCATCAGAAGATCCGAAGAAGATGCACGTGATTCTTTAAAGGCTTGGGATGGATATCAATAATACAATACAATCCACACTTGAAAGTAGATAAAATGATAAAAATAAAGCTCGATTCACTTTGATTTTGCTGGTTAGCCAGCTGCTAACTGCCTGAGCACAATAGAATGCTGCAACTGCAAAAGTGAACTGGAATAACTAGAACAGTAGTGTAAAAGTGTCATACATTCTGTTTTTTAAGTGCCCATAATGCAGCTGTACAGCTTTTGTATTTTTTAAATAAAAAAGAAAAAACCGCTTTTGCGTCTTACAGTACTCACAAACAAATTGAGTGGTGCACACACACGTGCGATGACGCTGCCGCATCGATGTGTCATTCTTATGCGGATAAAAAGACTCGCAGGTTTCCACGAGACTGCTGCGTCACCGCACATGCGGTTGCGTCTTTCAGTACATTGTTTGTTATTGAGCAGTGCACACAATATGCGTGATTTTGCCGCTAATTTAATTCTAAAGAAAGTTTGTATTCACATTGGTACACGAAAATTACTCGTTTCTTTTTATAAACCTCCATTGCTGCAAGCCGAACGCGAACTGAAATTTGAGGCCTGCATGTCTGCATTGAACTATTACGGCACCATAGCGACACCGCAGTTTCGGTACCGCGCATTAAAATAACGCATGTGTGCAAAAAAACGATTCTTTTTAGAAAAAAATTCGATTCTTTGGTCGAAAGGAATTCGGCATTAGATTTGTGTACGAAAAAGTACTCAACGACTAATTGAAAACCAAGTAAGTTCACGTTTGGGATTGTGGAATTTTACAATTATCTAAAATAAATAAAAATTTGTGGCGCAATAGCTTGAATGGATTATTCCAGGCCTATGATTATAGTGTAGTGACTCTCAACCATTTCTGTGTGGCATGTTATCGTTAGGAATGAAAGCGATCTATAATTTTCTGTCTATTACCTGTGGCACTTTAATTATTTTTCAAATATTACCTTCTTCTGGAAAATGATGGATATAAACGTGTAATTTCCTATTAAATACACTTCAAAAGAGTTTAATTTATTCTAAAATAAATTCAAACAACAATCTTAACAATGAGGCTTGGCCTAACGCATCAATGAACTTTGTTTTAATTTGAGGAGCTCGTTGTCGTTAAATTGGAAAATATATGTACATATATACTTTCCCAACTTTAAGTATAAGACGTATCTATATTGAAGGTATATTTTCAGAATAAAATACATCCATCAATATTCATCCCACCCTTCTAACCAAATTATATCTCTTTTATTTTAGAAATGAAAAAAAAATTAATATAATCTTGACATTTTCCAAAAAAAAACCCAAACCATGTGTTTATCTATGACAACTTGGTTGCCACCAAACAATACAAAACAAACTTTTTATGTGGCCAACAAATTATTCACAGACCATTAGTGTCCGACCGAAGCTTCGGCTTCGGCCTTCGGCTTCGGTCGAATTCGGCCAAAAAAACAACATTCGGCCAAACCTTCGGCTTCGGCCATTTTAGGCCGAAGTTTTGGCCGAAGCCGAAGAATCTGTTTATTATATCGAGCAAACAAACTTTTGTTCTTAGCATACAACATTAGACTCTTTGATTTTAATTAATAATGTATTGAATTAATATTACTAAAAATTATTACTAAAAATAAATTATTTATTTCTTTTTTGTTTATAATTACTAACTAGTTATAAGTTATTTTTATTTTATTTGTTTTATGTTATTTAAGCAATAAATTTTAATAAAAATAATATTTTTATCCAATTGGAAAGGAGAATCCTTGACTTTTTTCAACCTTAGGCTTCGGCTTCGGCTTCGGCCGAAGATTTTCTTTCAGCCTAATAATTCGGCTTCGGCTTCGGCTGAAAATCGACCTTCGGTCGGACACTACAGACCATTGTTGTTGTCGATAAAAAAAAGTTTTTTTTATTTTCAACTCAACAACAAGGACATAAAAAGTAAAGCCTTCCTATATATGTATACATAGTTTGAGATGAAAGGCAAAAACCTCTTTAATTCTCCCTATATATCACATCATCAACCGTATGGAATTGAAGATTTATAAAAAAAAAACTATTTAATGGATTCTGAATAGAAAACTTTGAAATACAAAAAAAAAATACAATTACTAATTTGTATACCACTACTCGAATAATAAAGAAGGAAATGCATTAAAAACTTAGCGCTGATTATGTTTCGAAATAAAAGCCATTCAAATATTATATTAAAAGAGTATATCAATGTTAGCTTTAATACACTAAGAAAAAATCATAAACATAGTTTCCTCGTATTGTGTTTATGATTTGAAATGATATCATTTTTGTTTCCCATTTCCTTGATTTTTTGTTATAAATGCCTTATATTCATAAAGTTCTTTAAATTTAGTATCTTGGAATGTCTCCATGTACCTATTCAATTAATGCAGAAAAGAGATACAGCTTAAAATATAGTGCTGCGTAACTTAACATAAATTGCGACAAATGTCATACTCCAGGCAAAATAAGTGTACAATTAAAAAAAAAAATACCTACAAAGTTTTGCATAACATTAAGGTGAGAAATAATTAAAATGATAAATTATGAAAATGATAGGCTATTGAGTCGAAATTTTAATTTTTCAAGTAGAGAAAGTAAGGGTCTACGCAGAAAGCAAGAGCGTAAGCAGACAGCAAGGGCGTACACTTACACCTACTATACTGCATTTTTTTTTTTTTGAGGAATTGCGAATTTTTTCTTCAATAATTGGCTTTTGAGAAAATCAAAATAAAATCGAACTCACCAAGTTAAGGTTATGATTTCGTTAAAAAAAAGCTTTAAAAATTTATTTAAGTTTACAACTTTTGTTAATTTTTTTTTTTTGTAAGTTAACGCTCTTTTCAAAGTGAACTTCTTTTCCACTTTTCGTGAAAATTTTGTTTATTTATCTGCAATTAAATACTAAATAAGAACTTGGAGATTAATTTATTAAAATAATTTTTGGTAAAAGTTAGAAAAAGAAATTTAAATAAATTAATATTCTGATTTACAAACAAATTTAACAGACAACAAATGGTCTTAAATATTCTTATAAAACCAAAGTACATATCGTACTTATTTTTTAACATAAATCAGTTAAATACTTGTTGATATTACTCTTTAACGTTTCATCTTTACATATTTACATACATAAAAGTAATAATTTATTCCTATATAGTACCTACTGCGGTAGTTATTTGCTTAGCTAATTTTATAAATATTTTTCCAAAACAATATTTTTGTTAATAAAACAAATGAATTGTTTAAATACAAATGAATTGTTTAAATACCTTAACTCACCTCTAATTCACGAGTTAAATTAACTATGGATTTAACTTGTGAGTTAAAAATAAAAAACAAAATGCTCATAGAATAACAAACTGACATTTATTGAAAATACCTTAATAAAATCTACTACAATAAGTAGGTGTCTTTTATTCATTGCTGCATAGCCAGCGCAGTACAAGTCTGAATAAAACGATTACTCACTCTATACGTTCATTTTAATAATTCAAAGTTCTATCGCCAGCACAGTCATCTTTTTTTTACTGACTTCTTTTGCGCCAGCAATCAAATTTTTTTTGTTTGTCAAGGGAAATTTTGCTGCGCTGGCTATGCAGCAATGAATAAAACACACCTAGTATAAATTCCTTTTATTTCTTGGAAATGTTACATTATAGCCTTACGTTTTGGGTAGGACAAGATTTCTTTATTTGTATTAGGTCTATTTGGTATCTTTTTTAAGAAAAAAGTGTAAAACCTGTCAAACTTTGAAAGAAGGAGAAAAAACTCTCAGAGAGGGAGAACTTGTCCAAAAGTTAACAAACGCACTGAACCACTTTTTGTATAAAATGTCACTTTTGTGTACAAGACGTAAAACATTGACAAATCATTTTGAACCCTGTAATTTTTAAATTGTAAAATAATTTTTATACTAAAAAATATCGAACGAAAATGTAACATTGGTTTTGATGGACTTATCTGAATCTTCATTAAGTGAATGAAGACAATCTGAATCAATATTTTGTAAATTCCTAGCCGACCGACGCACGTCAAGTAACAGACACTGACAGGAGAGCTATGCATTTGACAGTTTTTACACTCCTTGTATACACAGAAATTTGTGTAGCAGAAAATTGCTAGTTATCCAATGGAGGGGAAATAGTTTGCTCTCTCATTGTGCTCTCTCGTTGCAACCTTTTTGAGTAAACAAACAGGAATTTGTGAAAAATTGTGAAAATTTGTGCAATTTTGCAAGAAATTTCACGTTACCAAACACAGCTATTATGTAGGGGTTCAGTGTGAGTATATGCAGAAAACCATTTTTGGGACTGAAGCTCCCCTTCCATTTGGCCATCATCTAAAAAAGAATAATCTTGTCCAGTCCAATATTCAAAGTTCAACAAAATTTTATTAATTTATTAATTCATTAAATGCCTATACACAGTAAGAATAAAATTCTTATAAATTACTGATAATTTAATATGGAGTAAAAGCTATATATAAATATTTTGTTGAAATGAAGTAAACAAAAAACAAATGTAACACATCTGTTGCTTATTTCTTAGCTAAACCACCTTCTTGGGTGAATTAGCTTAAACGCTATTAATTTAAGTCAATTAGCAGATATTTTCTGTTATAAATACTCATGTTTAAGTTATAAATGATTTGGGATCAAAATCTCTGATCCCGATTTCAAGAGACCTACACCTACACAAAACACGCACTTGCACACACACCATAGTACTTGACGGCATTGTAAAATTTTTCGTTTCTGAAACACAACAAGTGTTTACTTTTTACAAGTTTTGTGAAAATAAAATTTGTATTATACCTTTTTCGTGACCTTTTCAAGTTTCAATTGTTATTTGAATTCATCAATATGAATTCGACAGTGAAAATTGGTGTACGTCCGTAGAGCTGCCGAATGCATTTACTGGCATTGCAGAATAAGGAATGAAGTTCAGATTTGCTGTTTTTTTTTGTTTGTTTGTTAATATGTTTGCACTTTGCAGTGTTAGTATATGAAAGAAATAAAATTCCTACTGAGGATCAAAAAATTCCTTACTTGTATTTTATTTTTAATTGACACGGGGGAAAAAAATCGTTGACTTTTTTGTAAGTTACACAAGTAGGCACAATTTTTTAAATTTTTTGACAAATGATCAATAATGATCAATTTGAATCTTTCTAACATTTTGATATATGTAATGAAGGTATGTACAATTTACAAAGCGGTGAAATTACATTTCAGAAATTGCTTTTTTCAATAAATAACACTAACTGATATTTGTGTTTCCTTTTAAATATAACCAGCAATTTTGTATTGCATCAAAAAAAAACTATAAACTGGCGACAAATAAAAAAAAAATCGTTACAACACAAACATTTGTATTGAAAAGAAGTATAATTTAAATAAAAAAATGTTCTTCTAAAATTTGAAAATACCTACTTGTAGGTATTTTTCCTTACCCATACTATCACCGGTACCATTAAAGAAATAATGCCATATATTTGACATGCCACACAAACAATAAAAACAAAAATAAACATTTTGCTTAATTTTTACCACGAAAAATCCACAATCCCGTATCAAAATCCCAAATGTTAAAAGGAAATCGACATAAATTAACTCTGACAGCTTGGTTAACGAAAATAAGGCGGTGTTCACACTGGACTCACTCGCTTCCATTCGACGAGGAGAAAAAAAGCGTATTTTTTCAATTTTCAAAAAATCAGTGGGAGCGATATAAAATACTGAGATGTCATAATGAGTCTGCAAAGTGAACCAATGTTAACACGTCTAATAGCTGAAGGTTATTAATTCGTTTTATTTATTATTATTATCAAGAGTTATTTATTTATTTATTCTTGCAATAAATAAACATAGCACCCATTTTTCGACACAAGATATCGAAAACTATAATGACGTTTTCCGAAAGAAAAAATACCAATAGAACACTCGAACACTTTGCAATTCGATTGTGAAGTTTATTTGTGAAATATTAGAAACGAATTGACAAAAAAAACAGTGAATGTAAATTTGTGAGTTCTTCTAGTTTCAATTTTGTTTTGAAACTTAGAATTCCTTCGTTTCAGAACAAAAACTGTTTCTTTGTGGGGATATAATAAGGCTTCTGGATGACCAATCGAAAACGACATAAAATATTGAATATTAAAGGTAAACGGAATGCACAAATCTTGAAGAAAATAAGACAAAGGGCGAAGCCCGAATATAGTGCATAGAATTAAATTTTTTCAAAAAAACTGTTAGAAGATTTGCACCAAATAAAATTAAAATGAATTCTGTCAGAAATATCTTTTCACTTAATCTAGAGTCATTTTCTGTTTACCTACTGCGTACAATACCATTCATCAAAATACCTTTCGAATGACGTGTGTAGTACACATTTCTCATCGTTATTGGTCTTTTAATCTGCTTTTAGGCCAGTCAATGGATCCAACAAAAACTGCCAAATTCGGAAATAATCGCCGGGAAGCTGGATTTTGGTAAATACATAGCTTCCTCATGGTGTTCTTAAGAAACTGTTAAAAGTCCCTATCGATAAATGAGCGCCGCTAACAATTTTACGGGGGGTTGAAGGCTCCTCCAAAATAGTTTTTCAGGCATAACTCCCAAATGGTAAGTTGTAAAAAAAATATTAAAGACTAATTTCTAGCCTCAAATATTTCTTACAAAAAATATTAACATACTTCTTTTCATACAAATAACGGTTTTTGAAAAAAAAAAACAATTAGAAGAGTTAAGAGTTTTACTTTTCTCTTTTTTCAATGGGGACTTTTCACAGTTTCTTAACAACACCACGAGGAAGCTATATACCAAAATCCAGCTTTCCGGCGAATTTTTCCGACTCAAATGCTTTATTGACTGGACTATTTGCCCCATCCACCTTTGCTGAGTTAACTCGAAATTTTAATTGACTGAAAACAAAGTTCTACCGTCTGGTTATCGAATCAAAGCACTTTTAACATGAACACAACACACTATTTTTTTCTTAATTCCGCTTTTTCTCCCTTTGCATATTATCGAGGTTCATTCCCATTTCAATGATCTATTTATCAAGAACTTTTTTTAAAAGACAACTACACTTTCGTTAAACCTTCAAAATGTCTATTAAATGTGTAAGGTTTCAATTTAAATTATTTTGAAATAGGTAATCATTAGTTTCAAAAAAATAAAAAAAAATCTTACCTTGCAGTTAAATGATGATGTAGGCGTGAAGTTTTATAAAAGAATCTATTGAATCAAAAGTGAGAATCCTGAATTGAAGACAGAAATCGGAATTTAGGAAAAAACCATTAAAAAACACTGGGAGGACAAGTGGGCAATTGCTTATAGGTATTTTACATTTTATTTTTTTTTTCTTATAATTTCGCAGGACACTAATTTATTTCTTTTTAAGAGACAAAACTTAGTATTTTTTTGAAGTTTTCTATTTTTCAATTTTAATTTAATTTATATTATTTTATTTCACTTCATTTAAAATTTTAAATATTATAAATTGTATTACATTTTAAGTTTCTATTAATTATTTTCATAAGGTATTTTTAATTTATATACATTATTTTATTTTACAGTAACGATGAAAAATTCGTTATTTTGTATTTTTTTATCTTTATCCAACACAGAATTTAATTAAATATTTATAACATATATATTTATATCTTATATAAATATTAGTATGATTTTTCTTAGTAAAAATATATTTTTTTTTACATTTTTATTCCGAACACTTTATTTAATAATAAAAACATTCACATATTTAACAATTTATTGAAAAATTATATATTTTTTTATTTTATTTGCCGAACGATTGCGTTATTTTAACTCGATATTCAAAAATCAACTGAAACATTTCGATTCGAATTCCGGCCGTATTAAGTGAATTTTGGCGAGATAGCATCCCGAAGGCTATAAGCACCACCGACCCAACTGATAAAACAAATTTTTGAACTACATGTGGGGAGCTGAAATCAAAAGTCTTGCTTTAGATAGAAGATACATTTTTGGCATGACTATATAATAATAATAATATGTTGTATACACTTTTAATATACTGTGAATGAAATTACAAAGAATTTCGCTGAATTCTCTTAAATTTTAACGAAATTCTCTTATCATATTCTGGCGCATGCTTTCCCTGATCCGTTATAAAGCAAAAACAACAAAATAGGAAGAGAAAGTTATCAGTATATATATAATCGTACCTAATGGATGCATTCGGAGGTTTTGTTTATGCATAGAAATAGCAAATTGTTGCTCTATATATTATGAGGATAACATAGAAAATGTTGTGTGCAATGAGAAAATTGATTTTTTTTTCTATGTTCCAAGGAGACAAGGTTACTGGAAAACCACGTGGATTTTAAGGAGTGAAGGTGGTAAATAAGTTCGCAGAGATAGGATATCGTGTATTATACATAAGAGAGGACAGAGGAGTTTGGATTTTTATGAATGAAAACTCTATTTATTAAATATAGGTACTATATGTTCTGGTTTTGTTTTCAGAGTTGTTTTTATTTAAAGTTTTCTTGCAGAGAACTGAGCGAAAAAAAATTCAACCAATGTACGTTTTATGTTGGTATATTTTTAATCGAAACAGTTCTTGGTGGAAAGTCTATAATAGTCATTGCAATTGTGATGCAGGATTTTTAGCCAAGTCGGAATAAACATTTGACTATACACTTTTCTTTAACAATTCGTTAGAGAGGTTATTAGGATCATATATAGGTAGTTTTTCGGGAAAATCGGGCTGGAGCTTAAGCCACCATTCTAAAAAATTCACTTAAAATAGAAAACAAAATATTTAAAAACAACGGCAACACTAACAGTGTCATGTTATATCGTTTTTTTTAAGTCAGAAATCTATTCTTTAATTTTGTTTTTAAATTAAAATATTTAAATTAATACTTTTGGGAAAATTCATTTTCAAACTCAAAATTTTGAAAAAAAAAAATTCAGAAGTTCTGAAACTATTTTTTTTTTTTTTCAAACAAAAAATCATTTATTTAGCACTCTTGATTTTGCTAACACTTTCTTGTTAAACCCAAGATTAAGCTGCTAATGCAAAATGAAATTATTCTGTGGTCTCCAAAAAGGAAACCAAAATGATTGCGAAACCACAGTTGTCTTTAATTCATTCGCCCGAGATCTAAATTTGCAATGTTTTTAATCCAATCGTCGAATCGAAATGATTCGAGGAATTACCTATAAAACAATTTTTTTGATGTGTGAACATCTTAACTGTAGGGTAGGTATAGGGTAAACTAAAAACGCGAGCGTGTAAAACGTTACGTGTCACACATTGCGTGTCACTGATTACGTTGTAATTGGATATGTTCAATAACAAAACTGCGGCACTTGGACGAACATTGATGTTTTTTTGTTTACACATCTGTGATCTGAACCGTGAGTCCCAGCACTCACAATTTTTTTTTAGATGTAGTAGGTTGGGATTCGGCCTTCTCGTGAAAAATAAAATTGATAACTTTGAATTTTTGTTTATAAAACCTATTAAGTTTTATATTATTTTGCTCAATGACTTTTCACATATGTTAAAAATTCTTGCAGAAAAATAAATGAACTTGAATTAAGGATCCCTAGCTTAGGTAAAAGAAAAATTAATCTTAACATCATGCAAAAGAAAATAAGTAAAACCATTTTCGAGTTTTAAACACAGCCCCAGACAGCATCAGAACTATTTAAGAAGATTTTGTTGTTTTTTTTTGTCCAGAAAGGTATCATCTAACCTTCTGTTGGAAGCAGGTATTGTTTTTTTTTTTTGTGAGGGCGAAGGGAGAAGATTTTAAAATAACCTGCCTTACCAAAAAATAAAAAAAATAATGATAAATGAGGGTCCAGCTTAGTGCTCCCAATATGATGGATTCACAGATGGGCTAATCTATGTATTTTTCTCACAAAATTAAGAAGAAAGAAAAATTTGATTTCAAGTTTTTTTTTTTTGGTATTTTTTTTTTCTCTGTGTGGTTTTAATTTTTTTTTTCTTTCTTAATATTTCTAAATTTATTTTGCATTCTTAAGAATTTTGGAACGTAGAGGGCGTAATCACATTTTCTCTTCATTGAATGATGATGCTCATGTTTTACATGATGATTCGGTCATTCGTCAGTTTGAGAAAATATTGCCTATATTAAGGAATCTTACACTTTTGTTTTTTGGAAATAATAAACATAAGGAAATATTACAACGAAATGGTTTTTTTTTGGATTATCACAATTTTCTAAACACCGCAGCTCATTATATAAAACATAATTGAAATATAAGCAACTTCTATTAATATTCCATATCGACCGAAGAACTTTGAGAAGGTTATTCCTGTAAATAAGGTTGGTTGTATGGTATGATACAAAAACTAGACTCCTTTGTGTAAAAACTAAAACAATATTATATACACTTGTACATCGTACAATAAAAATATATGCATACATATTTAATATAAAATAAAAATAAATAAATATAAGTCGCGACAACTCGTGGCATAGAACTCAAGTCTCAATCAGAGATGATGAATTATAAAGATGGGAAACTTTCGCAAGTTTCACCCTCCAAAACCCATTTATTTGTATATTGTTGTTTTTGTAATTTAATCTCGTTTCCATGATTAGATATTAATCGCAACAACAATTTTTAATTTGTTTTGATAGCACAACGAAAAATTTCAATGTAAAAAAAATGTCATCTCACCAGCTTTTCACCACAAAAATGGTGGTTGTTAGGTGGGTTTTGCCGGATTTGTGTGAAAAATAAAGCTAAAAATAAAGTGCGTTCATGACACGTGTGTCGGAAACTTCACAATTTTACGACATCGTAAAGTTTTCGACGTTGCGTTGCATGAATACCCTTAGGCCGATTTTATTCACTAAAAGTTGAACACAACTTGAGGATTTTTATTTTCAACTTGTGAATTTCTTTTTATTCACTCAAAGTTTACGTTTTCAACTTTCGATTTTTAACTCTAGAGTTGATCAACTTAAGATTAGTCAACTCCTGGAAAAAGTGGAAGTTGACCGAGCAAACTTGAGGTTTTACGTACAAATTTTTTTTATTTATTTTTGTTTCCAAAACGTTTTGGCTTCAGTTATCACAAAAAAAATATATTAAAAATTTACCCGATTTGCCATTCCAGCATAGTTAAGGTACATTAGAAATGAAAAAAGCATTTATGTATTTTAAAACTTTGAATAAATTCTTTTTTAAATTTGCTCTTCTACATATACAAATCTGGAAAGCCTACGAACAGGGTTGGCCGAATAAACTACATTACATTTTCTACAGCATTATAACCACGCATAGTTAATTTAATAAATTACACGTCTTATTTTCTACAAATTGTTACGTATATGAAATACATACAAAATAAATTTAGAGAAATAATAAAATTTCAATAAAAATTTGAACATTTTAACTCAAAATTCAAGCTTCAGACAGAACATTTGATATTTGAAACTAAGTTTGCTACAATTTGTTTGATTAACTATACATTTAACTTAGTTTAACTACATAAACTACGTAGCAAATGTGAAAAATGTAGTGGCCATCCCTGCCTACGAACACTTCTCCTTTTTTTGGTGTCCGTTTTATCATCTTCTTCGTATTCTGTTTCCTCAGACCAGTAAGAACATAGCATGAACGCAATAATTTTATCTATTCCCCTGACGTTTCGCCCTCTTTCTCTACTCAGCGTTACACTTTTTTGAAATTCTGTTGATTTTTTCACATTGTTAGTAGGTATGCCTCCGCTTAAACATTTCTAATGTTAAAAATACTTATGTGCCGAAGTAATTATTTTTCTTTTTTTTAAACCATTATTTTTCTTTTTTTTTTAAACAATATTTTTTTGCTTTTTTTTTAAACCATTATTTTTCTATTATTTTTTCACAATTTAGCACAATTTGACGCAAAAAACACAATTTAACACAGACAAACAGTCAGATATGATTGACAGATTCAAATTAAAATTTAAAAATTTCAGTTTTTGTTTTATATTTCACAGTTTTTGTTTTATATTTCACAAATATCGAGTTTTCAAACTCGAAGTTGGCCAACTTTAGATCTTCAACTGGAGAGTTGAGAATATAATTAGTGAATAAACAGAAATTTCAACTTGCGTTTTAACTCTCGAGTTAAAGTCAACTCTCAAGTTGGCCAACTTGAGAGTTTGCCTCAAGTTGAGCAATAGTGAAAAAAATGGCCCTTAATATATTTGGGCGAAAATAGAATATTATATATGGCTCTTACTGTCTTTAAGGGTATTCATACAATGCAACGTCGGAAAACCGTCGCAAACGTTGTAAACGTCTGAAAGCTTACGACGCGAAGTCGCGCCGCCTACACCGCGACTGCCGTGGGTGCCACGCGCTGATTTTGTATATAGGCTTAATAAATTCTATGTTCTATTAACTAATGTAGTATTTTGATATTGCGTATTTATTATAATGTGTGTTTTCATTCAAAAACGTTTACAAACCTTTACCAGCCATTTTTTGAAAATATAATAAAAATGTCCCAGATAATTAACGGGGCTTAACTTAAGGAAGGAGAAAAACTGTATTACCGGCGGGAATTACATATTTGTTATCGACAGTTTGTATGGAAACTCCATTTTTTTTGTAATGGCGTCGCTAATCACCGAAATCGTTTTTTTTCAACCAGTTCCCTCTGAGTTTGGAAAAAACACACCTATTACCATCCAACTTATTTCACTGCACCGCACCGCTAAGTCCAGATAATTTAAGTCCAGATAAAAACTGTATTGCCCGTGCTAATTATCATTTTGGCATCTATAGTTTGTATGGAAAAGTCAAATTATCCGAGTCATCGAATGAAACAGTTTTTTATGAAAAAAAAAAATTACGGCGATTGTCATGGAATGTAGGTATTTTGTTTTCCTATTAATGAATTAAAATTAAGATCAACATAATATGTTTTTATTTAATTTTATTTTATGAAGGGGAATAATTTTCTATATGAGTTTTTTTTTTATTTAAATGTGGCGGGGCTGATGAGTTTTTATTTGTATGCTACCATAAAGCTGAAAATGTAGTGATGACATTTAGTAATAGTGATGGGCTTGTTCGCTGTGAAGATTTTGGTAAGTCCCGATGTCATTTTTTTTCGACAAATTCTTATGGACTTGCAAAAAAAAAAACACACGTAGTATACGTTAAAACACTCACCATAGTGCAAAAATATGAGTTCACTACCGGCAGCCATTTTGTTCAGCTTGTTGGCAAATTTGAATGACACCCGAGGCTACCCATCTTTATATAATTCATAAATCATAATCCATGCTACTTTCAAACATTCATGTGTGCATATTGTTAGTTGGCCTTGGTAGAAACGAAGGGGACCAATAAAATTTATTTTCTGCCGGATCCGAACTACCAAGACGAGAAAGGCATTAGTATACAGTAAACCCCTTGAAATGGCTAATAATTATTTGAACTGATTTTATAGAACAATAAAAATGTTACCAAATTAAAATTATATCAAGGAACTTTCTATAAACATATCATATAAGATCTGAGGGACTTAAAAGAATTCGGCATCAGTTTCATACCGAAAATCAATATCCAAAATGAAAAACAATCATATTTTGGGGTTATATATGTATTATGTATGTACATATCCGTACTAGATCTCTGAATGTTTCAACTTTAACCCACATTGTAGCATATAATATGCTTATACCTATATAGAATTTTCGAGAACGAACATCCCTTCCGGTCAGATAAATATTATGTTCATGGGATAATATTTTGTTTGTCTTCTTCAAAACACGCACCAGTTCCTAACCTACTTTTGTCATTTGCAAGAATATCATGACAAAAAGACCTTCAAAAAAAGGACATCGTCGTCTTACACAAAATTCATTTCTCTCAACCGGATGAAATGTAAAATTATTATTTACATTTCAATTTGCTATCGATATACATAATAGTAATTGTGTAAATGTATATGTTTGAAGAATTGAAAACGTTAAGTTTGCCAAAAAATATACATATAGATATTTTACTTAAACCCCAAGGGGCTAAACATTTTTACTTCATCACAAACCAATAAGAAGGTCCTTATAATATTCTGTCTAGGACCTAGTATAATATGAAGATGATGGGAATATTTTTCTGAGAGCGTGGAAATTGCTTTAAAAACATCAGGAATGGATTAACTGAAAATCCCCTCAAGGATTGACCTTCTTGACAAGGCTGAGATTGATCATGAGTGTCTCTCATGCAAAAGGTTTACAAATTTAAATTGGCCAACAATGTATTCCGGTCACGATTGATTGTTTTTATTAATGGTTTCTTTGTCTACGACGACGTACGCCGCACCTCCTTCAACGAATACGTTTAGTTTAAGTTATGGTTTGACCAATTTTATCTTCTTTTTTTTTTTGTCCTCTTATAGTGTTTTTAATATCATTTTCAATTAATATCATAAAATTTTACATTTTAAGAAGAAAATCATTGCTTTTAAAATATGTATATTAAATGACCTAGTGAATGAACATTTAGAATAAATATAACTTTTTTTTGGTTAACAAAGATCATAAAACAAACAAACAAATTCGTAGATAAAAATCATGATTGATTTTGAAAAAGGGTTAAAAAGAGGTTGTTACCATCATTATCAATCATAAAACAACGCAGTTGGTCATTATACAAGACTTATACGTCAGTCACCATCTATGTAATATGTATGTACAATGTACCCATGTACAAAATCCCTGATTTGCTTTCATTTCAAAGTTAAAAAGTTTGTCTTAATAATATTTTAATTAATGGTTTTTATATTTCTTAAAAATATTGCTATTTTTTTTTTTATTTGAAAACTTTTCATAACAGTCTAGACTATACAAAATCAAAGTTTTATGTGTAAACAAACTCCAAGGAAATGTTATAAAATTTTGTTTCCTTCTTTAACCATAGGTCTACATTTTTTCTTTCTCATATTTTCCTTGAAGAATGTAAACTTAAATTCAATATTGAAAGTTATGTATATTAAAGTAGAAATATTTAATGAAGCCAAAATTTTAGACGTCTTTTTTAATTTTTTAAATATATTTTCTTCAAATTAAATGAAAATGTCTGTATTAAGTAAATTATGAGTTGAAGAATTAGCTTTAACTAAGTAAAATGAATAGGTTATTCGAAGAAAATGGTGGATCCAGTGCCCTTTCACTTGTCTAATTTCAATATTTTGTTATTGTTTCTAATAATCTAGTGAGTTGTTCTTGTGGGCACTCCAGCACCCATTTTTAATTTCTGACACTTGTTTACACAGTTGTTATACTGAAAGGCGCATTCAGTGAGGCATGTAGATTGTTTGTGCGTAGAAACGAGTAGGATTTTGGTAAATTTTGGGATGGAATCCACATTTCTCGTTTCTACACGCACAGATTAGATTTTCCTGGATGAACATACCTTTCAGTAAAACGACTGTGTAAACAGGCACTTAGATTTGTGTAATACCCACCCACTTTTAATGGCGATAAACTGTTATAACAGTTATACATTGGCATTTCTCTCAGTTTCGTTCAAATATAATATTTCCAGTCGGATTGTTGCTGGCATTAGGAGATGCGTATGGAAACTAATAAGAATCATTAAGGGCCAGTTGTACAAATATTTAAACCGTGGTTCAGCAATTTTTATCCACCGATTTCGGCGGATTAATTGAGTTTCAAGTTTCAACAGTGATTTACTGCTCAAGTGTGTGATAATATCCAATTACATACTTGAACCAGCGTTAAACGTTAGTTAATCCGCCAAAATCGGTGAGTTAAAATCTTGAACCGATGCTGAACCATTATTGTACAACTGGACCTAAGTTGCGTTGCGAAATGCGATACGGTTCGGACATTACATTTAATGAGCTCATGTTGTTTTGCTTGATGATGTAAGATGGTGTCCTTATCAGTAATAGAATTTTTCCTTTAACTCAACTACTACTTTTTTTCCTTCACAATTCTGTTTTGATAAATTAATTCGTATGTATTTTGTTTTATAACACGGCTAGAGCAATTATTTTTTTCGAAAAAGCCTTTGACTTATTTGATGCGCCAGATCAGAATTTCTCGGAAACAAACTCTTCTGATACCTAATTATGTTGCTTCACTCTACACAGCTAGATAAAAATACATGTAAAAACTTTTCTACAATTAAATAACCAAAAAAAACCGGACCAAGACCACTTCCTTGTGGTAAACCAGCCTTTATTATTCAAAAGCTCGTATTCAATCCGTTACCTGTCAATTTTTAAAATGAAACTTCAGTATTCAGAAAATTTTTCTTCGTCGCTTCGTCGACATTTTGTTGGTGAACTATGATGATGCTCTTATGTAAACCGACCTACATAAATATACATAAAGAAATGAATATCTTTTTAAAAAGTGATTTAGAATTAAAATTTCATTTAATTTAATATGGTTTAACTTGATTCTGGGTGCCACAATCTTCAATCAAAATCATTTCCATGCTCATAGAAATCAAGGGAAAATATATGCATATATATTTCCATCATAATACTTTTTCTTCCATTTGACAGCATAAGTGATTTCCTTAACAAACCCTAAACTTACGCAAATTCATGCACGAACTCTATTACAGGATCGATTTAGGGTCGATTTTGTGTTATAAAATTTTTTTTTTTTTATTTTTTTTGAAAGTCCTGAAGAGAACATAAGATGCCATCAAACTATGTGGTATTCAACAACAATAACAGCAACAAATAACAAAAAAAAAGCTAAGAGCTAAACTTTCCCCACACTCTTTCATCCATTAAATGACATGCTTTTGAACTCAAATGTCTGGCAAATAGACGAACGACTTTATAAAAAGGTCCAAATGCCATATCGAACAAGGAAGGGGTTCATTATTTTGTGTTCAATCTTTGCCACATAAAAAAAATAAATATAAAAATAAGTAAACAGGAAAATACTTTTTTCTTCAAATATGAATGGTGTTGAAGATTTCTTTGTTGTTGTTTCTGTTTTTTTTTTTTTTTTTTTGCTGGCTCTTTGTTTGTTTGACGAGATAAATCTTTTGTATTTTACGAAATTCTACTTTGAATTTATCTTTAAATCGTTTTACTTTACAGAAAGCCTCTGATTGAAATTCACAAATCAATATTATGATTTGTTTTGGAATAAATAAATGAACTTTGGTTTTGTTTGATGAAGAAAAATCATGTCGCTTGAAGAACTAAATCAGAAGTTTTATGAATATCTTGAAGAGATTATGTATTCATCCATCAATATTAATGATCCTTATGGTGAGTTCGTGAGTTTTATGGTATAAAGATAAGTGTCTTCTTAAGTTTCTTTATACAAACTACATAGATCGAGTAACGGTAATGCAATGGATAAGAAAGCTCAAAAGTGTTGATGACAAATTACTGACAAATGTAACACTAAGAAATCAATACGCAAATTATTTACGAATAACTTTGGATAATCGAAAAATTTATTTATCTGCACCTTTCAAAGAACCACCACCAGATGGTGTTCTCAGACCGTTATGTGAAGTATTGGCTAATTTTGTAGCTGTCAAATGTCCACCAATTCCAATGACAGGTAAAATGTGATAGTAGTGTTGTGTTTTTGAAAAACCAAATAATTTTAGGGCCAATTCAACCCGTAATGTCACAACTGAGCTCTGACGGAAAGGTTTTCACCAAAATTAAACAGACTCCTGATGGAGGAATTTTTTGTTATATAGCAGTAACTCCTGACGGGTTTGAAGAAAATAAATCCTAAAAGTTTGGGATGAGCGAGAAAGAATAAAGTCTGAGTCGTATGTTGTTTTCGTTTGGACATTCTGAGTGAGAACTTCTTTTGTACTATTTTGCCACTCCAAATAATCCAAAAGCCTTCGATTGGCTGTAAGTCCACTTTCACACGCGGAAACAAGTTGCCGAGGAGAATTGACGTTTTCTTTTAATTTCCTTAAAAATCTCTTGTACCTTTCACACGAAGAAACAAAATCGTGGAAATTTTCTGTTGTTTCGTTTTAAAGTAGCTTGGTTGAAAACACACAACTCTGTGTGTGAAGAGGAATATCAAAAAAATCGTTGACCGGGGACATTTTATTTTCCCCTCTTCTTGGCCTTCTCACCTATAAACTGAAAGTTGCTGGAAACTCAGTTTCCTCGTGTGAAAGGGGACTAACGAATAATGTGTTCGGGGAGTTTTTCGATTCACAATTTCATAAAGAGGACACATAAAGGCTTAACTACATAAGCCAAAAAAGTGAAAAAGTAAAAAAGTGAAAATTTTCAAACTCATTTTAGGATAGTGTTTCTGACTGGAAAACTTATAAAAATGATGCAGAAAGCTTAAATTTTGGTTTAAAAACAAATTTGTGTATTCTTTTTCACAAAACAACGGCGCTAGCGGTAAAAAAAATATTTTTACTTTTGTACTTCAGTACTTTTTGGCTTATGTAGTTAAGCCTTAACACTCACATTATTCTTAAGAAGCCATTTTGTTAAATGGCAAAATTTCATAGTATAGGTGTGCTTTTTGAAAAAAATAGGTTGAAAAAAAGAAATCGGGGATTAGCGACGCCATCACAGAAAAAAAATGGAGTTTCTATACAAACCATCGATAACAAGTATGTTTTTTATGCCGGTAAAACAGTTTTTCTGTGCGCTTAAGTTAAGCCCGAAAAATTATCTGTGTTACGCTAAGACTAAAGGGGATTAGTGTTGTGAAAAAACACGCTTTATTCATCGATGTTTTCATATTCAATTCGGAAGTTCCACCATACGTCAGTGTGAAACAAACAAAAGAGAACCTAGTTAAACAACTGTTCTTGTTGAAGAGAAAACGAACACATTTTTAAAGGAAAAACAGCTCGAAAATCCAATCAAAAAGTGTCAAGAAACTTCATTTCAAACAAAATAAAAATCATGATTTAAGTTCTACTATAATTTTGTCCTTATATAAATTATTTTATTTAATAATAAAATTCATTCAACAAACATAAGAACTGATCCACAAATTACTTTTCTTTTTTTTACGAAGCAATTTTCTCCACAACAATAAGGCAATTTCAGTTCCGTTATATAGTCTTGTTGTTGTTATTTGGAGCAAAAAAAAATAGTTCCCATTGTTCAAACTACACATGCGATGCTTAGAATAATAAATAAGAAAGCAAAAAAAGAAAACAATATAATACTACATATATAACTAATATGTTCTTAATGTGCTATCAGTGAACACGACTATACGATGGTATTACTCAGGAAGGTCCTTCGCAACCGGATGCAAGACAATAGAAGCTCCATTACATCCTGCTGTATCCGCTATGAAGTCATGGAAATTGCTTTCCAAAGCCCACATGAACTTTTTGTGTCCTGGCACAACCTGTAAAGATAAAAATATTTTATAGTTTTTTTTGAATTGAACAAAAACAAAAAAAAATAAACATACCTGTGTAGACAGACGACAATCGCCCCCATTTTGTACTTCAATTAAATTAGCCATCTTGAAACACGTTGTTGAATCCCACATGTAGATGTCATTCTCACCCTTGAATCTTAAGAATAAAGAAGTTCCACCATCGCTACCAAGAAATACCAAAGGTTTGCCATAGGGTTTTGGACCAACATCTACAACAGCTCCAGCACCTTGCCCTATACGCAAGTATTGAGTTTTAATCGAGTATATCCGTGGTGAGCTGAGAAACGTGAGGAACATTGTTGAGGCGCCACATGGCTTAACGGCCAGAGCAATATAAAGGACGTCATTGATGGGTGCTGCTGCTTTTGGTAATACAACACGGAATGCTTTAGCTCCAATTACGTCATAAACTAAAATACTTCGAGTTCCAGCATCAGCAACGTATCTAAAATAATATTGTATTTGAAAATGTATGTATGTAACAGAAATCTTATTATTTATTTCAACAGTAAAATCATCTTTTTAAAATTTCAATATTATTGAGAAAGTTTCACTTCGAGTTGTTCAAATTGTTACCTTAAAGGCGATGTATTGTAATTTGTAATGAAAAAAAAAATGTTCAGAACATATTATGTACATTTGGGATTGAAATTGAAAAGATCCAAAGAGGGGTTTATTTTATTGAGTGTCAAAGACTACTTTCTAAATAATTAAAAAATTATTGTGGTTTTGTGAGCGTTCCAAAAATACCCATTGTCATAAATCTTTCGAAATCAAAGTGTGACACTATGAAATGCGATTCCACTAACGAAATAAAGATAGTGGCGCCCTCTATAATTCGAGAGTTTCGAACACGAATCTGTCAGAAATATCTATTCAGCTAACTCTTAGTTAACTCACCGAATTCTACAATGTTAACAGCAAAATCTAATATGACTGGAAAACATGTTTTAGATTTCAACTATGGTTTCTTTCGATGATCTCGAACTAAAATACTGGGCCTTTGAGTCTTTTTAAAGTCTTCTCGTCACCAATATTTTTTAAAGTCTTTCAAATTTTGGAGAGTTAACAATTTTTGTCTTACTTTTAAGTTCTTTATAAAAATGTTCTTAATTTCAAAAACTTTTTAAATATTATCGTACTGAACCTATTTTCTTAATAAACTCCAGTTGAACACGCCTAATATAGTGACAGAACTGACAGTTCATGCAAAAAAAACCAAGCAAGCATACCAATTTTGACATTTTTAAATGTCAATGTGATACTTAAAAACTTAAATTAAAGATAATAATAATTAAGTTATTTAAAATAATATCTTTTATTTATTTCATGAAAAAACACGTTAAAAATCTCCAATATCAAATCAATATAATACGATGCTAAAATCGCTTAATATTTTTAAAATTCTCTTTTTAATCTATAGTAGCGTGTTTTTCATTGCAAGCCCGTGGGGAATTGGGCGAAAAAAACGATTCGGGGCTTAATAATTTGCATGTATATTTTCGGGGCTTAACATAAACCCGCATAAAAACTGTTTTACCGGGATGAATAACATACTTTTTATCGACAGTTTGTATGAGAACTCAATGTTTTTTTCTGTGATGGCGTCGTTAATCCGCGTTGTAGTTTTTTTTCAACCAATTGTCACCGGGATACTTATTTTACGCACTTTGATGCGACATAAACGCTAGTTTAAGTTTGAACTTTTTTTTTTTTATAAATATAACATCTACAAGCGGAAATTAAATCTATACATTCTTTAAAATTAAAACGAGGGTGATGCGCTTTCTGGCTGTACTTCTAACGTCATAATAATATGATTATTTATCTTCCGGTTGTCAACCGGATAGCGGGCGCCCGCTTCTTATGTAAACTTAATAGAACATTCATAAGATTTTCCAGTTCAAATTTTCTTGATATTTTCCCCCATTTTCAATAGTGATTGTGAATAATTGGTAAAAGCACTTTGATATTATACAAAATTAGAACTCTCTGAGGTTTACGTTTTATTATTATATAGTCCATAAAAGAGAAGGGTTTCAAGCAAGAACTTGTGTGATAAGAAGTATTAAATAAACAATTTTAAGATATTATATAATTGAGTATGTCACACAACATTGTGAACAACTGATAATAATGTATTCATTTATATATTAAGGAAGCTGGTTAGGGATACCTTTTTTTTATTGTGACATATGTAATAAAAAGGAAGTAAATTGTGAGCATGCTTAGAATAATGTAGGTATCACTTCCCTTCTATACCTAAATTTATCATTGTCTGGAATGGGGTGTTCTTTTGTTTATCATTTTGGGTTAGCAATAAAGTGAATGAAATTATCCTTATATACTTGAACAAGAACTTCTGAATTGTCTTATTTGTTGTTTTTTTTTATAACGCATTAATTGGACATTTGGACTTTTGATGGTAATTTAAATGCTGGACTGGGTCACATATAGTAAGCTTTCTTCAACATTGAATTTTAAACATTAGTACTTAACCAATTATTGTTAATTTTTAATTTATTTTTCTGGAGGCTTTATGCATTATAACTTGCGAGTTTGCATCGCGTACTTTCTTTTTAACATTTCATTAAAGTTATAATCACCGAATGCATATTTTATCTTTTTAGTAGGTACCATACTAACTCTAAATGTCACTTTGACAATTACAAATGTAAAAATTGTATGTTTGCTTACTTTTTTGCATGAATTGTCCCTTTTTTAGGCGTGTACTGATGAAGTTTATTAAAAAAATATGTTTAATATGACACCAGTTAAAAAATGTTTGAAACTAAGAGCATAACCGACGACGCGACGGTGCTAAACAATTTACATGTTAAATGCAACAACAACTATAATCCCCAGCATGATTAGCTAAGCCCAAAAAATTCTCTGAGCTTAACTTAAGCGTGCAGAAAAACTGTATTACCGGCGTGAATTACAGTTTGTATGAAAACTCCATTTTGTTTCTTTGATGGCATCGCTAATCACCGTTGTCGTTTTTTTTTAAACCAATTGTCGCCGGGATTGCAAACAAAACACGCCTTTTATCCCAAAACCATTGACAACTTCAAACAAAACCGTGAATTGCAGTAGGTGATAAGTTAAATACAAAAAAAAAATCATTTGACGCTTCGAGCATTTTGTGGTCAGTTCACAGTTTGCTCTGATATGAAGCCATAAAAATTTATTTTAAATTGGGTTGTATCTACATTTCGAATACCTACATACATATAGTTGCAATACTTTTTCAATTAGTTTTCATGTTGAAGTTTGCATTTTGTCAAAAACGAAACAAAGACAAACAAAAAAAAACACCAAATGAATTCTGTCAACCGAAAATTGTGTTGTTTATATTTCTTTTTATCGGAACAAAGTAAGTTGACAACCTTTAAGCGAAAATTTAAATACAAATTTGTTAACATCTGTTCTATGGAAATTTGTAAGGGAAAATAAACATATAAAATCGTGCGTTTTTATTTTTTTTAAACTTTGGCCAATGAAATCAGTCATGCATTCTGCTGCCTCTCCCTGTCAGAGCTCAGGGTTTTCTTTTAATTTTCTATCAGAAAATATAACAACAACGTTCAGTTCAATATATAGCTATAAAGGGTGACCATAATATACTGTTTTAGTTAGTCGAGTAAAATTTCATAATTTGATTGGCTAATTTTTTTGTTGAAAAATTAATTTCACATAATTTATTCGTAACTACTTAATAATAAAAAATAAGGCGCATTAAGACGATTAAGTACTATGTTAAAGCATATTTAAGTATGATGCTAGGTTAAAAAAAAAAACAGAATTTTCCAATCTTTAAAAGAGTTATAGTATCTTATAGCTACTATCTTTTGAACATTTTACTTAAGTTAAAATCTCCAAATGTCTATTTTCACTTTTAAGTATCATTCTAACACTAAATGTCACTCTGACAATAAAAATTGTGAAAATGGTATGTTTGCTTACTTTTTTCATGAACTGCCAGTTTTGTATGCGTGTTTAGTGCATATTTATCATACTAATTAAAAAAGTTTAAAACAAAGAACATTTGCATAAATGGCAATTTTTATAATCTATTATCTGAAGAAAAAATATTAATTCAAGAAAAAAATATTCAAAATTATGAAAACAGAAAATATGGTAACCCTATTAAATAAATGCAATTTCGTTGCCCCGGTCGGTGGCTGGCTGCTTTTAACATTCTGCAAATTTGTTTTGTATACTCACACAAAAGGCAAATTGTCCTTGGAGTAATCGATGGCCATAAATTGTGGCCGTGATTCAGGCGTTACGATAGGTGACAAATCGATACTCTTAACAACTTTATTGTCAAGTGTATTGATGGCAACAATTTTTGGTGGACACCTTCGGATAGGTTGTTCCAATGTGTTGACAATACCAACATCCAAAGCCCACAGAATGCCCTGAAAAAAGATAAATACAAACAAAATGAAAATACATAAATGAAAATAAATTCAATATAAAAAATTAAAAAAACTAAACATACATTTGGAGGATTTTTCGGACAATTTGGTAGATATTTAAATTTTTATAACATTTACAAATTATTTGCATATAATCAGTGGCAATATTCGATGAGGAATTAAAAATAAACTGCTAGAAGCGAGGAACTAATGCAAACGATGCAACAATGCACACTGCACAGCAAAATAATTTTCAACAGATTCAATTTCATAGGGTAATTTATGCCAATATATTTGTTTCTAACACTGAGAAGTTTTTGTGAGACTTTCCCATATAAAATGATTATAATTTTAGAATAATTAATATTATTGAAAGAATGTCTTTTTTTTGTCCTATATTTATACTACTTGTCAAAAATGTCTCTAGGATTTGACAGCAAATTGTGCGTCATCGTATAATGACCTTACCAATTTTAGTTTTTGCTACGCATTATACGCTGACTATACTGAATAAAAATGACACTGACAGTTAGCAATTTGACACTTGGTTTGACAGATATAACTACTGAAATATAATACTGGATTAAAAAAAGGAAAAAAATGACATAAGCTAAGTTTTTTTTTCAGAAAAAAACTTGTATTTGTAATTTTTCGACGATAGAATCAGAAAATAAACAATACAAAAAAGACACAAACAAAAATTTGTTGTTTATTGACCTGTGCTGTGTTATCTTTATAACAATTCTTCAAATAACTTTAAGTTCTTCCATATGTTTTTTTTTATTTTGCAGATTTCATTCATGCCTATTTTCTCTGACTGGTTGAATGTAGGGTTGACTTTAATTGATAGTAAATAGTGGAAACTTTCACCACACGCATCACCCACTGAGTTGTTAAAACGGTTGACTCGTGCGGGAAGACGTAAATGTATAAAAATATAAATTGAAAGTTAATCTGTTTATTTTGCGGAAAATAATAATTGCAAATGTCGGAGCAAATTTTTCCACTCTGCGTCGCTAATTGAAAACCTGTTGAAATAATAAATGCATAAATGACGTTACCGATACGAAAGAAAAGGGGGGTTATGAAATTATTGATAGGTATATTTTGAAGATACATATGCCTACCTACATAAATTGACCTCAAAAGCATTTAATTATATTTAAGCTTATACGGAATATATATTATTCACTCTGATTGAGGTCTGTCGTTTTACTAAAACGAAAATAAAATGATACTTCTATAGAAGCATTAATAAAATAACAGTGAAATAACTGTTTTACTTCGTAAACTTTTATTGGTGAGAAGGGTGAAGAATGGAGAGAACGCTGAAGTTTCAGTTTTACTTAAACTTAAACGCCACCGATTGTCGCATTTAGAGCTTTGTCGTTTAACCGACGTTTCAATAAAACGACAATCGTGATAAGGATGATTATGCCAAATTATTTTATAAGACAAAAACATAAGCTACTTAGGACTTAGACAAAAAGAAACACACCTACACACACGATCTGCCTACCTTTCAATTGAGAACTGAAAGAAGTAACAGAAAAAAAAAATATAATATTTACTGTCAACACAGCCAACAGGAAATTAAGGAAATTTTATTCCATATTCTTAAAGAGTAACTTCCGAAAGTCATGTCTGATATTATTTTACTGTATTATATTTTGACATGTTAAATATAATTGACAACAAAAGTGAAAAAGTAATGTATGTAATATAGAAATAAGCTTTTAAGAGGTCACGCTCCATTTAAGATTAAATATTATAATGAAGTGTTTGAATTTTGAAGGAAATTTTGTAAACTTTCAACGAATATATTTTCATAGACAGGAAAAGAGTTATAATCTTTCCTGTCTACGAAAAAGTTTCATTGTTGTCTTAAGAAAGGAAGTAGGTAGGATATTTTGTAGTGGGAATTAGGTATACTGCAAATATTTGTATTGTATGACTGCAAATCAAATTTTCAGGAAGTTTAATTAGTCAATTTGTTTAAGTCTGATGATTTTGGGAGTGAAAAATAAAATAAATATGCGTAAATAAATTTGATGGCGCAAAAGCTCGTTAAGAACAATTCTTAACCAGTATATTTGGCAGGAATGGACGGAATCTACAATTTATTGTGGAATGCGAATGGCTTAGATGAGAGGCACTTAATTATAATGACAAGATATTTACCCTCTTGGAGGATTCGTCACTTCTTCGCAAGGGGTAGTATCTTAAAAAAAATCATTTTTTGGTGTAATAATCTGGTATTCGCTTGCATATAGACCTCCATCGTGACAGTCCAATGCATTAAATACTATCTTGAGGAAACAAATAAAAAATCTGTTTAGCTTGAAAAAAAGATTTGCCTATTAATTTTGCGAATATTGACGACAAAAGAGAAACTTATATTTTTTGACAAATAACTGACATTTTCAAGTGGTGCGCTATAGCTATACCTACTTTCTTATGGAAATGTTACATATTTGACGTCGCTTTTAAAATGTTCACCAAGTTTTGCAAAATTGCTTCTTTTTTTGTTCCTATATATGTATGTATGTTTTTGACACCAAATTATGAAAATTAAAAAAAAAAAAATTTAACAAAACAATCTAATCTCCGAGAGAGGGCAAAATGTCCGTCTATTTGGACATTTCTGTCAAAGGAATTTTTTTTGAGGATAAATATCAGTTCTATCAAATTTTAGAAAATGCCAGTCATTGTGTCATTCACTTTAAAATAGTTCCGGATTATTTGGCGTGTTCAGAAAAATGAGATCTCAGAGATTTTTCTCACTTAAAAAGTGAGCAAGCGAATCCAAGATTTTTTTTTCCTCAGAGTTTTGACAGCAAAGCTGAGAAATTTTGCTGAGGAATCTTGTTCAGGTAACTGAGATTGCTGAGATCTCCGAGATTTCATTTTCCTGAACATGCCTATTATAAACTTGCGTTTCAATATACTTTTAATCAATTTTCAGTTTGAATTTTGAACGACTTTTAAAGAATTTCATTCCACTCTTTAAATTTGACAGTTTGAGAATTTGTATGTGTAGTTTTAATCACATGTGAAAAAACAGATGATACAATAACAATATATCTGAAAATTTTGGGATAGATGGATAAAGACCCTGTGTAGATTGTGACTGCTCACTACGTAGGGACGGCAGTTTGTTGGTGAAATCGTATAGGTGGAAAGGGAGGAAACAGTCAGAAAGACCCTGCTTAGATTATGACTGCCCACTACGTAGTGACGGCAGTTTGTAGATGACATCGGTGAAGTGGAAAGGGAGGGGAAAGTCAGGAATAAAACATAAAGATTGTAGTGAGCAGTCATGTTTCATATCCGAAATGTTCCATTTAATGCCATTTTTTTCCTTTTTGGAATATTCGTTAAAGGGTAAGGTAGATATGAGAATAAAAATTAAAAATGTCTAATTAGTCAAGCTTAGACGCAAAAAATGCTTATTGAATTGGTTGATTGATAACAGCAAAGATGCTGAAGCAGATTTAATTACTAAAATTGCAATTTCTGCTATAGTTTGCGACTACTTATTTATTTAATATTAAACTCAGGGTTCATGGTGCTCAGAATCAAATGTTTCAATTCAGAGTTATTCCATCAGAGTTCAGCGGTACTCATGACTGAGAAATTTCAAGTTTAGACACGACATGACTATTCACTACGTAGTAAGCATGTCACAATCTAAACAGGGTCAAAGAAAACATAAAGATTGGAGTGGGCAGTCATGTTTCATATTCGAAATGTTCCATTTAATACCATTTTTTTAAATTTTAACTTGTTCGTTGAAGGGAAAGGTACATGAAAATAAAATTAAATATGCGTAATTGGTCAAGGGTATAGGTAACCTACCTATTTATAAAATAGTTGTTATTAAACAAATAGTTTTGGTGTTTGTCATGACTTTGAAACCATAAAAATCAATGTTTGCCTTGAAATATTATTTACAATACTATAATTAAATGCTGAAATTAAGTCCCATTGATTTTAATTCTCAGCAAAAAATTAAATAATTTGTTTTCTGTAAAATAAACATTTTGTTGCATATAGGACTCATACAATACTTCGTTGCAATTGTCTACAATTAAATACATTTATTTGTTTATATTCAAAATGTATATAATTTAAATGTATGCACATAATAATATGTACATATTATAGATACACCTACCTATTTATTATAAATAATCAAAAAATATCTGCGCAAAATATTCAAAAATACTTGCATCATCCAAAAAATTGCATAGATACATATTATACCTACTATATATTTTATACGCCTCATATTTATGATTGTGTTTACATTTTGGCACATTACTCGCACTACATCATCAAAGAAATTACTAAACAAAAAAATTAACGCCAAACTATTAATATTTCCACACAAATTGTTACCACTAATAATCATGTATGCAATAAATTGATGCCGCATGAAGTCCATTGAATATGACAGTTTGATTGTTTCATATTCTTTCAACGGCTAATAATTTTCTTTAAAACTGACAGAAGATGCTAGTTCACAGCCCCATTGAACAGCAAGGTACATATATATGTAGATTGTATCTGACATTTTTATTACAAGTCTTTCAGGCGCCCAATGCAATATCAAGAAAAGTGTTTATTTAAGAATAATATAATTTAATAAATGCGAAATGATCCACAAAGTAGTGTGGGATAGTTCCAAGTAATGCGGGGCAACCAAAAATGACGTAACTTAAAGATAATGGCGCAACATTTTAGTGGATTTAGTAAGATGTTAAAGCAAAAGTATTTGGGTTAAATAGAGGATTTTTCTAATTTTAAAAGAGTTTAACATCGTAGGTACTATTTTTTTGACTGAAGTTAAAATCATCAAATTCCTATTTAATCTGTTTACTATCATACCAACTCCATAATATGCCACTTTGACATTTACAAACATCAAAAATGGTATGCTTGATTACTTTTGTGACTGAACTGTCATTGTTTTAGGCGTCTTCAGATGTATATTATTGAGAAAATAGGTTCAGAAAAGTAAAGAACTTTAAAGTTAGATTATGACAATGACATTTGTGTAGTATTAACATTTTTAATTTATGATTATGGCTAATTTTAAGACACTGTCTAACTAGTCGAAAATTTTATAAATACGCAGCTAGGGGGCTATTACCCACACATAAAGATTGGCACAGTGTCATAAGTATACACAGGAACAGAAATCACTGTTGCCTTGTGACGCACCTGAATGAGTTATAAATCCACAAAAAAAAGATAAACCGGTCAAATAAATAATTAAAAACTTTAAAAATGTTTTTTCTGTAGTAAATGCCTAAAGATTAAAAAAAAAACAAAGAAATATTTCAGGTATGTTCTTTTACTTTGAAACTCTGTGATTTTCTGTCCAAAACTGCACATTTTATTTTTTTTTATTACGAACTTTGACAGACTTATGTGTAGAAATTCACACAAATGATAGTTTCCAAGTAAAGGAACACACCATTCGTTTTGCTTGTTTCTTCATCTAAACTGTTATAAAAAAAAATAACTAGCTTACCCATTCGAGAATTGTCGCATTTATATGTTAAAAAATTAAACACAAGTATCATAAAATGGCATTGATTGCAGGTTTTTTGTCAATTTCAATGTTTTCATTCCACTTCTATTCATGAAAAAGGTAATCCCTAAATTGTCTGCTTCCTTTTTATATAAACAAACAAATTTTTTCTTAGTAAATGGTGTTGAAGTTAAAAAAAAAAACACAGACATGTATTGAATTCATACATCAATGAATATTCATCGAACTGAACATTTTCACAAATTTGATAAATAAAATATACTGGGAAATCCTCAAAAAACCTACCTTTAAACTGGAAAACACGTGAAAAAGATAAAGCATTTTCACACATAAACGCTTTTTAGCTTATTCGAAAGTGATTTATGGCCTGAAAGTACAGCTGATATGAGAAAGATGTAGCTCTCATATAGGTTTAAAATGTAAATGTGAAGCATTTGGGTTCAAATCAGTTTTTCTTGAAAAAAAAGAAAACCAAAAAAAGCTGATTATAATATAGAATTAATCTTACACTTCAATACTAAAGAAATAATATTGAAGCCAAAAAGTTTGTAAATTTTCATTGAGGGAATATTACAACAAACACAGGTTAGTTGTGAAGTTGAATGGGATATTATGGAATATGTAAATTTGTTTCGGAGGAATGTTGAATCGAAAATTGATTTAGTTCATTTCACTTTAAAGCTATATAAGATAAAGTTTGATTGATGGATCGAAAGTTTTGCGGGCTCTGTGGATTTAGTGAGAAATTAGTTTGAGAAAACCTATACGTAGGTACTATTAACGTGCTTTATATTTTATTTTATTTTTGTTGAATTATAGACTATAAGATCTCGTTTTTGAAAGGTTATCAAGACGTGTTAAAGCCTATATGTATAATGTACTAATTGGTTTGTCTTTGTCAACACAATGAAAAAGTTAAGGAAAAAGTTTAACCGCCATATAATTCACACGATTAATAAAGATTTAAAGTTAAATCCGGATGTAAATTAATTTATATCCAGATAATATGGCTGTAGGTCTAAAAATAAATTGAATAATTTTATAAAAAAAATAAAGTACCTATTCCTTCAATAAACTCAATTAAGAAGCTGACCCATAGAATCCGGCGCTTTCGTTGCATCGAATCGAAGCATACAACTGACAGCTCAATTAAATACACACCTTCTTATGAGAAACGACCCTTATGTAACGCGTTTGCCGGACGCAATGCAAAAAGGTAACTGAACTTTCTTTATTATTTTATAAATTCGTGCGAATTAAAGAATCCGTTTCATCCGTCAACGTCAACGGATCCGTCGACGCAACGGAAGTGACGGATTCTATGGGTCAGTCCCTGATTCGGTCGGTAGTCTCTGATTGGCCAGCTGTCAAAAAATTGCCTATGATTGAATTATTTGAAAATCTGGAAAACTAAGGAAGAAAATTAGTTTATCACTGTACAATGTACATTAGTATTGTGAACTTAATTATTCTCTGTTCTTGTTTAGTTGTTTTTTGGAATTTAAGTTAAATTAAATTTTGTTGATTGAGATCCAGTTTTTCAGTCCAACATCATCCCGGTTTCGTAGTTAGATCCGAGATAATTCCTGACAATGTTTTTAATCCTAAATTAATTTGGTGAGTTAACTCTGGATTAAAGGTATAGACATTTTTGATATACGTGTGTTAAAACACATTCAAAATAGAGAAGATGACACTAACGGAAGTCGCCCTTTCCATGCTGCCGCATTCTGTCGCCCTCTTTGTTTCGACAGTCCCCTTTCACACGAAGAAACAAATTACCGGATATTTTTTAACGTTTTCTTTGAAAGTCTTCTAAAATCTCTTGTACCTTTCACTGCACGGAGAAACAAAATCATACGAGATTTTCTGTATTTTCCTCTTAAAGTATCTTGACTTCAAGTCACACAATATAAAATGTGAGAGGAGTGTCAAAAAAATCTTCTCAGATCGATGACCGGGGATTGCGTTTACTCGTCTTACTTCGTGTACTTCTCGCCTAAAAACTAAGAGTTGCTAGCAACTCAGTTTCCTTGTGCGAAGAGCTAGTAGTTCTGTTCGCTTACTTTCCCGGAATTGACAGATTGTACCAGTTTTATTTTTGTACATGAACTTCGACAATCTTTGGGCTAAAAATGGTAGAAATTGGTAGATTTGGAAAGTAAACGAAAAAGGTTAGTGTCGCACTTTGATTTCAATAGATTTTTGACAACTAAAAGTTAAAGGTAATCCTACAATGAAAAACTGCTTTTGAGTTTAATCTGAAAACTGGCCTTTAGAGAATTGCTTTATAAATAAAAACGAATTGAATAGAATTTATGATTATAATTTATAACTACATAAATACAAAATGAACATCAAAAAAGTGTTTTGACTCATGAGTAGATATCAGCCGTTGACTACTTTTTGCATTTCGTGCATGTGTCCAGGGTTGGCCAAATTAACTACACTACATTTCCTACATCATTAACTATGCGCAATTAATTGAATAAACTACACGCCTTGTTACTTTTGCTATATACATTATAGTTACATAAAGAGAAATAATACAATGTCAATAAAGAAGTGAACATTTCAACTCATAATCTAAACTACAAAGTGACAGCTGTCAGATCATTTGACATTTGAAACTACGTTTTCTACAATTTATTTCATTAACTACGTTTAACTACATAAACTACGTAGTGCATGTACAAAATTTAGTTTATTCGAAAAAGTGATAGTTCGGCCAACCCTGCATAATAAGTCGTTGAGTACATTTTAGTTTGAGTACATTTAGCTTTCGTTCATCTGATGCCACAAGGCACAAGAACATTTTGTTTTAGAACTAGTTTTGGGTTGTCTATTTATTTAAATACAAAACCTTATAGATAACATTAATTTTGTTTATCAAAAAAAAATAGAACTATTATAGACATAATTCAGTTTAATTAAAAAGGACTAACATATTACATTTAAAATACAAAATTATCTTTATCATTAAAAGATACCAAAAGATTCCGAAGTCTTAGAGGGAGATCTGATGATGCATTCACATTCCTGCATATAAGGTAGCCTGTCTACAAGATTTTTTCCAAGTCCTCAGACTGAAACCTGATAAACCAATCCCCAAATCAACTTTTCATATATTATTTTCAAAAAGTTTTCTCAAAGGTTAGCCTTTTGTTTTGCCTAATATGACGTGTATCTATATAAATGTCAGCAATACAAAATGTTAAATTAAGGACATTTTGTTTACTTTGTTGTTTCATGTATGTATTTTCTTTCTTCATTATAAATATCCCAGAGTCATAAAAAATATACAAGCCTCATAACACTCCCCTTGGATCATGATAAACCTCCTTAAAAAAAAAAACAAACATGAGGTTATATATTTTCTATCAGCCATAACCATGTAATTCCATCATCATGGATATGAAAATGAACTTGATTAAACTTTATGCAAAGTTGTGTTGTTCCCGCTGAGTTCAATGAGCTAAAAGCTTCTTATATTTATATAAATTTGCATGCACTTTGGCGTACAACATCATCATTACCATATGATTGTTAGAATCCCCAGGCATCTTAATCTAGGTTCTTTGTCCAGTATATTAGATAGATCCTCTATTGCAAAATGCCAATGCACTGTGATGTGTCCAGTTCATCACACTTTAATAGTGTAAGCAAAGTCAATGCACAGTTAAAGAGTAATTCAGAGACATATCAAATACACGCATATTTTTCGTGTCTCTCTAACAATCTAACAATGTACATAGTTACTCCTAACCTCTAATGATTTACGACCATTGACTGAGTCTTGAATTTTGTGCTTTTATCAAAAAGACTGCAAAAGTCACGCTATATGAATATATTAACTTAATTTTAAGTGCCTTTAAGAGTCAAGATTCTTGATGGGACGGTGTGCCTATACTTTTTATATCTGTATATTTTCGATTTCCAACAAAAATCAATAGATTTAATTTATATCCGTTTTTCCTGAAATAGAATAATGGATTTCAGAGAAATTCCTTAAATGGCGCCCAAAACCAAGCAAAAAAATATCATGTTGTGATTGTGGTTTGGCTTAAATGAAATCATAAACCCCAAGATATGCAAATCCTTATTTGTTGAGAGCTGCTGATGGAAGCCTTATTATCATCATGACGTTGCGTTGGCTGCTCGCATGAATTTCTTCTCTTGAAAAATATTATTGACACTGTCTGATGTAGATTTTCTCCATCCCATAATCCATTATTATAAAAATCAATGTCTGATGGTTGGGTGGTTGATGGTGATTGCAGATCGAAGATTTTTTTTGTGTGTTTGTATGTTTGAGTATTTTTAAATTTCTCAAAAGACGTTGCCGCCATTTTACATTGAGCTCTTATCTGTGGTTTTTCTCAACAGAAGAAAATTTTCAATTTTTGTTTATTCAATTCGATCTTGTGGTTTATGTTTGTACTCGTATATATGTATATGCAGATTGAAAACAAAAAAAAACACGTGTTTCAATTGTTTTAATCGATTCCTTGTCAACTTGTCATAATATGGAAATTTGTTTTCTGGTTCCTTGCACAAGAAAATTAAAATTGAATTTACTGATTGGTATTATCTTTGAGAAGATTGGTAGGTAGGTACGTAGAATTAAGGCTATCTAGTTCCTCTTTATATAAAATCGGACATCTGGAACTTCGCATGATGATGCATCGAATAAGAACCATATTCCTTTTTCCTGTATAAATGGATATAACATTCTCTAAGGTTTCAATAATGACCGACAAAGTTGAACCTATGCCGACTGTGATGAAGGTGAGCATCTGATTTATTTGAAGGGTATCTAATCTTCTCTAAGAATTGAAGGTAACTTAATTTTTACTTTGAAAAAACTTTCAAAGAAATAAATCGAAAAATTGTGATTTTCGTTTTAGGAAGGAGGCATGATAAAAAATTTGCTTAAAAAAAAGTGGAACCAGCCTCAATGTTTACAATCTTCTTTTTTTTCATTTCAGAAACAAATCCTTAATGTCTGATTTTTTACACTCCTTTTTCCTCTTTTTTTTACACCCTTGCGCACAGAAATTTGTTTAGCAGAAATGTGCAAGTTATCCAATGGAGGGGAAGTTATTTGCTCACTCGTTGCAACTTTTTTGAGTTGACAAAAAGAAATTTTAGACAATTTGTGAAAATTTGCAAATTTTGCAAGAAATTTCACGTTACCAAACAGAGCTACAATGTAGTTTAACTGAACGACTTCTTGAGTGAGACGTAGATTTTACGCAGATAGAAAAGAAAAGACTTTGACTTCACTTAAAATTCACTTTCAAACGAAATTTTCGGAGTGGCCCAGATGTTTGGTAACGTGAAATTTCTTGCGAATTTGCACAAATTTTCACAATTTGCTGTCAAAACCCATAGGAAAAAAAGTGAGTGTTGGCAAATTTGTTGAAAAAAAGTTACCAAAAAGGAATATAGTTATAAAGGGCAATTTTTACAATTTCACATTTCTATTTAGATAGTTTGTGATACCTAAGTGGAATTATGGCAAGAATTATAAGACCAACAAGTATAGTGAATGTTGATAAATTTATAATGACTTTTCTCAAACTTCAGTAAAAACGGGTTTCCGTGTTAATTCACAGTATATATCATCATTTATTATAGAAGTTCATTCTACTCTCCCAAATTTGACTAATTGATAATTTCTCTTGACAAAATATATTTTCAATTTATATAGAAAAAAACATAAGTTTATTTGTTTTAAATAAAATATTCCAAACAAAATAAACTTAAAACAAATATTATTCCAACCAAAACATTAAGCACTTCTTCATTTAATTTCATTTCACTTTACCTAATTTCACTTCATTTAATTTCAATTTACTTCATCTCATTCTCTTCACTTTACTTCTCTTCAATTCACTTCACTTCATTTCACTTCATTTCACTTCACTTCATTTCACTTCATTTCACTTCACTTCACTTCATTTCAAATACAATAGGTACAAATTCAGACATTAATATAGCCTTTTTCCTTTACTTTGAAACTCTGTGCATTCCTGTGAATTTCTACACCAAAGAATGTCAAAGTTCATACAAAAAAAATAAAATGACACAAATGCACACAGTTTCAAAGTAAAGGAACACATCTATTGTCTGTGCCTTAAGTAGAGTTAAGCTATAAGTACATACGATTGTCAGATCTAACAATATTGTCAGATATGTCAGTGAAAAAACTGTTCCAAATGTCTTACAACCGTCATTGTCAGACGACAATCTGACAAAAAATTGTCAGGTATCTTACAATCGTCTGAACACACAATTTTTATCATTGTCAGTCGATTAGGACATTGTCAGACTCTTTCATTGAAAACATCTTACAATTGCTGACAATTTATTCATTGTCCGAAATGTCAATGAGTTGTTTAAAGAGAAATAAAAAAAGAGCTGACAATCAAATTGTCAGACTTTGGGAATAAATCTACCCACCGTGTGAACGGACAATTTTTCATTGTAAGAAATTTGTCAATTATCAGCTAATTGTTAGCTATTGTCAGACCATTGATAGTTCTGACAATATTGTAAGATCTGACAATCGTCTGTACTTAGCTTTATTCCTCCATTTTATTCTTCTTTGTTTATTTTTGTGTAATTCACAATAACACCGTTCACAAAACACAAAATCACTAAAGTCTGTATATATTTTCAGTGTTGTATTTCATAAGACAATAACAAGTTCTTATACATAAAATCGAATACTGATTGTTGTTTTCTATTTTCAAGCAACTTAAATTATTTAAAAAAAAAAAAAACAAAATAAACTTACATTATGATCAACGAAAATATCAACAACTGATTGCAGCGCTGCACAATTTCCCTCCTCCTGAATTGCCCAACAAGGATACGGAGCTATTGGTGGCAAACATTCACCCTTCTTCAAATCAACTTTACCCAATGTAAAAGGAACACCCTGTTTGTAACGAGGCAATGCAACAAAAGCAGTATCACGTAATATTTGCGTTCGAGTTGCAATAACATTTCTTGGCACATATCGTCCCGACTGAATGTAGATATTTTTCGTTGAAGAACATGGCCATAAGAGATTATTACCACCCAGTTGAAATGTCAATTCGGCCAGTGAACACTTCGAATATGTGAGAGTACTGTGAAGGATAACAACCAAGGCAAATAGACCCGTTCGAAAAAATGATATTTGACAGTTGGACATGATATAAACTAGAATAGGAAAAAAAAACAACTATCTTTAATTTTCACGCGCACTTCTTCGACTTTTGTCCAGAACGACTAACAATGCTCTTAATATGCTATCACTCTTTTATAAAATTAAATTGGAACAAAATCTGTTATCATCTTTTTTGAGCCATCACGATCGAAATTGACTTAAATTAGTATCGTGCCATTTGGAAATATTTACATCTCGCGAATGCAAGAAACATTGACATTGCCAGAAGGTCAAGTTTCACACGTCACATTCATATTGTGGCGTGTCTTTTCGATGTTTTGATTATATTTTCTGCAGTGTAAGCAATAATTTTTTGCCGGTGCTAGTGGTGTTCATCGTCGTCGTCGTTGGTCTGCAAATGAAGTGAAATACCTATCGCATTACATTTCATTGAATATAATGACTCGAAGACGGAGTCAAGTATTTCTGGCCTTATTTCTTTAAGATTGCTGAAAGGGAATTCGAGAAACTACCAAAACCATACTTTATTATTTGAGTGCACCACATTTTGCTGGCTGACCTATAGCTTAGAACAATGTATATTGTGTATAAATGGAAATGGAAGCAGGACGTGTCCTCTATTAAAACAGAGAACTTTTTTGGTTTTATTTGTTTTGTTTCATTAGCACTTATATTGGCCAATCAATTCTGGGGACGGACATATTCGTGTTACTGAAATATTTGCTTATTATGAGTCTTATTTTCGTAAATACTTTACCCCATTTGACTCAGTATACAGAAAAAAAAAATACTAGAGTTTTTTTTTATTATTATTCTTTTGCTGCAGTATAAGTCATTTTCACAAATCACAAGGGGAAAGTTTTTCCACCTCACTTACTTTTCTTTATATATTTCATTCAGTTATGTGCATTTTGCTTAAGAAAGTTTAAATGTAGTTATGTAAAGTAGAAAACTTTTTATAGAAATTGAATTTTTAATTGATATTTTCCAACAGATTTCTTATAGTTATATCAGTTATTCTTTTCTGAAAAGTTCTTTAAAGAATTTAATTCATAAAACTATATTTACTTAGAATCTTGGCAAGTTGAGAGAAATTTGTTATTGAATTTTAGGAAAGCAGTTATTGCTTTAAGAAAATTTAAATGTTGGGTTATACTCGTATACACTGAGAAAAAATTAGGTGTAGATTTAATCCGGAGTCTAAATGTTTTGTTTTAATATTTTAATTTAGGATGCAGGATATTACATTATAATAATGGCATGAAGACTGAAGATTTCAATTAAACTAAGTTTTACGATGATAAAGAAGGTGACTTTAGTGTATCCTAAGTATTACCCGAGTATTTTGCTTCTAACTTATTGAGAACTTTAGGAAGTTATCTATTTATTTATTTCACATCATAAAAAATATATTGTGCAAGTTTTAGTTCAATCGGATGGTTAGTTATTGAGTTTTTAACTTATTTTAATATTTGGAGTGCAATTGAAAACTTAATTCACATGCACTTTTCACTTCATAAAAAATATATATTTTTTTAAGTTTTAATGAAATTATTGTTTTTTTGAGTTTTATCTATTTTTATATATGTAATTTAGCGATATCTATCGAAAAACGTAAAAAATTTTGACCGATTTGCCATTCCAGCATAGTTGAGGTACATTAGAAATGAAAAAAGCATTTATGCATTTTAAAACTTTGAATAAATTCATTTTGAAATTTGCTCTATTTCACATACAAATCTGGAAAGCCTACGAACAGGGTTGACCGAATTAACACGAACGCAATAATTTTGTCTATTCCCCTGACGTTTCGCCCTCTTTCTCTACTCGGCGTTAAACTTTTTTGAAATTCTGTTGATTTTTTCACATTGTAAGTAGGTATGCCTCCGCTTAAACATTTCTTATGTTAAAATTTCAATTTATGTTAAATTGGAATTTTATACCTAATAATAATAATCCATAAGATTAAAATTAGACAACAAATTGTACAAACCAATTCTGAATGCTGAATATGATTGCCACATAATGTCGTGTCACTTGGTTTATTTCGAAAACGTTTATTTTTATGAAGAAAAGTATATTATTGAGGAAATTTTCTAAGCTACAAATTAGTCATTAGTCATTAGTCTGTAAAACTTACCATTTGTCACTTATTCCTGAAAAAACATTTTGGGGGGCTTTCAACCCCCGTAAAATTATTAGCGACGTTTATATCGATGGGGACTTTTGACAGTTTCTTAGGAGCGCCATTAGGAGGCTATTTACCAAATCCACCTTTCCGGCGATTTTTTACGAGTCAAATGCTTTATTGACAGGACTACAAGCAACTTAAGCTTGTCAATGGATGCCAGGCCGAAGTCTTTTAGTTCAAATAAACAAATAAATAAAATAAAACTGATACATATGTCCCCTTTCACACGAGCAAACAAGTTGCTGGTGATTTTTGAAGATTTCTTTTAATTTCCAATCTCCCCCAATCGTATACCGTTCATTCCTCTTACTTGGCGCCCTTCTCATCATAAACTGAAAACAAAATAATAAAACTTAAGTGATGTATTGAGGGCCACTAGTCAACTGATGAGTCCAAGTGAGATCGCCAGGACGAAACGCCAATTTTTGTATAGGACTTAAAGGCCATTAAAAGCTGTTTTGAATCAATAAAACTTAAGGGGTTATTTTTTTTAGTTTCACTTATCAAATTTTTGGGGCAATTTTGTCGTGCTATTTAAAGTCATGCTTAAATAATTTAAGAATTAGGAAACTGTAAACAAAAATATTATAATTCCCTTTCATAAGATTTTGTTTCCTCGTGTGAAGCAGATTTCAGAAGAAATTAAAATAAAACTTCAAGAAATCTCCAGCAACTTGTTTCTTCGTGTGAAAGGGGACATATAGCTGCTGTCAAAATACTACGCACAACAAATACAAATATTACATCTACCACTAAGGAAATTTCTGACACCTAGAAGTTTTTTATCAAGTTACGCAAAGCGCTTTATTGCACAGCCATTTAAAATGGCGATAAACTGTTATAACGCTCATAAATTAGCATTTATCTATTCTTGTCCTTATGTAAAATGCTGTGATAAATGGCATAAATTATTCATTTCCTCTACTTGAACTTAAAAAAACAGCCTTTCTCAAATCAAAATGGAAAATTAACAAAATGTTATAGCGGGTGAAATGGGACCAGTGCCACGTTTATTGAATACATACATATGTACCTTCTGAGGTGGAAGAGACTCGACTCCATCTCCATCTCCATCCATAAACATTCATTTTTACACATAATAACTAAAATGCAAAGAAAGAAACCTTCACATTACACACTCTTTTTATTTGGAAAAATGTTCTAAAATAGTACTAAAAATGATCTTCGAACACAGCACAACCTTATTCAGTTGCAATGCAACCCGCCAGATGATGAAATTTAATTCTGAAACGTGTAGCAAAATAATTTTATAAGTTATGTTAGAAAAAAACTAAGTTTTAATATAAAATAATTAAAACTAAAATAAATAAAACAATATAGAAAATCGAAATTATTTTAATTTTTTCATCTTTTTGTTATTATTAAACAACATTTAATTTATTTTTACTATTTTCATACTCACAAATAACTGGAGATATAAAAAAATAATTTAAAAACCAAAGATTGAATCTTTATTTTCGGCTGTTAACGTGTATGTGTAATCTTCTCGTTGTAAAAGTTTTCAATCAAAAATCAAACCAAACCTGTATTTTGGATAAAATTCAAGATACTTTTTCAAGATACATATATTTTTTCAAGAAGATTTTACACAGCTATTGTAAGAGTAGGTATAACCTAAAGGAAGAAATAAATTCAAATAGTAGATTTAATGATTTTTAAAATTCTTTATTTGCCATTTATACAATGAAATACAAAAAATTAGTGTTGAAAAGTAAATCTTTTAGAAGATTCTTTCAATTAGAGTTTATTACATTAAAATCACAGTCGAATTTCAAATTTTAGGGATCTGCTCGCTTTTCGAACATAATTTATATTTAAGATTAATGAACACGGTCGATTTCTTAAATGTCTATAACAGTAAATCCCTGGTAAGGGCAAATGAATATAATCCATAAACAAAAAAAAAAAAACAAAGCATTACTTTTTTCTATCATCAAATTTTTATATTTAATCTAGGACGACAGCCCCACCTCGAAATCTAGGAATGCGTACTAAGTTATGAGTATAAACAGTTTGTAATATATTACCCAAAATAAAAGTAAGCCAAATGTAAATGATTTCTTATAACACGCCATCTCTTTGCAAATTCTATAATAGAAAACGTCCTTTAATACCATTTTAATGATATTATTAATATTAATTCCTTAAATCTCTGCGATAAAACATGCAAATGGCACAAATATCAAAACAGTACACAAAAAAAATATAACTACATCAAACAGACTCCTTACAATCCAGACACAGACACAATATTACTAATACAGCAATTTAACAAAAGTGTAATTTTTCATTTTAAACGACATTCATAGCCATGAAGTTTATTGCATATTTCCTTCGTGAAAATAACAATAATCCAATTCCAGTGTACAAAATACTTATAAACGGCTAAGTGAAAAGTAACTTAAACTTAAAGTATGATGCCTTGAATATTTTCACAAAAAAAATTTTATCGTTAGATGCCGAAAGTTTTTTTTTTTTTTTATTTCAACATTACGAAATTCAATCCAAAGTCGCGGTTGCCTTCTGTAAAAGAAATATTGTGTATTGTGTATCTGAAGTTGAAAAAGCCGCTTTATTTTATTCTTTTTTCCTTTGAGTAAAATCATGGAACATTTTTTACAATATTTTAAAATATTGTCGGCTGGTGCCTTATATACATATTTAGTGGCGGTTTTATTCCTTCGCTATATACAGCAGGCAGATTTAGAAAAGCCTCAAACAGACTGCGAACGATGATGTCAAATTGTTAACACTTCGAGTCACATGATTAATGAAGCTAATTTGAAAAGTCGATTACACTTTAAAATTCTTACTTAATAATTCATTCATAAATTGCTTAAAATGTCACATATAGACTCTTTAGATTTATAAATTTAATAACGCATATACGCAGGAAGACTGCGAATCAGGTAGCGTACGCAAGTGGAAAGGGACCTCAAGCAGGTTGGCGATTAAAAGTGGAGACAGCTAATTAGGGACCAAGATCTCTGAATTGTAGTTCCTTAAGTAAGTTAGTAACTCATACACCTCACAAATAAACAATTCCATAACTCATTCATATTATGTACATTATGTACCATCAAGAGTGAATCATTTTTTAATTCCTGCGCTGTTGATGTCATATTTTTTTATTATTAGACATTGAATTTTTTTCCACAGCGTTTTCAATGTTAATTCTTTAATGTTATCACAAAATTTTAAAGCTTTATAAATGTTGAGATAGTGAAACAATTATATGAACTTAACCTTTCCACGTGATTCACCATAATATATCATGGGTACAGGGTGAATAAGTGCGTGGTACACAAATGAATCAGGGATTTAAAATCAGTTTATTGAGTAAAAAAACATTTTTATTTGTTAATCCATAGGTTCACATACATACACTATTTTTCCCTTAAAATAAAAAAACAAAAACTCTTTTAGCATTAATAAAAAAATAAATAAAAAACTTAATAATCCAGCAATAAAAAAAGTTACTTTTTTCTTACATTTAAGGAACTAAAAGACAAATAAAACCTGTAATTTAGTTGCTTATAATTATTATAAGCTTTTTTCGAACAACCACATTTGAAAAATCGAAATTGAATGAAACATTTGAGTTCTGGAGCCTCAATCAGTGGTTCACTGTGTACTATGTACTTTTAATTGATTCATTGTGTGCCATGTTGTCATTTTGCAAAAACATTTTTATAATTTATAAACAGCTATTAACTGAAAACAAACAAAATTTTATAAATTTAGGTAAAAATTAGTACAAATATTTAACTCAAATGAAGAAAAAGCACACACTTTTTATAATAAGAACCAAAATAATACACAAACAAGGAAATAGGTGCCGATGCAGAAAAAAACGAAAATACACGAGACTTCGGCTACGGGAAATGTGTTCTTTTCTCTTTTTCAAATTCGTTTTAAAATAAAAAAAGACAGTGAGAGTGCAAGTGATTCAATGTGTACCCTGATCCACCGTTAACCAGTTTACCCTTCAAATCAAGAAAATTTGATAAGAGTGGTAAAAAAAAAACTCAGCAACAATTCAGTGACACTAAGTGTAGTAGAAATTTAAAAATGCCCCATTTTTCTTGAGATATAGAGTACAAATGAATTAAAATAGATTTATGAGCTTAAGTGTACTGAAGGTTTTGAATTTTAAAACTTTGTTCTTTAGATTATACAAAAACTTATATTCGTTTTATTGTGATTTGTCTGCTTTTGGATAAAATACGATTACATCAGGATGGTTCTACTATTTTTTGTTTAAGGAATTAAGGATAAAATTATTTCGTAGAATTTAATCTTGTACAAATGTAGAAGGCAAATTGAACTGACGCTTAAATGTGTCACTTCTTAAATTTTTGGTACCCATTACATTTCGCGAGTATTTTAAGGGGGCGCCTGGCAATTAATAGGTTTGTTCGATTGCATTCGATTATTACAAAATTGCTGTTTTCATTGACAACCACGTGTTGTTATTATTTCTTTTGTCATCGTGTCGACACGTTGGTGTGGGAAAACCTTAAACTATAAAGTGAAAACATAATAACATAAAAAAACGTATAATGAATGTCAGGCCAACAATATTTTATTACATACCTATAGGGCATAATATAATCTGGAGAAAATTAATTTGGATGAATTGCAGACTTATGGTCCTGTGGTTTCCTTGGTTTCCAAAAGTAATAAACCAAAGATTGTGATGTTAATGCTTTAATCTATACTTTTTAATTAGTATATCTTCAAGATTTATTATAGACAAATTTTCCCAAATGAAAATAATTTCTAACCTATCCCATTAAAATAATTCATATATACAAATCCACCATTTAAACATATTAACTCATATAATGGAGCTCTGCTTGGATCCTCTAGCTATTTTATATACATTATACTATTTCCCATATATAGCCATGTCATTAGACTCAGCATGTTAAATAGATATTGAATTGAATTAAATTAATTTGGTGACAAACAAAAATTCCACACACGCTGTGTTTGAGACCTAATAATAAAGTCGTTCCTTACCAAGAATATAGTATAAGCCATATCAAAGGGAATTCACAATCCGCTCCGCAAATTAACGACTTGAACGAACCGAACATAGATGAATTAGTTTGGCCTTCGTATATCCCTTAAAATGGCTCAACTGCCGCCACATTGGCCATCTTTGACGCACAGAATTCTAATTTTCATAAGCATTATCACCACATGATGGAATAATAGAATTCCTTTCTCATACCCCAGTCTCAGCTTAGACCTACTTAATTAGTCCTTTCGAAAAGTATATTCTTGTGGACGTGGTTTTGGTTGTGGTGGCATCATCGGTCGGCGTCATCGTCGTCGTCGACGGGGGCTTTTACAATATGCTAGCATTTCTCATAGGAAACTCAAATTCAAAAAGAGGCCATTCAAGTGCGTGCAATCTATCCAAAACGTCAAAAAAAAATTGAACAACAGCCATGCTGCGGGATAACGGCACAGCACGGTGGTGCGACGACAATCCTTATTCCTTTGCTATTGAAACCATCAAGGACCAATTTCGATGGAGCAATAAATAACTTACGCATTGTGGATTTAAATTACATCTATAGGATGATTACGGAAGCAAAAATTGCAGGATTTCTCTTCATCAAATTATTTCCAATCGAGTGCAGAACCAGCAATAAGACGAGGGGACAGCATATTTAGGCAGACAGAAGTACTATATCGAAGCGAAGAGACCGAGGACGAGGACAAGGACAAGGACTCGCATCTCTCAGTCAACATCGATTCTCAAATCAAATGAAAACAAAAACATACTAATAGTAATATTGTTCATTATTGATTGAAGGACTTTATTGAACTGAATTTCACAATAATTGACAAGACAAAAAGGACTCTCTTATTTAAAACATGATTATACTATAGAAGAGTCGGAAAAATTGTTGTTTTGATTTGCCTTGTCATGGCCTGTCACTCTTGGTTATTCCAGAGATATTTTTTTTTCTGAAAATTTTACGGAATGTTATGGTAGGAGGAGAAAATGAACCCGATTAAAGGAGGAATTGACTTGATTGATATTGATTGGTTTAGGTTCAGGAAACGAATTGGTTCTTACTGACTACATACAGAGGATTATTAAGATATTGTTTCTATATTATATATAGGAGGTAAAGAAGGACTAGAGGCTATTGCTTACGCTAAATAAACATTGTAAGCAATGTTAACCTATGTATATATTTTCTTTGGTGATATAATAATGTAAACAACCTTTATCAAATATTTAATCTCAGGTTGGTAAAAAAAAATGTCAAGCGGCAAATGAAATAAAACGTATCAATGATTTTGTTTTATTTACTTGTTAAATTTGTATATAGAATAATTATTTGGGTTTAAGCACTTTAAAACAATTGGGGAAATTAAGTACGATAATATAGGATTTTTATTATGATGATAGGTTAGAAAAAGGATTTTACAAATTTTAAACGATTTAGCATGGTGCTATCTTCTTGACATTCTTTTTAGAAAAAAATTCGATTCTTTTGTTGAAAGGAATTCGACATTAGATAATTTGTAAAAATTTGTGCAAAGGAATTTCACGTAACCAAACAGAGCTATTTTATTTAAGTTAAAATCACCAAATGCCTGTTTTAATAGTTTAGCATTTTACTCCAAATGTCACTTTGACAATTAAAAATGTAAAAATGGTATGCTTGGTTACTTGTTTGCACGAAATGTCACTTTTTTAGAAGTGTTCATTTGAAGTTTATTAAGAAAATAGGTTTAGTGTGATACTAGTTAAAAATTGTTTAAAACTAAGTAAATTGTTAAATAATACCTTAACATTAGGCTGTTTTTATTTTTTCACAACTCCGCCATTTAAAATAAAAGAGGAAAAAACCGGTATTTTTTATTTTGACCAATTTTGTTTAAATAGTAAAATCCTTGAAATTATATTTATATACTAGACAAAATGCTTTCTTAGAATCAATTATTATAATCTTAAAGTTTTGCAAAAACAAATTCGTTAAAACTTAACCGTTATAAAAGTTGTATGCAAAAAATTAAGGATTAATATTTTGTAACTGATCGCTATTATGCAAAAATTGTAATGTTTTGAAGAAAATATTATAACCTATAAAATATGAGCAATGAGCATACTGCATTATTTCAAACTTAAAAATTATTCTCAAAAGGAATTGAAGACTTGAAGAATACAATATTTAAAAAAAAACATGTATGTCTGTGGGTAATTCACTTTCATTTACAATATTTCTTCATTTTTCAAATAAGATGAAAGGACATGCAAATAAGCGAAAAAAAACACTTATTTCTAACAAAATGACAATTATTTACATATACTTTTTTATCTGTTAAATAATTGTGTGTTCGTAAATTGTTTTGACACAGAAAAAAACGAAACGAACTGCTTTTGCAAGGCATTTAGAACGTGTTTATCTGCTTATTGTTTTAAATTTCATTCATACCAAGAATCGATAAAGAAAAACTCTTTTATGCTTTCACAACCTTCAGCAATTTAATCCATCAAAACAAAGACACCGGAGACGCATTTGATTGCAACCGAACAAAAACAAAAAAAAAACACCAAAAAACACAAAATAAAGTACAAAGCTCATGAATCATTATGACACCCATTCAATATCTATGTATACACATTATAGCTGGCTGAAGAAATTCCACGACATGACACAAGGTCATCTCACAGAAAGTCAACGTCGTCATCGTCGTCGTGACCTTGATAATCAGTTTGTGATATTATTTTATTCTCACAAACTATATTTTTAGTATTATAAATTCTACAGATAAACCGTTACATTTGATCAGTATAAGATAAACTTTAAAAAACCCGGTACCCTAAACTGTTCGAACAAAAATTTTAAAATCCCACATGTAATATGTGGGTAAAGTTGGTTATTCCTCTGCTTTTGGCAACTTCAGCTGCTTGCCATGAACACAATCCCACCCCATACGGCATGTTGCCAACTGATGGACTCTTTCCGCCTCAACCCAGTATCCAATGGACCGGTGGACAGTTTGATTTCCCTTGCCCATCGGTAAAGTCCTTGTTCAAGAGTTCAGGCAAGTTCATTGGCAAGAATATAATCGCAACAAGGGCACAAATTGTTAAGGATAGTGTATTCCTGGCACTGCCACGTTACCGACAAGGTGTCCCCGCAACCCTTGTTAAGACGGTCATAAAACCAGGCACTTGTACAACAATGTTTGTCCCGTTTCCATGTTGGAACATGCAGGAGGAGGGAAATTGTAAAGCCCTTCAATCAGTCGTCGATTTGTTCGTTGATCCGAACGAGATTCTCTGGGTGTTGGACACTGGAATTGTTAATACTCTAGAAACACCCATTCGACGATGTCCACCTAAAGTGGTGGCCATTAGCATTAAGAGTGGCAAGATTCTTAAGGTCATTCCATTGGATGGACTCACTGCAGCCAATTCCCGTTTACAATATCTGGCCGTGGACTACTCTGCGGATGGAGAATGTTTTGTGTATGTTAGTGATGCTGCGAATCGGGCCATAATAGTTTACAATATTCAGCTTGACCGGGGCTATCGAGTTGTCCTGCCGAAGGCTGTGTCAGCTGGAAGTCGTGCACGTGATGTTCTTTATGTGGCACTTGTCCGCCAGGACTGTGGTTCGACTGTGCTTTTCTTCACGTACCTGGGCTCGAAGAAAATGTTCGCCATAAAAACGGATTACCTTCGTACAGGGTGTGCCGATGGAAGGATTATGGGTAGGTGTTGTTTTGTGTTGACATGTTGACATGTGTGCTTGGAGGGAGGGTTGATTGGAATTTTCATTTTCTTTTTTTTATTCCATTACAGATGTAGGATTAAAGCCAGCACGAATAGTTATTATCGGAACGGATAATGGATCAGCAATATTCTTCCGACACGAAGGCGAATCAGAAGTCTATCGCTGGGATACGGTGACCCCATTTTTAGAAGCTAATTTCAAAGCGGTCTATCGTTGCCCAACGTGTCAGTTAGCTACACATGCTATTCCCGATTATAAGCGCAATACAATGCGTGTATTGCAGAGTAATTTCCCCGACTATATGCAGAATACAATGGGATGCGGGGCAACACAACAGTTATCAGTCATGCAAGGATGTTGGTAACGTTGTTAAATGGGAAAAGCTGTAGATTGTTCCTTGATTTTAAAAAAAAATCGTGTGTGTATTAATTATTGTTATTTTTAACTTTATTGAAGTAGTTTAAGGAAGTATTTAGATATATGATGTGCCTCAACAACCATGGGCGTAATGTGCATTTTAAGTGTAATTTATTGAAGAAGAATTGTTAATCAATTTAAAATAAAAAAAAATATACCAAAATTGAAAAGTTGTTTTTGGTTTCAATGTTGGAAATAAATATAAAAATAATTCAAAAAAATTGACAAATTAATACATATACATGAAAGTTTAGAAACAAAAGATATTGCGTATACGCCACAACGAACCGAATATTTTTTTTTTTAATTCTATAGTACGCTGCTGATACCAAACGAAATTTTTCTGTGGTCTCCAATAAGACGCAAAATGCGTACAAAAGCACGACGGAAAATATTCGTGGAGAGTCAGTAAGAGACTCCGAAAACATTAGTCGAAACAGTCAGTACTCCAAAAGTCAAAATTAAATCGACATTACTCTAATTCTTACATTTTGCTTAAGCATTATTATTTTTTTTTTATATTAACTTTGACAGACTTTGTGTAGAAATTCACAGAAAGGCACAGAATTTCAAACTTAATGAACTAGGCTAATATTTCAGAGGAAAATTTCACGTTTGTAGTTTTGTTTTATTTGATCACAACATTGGAAACAAATTATAATAATTTTAAAGAGCATTTTATTCATTCATAAATCAACGAAGAATTTGAAAAAATGAAAAAAATGCGTTTGAAAATATAACAATATCAAAAAAAAGATAAAATCAAGGATAGAAAAAGAATTTACAAAAGAGGGAAACAAACTCTGAGGAACAAAAATCTTGGATTCGCTTGCTCACTTTTTGAGTGAGAAAAATCTCTGAGATCTCAATTTTCTGAACACGGCAATTAAGTTATTCTCTTGTCAACTTTAGGCGTTTTTCTTTTTTAGCCCCGAGCGGGACTAAGCTGTCAAAAACGAACTATATTACTTTTTTAACTCGGAGCGCTCTGAGCTCTTAAATTCCCTTTCTTTTTTAGCTCAGAGCTTGATCGGAGCTCGCTCGCTGAGCTCAGAAAAAAATGATCGAGCACATCGAGCAAAAAGCTGCGGCATTCATTCATTTTTTTTGTAATGGATGACAGTAAAATTAATTTAAAAAAAAATTCTTGAAAACAAATACCAATTTCACAAACAAATTTGACAGTTTATTAAAAAATCTGTACAATAGCTTAGTTCCTTTACTTTGAAAGTCTGTGCATTTCTGTGATTTTCTACACCAAAGTCTGTCAAAGTTCATATAAAAAAAATAATATGACTTAGAAATTCACACAAATGCACAGAGTTATAAAGTAAAAGAACACACCTAATGATAGTTCAGTGCCCAATTGTGATTCTTAAATAGATCGACCTTGGTTCGGAGTGAGCTCTATTCGCTGAGACCCTTCTCTGTGCCCTGCTCGGGACTAAAAAAGAAAAACGCCTTTTGTCTTCTATGAAAAAACTATTTTTCGTATTAAACTGAAATTCGTATGAACTCACCCAAATTCACTCAAGGAAAGTAATGTTAAGTAATTGGTCAGTCAGAGTCGATTTTGAATAATTTTTGAAAATTCTAAACATTTATAATTATGTAATTATTCAGTACGAAATTTCACTAGAACGATTTTTATGAAAACTTTTGTATAACGGTCTTCTTGAATATTTATTTCACACGAAACCAATACTTGACTAATAGAATATATATAATTTGTTATCGTGTTTTGCATCTTCCCTGTATAAATGATATCGATTTAAACCTATTTGCAATCACAATAAAAATAAATTAATAATTAATTTCCCGGATTTTTATTTTTTTATAAATTCTATTATTGCCTTATCTAATTGATATAAAATGCTCATCATCTAAATGATTGATTGGCAGTTGTCTGTTTAAATTCAACATGAAACAATTGATGAATTTCCTTCTTCTTTCTGCGGTAAGTCAAAAAAAAATTATATTATTATTGTAAATTGTTAATATTTAACTTTAAATTTTTTTTAGATCCTTTTAGGTTGCTCTCTTGCTCAAAATATCCATGACAAAACCTGTAGTGTAATTCAAAAACAAGGAGTGGTGTCATGTTTTGATCGAAGTACCTTAGGCTATTGCATGAAAGTTGGAGATGAATGGCGGGCATTTGAAGCTGCTACATGTGATTCTAGATTATGCTGTAATTCTAAATTAATGGGCTGTACTATTGATGCTGATTGTAAAGATGAATTGACAACTTCAACTTTGATCAGTACTACAACTGAGCCAACCGCTGTGGCTTGTGTATTTGGAAATTTAAGAAAACATGAAAGTGATTGCAAACGTTTTTATTATTGTTCTCAAAGCAATTGGGTTGAGGGTGTATGTTCGGCGGGTGTTTTTGACGAAAATCGAATGTCGTGTGCATTTGGAAGTTGTAAAAACCCATAAACATATAATACCTATTTGTATACATAATATATTAAGCAAAAGTAATAAAAATATACATTTTGAATAAATTGATTATTTACAAGAAAAAAAATTTCTCTCCAACCAAAAGGAATCGAAATAAATCGGTTTTATGAATCGGTTTTATGCTTAAGACATTGAGGAACAATACAATTCAAAACCCTGTTACGAATGTTTGTGACTCTTTAATCCTAGTTTGACTGTACTTTAAGCATATCTGATATAAATTGTGTCAACAAAACTTTAAAATTTCATTTGGACCTTAATCTATATCTAACTGATTATGGTGATATGACCCACATATTGAAGTTATCGACCTCTTTTAAACAAATATTGTCTTTTCCAAACATTTTGTTACCTAAGTAATCAAAATCTCGTTTCGTTATCATAATTAAAAGAACAAAAAATAGAAGATAAAAATAAACAAAGTCTTTCATTCAAGCTTCAGACATATTTATACCGTCATTTTGTTGATCATCGATGAAATATTGGAAAGAGTTCTAATGAAAAAAAAATCAAACTAATTGAATTTCAATGTTTAAGGTTTTTTTTTAATATGTGTGTCTCTATAAAATACCTATAATACAAACAGAAAGCCAAAAAATGTTTCTAAAATTGTTAAGTTAACAACTATTGGCAAAGCTATTTATGTCGCAGTTAAAAGAAATTTGTCACTCAATTCGGTTCTTTTTTACAAAACGTTCTAGCTTTATACATTTAACATACAACATGTACGAGTATATTTCGACTCCTTTGAAGTTATCAAAAATATGGATTTTGGTGAGCCTTTTATTATCTCCTCTTTAACTATACATTCCTTAATCCTCTAATTAAATTTATGTCTGCAGATTGCTTGTATGAGTCGTTTGAGTCTTCAAATTCCGATGATGTCACGTGAGACAAATCTTTGTGTGGAACGTCAACAGGCTGGTTTAATTTGTGAGACATGTGAGCTCTTGGCAACCTGTGTCAAAATGTCACATGGTTACCTCACTGTCCCAGTTGAGACTTGTGATACCGATAAAGGATATTATTGTAATGTAAATCTTGGAGCCTGTTCTAATATGACCGGTCCATGTCATCCATTTGGATATGAGGGAAATTTTGTGTGCACCTCGGAGGGAGTTTTCCCTGATCCTTATGATTGTCAAAAATACCATATGTGTTATGTCGCTGGAACGACTTTGGTATCGGCCAATATCGAATGTGGTGGGGACAAAGCTTTCAATGTTGAAACTGGGGAGTGTAACTTATCGATTACAGATAGCGTTTGTGATTTGATGCAGTACGAATGTCCTCGTGTGGGGTATTCAGCTGCATGGCCTAAGAACAAAAATTTGTTTTATATCTGCAAAGCTACTACAAATGATGAAACACGAGTATTGTATCCGACACTTTATCGGTGTGGTTCAAAGGAAGTTTTCGATGGACTTGACTGTGTTGCAGAAGGTAATAACGGAAGCGAAAATCCTGTCACAACTAAGCCAACCAAAACTCCAACAGGGTCTGTTAATAACAGCCCTACAACTAATTTGCCAACTGCCAGCCCAGACTTACAATGTACTACATCAGGACTTCAAGTTGATCCGGAAGACTGCCGATCATATTATTATTGCTCCGGAATACGAGGCACAAAGAAGCATACAACTTGTCCTCAAGGAACTTACTTTAATACAGGTCTAGCATCGTGTACAATTGGTAGTTGTTAAAAAAAACAAATGGTTTCAAAAATAAAATACTTATACAAACTGTTTCATAACAATATTCTACCGTTCTTAATAGGAAATGAGTTTAGGAATCAAATACAAGAGTATAGAATAGAATCGCTGTGTTGTCATAATATAATCTGTAAACAATGTGAATAAGTTTATCTTTAGAACTTCATTAAACTCTTATCTATAACGTTAATTGTTTTTGTATTTTTAAGTTTCTATCGGACAAATCAATTTGAATTTTTAGCATGGAATTTGAAAGGCCACTAAAGTTACACGTTTACAAACAGTTAAAACCCAAGGTTTTATTGATTTCAATCATTGCATACGTCCTGTACTGTAACTCTCGCATCGATAAAATTAGTCGATGAAAATTGAAACAAATCATATGAGTTTTCAACGATATGCACATATATCTTATCTTTCTTGTTCTATATAAGACATAGTTTTAACAGTTGACGTCCGAAAAATAAAACGATTTGCGAAAATTCGGTAATGTAGATGAGTCCTCTTCACAAGAGGAAGAAGTTGCTGCAGATTTTTTTTCTCTTAATTTCTTTCGAAATCTATTGTACCTTTCACACGAAGAAACAAAATCTTATTAATTTCCTGTAATTTCCGTTTAAATTAGCTTGGTTGAACACACGTCATTACAGTGTGTGTGAAGAGGAATGTCAAAAATATCTCCTCAAATCGTTGACCTCCTCTTACTTCTCACCTAAAAACTGAATGTATCGAGTAAAGCAATTTACTCCATAAATGTGCAATAGGAGTGGGAAAAATTCGCCCTTTTTACTCTTTTGAGTATTATATAAAGTTTATATGAGTGCAATAAATAATTATAAAAGGTATCTCTGCATGAATATAGGAGTATTGTTAGTTGGGGAATAATATGGCGGTTAGACTAATGGACTCGGTTGTCTAAACTTTGGCTAATTTAACATGTTTATTAATCAAATAAAGCTTATTTCCAACTATTTAGAACTAACTAGGCACAGTGTCTAAAGAGTTAAAAAAAACATCCAATAAATACGCTTATTAATTTCCTCGTGTGAAAGGGGACTAACAGCTTAAAGCTTAAAGCCCTTCCAATGTGTGATAGAATTAGAACCATTTCTAAAAATTCCCATGTATTAACACATGTCAAATCGTGTAGGCTGTAACATGATGCTGTGTAAGATGGGCTGTCATATTTTGTTTCCACACTATTATACATAATAATTATTGTTTCCCACTTTTTTGTCATGACGTGTTAATACTCAGTGGGATAGTGTGGAAGGGCTTTTATCAATAGAAAACTAGAAGTAAAATGCAGCATAGTCACCCTATGAAATTGGTTTTAAAATTGGCATCACTTTTTATCTCACGACATTTTTTCAAATCTGTCAAACTTGACAGATTTCAGAAATACCAAAATAAAACTTTTCAAGTTCTTCAAAATTTTGTTATGAAAATTTTAAGTTTCGTAGTGAATTAAATTATCCATTCGACAAACAACACAATCGTCTGTAATGGAATTTTTACAAGAAGGTATTGCCCTAGGTGTTGATCTACTAATACTTGGAATTTGCTTCAAAGAATACTACAGTTACAAGAAAACCGTGAATAATCTTAAAGTAAGATCAAAATAAAAACGAAGTCAGCTAATAAATAATATAAATGTACATAATAGAACCATAAATATTTTTTAAATGTAAAACATTTTAATAGAATGCTCCACAACTACCAATCGATGCTGATCTTAAGAATCTTCTGGAAAGCAAAAAAGACAGTAAAATCCCATACGCTGTGATCCGAGGCACAGTGATTCCTATTGGTGTGCCGATTCGTAGTGTTATGTCACCATCAGTGACCGGTGTCGTGCAAGTGATAAAGTTGAGGTAAGAATTTTAAATGTTTCTCAACAAAACAATTCCGTACAGAATCAATAACATTCCTAGTGAACACCGTGTAGCTAGAGGATTTGCTGGTTTCTGGACAGAACAACGTCGTCTTATTCATGTGTCTTCCAATGAGATGCCATTCGAATTGAAAAACGGTGACTATGGCGTTGAAATTGTCGATGGCTTATCGGCAGAAATTCTCGATATGGACGTTGTGTATGACAATTACGAACCATCGTCGTTATCTTTCTTTGATCATATCTTTGGATTCTTTTCTGGTGTTCGACAGAAAGGATTACAAACAACAGAAGAAGTTCTACGGGATGGTAGTTTCATAACTGCCGTCGGTGAAATTGAACTAGATGGCAAGACAATAAGAATGCAACCTTCTTCGACAGCTCCACTCTTCCTAACAACTTCAACCAAATCGACGTTAATTAAGAAATTCGAAGAAGCTAAATCGTCAATGGCGTGAGTTAACTTTGAATACATATTATAATCTAAGGATGGTAAGGGATTTATGTTTGAATTTTCTTTTAAGGGTTAAAATATTTATCTGTAGCACAATAACTGTAGTACTTGTTGGAATAATAGCGCGCAAAATCTACTTAAGGAAAAAACAGGAAAGAGATGAGAGAAAAATCAAAGAAACACTTGACAATGAAAGACGAAAGCGGCGTGCGAAAACAAGACCTCAAAATCTAACTCCTGAACAACTGTGTGTTGTTTGTTCAACAAATCCCAAAGAGGTAGGTATATAGGAAAATTTTTTAAATCATCTACCGATTTAAGTCTCTTTTACCTAAGCTGAAGAATCTTTAAATAGTGATAAACAGATAGGTTGAAAAAAGAAGCGACAGCTAGTGAAGTAACAAGGGATAGTGACTTACACTCTCCAATCTTTATGGCTAATTGGAGAGACACTTTATCATGACAAGATACATACTTGGAAGATTTTTCAATTCCTTGTTTATCATCATATCGACCATGTACTATTTTCATAATATATTATAATAATGTGTTTTTTTTTTGTAGAACAAAACCTTTAAACGGGAAAAATATTACTTTCCCTATCGAAAATGTTATCGGTATCGTTGTATATTAAAAACGTCGATTATAACGACCTTTTTGTCAGAAATAAGTCCTAACAGACATGCTTTCGGTTCTGTGTTGATATCGATGTTAACTATTTCCTTTGATTTTTGTTTTGGTTTTTCATATGTCTAATATTGAGGATACTACATACGAAACTCGACTCCTTCAGTGTGTAGCCTGGAAAAAGGTTCGCTTTATTTTTAACAATAATTATTGCCTCACGTTCTACTAAACATGGATTGATTCAGCGAATTAAAGGTTTTCCCGCAAAAATTGATAATTTTGGCGAAATTTTCAAAAAACTGGAAATGAATAAATTATCCTAAAACTTCCCTAACGCAATCGCAAGTAATATACAGTGAACTCTCTAATAACCGGACACTGATAGTACCCAGAAATTTGTACGGTTATTAGAAATGTCCGCTTATGAGAAAACAAAAAAATTAAATTGAAAACCTTTTATAAACGACAAAGGCATATTCATATTCTAGAATTCCTATTCTAATCCGAGTGTGTTCTCGTATTGTTAAAATTGGAATATACTTTAAAATCAGAATATAGCTTGCGAGATTGAATATAGCTTGCGAGATACAGCAAAATTTCACCTATGAAAAGAAAATTTTTTTCTTGCGAGGAATTCACCCCTTACCCCTATAATCTTTCATATTTCTACAAGTTATATAATTTACTATCCAAAAATACCGAAATGGACCTTATAAAAATTGGAAAATATTACTCTACATGCACTTTGTCCGCTTATGAGAGAGCCAAATACTATTGCGGTTATTAAATTTGGTGTCCGCATCCGCTTATTAGAGTCCGCTTATGGTAGAGTTATTACTATGAAAAATCATGAATTTAATTCTGTTCTTTGAAATCTGTCCGGTTATGAGAGGTGTCCGCTTATGGGAGGTGTATATTTGCAGAGAGTATACTGTATATACAATTATTTTCTAACTTTTTCGTTTTTCTTATTTTAGGTCATAATGCTTCCATGTGGCCATGTTTGCATCTGTGAAGATTGCTCTGAGAAAATCACAGTATCATGTCCCGTTTGTCGTTCAAAAATTCTTAGCAAAGCTGCTGCTTTCATTTCATAATCAAATGAGGGTATATCGATTGTATGATTAAATCAACAAAATTCTACAGGGTTAATGGTGCAATAATATGGATTTAGAGAATAAGTTAATTTATTAACCCAACAAAAAAAATGCAATTAATGATGAAATTAAGTTTAAAAAAAAAACAAACAAAATAGAAATACAAATAGAAAAAAGGTAACTTGAAATTAATAACAAAAAATGTTTAATTCAGCTATTCATGATGTTTTTGTAGTCGGATTGATCGTTTAACATTTTCAAAAAAACTCGATATTTTTTGTTGTGATAGTCGATGGTTTCTTCTTTTGGTTTAAGAATTGTTCCAGTTCCGCCCATTGCAGCAGAAGCTTCCTAAAAATATTATTAAAACATAAAATGCAACATCCCATAATCATAAACTCCTGTCTACCTCTAATGTGGGGTAAACTTTGGCAGCACATGCTCCTAAAATTGCTGCTCCCACCAAAACCATTTCCTGCTCATCAGGTATAATAACTGGTAGATTACAAATGTCAGCATGACTCTGAGTGTAAAGGCGATTCTTCGCCAATCCCCCACAGAATAACAGAGTTTTAAATTTAGGTCTCTTGTATTGTACAAGGTTGTCCATAATGTGTCTTGTGCCATACTGTAGAAAGGAAAGAAAAATTAACAAACGTTCTATGCTAATTAACATAATTTATGATAATTTATTTTACCCCTAAACCTTGAACAAAGGCGAGATAAAGCACAGCTAAACTTTCTTCATCGGTGCTCATATTAAGGCCGGAGATCTGAAAACAATACAAGTTCAGAAAAATTTTAAACGCAAATTTGTAGATTAACTAGATACAACAGAAGGGGTTTACCATGCCTTTGAGACTTGCATCTGCGATTGGTGAGCGATTTCCATGAAAATCCGGCCAAACATGTAAATCTTTTGTCAAAAAACAAGAATCCTCCAAACCACGTTCCATTTTCATTTTCTCTAAGATGGTAAAGATATACGAGTGAATGTTTCTATAAAAAAAACAATTAACCAAAGCTCTACGAAAATTATTGTCAAACTTAAACAGAACTTACCTTCCCATTAATTTCCTGCTAATCTCTTCATATTTTGGGTGAGTTTTAATGACATAATCTAACAAAAAACCTGTAGCACTCTGTCCACCTTCATTCAAAAAGAAATTTGGAATAATAGCATTTTTATAAGGACCCCAAACTCCCTTTGCTGGACATAATTCTCGAGTCATACTCATATGACATGTAGATGTTCCACAGATCAAAGCCATTTTCCCTTCAATAGAGTCCGATCCAGTACCAGCATTACAACCAAACATTCCTAAAGCTCCAGCATGTGCATCAATTAATGATGTTCCAACGATTGTTCCAGGTAAGAGATTGAAAGCCGCTGCAGCTCCATCAGTAAGACCCTTACCAACGGCTGTACCAGGATCGCATACTTTTTTTCCAATAATGTCGAAATCATTTCGGCACAATTCTCCCAAATCGATAGCGGTTAGAAAATCCCTAGACCACGAACCACCAATAGCGTCAAAATTCCATTTACATACTACCGAACACAATGATCTTGAATCACAACCAGTACTACGCCAGGTTAGAAAATCAGGCAAATCAAATGCTCGCCACATTTTATTCCATGTTGAAATATTACGATTTTTTTTCAACCATAGCAATTTAGGCATTTCCATTTCGACAGAAACTTGACCACCAACATAATTAAGCAATTCATGTTTTGTCGAGTTTATAAATTCCGCTTCAGCAGTAGCTCGATGATCCATCCAGAGGATAACATTTTGCTCAGCATGGCCATTTGAACTAACTGATAATGGTTCACCGTGTTTACCAAGTATGACAAGTGAACAAGTTGCATCAAAAGAAATTGCAACAATTTCTTCCTTCGGAATATTCTGAACGACATCCTGTGAAAAAAAAATTAATGAATTAATTGATTTGTAATAAAGTAAACGTGCATATGGAAAGGAAGTTAAAATAAATAATCCTCCCGAACTGACCACATGTGCTATGTAACTTATGGGTTCTTTTTTGCAAACACCTTAATATGAAAAAACTGTTGTAAGTATACATTAAATTGTCCCCAAATAAAAAAGAAGACTCCGTTTCATTTTGTCGTCTTTTTTGATCGGAAGTTTCTTTTCTTTAACCATAACAGAACTTGCAGGAAGATCCAAATTTTAAATTCATGTTTATAGGCAACTTCAAGATTACCTATCCTTTTTTAAAAATTGAACATCCGATAACTTTAGTTCAAACATTTACAAAACCTTTTCCGAGCCCAGATCGTTTGAGCCTAAAACTAACGTTTGATTACGACCATTGTTTCGACTATAACTTTCATATCACATTTATAAGGAAGAGCTCAATCGTCGAAGCAACAAATTTTCTAATCGACCGATCCCTTGGTGCTTCGGTTTGAAAATTTAAAGCATTCTTTTATGAATGATAATAGTTTTTGATTAAATATTGTAGATGCCCATTTTATTTTCCTAATGATTTTAATTTTTAAAAATCTTTCTATGTACCTATAGTGTTGTAGACATAGTCTATCTTATGGCAAAAACCAATTTTTCTAAACAAATAATATAATAATTAACGATGCCTCTCTTGTATTACTATTTTTTTATTTTCTATGGCTCGTCTGGTGTTAATCAAGTTTTGTATTTGAATTCATTTTCTTTTTTGTTTTAAAAATTTCAAAATATTGAATTTTTAAAATTAAAAAAAAAAAAAAAAAAATATTAAAAATTCAACACTATAACTTGTATTTTTTCAAATTTTATTTTTAAGTGTGCATTTCTATTTTTCTTCGTTGAATTTTACCCAGGGTTGACCCAGGTTTTTTTGACAACTCAAAGAATTGTCAAAAAAAAGGGTTTTTCTCTTTTCAATAATTTAAACATAAAATTTGTTTAAAATTAGTTTTAAAAATTAATTAATTAGAATTCAGCTTTTTCAAAAAACGCTTTAGAGCGACCCCAAGGTGACTTCAGGGCTCAACGAACAAACCTCTATAAAAATTTAAAATTAACTTCGAACTACATAATACAATTAAGAAAACGAAAATTATTTAAATAAAAAGAAAAAGCTCTAACAATTCTTCAGGTAAGAATTTACCCTGTTAAAAAAATATACGTAATCGTACGGACTTGCTCTTGTGGTTAACAACTAAATTGTGGCCACATATTTAATATCTAACAAAAATTATTAAAAAAATCAAAAATCAATTGTTTCAAAAAAATATTTTTTTTTAAATTGTTCGAATTATTTTCAAGCACCGAATTGCAAAATTGTAATAAAATCGGTCAACCCGTTGAAAAGTTATACGTGAATAACTGAAACATGAGTCAATTTTCTCAAAAAATGTTTTAGTTGTGCGATTTTTTTTGTCAAAAACCTGAAATGCAATTTTCTTACGCTTTAGTCAGGCACGAAGTTTAATAAAAATCATTTGAGCTATTTTCAAAAAAAAATTGAAAAAACAGAAACCGTTGGCAGCTACCCATTTTTGATGAGCTGAATACAAAAATTCGAATTTCCGCTCTAGGGAAGACAAACGGTCCACCCGTTTAGGCTCTACTTTAAATTATAGTGGACGTATAGACAGACAGACGGTATTATTAAACTCAATTTTTCGGACTTCTCTATCATCTTGATTACATCGTCGAAATTTTTTTTACACAAAACCAATACTTGCCCTATAGATAAAGTAAAAATCAATTGCACTCTTAAAATAAAACGTATGTATAAAACGTCAATAAATACAAACTATAAGGTGATATTGATAACGTAGCACATGAATTATAAACTTACTTGATAGTTAATGGTTTTTTCCTTTATCATATACAACTACTATTGAAAATTAAACTCTTAATTAACTAATTAAAAGAATAATAAATGTAATACAAAAATTATTTATTAAATCCATGAAATAAAATAAAACAAGATTTAAGACCTCAAATTTAGTTTAACATTTTTTACACTTAATATTATAATAACACTGCAAAATATAAAACCGACAAAATAAATCACAATTATATTTTAATGTCTGCTTAATAATATGTTTATGCTCAATGATCCGACAAAACGACAGAACCAGATTTGCAATCTCATTTCAATCACTTACATATATATTGTGAATGTGAAGGTTTTTTTGTTCAGAGATAACCAAGCTAAAATATTGTGTCTACTTTTGTGTGGAGGCTTTCATTACAATTACATTCTGTTTTTACGAACTTACCTGTACACAACATGCAACCGAATACCAGATATCATCTGAAGATTGTTCAAAATGATCTTGTTGTGGATTCCATGTTTTTATCGGTTTGACTTTTTGCTTTAGAACTTTACCATCCGATGAAACTAGAGCAGCTCTTGCACTTGATGTACCTACGTCTACACCGACAAAATAAATTCTAGGCATAACTTGTTTTTTTTTGTTTTTTTTTTTATTTTAATTTTTAAATTAGTCAAGGTCGTTTTAAATAATGGAGATCTTCACTTGGTTGAGAAGTGTTTATGAATGCTCTAGACCTTATAAAGTATACGTGCTGTTCTTATCAATTCGAGTACTTGACTTGAGAGATTGTAGCAGGCAGCAATCGGTGGATCTATATTTTCTCAATAGTTTGAAACAAGCTGTTATTTTGTTTATGTTTACACAACAAAAAGCTTAAAATACTTGTAGTTTAAGAGAGAGGTAGCTCCGCACATTGCGCAATACTAACCCACTGACACGATCACTTTCAGGCGTGTTACTTGTTTCGCGGTCTCGAATGAATTGAAGTCATTATTGTATACGTCTGTGCCCTGTTCTATGCACATAATTCAGCTTCTTTTTATTTGTGTTAATTTTTACAAGTAGAGAATTTTATAGAGCACTTGACTGAGATAGCAATGTAAGTGTAGGTGGGTATATTTTATGTTAATTCTATTTAAAACCAACGCTCCCGCTGTTACGTTTTGTTGGGTGGTGTGTTAGTAGGCAGGTATTCGTTTATGTATTTCCAAAATATTGGATCGAGTATAAATTATGTGATTGATACAGAAATAAAAAAAAAAATTGTTTTCAGATATTAATTGTTGTTCCTAGAAAACGAATTTTGAACTGAAAATCTTGAAAGGGTCAATAATAGGGTTTCCTAATATTTTTATATTTTGTTAGGAACTAAAACTTATCTCTCCGTTATGTAAGAACTTCGAATTTTTTTTCTTCACTCGCAAAATAATGTATTTTAAAATCTAATTCCACAGCACTAATTGCCTCTCTGGCAGGTTTACGAAGAAGTTAAGACTGCCTATCGTTAAACTTGTCGATCTGCATTTCTTTTGAATAGAACGGGATTAGAAAACGAGTAGGTCAACATGAAAACTATTCAGAAAGTATTTTTCAATGAAAAATAAAAAAAATATTAGTTTCTGCTGTAATAATTTGTGTAGAGGTCATCTATTAAGAGTTGAGGAATTTTCTTAGGCACATCCATTCCACACAACTTTCAGAAAACTATATGTGTCCTCGACACAACATGCCTGCAAAGCTTTTTCTCTGAAGACGTTTCCTTGGTAACCAATTTACATTGTAATCAATACCAAGTAAACAACTTGAAATATTATCCAATTTCACTTGACCTAGAAATTCGAAAAGAAAACATTTCTTCATAAAAAAAATCAGTTTTAAACAAGGAGTGTTAGTCCTGTGGTTCATCATGTCTACAATTTCTGCTAAAAATAAAATTTCCAACAGCGATTTGCACCTCCGTTATTTGGACATGTTGGAAACCATTGCAGACACTTGCTGTGAAATTTGCCAATGTGATTGCTATAGTTCACACAGTGCGCTTAATACAGAAAACATTTTAGAAGCAGGACCCTCATCTCTGCGACTGCAGCCACTAATAAGCAAATCGCACAGCAAAAAGTCTTTCCAGAGGAAAAAAACAAAGTCGAATGGCAGCAAACTGAAACGATCCAAGAGTGCTTCTTCCTTTTACACCAAAGACTGTAAAATATTGAAGGAACTCAACTTGAATGATAAGCTTCCTCGAGTGAAGAATTCAACACGTTATCCACGATGGTCTAGTATGGAATCTATAGAACTTTGTGAACCAATGCGAAATCTCTGCCTCTCACCAACTGTATCCAAGGCATTCGAAAAAATTCCTCTCTGGGATAAGAAAATAATTAATCGAATGGCTCAGAAACGTGGTGAAAAAATTGTTGATAACGAAAATGCTTGGCTGGCACAGAAGTTTTGGGAAAACGAACAATACGAAAGGGAACTTCTTAAATGTGAGCAAACGGAAGAGTTCAAAAAGGCAATAAGAAACAAACAATATCAAGACTATCAGCTGACCAAAGCGAGACTTAACGAAATCGCTCAGCGGGATATAGATGAACTTCAGAGACTCAGAGCTAGTTTACAAGAAAAAGATAAAAAAGCTAAATGACGCTTAAAATTGGTTCAGGTGGAGAAGGATGTATTGCAGGCTCAACGGCGTAATAACGAGTTAAGAAAGAGCGAAGCAGTTTTAATTGTCCAAGAGGAACAAACATTGGACGAACAACTTCGCAAATGCGAAATAAGTCAGAAACTAGAAGAACAACATCAAAGAGCAGACAAAATTCGTCATCATATGCTAGATAGTTACCTAAGACGGCTACGTTACGATAATTATCTTGAACAAATTGTTCATGAGGAAAATTTTCGCGAAGCTCAGGAATTCGAGAATATGAGAAAGGCTCAACTGAAGGAACTTATCACACAGAAAAATGTTAAAACGGAACAATTTATTGAAAATAAACGAAAACAAAACAACGAGATTAAGCAAAAGGCCAAAATATCAGCCAGTTTGAGGGAGTTGATACGTGCTTCTGTAACTCCAGATGGCGTTAACAGACGTGATGCTAAGGATCAATTTGTTCGATCTATGTCGAATATGTCTTTCCACAAATTTACTGGGCCAAGTTATTTAAGTGAATACAAATAAAAAAATATATTATTAATTTCATTGTTTTTGGAATTTCTGCGAAAAAAATAAGGAGTTATAAACAATTTTTGTTTAATAAAAATTATTTACAAAATTATATTTTAAATAAGATTTCTTACATACTTTTGCTTCGCGTTACAGCCCAGGGTGCTCCTTAGCCTGAAGTTATAGGCTTCACCAAGGTTGTAAAACTATTTCTGCTACCATATTCAGATTCTTTGTTCGGAAAATTTGATGGCCTGACGTTATCTTACATGAGAACGGTTCCAAATACGATAATTATCTTGAACAAATTGTTCATGAGGAAAATTTTCGCGAAGCTCAGGAATTCGAGAATATGAGAAAGGCTCAACTGAAGGAACTTATCACACAGAAAAATGTTAAAACGGAAAAATTTATTGAAAATAAACGAAAACAAAACAACGAGATTAAGCAAAAGGCCAAAATATCAGCCAGTTTGAGGGAGTTGATACGTGCTTCTGTAACTCCAGATGGCGTTAACAGACGTGATGCTAAGGATCAATTTGTTCGATCTATGTCGAATATGTCTTTCCACAAATTTACTTGGCCAAGTTATTTAAGTGAATACAAATAAAAAAATATATTATTAATTTCATTGTTTTTGGAATTTCTGCGAAAAAAATAAGGAGTTATAAACAATTTTTGTTTAATAAAAATTATTTACAAAATTATATTTTAAATAAGATTTCTTACATACTTTTGCTTCGCGTTACAGCCCAGGGTGCTCCTTAGCCTGAAGTTATAGGCTTCACCAAGGTTGTAAAACTATTTCTGCTACCATATTCAGATTCTTTGTTCGGAAAATTTGATGGCCTGACGTTATGTTACATGAGAACGGTTCCAAATGATTTATTCTCTATACCTAAATCAAAAACTTTGTATCCCAAGTCAAATAATTTACTTAATTAATGTGGCAACAAAAAAAGTAGTGCGAGACAGCTGTGTAATTTACTTTTTATCGTCATCATACCTTCTACGGCCAGATGAAATCCTATTGAAGATTTCTTCTAGTACAAAATTATTATCTTACTCTTAATTATTAAAATATATTTTATATAAAAAGGAATATATTTTGACAATAGAAAATAAATAAATCTATCTTATCTTATTATTCTTAAGCAAGTTCAAATTCCAGAACACTTTTTATAAGATCATTTCGCTGCTTGGCCGATGAAATGTGTCCAACCATTCGATCCAAAAATTCTTTTTGATGTCTCACAATAAACTTGTTACATTGCATAATTGTAGCACCAGTGTAAAGAGTTCGGAACTTAGCTCGATAGTCACCAATCTATATACAAAAGTCTACGATATACAAATTGAAAAAAAAAATCTAAATCTAGATTCATACCACAGTGATCAAAGGCAGTATACTTGCAACAAACCTATGTGGTTTATGTCTGCAACGAATTATGGCAATTTTGGTTTTATCATTGCAATATTTTATACGAAATCCATTCTCTAAAGATCCAACACCAAAATCACCGTAATATTGCTTAATATATTTGAGGAAGCTTTTAGTCAAGACGTTGTCATTGAATGAAACCTTTCTCGTACAAGATTCATGAGGTACTATTTGGACCACAATATATCTGGAATAAAGTAAAGTAAGAAGGCAATTATAAAAATGAGGAATATTTATATATTTTATTAAGTCGATACTCACCTACTTTTAACACGAACCATTTATTTGTTTGTTTACAGACTTAACAGAAGAGCCAAATTTCAAAACCACACGTTTGTTGTCATGAAAAGAGTCTCATGTCTTCTGTCATATTTGTGTACTGTGTTTTTTCATGACATTAAAAGTGATGCCAAAAGTTCATTTAGATAATAGATCTGTTCGTTCATTTCCAAAACTGACAATTTTCGTCAATTTAATTTTGTATAGGAAATTAGCCAGTTCAGGTTTCTTGAGATATCTGAGATCTCAGAGATCTCAGCAATCTCAGAAATCTGAACGTAATTCCTCAGTGAGATTCCTCACTTTTGCTGTCAAAAAGCTGAGACTGAAATTTTTTGGATTCGTTTGCTCAATTATTTTTTGTTGCAGTTGATCAATTTATAAAAACGAGATGGAGAGTGCTTTTGACTTCTAAGGAGAAATTTAGTTCAGGTTTCTCCTTCTCCTCAGTGGAGCTGACAGATGTTTGCTCAGTGAGATCTCAGAAACGTGAACTGGCTAAATGATTTTTGTTTTTGATCAATCTGTAAAGTTGAAGTGATGAAAAATTAAATAAATTAAATTAACACAGATAATCCATATTTTTTAATTGGCATTTTCAATTTGAATTAAAAATTGATTAACGAAGCTTGTTTTTTATTGTCCACTAAATCCTTCTTATATTCAGGCAAAGGAACTTGTAAAAAAATATTTTTTAGCTTTGCTCCAAAATTATACCTAAAAAAACAAAGTCAATTTTGACATTTCCCTAATAGTAAGAATGTCAAAATTGCACAGCCCATTCATCGGATTCTGTAATCGGGGTGTATATTTTTTTATTCGGTTAAAAAAGGTAAGACCGCATTCGGCGGAACTGCACTTCAGCGACACCGCGCGCAATTTTGCACGAAACTGAACGGAACTTTCATGTCACGTCATAGTTGGTCGGTTATCAACTTTGTCGCATAGTGTCGCGCCGTGAAGTGCAGTTGTCGCTTAGTGCGATATAGCTCATACAATTTCATACAAATAAAGGCTCTCCCAAACCAACACGAAACATTCGCCTACCCGACTACAGATTTTTGTTGTTGTTTGGCGTTGTGTGTTTGTCATATTTTTTATTATTGTGAATGATTCGCTACGATTTCGCTTTGGTTTGGGAGAGTCTTAAATGTTCCCCCACACCAACGCGAATTTTCGGTGGCGACGACGAAAACAACAATAACAACACTTGGTTGTCACGTTGTTATTATTGTTTTCGTCGTCGCCACCGAAAATTTGCGTTGGTGTGGGGGATCCTTTAGGGCCAGTTGTACAATAGTGGTTCAGCCTCGGTTCAAGATTTTAAAGGGCCCTGAAGTTCAGTTCCGCTGAAGTGCAGTTCCACCAAGTGCGGTCTTACCTTAAGCCCAATTCTTTGGAAAAAAATTCGATCTTTGTTTTTAAAGGAACTCGACATAAATCTCGTGGAGACGACCACTTAAATATGAACATGCTTATAATTTGACATTTGAATTTTTTTTCACCGGCCTTGCACAGGCATGTAAAGTTTTTTTTTAATTTTTACGTAAATAAATTTAATTATTTAAAAATGTTAAGAACAAAAGCTGGTTCAATTGTTAGTTCATCATGCCAAAGAAATTTCCAAAACAGTCGTCATTTCATATTATCTTGTAAACATCAAATTGAATCTGATGCACCAGGTCCTGGATTGCAACCCAAAGAAGCGTCGATCGTTCTTTTTCCTGGACAAGGAGCACAGTATGTTGGCATGGGAAAGGACTTACTGCGTTTCCCAGAAGCGCGTTCCATATTTCAGTTGGCAAATGAAGTTTTAAAGTACGACATTCTTAAAGTCTGCCTGGAAGGCCCAAAAGAAAAACTCGACTCTACGGAATTCGCCCAGCCAGCTGTTATGATTACCTCGTTAGCAGCACTAGAACAGCTTCGCGAAGAACGTCCAAAAGCCATTGAAAACTGCATGGGTACAGCTGGCTTTAGTTTGGGAGAGATAACTTCATTAGTCTTTGCTGGTGCTATACCATTCGATAAGGCCCTCAAGCTGGTCCAAGTTCGGTCCACAGCTATGCAGGCTGCCTGCGATCAAGTTAAAAGTGGAATGAGCATGGTTATATTTGGTCCCGATTCTGAAATCAACGAAGCCTGCAATCAGGCAAAACAATGGTGTTTAGAAAAAGGTTTAGAAAATCCCACTTGTAATATCGCCAACTACCTCTATCCACATTGCAAAGTGATAGCGGGCAATATCGAAGCTCTCGAGTACCTAGAAAAGAATGCTAAGAACTTCAAAATACGCCGAATGAAGCGTATTGCTGTGAGTGGAGCATTTCACACACAGCTCATGGAATCTGCAGTCGTGCCGTTTTCAAAGGCCCTGCGATCCATAGAACTGAACGATCCTTTAATAAAAGTTTACTCAAATGTCGACGGCAAGACTTATCGAAATGCTGAACATATTCGCAAACAGCTTCCCAAGCAAGTTAGTTACATATTAAAAAGATTAAGAAATGTTACTTAAAGAAATTTTATATTTTAGATTGTGAAACCAGTTAAATGGGAACAAGTCTTACACATGATCTATGGCCGAAAACAGGGAACAGATTTTCCTAGAACCTTTGAATGTGGACCTGGTCGGGGACTAAATCAAATTTTAAGCAAAGTTAATGCAAAAGCACACAATTCAGCATATAACGTCGAAGCGTAGCGTCAAATAAACTCAATAAAAAAAAGCTAAGAACAATAATTTTGTTTAAATGTTTAGATCTTTAATATATTTCTAGGAGTTATCCTTAAATATTTGAAAAAAGGCTGCAACTAGGCAAAATTTTTTTACTTTACTTGAATGTCCAAGCTCAAATCCATTTTAAAAGCTTTTTAAGGTATTTCAAAAGTAATTTCGTGGTATTATACATTTTTTTCTAACAACTATGTTTTTATAAATAATTTATAATAAGCCATTTGAACTATAAGAACAAGTTTATGCGACTCAATCGTACATTTAATTTGTATTATTATAAATATTATTATCATTTAATGAGATCTCATTATCTGAATTCGTGGAAGAAAAACTGCTTGGCAATAAAAAAAGATTATATTTTAGCTTGAGATTTATTGACAGCCCAAAACAGATAGCTGCACTATTTATTTATTTTAAAACCGGAAAATAATAAGAAAAAGATATGAAGAATTTTCTAATTTTTATTTAACTCTAAAACTGTTTGGTATTTAGTTTCCTTAAAACTAAATTTTTTTCACACCTCCATGAGGAACCTTCGATTTGATGTCCTACTAAGTACATTTAGAAGTTTATTACACTTCAGGTGCACGTCACGGAATGTCATCTTATGGTTTTTGCTGTAAACATTAATGTAGATACCAAAAACCACTATAAGGCCCGACCACAAATATCTGAGAAATAAAAAAAAATTAAAATACAAAGTAAATGGAAAAAAGATTTTAAGTTTAACTTACTGCATTGTAAATGGTTTACTAAAGAACACAAATGAAATTGCTATTGTAACCGCTTTTCGAGCTGTTGTTACGGTTGCAGCAATCGGAGCACCTGTCGATCTCACCAATGCTAAGACAAACTGTATTCCTAAGTAACCAGATAAGCTGAACAGAAAAGCATAGCCGAATGTTTCTGTAGGAAACTTAAAAAAAAACATATTTGTTAAATATTCAAAATTAATTATAATATAGGTAATCTAATTATATAATCAGAACATACCTCTAAACAGAACTGCAATCCCGGTGTAAAGTTCCCGCTGAGGATCATTATCACGAATAAATAACAGAATCCCAGTCCATAGGAATAGAGGACGACTTCACTGCTGGGAGCTTTGTGCTCACGCATAGCCTTTTCCTGAACATTGCCAATGGCAGCATCACAAAGCAATGCCATAGAAATCATTGCCACCCCAAAGGTGTTAAAATTTGGGGATACCTGCGAATCGGCTAGAGTGAATAAGGCCAGTCCGAGGCACATAGCGACAGCTGCAAGAAAATCCAGTGGGCCATATTTCTTGCCTTGTATCAAAATGCTTCCAATAAGAACAGGAATCAACTTGCAACACTTGAAAATCACTTGAGTGGGGTAGTTCAAGTAGCCCAGACTAGAATTGGATAGACCCATAGTGCCCAATGTGAGAGCGGCTAAAATAATGTATGTTTTCATGGGGATACATCGTTTTTGGTTCTTATTTTCGATTTTCCGTTCAAATAGACCAAAGAGAATGTAGTAGAAAAACTGAATCAGAGTCAGAAACCACCCGAATGGCTTGAAGCCTTCCAAGGTGAAGATCAGTTCCTGCATATAACCATACAGAAGGTAAAGTATAAAAACCCCAGCGCAACAGCATATAAACTGTGTAGTCTTGTTGTAGTAGGTCAATGTGAAGCAGAGAATCTTTAATTCTTCTGGGCCGGCGTTTTTACTTAGACTGGTGTATGTTTTTTTCTCCGCGCCATTGACCACAATCGAGTCCGGTTTGTTGTTGGAGCTCATCTTATTAGTCTACAACAAAATACTTTAAACTTTTTAATCACGACATTATCAGTTTGATGATGTACATAGAACAGAACTAATTTAAGTCCTGGGAACCAATTTATCGAACTTGATGTTGCAAAGAAAACTACAATTATTTACAAAGTTATTTCAAGAGCTTTGTCCTGTGGCTTCAGTGTGAATTTCCCACTTCCGAGTTTCTTGAATCTTGACGTTTGAAGTGAATCTGATCGAAGACGTGTTCATTTTTAGTAAATGTCAAATGGGATGGGTTAACAGAAATTTGATATAAGGTCCGTTGGCGTACGCACCGGAAACTACCCAAAACTACCATTTTCTACCAGATTTATGGACAGTTGTACAAAGTGGTCCAGCCTTGTTTTAAAATTTTAGGTAGAACTATAATAGGCGGACGCTGTTGGAAACTAATGCCATAACATACCGAAAAATTTCTTGCCGAAACGTCAAATGCACACGTTACCCATAATGCATGGCTATATAGTTTGTGGTGGCGACGACGAAAACAACACAACACGCGTGGTTGTCAATGAAAACAACACGTGGTTATTATTAGCTGCGTTTTATTTTCCCCCAGATCCAATCCAGATCAGATCAGGAAAATAAAACAACCCAGCTCCGTGACATACTTTAGATACCCAACTCTTTTTTTCCTTCTTTTTTTTTTTATTCGTATACACCCTTTGTCTTTTTTCTTTACACTACTGACGACATTTACAAATTAAGGCCGTGTGTGTTCAAAATAGATTTTGAAATCCAAATTCAAAACAAAGTTGGATCTTGTGTTGTTTTTGTAATACATGTATTTTTGTAAGCAAATGCCTATGTCCTGTAACTCGGCGATAACTTTTCGAGGCGATAAACGGCGAAAAATGGAACAAAACCCATAGGATTCCTATGAGTTTTATCACCTCGAAAAGTTATCGCCGAGTTGCAGAACATGGGTCCTGGTTCGGATCTTGGGGAAAATAATAGCCTTTTCACCTAATCGAAAACTCAAGTTTTACCATACATTTTTGGTAAACCACAAGCTTAACTACATAAGCCAAAAAAGTGAAAAAGTAAAAAAGTGAAAATTTTCAAACTCATTTTAGGATAGTGTTTCTGACTGGAAAACTTATAAAAATGATGCAGAAAGCTTAAATTTTGTGTATTCTTTTTCCCAAAACAACGGCGCTAGCGGTAAAAAAAATATTTTTACTTTTGTACTTCAGTACTTTTTGGCTTATGTAGTTAAGCCTTTTTCGTAAACCACAAGTTTTATATAAAACCTCGCGAAAACTATAAGTTGAAATTCAAAGTTGAACTAAACAAACAAACCTTACGAAACATCCAGTGCTCAATCAAATCTGACAAAAGAAATTGTGAGGGGAAGTTGTACAATAGTGGTTCAGCATCGGTTCAAGATTTTAAGGGCCAGTTGTATAATAGTGGTTCAGCCTCGGTTCAAGATTTTAATTCACCGATTTCGGCGGATTAACTAAGGTTCAACCCTGGTTTAAGTATGTAATTGCTTATTATCACACACTTGAACAGTAAACCACTGTTGAAACTCAATTAATCCAACGGAATCGATGGATAAAAATTGCTGAACCACGGTTTAAATATTTGTACAACTGGCCCTTACTCACCGATTTGGCGGATTAACTAAGGTTCAACGCTGGTTCAAGTATGTAATTGGTTATTATCACGCACTTGAACAGTAAACCACTGTTGAAACTCAATTAATCCGCCGGAATCGGTGGATAAAAATTGCTGAACCACGGTTTAAATATTTGTACAACTGGCCCTGAGGGTCAGTTGTACAATAGTGGTTCAGCCTCGGTTCAAGATTTTAATTCACCGATTTTGGCGGATTAACTAAGGTTCAACGCTGGTTCAAGTATGTAATTGGTTATTATCACACACTTGAACAGTAGACCACTGTTGAAACTCAATTAATCCGCCGGAATCGATGGATAAAAATAGCTGAACCACGGTTTAAATATTTGTACAACTGGCCCTGAGTGTGTTATGTAAATGAGATGTTTTGTGTTTAGGGGTATTCCCGATCCGATGCAACTGGTCTTGTATCATTGCAAAAATGCAAAAGTGTAAAATTGCTATACCCTAACCCAAGTAACAATTTAACTTGTGTAAGGTCCATTTTTTTGAATTCGATAAGCTATAGCTAGCATATACATTTTATAAGGCTTTATTATGAAAGTCAACCATTTTATAAATTATGTTTTTAATAGTAACTTCTTTAATGCCTTTTAAAAGTTGGTACACAGGTTCTATAAAAGGCTTGTATACTAAAGCCTGTACAAGGCCTCCCAAATTGTTTCAATGAAAGTGAAGCTTCTATAGAGCTTTCAACTGAAAGAAATTAACAACATTTTCTGTATGGCTTGCTTTAAAAAACTTTATAAATATTTAATCTTAATACTGCTCATAATTATACAGATGTCAACAGAAAGTGTAAGTACATTTTGTATAGGGCTTACTAATAAAATAATTATATCAAATTTGACAAATTCACCGCTTTTCATTTAGATTAGAAATATGTAGTCCAAAAAGGGAAGTTTTTTTTCTCACATTATAAGAAAAACTAAATACCAATAGGGTAAATCATCTAAGCCTAAACAGACAATAGTTAATTCGTGGAAAAAGTTTAAAAGATCAGGATCGCCTCTTTGGTTCATAGGAATATTTTCTGGAACAAATAAGTGTACTGACTTGGAATAAAATGTTAACAGCAAACTTATGGAAATGATTGCCTTCTTTAGTGAACTATTTTACCTTTGTATAGCAACTATTAATAGAGGGAATTTATTTGGATTAAAAAGCGTCCATTTTGGTTTGCTATTGGCTTCTGTAAGATAAGATATAAAGCTTTTATAAAATGTTAATAGCAAATTCTACAACCATTACAACAAGCGTCCATTTTGTTTTGCTATTGGCTTCTGTAAGATGAGATATATAGTTTTTATAAAATGTTAATAGCAACTTCTACAACCATTACAACAGCGTCAACCATTACAAAATATGTCGCTGTAGCAGATACGTGAAGTATCAACTAATAAACATTTTAACATCTATCTCCTGTATTGCAAATTAGCCTGGTGGGTAGCGTGCTGGGTCTTTGATTGGAAGGACGCGAGTTCAAATCTCGGAGAAACCATGTAAGTAAAAGTGAAGTTTTTTTTAAATTAATTTAAATTCTATACATTTCAGATAAAGAAAAAAGCTATTTCAAACCCTAATATGAAGAAACAAATTCAGATAAATAAATAAACTAAAAATTTGAAAGGACGCATTTTTTTTCAATTATACAACTTCATTGCCTGGCATAAGGCCTAAATGGAAAATTTAATGTGAGCTATTGCTTTCATAGCAGGGCAATGACTTTCTTAAGTTTATCTTTATAAGACCTTATTACACTGTTCGTTGGAGACTATATACTTGCATAGCACTTGTGATGAAGTGTCTTAAGGAACTTCTATAATGTGCGCCAAAATGGTTTGCATAGGGCCTTCTTCTATTACTATACAAGCCAGAAAATAGCTTGCATTGAACCTACAACAAGCTAAATTGTTAGTTGGGAACCCCATTGTAAAAAAAAAACTTTGCCCTTTTGCTATGATGCAAGACCAGTTTGCATCGGATCGGGAATATCCCTATTGTTTTTTTTGCAGGAGATGAGTTGGTGTTTGTGAAAACTTTTTGTCGAAAACCCGGTTTTGGGTTTGGTGTGAAAAGCCTTTAAAACACAGCTATTGTTTTCGTCGTCGCCACCGAAAATTCGTGTTGGTGTGGGGGAAACTTTGCAGCCCTATTCTGGCAAACCTCACTGATACCTCACAAGTCACAACAACCTCACTAGGAAAGGTGAAATAGATTTTGTGAAGTTTTCGTACACTCACAACTGTGAGCCTCACAAAAACTATCGAAATTGTGATCTCCTTTTGAGAAACTCACAACAACCTCACAAGAAATCAACCTCACAAAGGCTTGTGACTTGTGAGCCCTCACAACAGAATAGCCCTGTTAGTCGAAGTACACGAACAAACCTATACACTTAACTTTACAGGGCTATTCTGGCGTTGTGAGGTCTCACAAGTCACAAGCCCTTGTGAGGTTGTTGTGATTCGATAACATTTTCCGTATTCTGCGATAACCCTCACAAGAAACCTCACAAAAAAACTTACCACAGCAAGGTGAATTTTTTATTGTGATTGCTGAGGTCTGAATCTGTCGAACTCATCGACAACGAAGATGATTGTGATGCCACATACATACATATGTAAATATCATATATGTACACCACTTGCTGTTCTATGTCGATCGTACTCGACGAGAATTGTTTTGTGAACAATAATTTTCTTTTATGGAGAAATAAATTTTGTTCGATTCACGACAAAGGATCCATTTTTTTCACCAGTTAACCTATTCATTTGGTTACAAAATGTTTTTTCAGACAAGAAAAAACAAAAATTTCTTAAAATTGTATTTCAAATATCAAATTTGTGAGTTGTGACCTGCTCTGAAGAAGATCACAATTTCGATAGTTTTTGTGAGGCTCACAGTTGTGAGGGTGCTGCCAGAATACGAAAACTTCCAAAATCGAGTTCACCTTACCTTGTGAGGTTGTTGTGACTTGTGAGGTATCAGTGAGGTTTGCCAGAATAGGGCTGTAAGCTCTCGCAAACCAAGGCGAAATATTCCCGACGACGAAGAACTTCGCCTTTCAAAATTAATTTGTGACAAATGAGAATAACCACATCAAATCGACGATACAATCGAGGTAACTTCATATAAAATATTAGGTAGGTATACTGAGAAGCGAAAGTCCTGTCGTCATTCCGAATGTTTCGCGTTGATTTCGTTCCAATTTTTTAACGTTTGTTGACCAATTTTATCGAAGGTTACAGAACGTAGACACAGGACTCAGCAAAATTTCTCAATTTTGTGTTCAATTAATACTAATAATTTATACTACAGTACATTTTTGAGTACGGGAAAGATATTTGACCGAAATTTATAGCAGCTTTTCACACTAAACCGAAATTCACGCGAAATTATCGGTTTTGGCAGAAAACCTACATTTGAAGACCCAATTTTCCCATACATTTTTGGTAAACTACAAGTTTTTGTAAACCAAAAGTTTTATTTAAAACCTCTCGAAAACTAGTAGCAATTCATGGCCAGTTGTACAATAGTGACCATAATTGGTTATTAGCGTTCAACGTCGTTAATCCGCGGAAATCGGTGAATTAAAATTTTGAACCGAGGCTGAACCGCTATTGTACAACTGGCCATTAAAATCTTGAACCGAGGCTGAACCATTATTGTACAACTGACCATAATTGGTTATTTTCACACACTTGAACAGTAAACCACTGTTGAAACTCAATTAATCCGCCGAAATCGGTGGATACAAATATCTGAACCACGGTCCAATCCCAGAGGTAAGTAGTTGAAAAAAAAAACGATATCGGGGATAAAGCGACGCCATTACAGAAAAAAAATGTAGTTTCCATACAAGCGATCGATAACAAGTATGTAATTTCCGCCGGTAATACAGTTTTTCTCCGTGCTAAAGTTTAGCCCCGTAAATTATCTGGGTTTAGCTAAACCCATTGGGGGTTAGTTGTTGTTGCATTTAACATGTAAATTATTTAGCCCCGAATCGTTTTGTTCATCCAATTTCCTTCGGGCTTGGAAAAAAACACGCCTAAAATAAAAATGGTCATGTTCGGGGATCAATCCAAAGTTATCCGGATAGGCTTGTGTAGTTGTAATCCCTTGTGACAAAACAGCTGATGCAACAACAACCCAACGTATCTGAAAATTTTTGGATGCGAGGATAGCCTACCTGATAGTTTACCGAACGCATTGAATACATCTTAAAAATAACATTGTGGTTACACCCAAACGAATAAAAAGAAAAATCTATCCGTCTTTCTCGAGCACCGGTTTCACAGTCCAAATTGAAATTCACAAATTTTAAAAATGGCGTTTTCGTTGATTTAAGTTGACAAGTAAAATTTTAGCGCAAAAGTTTTCTCTTTTTAATAACTTAAATACAAAAATTTTATTAAATCAAACAATTTGTTAATTATAAAAAATTATTTCCATGAAATATGGATGGACCACAGCCACCAAGAGGTATAACTCCCGAGCAATGAGCATAAAATAAGCAATGCACATTTTTTCACGGTCCATTTTTTTTTTTTTCAGATTCAGGCCTTCGGAATATAATTGATAAACTCGCAGAGTTTGTAGCCAGAAATGGTCCAGAGTTTGAGCAAATAACTAAACAAAAACAAAAAGGGAATCCCAAATTTGATTTCTTGTATGGTGGGGAATATTGTAATTACTATGAGTGGCGGGTGGCAGCGGAACAAGCCTGTAAGATGTTTCAGTCCATGTCTCATTGAATTTAGTTAAAGTGCAAAAAAACTTGTTAGAATATCTGGGACAGTTTGCAGTCCCAGGATTACAAATTCACAGACTTTAGCTTTATATTAATGAAAGAGTTTACTTGCAGTTTTGAAACAACAAGGCTCAATCTCACAGGCAACCCATCATTACCATCAGCAGGGAGGCCAACAGCAACAACACCAACAGCCAGCACAGCAGCAGCATAATTTTCATGATAATCAAAATATGACCTTAACCGGACAGCAACACCACACCTTTCACGACAATCACAATATGCCGCCGGTCGTCAGCCAACAGCAATTGGGTGGAAGCGGAGGCGTTGTTGGTGGCAATTATAACCAACAGCAGCAGGGGAATCCCGCGAGTCTATGGGGTAATGGACATGGAGGTGGTGGAAATCCGCCAAACAATTCCAACGCAATAAATATCACCGCTCAGATTGAAGCCATCAACTTACAACAGAACAACTTGCGCAAACAGATACACCAGTCGGAACAGAATCTATCCGCTCAGCACTCGGTATGCATTACAATTTTAAATTTGGGAAGCATCCATTCATATGGAGCATTTTACCGAAATGTTTTTTTATTTTTTGCAAACCGTTATTTTTAAGTCTAGGAATACTTTCAGTGATCAATTTCCAAATCTGCTGCCTGCACTTTAAATCATTTTCAATGTGCCTTTGATTTGGTGGAATTTTTTATGGGCTTAGGGGTTTATCAGCTGAGTTAAATTTGTTCTTGCAATATTCGCTCCCTAGTAGATATCATTTTCAAATCAATTTCTTGATACATTTTGAACTTCTAGTTTGACTGTGGATTTGGGAAAACAATGGTAACTTTTCGTTATGTCTCCAGTCTCTAGAGGGCTTTTTTGCATCTTATATCCAATCAAAAAGATCTATTTTTGGGATTCAAATATCTGAACTAGAGCTAGAGTAAGCACGATTACTGAAGAAGAGGTGTTAGTGGTATTTGACGATGAGGATTACATAAATCTATTATCGCTAAAACTTTTCATATTTGCATTTGTGGTGATAAAAATAGAAGACGTCTTTTTGGGTATAGAATGGCCACGAAAACTTAAACTTGGCATTTGATGTTTTTACGACATTGGCAAGATATGGTTTTTGAAAAATTTTGGTAGGACGAAACATCACGGCACCTTTTTGTACAGTTGTTAAGTAAAATCTTATCTATCCCAAAAATGATTTCTAACGATTTTGGTACTTTTGTAGATGTACTATTGTAAGTTAGTATTGTCTAGCTTTTAGTAAAAAAATATTTTACGAAAAATCGTTATTAATGATACGTCCTATTGATTCTTTCTTTTATTTTTGGTTTTCTTCGAAACGAATTTAAACGATTTTGTTTAAATTTTTCATATGTATATACATACCTACAAAGAAGCTTGCACGGAAATTTAATAAAAGGAAACTATTTGCTATTATTTATATTACTATTATTTTTATTTGTGTTTTTTTTTTCAATTTATCACCATCAAAAATACTTCCACTCTGGATTTTAAAATACAACATACTTATTATGTAGCTTAGAGTGAATATTAAAAAAAAAAGGTTGCAACACTTAAAAAAAATGGCACTTGCTTAACGATGATTTTAAAAAGAAAATCTTTGTGTAATATTGCAGATATGGCTATATTTTTGATTAAAAAATACGAATAACTGTTGTTAACTGTACCTGCCTTAGAAATGTTTTTTGTTTTGTATAAAATTTCCAAAAATTAACAATATCATTCGCAAAGTTTATATTTAAAATTAAATATTAGATATTTAATATATTTAATATTAATATTTAGGAGTTTATTCTTAGACAGAGCATAATTCTATTTTTTTTTAAATAAGTTGAAGTGGTTACATCCATGTAAAACTCACTTTTTAGCCAAACATTTTCGGTCGGCAGTTTGCTATTCGACCAGCGAAATGGATAACTGTAGCAGATTATTGGGAGAAGTCTCCACTCTTTTTTTTGCACAAAATACGCAATATTAAAAATGTCATTTGGGTTTGGTTTAATTCCTGGTTGTTTTCTTTATTGTTTCTTTCATTACATTCCTTTAATCATTTCTATGGATCTGCTGTGTTTTCGCAGGCATTTCGTTGTTTTATTGGAGCATTGATTTACAGTAATAACGACCACTACTAAACTTTTTGTATGCTAATTCCTAGTTTCCACTTTGAAATTAGTGAAACGATCATCATTTGACATTAATTGTCAAGCATTTATTTGTCTTTCCATGTTTTTTTTTATTTTCGATTATTTTTTGCAAATCTAATGAAGTGGTATTCATTTTATAAAAAGTATGGGTGGCTTTTTTTCTTTCTTTTTTCTTTCTTTACATCACATAAAAGCTTTGTTGACTTTTGGTATGATTAAGGTTTGATGTTAGAGCAAACCGGCATATTTCAAAATTGATTTTTTTTGTGTGAAACCTTATCAAGTTTGAAGTGTATCCACAGCTGCAACTTATTTTTTATTGCTTTAAATGCCAAGTAATGATTTCATGTCAAAAAATTGTCGAGACTCTAACATCTCCAGGTTTCGATTATAGAGAAGAAGGCATCATACTGTCTTCCATTCTTTGCGTCCAGCTAGAGCTAGAGACTAAACGGAAGGACGCATTTACTCTAAAAAATGTTACAGAGCATTTTTATGTAATTCCCCAGAAGAGAAATTTGTATTTTTGTTTTGACTCATCTAAATCTAGCTTCCAAACAACGATTTCAAATTTTCTGTAGCTCTAATAACGGGTGATTTTTTAGCTGGTTTGGTTTTGGCAACACTGGTTTTGACAGCTGACGTGTGTTTAGTACCTTGTGTCACTGTCAAACAGCTTCAGTTTGGTTTGCAATTTAACCATGGATCGTCTTACAAATGAACAACGCTTGCAAATTATTGAATTTTACTATCAAAATTCGTGCTCGGTTCGAAATGTTCATCGCGCAAAAATTGTGTTCAGCGATGAGGCTCATTTTTGGTTGAATGGGTACGTAAATAAGCACAATTGCCGCATTTGGAGTGAAGATCAGCCAGAAGCATTGCAACAGCTACCAATGCATCCCGAAAAAGCCACTGTTTGGTGCGGTTTATGGGCCGGCGGCATTATTGGGCCATATTTCTTCAAAGATGATGCGAATCGCAGCGTTACTGTCAATGGTGAACGCTGCCGAGCGATGATAACAAACTTTTTTTTGCCCGAAATGGAAGTTCTTGACTTGCATGATATGTGGTTTCAACAAGACGGTGCCACATGCCACACAGCACGCGAAACAATGGCGCAATTGCGAGGCGAGTTTGGTGAACAGTTAATTTCACGTTTCGGGCCGGTCAATTGGCCGCCTAGATCGTGCGATTTGACACCATTAGACTATTTTTTGTGGGGGTATGTCAAGGCTAATGTCTATAGGGACAAGCCCGCTTCGATTGACGCACTGGAAGCCAACATCCATGCATTCATTCGTGAGATACCGGCCGATATGTGTGAAAGAGTATGCCAAAATTGGACTCAGCGGATGGGCTACCTGAGACGCAGCCGCGGTCAACATTTGCATGAAATTATCTTTAAACATTAAATTGCAAGTTTCAAACTATCGATTCAAATAAATATTTCATTCATTTTTTCGAATTTTGTGTGTTTTTTTTTTTTTTAAAGTTCTAAACCTCTTAAAAAATCACCCGTTATATAAAGCTAATGTTATAGCGGGATTATTTTTTTAAATTCTTATTACTGACGAAAAGAGTATTCACACCTTATACGGAAATATGCGCATCTTTTGCTCTTTTGCATGACTTTGACGGACTGTTATCTACAGACTGCACTAGTTTTGTTTGAATGAATTTTTCCTTCCCCTTTCTATGTCTCACTTGAAACCAACGTGTATTAGTACCGCTCTGTGATAAAAATTACCATTTTAAGGGTATTCACAATACCTTGAAAGGACGTTAATAATAGAAGTAAATTAATATCAGAAACAGCGTTTGAAAATTTGCAACGTATCAACGTTTCTTTATGTTTTGTTTTATATGAATACAATTTTACCTATATCTTAAAAAAAAAATATTTCACTTCTTTTCTGGCTGTTGAATAATTTTTTCTTAAATAATTTTAAGAAAAAAATTCTGAATCAAAACACTAATAAATAATAATTAATCGTTGGTCTTTTGTCTACCTTCATTACGTCCTTTAATTTATTTTGTCTTGTGCCGATATCACATAGAATTTAACTTCTTTAAGGTTATAATATTTTATTTCACCGTTTTTATGCCTTGGATTTATATTTCTTTCGGTTTTTTACATATGTTTTTCTACCTTTTAATTATAAACGACAAAAAAAAATTAGGCTTTGATGCAGCTACAACAAAAACAAATTGATGAAGCTATTGAAGATGCACAAAATAATAGCTTAGAGGAACAAGCAGCAGAAAACAATATATCACTGATTGATTTTGATGATGTTCTACAACCGATTATTGATGCATGCACCAAAGACAGTATATCAGCAGGTAAATATGAATTAAAATATCACATCGAAACAAAATTATAGCGTTTTTAAGGTAGATTCAATGAAAGTGGACTTTTATAACTTATGAATTCGAAGAGAATTGTTTTTCATACTGTCGTCATTTTCTTGTTTTTCATATTTTTGTTTTATTGAAGCTGTTAGATTTTAAATCAAAACTTCTACATTTCCTAAAATTCTTTTGTGTTATGTTAAATTCCACCGAAAGAAATTAAAGTTAAAATTATTGATAGGCTTTCCGTGGTAGAAAAGTTGACCAATCGTCTTGTGTAACAAAAAATACGACGAAACACTAATTCAGAAAACACAAAAATTATCTATTCAGTACGTAAAAATAAGATAACGAAAACATAAATTTTATGGTATATATTATTATATGGGTCACCATTGTTTGGCAAAATTCATTTGGCATTTCTTTGTTTCGCTTTAGTCGTTAAAGATGATAGATCATTTCGCCGTTTAGTTGTTTTGATAATTAATATTAATGTTTTTTTAAGAACTCATTTTTTTATATAGAAAATCGTTTCTTTTTGAGTATTTTTCGGTGACGTGAAATAAGACCAAGGGCCTATTTCACCAAACACTCTTCACCAAACACTCTTCACTTTTCACTTTGTAACTTTGCAAAAAAAATTTCCTGCAAAGTAAAAGTGCAAAATGTTTCACAAAATTTGCAAAGAGGAAAACTTTTCAATTTAATAATTTCCTCTTTGCAAATTTGCGTTTGGTGAAACAAAATTTGCAAAGTAAAATTGCAAAGTTGCAAAGTGAAAATTGAAAAGTGTTTGGTGAAATAGGCCCCAAATCTCAAACTTGTACTTAGTTCGCTTTGAAAATGGAAAAAGGCAAAATTTGACTTGATATAAAGCCAAATGTTTTTGTCTAACACTTTAACTACACCCAACCTCGCACCTACACAAAATCCTATAGTGTGCCCAAGCAGGAGGATTACATATACCTCACTGTTTATACACCGTAATGCTGGGTGATGAATCATACTTCTGCACGTTTTGGAAAGAAAAAACAAACGCGAAATTTTAAGACATGTAATTAAATGGAAGCCAAAAAATTGCAAAACAATTGAATGCCACATAAAAAAAGCTAAACAACAAAATTGCCAAATAAAAAAAGCGAAATAATAAATTTCTAAATAAAAAAAGCAAAACAACAAAATGCCAAATAAAAAATTGCGGAAATTCAAAAATTCAATCGAATGAAAATTGCGAAATGAAAAATTCTTGCGAAACATACCATACCCATTATTATATGTATATTTCCAGTGTGGTATGGTGCAAAACAATGTTTGCAAAATGCGATTCCCAATTCTTTGCATTTTGTTTTGGTGCGGGTCTACTTTTTGGCCTTCGCACAACTTACACATCGGCGTCTGGAAATGTACTCGATTGGCAATTGTCATGATACCAATTCTCTAACTGTGAATCGACCTCGGTGGTTCGATCTGCGAGCAGCTGCATTAACTTTACAGTTGCAGCAAAAGTAAAAAAAAAAACGGTTATATTTTGTGCCTAAAATACTCACGGACGGACTGGTACACATTTGTTTTGATTATCACAATTATGTGAGATTCTAGGGATATTTGAACTTTTGTTGGTACACACGTGTACCATGCATCCAGAAAGGGTTAAACCAGATGCGTTCAATTACTAGATGTGTTCTCCTAATAGAACATTTTTGTCGATACTTACGAATTTAGTCGACAACAAATTATTTACAGTTTAAATTAGTATGACAAACAGTATGTTACTGTTACTTGCACATCGCCTATTTATGCAAAATTACTGAAGAATTAGTCGCGAATATTAATTTCGCAAACAACAAACCGAGAATATAATTACTATGATTTCTGTGTTACTAATGCAAATCTATTGAAAACAATACAAGGGCTTGATTTCTGTACTTCTCTAAAAAAAAATACTTTAGATGGATTTTATCTCTCATTAAGTTAACCGAAGAAAAGCATTAATCTACTTTTCCTTGCAAAATTTTCCAACATTGGAAGATGGTATTTGCGAGATACAATGAATACAATGAGATACTGTGAATTTTAGTGCTTTATTGCTAACTTGGAGAGGGCTAACCATAATTCTTAACTTATAAATATCAACTGAACCCGATAAGTTTTCAATTCCAGCAGCAGCAAATATTTCATTTTGTTTTGATTTTTAATTTTGCTGTGTAATCCAGATAGAATTTTAAAGGAGTACCACAAGACTTACATATATATGTAGATGAAAATATTGTAACAATATTCTGACTTATCATTCAAATAAATCCCAACATAAATGCACTTCTGATCTCAAAGTTATTGTCATCATTTTCATTTGGGTCGTAGGATTTTTGTACATACTGCAGAGGAATTTTTATTACTGTTTTTCAGAAAACATAGTAGTTACATTTCCAAATAAGCAATGACCAATACATTTTTTGTATCGTTAACTTAATTTTTTGTAGGAAATTGGGTTTTCCCTTCTTAATTGCCAATAAAACCATACACATAATCAGACGATTTTGGAAAATATTTTTCTTAGAAAAATCCTAGGACCCAGTGCCTAGAACAGTTTTTATTCCCCAGTTCCATCACAAACGTTATTTTTAATAATAACTCTGTGTTCAAAATTTTTACAGCACCAACTTTGGAACATTTATCAATAATTAACGAATTAGTAAAATTACCAATATTTGCATATACATAACGTAATTTCAACAAAATGTATTACATACATACATAATTGTATTTGTTTTGTTCCTATATATCGTATCTTATTTTGGATTTGTATATTACATTAAAGGCGTTAGTATAGGTATGCACATTGTGCTCTTTAATTTAACAATTAAATTTGTAATTATTTAATAAATAAAAATAAAATTTAAGTGACAAAATATTGCATTCTAAGTTGTTGATAACAATTTCCTACGCGCATTCTGTTTCAAATTTGTTAACGGAAAAATGCGCCAAACCTAAGAAAACAGTGGTTCTCATAATTTTCAATTAAAATGAAAGAATAGATAAAATTAGAGAAATTCGATGAATAGTGCTAAATAGAATTAACATCGAATACTGCTTTTGAATAAAAATTCTACGCAATTTGAACTACACATAATTTAAGAGAACGTCCGATTTATAAATAAATAAATTGGGTGGCGCTATAGATCGTACCGAACCAGGGCCTAGTGACTTACAACTCTCAGTCATTCCTGTGTGCGTGTTATTGGCAGAAACTTCCAATTTAGTTATTTGTTTGCTTTCACATACGACCTTATTATTCCCAATTGAAGAATTTTAAAACATCATTGAAAGTTAATATCATTTTAGTTTAGCTAGGTCGAATTTCGCAATAAGTTATAAAAGTCTACTATCTCATTTCGATAAAAGCATACTGAGTTAAATCAGTAACTTTATTTAAACTTAAAACAAACATAATTCAAAGTGCAATTGCAAAAAACTTAGAGCACACTTTTTCATTCTTTGTAATAAAAATATAAGAATTTTTTAAAATTTTAATCAAAATATTAAAATAAAAAATAAAAAAAATTTTTTGTTAACCAAATCGATTGTAAATTAAGTTAATTTTTGTAATTGCAATTTTAGGCAAAAACTGGATTTTACAGCATTCATCCGACACCGCTAAAAACAATGTCGTATTGCAATATCTCTTAAAGAAGTACGCGTCAGATAAGGGTTTACTCTTTGTATTTGAAAAATTCTATAACCTATTTTAATTTTTTTTTGAAACTTTTGGATCTAAAACATAAAAATAGTTTGGTAATCAGCTGATAATGGATTTCTTTTAAAACACACAAAAAGATAATGCATATCAAAAAGAGAATTTGCTTATTTGAACTCAAGAAAAAAAATTATAATAATTTAAATCTATTTCCAAATTAGTCTTTATAAATATTTTTTTATTTATTTAATTTTAATTTCATTGTTGCCTTCTGTCAAAAGCGTCAATTTTGATTTGCCTATGTTTTGTTGTGAATATTATGGTTCTACGAATTAATTGAAATATTTGTACAATGATCAAAGAGAATTGTATAGTTAGACAAGACGAAAGCAAGAACACAAACAAAACATTTGGCTTAGAGAAGCAAAACCCAAACAAACAATTTCTTTCGTTAATTTATTTTTAGGGCATTGCTTAATGGAGCAACATTTACACAAAAATTACACCTTATATACTTAGTAAATGATATACTGCATCATTGGTAAGTTTATTTTAAAAACAAGTTTTATAAGTTTAACTTAATGTTGGGTACAATTTTTGTGAAAAATAAGATTTCATAAGGAAACAACGATTTATCGAAAAGCACTTCTTAGAAAGAAATTAATGCAAATCTGGGGAAGTCCAACCCTTTTCAATGTTTATAATAGCTCCCCTTGATGACGTTGCGAAAATAAATCTTATTTCTAGCTGAAAATGAACTCAACATTGCTTTAATTTTATTTTTCATGTTGATTTCCAACTATACTCATTTCATCTTCAAATGATTTCAGTGTGAGGAAAAATGCAAATGATCTAAAAAATAGCTTAGAGAATGTTGTGATACCGATGTTTTGCAGTGCCCAGCTAAGTAAATATCAAATTATACATAACACAAACATTTTCATATAAATTCCTTTTTCCTTTATATATATAGTTGCCACCAATGATCAAAAGGGTAAACTAAGTAAGTTGCTCTCATTATGGGAATCAAAGGCGAAATTCTTTGACGCATGCGTTATTTCAAAATTGGGTTCACCTGACTCATCAATGCAAGAATACAAAACAAATCTAATGAATATGCATCACGATATTGTGAACAATTTTACCCAATCGACAAAGTCAACATTAGAAGGGTATAAATAAATGTACTAAGGTGTTGTTCATTAAGTAAACGGACAAATTAACAAATAAAAATAATCTTTTTCTATATAAATAAAATCATTACTCGATTTGCGATGTCTGCAAATCACATAAAAACGATGGTTGTATTGAGATGCATATTATTTTTCCGGCTTCATTTTTGATAATCCTTCCAGTGTTGTTTTTCCGTTAACTTATTGAACAACCTTCGTGAAACTTTTTTAAATTTTTTTTTGTTGCTTAGGTATCAACAACAACATCAGATATTTATTCAGCATGCAACACAACAAATCACTGTACTTGAGCAGCAAAAGCAAGCTCTTGAGCAGAAGATAATAGCTGCCGTGTTGCCAAGTGCGGCGATTATACAACAACTAATTGATCCTAAACTTCAAAATTCGACGAGCAACTTGCTGCAGAATAATGACCTAATCAGTAATTCTTCCATCAGAAATCCGTCACCACAGCCACTGATGGCGCAAAAGGTGCAAATGCCAATTGACCAATCTAACTCTTATGGTAATCCCCCAAACCCTGGACCCGAAAATAATAACCAACCATTATTCGGGAATCCCTTCAGCAGTCAACCAGTCCATAAAAACCCTTTCTCCGAGTTCAATAATACAGGGATTGGGAGTAACAACAGTGGAGGAGTTGGCCTTTGTAATAATACTCCTTCTTCTGGAGGCCAAGCACCTATGCAACATCATAATCCTTTCTCTAGCATAGGATCTTCTAACTCAACTGGAAATGACAGCAACGACTTTTTGGCAACAATTGCTAGCTTCTTTATACCAGATTTGTCGAAACCACCCCCGGGTTTTATGACTCCCGGCGGATCTCAAGTACAAATGCCGCAAGAAGCAGTCCAAAATGTACCCCCGCTTCCGATAATGGAAGAAGATCCGAAACCAACAGCTCCGTACTACGATTTACCCGCGGGCCTTATGGTTTCTTTGATTCGATTGGAAGACTATAGCTATAAACCCTTAGACCCAGAGGAGATACGGCTGCCACCGCCGACACCTCAAAGTGAGCGGTTGAGAAATGCATTAACCGCTTTTATTGCTCCTCCAAGCCATGATCGTCCGAGAGATAAGTATGTAGTCATTTTAAAATTTAAGTATTTCGTTACTATTGCTTCTTTTGCAGTGATGGCTGGGAAAAACTGGGCTTGTATGAGTACTATAAGGTCAAGAACGCCGCTAAAAAACAGAAGGAAGAGGAACTCAATGAAGGCACCCGTGAGCAATCTCGTTCACCAAGTCCCATAGTGTTGGAGGCAGCAAAAACTAAAAAATTAATCAATAAACGTTGCTATCGGTAATTCTATTTTTTCTTATTTTTTTGATATCATTTAAAATATCTCTTCAGATCGAAAAGCAGAAGCCGAACACCGCGATCAAAATCGAGATCACCTCGGCGTTCTAGATCACGTTCCCGTTCGCCTTCTATTCAGGAGAAGCCCAGAAGTCGATACGCAAATAATTCTAGAAATCGATCGCCACGAAAAGTTTCACCGATCAAAGAGAGAGATAGGGAAAGAGATCGCGATCGTGATTCACGTGAGAATCGCGAAAGGGAACCACGCGACAGAGAAAAAGAAACACGCGAAAGAGATTCTCGCGATCGTAATAGTACACGTCGTGAGAGGGAACGATCTATAACACCGCCAAGTTTTTTGTAAGTTTTTTTTTTTTTTTTTTTTTTAGTAAAAACAATCTTAAATTTATAATTTTTTTGCAGCGGAGGCAATTATAATAAATCAAATGAATTCATTGAAGAATCCAATAAAGGTCATCAAATGCTCATGAAAATGGGTTGGGCCGGATCAGGAGCCGGTCTTGGTACGAAAAACCAAGGAATTGATGAACCTATATCTGGAGGAGAAGTTAGGGAACGAAGAGACATGTATAAGGTACGGGTATTATGATTTTCGTTTTGGTATAAACTCAAATCAAGATTTCATTTATTGACAGGGTGTCGGAAGCAACATAAATGATCCTTTTGAAAATTTCCGTAAAAATAAGGGTGCTGCCTTTGTGCATCGCATGCGAACCAGAGACGAAAAAAGCTAAACGTAGATCGAAAAGAGCGTAGTATAATAATTAACATAATGTAATTTTAATAATTTTTCCCATAGCGCTGCCACAAAAAAAATACTAAACGTTGCGCCTAAAAATAAAATTTAATTTAAAGAAATTTAAAGTGAGACAAGGGAAACCTTTGTTCAAATTATATATATAAAAATATATGGGTATTTGCGTACCCACTGCGAAAAAATAACCAATAGAAAATGAGATTTTATTTAACTTGTACTAGCTGGCCCGCCCGTCCTCGCACAGAATTTTTCATCAATCAGAAAACTCGATCGGTTTAGGAGGTGAAAGAACTTTATATTAGATTTTGATTGGAAGAAAGTCATGACCGACAGTGGATTTTTAAATAAAGGTTTGTTTCTGGTTCCTTGGATGGGTAATCTATTTAGTAATATTTTTACAGGAGCAGATTTGTTACTCTGGTGTGGAAAAAATATAATTGTACAATGGACAGTACATGGTCTTGATTGTTCACATAAATATTTGTACAGTATATGGATCCTTTACCAAAAATTATTTTTTTTGTATGTTAAAAATTGGAGCTTTGCCCTCATCATGACACAATTTAAAAATTTCAGGTGAATATTTTTGCTACTCCATTTTTCTCAACAGTTAATAGGTAGGGATCGAATCAAAGTGTTTTTTTTTTTTTATTAATTTGTGAGGAGATTACGCAAATTTTTCAAATGCTTCGGCTTTATTTTGAGGAATAATATCAGATCAGAGGGATTAGATTTGAGCAACAATATCGACTCAAAATCAGAAATAATTTTTTAAGATTTAGATCCAATATAAATGCTTCTGAAACAAATACAAATTTTATTCATTTATTTATCAAAGGGCGATTCAAATTGTTATATGTAGTTATAACTTTCCATCTAAGGCTAGAAACTGCAAACCCAAGGGAAGTATTTATAAAATCTGTTGTGAGTAGGTACTACAATTTTTCTTAGTATGCTCATTCAATGGTATGAAGTTTCATTATATTTAAATTTAAAGTAAGCTTTAACCCATATTTTGGATTATCCATTAGTTTCTAACATAATTAATCAAATTAAATTTGTCTTACTACCTATTAAGTAATGTTTAAAAAGTGAAATTAATTTTTAACCGTTACTGGTCTAAGGAAGAGGTCTAAGAAATTTTAAAACTAAGCCATTAAATCGAAAACAGTAAGTATGCGTGTAAATATCTACAAGTTATGAAATTGTGCAGTATGAAATATAGGTATATTCAATATGTACCTACAGATATCAGTGTATCTTGTGTATTAATATACCAATATATTTACACTATAAAATAAAAACGGATCTATCCCATTAATTTTTAGGATCAAGAGAGGTAGACAACACTAACGGGGATGTGATATTTCTGTTAAAAACAGGAGGGGTATTCCCGATCCGATGCAAACTGGTCTTGCATCATTGCAAAAGTGCAGTTTTTTTTTTACACAAAATTTTTACGGAAAAATTTATTGAAGTTTTTAGTGCTTATTTGTGTCGCGAAAAAAAATATTAATTAAAAGAAAACTATTGGAAATAAGAACAGTGAATAATAAAATCGTGGCTGTTTTTTTTCTTTGAAATATACAAAAAGCTGTACAGCTCATTGTGATCAGATAAAAAAACCTCGTACATTTTTTGAAAGCAGTTGCAGCTCCGGGTCCGATTCCAGTTGCAGCAGGGCATTGTTTTCAGCCAGTTAAGTACCAATATAAAAATTCTATAGATGCATTTTAAACAATTCTACTTTTAAAGTTCATGCCACTATGCTAACTAGACGTCCGGTATCTTTTTGAAAAAAATAAGCAATGCGACAACTTTGAAGGTTAACGAAGCCATCAAGACAAAATGAGATTCATTGCTGATAATAATTTTGTTCGAAAAAATCACCGACAAACCTTAATTATTTTTTCAAACTGCTGAAAACGCGTTGTTCTTTCGCGTAGCGCTCCATTTTTAAAAACCCTTATCTGTCAAGCTATCTTTTTATTTATCGGCAACACCTTGCGTGAATTTTGGGACACCTTTTACAATCAAAGATAAATTGGTTTAATAGTTCTTGAAAAAAAAATTTCGAATGTCGACTTTCATTGAAGATAGATCTGGTCACCCTACAAGAGGCCCCTTCGTGCTCACCATTACGCAGAGGTTTTTTTATTTTCCTAGACTGCGAAAACGAACGAACGAAATTAAAAGCGCTTGTTTAAAGTTTTAATAATGCCCTTCGACAATTATAGTTCCATCTAACATGGGATTCCCCTTTTTGTTTTTACTTTTTCTATTGTCGGAAAAACAAGCAATTACCTATACTACAACCTATCGTACGTCAGAAAAATTACACAACTGCAGTGCTAAGGGCGGTTTTTTTGGAGAAATAACCTCCCCAATCCGAAAATTATTTTTTTATTTCCTTCTGAAAAAAGAACAAAAATTTTCATTGATTGTTGTTGGATTTTTATTTTTTGTTTTGGTAAATTGAATACCTACCTACCTATATATATAAAAATTAAAAACTTAAAACTCTGTTAAATTCGAACAGAGTCCGAACTGGTGAGTTCATCGTATTTATGTCGAATTCCTTTCAACAAAAGAATCGAATTTTCTACTAAAAAGAATCGAATTTTTTCTGTCGTTGAAAGGAATACGAAAAGACGAAAAGAATCGATTTTTTTTTGTGATTGTGTGTGTGGCACTTGACAGAAACAATTTTGAAGTAAAATATCCAGAAAATATTCAATTTGGAAAATATTATTATTGTTAATTGAAAAGCAACGCACTATAAAATTCACCGAAAATTCGTTGCAACCAAAAACACAATTTGAAAGATTTTACACCTATTTGCACCCACACTTGCAAGATTTGAAATTTCTAAAATGTCAAATTTAATGTCGCGGTTTTTTAAGAAAACAAATTTTTTTATGAAAACAAATTGTGTTTTTGGTTGCAAAGAATTTTTGGTGAATTTTATAGTAAATATTTGTGCGTTGTTTTTCAATTAATAATAATTTCCAAATTGAATATTTTCTGGATATTTTACTTCAAAATTGCTGCTGTCAAGTGCCACACACACAAACACAAAAAAAATCGATTCTTTTAAGTCTTTTCGTATTCCCTTCAACGACAGAAAAGTTCGATTCTTTTTAGAAAAAAATTCGATTCTTTTGTTGAAAGGAATTCGACATTAGAAAAAAAATCGATCTTTTGTTGAAAGGAATTCGACATTAAATCCGGTTATTTAAATTCACATTGAATTTGTATACTTTAATTAATATAATATTGGCGTAAGTTTTCTTCGCGCGAGAGAAGAACGTAGGCACTGAAAGCAAATCCGAAGTCCGCTGTTGTTGACATTCCTCATAGGATAGATAAGTATACCAGAATTTTTAGGATAGTTTCCTCACTATCGAAATTACAGCAACAAAATGAAAAAAAAAATTTTAAATTTCTTAATTTTGTGTATTATTATTCCAGCATTGCTATTTGGTAGACTTTTCACTTTTAGTGGAACGTCGAAATTTCCAACCTGATAGATTTTTCCCAAAAGCCTCTAACACTGCCATTCTACCAACCAGTAAAGTAATTTCATGTGAAGATGCCAGACCCTCATACTTTTCACCTTCTAAAAAATATTTGTTTCATAGCTGTTTCTGTTATTTTCATTTCTTGTCCATGAATGAATGGAAACAGAAAATTCAAACGTAACGAGTGCGACGCGAGGAGGTCGAATTAGGAGATTGCCTATGGGTGCGTTTCTTTCACATACTTTCTCATTTCTTGCGAGAAAACAGCTGACTACTAGGTTGGTTGCATTGCAATTCGGAACGATAGCCAACGTTTAGCATCTCTATGTAAAGTATCTTTGATTAGAACTCATCAGTCAAAAGGGTTTTTGCAACAAAGCGGGGGATGGGGAAGTCGAAGCCCAATAGATATTATATGGTTTTCGTTGTTGTTTTCTAAATATTTAAATTTTAATACTAACAAGTATATGTCATATCGCGTGTCGAATAGTTTAAAAAGAATATTTTCTATTATTTCGATAGTTCATAATATTTCATCAAGACAAGAATCTCGTTTCGAACTTAAACTTATCGCAATCAGTACCTTGCCAAATTAAAATGCATAAAAGAGCATATAATATTCATGAAAGTTTCGCTGGAAATTTAGCCTATAAGGATTCTATATTGTGGGACGCGTAAGTTATTTTTAAATATTTAAACATTGTAATAAAAACGAGGTTTTGACTAGCAAGGATTTCTGACATTTCATAAAACAACTACCTACACACGAATCGAATCCAATTAGGACATTGTGCTAAATTGAATATTTGTCAGAAAGGATTGTTTTGTCATTGTTATTTCATTGTCCGAATACAAATGGAAATAAACTTAATTATTAATATTAACTTCATTATAATAAATATATTATGTATTCATAAGATACCTATTTTGCAACATTTTTACTTCTTATTACGTAGTTGTTGTTTTATCAGTGCGAATGCACTTATTATAGTATGAATCATGTTCAGTGTATCAACAGTGTTTGGAGGAATCATTACCTACTCAATCACAATTATGCATAAAAGTTGTATAGTTAAGAATGCCATAGGTTATAAGTACCCTTTTGTTTTAAGCTGTCCCTATTGAAATTACCAACGTAGTCCATAGAGTCAAAAGTTGAGTTAGCTTTTATTTTTGTTGTTACATATATACGTTTATGTATAGAATGTACGTACATTGTTCTATTTTTACTTTTGCTTGCAAAGCGAAAATTTTTCCTACCAACAGCGGTTTTGTAAATATTTGACTCAGTTATCTCATCCCAGACGAAGCTAAAGAAATGCCTTCCCGAGAATTAATAAAACATCCTCACGCAGTTAATTAATTCAGGAAAGACTTATGTAATTTTCTTTTTTTATGTCAGGTACACTCCGCGACAGTTTCCCCTATTTAGGCAAAAAATAAACGAACTGTTTCGTGATCCTGAACCAATTAATGAACACGGAGGAACTCCACAAAATGAAGAGGGAGCAAATGCATCTGAAAATAGTTCACCTTCTGAAACTTCACAAAATGAAGCGGAAGCAATTGCATCTGAAACATCTGAAAATAGTTCAGCTTCTGGAACTTCACAAAATGAAGCGGAAGCAACTGCATCTGAAACATCTGGAAATAGTTCAGCTTCTGGAACTTCACAAAATGAAGGGGAACCAAGTGCATCTGAAACACCAGAAAATAGTTCTGCTTCGGGAAACAGTAACGGATCACAGAATTCTACACCAAGCAAATCGATAGTAATTTATTAAACCATGTTATAAATAATTTCCCAAATTAATAATTTTTCTTTTTAATTTTTAGGAAAAAATACGGCAAGCTGTATATAATAGTACCATTGCACAAAGTAAGCTAAGAACATAAATGTTTTATTTTATTATTTTTAAAAAAATATTTTGTTTCAGCTAAATACACAAATAAAAATCTCCTTGCTACTTTTATTTTGGTAACAGTAGCGGAAGGCACAACTTATTTACATGCTCGAGACGCAACTAAATTTTCAGTTCATTTAATAATACGAACGAGAAGATGCATGAGTAAGTACCTCGTTGCCCTCATAAAATATCATTAAATACTTAAGCCAAATAGGTATAAACAATAATTATAATATTATAACTACATAGTTATTTGGAAGAACCCCGCTAAACGCCACTACATAATAAACCTTTAGCATACTTTTTTCTCTCATTTTATTTTAGAAATTGACGATAGCACAGATTGTTGTATGGTTTTCATTGACGAACAGGGAAATGTTTATAAAAATTGGAATCATTTCATGGAAACAAATTGTTTGCCAGAGGGTGTAGCACTGGCACCCCCAAAAGGCGTTTACAAGTTCGAAAATGAAAATGAAAATACAAATGGAACGGTAACTAAGTACTTACATTGTTTACTATTTTATTTCTAGGAAATAAGTTGAACAAACATGTCAAACAATAAATTGCATTCTTATTTGTATTAGCTTGTTCTTGATTCTTGGATAACACCTTCAAGTAGTGTTGCTTATAAAGCTGCAGCCACTGCAGATGTTGTTGCCGGAATTGGGGGATTTGCAGCTGCAACTGGCACACTTGCGGCCTTAGCATTACCGGTTATTGTGCCAGCTTTGCCAGTGCTTGGTATTGTATGTGTTGGAACTGGAGCGTATTCAGCAATCCGTTCCGGTTGGAGTTTATGGTCCCGCAAAGATCATGAGCAAAGCATAGGCTTAACCGATTCATCAGCTAGAGGGGCTTGGCTCGGCGTTGCTTCTGGAGCACTTTCTGTTTCGTCCACTGTTGCAACTAGATCACTAGCACAACTAGCTACGGCAGGAAGAGAAGTATCATTGGTAATTTGGTTTTGTAACTTTGAATGTAGGATAGCTGAAATTTAAGTTTTTTACTATATACAGATTCGAGAAGTAGTTGTTGATGGAATGAACATATCGACAATGCTTTTATCTGGAACAGGAGTTGCGAATGGAATTATAGATTTAATTTTGGTAAGTATGTAATTATTTTTCTTCGACGACTAACTGGCTCCGGGATCTTAGCACCTCATATATGGGATATTCGCAAAAAAAGTATGCCATCTAAAAGGTCACTCATTGGTCATAAAAGGTGAGCTATTTTCAGAATTTGGTCAGGCTTAGAAAACGTGTAATCCATGCTTGAACTTTTCAAGTTCAATAGCGATTTTTGGCACCTCATTTATGGGATATTCGCAAAAAAAGTATATCATTTGAAAAGCCACCGGATCGTGATAAAAAGTCAGCTAGTTTCAGTAATTGGTCAGGCATAGGTTTTTTTTATGAATTTAAAAAAAAAAATTTCAAGGTCACAGTATAAGACTTTTAGCACCTCATTTGTGGAATTTATAAAAAACAAGTATGCAATTTAAAAGGTCAGGTAGTTTCAGTAATTGGTCAGGCATATATTTTTTTTAATAATTTTTGTAATTTTTTTCAAGGTCAGCGATTTTTAGCACCTCATTTGTGGGATATTCGAAAAAAGTATATACCATCTGAATGGTTACTTAATCCTCATAAAAGGTCAGCTAATTTCAGAAATTGGTCAGCCTTGGACTTTTTTTAATTAATTTTTAAAGTTTTGTCCCAAGGTCACGTGTACCTTTAGCACCTCATTTATGGGGTATTCGACAAAATATATACCATTGGTAACTCAATCTTCATAAAAGGTCAGCTAGTTTCAGAAATTGGTCAGGTATAGATTTTTTTTATGAATTTAAAAAAAAATTCAAGGTCACTAGTATGACTTTTAGCACCTCATTTGTGGAATTTCGCAAATTTTTAAAAAATCATAAAAAAAATTCCTGACCAATTTTCGAATATAGCTGACCTTTAAGTAAAATAAGTATAAATAAGTAGAAAATAACTTTTCAGATGGTATGCATTTTTTTGCGAAACTCCACAAATGAGGTGCTAAAAGTCTTATACTAGTGACCTTGAATTTTTTTTTTAAAAATCATAAAAAAAATCTATGCCTGACCTTTTATCACGATCCGGTGGCCTATCAAATAGCATACTTTTTTTGCGAAAATCCCATAAATGAGGTGCTAAAAATCGCTAATGACCTTGAAGAAGTTCAAGCTCGGATTACTAGTTTTCTAAGCCTGAACAATTTCTGAAAGTAGCTGACCTTTTATGACCAATTAGTGACCTTCATACTTCTTTTGCGAATATTCCATATATGAGGTGCTAAGATCCCGGAGCCCGACTAACTGCATGAATAAACATACATATTTATATTGCCATTTTCGGTCCTCGCTTGTTTTGTAACGGTAAAACGTAAAACTTTTCTATGGATCGCTCAATTTCTGACAAAATCTATAATGTGATTAATTGTGATCATTGTTTTGGCCAAGTTAAAATTTTATGTTTCATTGTTCAGTTTTTTTTTTTAAATTAGAATTAAAACTCTGGTAGATTGTCTTCAACGGTTCCTTTATACTATGTATGTTAGCTGTTTTACATGAACTTTTAATTTAAATTTCTAAAAACGAATAAGATAGAAAGTTTGATTTATTTTTTCCATAATATTTTTGTTTAATATTTATCAATTCTTAAATCATTTGAGCATTACTTTAAAAAGCTGCCTGCCAGAGTTTTCGCGTTTTTTTACAATTTGAAAAACGATAATATACAAGACAAATCTTGAGGGTTCTTATTTTTAATTTTAAATTTCACAGCTGATACGCTGAGGTCAACCCCATAAAACGCGATGCAGTACTTTTCTGTTTTAGTTTGTTCTGACAATTTTCCTTGTCTTCTGATCTAGTTTTTCTTTCTAGTACTCAATTTGTTTTAAAAAATTAAGATAACATCACAAAAATACATTTGTTGAGCGTTTTTCCCCTTTTCGCTTCTTTTCTTTCAATTTCGACATACATTTTTTTTGCAAGATGTCAGTTTTTTTGATTGTAATTTTCAAACACAAATAGCGAGTGGAAAACAGTAAATTTTTCAATTTTCAATCTATTTTTTTAGAAATACTCTGATGACGAACAAATTACTGGATTAGATGTATTGCAAGTTGCTGCTTCTTTAGCTATTTTTACTCACTCTGCTTATAATTTCCGTTTGGCCTCTACAATTGTTGCACAAACTCGTGACTCGAGAGTTAATGCCTATCGAACAGAACTGAGTAATAGACAAAGGTAATTTTGTTTGTTTAAATTGAAAATATATTATTTGCTCTTTTGTTTTGTGTACTTTACAGAAAAATGTTCGATAAATTGTATAAAGAAACTTTGCGCACACAAGGAGCATCAAAGGGGAAAATGGACGTGATTCGTTTAATAAATGAAGTACCAGACAAACAGTATCTCAACGATATGAACAAAATTAACAAAAATCTTAACAAGAATAATATTCGCTTTAGCGCTGGTCAGAATGGTCAAATTTCATTAAACGATGAGATTCAAGTTAGATCTGGAGATTTGCGCAACAACGTTCAGCACGGTATAGGTGAAAATATTTTAGGAAAAGTCAGCCAACCGATACCAATTTCCCATGAAACAATACCAAATCAAGAAACATTAAATATTTTGACACAAAATGCCTTTTACGAGAATACAAATACTCTTATCAATTATTGTCAAACTGCGATACAAATAGCTTCACCACTAATCTTAAACGGCGAAGCTTTCCAGGATTGTGTACAAAATCTTATTCTTAACGTGGGAGAAAAAATTGCAATTTTTCTTATTCAACAATCAAACGAATTTATTAGAATATACGGAAGAACTATTGAAATTTTTTTAAAAACTAAACTTCACTTGGAAGTCGTAATATGGCATTTGTATCAAAAATGTGAGCAAACCTTGTTGACATTTACCATCGAAGTTTTACAAAAAAACATGCAATCGATTTTCGAACAGCTTATATCATTTTACGAAGAGATGTCTTATGAAAATCGTACTGCTGAAAATATTCAGTGTACGGTTTGTAAAGGATTTTATCAAATTTGTTCTATTTAGTCAAATGTCTTGAACTATACAACTCAACTTAAAATTCACAAAAGCACAAAATTACTCGCTTTTATCAAACACTGTTTTTAAGAGTTTTTTTTAAAACAACAATTACATCTGATGTTAACAAAGTGGTGCCTTATTTTTATAAAAACTTTTCGAACTTATTGTGTAATTTTTAGTGAATAACTTACAATTATTGTTAAAATAGTTTAGTTTTATGTACATGTCTCAAATTTTGAGTTTTGGCTTTTCAAAAGCAAATATGAACATATCAAATAATTTTTCAGAAAATAAAGAAAACTGATTTATGCCCCTTTTGTTTTAATTCTTTTAAAAACATTATGTAGGTATATTCTTCGAGAACAAAAAAAAATAAATTGCTTTAATTTAATATTTATTAAATTAAAAAAAAAACTATATTTAGGACATCTTTCTTTAATTGATACGCTTTAGAAGTTAAAACACATTTTTGGTTCATAGCTAATCGTTTCTGACTCGATTGTTTGATTTGTACACTCAAAAAATAATCTTGGCTTCGCACTGTGGGGCAGAATGTCCCAGTTGGTGGGAATAAATCATCCGAAAAATCTAGGAACCGAAAATTTCAGTGAATTTTGTTAGAACCAATCTATTGATAAAAGAGATAAAAGAAAATATATTTTTTAATAATTTAGCAATAATTTAATAATGTTTAGCAATAGATTTTAATATTCCGGGCGAACAACAAATTTTAAGCTGAAATATTTTTCGGGTGGAACTCACAATTAGACTAATTAGATAATTGACAGCAATTTATTTTTACTATTATGTATGTATATGTATTTTGTTTTTAGAGTACCATAAATGTTGTCAAGTAATGCGTGTTTGTGTGTCGACCGAGTCACCGACCTAAAAAACGCGTGCGCCCATTTGAATTTGGATTTCTGAAAACGAGTTTTTTTTTTTAAATTTCACTCCAATTTTGCCTTTCTATCGGCAATGTCGAAAGGAATTTTGTTTCTCAGAAAATTTTATTTATAAAACTAGAATTGGGTGAAAATTTTAAAGATAAAAGATAAAACATAATATGTAAACGTAGATAAAATAGAAAAGTAGCATGAGACTCGTTTTTTTTTATTGCTAAAAACCTATATTGTCTTAATCTCAAAATGAAGAACTCCGTCTAAAAAAATATGAATTTAGGGTATACAAACATTTCATCGTTGAAGCAGTTTTCTTAAAAAAATATTTTTTTTTGAATACGTACGTACATGTACATACATAATATGTATATATAAAATTTAAAAAAATAATAGGTATGTAAATTTATGTTCTTTCAATACCTAACCAAATCTAAAAAAAAAGATCAATCGTCAATTTAAAAAAAAACTTATTTTTTTTAAATTTGTACATACATATTATATGCAATATTTTTTCGACTTAAAATTAACATAAAAAAAAAAACGGTTCAATGGGAAGTACCGTTAATAACAATTTTTTTCACCAATTTTGTGAACAAAATATAACCAAGAACTGTTATTAACAGTCCTACAATATACAAACAATTTTTTTTGTCAAAATCTTTAGAGCCTTTTTCGATATAATTAAGCCCTCATATAACTGTTGTGTGGCAGGTAACTTTAGCTTAAAAAACTCGCCTTAAAACCTTTAGAAGTAATTTTCTACATCCACGTTATTAAAAGTCTTAAGTTTTTAAGAAAAATGCTCTAGTGGTTAAGGTTGAAGGTCGAAGTACAGACAGACATTTGTGTAGGACCCACTTTTTATTAATAAATTTTAGATCTAATAAACTTTTTCCGGTATCTTTTTGAAAAAATAAAGCAATTTGTCCTCTTTTTTAGGTTTTAAAAATTCCAAAGCTTTTGGTGAAACAAAACAATAATAAAAAAAAATTATTTTCGTGTGAACACGGTCTTAAAAGTATTTTCAAAACTAAAAATTGAACTTTAAAGTCATTCATTCCTAAATCAAAACAAAATATGTCTTGTATTGAGTCTTACAACTAAATTTTAAAGAGAACCGACATTTTAATGAAAATAAGATCCAATAAAAGGTGTCCCAGGAATTCACGCAAGAAATAACTTTGATAGAAAACATGGGCTTTTATATTATGTATTGGTTCATTAAACATGCAATATAGGGTTATGCTTCTGGAATAGAATACTGGGAAAGTGGCCTCCTCGGCTTTCCTGGCACATGTACCTTATCCCCTTTTGTTTACATTTTTCATGACCGTTCCACATAAATATGATTGAATTATATGATACAGCGCTCAACTTCCAAAATCCGCACTAAATATTCAAACGTTGTGGATGCATTTGTTTCTCAATAATCACTTGTGTATTTTATGAAGCTGTCTTTTTTTTACTGGCAACACCTTGCGGGAATTTCGGGACACCTTTTACAATCAAAGGTAAAATGGTTCCATAGTTCTTGGAAAAAAATATTTTCAGCCGAATCCGAACGGCTAAGATGAGAAGCACTTTTTCATGACTAGAGAGTAGAAATAGGTACTCTTTTGGGAATTTGTCAATTCCTCGCAAGAGGCAGTCCGTACTCCGTAGTAGCCAGTGCAAAATATTTCTGTTTAAAGGTGGCATAGGCTGGGAAACGAACCCAAGACCTTCTGGGTAATATTCCTACGCACTAACCATTACGCCAGGACCCACTTTTTACGTGTTCTCTATCATTGGCATTTTTTTAAATTCAATACTGTTATTTAAAAAAAAATTAATGAACAATTTTATAGGTACATAGAAATTATCAAACCAAGATCGGATTCTGTAATCGGTCTAAACATATTTCAAATTGCAATGTTTTCATGTTCAAACAAAACGCCAATATTTAATTGAACATGAAACACATGAACACAATAACATGGTCTGATTTGAGTCCGGTAAGAAATTATGTTCTGTGGAGACGGAGTGTAAAAGTGCAACACACCCACATACATACATCGGAGAAATATGTATATTAGGGTGTCCGTAATTTTACCGTAACCGGCATCGCTCATGTCGTGTGTACTCACAAATTTTCCTCCGTGAAAAAGAAGGAAACCATTAAGGATTTGTCAATTAAAATAGAACTCAAAACAACTCTCATTTTGTTTTCTAAATTTGATTTTCTTCCAAAGAAAATAAGCCTAGTTCTTTTACTTGGAAACTCTGTGCATTTCTGTGAATTTCTACACTAAAGTCTGTCAAAGTTCATATAAAAAAAGTAAAATGACGTAGAAATTCACACAAATGCACAGAGTTTTTAATGTGGAATTCCTTTCAACAAAAGAATCGAATTTTTTTCTAAAAGAATCGATTTTCTTTCTGAACAATTCGAATTTTTTCTGTCAAAACAAATCTTGCTAATTTTGCAAGATTCAAGAAAGATTTACACCGATTTGCACACACATAAGCAAACGAATCCAAAAAATTTCAGTCTCAACATTTTGACAGCAAAAGTGAGTAATCTCACTGAGATCTCAAGAAACCTGAACTGGCTAATGTCAAATTCCTTTCAACAAAAGAATCGAATTTTTTTCTAAAAGAATCGATTTTTTTTCTGAACAATTCGAATTTTTTCTGTCAAAACAAATCTTGCTAATGTCGAATTCCTTTCAACAAAAGAATCGAATTTTTTTCTAAAAAGAATCGAATTTTTTCAGTCGTTGAAGGGAATACGAAAAGACGAAAAGAATCGATAGGGGAATTCCCGATCCGATGCAACTGGTCTTGTATCATTGCAAAAATGCAAAAGTGTAAAATTGCTATACCCTAACCCCATTGTAAAAAAAAAACTTTGCACTTTTGCAATGATACAAGACCAGTTTGCATCGGATCGGGAATACCCCTGATTTTTTTTTGTGATTGTGTGTGTGGCACTAGACAGCAGCAATTTTGAAGTAAAATTTCCAGAAAATATTCAATTTGGAAATTATTATTATTATTATTTGAAAAACAACGCACAAATATTTACTATAAAATTCACCGAAAATTCGTTGCAACCAAAAACATAATTTGTTTTCATATTGACATTTTAGAAATTTCAAACCTTGCAAGTGTGTGTGCAAATCGGTGTAAATCTTTCTTGAAATGTCAATATGAAAACAAATTGTGTTTTTGGTTGCAACGAATTTTCGGTGAATTTTATAGTAGATATTTGTGCGTTGTTTTTCAAATAATAATAATAATAATTTCCAAATTCAATATTTTCTGGAAATTTTACTTCAAAATTGCTGCTATCTAGGGCCACACACACAATCACAAAAAAAAATCGATTCTTTTCGTCTTTTCGTATTCCATTCAACGACAGAAAAACTTCGATTCTTTTAAGAAAAAAATTCGATTCTTTTGTTGAAAGGAATTCGACATAAATAATTGAGTATTCGAACAAATTTCATTCTCACTTCTTGACAGCAAAAATCATGAATTTTTTTGAGGATACCGAGTGTGTTTTCCCATTTGATTGGCCGTCACACACTAAAGTAATTCAAAAATGTAACTAGATAGAGCTGGCAATATATTATAGCCGCAGTAAACATAACTTTGCTAAACATTCTGAATTGTTCTCTTTGTAAAATTTTCTTAAAAGTATCAATAAAAATTCAATTCAACCGGGGGAAAAATAGGCGAGGGAGCTGTAGAGTGCTGAAGAAACGAGAAAAAAGTCCTTTCTTTTTTCGAGTAGAATAACGATGTTTAATTACTTATACAGCGAAAAAACAATATGTTGTCATGAACACTTCAATAGTTATTTTTCTAAAAGCAAATGATTTTTTGTTGTCCGATTTGTCAAATTGAAATAAATAATTATTCCTACAATTAAAGCCGTTACATGTACATGTACTTCCGTCTTCAGGTTCATATTAATAATAAGAGCTTACAAAATTATATTAAATTAAGAAGAGTTTTAGAAGGGGATCTATCGAAAACGAAATTTTTAAAAATTTCGTTCATAAGTACCACCCTTATGTATATATATATGTATATACATACTTTTTGACTCGAGTGCTGTGGGATTCCCCCTGTTATAAGAATAACATCTCATATACAACATACCTTTTAGCTTGTTATTCTATACCATGCGGATTTCCCATTTTCTAAAAAAATGTTATGCCTCTGCCGCTGTAATGTAATAGGTTTAAGTTTAGTATTTTATGTAGCATGCATCAGAGATATCAGAGATCACTGAGTAAAAATTGTCTCTTTGGTTTCCACTGTTTGTGAAAAATAAAAGTAGTTTTTTTTAATTCGTGTATGTTTTAATATAAGTTATACAATTAATAATAATAATGATAAAAAAAGCGATTAATGTTCATGAAAACTTTGCCAGTTATTTGGCCTTTGAAAACCGTATACTGTGGGATGCGTAAGTAAAACAATCTCTTCGATTTATAATAAAAAAAAAATTAAAATGATTATCTATGTACCAAGGTGTATAAATTTATTTTTGTTTAGTGAAATAAGATTAAAAACTGAGTTCTTCACTGTAATATCGGACAGTTTTCTGCATTATAGGTATTTAGGCGTTTGGTAGGTATTGCAAAATCAACCAATGAAGGAATTATGAGCTCTTGAATTGCTTAATGAAATCGGGAATCGGAAAACACTTACATAACATCACTCTGGAGATATATTGTTGGCACTCTTTTGGCAGATTTTTAAAAAGCGGGTCTATCTAGGTATTCAGTGAAAAGCAACTGCAGAAAATGTTATTTTGATTGATGAAAAACTTTTTCGCATAATGATGGTTAAATGAGTTTTTTCAACAGTTTTAGGATTATCCGCTTAACGTTTACTCTTCAAGAACAAATTAAACTTCTTTTTCAAAATATCGATTGATTGAAATTGATAAAATGCAAACATATTGTTAACTCTTCTACCGATCCATTTTAACTAACCGGAACGTACTTACTTCATACCTGAAAAAAATTGTGTTGTAATTTAGTACTTACATACATACCTACCTGTAAAAAATGATGTCAAACTTAAAAATATACCTCTAATTTGAACACCAAGTTACATGTTACATAGACGTTGGATCGTATGCAAACAAAAATCATTTTTTCAGCAATTTTTGACTTTTCCTCAAAAATCCGATTGGTTTATCGAATTACTTATATAGGAAAGCTGGTGTTTGGTTTTTATGTGTGTTGTATATTTGTCTTTTATGATACCTATTATAGTAAAATATCATAAGTTTATTCAAATTTAATTAAAGTGGGACGTAGGTATTATGTACGTCTACGTTCTAGTGATAATTTTTTTTCCTCTGCAAGTGACATTTATGGAACTATAGTAGCTGTGCTACTTCATTATTTAATTACTAGTTTTAGTTTGAATGTTTTTTACCTATTTGTTGAATTGTACCCTTGACAAAAAATTCTTCTAGATTGCTAGTGGTATCTAAGTGTTCCATCGAATAATATTTAATTTAATTAATTTAAAATATATAGATTATTGTAGTCCTAATTGCACAAAAAAAATTAAATGAATTGTTTTTTCTTCCAGATACACTCCAAGTCAGTTCTTTTTATTCAAGGGAAAATTGAATAACCTATATCAAAATGTTGGAAACTGTAGTTTGCAAATAAAAAAAGCCATGGTAAGTTGATTCGCAATAAAGAAGTTTAACGATCAGATAATGCATAAGTGCTGAGAGAATGTAATTGTAATTAAAACTGAAATTCAATCAAGCGGAATTTTATTGGCAAATCAATTACCGTTTCATTAGATACCTACCTACCTAGTATAGTAGCTTAAAATAATTGATATCTTTAACAAAAAATTCAACAAAGGCATTCACCTTAAATTCAGGAGATGATAAATAAAAGTGGACCAGACAAAAGAATTGTTTTGATTAGAAGAATTAAAAATGAAATACATGCTATAGTATCATTTTTGTTAGAATATACATTATTTGTCAAATTTTTAATAGATTAGAACTTTTAATTAAGAATTTTATGAATACTCTAGGGCTGTGAACTTCAAGATCTTAAAAATGTTCCCCAGATGCTCAAAATAAAAAAACTACAATATTACATTATATTTTTTTAGGACAAAAACCGTGACGCTATTTACAAGAGCACTGTTGCCCAAGGTAGGTTATTTTTCTTTTGTGTTAAACAAATTTCAAGTAAGAGGAAAAAACATCACTCAATCAACAAGACTCTATAAAATTGTATATTATGTATCTACTAAAAAGTTTTTTTTTTTAATTTACCATTATAGCAAAATATACAAACAAAAATTTGCTTTCGACATTTATATTAGTAACAGTGGCTGAAGGCGACACTTTTTTAAAAGCTCGTGATGCAACTAATTTTACAGTTCATTTGGTTGTTCGCACAAGGAGATGTTTGAGTAAGTTTTTATAATTTATGTTAAATGAAATTTTAACAAAAATTTCTTTTTTTTAAACAAAAGAAAACGATGACAGCAGGAAATGTTGTATGGTTTTTATTGATGAGCAGGGACGTGTCTATCAAAATTGGAAATCTTATATTGAGGATAATCTATTGCCAAATGGTATTGCACTTGCCCCATCAAGGGGTTGCTATACATATGAAAACGGAAATGTAAATTTTGAAATTTTGAAATTTAACCTCACATTGTTTATAAAAAAAATCCTTTTTAAATAGCTTTGCATGGATTCTTGGCCAACACCTGCATCAAAATCGGGTAGAAAAATTGTGGCAACAACAGATTTCGCGGCTAATGCCGGTGGGCTTGCTTCTGTAGGAATAACTATAGCTGCATTGGCATTACCATTTTCTGCACCTTTAATAGCAGCAGCAAGTGTCTTAGGAGTAAGTACTGGAGTCTACACAGCTCTGAGATCTGGTTTACAACTTAAGGATCGTAGTAAACATGAACAGAGTATTGGTTTAACTGATAGTAAATCTAGGGAATGTTGGATTGGTGTAACAAGTGGAGCGTTGGCTGCATCATCATCTGTAGCAAATAAAGTAATAAAAAGAGTGGCAGTTGCAGGGCGGGAGGTTACACTGGTATAGACGACTGTTTTTAAATAGAGTTTTAAATCTAAATTTATATTTTTTCAGTTTGAAGAAACAGTGGTTAAGGGAATGAATGTAGCAACAATGTTAGTATCGGGAACGGGAGTTGTAAATGGAGTTGTGTATATCATATTCGTAAGACCTAAACAAAAATCTTCGTAAATAAATATGTTCTATCATATGTATTTTTTTTTTCTTTGCAGAAACTTTTAGATGACCAAAAAACAACACCAACTGATTGGTTAGAAATAGTCGGTTTTTTAGCTATATTTACGCATTCAATTGGTAATTATCGTATAGCATCAAATATAATGTCACAGAGCCGAAGTTTAAGAACCCAGTCATTTAAAAGCAAGCTTAGGTACAAAGTTCAAAGATAATTTTTTTTTTACATATTTTTAAATCTCTTTTCTTCCAGAGGGATGTCTGAGAAAATTTTCACATCAACAACGTCAACTCACCGCAACGTTGATTTAATTCGTTTGCTGAATGTGATTCCTGATAATTACCATAGTGTCAATGAAGTTGTCAATGGAATCTTTATTGCTTATAAACTATATAATCTCTTTAAACAACTAGTTTTGAGTAAAGACAATTTTAATGATTGCATTCAAACTCTATGCAAAGTTGTGGGTCAGAAAGTAACTGAATATTTAGTAAACAAAACTAATGAATTTTTAGGAAAATTTCGATCCGTAGTGGAAAAGTACATAAGAACAACTTTGTTCTTTGAAACAGCTTTATGGGATTTATACCAGAAATGCGAAGAACATTTAAAAAATATTACAATGCAAAGTTTAGATGCGAGTATTGAAGCAATCTTTAGATTGCTTTTGGAACATTATAAAAAAATGACATGGGAGAGTGACTCTGTACATAGATGTCGTGTATGCGATGGTTTTTACAGTGTGACGAAATAACTAAAAAAAAATTTGATTGTACAATGAGCCATATCAAAAACATAAACAATATATTTTATGTAACTCTTTCAAAAAATTGTTCAATAGTTTTATATGCAACGACCAATTCGCTGGTTCTGTAGTATATAGAAACCCACTCAAATAATATTTTTGTATTTTGTATGTAGTATAGAAACGTCTCGATTATTTTGTATGGTTAATAAATTTGTTTAAAAAAAAGTGCTCTTGCTCGAAAGCTTTTATATAATCGTCATAATATGTATGTATATCTAGATGATTTTCCGATCAACTGTATAGTTCGGGAGGCTGCCGTAAGATAGCTTTAATTCAAATATCTACAAAACCCTCGGGTTTAGAAAATTAATTTTTCTGGTTGCATTTTTTTTTTTGTTTGATTTATAAGTCTTTAATTAATAAAGAAATAGCAATACGTTTTTATTTGAAAACAATTTAGTTTGAATGAAAATAACAAACTTATTGTAGAATCAAAGCTAAGTAAAAAAATTACAAACAATAAATAATAAAGTGAGTTGATATAGAATGTAATTTCAACACCTCTTTTCATTCTATATTGTCTATAAGCCCAATTTGCATTCGAAGTTTTATTATTTTGTTTGCTGGTAAAGGTTTTGTAAACCAGTCTGCAAGCATATCATCGGTTGGACAGTATTCACATCTTATAATTTTCTTTCCAACGTAGTCTCTTTAAAATGGAATTTGATATCGATATTCTTTGACTTGTTATTGAATTTATAGCCTTCGATCATTTTTATACAGCTTTGGTTAATGAAGTGAGTTGATGTAGAATGTATGTATTTTCAACGTTTTTGGTTAAGTATACCAATCTTATAATGGATTTCTATAAATGTGCTATCAAAATTATTAAAGTCCAAAATGCAACCAGAAAAGCAAATTTTCTAACTAAAGTATCCGAAAAAATTTGTCCGACCACCGGACTCAATTCCTCAAGGAAAAGTTTTTAAATAGTTTGTAATTAATTAATGTGAAATAAATTGTAAAAAAAAGAAAAAATACCTTACACGTTATTTATCAAAATAAAAAAACGTAAGAAATGAGTCATGTATTCTCTGATAGATTAACAACATTATATCACAGATAATATATTATACTCAGTTCCACAGATGTGGCTGTGATTACTGGAACGTAGACATATGCCCCGCTCTGATCAAATTTGTTGGAACCATATATTATATAATATGCAAACTGCATGGAGCAGAAGAATGGACTTTGTCAGGTCAAAATCCTGTGGAGAGCGACATGTTGGTGTACATTTGAAGGCAGTAAATTAGGTTTAGATCATTCTCCTTTCTGGCTTACGGGAAGACAATGCAATAATTGCGATACTGTAAAATAAAAAAATCTTATTTGTTACATAAAATAACATTCTACTACTACACTAATTGTTAAGAAGCACAATAACCGACAAAGAAAGCTTCTTACTCATTAATAATTTAACACGTCCAAAGGAACACGACTTAGATAATGTATATGATTTTAGTACTTTTAGTACATACATTATATTGTTCTCCTGGCAACCTGATTTAATTACTAATAAAAATTTAATTATATTAGCGTTAAACACAATTTATTGTTTATGTATTTATATTTACAAAAAAAGCTATTCTCTTATCCTAAAACAATTAATGCGTGTTGGTGTATGTATTTCTTCAAAGAACCATACATTTTTTAATATAAGAACAAACCTTATCAATAAACTCATTATTTTTTTCAATTCTCTGGCGAAACAATTTCCTCTTTAATGCATACACTGTTCGGGTCATCTGTCGAGCTACACATTTTTTTCTGTAAATGTCTCCAAAGCGTGCTCTTTGGAACATTGAACACATTCGCCGCATGATTTTGTGACATTCCGTTTCCTAAACAAGCACTCACTGCCTTGTTAAGTTTTGCTTTCAGTACTTCTTTTGACAATGGGCCTCGTTTCTTAAAAGTTACATAGTCGGGTAACCTGCCTTCTTGTGCTAGTCTCACTTTGTGTCGATGTAGTGTCGACATTGGTATGTCGAGTGCTTGACTTATACTTTTTAGTGAGTCTCCACTCTTCAGCCGTTCACATGCTGCCGTTATAAGTGGATTTTCGCGAGTAGTTTTCATATAGAGGGGGTGTTTCTTCACTCTTCTCCACAGAACCGTTTTCGATATGTTAAACATTATGGCAGCTTTCTGTAAACTCTTTCCTTCATCTACTACAGCTAAAACTGCATTTTCTAGTGCTTCCACTCGGGCTGATTGCGTTTCGTTGAAGTTTTGTAAGCTGGCTCTTGATATCTCTTTACGTTCCTCTGGACTAAGTTCCTGAAATTCACTAAATTCATCTTTTAATTTCTTATTAGGTTTAAGATCTTTCTGGTCTGTGCTCGAACAATGACTGCTGTCACCTATGGGATCATTTACATATTGATCCATCAAATGCGATTCTTCTTCGGTCTTTTCAACTAATGCACCCACTTCGGTCGGATCTATTTTCATATTCGGTGTCAAAGTAAATGTCCCCGAACTTTCAGTTAAAATGTATTCATTTGGATTGTTTGGGGCGATATTTTCGATGGTATAACTAATCTTATCTTGCTCATTATACACCTCAAGGAATTCAAGTTCACGAACGCTAGAATCACCTGCACATGTTTGCTGATCCTAAAATGGCAAATAGTATAAAGTATAGTCTAGATTTATAGCTGAATTCCGTTTTGTAAATAAGATCTTACCATAAACTACACATATTAAAGAATGCCAAAGAAAAAAGAATCAACCACTTACCTCTTCTTCATCTTTTTCCTCAACTATCTCTTGCTCCGGTTCGGCTTCCATAAGTTCCTCGTCCATCTCGGCGATTTCTGTAACATTCTTGGTGTTGGTAGCAGAATAACTAGTCGCACATTCAAAACTAATGGCACTCTTGATTCCCAGTACATTAATGGCCTCGAGAAAGTCCGACAGATTTGTTGATGAAAGACTAGTCTCGCCCATATAAACGAAACTCAATACACTGTCGAGCAGTGCACCTTTAATATCGGGTACTATTATAGTGGCTTCCTGTCCAACAGGCACATCATTTAGAATGTCACGCAATAGATCACTACAGGAGCATAACACAAAACGATTAGCCCTCACCGATTTGCCTCGGCAAGTAAGTGTAATGTCACAGGTTGCTGGATCATTTTTGAGAGCCTTTTGTATGTCGAGGATTGTTGCCGTGTGGCCCATCCATTTAAGGTGATTCATGATTTTTATTTTCAATACCGCAAGGCAAAAATTTAAAGAAACAAAATGTAAACAGGAATCTGATGAACTTGCAATGTTCCGCGTTTATTTTGTTTTGTTTATTTTGAGACGTTCCGATCAGGAAATTTCCTCTGTTTTCACTTTGGCCACAGACCCAGAATCCAAACCAAATACAAATTGAATTGAGAAAATTTTTCTGGGAAATTGGAAATGGACGACGACAACGACGGCGGCGATGAAATCTTTCTTCTCGATTCGTTTCGTTGAAAATTCACTGAATTGACTATAAATGAGTGCGTTCTGTCATAAATAAGCATTACAGCGGTTTTTCGTACAATGAAGTTAAAAATGGACGCGTTCGGGTTAAAATTATTGTTGTTATTTACGGCCATATTATTCACTCGATTCATCCAGATTTAAACTTAAATCCAGATGTAAAGTGTACAAAATCAATACATCCGGATTTAAGTTTAACTCTGGATGTATCGAGCGAATAATATGGGCGTAAAAATGGGCAAAAGTTTTCAAAAATATGATTTAAAAGACTTTGTTTACAGGTGATCATCTAGTTGTGCGCATTTTCGCACGAAAGTGAACGAAACTTCATGTCAACTTTGTCGCATCGGATCGTGAATACCCCTTATATAACAGTCCAAAGAGTAAAAAGGGCGTCTTTTTTCCACTCCTATTGCACCCTTATGGAGTTAATTGGTTTACTTTCGAAAAAACTTAATGGACACAATTAAAGAAAGCTTATAGAAGAAGAAAAATAAAAAAACTATTTCACATCGATTTATGTTTATTATTTACACTTTTGTACTTTTTGTAAAAAGTTTTAAATGTAGTTAAGCCTTTATTTGTAGGAAATTGTATGAGCTATATTGCATTAAGCAACAATTGCACTTCACGGCACGCCACTATGCGATTAAGTTGATAATCTGACCAACTTTGTCACATGAAGTTCCATTCAGTTTCATGCGAAAGACGCGAGCTCTGCAACGCGTCTTTTGTATTTAGCTAGTTTGTGTTTCTTGTTGTATATTCTCATTTCATACCAGTTATTTTTTAATTGTCAGGAAAAAACAGCCGCTGTAGTTAATTTATTACATAAATCTGTCAAAAAAAAAACCATTCGAAAAAAAATTCCTACTCGAATTGCTTTACCTTTTGTTGAATTTATTTAATGGCATCTTTGCTAAGGAATCTGGGATACAAATTGGTTACTAATCTGGTAGCCAAAAATGGTATCTTTTTACGAAACCCAAAAAAGTTGACTGTACTATCATAAATTTTTTATTACTTAGGATCATCACCAGCCAATCGTCTAGCTGTTGTAAGATTTGCAAGCGCTGTCACAGGGAAACCCGATGAGCGACGTAACAACTTAATTTTTTATTAAATTAGAAATTGAATAAAATAATTTTTAATCTTATAGCAACTGTCCGTAAAGCAGACGAAACAGCTCGTTCTCATTTGACTGATTTCGGGAGGTACGTAGCCGAGTGTCTGCCAAAGTACGTACAAAAGGTTCAACTTACCGCTGGCGATGAACTGGAAGTTCTTATTTGTCCAGAAGGAGTTGTTCCTGTTTTGCAATTCCTGAAGGATCACCATCAAGCTCAGTTTGCCAATTTGGTTGATATTGGTGGCATGGATGTGCCCAGTCGCAAATACCGCTTTGAAGTTATTTACAACATATTGTCGCTGCGATACAATTCTAGAATTCGTGTCAAGACCTATACCGACGAATTGACCCCATTGGACTCATGCTGTGAAGTCTTCAAAGCAGCCAATTGGTATGAACGTGAGATTTGGGATATGTACGGTGTTTTCTTCGCCAATCATCCCGATTTGCGTAGGATTTTGACCGATTATGGCTTCGAGGGTCATCCGCAACGCCGCGATTTCCCTCTGTCTGGTTATGTTGAGGTATAATAATATTTGTCTCTTCCCCTTGGTGTGCTCTCATTTTCCCATTTATTTCAATTTTCAGCTCCGATATGATGACGAGAAAAAACGTGTCGTTTGCGAACCATTGGAATTAGCTCAGGAGTTCCGTAAATTTGATTTGTCTGCTCCATGGGAACAGTTTCCAAATTTTCGAAACGCCAACCCTCCAGCTGTGACTGTCGAAACAAAAGACCAGAAGAAGTAAAATAATCCATTTGTTTGATAAACACAATAAAATAAATAATTAAAAAAAAATATTGACCCAAAATTTGTTTTCATTTTTTAATGTAGTTTTTATTGCAATTGTCGTTTGTTAATTGATAAACGACTTTTGTCGAAAGACGACCATCGAACATTCAAGATATATAAGTTATTGTTGAATCAGATATCATCAGCTATGTTTCACAAGGGATTACAACAAACTTACACAGGTAGCTTTGGAAAACAATTTGAACCCACTTAGCTTTCTGATACGATCGATTTTTGTCGCATCAAATGTTGAACGACATTCACAATTAGGGCCTACAAGTCAATCTGTAATATTATAAAAGCACCCTAGGTCTTGCTTGAACAGTGCAAATAAATAAATTGAATTGATCAAAAACATACACATAAGTTATTAACATAGTGATTTTATATTTCTTTGAAAAGGTTATAATTATTAAGAATATAAAACAGACTGAAATGAATATGAACATCATTAAAACGAAAAAAAAACAGAGATTGCTGATAGGGCATTACTTACCTAATGTTGTTTTGTTGTTCTTGATTTCCATTTCGTTAGATCCAGCATTAAAAAATGTCTCCCTCAATACATCCCTTTTCCTCTAAAAAAAATACCCTTCCATAAATATTTGAAAAGATCATACCAAGATTCATGTGTTAGAATTATTTTTTACTATTCTACGTGTGCTTTTAAAGACATTTTTTTATTGGACGGCAAAATGCGTAGGTCTTCGATATTTTGGCTTTCAAGATTTCGTAGTACAATCAATTTTTCTATAAAACCTTGAGAAATGTCGGATGCGTTTCTTTGACGAAAATTGTTGTAATGCAGAAGAGGTTATTTAAAATGACAAAAATTTCGGAAAAAAAATATCTGCAATGCAAAAACCAAAAATTCACGAAATATTAGCCGTATTTTTTTTGGAGGTGGTGAAGTATTCATGAGTAATTTGCTAGCCATTTTCAATGGAACACACAAAATGGAACTCCCATACCTCCACCTCCAAAGTAACACGATATAAAGATATCTAAAAAAATCATTCGAGATTTTTTTTTGAGAGTAAACATAAAAAAATCCATAAGAATCAGGACAAAATATGCATTTGGGTGATTTTTCAACTTATGTTTTATAGCCCCCAAAAAGTTATATCTATCTTTATCGATAAAAGGTCACAAATATTATATAATTTACTTATGTTTTATGTCAAATAAAGTCGACTTAACAATCGCAATATGAGTTGATTTTTTGATTAGATTTTTAAAAAGCAAGTGTGAGCGGTAGGGAAAATTCGTTAACGCAAAAATTGCGCAAAATATACTGCATTTTGTATTTGAATATTCTGTTTTGTTGTACTTTCTAAGACTTGCATGTTTTTTTTGCTTTACAAAAAACAAATTTAATCAATTTCTTTGCTCCAGCGATTTTCAGTCCCCTTCTTCGGTATTAAAGTCTCATTCTACAGCTTAACTTCACTTTTTTTTTTAAGTAGACGAAAGTTCGTTTATCTTCTAAATATTTACTTTTTTAAAAATTTCTTCATCGAAATTTTTGTCAATCACACGTTAAATTTTATTTTGAACTCTTAAGATTAGATTCACTGAATTGATCAACTACGCGATCATTACTTGAATCTCACAACAACAAAAAATATATATATATTAAATATATTTTGTTTTTGTTTTGTCTCGAACAGTATAAAAATAAAAATAATTTTTTTTATAACAACAAATAGATTTTACAATATCTATAAAAATACATACAATTTATATATTAAAATCCATATACATAAATAGAGGTATCTATATGTATATAAAGTAATTAAAATTCAATAAACAACAAAATGTTCAATTAGTTTATTATTACATTTTGGTTTTCTTTTCTATCTTTAGCTTACAAATTTGTCTATATAAAACTTTAATAAAGATTTATTTTTTTTTCTTTTGCTAAGTTGTTTTATGTAGAGAAATTGTTGATAGTAATAACTTACGACAATTAAAAATTTATATATAGTAAACTATAAAGTAGAATATTATAATGTACATAGTTTAGTTTTAAGTGTAGAGTGTGATTTAACCAGAGGTGGATTTGTATTCTGTATTTTGTATTATAGTTAAACATACATACATTTACACTCATTTATTTTTTTTAATAATCTACGATTGAAAGTTATCATTTTTTGTGAATTAAGGTACATTTATATTTTGTTATATGTTGTTCTTTGATTTATACGTTTTTAGTTTTTTATTAACACCAACTAAATAATCTAAAAAAAAAAAAAAATAACCGTTCTCAAAACGTTTTGACATTTCCAATTGTGTTAAACTCAGACAGTTGAGTTATTTAAAAGGTTTTCAAATATCCTTGTATTCAACAAAGATAAGATTTTAACAAATTTACAATAACATAGTTGTGGTTTTTTTTTTTATTTTTGGTTTCAAATATTTGTTGTTGTTTTTTTAAATGGATTCCGTTTTCGAATAATGTCTCACATTACTTCCACCACTACCTCCTCCACCAGTCGAAGAAGAATAGTTTTTGTTGTTGTCATTTGTGGAAGAAGTATTTTCCGTAGAAAGGCGTTCATGATACTCTTGGAAACATGGAACAATGCAAAGATTTGTTTGACATTCTGGACAGTGATATTTGGTTTTGCGGCGTAATATTCTACCATGACCGTCAATGGTGTTCCAACAGAAATTACAACCCAATGCCGGTCCTGGTCGTATTACCGGACAATGACTGGATCGAGGGTTTTCCAAGTTAATAATTTCACGATTGGTCTAAAATAAAAAGAAATAATTAAATTTTTGTTTTGCCTGGTAAGTTTGTTTAATAATTTAGACTGTCAAGAAATTGCATCGATTTTCTCCATAAACTCGTTTTCGTTAGCTATAGAGAATGATTTGGTTTTTTTTTTTGAAAATTTCGAAATAAGGTAAAAGAGGGCAAGTTTTGGTTCAGAAACGATATTTTCAACACGGAATGTTTATTTCTTCTGTAAATTAAGTAATTAACGTTTGAAAGTCAAACATTTTGAAATATTATTCACCATAGATCGGGATAACATTTATTTCGGGATGAATTTATGGATTTTTTTTTAAGGTGCAATGTATTTTTCAAAAATATAATATTTTTAGGTAAATTTCTGAGATTTTTCTATTTTTTTTTTATTTACACATTTTATAAAAATACTAACTGAAGAATCCAGTATAAAAACCAAATAACTCCACTTCAGGTAACTCCAAAAACAAATATATACATAGTCGGCCCTATCATGAATTCCATCGTAATCGGAAAATTTTCCGAATCCCGAAAAAAAAAACTATCACAGATTCCATCGTAGTCGAAAATCTCATACAAATAGTCATTACGAAAGGATTCGGTGATAGTTTTTTTCGGGATTCGGAAAGTTTTCCGATTACGATGGAATTCATGAAGGGCCGATTATGTACTTAATGAAAAGTTCACCTTTTTATACAATATCCGTTTTAGTTGTTATGTTCTCCCATGGCTTTGCACTTTTATTTTAAGCGGTACAAAAAAAACTTATTATAATAAATCGGCAAGTTTGTAAAAAATAATGCAATTATAAATGTGACAGACAATTGAATTCTTACCTGAGGTGAAGACACTGATCGTTGCAGTTCTTCATTTTTAACCCGCAATGTGGGTATATGTTCAAAGGAGCTACTTCCTAAATTTGAAGTTGGTCCTGCCGATGAAGGCACTGGACTCGGTGGCTCTGATATCAAGATAACCGAAGATGCATGCGTTGGGGTCATGTGTTGCGCACTTTTCGAATGAGAACTATTCTCAGCCTCTTGTTTCATCGTTGATGTTGTTGGTTGTTGCGTTATCAAATGAGAAGAATTAATCGGCGTCAATGCACACGTTGCCGTTGCTGATGGTGGTGCTTGACTTGCCGTTATAATATAACCACTACTAGTGGTTACATGTGGATATATGGCATCAGAAACTGGGATATGACCAGATAATGTGGACGAAAGTGGATGGGAGTGTTGGCGGTGCAGGCCAAGTCCAAATGTAGAAGTTGAAGAAATTCCCATGTGACTTTGTTGGCTCGGTAAAAGAGGATGCGAGTGCTGTTTAACCAAAAATGGTGTACTTTGTGGAACAGAAAGCAGGTGAGGTGACGAAGGTACACAACTGGGCGCCGGTTCTGATGCATGACGCTCAATTCGTGGAGGTACTGTCAGTAGAAGTGAAGGTGATGAACTTGTCACTGTACCACTAAAAGGATCGAATTCCAGTGTTGAAGTTTCTGGTGATATTTGATTAATCGCATCACTGTCTCTTTTCACTCGTGGCTGACGGATAAGAAAACGATTACGCTTACTGCCCATGACGTTCAAAGTTGATACAGATGAAACTGTGCTTGAAGCCGGCGGGGTTCCTATTAAAAAAAATTAATAAAATAATTACGTTTATTTTTCACAAAAAAAAAACAGTAAACGTTTTGGTAAACTTACTGCAATTTAGTACAATAATTAATGAAATGATTTATGATTATTTCTATTAAGAGGCAGTTTCCCTCAAGAGATTTGTGGAAGCGCAGCTCGGGGAGAACCCATTCCACCATACATACCAAAATATGGCACAAAACTTCAACTCATTTTTAATTAGGGGTGGATTTAGACTTTTTTTCATTTGTTAGAACTCTGAATTATTTCTGTGACAAAAAAGTGAGAAAAGAATTTGTTTTTTTGGGATTTTATGGATAAATGGGCCTCTGTATAACACTGGTGTTAAGTTAGATGTGGTTAAAAAATAATTTTTCATTATCGGGTTTCCACTTGAATCGACTCTTTGACTCAGCGAGTCAAGTTTGAACCTTTACTTCAGCCAACTTTGAGCGGAATATTAACGACATTCAAATTTTCATTTAGCTGGGAGAACATTTTGTTTCATCAAATCGATCAATTTTAGTATCGTGTGATCTCAAACGATTTTAAATTAAGAATACGTTTAATTTTTTTTATTAATTTTATATATATATATATATATTTTGTTTTTAAACATTGAAAATTACAATAATTTATTATGCGTTTTCATAAATGTATTCTTTTGCTTTTCATCATTATGTATCTGCATTTTTTTTCTTTATTTTATTTCACGAGATATTTTTGTATAGTAACATTGTGAAACAGCAAAAGAATCTATTTCTAAATCTAGTATTGTTTATTATTTTTTGTTCACATTTATATGTATATAGAGTTATATTAAGTTTATTATTTATAGGACTTTATAATTAGGATTGTAAAAAGTAGTGTTTTTTTTTTGTTAATTATTAATTATTACTTCTTCATTAATAAATGTTTTTATTTTGTTCATACATACATATATATAATAATCAATTTAAAACACACAAAAATGTGATCTTATTGTTTTAAAAATTTCTTTGTTTTAATTTATTTTGCACTTTCTTGCATTATTTATAACGTAAAGAATTTTAAGAGTAGGTTGAATCTATAATAATATATATTTTTAATATTTAAAATTTGACCTTATACTAGCTTAAATAAAAAAAAAACTCCTAATAAATACGAATATGCAACTGTTGTTTTCATTTTTTTTTAAATGAATTTACAAAGATTTTGTTTTGAGATATACATTTTGTAGAAATGAGACTTTAAGTTTAAATAAACAAAAAAAAGTAATAAAACTAAATGTCGATGGTCTTGAGAAATTTTTGGAATTTGGTTTCTATGTATTTCTATTGGCAGAAGTAGCTGCACGATTTAAATTTGTAAAAATTGACTATTTGTGGACTTATAACAATATGTATTTCATTTTCTTTTCTTTTTTTTTATTGTTCTCCTAACCATTCTGCCAATAGGTGGAAGGGCTTGATTTGGAGACTATAATAGATACAAGATATGTGTATATAACCATCAAACAAATTGAATCAGAAAAAAAACTGAAATACTATCAAAAAACAACAACTAGACTGTACATTGTGTGGACTTGGTTTTTTCATTTATGAATAACCTTTATTTTCATTTTTATCTGGTATAAAACGGCTGTAGAGTTCTTTTTAGTCATCCTAAATGGAATTGAAGTTAATACTTTGCAGATTCATTGCAGAAGGATTAACATTTACACCGCTATCGACGTAGCGCTGTCGAGACATTGTGTGTATGCTGGTCGGGAAGTCCATGTGCCTAGTGTCGAGGAAGCCCATCACGCCCATGGGATGAGGGTGTGGGGTGCACATGAGTGGCGTGGGCGTATCCGATGTGGGAGGAACTTGCATGTTGATAGCCGACTGGTTGATGTGCTCGTAATTTTCGATAGTTGTTTCCTCGTTGGTGGGCGTCGGCGACGGCGAGAGATTCTCCTGCTTGACTACCCGACTCTTTATACTCGGCCGACTGATGGGATAACCTCGCTTCTTGTACTCTAACCATAGCGTTCGGTTATTCACACCGTAAAGACGGGCTGCCTTACAAAAGCCAATTCCGCCCGATCGCACCGCTTCGAGGGCCCGAATAAAATTCTCGTCACCTTGGGGATTTACAGATCGCTTACGCTTAACTACTATAGTTGTTTGTGTGGTTTGGTTGCCCGACTGGACTTGGCTATTGTTGACTACACCTGTGCCGCTGTTGCCTGCTGTGTTAACCACAGTAGTGGTCAGCGACCCACTGTTACCGGTGTTATTGGCATTGGCACTATTACCTGCACCAGTGCCAGAGCCGGCGTTACTTGCGGCGGTTGTCGTCGTCAGTCCCGAGGAAACTGTGTTCATCTGATGGACTGGCGATTGAGTTGGTGTCGGTCCCTGACTGTACACCGATTGCACCATTGCCGACTCATTTGGCGACGTTGGCGTCGATAGGTTCTGCGAGTAGCTGCCCACCAGACTATTGACGGAAATGATTTGTGGCGAATACGAGGAATTTGTATAGTGCATTTGAATATGACCATGCTGCGGCTGTTGTTGGGCGTGGCTGAGTCCGCTTGTTGCATTGGAACTGTTGCCATTTGAATTGTTGGTGTTTTGCTGTTGTTGTCGATGTTGTTGTTGCTGTTGTTGCTGCTGCTGCTGCTGTTGCTGTTGTTGCTGCTGTTGTTGCTGCTGTTGTTGTTGTTGTTGTTGTTGTTGTTGTTGTTGCTGCTGCTGTTGTTGATGGTCTGTTGTATTTTGATTTCCAGTATTGCTCGGGTTGTTGGTGTTGGTTGATTGATTACTCAATCCTCCGTTTGGATTGTTTGCGTTGCCATTACCAATTAAATTGGGCTGACAAGACGGCAGCGAAAATCGGGAATAATTTGAATCAACGACCGTCCATTGCAGACCTGGGAGTAGAGGAATGAGAGCCATAATTAGTTCTATTTTTATTTATTCTTTTTTGTTTTGATTTCTTAAAGATTTGACTAAATAAAAACTATTTTTGTTTATTTTTAGTAAAATGTTCGGTTTTGTTTTAATAAATATTTAGAAAAATTGTACTAGTGCAAGTCTGTTCATTTTTTACTAAACAAAGCTAAATACTCTGTGTTTTGCATAGGTTTGTTTTTTTTTAAATCTTTTTTCAAAGAAATATGCATTACAAAAAAAAAGAAATTCTAAGTATTATTATATTGAAATATCCCTGCAGGCCGTTTGTACGTCTTTACAATGTCCAACGCGCAATTTTGCATTGATTTTATTGTTTAAATGCAAATCATTAAAAATAACACATTTTCGCATGTTAAATGACGTTGATAAGACGTATATTTTAAACGGTCTTTGACTTACAAAAGATGAGAAAAAACTCGAAATTTCATTTTCGTTTGTTATGAATTGTAAATAAATAAAAAAAATAAAACAAATTTTTCTATAGCTCTTTTCTCCTGATCCCAGATAGCAAGGAAGTTATGTTGTTGAAAACAAATTATTTCCTCTTATCTTATTTCCTCTTATCTTATTTCCTTTTCGTTTGAAATGTTGTTTTTTTTTGTTTAACAATAAGTTGCTTTGAGGGAAGTAGTTGTTGTTTAAGCAAATTTTGGCATTAAATTATTGTCAGCGTTAGTTTTTATTTTATTATAATAAGTTAGGAAATAAGCGAATAAGATTTTTTTTAAACAAATATCATTTAAAAAATACAGATTAAAGAAAAAACATCTTAAAATAAATGGTATTCCAAATTAAACAAACACAAAATGATTATTAGAAAAGTAATTTTAATGAACAACTTTTAAGTTGTATTACACGTTTTTGAGAAAGAATTTTTTAATGCAGATTTGGTTGAATCAATGCTAAAATGGATCAGGATATACATAAGACTTTGTTTTATAATTCACATACAAATTTCAGTTGCTTTGGTTTGCGGAAAATCATTTGTCAATTACATTTATAAATTATTTTCAACATAAACAAATCATATTTCCATTATAAATGTATACATTGTAGCATAAAATCGATCTGCTGTTAATTTAGATTCGGTTAATGAATACAAAATTACAAGTAAAAGATAAGAATTTCATTACCGTGGATTTAATATTATTAAAATAAAAAAAAAATAATTTAACGGCTGATATTCAAGAGATCTTCTGAATATTACTGAACTGCCGGACCTAAATAAAAAGCACAATCTCAAAAGTCCAATGCAATTTCTAAAGAAAACGTCGTAGTTTGATTTAAAACTTAGTTGCAAATTTATGTGAAAAATTTCGTTAGGAAAATCTATTATCATTTTGTTCGAGGTCAATTATTGGCAAAACCCAATAAATCACCGCATATCTCAGTCAGGCTTCTTCCATGTAAGTACATGTATAATAATATCGAGTTCTGACTTCCTCCCAAAATATTCAAGAGATCTCAGCAATTTCAAAAATCTGAACGCAATTTCCAATGAGATTTCTAATTTTTGCTTTCAAAAATCTACGATTTACGTCTTTTGATTCGCGTGTTAATTTTGTATTGATTAATTTATAAAAGAGAAGTGTATAGAGCTTTTGAATTATGGCGGGGAAATCTTGTTTGGGTTCCTCCTCCTGCTCAGTAAAACTGACTCCGTGAAACCTCAGAAACGTGAACTGGCTAATTGTGAGATTGGTGAGATTGAAACATTGAATTTGTTTTTTTTTCATCTGACAAATAATGCCAAATTGAAATAAAAACAAAAAACTTATATTTCTGATCACAGAAGTAGCTCAAAAATTCGCTGGTAAAAAAATATTTTAAGCTCTGTCTTCTACGAAAAATACACAATTTTCGAAATCAGGGAAAAATGATTTGACCAAATTTACTACAAAAAATAATGCAAAACATTTGAAATGACAACAAATAATCGATTAGTCAGCGTATTCAATGTAGTAAGTAGATTTGGACCCGTGCGAATGCTCCAAAAAGGCTTTTGAAGGTACTACAGAAAATATTTAACCTAAAACGTATGGGGTTTTTCTTTGATAATTTCAGATTTTGATTTGAAATTTGATTTTCTTTCGTTTCGAATAGATAGGATAGTCCTTTTACAAGCTAGATTTCTCTTGTTTTGCTTAATTGCCCTTCTTATTTTTTCGGTTAAGAGGTTTTATTATATAAATGAACATTTACAATAAAAGACACAAAAGGATTTTCAAGAAAATTTCTCAGTTTTTCTCAAGAATAAAAGAACTTGCTAATTTTTGATGAATCAACATTTTTGAGTTTTCTGAAACGGAAACTGGCTAATGTGTATAACTTTTTGAAATGTTTTTTCTTTTGAGAAGTCAACACAATCTTTAATCAGAAGAACAATTAGAAATCAATCATTATTAAATTGCAACTGTGAAATTTAATCAAACTGTAAGAATTCACAAAATGTTCTTTTTTATAGCATTTATAGCCAAGGAATACAACTATTAGAAAGACCTATTAAGTCCACTTTGTAGTAGGGTCTTTGAGAACAGTAATCAATAATATATATAAGATTTAGCATTTAAAAAGTCGATTACTACTGTCAAAAATCCCTTTTTAAGTAAGGATTTTTTTGTAATAAAATTTAAGAAAGTTATACAGAACATTTATTGTAATTAGTTAATTATCAACAGAAAAGAACATTCTTAAATTCAAGTTCTTTTTTGATTGAAATTATCAAAAAATAATCGCTCTGGGAGAAACTTTAGGAATTAACATATTTACACAGAATACAAAGAACATGAGACAAGCATCTATCGTATAAATAACGAAACGAAACAAAACAACACACTGATACATTCTTTGACTCACCTGAATGCGATGACTGTGAGCAACTGGCGTTCGGACCATCATGCTCTGAAGGGGTGGTACCACCAGAAATATCCAAGGGTAGGGTTTGTGGAACATTCAAATCCGTTTCGGGTTTCTATATTATATAAAATAAAATAAGTACTTGCAAGGCCTTTTCATATATAAATTAGATATTTACGATTTGCATAGTATGAGGATGGCCATTACCATCGTCTAAGCTATCGGGGGAAGAGTCTTGCTGATGACTATCAACATCAACACTTGTTGACTCTTTTATTATTTTTGTATGTAAAGTATGCCCTAGACCACTTGAATTACCACCAAATGACATCTGACCCATTTGGGATAGGTTGATATTACCTCCGGTATCGACTCCACTGTGATCATCCGTAATTCGATCACCGGAACCTTTATTATATAATTATTAAATAAAACTCAAATTAATGTCTATTCATTTTGGAAAATTAGTCAGTCTTGCCATTATTTGAAGACTTTCTTAGTCGTTTCCTTCGTGTGGCTGGTGAGGTACCAGTGCCAAGCGGCGAAGGTGATCTCCTAAGCTGGTGCATTTGCTGCGTTTGACTCTGCTGATGATGGTGGTGGTGATGATGTTGCGGTTGCGTTTGTTGCTGTTGAAATTGTGACTCCGAACTACCCCACAACGAATCAGTCCCACTGCTCTGCAGTTGTTCGGGCTGGTCGGACGACGATTTACTATCGGACTTTGTAAGAGTCGCTGCATCGGTGGGCATTTCGGCTAAGCCTTTGATTTTAAGCATTTCAGCCGTTTTAAGAATGTGCGGTAGTTGTTCTTGCGACACATTCACCTCACCGTAGTACATAAAATCTACCATTGTCTTGAGATCATCGTATTGCACGTCCTTCAGTATGACAATTGGATGTTGACATGGATTCGTTGTAAAAAGAGTCTACATGAAAAGTAAAATTCATTAAATATTGACGCAATTTAAGTATAAACAATTTAAATGAATAAGTAGGTATAATAATTTGAACACCATTTTTGTTTTAGTTAAGACAAATAAAAATAAAACGAAAACCTTAACGTGATACATACCTACATATGTATTTGCCTATTTGGTAAGTCCTAACTCGATCACACAAAAATTGAGCGTAACTTTTTTAAATTTCTTGAAAACTATCAAGTTTTATTTTGTTTGTGCTTTCAATAGCCGTGATGTCAGGTTTGATTGAAATTTAACAAACCCTTAAAGTTTTTCAGCTCCATCAAAAATTGAATAAATTTTCAATAATTGATAACAAAACTGAGAAATTTTTCTGAGCAATCTTAAAGTCGTTGAACTTTAAGGGTAATTTAATGCTTAGGAAGAGCCGAATCAAAGGTATTCTCTTGACATTTTCACTAGAAATCAAAATACAGATATAGAATTTACCTCTGCTTCAGAATAAGTAACAACCTATATTTTTTTCTATAATTCCTCTATTAAGTTTAAAGAAAATTGAGCATCCGTTTAGGAAGTAAGCGAACAGACAGACAAAGTGCGATTTCGAGTTCTGTTTTTTTTTACGAATTCAATACTTGCTCTGCTATAATAGTACTTACCTAGTACCTTTGCATCAACTAAAATGAGGTGCTAAATTCTTATTATGTTATAAAATAATAAACTAGTCTTTTTTGAAAAAAAGTAAGATATGTCGTCAATGCGTATGAACTGTGCAAACTGCGCATCAATAATTTTGTCGATACTTTGTACCTACATAGATACCTATGTTAATATTTTTTAAAAAGAAGAAAATAAACACAGGAAGGTAGGTAATGAAAACATTTTTCTAGTGTTTAATTTTTTTTTGTAGGTGCATACATACATAATCTCAATGTGTACATAGACGAATTATAAAAAATTCGGCAAAATTGATATAGTTAATTAAGTCCCATTTTTACAGTCCAATAGGTAGGTACTGTCCATTGAAATTTTGTTTACTGGTTTAGAAGTACATATTGATGTTTGCTCTTACCAATTTAATCAAATTTTATCTAAAATGTACATAAATAGTACTTTTTTTAGCGGTTATTCAGCATGTTTTCCTTTTCCAACTCAGATTATATTGTTATTGTTGACAGTGAAAAAAGTAAAAATTAAATCTAGTTTTAGTAAGGACTGTATGTTGGTTTCTGCGAATGTTCAAAATTTATTTTGATTATCTTTTGTTAGGCTTTTTGGGGTTTTTGTTTGGAATGCGAATAAAACAAGTCTATTCCACTCTACTCCCAACGTTTCGTAAGAATTCCTTACTTCTTCCTATTTTGTTTAAATATGTAGGTATTTGTTATACCTACTTTCTTTCTTTAATGCCTTTTTAAAAGAAAGCAGTAGATACCTACATACATATCTAGTTATCACATGAAGATAAATTAGATAATACCTAGGTATGGATGTCCAAACTGCTTTGTCTACCAATTTTAGCCCATAATCGTTCTCGTACTAAAGAAGTTCACATTAAAAAATGGTTGGTTTTGGACATGTAAACGACCACATATTTATTATTTAAAAAAATTAACCCTACAAAGAAGATATTTCTTTTAAATAGAAAGGATTTATCTTTTCTTATTTAACTTAATTTAATTAATTTATTTTTATTAAGCTATTTAAGGTGAACTCAATAATAAATAAGTAATACATACATATTCCTAAACACTAGGGTGGTCTTTAAGGATATTATTAAATTTTGATCCACCCGAATTAAAAAAAAATTTTACGTGAAAAGTTTCCCGTTGTTGAAATACTGCAGATTTAAGTTTTAAATCAAACCAACTGACAGCAATGGGGGTGAGTAAGTTTATAATTGGTCTAACTTGTACTGATATCACACACAAAAACCAGTTTCTTGTCTTCCAATCACAACGACAGACTCGTAACAAAACCTCAAAGTCGTTGTCACAGATGAGCGCGCGATTTCTAACACTTTTCGTCTTATCAAAAAAAAAAAAACAAGAACTACCTACAAAAAATCAATGAACTTCCCTGAAAATAACCACAAAAATACAAACAAAAAATGTATATATCCCCAAAAACCAAAACGACCAAAAGAGAAAAAAAATCAATTTTATCTATACGTCTACATTCTTGCTCGACCATCCTTATCGACTTGCAGTCGAGTCCATCCATACCTGGAAGTACGAGCTGCATGCGGACAAGACAATTTTGTGCGCCTGTAACTGACGTCCTTCAGCCGCTAGGGTTACATCCACCAAAGTCCCATTATGTAGCAGCGAAGAACACACCGAAATAAAATTCGGTTGGTGATTGTTCCACCGCAAGCAGAATTGCTGCACGGACATGGTCGGTGCTGCTACTGCTGCTCCCCACTTTGGTTGTGGTGGCGACGATGACTGCGCTCTCGCCTATTAGATTGAAGTGGTCCTTCTTCTTCTGCTTTGGCTCTTCAAAGTGATGCGTGGTTCTCAAAGTTCAGAACAGAATTCTTCTGCCTGCCTGCTGCATGCGCCGATCCGATCTACACCACTTCCACTGACGACATTTGTTTGTGTTTCGATTTTCGAGTTATTTGCACACACCACACTTTTTTCACTCTTTTCACCCACTCAATGGGGTTAGGGTGCAGGGGGTAGAAAGGTATAGGGGAAGTGATTCGCGCGATATAAATTTTAATATTGCAAACCGAAATCCGATTAAGGAACTTCTTAAAGACCTTGAATTCCTTTCAATGACGTCATTCATTTACAACTCACTTTGTACACACGAGAAAAAGAAACAAAGGCAGCGAGTAGAAAAATAAAAATAATAATATGTAAGCACCAAAAAATAAAAAAAAATAAGTTAAGTTGTGAAGGATAAAGAAGGAAAGACTGATTTGGTAATGTGCGCCGTTGGTTCGAGGGGGACACCATCCACAAACTGGGGATTTTTTCTAATTCACTTTTATTCTTATTATTATTTCACAATAATTTTTGTATAGAAAAACACACAAGCTTTTGCAATTAGATTTCCTCTTGAATTTTTATAAAAAATGTATCGCACCGCAAATGAAAGTATGAATTTATTACGATTAGCCAACACAAAATTAAAGAAAACACTGAATCGACTGTTTGCCGCGGATAGTTTCGTATTCTTCTTCGTTGGTTCATCTAAAATACAAAATGGCGCGCGTCCGTCTATTGTTGCTTTGTTTCTTTTTTTCGTGCACACTCGCATGAAGTCAGAAGCGACGGCGATGAGATTATTCGTTTTGCAATCTCGAGAAAAAAAATCCCAAATGGCGTCAAGATTTTTATTTTCTTCTAATTTCACTGTTCAATTTAATTGAGCCGGTAATTAAGCAAAAATCATTGGTAGATGCTATTAAATACATGAAAAACATAATGTTGATGTTTTTATATACTTCGATTCGAGAAAAAGGGTTAAAATTACACTTTTGTCACTTGATTAGACATTTTTCGTTTCACTTGGGTATTTTTTTATGTAATGGCTTTGTATATAGAAGGTAATGGAAAACTTCCAAAAGCTAGAGTTGATGCGCTCATATATTTTTTTTTACATTAATGTTTTACTGAATCTGTAGATGGAGCTGTGAGCTCATTTAAAAAGTGGTGCCTATTTAGAAAAGTAGTGGCTTATGGTGAACTTACATCATTTCAAATCCTATTATAACAAATGCTACTTTAAATTATCAAATCTGTGATTACGTTCTGAAACTCTTGCATCGAGAAACGATGAAAATTGAAACAAATCATATGAGTTTTGTTTCGTTTTCCAACGAAGTCTCAATTTTATCGCCTTGTAAACATATTTTGACAGGAAAAAGTTTCGTCGTTGTTCCGAATGTTTCGCGTTGTTTTAGGAGAATCTTTAAGCTACGCGCAAACCCACGCGATGGCGGTGGCGATGGCGATAACAATGTGGGTGCCGCACACGTAAATCAATGGAGGGGCACACATCGACGCGATATGTGGATTGCGTTCACGTTCCACTGCTGCGTTCAGTTACGCGACTTTTCTTGAACGCTGCAAGCACCATTTGATCGCTATATCGCCTGAAGAAAAATGACAGTTTAAAAAAGAAAATTTGAAAAACTGAAAAATTAATTGAAAAAATTAGGGGAAATTCCATTTTATATGTTTTTTTTGTATTAAATTTCAAAAATTAAACGTTTGTATTGTCGCTGACAACTTAGCCCGTTACACAATATATCGCGTTGATGTGAGCAGGTTTTTGAACGCATCTTTATAGCGCGATAAAAGTTATCGCAATCGCCACCGCCATCGTGTCGGTTTGCGCATAGCTTTAATTTACTTAGGGATATCTGGTGCGATGCGAATGCGAAAGATTGTAGTTTTCCAAGAAAAAAATATTTACTTTTAAGGTTCCCCCTCACCAACGCGAATTTTCGGTGGCGACGACGAAAACAAAAATAACAACACGTGGTTGTCAATTAAAACAACACGTTGTTATTATTGTTTTCGTCGTCGCCACCGAAAATTCGCGTTCGTGTGGGGGATCCTTTACACCCATATTATTCACTCGATACATCCAGATTGAAACTTAAATCCGGATGTATTTACATTGAATTTGTATACTTTACATCTGGATTTAAATTTTAATCTGGATGTATCGAGTGAATAATATGGGCGTTAGAGTTTGTAATTTTATACCTACCTTTAACGCAAAATCCATCCGATAAATAAATTGAATCGTTCACTTTCTTCTCAATCAGATTGACTCGGTCTTAAAGATTGAGAATCTTGCCCACCACGAACGGATCCCAATCGTTTAAATGAACGATAAATGTTTCGTTCTTTCAAGTCTCAATAATCAATTTTGGTAGAAGTTTTTTTTTTTTTTAACGTATCACTTAATCAAAAATGAAAATCTTTCTTATTATGAACCATCTTATATGAATAAGAAGTAAAATTTCAGTAAGAAAAAGAAAAAAAGAAAACACAAAAAACACTCCTTAAGTTATGAAATGAATTTAATTAATTTTTTGATATTTTTGGTTTCAAATGGTAATGTATATGGTACAAACGGAATTTGGGTAAAATATTAATTCCATTCTCCTTTTTAAATTCCTCATATCTTCACACCGATTTCTTTGTGAATATTCAACAAAGCTAACCCATTAAGGCAGTTGTTGTGGCCGTGCGTCAGCCACGTTTTTAACCGTCTCAAAGTGGAAAACGAACGTCCTGGCTCTGCAGACGTCACTGTTAGAACACAAAGAACTTCAATAACGTTTCTCAAATTAGGATACAAATCCGAATTGCCAAACGGAAGTGAAATTTCCTGTACCTACATAGTTATATCGGTTCCATCATTCCATATTTGTTTCCATATCTAAATTTTAAATTATTGCTACCTAAGTCAGCTTATTTTTACTTTATTTATTAAGCCTAGCACTCAATTCTGTAAATAAAATTTTCAAACAAAAGTGACGCGTATTTCACTGGTATGAAATTCTCAAGAAGTGAGCACCAAAACATCAAAGTGAAATATGAAAACCAGTTCTCCAATCATTTTCAACAATTCTCATTTCCCAATGTACGGAAACTTAGGAAAAAATTTAAGTTGTTACGGAAAACTGTGACATTTGTCAATCATATTGTTTTGCTCAAAACACAAATTCTGAAATAAGAAACAATTAGCTATTTCGTATTAAACGATTGTCTTTTCTAGCGTTTTTATCGTCATCAAGAAGGAAAAAGGACCAACACATGGAATTTAAACACACTTAATTGAACTTTTTCAAGATTCTGATGACAGCCATTAGTTAATATGTTTTTCTTAAATAAGAAGAAGAAAACACAAATATAATAAGAGAATTATCGTTTTTGTTTTTGCTTTTATATTTTTAATACAAAATGAGTATTACAAAATTGAAAACTGAGTATCAAGAATTCATGTGAAAAAATTAATTATAGGGTTATAAAAAATATACTCAAGTGATGTACAAAATGTACACTTAAGGTAAGACCGCACTTGGTGGAACTTCACTTCAGCGGAACTAAACTTCACGACTTATTTGTAGGAAATTGTATGAGCTATATCGCACTAAGCGACAACTGCACTTCACGGTGCGACACTATACGACAAAGTTGATAATCTGACCTTACTGTGTCGCGACATGAAGTTTCGTTTAGTTTCGTGCGAAAGTGCGCACGGTGTCGCTGAAGTGCAGTTCCGCCTAGTGCGGTTCTACCTTTAATCCTATATATTTTACAATATCGTTTGGAAAAACCTAGGCAAGAAATAACTTTAAATTGTTTCAAAAATTGTATATTTTAATTTTAATTTTAATTTTAATTTTAATTTTAATTTTAATTTTAATTTTAATTTTAATTTTAATTTTAATTTTAATTTTAATTTTAATTTTAATTTTAATTTTAATTTTAATTTTAATTTTAATTTTAATTTTAATTTTAATTTTAATTTTAATTTTAATTTTAATTTTAATTTTAATTTTAATTTTAATTTTAATTTTAATTTTAATTTTAATTTTAATTTTAATTTTAATTTTAATTTTAATTTTAATTTTAATTTTAATTTTAATTTTAATTTTAATTTTAATTTTAATTTTAATTTTAATTTTAATTTTAATTTTAATTTTAATTTTAATTTTAATTTTAATTTTAATTTTAATTTTAATTTTAATTTTAATTTTAATTTTAATTTTAATTTTAATTTTAATTTTAATTTTAATTTTAATTTTAATTTTAATTTTAATTTTAATTTTAATTTTAATTTTAATTTTAATTTTAATTTTAATTTTAATTTTAATTTTAATTTTAATTTTAATTTTAATTTTAATTTTAATTTTAATTTTAATTTTAATTTTAATTTTAATTTTAATTTTAATTTTAATTTTAATTTTAATTTTAATTTTAATTTTAATTTTAATTTTAATTTTAATTTTAATTTTAATTTTAATTTTAATTTTAATTTTAATTTTAATTTTAATTTTAATTTTAATTTTAATTTTAATTTTAATTTTTAAGATTATACATAATTCTAAGTATTTAATATTATTTATATTATATTATTTATTTTGTATTCCTCCAATCTTTTTAATTACAAAATGGAGTATAGTTATAATAAGAGTGTTTATTATGTTTATGAGTGCAGTTTATTCAGGCGGTGCATGGAATTTCATTTCGGTTTTTTGAAATAGAAAAAGGAAAAAAAATTAATGTGTGAAATCGTTTTAGGACTTTTGCCTGATTGCAAAGGAACTTTTTTTGAGTTTCATATGAATACTGAGCTTCATCTTAAATGTCAAACGAAATCTAGATTACGTGTGGTATGAAGTAGTGATTTAACTAGGATATTCATACGTATATGAATTTTGAACGAAAAAATAAATAAAAATATATGTACTTCGATATTATTATAAATAAATCTTAGCATAGAATGTAATTTTGTTTGGGGCCCCGCTCGAGCCAAAATATATGTATTATTAAATATTTAATATTACGTATATTTATTTAAATATTTAAGAGACGCTTTAAGAAAATTTACAGCCGTATCTATTAGATTTTCTTAAAACGTCTCTTAGAGGCCATTATAGTAAAGTTTGCTTAAATATTTAAATTGCGTTTAAATTATTTTACTTAAATTCTTATCTATATAATCAAACAAAAAACAAGCTCATTAGCAAATAAGAGAGAAAGAGAAGCAACTGGAGGTATGAAGTCCAAAGCAAAAGAAATGAAACCAGACTCCATTTTGTTTTATGACGTGTTTTTGATTTCACAAATTTCTTTGGTTTTTTTTCAGTCCTTTTTTTCTTTTTTATAATTATTATTCATACCTACTTTAATTAGAACACAAAACTGAAAATTCTACCTACATACATACAGAATATTATGTATATACATATTTCTCTAATAAATACACAAAAACAATTCTTCTCAGATGTCAAAATATATTTAAAATGGCTTTAAGTTACCTCTAAACCCCGTGATTGACGTTTAAGTTAAGAGGCCTTTGATTACAGATACCGATTTCGCACTTAAGAGGTATTTAAAGGTATTTTAAAGTTAAGAGGCTTTAAAATTTCTTTATAGATGGCTGCTAATCTAATAGATACGGCTGTAGATTTCTTTCGAAACCAGATATCTCCGCAACCAAGCCTCGTTAGTGGTTGCGGTTTTCATCGATATACACCATTTTACAAATCTCGCCAAAAAAATTTTAATGAAAAATTGAAAAACTTACGAAGCCTGACCTTGACACCCGACCTTGAAGTCTGACCTTGACTAGTAACCTTGACGCCTTACCCTGAAGCCTGACCTTCAAGGTCAAGATGAACTGAACTTAACAGAAATTGCGTATTGACAAGGCCCCCTCACTAGTCAACTGATGAGTCCCAAGTGAGATCGGCGGGACGAAACGTCAATTTTATAGAACTAAAGGCCGTTAAAAGCTATTTTGATTTGGTATAATACAATGGTTATAAAATTTTGAAAGCATGGTATGTAGGTACAAGGTACATAACCACACGATGTTTAGTTTCATGAATTTAAAATAATAAAAGTAACAAAAAATATCCTCTCTATTTTTACCTTTTACAAATTGTATGTGAATGGTGGATCGAAGGTATAATGCCTGCTTTAAACTATTAAATTTTTGCCTTGCTTCCAGTCGCTTCCTGGAATTAGTTAACTCTGAACACATAGTCAAAAGACAAAAATAATGTTAAGATTAACCGAACATTGCAACGTTTTGTAACAAATATTGGTTTTCATGTATCGGTTTTGCTCTAAGCGTATTAAAACTACACTTAGAAAAATTTAATTTAAATTTTATTTATTTGATCTTTTATTTTGTCATGTTTTGTTATACAAATCGGGGTTTCGTTTCGGTAGTGTAAGTTTTCAAAAAGATCATATTAAAAATTGTCAAATTTTAAATATTATTTTTTCATTAATTACAGTTGGTAAGTAAAAATTATGAAAACAAAATTCGATTGCACCTATATTTTTGTTGTCTCCCAAAAATAATTTTAAAGTTTGTCAAATTTTAACAGATCTCCAGGTATATTATAATGCCTGTTGCTTACATTATCGATTTTACAATTTAGAATTCTCTTTCAGTAAAATTTATCACAGTTTACAAAAAGAATTAAAAAAAAATAGTTTTTGTTTAAAAGAGAAATCGTTAATTGCGATCAATCTTAAACATTTTAAAGGATTTTCAACTGACATTTCAAAATTTTGTTTTTTGTATTATATCTTCGCTCGCATTTTATTATTATGTTATTGAAATGCCATTAAGTTCCTTTTGTATGTTTAAAAATGGCAACTTTTGCTTTTCATTTGATATAAACGTTTGATAAGTTAAAATTATTAATAAAATTATAATATATGTATTAAATCAATAAATATCTTAATTAAACTTAGAACTAAATAATCAATATGAGTTCTATAATTTTTATTTATAATTCGATATTAGCTGCGATGCTCTTCTACTTGAACAGCTTGCCAGCATTGCAAAATATTCGGAAGAAATATTCATCCTTACGTAGAAGTTTGGCGCGGGCATACGAGTGAATGTCTGCATCCATGTTATGATCACGTAACCAGGATGAAGTATTATCCGTACTCATACCAGTCATTTCAGTTCGTGGCTCATCGGGCAGCATCTCGTGACCTGATAATGGTGAAACGAAAAAAGTCATTTTAAAATAAATATAATTGTCTTTTTTGCTCAAAATAATCGTTTAATCGTTTAAAATGTTAATCGGAAGTTATTATTCCAACATTAGGTACGGCGATCTTTTGGGGTCGCTGAGTATAGAACATTGGTCCTTATATGTTGAACTTAAAGTTCTAAGATTAGTTTGATCAATATTTGATTTCGAAGCTTACCCGTTGTTATGACTTTGTATGGCTCTTCAGATTCTAGCGGTTCACTTAAACCAATTTCATTTCTTGCAAAAATACGAATCATATATTCATGATTTTCCTGCAGATCCTTAATTTGGAATCTCTGTAGGTCTGGTGGTACACGTCCAACTTCAATCCACATAGTCTTACGTAAATCACGAATGGCAATATTATAGCCGAGCAGGGGCGCACCTCCGTCTGACTCGGGAATACCCCATTCAAAGATATGCGCATTGGCTGCAATAACTCTTGCCTCCAATGGACCAGTTGGTGGTGATGGAACGGCTGTTATGTGAAAGAAACAAAATTACAAAGTATTTTATTTATGTTTATCTAAAATATGTATGTATATGCCAAATTACGTACTTGCGTGTGTTTTAAGTGAAATGCTGTCGGTGGTTGCTGGGATACTGAGACCCACTGAATTTTCAGAAAATACCCTGAATGTGTATTCGCATTTTTCTTTCAAATTTTCAATTGTATATTGTAGACAATGGGCATCCAATGTTACAACCTTTGTCCATTTTGTTGATGTCGACGAACGTTTTTCAATAACGTAACCTAATAAATTAAGAACAAATTACATTTTATTAATATAATCAGTTTGTTTTAGCTCCTGTTTAATATGAAAATTAATTTTTCAAGTCTATATAAAATATTTTCTGAAATACATTATTACTAAACCTTTTGTACTATAAAATGTAACTATAACTTTTGTACTATAAAATTAATTTTCTAAGTTTAAAAAGAATTCATGTTGCGTTTAGGGAAGATGGTGATAGAAAAAACAACGGGGAAAAATAGACCAATGACTTAAGGTAGAACTATAATAGTCGGATGCCGACGTAAGTGGTCGTACGAAACGAAACGAATACAAAGAATTAATATGACGTGCCCATAATTGAGGTTTGCTTCGTTTCGACCAATTTTCGTTAACTTTTGCTTTCGGAAGTGAAGAGCGCTCACCAACCGCTCCATGCGTAAGTGAACTGAGAGAATTTTCTTCCGACATCTTTCGACTATTATAGTTCTACCTCTAAACTATATCTTACGCGAGCTGGATCGGATGTTGTGTCATTTTTGTATGGGATTTTTCATTTCGCATCAGCAGCGTACTAGGCTTGAACTTGTCTTTCGGGCTAAAAATGAGTAGGTTTGGGAAGTAAGCGATCAAGGTTAATATAGTATGTAGTATATTATGATAATGTGAAACATTTCATTTCTTTTTTTATGGGATTTGACAAAAAATTGTGTAAATAGTACAAAGATTCAAATTACCAAACAGACAAGCCCGGGGGGAATTAAATGAAAAAAACGACGTCGGTGCTAAACAACTAACATGTTAAATGCAACAACAACTAATCACAGAGAATTCTCGGGGTTTAACTTAAGCGCACGGAAAAACTGTGTTACCGGCAGGAATTACATACATGTTATCGATAGTTTGTATGAAAACTCCATGTTTTTTTACTATCATGGCGTCGCTAATCCCCGCTGTCGTTTTTTTCATCCAATTCCCCCCGGGCTTGCAAAAAAACACGCCTAATATGGAGTTAACAATCTTTTCATTTCACGGGCTGATTGTGTCTCAAATTCCACATTAATTAATGTGAAGTGATGTTTTTTATGTAAATACATTATTGAAGAATACTTTAAAATTGATATTTCATAGCATTTTGCTATAAAAAAGGCAAATTTGTTGAAAATACAAATATACCTTGAAACGTGATATGTCAGGTGCCTTTCTGTCAAAATTGAAATTCTAACCCAGGGTCGAATTAGCTTTTATTGGTGATGGCAAGGCGCTCAAATGCATTGAGGGCTCGTAGTGCAGAATAATTTTACTTTCTTTATGTGGAATATGAGACACAGCTTTCTACCTGTGAAATGAACAAAAATTGCACTGCTTATTAAAGGTGTTTTTACAGGATTTAACGGAGCACCACATGTAGTTTTATATTTTTATTTCAATGAAGAATGGCATATATTTACTTTATTTACTTTTATTTCACTTGTTTATTTATTTTACTAAGCTTTTTTTTCTATTTTGACGATTTAAAATCTCAAAAAATATTCCTCAAAAAAACAGCTAAAAATTGCTTTGGGCGCCCCATGATTTAGCTGTCTACCTGCATGCCTTCCCTGTGTGAATGCATTTTTGTTTGTGTAACTCACACTATTTCAAAAATACTTCACTTTTTCCTCGAAATGCCTGTTCCTCTATTTCTTCTTCTAAGGTCCATGTACTATATGGTCTAAATCATGGATACATATATATATATATATATATATATACGTCCATGGTCTAAATATTCACGAAATTGACAGATTACAGGTAATGTAATTTAGACAACTGTTGGGATGTTTATAAATAAGGAGATGTCCAAATTTTTAGACAGTCCAAGATTGTTCTAAGGAAATCTAATAAAAACGACTGCTAAACTTTATTTTAATTTCTAACGTAATAGCTTGTATCCTTTTAAAAGTGACAATCTTACCAGTGATTTCGGATCCGCCATTGCTGATTGGTACTTCCCAATCCAAAGTAACGCTTCTGCTAGTTACATCTGGCGCTCTGAGATTTTGCGGTGGCGATGGAGGAGCTATAAAATAAATAGCATGTTAAAAGTTAACAAATTGATTAAAATTAATTTAAATACGATTAATAAAGTATAATTATCTAAGCAGAGCAAGCTTCATATACATACCAACTTTTTCCCATGAACGAACTAAAAAGCAAATAAGCCAAAAAGCGAAAAGCGTTTAAAAAAGAAAATTGCAATGGTTAAAAAGAGAAATATTCTGTACTCCTGTGAAAAAAAGCAATATATACTTACTAATTCTTCTGCCAACAATTATCTTATCTTCAGTCTCTAATGCTTCACTTATGCCAATTTCGTTCTTGGCAAATATTCTAAAGTTATAGGCCTTGTCTTTCACAACATTGCTAACGAAAATGTTCGTTACATTTCCATTTGAACAACCCAAGAGTCTGTATTCAGTCTCGTGGATTTCTTTGATTTCAACAATGTATTCGATGATCTTGCTGCCACCATCCGATTCGGATGCTTCCCAAGAGAGTGTAAATGAAGTTTCAGTCATACCGCACACATCCAGCGGTTCTTTGGGTGGTGTTGGTTTGTCTAAAAATGTTTTCAAAAAAAGTTAGTCAGACATGTAGTGATATTTGTTCATACAAAGAACAAATATTCAAAAAAACCGAAATAATTAAGGTGCAATCATATTCTTAAGCTGAAATTATAGGCTGTATACCAATATAGAATTATATATCTTCAAAAAATAACAATTTGGTATGCAGTCTAGACTTAGCTTAAAGAATTTCATTTTGCTTACTCATTTTCTTGGCAATCGTAACAGGTTCACTTTCTGTTGGTTCCGATACACCAATTGGATTGCTGGCATAGACCCTAAACATGTACTGACTATTCATTGCAAGTTTTTGCACTGAATAGGAGCATATGCTTTTGTCCATCTCAGCAACCTTCATCCAGACATTATTTTGTATGTCGCATTTCTCTAGAATGTATTTTGTAACTTCCAGGCCACCATCATCAATAGGTGGTGTCCATTCCAGTTTAATGGAATCCTTCTTCATTTCCTTGATTTCCAAGGAATTTGGACGTTTAGGCTTATCGATTACTTGTAGAGTAATATCCACACTTGTTGTACCAGCAGTATTTGTAGCAGTTATCTTATAACGTCCAGAGTCTTCACGTGTCAATTTTGTTATAGTGACAGTTGATGAAGTTTCGATTGTTTCGATAACGGTTCTCTTGGTTGTTGTTATTTCCGTTGTCTCCTTAAACCATGTTATTTGTGGTTGAGGATAGCCTCGGATTCTCACTGGAATGGTTAGTGTGCTGTCTGTCTTTAATTTCTGGACAATATATTTCTCATCAATTTCGATTGTGGGCTTCTCGCGAATTATTAGTTTGCAAGAAGTTTCCACTGAACCGACTTCATTCTCTGCTACGCATGTATACGTTGCTTCAGTCTCAATTGTTGTCTTTTCGATTGTATACTTCGAGATACGATTCTCATACCGAATGCTTGTTGATTCGATAGTTTTACCGTTCTTCTTCCATGTTATTCTAGGTTCTGGAATACCACCGAAGATGCAAGACAACGTGACCTCTTTGTCGAGTTCACTGGTAATATCTTGAAGTGGTTGTTGAACTGTCGGCTTTTCTGTTTTCTTCTCAGCAACCAAACGAATGGTTGGTGAAAGTGGTGATGGCGGACTAGGACCAACTTCATTTACAGCTATGGCCCGGAAAATGTATTCCGAGTCGACTTGCAATTTGGTCAAAGTATAAGTAGTGTCCTTGATCTTTCGGATTTCAGTCCATCTTAAAGGGAAATAATATACACACAATGTAACTACATACTCAGAATCAAGTTTTTTTAACACTCACTTTTGTTTTTTAACATCCTGGTATTCGAGGATGTATTCAAAGACCTCCGATTTACCATCATCTTCTGGGGCCTTCCAGTAGAGAGTAATAGAATCGTGCATAACTTCCAGAGGTTGTGGTGAGCCTGGGGCCTTTGGTGGTCCTAAGAAACATTAAATAAAAAAAAATTCAATACAGATTATAAGTCACCGTTATAAGTGGTAAACGCATGTAAATTTTTCTTACTCATGATCACCAAATTAATACTAGCTTCTGCATCGCCAACTGGATTTACCAATTTAACGATATACTCATCTTCATCTTCTTCAACAACTTTCCGAATTGTTAACGAAGCTGAAGCCTCATCAATTGTAGGTGTTATTCGGTTGTTCTTCTTAACAATAGTCTTTGATGTCGACCAAGTAGCCTCTGGTTGTGGTTTTCCGCTGAATTTAATTGTCATTGTTACGTCATCGTTCTCCTTTACCTTTATTGTTTGCTCTTTGTCCGAAATGATGATTGGAGCGGTTTTTATTTCTAAAAAATATGAAAAATTTTATAAAAGCACACTTCGAATTAAAGAAGATCATTCTTTTAACTTACCTTCAACACACAGTCTACTAGTTGTTGTAACATTTCTAGCTGTGCAACTAATCTCTCCAACATCATCTTCATCGGCATCATGTATTACCAAACGACGGACAGTGCCTTCTACATATACATCATGCTTCTTATTTGGAGTGATTTTCTTGCCCTTCTTGTACCATGTAACTTCAACATCCGGTTGGGAAAGTTCACAAACAAACTCAGCATCAGTGGACTTAGTTGCCAAAGTAACATCGGGCAATTTTACTGTGAAGTCTACCATTGGTTCTTCAACGACTAATTTACCCTTTGAAGTTTGATCTCCAACTTGGCATGAATATTCTGAAGCATCGTCAAATTCGGAGTTAGTAATTTTCAACATTTGACGTTTACCATCGATACTGAGTTGGACATGCTCGGAGAACTGTAACTCCTTGCCATTTTTGAACCATTTGACCAAAGCATCACCCTTAGTAAGTTCAATTTCAAATGCGGCTGATTCACCCTTAGTAACGGTAATGTCTTCCATTTTCCGAATTATTTGTGGTGGCAATTCAATAACAATTAGTTCTGCTGTGGATTCTTGATCCTCTAGCACACATGTGAATTCGCCCTCATCATGAATAGAACATTCACGAATGATTAATTTGCGGATCTTTCCTTCTTTTACGATTTCAAACTTCTTGTTTTCAGTTGTTATTTTCTCGCCTTCCCTTGTCCATGTTACTTCCGCTGCATCAGATGAAATTTCTACCTCAAAGTATGCATCTTCCTTCTCCTTGACTTCGTAGTCTTGAAGTGGTCGAATAAATTCAGGTTTTCGTTGCAATACCTCGACAGTTGATTGGGTTTCCTTGTTCTTAACTTTGCACACATAGCTACCGGCATCGCGGAGGTTAGTTGTCTTAATGAAGAGCTTGTGCACTTTACCATCTTCAACGACAACTCTGTGATCCATTCCGCTGAGTTCTTTGTTATTGAAGAACCATTTTGTCGAAACAACGTGTGATGTCTCACACTCGAGTGTCAATGATTGTGTTTCTTCAATGCTGATGTTCTTCTTAAGCTTCTTGGTGAAAGTGACTTCGTCAACTTCGACAATGACACGAGCTCCATGTGATGTATTACCTACTGGATTACTGGCAATGCATTTATAATCACCAGAGTCAGTTTCTGGGTTAGCGTTGTTAATGGTGAGTTCAATCATTTCACCATCATATCGCAGTTGTACACGTTTTGATGGTTCCAATGGATTATTATTAAAAAGCCAACTAACTTCGGGTACTGGGTTACCTGTAACCTTTGCAGTAAGACTGATTGTTCCTTTTTGAGGTACTGATTGTTCTTGGAAGCGTTCCACGAAGAGTGGTGGTTCTGCGTTACTGCTTGCCGCTTCTGTAGAGAAAAAAAATATACAAATTATTGAAAACTGTAAATGGCGCCCAACAAAATAAAAAAAACTATCACAATTCCAAGACAGATTGTTCTATCATAATTTTGACAGTTTCAAAGGTCTAACCGTTGTTATATGGTGCTTTCGATTAGTCACCCAGAAGAAGAAATCTCATTCAAGGGATCACAAGGCTTCCGGATGACGAATCCAAAACGCTAATATTTTATTACTTTTTTCTGAAACGGTTCAAAATTGTCAAAAGTATGCCTGAAATTTGTTAATGTTCACAAAAAGTGAACAATAAAAGAACAATTACTGTCATGTACATATAAAATTACAAATGTGACAGAAAGAACTAAACAAAAGGAAACACATACAAAAGTATGTATTCACATACATTATGTTTATCATGTACCTAAAAAATAAACATCACCTACCTTCGATTGTCAAATATGCGGTAGTCTCAACACTTCCCAGGGGATTCACTGCTTTAACAGTGTATTCACCCTTTTCTGGCAATTTTGGAGAAATCAATGTCAAAGTATGTGTATCCTTCTCTGATTTTGTGTTTGCCTTAACCGGTTTACCATCCTTATGCCAGGTTATTTTTGGTGGTGGATTACCAACAATTTGTGTTGTAAGGACAGCACTTTCACCCTCTCGAATGATCATATTTCGCAGTGGTTCAAGAATTTGTGGTGGTTCTTTTTCATCAGTTTTTACTTTAAGCACGATTGGTAACCTTGATTCACCTTCACGATTTGTGGCGATCACTTCATAAACCCCTTCTTGTGATTTCTTAACTTTGGTAATGTGTATGATGCTACAATACATGTGCATGTCAGATTCAGTGGCGACCTTAACATTCTTCTCGGTAATCACTTCTTCTCCATTAAAGGTCCACACAATATCCGGTTCGGGAACGGCTACCAAACGGCATTCTAAAATCACATTCTGACCTTCGTCCACATATTGGGCACGAGGCTTACGTGAGAAGGTTGGTGGTATACCTTCGAGAATGTCGGCGAGAGATGATTCACGGGACATGCTCTTGCGTGACATTCCGGTGGCATCGGATCCGTGATCGGATAATGGTGTTTCGACAACAAGTTCTGTAGTGGTCGATGCAAAACCAGCGGAATTCTTTGCAACACATGTGAACATGCCGGCATCCTCTGGGAAGACTTCGCGGATAATCAGCGTAGCTACATTATCATCGTCGTAGTACATTTGGAAGTCTTGCGATGGCTTAATTACAGCCGTTTGACGGAACCATGCAATTTGTGGGCGGGGTACTCCCTCAACTTTACCCTCAAATTGTACAGTATACCCATCCGGCGTGTGGATTGGTTGAAGTTTTTCGATGAAACGTGGTGCCATGGGTTTTTCGTTGGGACCGGGTCCTTTTTTGTTTGCAGTGACAGATGACAAAAAAGTACGTGTGTGTGTTGGAGTATGTTGGTGGTTATAAACACAACGATGGACGAAACATAAAAACACAAAAACGTTAGACAAGTTTTACTTTGACATTTTTTTCATTCATATGAGACTTACGTTCAAATACTGGTAATTTATCGATCTTCTCATGAAGTTTCTTCTGCACGTAAAGTGTGTAGGCTGCAGGTTCCATAAGATACTGGGCAGGTACCCAACCTTCTTCAGCAGTTAAATTCTTTCGAATAAACCACCATTCAGAGCTGTGACGTCCCACAACATATACTTTTTCACCTTCAACCAAATTGATAGCTTCGTCGTTGTCAGCGATGTAATTGCAAATGGAGTACATGACATTTTCTTCACCATCGGTTTCTGAAGAGCAACAAAAAAGTCTTTCATTAGTTTTGGGAGCATTTGGGAAATTGAAGAAATTTTACCTTCGATATGTGCTTCACGGGTAATGTTCAAAGATGCTCCATCTAAGATTTGTATGATAAAACCGTTAATGATTTAAAAAAAATAACGAATAATAGCTACACACATAGTTTATGATGCTCAAGTGTCACTTTTGAAAGATGGTTATTTTAATATTTTTTGGATACCTCAACCTTTTTTTATTTAGCAAAATGAAACAATAACTTTCATAGCCATTTGAATTAATAGTTTTAACAATTTCTTTTTTAATTTGTTATTCATTAAAAATATCAGTTGTGAACAACCTTTCAGAAGTGGCACAATGCATCCTGTTAGAACTAAGAATAAGACTTGTAAGAATTAATCGGTGAAACTTATATATTAGTTACGAACATTTACAACTTTACCTCGCATCAGTACTCTGTTATCATATAAGCATAATAATTGTATCCTAATATTAAAATTAGAAGCATCAATGAGGATAAAAATTTTAATAATATATTATAGTGTGTGTGCGAATGAGAAAAAAATATAAAAATATCAAATGATAAAAGCGCATTAAATTTAAAATTATAAATATATTAAAATCAAATAATAAAGACCTTCATTGAAGATTTGTTGAGTTATCTTGCGCTTCTTGTGGAACGTCAATGAGTCTTCATCATACGTCACCGAGTCTTCATGACGTTTTGGCTTGAATGCAAGAAGGATCTCTTCGCCGTCTTCATGTTGAACAGAATATCTAGGCTTTGGTTTTGACTTTGGCTTAAGTTTAATCTCGACTTCATCGGGTGGAAGTTCTTCGGCTTGGAATTCTTCTGGCTCCTCAACATCATACATAGTGTTATCTTCACCATCACTACTATCGATGATTTCTTCAATAATCGGCTCTTCACCATCGTCATAATCTTGAATGATCTTAATTTGAGCCTCGTCCGCAGCTTCCGAATATGTTTTCTTGATTGGACGTTTGACTTTCACCTTCGATGACATTGAAATTTCTTCTTCGGCATATGAGTCTAAATCGATGTTGAACTCTTGATCAACATCTTCTTTAGTTTTTGTAGACTTTGCACGGAAAGTGACATTTTCAACATCGGTGAATTCAGGAATCTCGACGTTGCTCTTCTTGCGTCTTTTCAGTTTCTTGATTGTGTATTCCTGGTCTTGTATATCAGTTATTTGCTTCGGCATTGGCTTGGGCTTCTTAGCAACAACGAATTCTTCAACGTCTTCTGTTTCTTCATAATCCTCAAGTTTTCTTATCAAAAGTTCTGCACTTTCTTCGTCAGCTTCCAGTGCGGGTTTAACTGGGCGTTTTTTGGTCACTGTAGCTTCACCTTCTACACCTTCGTTAATTTGAAGAGGTTTCTTCAGCGACATGCTAACTTCCTCTTCATCAAGGTCCTCGACAGTTGGTTTTAATTTTGGTTGTCTTCGTTTGAAAACAGCTTCTTCTACAATTTCTTCTTCTTCAATTTCTACAGGTCGTTCTATTACAAATTCCTGTTTGATTTGTAGTTCATCTGCAGCTTCTTCCACGTGCTTTGGTTTTTTCTTCTTTTTCAAAGTGAGTTCTTCTTCAGGTGCATCCTCGGTCTTCTGTTTAGGAAGTTTCATTTCAACGCTTACTTCTTCATCTTGGACTTCTTTTGGTTTTTTCGGTTTGAGTGTAACTTCGGCTATTTGTTCTTCCTCAGGTTCAACAGGTTGAATAAGCTTAATACTAGCCTCTTCAAATGTTTCTTCAACTGGTTTTTTTGTTTTCTTAGGCTTCTTCATAACAATTTTTTCTTCAACTTGTTCCTCTTCAACCTTCTTTTGGGCAACCTTAAGCTTCACTTCAGCTACTTCTTCGTTCTCTTCGACAACCTTCTTAGGCTTGACCATGAATTGTGCCTCTTCGGGTACCTCTTCAGGTTCGATTTCTTGAAGTATGAATTCATATTGCTTAGGAATTTCTTCCGGTTTCTGTTCTTCTTCTTTAGGTTGTTCAATAACTTCCTCTATTTCAACAACTTCTTCAATTTGTGGAGCTTGTGGAATTTCTTCAACAATTTTAACTTTGAAATCCGCTGCTGCTTCTTCTTTCTTAGGTTTCTTTGGCTTTTTAACCTTAATTTCAGCGTCTTCTGTAACTTCTTCAACTGGTTTCTTTTTAGAAAGTGTAACTTCAGCTTCTGGTTCTTCAGTTACTTCAGATACTGGCTTCTTTTTCTTTGGAAGTTTGAGTTTTTCTTCTTGAACTATTTCTTCAGGAGCTGGTTCTTTTACTTCTTCAATAATTTCTTCAACGATTTCCTGGGGTATTTCTTCTATTACCCGAATCTTATGTTCTATTACTTCTTCCCCTTCTTCAGGTTCTTCGACAACATAAGGTGCCTCTTGTTGTTCTTCTTCTTGAATAATTATTTCTTCAGCTGGTCCTTCATAGGGTTGTTCTTCCACAACTTTAACCTTTAGTTCAGCAGCAGCTTCATCTTTTACTTTTTTCTTCGGTTTTTTCATCTTAATTTGTGCGTCTTCCGTAACTTCTTCAATTGTTTTAGTCACAGGCAGTTTGAATTCAGCCTCAACATCTTCAGGTTCATCCTGAGCAATTGGTTTCTTTTTAGGTTTAATTGTAAATTGTTGTTCGAGAACTTCTTCTTCTTCTTTATCCTTCGCAAGTTTAACTTTGAACTCTTGGGGAGATTCTTCTTCTTCTTCAACCACGGGTTTCTTTGGTTTTTTCTTAACAATCTTAACTTCTTCCACTACTTCTTCCACAGCTTCTGGCTCGATATCAATGACTTTGACTTCGAGAATTGCGGCCTCTTCTTGTAAAGGCTTTGGTTCCTTTGCCTTCTTCTGTTTTATTTTTACCTCAGCATCTTCCACCTCTTGAGGTTTAGGTGCAGTAAGAACAACTTCAGCCTGTACTTCTTCTGGTTCCTCAGGTTCTTTTCTGCTAACAGAAAACTTGACTTCTGGTACTTCTTCTTCTTTTTGTACAGGTTTCTTTGGTTTCTTTTTGACCACTTTCACTTCTTGAATTTCTTCTACTTGCACCTCACGAACGTCCTCCTCGACAACTTTTACTTCCAAGATTGGTGTTTCTTCTTCAGGCACCTTGGGTGCTTCTTCTTCAATGACTTCAACCTCAAAGAAGGGTTCTTCTTTAGGTGTTGGCTCGATTTCAACAACAGTGACTTCTGTTATTTCTTCAATTGGTTTTTTAGGTTCGTCTGGAATAATTTCGACCACTTCAACCACACTTTCTTCTTCTTCTGGTTTTTCAGGGGCTTGGATTTCAACTACCTTAACTTCAAGTGTTGCGGCTTCTTCTTCGACTTTAGGTTTCTTTGGTTTCTTCTGTTTGATCTTGGCCTCAGCTATAGGTTGTTCCTCTTCCTTGGGGGATGTTAGCACCACCTTTGCTTCAAACTCTTCAGGAACTTCCTTTGGAATCTTTTTCTTTACCTGGAATACAGCTTCTTCGGGCTCAGTTTCATCTAATTTAACCACATCTTCAGCTATTTCTTCAATAACTTTCACTTCTTGAACCTCTTCAATAACAGGCTTAATCTTCTCCTTCTTTGTTTTCTTTACCTTTATCTCAAGAACCTCTTCAGTATCTTGTGGCTTTTCCTCTGGAGCAAACTCTTTGGTTGTAATTTCATATGTTTTATAGTCTTCTTGAATTTCTTCAACCATTGGTTCGGGAATAAGTGCAATTTCTTCTCTTTCCTCAACAATTGGCTTTGGTATTTCCTCGGGCTCCGTTTCAGTTAATTTAAACCTATAACTCTCTGGTTGTACCTCAGGAACCTCTTCCTCTTGAATTTGTATTTTTTCAACATGTTCAACAGGAGTTTCAATGGTTTCTTCCACTTTTACCTCCAACTTAGCCTCTTCCTCTTCCACTGGCTTCTTCTTTGGTTTCTTCTTCTTAACAACTTCTTCAACTTCACTTTCTTCTATGGGCTGTGGAGCTGTAAGTTTGATTTCCACTTCTGCTTCTTCAGGGACATCCTCAGAAGGTTTCTTAAACTGGAAGGTTGCTTCTTGAGTTGGTTCCTCAATTTCTTCTACTTGTGGTACTGGTTCCTTTAGTTTGATTTTAAATTCTTCCGGTTTATCTTCTGGTTTAGATTTCTTACGCCTTGTGACAACCTTTTCTTCGACAACCTCTTCGAAAGTAACCTCCTTTTCTTGGCTTTCAGTTACTTTAACCTTAAATTCTTCTGGAATTTCTGGTGCTTCGGTTTCAGTTACAGAAATTTCATAAGAATCATATACAATTTCTTCCATTTGCTTCTCTGGTAGCTCAGTTATGTTATCAACCTCAGCTACAGGCTGTTCTTCGGGCTTTGATTCCTTTACTTTGATCTTCTTTGGCTTTAAATCCTCAGAAGGAGTTTCTTGAACGACTTCTTCTTCGGTAACAGAAATCTCAAAAGTTTTCTCCTCATCTTCTTTGGGTCTTATTTCCTTAACCTTTTCTTTCTTTGGTTTCTTCTTGGGTTTCTCCTCTTTCACTTCAGATTCTGTTGGAATAAATTCTTCTTTAGGAACTTCTTCTTCTTCTTTTGGAATCACTACAGCTTCTTCTTCTGGTTGTTTTTCTTCAATTTTTTTAACAGGCTTCAATTTGACTTCAGTAGTGGGCTCCTCTGGTGCTTCACTTTCAGGTATTCTAAATTTAACAGTTTCCTCTGGTTGTTCTTCTATATCCTTTGGAATGCCTGGTACGATTTGCACTTGCTCAATTTCCTGTTCCGGCTTTTGTTTCTCCTTGCGTTTGTGTTTGGGCTTTTCTTGTTTCTTTTCTTTCCTTGGAACATCTGGTTTTTCAATCTCTTCAAGCTCTTCCTTAGGATATTCTGGATGTTCAAAGTCAACTGGTTCAAACGGCTCCATCTTATATTGTGGTTGCTCAGCTTCTTCAACAACATCTTTTACAACGACTTCTTCTTTCTTTTTGATGACTTTTTCCACTAAGATTTCTTCTTCTTGCGGCTTTGTAGGTGTTTTCTTCAATGTTACACTCTCAGGTTGTTCTTCAACAATAGGCTTCTTTTTACCCTTTCCAAGCTTAATTTGAACAACTTCCTCTGGTTCTTCTGGAGCTTTTGCCTTTTCGGGCTTCTCATAAGGCTTAACTTCAGTTTCTTCTTCGGAACTGCTTACATATTTTTCATACTTTTCCAGTTCAACTTTCTCGCGATCGTCTTTGATCTTCTTTAGCTTCTTGAATTTCTTTGGTTTTGTCTTAAGTAATTCTTCTGCTTCTTCAATGTTACGCGAGAGATCACCTGCAGCGCGAACAGCATTGATGTCTGTAAATTTAGGTATCAATAATTCAGGAGGAAATTCAATGTATACAATACGACTTTTAAGTTTGAACTTAGGCAACAAACTTGTATCCTCTTCAACTGGCTTCTCCTTGCGTTTGGTTTGCCTCAATTTCACCATTTGAGGAACTTCAGCCGCCTCAACAACCACCATTTTCTGGGGTTTATGTTCAACACGTTCGATCTTAGTCGGTACTAATCCTTCAATTTTCGGTTTCTCTTTCTTCGGCTTTTCTACTTCGATTTTCTCGTATTTCTCAAGAACTGTCTTTTCAACTTCTTGCTCAAGCAAGGCCTTAATAATATCATCCTGATCATCTTCTTGTTTCTTAAGTGGCTTCTTCTTTTTCTTTGGTTTCACTGGTTCAGTTGTATCTGGCTTAACTTCTTCTGGAGTTTCTTCTATTACTTCGATTGGTATTGATTCTGGTTCTTCAGGGGTCTCTTCAAATACTTTCACATCAACTACATATTCTGGATATTCTTCATCGATTATCTGGACTGGTGCTTCTTCTTCAATAACGCTTATTTCGAAGTCCTTTTGTACTTCAACTGGAATACCTTTTAGGAAGGAGGATTATAAAAAACAGGAATATTAATAAAAAATAAAATTTAAGACTCTTTAGCTCAGCTCAAACCTTTTACGTATAACCCTTTAGGCGATACGTTTTAATAACGATTGTAATCGAACAAGTCTTGAATAACTGTATTAGATCAACCATATTACTAAAACGTAACGTATAAATGGGTTTACAGAGCGAAACTAGCATACTATGCAGGATTTTTTTTTTAATATTTGCTATCAACTTTTTCAAAACCTAAATTTATACAGGAGCAAAGATCACAAAGCTAACTTCAATTAGAAGAAATAGCGGGTCTATGGGTAGCGGTTTTTTTTGTAAGTTATTATAAGGTGGGTAGAATAAATCATTAAGCAAAAATCTTCTTAAAAAAAATTAATATTAGATGCTTAATAAGCAGTTATGTAGCTTTCTTAAACCTTTATTTACAAAGATACATATGGGATGTTTGAACATATAAATTGGTAATTTGCAAGAAAATCTTTTAACCGGAAATAATTCCTGATTTAAAATTTCTTAATCTTAAAATGTATAAAACAGTTATTAATGCTGTCAAAAAAGAACTAAAAGTGAATTTTAATAAAAAAGATGTTTTGGTTCTTACTTTCTTATTTGTATTTTAAGTAAAAAATCATTCGATAAAAAGAAAATAATACAAAATTTGGTATGCGAGAAAAGTAAGGGAATGAGTTATGTCCAAGAGAAAACTTAAAATAAAGACACACTAGGTGTGTTTAATGAACTTACTCTGCAAGGAAAAGATCAGAAAAGTTCAGGATTGTGTGTTTTATAAGTAAAAACCATGCCTTGCATCTACTTTTTAAGTGAAGCAAGTAAATAAGAAATGCCAAAGCTAGAACTGATTTGTGTGCTTCGCAAAATAAAAAGTATAAATTTTATCTAAGAAGTACATTTATTAGATTTTCGGATGGAAAATAAAGAATAACACATAAAATAATATGTGAATTGATATAAAATTCAATTTGAAAATTCTTGGAATCATATTATATGTATGTCTGTTCCCGTACAGTACAAAACTGCGATTTTTACGAATTTTTATCAAAAGTCTGTCAAAGCATACATACAAACAAAAAAATAAAATATGTAGAAATTCGAAGCTTTGGACACTACGCAAACAGACCATAGGTGTGTTCCTTTACTTTGAAAATATGTGCATTTGTGTGAATTTCAGAAAAAAATTTTTTGTATGAACTTGACAGACTTTTATGTAGAATTTACACAATGCAATTATAATAAAAAAGTATTTGAATTTTTAAATTTGAAATTGTACCTACAGATGATAAGTAACTATTAAATAAAACATATTATTTTAAATAACTTAAAAACACTTATTTAAATTATTTATTTACTTAAATGCATTTCGGAAGCTAAGCTTCCATCGTCAGTAAGTTTTATATAAATAATGATAATAATATCTTTTATTTATTTCATGAAAAAACACGTTGAAAATCTCCAATATCAAATCAAGTAACTGTTGTCAATCTCATAAAGGACAAAGCTGTACTTTTCTGTTTTGACAGTTTTCACAAGCTCTTGCTGCTCTGTGGTCTGCAGTCTGCTGTGTTCTGTTCTAGTCTCGTAACAAGGTACAAAATGAGATCCTAAGTAAAAAACTGTAAGATCTTATAAAAATAAAGTGAAGAGTTCTAAGAAAAGCAAAAACAATCTCATGTTATTATTTCAACTTATGGTCTCATGAAAAGTCTAGGGATTACGATTCTGTCACTAAATTTTAAAATTATAAGTGGAATAATATAACTCCATAGGAATCCTCCTTATCTTATATTAATTGTTAATAATTAATGGTATGGGACAGTTTGTTCACAGTGGGTTAAATCTGTGAAGACATGACCATCAAAGGTTTAACTAAATGGCGTAATTCATTCAAAATCGGCTGATTATACCGATTTCCATGATTAAGATTAAAGACAATATGCTATGAATAAACAGGCCCTACATATTAAGTCTTTTTATTCTATAAGGCGCAGTTTTTAGGTTTGTTGGATATCAGCCCCTGGGCGCACTGGGTCGTGCTCGAACTCGCTGTGAGGTGTTTTATGTAGCACTTTTTTCACTCCGGGTTATTTGCACTGTGTCCGATGTGTGTTCGGACTTCGGGGCGAGCTCTGAATGGCTCTCACAAGGGTTTTTTCTTGGGGCAAGAATTCAGAGCTTCGAAATTCAAATCAGCTGTTGCCATTCAGGCAAAAACAAGTGTTGGTGATAAATTTCTTGGTAAATATGGGGTATTTTGTTGATAATTTTTGTCATTTAATTGTTTCACGTAATTATAGACGAAATGTCAAAATATACAACAATCTATGAAAAAGTGAAATGAACAAAAAAAAATCAGATGGCGAAACTTGTAGCGTTCGATGTTAAACAAAAACCCGATCAGCCCCGAGTTTTTTGACAATTGACTGACATTCTCCAGGTCACTCTGAGGCAGTAAAAACATCGAACAAACCTAATGCCATCGTTTGAATTCGATAGATTTTTGACATTTGAAAGTAAAAATTAATCCTACACTGAAAAACTGTTTCTGAGTTAACTCTGGTTCATTTTGTTTGCAGAATAAAATAACTCTGGTTAAAATCAGAGTTAACTTAACACTGAAAAACTGGTCCTAAAAGTAATCGGATCAAGGAACGAGTCTACTATTTCTGTTGCCTTATGGAATGGAATAGAATGGAATGTCGTCCAAAAAACAAAAAAGTCTAAACTTAATCTAACAGTGTTTCCGGTAAAAAATTACAAAAACTTTCTCAAAAAGAAGATTGTCAATGTCATTCATCCTAATTAAAGATTTCAATGAATAAGTTGCAGAGGGGAATCAGATTCAATTTTGATATTTTCAATATTAGTGAAATGTGACCCACACACCGACTTAACAAAGATGACATTTTCAAAATCTCAAAAATCTCCGCAATCTTAGAATATGAACGGGGTTCTCTAGGTAATAGTATATAAACGGAGCAATATTTTGTGGAATTTCATTAACTGTTTAAAGAAAACTGTTGCTTGACAGTTTGCCTTAAATAGTTTAGTTTTTATTACAAACAGAATCTTATAAATGATTCGCCGTATCTTCTAAATTCTAGGAATCCGCGTTCTAAAAGTAAAAAAAAGGAAAATTTGTATGCCTACCTTATCTAATTATCTAAAATTTCTTAACTATTAAATATAATTCTAAAGTATTTGTATTTAAGTACAAGTGTAATTTAAAGTGTTGACTGTTGATTTATGTTTAGTGAAAATGTTTGTTAGTGAAATTTTGTTTGTTAAAATTAAATAAAAACCACAAAAAAAAACAATTATCTGTCAAACCCTTAATGTTAGTTACATGTTTTTTTATTAATTTCAAAAATTGTAGCAAGGAAAATCAAATAAAAATAAATAACAAATTGTGTTTCGTTATTTTAAGGACTAATAAATCGACATTTATTTATTTTCAAACACTCGCATTCAAACGCATTAAAACTTGCTTCGTCAGATAGTTTTGGTGTTGCAAGAATTTTCTGTCAAATGTAGTTTTTTTTTTATGGGCTTGTTGTGTATGTCAATGCCTGTTTCATGTTGTTTTATGTTTTTTGTTTTGTTGTTGGTTTTGTTAAGAGTATTTTGTTGGATAAAAATGTTATGTTTATAAAAAAAAACCTAGTGTTCAAATACATTTCAGCCCAGTAGGTACAATAAGATTCAGTGACAAATTTTCATAATTTTTTTTGAAATATTTTACACATACATACATATATTATATTATGTTTTATGGAAGTATTTACACATTAAACTGTCGAAACGTATATTCCTGTTTATGTTAATATTCGTGAAAGAAACTGCCACTTCCTATTCTCCACCATTGAAATGTTACAAAATTTTGACCAAACTTTGCATTTTGGATAGGACGACTTTTTTTTTAATGGGGCTGTAACCCCTCCCATTTGCAGCTGGGTGGGTCAAAGGGTATTCGCAATATCTAGAGCCTAGAGAACCATAAGTTCCACAAACAAAGTTTTATCTCAATTTTATAGATTTAAAACGATAGTTTTATAAGAAAAAAGTCTTCACCGACTTGGATAAAATTGAAAGTTCTAAGTGTTCTATTTTGGAATTATAGGTTTTTAAATAGATTGACGATTTTAACCAAGTTTGGTTTTTTAAAAAATGAAAAACTTTACTAATAGAATCAATGGGTGAACAAATTGAAATTTTTCATAACTTTGACGTGCAAAAAGTTGCTGATGAATTTCTCATTTCATAACAGTTATTTTATTTCATGCAGTTAAATTGCAATTATTGTAGTGAACAAAAATCCAAACAATTTTTTTGGTTAACATTGTGTCACTTTTTTCCTACTTGGTCACATGAAATGAAATAGATTGTAATAATTAATAATTATTTTGTCACTGAAGGTACTTGCTGGGCTTAATGCTTTGTTTTTTTTTTTTAATTTCAATAGAAAGTGTATTTTGAATATAATGTTCTTCTGTATAAAATGGTCTGAATTTGAAGTGTCAAAAAGGGTCTTAATTTTTAAAAATTCTCGTCGATACTTAAAGTCTTTCCACGGTTCTAAAATAAAGCAAGTCTTAAGCATTTTTTCAACACAGATTAGATACAAAGTATTTAGTTACAGGGTTTTTTTTTTTTTTTGACATAACATGGAGTTAAGTACATATTAACTTCAAGATTAAACAATTAAAAACGCCTTTAAAAAATGCAACCGTAAGGCTACAGAAGATGAAGAATTGTTAGCATTGGTTTTTGTTTTTTTTTTAGAACATATAGAAAAGAAAGAAGAAAACAAAAAAGTGTGTAAGTTTTTGCTGCCTATATGTAAATATAGGACCAACGATATTTTGTTAACGTTATTTTTGTAAGGAAATTGGGGGCGTTTTTGTTTTGGGGCGAGACTGAATCTTGTGGCAAAAACTTACTTGTCTCTGATTGTGTTTTATCTTTGGGTTTTTTGATAGGTTTCTGTTTGGTTGTTGTTGTATAATCGGTAGTATCCGGTTTGGATTCTTCCTGTACTGGTGTTGTCTGTTCTGTGTCAGTAGTTGGTTCCTCAGGTTGTGTTTCGGGTAATGTTAGAGTTTCTGTTATTTCAGTTGGTTTTTCATCGATGACGGTGGGTTCTTCGATGAGTTCAGTTATTTTGGCCTCTTCAACGGGTTGGGGCTTTTCGTGTTTTTTCTTCTTTGTGGGTTTTTCTTCAGGTTTTTCTATTTCTTCTTCTTTTTGTTTTTCAATAACTGGTATATCGACTTTTTCGTATTGTTCCAATTCGGTTTTGGGTATTTCTTGTTCGATGAGTTTTTGTATATAGTCATCAAGTTCATTGGTCTTGACAGTTTTTGTGGTCTTTTTAGGTTTCTTGGGTTTGGTTGGAGCTGGTTTCGATGGTTGTTCTTCAAGAACTTCAACTTCTTCGGGGACGGGTTCTTCAGCTTGATCTTCCATGATTGAAATTACGGCATCAGGTTTATCTTCTTCTTGTACAGTAACAATATAAATAGTACTCTCCTTCTCGCCCACTTTCTTCTTAACTGTACGTTTGGTGGTGACTTGTTGTTTGGGTACACCTTCGTCGTTGATTATTTCTTCTACCTTAACCTCTGCTGGTTTTTCTTCGAAAATTTCAACAATTGGTTGCTCAGGTTCTTCCTCAGTTACTGTTATTTTCGCGGTAGGGTATTCTTCTGGAGCTTTAGGTGTCTTAATTGATTTAGGCTTTTTCTTTGATGGTTTCTCTTCCTCTTTGATAGGACTTTCATCTATTACAGCAACAGGTTGTATTTCTTCTATCGTTTCCTTAGGAGCTGTTTCGAATTCGATTCTTTCGTACTTTTCCAGTTCAGTTTTTGGAATCTCTTGTTCGATCAGTTTCTGAATATAATCATCGAGATCATCTTTTTTAACCTTTTTGGTCTTTTTCTTCGGTGTCTTTGGTTTTTCGGTTGGCTCGTCTGGCTTTGGTGTCTCTTGGGAAATTATAGTAACTTCTGCTTCTGGTTGGTCATCAGTTTGTACTTCAATAATTTCAATAATTTCTTCTTTAGGTCCTTGTTGACGTTTTATCTTGCGTCTGGTAGTTGTTTCCTTGTGTGTTATGCCATCTGCATCTTGAATTTCCTGAACTTCGGTGTTGGTTTCGATTTCTTGAACATCGATTGGAGTTTCATCAACTGGAGCTAGTTCTTTAGGCTCTGAAAAAGACTCATGGACTCTAATTTCAAAGCTTTCGACAATTTCAACCTCTTTCTGTTTGGGTTTCTTTGGTTTCTTTTCCTTGGTCTTTGGCATTTCTTCTTCCTTTATAGAAAATTCAAAAGTAGTGTCATCAATTGGTTTTATTTCTTCAACTTCTTTGACCTCAAAAGCTGGTTTTTCTTCAAGTGGTGCTTCTTCAAAGTCATCCTCCTTTATCGTTACCTTTGCCTCTGGTGCTAATTCAGCTGGCTTATCTTCCTCGACTACTTTGACTTTTTCCTTGGGAACCTTCTTAGGTGCCTTTGGTTTCTTTTCCTCTACTTCTTTCACTTCAAACACTTCAATCTCTTCAACTGGTTTGCTTTCAGTTATCTCAATCTCAGCTTCTTCAGGTGCTTCTTTGAGTGACTCTTGAGGTTCTTCCGATGTTACCTTGACCTCTTGCTTAGATTTCTTCTTTGGCTTTTTCGGTTTTTCTTCAATTTCTACTTTCTCATATGTTTCTAATTCAGTTTTTGGAATTTCTTCTTCAATAAGTTTTTTAATGTAGTCATCCAAGTCATCTTTCTTAACCTTCTTTGTTTTCTTCTTTTTAACTATTTCTACCTCGGGTTTGGTTTCTTCCTCGATAGGTGCTTCGCTTGTTGTTACTGTTATTTCAGCGTCTCCTGTATCTTTGTCTTGCACTTCAACAATTTCCAAAACAACTTCCTTTGGCCCTATTTGCTGCTTGACTTTACGCTTGGTAATTTTCTTTTCTCTTACCTCACCAGAGTCATCTGTAACTTGTTTTGTTTCAACTTCTTCTTGAACTTCCTTAACGGTAACCTCAAATGGTTCTTCAGGAAGTTCTTGTGGAATTTCTTCAATAACCTTAATTTCATGAATAGGTTTCTTTGGTTTCTTAGGTTTTTTAGGAGATTCTTCAATCCCTTCGACCACTGCTTCAATTGGAGATTCTTCTGGGACTACAGGCTGAGATTCATCCACTTTAACTTTATCTTCGATAATTGATTTCTTTCTTGGCTTCTTTGGGGCTTCTTCAATCTCGAGCTTTTCATACTTTTCGAGTTCGGTTTTAGGAATTTCCTGTTCAATCAACTTTTGAATGTAATCATCGATGTCTGCTTTCTTAACTTTTTTCACAGTCTTCTTCTTCTTTTTCTCCTCCTGAGGTTTGTCTTCATCTTCAATAGTAGCTACTTCAGTTGTAATTACTGTGATTTCAGCTGAAGGTTTATCTTCATCTTGAACCTCAATGATTTCGATGATTTCTTCTTTAGGACCAGTGTGTTTCTTTATCTTTTTCTTCGAAATAGTTTGGTTCTTAATTTTACCTTCTTCATCTACAATCTGCTTAATTTCTTGAGTAGCTTCTATTTCTTCAATTTTGATCTTATACTCTTCAAATTGTTGAACAACTTGGGGAGTTTCCTCTATTTCTTTAGGTTCTTCGATAACTTGAGTGATTTCTTCAATTGGAAGATCCTCAACTGATTTAACTTTGACCTTATATTCTTCAAATGTTTCTGTTTCTTCGTCGGTTGGTTTGGGTTGCTTTTGTTTCTTAGCCTTTTTGCGTTTTTCTTTAATTTCTTCAGGTATTTCAGAAATCACCTTGATTGAAAAGTCTTCTTCTTCGGCAATTATATCTGGCAAACTTTGTTCCGGAATTTCTTTTACTTGGAAATCATCAGGTTGTTCTTCCGTCTGCTCAATATTAGTTTCTGTTATTTTAATCTTTGACTTCTTAGGTTTTAAAGGTTTCTCTACAGGTTTTTCTTCTTTTTCTTCTTCCTGTACTTCATCATCAGGGACTGTTTCAACTACTGACAAAATATACTCTTGAATATCTTCCTTTTTGATTTTTTTCGTTTTCTTTGTTGGTTTAACAGTAACCTCCTGCGATGTGGGTTCCTCTGGTTCTAAAAGTATAATTGATACCTCTGCCATTGGCTGTCCTTCTTCCGTGGTTTCAGAAATTTCAAATACTTCCTCTTTCGGACCTTGTTTCTTTTTGAGTTTACGTTTTGTGACTTTTGTCTCTTTAATAACTCCTGTGTCATCCTCAACTTTGATGATACTAGTTTGTTCATCAATAACGACAACTTCAAATGGCTGTTGCTTTTCTATTGGTGCCTCAGATTCCGTAAGAGTAATTTCAGCAGCTTCGGGTTTCTTTGGCTTTTTGGTTTTTTTCTTTGGTTTAATTTCTTCTTCTATTACTTCTACAGCCAGTTGTGTTGCTTCTTCTTCAATAACTTCTACTGGATATTCCACAATTTCTTCGGGTTGTTCTTCCAATTCGGTCTTCTTGATTTTCTTGGGTTTTTTCTTTGGTTTCGATTCATCCAATTCTACAACACTCACTACTTCTTCTTCAAATACGGTTGGCTCAACTTGCTCCTCTGTCATCGAAAATACGAATTCTATGGGCTGTTCTGGCTTATCTTCTTCAATTGTTTCGAAAATTTTAACTGGAAGCTCTTCGACATCTTCTTGAACTTCTTCCTTTTCTACTTCATATTCGGTTATTTTAACGGGAAGTCCGTCTATAATTTCTTCTTTTACGATAGGCTTTTTCTTGATTTTCTTGACTTTTTTAGGTGCTTCGTCGATTTCTACTTTTTCATATTTCTCAAGCTCGGTCTTGGGAATTTCCTGTTCAATAAGCTGCTGAATATAATCGTGTAAGTCATCCTTTTTAACTTTTTTCTTTTTGGGCTTTTCGATAACCTTGATTTTCGATGGCTCCTCTGGTGATTGTTCTTCTTCAACAGAAGTTATTTCCGTAGTTGTCATAGTAACATCAGCTTCTGTTTGGCCTTCTTCCTGTGTTTCTACAATTTCGATAACATACTCCTTTGGACCTTCCTGTTTCTTGATCTTTCGTTTCTTTATTGTTTGTTTCTTAGTTTCGCCTTCTTCATCTATTATTTCCTTGATTTCAACTTCGGGAGCTAGCTCAGTTATACGAATCTTATAGTCTTCAAAAACTTCCACATCTTGTTGTTGTTTTGGTTTTTTGATTTTCTTTTGCTTTTTAGGCTCCTCTTCAGTAACCTTGATTGGGAATTCTTCAACGGGCTGTATGACTTCTGATTTTTGTTCAACTGTTTCCTCCAATTGAATTTCAGCATCAGCTCCTGGTTGTTTTTCGGCTTCCGTTTCGATCACCTTAACCTTTTTAGGTTTTTTAATCTTTTTCTTCTCGGTTTGCTTTTCTTCCTCTTGGGTATCTTGGGGAACATTTTCTTCTTCATGCGTTGGTTGGACATTTTCTTCCACTACAGTTGTCTCGAATTCTGGTTGTTCTTTTGGAATCCCATGTATTTCTTTCTCAGTTATCTCCTCTTTCTCTTCGAAAGTGACTGGTTTTGTTGCCTGTTCTTCGATTACAGAAATTATATATTGCTCGATTTGCTCCTTTTTGACCTTTTTGGAAGTCTTTTTCCTTTTCGGAATTTCTTCAGTCTTCTCAACCTTTTCTTCAGGTTTATGTTCTTCGGACTCGATTATAGTGATTTCTGATTCAGGTTGGCCTTCCACTTGCGTTTCAATTACTTCGATTGTGTATTCCTTGTGGCCCTTCTTCTTTTTGATCTTTCGCTTTGTAATGGTTTGTTGTTGTGATTCACCTTCTTCATTCTCCTTAATTATAACCTCGACGTCCTTCGAAATCTCTTCAACAGTGACTGGAACGTTCTCAATCATTTCAACCGGTAATTCTTCATCAGGAACTTCTTCAAGTTTCTCTTCGGATATAAGCATTTCTTCCAAAGGTTCCGATACCGTTGTATTGATTGTAAACTCTTCGAAATCTTCTTCAGGTACTTCTTCAGATGTTACAATTTCTTCAACAATTGGTTTTTTCTTCTTTTTCTTTTCTTTTGGCTTTTCAGGAGCTTCTTCTTCAGTAACAGTTACATCCATAGCTTCGGGTAGTTCTTGTATTTCTTCTTGCTTCTTTGGTTTAGACTTCTTAGCTTTTTTGGGCTTACTTTCTACATCGATTTTTTCATACTTTTCGAGTTCAGTTTTTGGAATTTCCATTTCAATCAGAGACTGAATGTAATCATGTAAATCATCCTTCTTAACTTTTTTCTTCTTGATCTTTTCTACAACTTTAACCATTTCTTCTTCAGGGGCTCCGAGTTCTTCCTCTGCGGTAATCTCAGTTGTTGTCATCGTTACATCAGCCTCAGGTTGACCTTCTTCTTGTGTTTCTATAATTTCAATAAGATATTCCTTATCACCCTCCCGTTTCTTGATTTTTCGTTTTTTAACGGTCTGTTGTTTAGTTTCACCTGTTTCAATGGTTACTTCTTTTAGTTCAACCTCTGGTTCTAGTTCTTGTACTCGAATTTGGTATTCCTCGACAACATCTTCTTCCACTGGTACCTTAGATTTCTTTGGTTTCTTTAGTTTCTTAGGTTCCTCTTCTGAAATCTTGATTTCCATATCTATTGGTTGTTCTTCATCATCAGGTTTTTCTTCATCAATAACATCTTCGATTTCTTCGACCAAAGGCTTTGATTCTTCATTCAATTCAGACTCTGTGATTTTTACTTTCTTTGGCTTTTTCGATTTTTTCTTTTCAGAAGGTTTTTCTTCGATTTCCTTTTCCAAAGGTAATTTTTCTTCTTCTTCAACAACAGCAACATGTTCTACTAGTGTCGTTATTTCGAAAATAGGTTGTTGATCTTCCAGAACTTCTTCAATAACATCGAAAGGAGATGTTTCATCTTCGGCTGGAGCTACTACTTCAGGTGCATCTTCTTCAATGACATTAATTATATATTGTTCTACTTGCTCCTTCTTTATTTTTCTTGTTGTCTTTTTCTGTTTCGGTGCTTCTTCAACAATAGTTCTAATTTCTTCTGGTTGCTGTTCTTCAGATTCGATAATTGTGATTTCTGATTCAGGTTGTCCCTCAACTTGAGTTTCAATTATTTCTATGGTATATTCTTTGGGACCCTTCTTCTTTTTGATCTTGCGTGTAGTGACAACATGTTCTTCAACTTTACCTTCTTCATCTTCTTTGACAATAACCTTTACGTCCATAGAAACCTCTTCAACCGTGACTGAAACTTCTTCAATCTTTTTGGGTTTTAGCTTCTTTTTAGGTTTCTCTTTAGGAGTTTCTTCAATTATAGTTTCCTTTTCCACACGCTCTGATTCTGAAATCGTAATTGCCATATCTCCTGGATGTTCTTCTGGAAGTTCCTCAGTAATTTCTACCTTTTCAGAGATAGGTTTCTTTTTCTTTTTCTTCTCCTGTGGTTTTTCGGGAGCTTCTTCTTCCACTACTGAAACATCCAATAAATCACCAAATTGATCTTCTAGCACTTCTTTCTTTGGCTTTAATTTCTTGGCTTTTTTAGGCTTTCCATCGATATCAATCTTTTCGTACTTTTCCAGTTCTGTTTTTGGAATTTCCAGTTCGATAAGTTTTTGAATGTACTCCTGAAGATCATCCTTCTTGACCTTCTTCTTTTTAATTTTTTCAGAAACTTTGATGACTTTGGGTTCTTCGGGCTTTTCTTCTTCAGTGACAGTCAGTTCAGTTGTTGTCATAGTAACATCAGCTTCAGGTTGACCTTCTACTTGAGTTTCAACAATTTCAATAAGATATTCCTTATCACCTTCTTGCTTCCTTATCTTACGTTTTTTCGTGATGCGTTGTTTCTTTTCACCAGTTTCGTCGGCAATTTCCTTCACTTCGATTTCGGGAGCCAATTCTTCAACTTGAATTTGGTATTCTTCTTCAACAATCTCCGACTCTTGTACCTTCAGTTTTTTAATTTTCTTTGGCCTTTTAAGCTCTTCTTCAGTTAGTTTAATAGTAAAATCTTCAATAACCTGTATTTCGTCTAGGTTTTCTTCAACTAGATTCTCTGGAATTTCTTCACCTGGTTTTTCAGTTTCTTTTTCAGCCTCCGATTCGACAACCTTAATCTTTCTGGGCTTTTTAGGTTTTTTCTTTTCTGTTTGTATGTCTTCTTCTTCTGGTGATATTTCGGTTACTATCACAGGTTGTGTGTCTCCCTCGATAATTTCTTCTACTATGTTGGTTTCAAAGTCAGGTTGCTCTTGAAGAGAATCCTTAATTCCCTCAAACTCTGTGGGTTTATCATCAAATGTTACTGGTTTTGAACCTTGCTCTTCAACAACCGAAACAATATACTGTTCAATTTGTTCCTTTTTCACTTTCTTTACTGTTTTTTTCTTCTTCGGAACTTCTTCAACAAGGTTAGTTTCCTGATCAGGTTGTTTAACCTCAGATTCAATAATGGTTATTTCAGTCTCAGGCTGTCCTTCAATCTGAGTTTCAATTATTTCTATTGTGTATTCTTTTGGACCCTTCTTCTTTTTAATCTTGCGCTTGGTAATTTTTTGTTCTTCAATCTTTCCTCCTTCATCTTGCCTTGTTACGATTTGAACGTCCTTTGAAACTTCTTCGATTGTGACTGGAAGTTCTTCAATAATTTTTGATTTTGCCTTTTTAGGTTTTTGTTTAGGAGTTTCTTCTTCAACAATATGCTTTTCTTCTATAGGTTTTGATTCTTGAACGGCAAATGTGAAATCTTCTGGAGACTCTTCTGGTACTTCTTCAGTTATATCTATCTTTTCAGTCATTGGCTTTTTCTTCTTTTTCTTTTCTTGTGGTTTTTCTGGAGCCGCTTCCTCAATTATCGAAACATCTAGTAAATCCGTTTGTTCCTCTTCATGGGCTTCCATCTTTGGTTTTAATTTCTTTGCCTTTTTAGGCTTTCCATCAACATCAATCTTTTCGTACATTTCAAGCTCCGTTTTGGGAATTTCTTGATCGATTAGTTTTTGAATATATTCTTGCAGTTCATCCTTCTTAATTTTCTTCTTTTTCACTTTTTCAACAACTTTAACTACAGCAAGTTCTTGCTGATTTTCTTCTTTCTCTTCTGGTTTTATTTCCGTTGTAGTCATAGTTATATCGGCTTCAGGCTGACCTTCCACTTGTGATTCAACTATTTCAATTAAGTATTCCTTATCACCTTCTTGTTTTTTAATTTTACGCTTCTTAGTTGTACGTTGCTTGACCTCTCCGTCTTCATTTAGTTCTTCTTTAACCTCAATTTCTGGAGCAAGTTCCTCAACTCTTATTTGATATTCTTCTTCAACAACAACAGATTCTAGTACCTTTGATTTTGTAGATTTCTTTCGTTTCTTTGGCTCTTCCTCAGTAACATTTATGGGGAACTCTTCTATTATTTGTATGTTTTCAGCCTTGTCTTCTGGAACATCCTCTAGAATTTCTTCAACCAATGTGTCTTGCTCGTCCTTACCTTCTGTTTCTGTAACCTTAATTTTCTTTGGCTTTTTGATCTTTTTCTTTTCAACTGGTCTTTCAGCATCTTCTTCCTTGATATCAAGGGAAATTTCCTCAGGAACCTCTTCCTCTACAATTTCTTCAGTTGGAATTTGCTCAACATCAGATTGTTTTTCAGGAGCTTCTTCAATTTCTTTCATTGGAGCTTCTTCTTCTTCTGTAAAAACAACCGGTTTTAAGCCTTGCTCTTCGATAACTGAAATAATGTATTGATCGATTTCTTCTTTCTTTACTTTCTTTGTTGTCTTTTTCTTTTTGGGAACTTTCACTTCCGAAGTAATATCTTCCTCAGGTTGTTGTTCTTCTGATTCGATGATAGTTATTTCCGATTCAGGTTGTCCTTCAACTTGAGTTTCTATAACTTCAATTGTATATTCCTTATGACCCTTCTTCTTCTTAATTTTTCTCTTAGTAATGGTTTGTTCTTCAATCTTTCCTTCGCTGTCTTCCTTAACAACAACTTCTACATCCTTAGAAACTTCTTCCACAGTAAGTGAAACTTCTTCAACTAGTTTTGGCTTTAACTTCTTCTTAGGCTTCTGCTTAGCAGCTTCTTCTGGAATAGTTTCTTCTTCTACGCGCTCTGATTCTGTAACCGAAAAAGTGTATCCTTGTGGCGTTTCTTCTGGAAGTTCTTCATGAACATCTCCCTCTTGAACATGTTGCTTTGGTTTCTTCTTCTTCGGTTTTGGTTTTTCTATCACATCTTCCTCAGTCACTTTAACATCTAACAAGTCATACTCTTCTTCTTTTGGTTGTTCTGGTTTAGGCTTAGATTTTTTAGCTTTCTTTGGCTTACTTAATTCTGTCTTTTCGTATATTTCAAGTTCTGTTTTTGGAATCTCCTGTTCGATAAGGTATTGTATGTATGCATCAAGATCATCTTTCTTAATCTTTTTAGTCTTCTTTTTCTTCAAAGGCTCTACAACACCTTCAGTTGTCTCTTCCGGAGCTTCAAACATTACGACAGAAACTTCAAACTCAGGTTGACCATCGACCAGAGTTTCCACAATCTCAATTATATCTTCTTGTTTTTCTTCCAGTAAATCTTTCTTTTGACGACGAATCTTTCGCTTTTTGACAACTTCCTTTTTCACTGTGCCTAGCTCGTCAACTACCTCACGTTCAACAACTTCTGGTTCTGTTTCAACAATTTCGATCTTATGGAAAGGAATATCGTATTCATCAAATTCGGGCTTATCAACCTTTTGTGGTTTATAACTTGAACCACGACGTCCTCTTTCGGGCATTTGAAGTTCAACCCTTTCGTACTTTTGAAGCACTGTCTTTGGAATTTCTTGCTCAATCAACATTTGAATGTAATCATCAAGTTCGTTCTTCTTGACTTTTTTGACAGGCTTCTTCTTTTTCTTTTTAGGTTTTTCATCTTGTTTGGATTGCTCTTGAACCACAGAAACCTCTTCAGGTTGTTCATCTTCCTCCCGAACGGGTTCTTCATCCTCATCGAGAAGCACCACAGTGCTTTCTTCATCTTTACCCTCTTCTTTAGTCGTTACCACTTCAATAATTTGCTCTTGATCACCAACAATCTTCTTTATCTTACGCTTTTTAACTGTTTTTGTTTTAACACCACCCTCCTCACTTGGTTCTTGAATCTCACGTATCTCCTCTGGGAGAAACTCAACAAAAACTTCTTCTGGAGTTTCGTCGATTTGGTCGAATTTTGGTTTCTTCTTTTTAGGTTTTTGTTTTTTAATTGTATCTGGTGTGTGTTGTGTGTCTTCGTTACCGTCATCTGGTTCTGTAATAGTGTATTCTTTGTTGTCCTCTTCTGTGCGATAGAAAAGTTTTTTTTTTGCGTGTTAAGTTAACAGTGTTTTGCTTTACGATGTGTATAGTTTACGATGTTCCCTAACAACACACCTAATCGGGTTCAATGCATTTTAAATACTTAGTCAGTATACTTTATTTTAAGGCTTTTGATTGGTCAGTTGTCAATGTCAACTAAAATTTAATTAGATTTTTTCGACAACTAGGCCAATTAGAATTCCTTAAAATACCAATAAACTAAGCGTCTAACTTGCTATGAACACACACAGAAAATTATTTGTACCTATAATTTTGACTACATATTATGTTTTGGGGTTCGAAGATACCTATTTTTTTCAGGGTAATGAAATTTGAAGAACTTACATACTCAAAGGAAGACACAATTATGTCTTCCATGTTTTTTTTTTAATTTTTCAAAATACACTTTAAAAAATATTTTACTGAACTCATAAATGCATTTGCACTTACTTTTTAAACAAATACATGAGTAATATAATTTATTGTAGCAAAACTTATGATAATTTTTATTTATTTCAATTAGGTACTATTGTTAGTTAATTTTTGTTGGTGTGTAATTACTTAAATATTGTGCATTGTTTTGCATTTTTGAAGTTAAAAAAGATCATTCTGTTTTAAAATAAACTTGCATGGCTTTAATTTAATAATTTTTTTTAATTTCACTTTATTTTTCTGTTTTATAAAGTTGATTTTGATTGATATTTTTTCAATAGAAATTTTATAGTTTGTTAATTTAAGTAGAGATGTTTGATAATTTTTTTCCTTTTACTTTGAAAATACAAGATATTCAAGGTTTTCAATTCTTTTTTACTTTCAGCTCCCAAATTACTATTAGAATAGGACTGATATGAAATGAGGCTTTACATGGGTAAGTTAAAATTAAGTTAATATTATGTTTCGCGACTTATCTGTTGGCTTCATTGGGAATGTTAGAATTTTGTGAAGAATTAAAAATGTGGAATAAAGTGATTCAATATATTCTTACATTTGGTGAAAAAGCATATATTTTAAGAAACCAACAAATAGTTCAATAGTTACATTTGATTCCATTTATCTTGCACTTAAAAAAATTCTTAAAGGTCTCTTCTCTATACTATCAAATTTCTACTTCATCAGTTATACACCATATTGAATTCAATCAAAATAAAATCCGAGTGCTTTAGAAAACCCAATGGCATTCAAATAAAAACTAAGAGTTAGAAGGAAATCATTGCAATTTAAAAACTTACCATTGACCTCGTTGACCTCAACAATTTCGACGTTTGTCTTTTGAGCTTCGACAACATACTCAGTATCACTGAGTACTTCTTCAACGGTGAAGCCTTCTTCAGTGGTGAGTTTTTTGTTTTCTGTTTGAATAATTGGTTGGCCATCTTCACCTTGCACTGATTTAAATGTTGTAATGTAAACTGGCTTTTCAGTGTCTTCGGGCTTGGAAGTTTCTTCTGTTTTATTTATGGAAAATAAAATGTATTAAAGTATAATGAATTTGAATTGTTCTTTTTATTTTTTTTTATTGTGTTATAGTGTTATAGAAAAATTTTATATATTTATGCAAAGCACAATCTTACCATCTTTAAGATGTGTTTTGTGTTTTGAGTGTTTGGGTGTTTTCGGTTTTTGTGTTTTATCGTCGTCCAATGATCGAATATCAATTATATCAGCAATGGTGTCGTCACTTACAATACGAACAAGTGAAATAGGTTCTTTGCCTTCTTCTTCGATGGTTTGAATTTGGTAGATTTCAGGTAGCTGAGGTGATTGATCCTTTTTGAAGGTGCGTGTTTTAACAGTTTTCTTTTTTGGTTTTATGTCCGCGTCAGTAGTTATTTCGGATATGGCTATTTCTTCAGGAAGTTCTTCAATAGTAACAGGTTTGTCAAACATTTTATCTTCTGGATTAACTTCTTCAATGTAAACTGAAGTGTATGGAGTTTCTTGATCATCCTCTTCAACAAATTGAATTTTGGTAATTTCGTCCTTGTCACCGACACGCTTTTTAATAGATCTTGTTTTAATGGTGGTCTTTTTAGATTTTCCTTCTGGTGTCTTGCCCTTAAGTACGGTAACCTCTTCAGGTAACTCAAAAGATTCTATAATATTGGGTTGTAAAACTTCATCGTCTGTCTTTTGTTCTTCAGTTATCGTCACGATAAATTCAGGTTCAACACCTTCTTGTTCGACAGTTTTGATTTCAGTTTGTTCAACTTGTTCGCCCTTTGGTTTTTTTATTATACGTTTTTTGGTGGTAACTTTTTTCTCGTGACCAGTTATATCATCAATAACAAGGATTGTAGATTCTTCTTGGGGCAATTCAACAACTGGTGTTTCTGTCTTGTCAGGAATTTCCGGGAATGGTTTGTTAAATTCTTCCACAGTAACTGTTGTTACTGGAATTTTCTCAAATTCCTCAACAGTTTGTATTTTCATTATTTCTTGCTTATCTCCCACAGTCTTTTTGATAATTTTTGTTTTAATAACGGTTTTTGTTGGAACACCATCATCAGTTTTTGAAAATATGAAAGATTTTCTTTCCGGCAACTCTTGCACAAGCACTTCATCAGCGGGTTTTTGCAAACGAATTCTTTTCTTTAGTCTTTCTTGAGAAATTTTTTCCGTTGGAATATCTCTTAGTTTTTCTTCTTCAATCAATGGAATTTCTTCGATTGTAGCCGTTGTTTCAAGTTTTTTGCCTTCTTCTTCCACTGTTTGAATTTCCTGTTTGTTATCTTTGACTTTTTCAATTGTACGATTACGAATCTTTTTCTTTTTGGGAATACCATCTTCAGAGATCTCTTCGATGAATTGAACTTTCTCAGGTAACTCTTGTAGTTTTTCTGCTAATTCATCGACCAGAATTTCTTCCACTGTAACAGTTGTTGCCGGCTGTTTTTCATCTTCCTCGACGGTCTCAATTTTGGTGACTTCTTGTTTTCCTCCCTTAACTTTCATGATGGTACGTGTGCGAATTCTCTTTTTGGTTGGTTTTCCTTCTTCGGAGATAGTCTCGACAACCCTGACTTCCTCAGGAAGTTCAACCACTTCATCAGGTTTTTCGTAAATTGGTGTTTCTTCAACAGTGACTGTTGTTTCTGGCTGCTTGTCATCTTCCTCAACAGTTTCGATCTTGGTGACTTCTTGCTTACCTCCCTTGACCTTCTTGATAGTACGTGTGCGGATTCTCCTCTTGGTTGGTTTTCCTTCTTCGGAGATAGTTTCGACAACCCTGACTTCCTCAGGAAGTTCACTCACTTCATCAGGTTTTTCGTCAAGTGGTGTTTCTTCAACAGTGACTGTTGTTTCTGGCTGCTTGTCATCTTCTTCAACAGTTTCGATCTTGGTGACTTCTTGCTTATCTCCCTTGACCTTCTTGATAGTACGCGTGCGGATTCTCCTCTTGGTTGGTTTTCCTTCTTCGGAGATAGTTTCGACAACCCTGAATTCCTCAGGAAGCTCACTCACTTCATCAGGTTTTTCGTCAAGTGGTGTTTCCTCAACACTGACTGTTGTTTCTGGCTGCTTGTCATCTTCCTCAACAGTTTCGATCTTGGTGACTTCTTGCTTTCCTCCCCTGACTTTCTTGATGGTACGTGTGCGGATTCTCCTCTTGGTTGGTTTTCCATCTTCGGAGATAGTTTCGACAACCCTGACTTCCTCAGGAAGTTCACTCACTTCATCAGGTTTTTCGTCAAGTGGTGTTTCTTCAACAGTGACTGTTGTTTCTGGCTGCTTGTCATCTTCCTCCACAGTTTCGATCTTGGTGACTTCTTGCTTTCCTCCCTTGACCTTCTTGATAGTACGTGTGCGGATTCTCCTCTTGGTTGGTTTTCCTTCTTCGGAGATAGTTTCGACAACCCTGAATTCCTCAGGAAGCTCACTCACTTCATCAGGTTTTTCGTCAAGTGGTGTTTCCTCAACACTGACTGTTGTTTCCGGCTGCTTGTTATCTTCCTCAACAGTTTCGATCTTGGTGACTTCTTGCTTTCCTCCCTTGACCTTCTTGATAGTACGTGTGCGGATTTTCCTCTTGGTTGGTTTTCCGTCTTCGGAGATAGTTTCGACAACCTTGACTTCCTCAGGAAGCTCACTCACTTCATCAGGTTTTTCGTCAAGAGGTGCTTCTTCAACGGTGACTGTTGTTTCTGGCTGCTTGTCATCTTCCTCCACAGTTTCGATCTTGGTGACTTCTTGCTTATCTCCCTTGACCTTCTTGATAGTACGTGTGCGGATTCTCCTCTTGGTTGGTTTTCCTTCTTCGGAGATAGTTTCGACAATCCTGAATTCCTCAGGAAGCTCACTCACTTCATCAGGTTTTTCGTCAAGTGGTGTTTCCTCAACACTGACTGTTGTTTCCGGCTGCTTGTCATCTTCCTCAACAGTTTCGATCTTAGTGACTTCTTGCTTTCCTCGCTTGACCTTCTTGATAGTACGTGTGCGGATTCTCTTTTTAGTTGGTTTTCCTTCTTCGGAGATAGTGTCGATAACCCTGACTTCCTCAGGAAGTTCAATCACTTCATCAGGTTTTTCGTCAAGAGGAAATTCTTCAACAGTAACTGTAGTTTCAGGCTGCTTGTCATCTTCCTCAACAGTTTCGATCTTGGTTACTTCTTGCTTACCTCCCCTGACCTTTTTGATAGTACGTGTGCGGATTCGCTTCTTGGTTGGTTTTCCTTCTTCGGAGATAGTTTCGACAACCCTGACTTCCTCAGGAAGTTCACTCACTTCACAAGGTCTTTTGTCAAGTGGTGCTTCTTCAACTGTAACTGTAGTTTCAGGTTGCTTGTCATCTTCCTCAACAGTCTCAATCTTGGTGACTTCTTGTTTTCCTCCCTTGACCTTCTTGATAGTACGTGTGCGGATTCTCCTCTTGGTAGGTTTTCCTTCTTCGGAGATAGTGTCGACAACCCTGACTTCCTCAGGAAGTTCACTCACTTCATCAGGTTTTTCGTCAAGTGGTGTTTCTTCAACAGTGACTGTTGTTTCTGGCTGCTTGTCATCTTCTTCAACAGTTTCGATCTTGGTTACTTCTTGCTTACCTCCCCTGACCTTTTTGATAGTACGAGTGCGGATTCGCTTCTTGGTTGGTTTTCCTTCTTCGGAGATAGTTTCGAACACCCTGACTTCCTCAGGAAGTTCGCTAACTTCATCAGGTCTTTCTTCAAGCGGTGTTTCTTCAACAGTGACTGTAGTTTCAGGCTGCTTGTCATCTTCTTCAACAGTCTCAATCTTGGTGACTTCTTGTTTGCCTCCCTTGACCTTCTTGATAGTTCGTGTGCGGATTCTCTTTTTGGTTGGTTTTCCTTCTTCGGAGATAGTTTCGAACACCCTGACTTCCTCAGGAAGTTCAATCACTTCATCAGATTTTTCGTCAAGTGGTTCTTCTTCAACAGTAACTGTTGTTTCTGGCTGCTTGTCATCTTCTTCAACAGTTTCGATCTTGGTGACTTCCTGCTTTCCGCTCTTGACCTTCTTGATAGTACGTGTGCGAATTCTCCTCTTGGTTGGTTTACCTTCTTCGGAGATAGTTTCGACAACCCTGACTTCCTCAGGAAGTTCGATCACTTCATCAGGTTTTTGGTCAAGTGGTGTTTCTTCAACAGTAACTGTTGTTTCAGGCTGCTTGTCAGCTTCTTCAACAGTTTCGATCTTGGTTACTTCTTGCTTACCTCCCTTGACCTTCTTGATAGTACGTGTGTGAATTCTCCTCTTGGTTGGTTTCCCTTCTTCGGAGATAGTTTCGACAACCCTGACTTCCTCAGGAAGTTCGATAACTTCATCCGGTCTTTCGTCAAATGGTGTTTCTTCAACAGTAACTGTAGTTTCAGGCTGTTTGTCATCTTCTTCAACAGTCTCAATCTTAGTGACTTCTTGTTTGCCTCCCTTGACCTTCTTGATAGTTCGTGTGCGGATTCTCTTCTTTGTTGGTTTTCCTTCTTCGGAGATAGTTTCGAACACCTTGACTTCCTCAGGAAGTTCAATCACTTCATCAGATTTTTCGTCAAGTGGTGTTTCTTCAACAGTAACTGTTGTTTCTGGCTGCTTGTCATCTTCTTCAACAGTTTCGATCTTGGTGACTTCTTGCTTTCCGCTCTTGACCTTTTTGATAGTACGTGTGCGGATTCTCCTCTTGGTTGGTTTTCCATCTTCGGAGATAGTTTCGACAAACCTGACTTCCTCAGGAAGTTCGATCACTTCATCAGGTTTTTGGTCAAGTGGTGTTTCTTCAACAGTAACTGTTGTTTCTGGCTGCTTGTCATCTTCTTCAACAGTTTCAATCTTGGTGACTTCTTGCTTTCCTCCCTTGACCTTCTTGATAGTACGTGTGCGGATTCGCTTCTTGGTTGGTTTTCCTTCTTCGGAGATAGTTTCGAACACCCTGACTTCCTCAGGAAGTTCACTAACATCATCAAGTTCTTCGTCAAGAGGTGTTTCTTCAATAGTGACTGTTGTTTCTGACTGCTTGTCATCTTCTTCAACAGTTTCGATCTTGGTGACTTCTTGCTTTCCTCCCTTAACTTTCTTGATAGTACGCGTGCGAATTCTCTTCTTGGTTGGTTTTCCTTCTTCGGAGATAGTTTCGAACACCCTGACTTCCTCAGGAAGTTCACTCACTTCATCAGGTTTTTGATCAAGTGGTATTTCTTCAACAGTAACTGTTGTTTCTGGCTGCTTGTCATCTTCTTCAACAGTTTCGATCTTGGTGACTTCTTGCTTTCCTCCCTTGACCTTCTTGATAGTTCGTGTGCGGATTCTCTTCTTGGTTGGTTTTCCTTCTTCGGAGATAGTTTCGACAACCCTGACTTCCTCAGGAAGTTCGCTCACTTCATCAGGTTTTTCGTCAAGTGGTGTTTCTTTAACAGTGACTGTTGTTTGTGGCTGCTTGTCATCTTCTTCAACAGTTTCGATCTTGGTGACTTCTTGCTTTCCTCCCTTGACCTTCTTGATAGTACGTGTGCGGATTCGCTTCTTGGTTGGTTTTCCGTCTTCGGAGATAGTTTCGACAACCCTGACTTCCTCAGGAAGTTCACTCACTTCATCAGGTTTTTCGTCAATGGGTGTTTCTTTAACAGTGACTGTTGTTTGTGGCTGCTTGTGGTCTTCTTCAACAGTTTCGATCTTGGTTACTTCTTGCTTTCCTCCCTTGACCTTCTTGATAGTACGTGTGCGGATTTTCCTTTTGGTTGGTTTTCCTTCTTCGGAGATAGTTTCGACAACCCTGACTTCCTCAGGAAGTTCAATCACTTCATCAGATTTTTCCTCAAGTGGTGTTTCTTCAACAGTAACTGTTGTTTCAGGCAGCTTTTCATCTTCTTCAACAGTTTCGATCTTGGTGACTTCTTGCTTTTCTCCCTTGACCTTCTTGATAGTACGTGTGCGGATTCGCTTCTTTGTTGGTTTTCCTTCTTCGGAGATAGTTTCGACAACCCTTACTTCCTCAGGAAGTTCGCTCACTTCATCAGGTTTTTCGTCAAGTGGTGTTTCTTCAACAGTAACTGTTGTTTCTGGCTGCTTGTCATCTTCTTCAACAGTTTCGATCTTGGTGACTTCTTGCTTTTCTCCCTTGACCTTCTTGATAGTACGTGTGCGGATTCGCTTCTTGGTTGGTTTTCCTTCTTCAGAGATAGTTTCGAACACCCTGACTTCCTCAGGAAGTTCACTCACTTCATCAGGTTTTTCGTCAAGTGGTGTTTCTTCAACAGTGACTGTTGTTTCTGGCTGCTTGTCATCTTCTTCAACAGTTTCAATCTTGGTGACTTCTTGCTTTCCTACCTTAACTTTCTTGATAGTACGCGTGCGAATTCTCCTCTTGGTTGGTTTTCCTTCTTCGGAGAAAGTTTCGAACACCCTGACTTCCTCAGGAAGTTCACTCACGTCATCAGGTATTTCGTCAAGTGGTGTTTCTTCAACAGTGACTGTTGTTTCTGACTGCTTGTCATCTTCTTCAACAGTTTCGATCTTGGTGACTTCTTGCTTTCCTCCCTTGACCTTCTTGATAGTACGTGTGCGGATTCGCTTCTTGGTTGGTTTTCCTTCTTCAGAGATAGTTTCGAACACCCTGACTTCCTCAGGAAGTTCACTCACTTCATCAGGTTTTTCGTCAAGTGGTGTTTCTTCAACAGTGACTGTTGTTTCTGGCTGCTTGTCATCTTCTTCAACAGTTTCAATCTTGGTGACTTCTTGCTTTCCTCCCTTAACTTTCTTGATAGTACGCGTGCGAATTCTCCTCTTGGTTGGTTTTCCTTCTTCGGAGAAAGTTTCGAACACCCTGACTTCCTCAGGAAGTTCACTCACTTCATCAGGTTTTTCGTCAAGTGGTGTTTCTTCAACCGTTACTGTTGTTTCTGGCTGCTTGTCATCTTCCTCAACAGTTTCGATCTTAGTGATTTCTTGCTTTCCTCCCTTGACCTTCTTGATAGTACGTGTGCGGATTCGCTTCTTGGTTGGTTTTCCTTCTTCGGAGATAGTTTCGAACACCCTGACTTCCTCAGGAAGTTCACTCACTTCATCAGGTTTTTCGTCAAGTGGTGTTTCTTCAACGGTGACTGTTGTTTCTGGCTGCTTGTCATCTTCTTCAACAGTTTCGATCTTGGTGACTTCTTGCTTTCCTCCCTTGACCTTCTTGATAGTACGTGTGCGGATTCTCCTCTTGGTTGGTTTTCCTTCTTCGGCGATAGTTTCGACAACCCTGACTTCCTCAGGAAGTTCGCTCACTTCATCAGGTTTTTCGTCAAGTGGTGTTTCTTTAACAGTGACTGTTGTTTGTGGCTGCTTGTCATCTTCTTCAACAGTTTCGATCTTGGTGACTTCTTGCTTTCCTCCCTTAACTTTCTTGATAGTACGCGTGCGAATTCTCCTCTTGGTTGGTTTTCCTTCTTCGGAAATAGTTTCGACAACCCTAACTTCCTCAGGAAGTTCACTCACTTCATCAGATTTTTGGTCGAGTGGTGTTTCTTCAACAGTAACTGTAGTTTCAGGCTGCTTGTCATCTTCTTCAACAGTTTCGATCTTTGTGACTTCTTGCTTTCCTCCCTTGACCTTCTTGATAGTACGTGTGCGGATTCGCTTCTTGGTTGGTTTTCCTTCTTCGGAAATAGTTTCGAACACCCTGACTTCCTCAGGAAGTTCACTCACTTCATCAGGTTTTTCGTCAAGTGGTGTTTCTTCAACGGTGACTGTTGTTTCTGGCTGCTTGTCATCTTCTTCAACAGTTTCGATCTTGGTGACTTCTTGCTTTCCTCCCTTGACCTTCTTGATAGTACGTGTGCGGATTCTCCTCTTGGTTGGTTTTCCTTCTTCGGAGATAGTTTCGACAACCCTGACTTCCTCAGGAAGTTCGCTCACTTCATCAGGTTTTTCGTCAAGTGGTGTTTCTTTAACAGTGACTGTTGTTTGTGGCTGCTTGTCATCTTCTTCAACAGTTTCGATCTTGGTGACTTCTTGCTTTCCTCCCTTAACTTTCTTGATAGTACGCGTGCGAATTCTCCTCTTGGTTGGTTTTCCTTCTTCGGAAATAGTTTCGACAACCCTAACTTCCTCAGGAAGTTCACTCACTTCATCAGGTTTTTGGTCGAGTGGTGTTTCTTCAACAGTAACTGTAGTTTCAGGCTGCTTGTCATCTTCTTCAACAGTTTCGATCTTGGTGACTTCTTGCTTTCCTCCCTTGACCTTCTTGATAGTACGTGTACGGATTCGCTTCTTGGTTGGTTTTCCGTCTTCGGAGATAGTTTCGACAACCCTGACTTCCTCAGGAAGTTCACTCACTTCATCAGGTTTTTCGTCAATAGGTGTTTCTTTAACAGTGACTGTTGTTTGTGGCTGCTTGTGGTCTTCTTCAACAGTTTCGATCTTGGTGACTTCTTGCTTTCCTCCCTTGACCTTCTTGATAGTACGTGTGCGGATTTTCCTTTTGGTTGGTTTTCCTTCTTCGGAGATAGTTTCGACAACCCTAACTTCCTCAGGAAGTTCAATCACTTCATCAGATTTTTCCTCAAGTGGTGTTTCTTCAACAGTAACTGTTGTTTCCGGCAGCTTGTCATCTTCTTCAACAGTTTCGATCTTAGTGACTTCTTGCTTTCCGCTCTTGACCTTCTTGATAGTACGTGTGCGGATTCGCTTCTTGGTTGGTTTTCCTTCTTCGGAGATAGTTTCGACAACCCTGACTTCCTCAGGAAGTTCGCTCACTTCATCAGGTTTTTCGTCAAGTGGTGTTTCTTCAACCGTTACTGTTGTTTCTGGCTGCTTGTCATCTTCCTCAACAGTTTCGATCTTAGTGACTTCTTGCTTTCCTCCCTTGACCTTCTTGATAGTACGTGTGCGAATTCTCCTCTTGGTTGGTTTTCCTTCTTCGGAGACAGTTTCGACAACTCTGACTTCCTCAGGACTTTCGCTCACTTCATCAGGTTTTTCGTCAAGTGGTGTTTCTTCAACTGTAACTGTTGTTTCAGGTTGCTTGTCATCTACTTCCACAGTCTCAATCTTGGTGACTTCTTGTTTGCCGCCCTTGATCTTCTTGATTGTACGTGTGCGTATTCTTTTCTTGGTGGGTTTGCCTTCTTCCGAAATAGTTTCAACAATCCTGACATCCTCTGGAAGTTCTTTTACTTCTTCAGGTTTTTCATCAAGTGGTGCTTCTTCAACCGTTACTGTTGTTTCAGGTTCTTTGTCATCTTCCTCAACCGTTTCAATCTTGGTGACTTCTTGCTTTCCTCCCTTGACCTTTTTGATAGTACGTGTGCGGATTCTCCTCTTGGTTGGTTTTCCTTCTTCGGAGATAGTTTCGACAACCCTGACTTCCTCAGGAAGTTCACTCACTTCATCAGGTTTTTCGTCAAGTGGTGTTTCTTCAACCGTTACTGTTGTTTCTGGCTGCTTGTCATCTTCCTCAACAGTTTCGATCTTGGTGACTTCTTGTTTGCCTGCCTTGACCTTCTTGATAGTACGTGTGCGTATTCTTTTTTTGGTGGGTTTGCCTTCTTCCGAAATAGTTTCAACAACCCTGAACTCCTCTGGAAGTTCTTTTACTTCTTCAGGTTTTTCGTCAAGTGGTGCTTCTTCAACCGTTACTGTTGTTTCAGGTTCCTTGTCATCTTCTTCTACAGTCTCGATCTTGGTGACTTCTTGTTTTCCTCCCTTGACCTTCTTGATAGTACGTGTGCGTATTCTTTTCTTGGTGGGTTTGCCTTCTTCCGAAATAGTTTCAACAAACCTGACCTCCTCTGGAAGTTCTTTTACTTCTTCTGGTTTTTCGTCAAGTGGTGCTGTTTCAACTGTTACTGTTGTTTCAGGTTGCTTGTTATCTTCTTCTACAGTCTCGATCTTGGTGACTTCTTGTTTGCCTCCCTTGATCTTTTTGATAGTACGTGTGCGTATTTTTTTCTTGGTTGGTTTGCCTTCTCCCGAAATAGTTTCAACAACCCTGACCTCCTCGGGAAGTTCTTTTACTTCTTCTGGTTTTTCGTCAAGCGGTGCTTCTTCAACCGTTACTGTTGTTTTAGGTTGCTTTTCATCTTCTTCCACAGTCTCGATCTTGGTGACTTCTTGTTTACCTCCCTTGACCTTCTTGATAGTCCGTGTGCGTATTCTTCTCTTGGTGGGTTTGCCTTCTTCCGAAATAGTTTCAACAACCCTGACCTCCTCTGGAAGTTCTTTTACTTCTTCTGGTTTTTCGTCAAGTGGTGTTTCTTCAACTGTAACTGTTATTTTAGGTTGCTTGCCATCTACTTCCACAGTCTCGATCTTGGTGACTTCTTGTTTGCTGCCCTTGATCTTCTTGATTGTACGTGTGCGTATTCTTTTCTTGGTTGGTTTTCCTTCTTCCGAAAAAGTTTCAACAACCCTGACCTCCTCTGGAAGTTCTTTAACTTCTTCAGGTTTTTCGCCAAGTGGTTCTTCTTCAACGGTGACTGTTGTTTCAGGTTGCTTGTCATCTTCTTCCACAGTTTCGATCTTGGTGACTTCTTGTTTGCCTCCCTTGACCTTCCTGATAGTTCGTGTGCGTATTCTCTTCATGGTTGGTTTGCCTTCTTCCGAAATAGTTTCAACAACCCTGACCTCCTCTGGAAGTTCTTTAACTTCTTCAGGTTTTGCGTCAAGTGGTGCTTCCTCAACGGTGACTTTTGTTTCAGGTTGCTTGTCATCTTCTTCCACAGTCTCGATCTTGGTGACTTCTTGTTTGCCTCCCTTGACCTTCTTGATAGTTCGGGTGCGTATTCTCTTCATGGTTGGTTTGCCTTCTTCCGAAAAAGTTTCAACAATCCTGACCTCCTCTGGAAGTTCTTTTACTTCTTCTGGTTTTTCGTCAAGTGGTGTTTCTTCAACTGTAACTGTTGTTTCAGGTTGCTTGTCATCTACTTCCACAGTCTCAATCTTGGTGACTTCTTGTTTGCTGCCCTTGATCTTCTTGATTGTACGTGTGCGTATTCTTTTCTTGGTTGGTTTGCCTTCTTCCGAAAAAGTTTCAACAATCCTGACCTCCTCTGGAAGTTCTTTTACTTCTTCTGGTTTTTCGTCAAGTGGTGTTTCTTCAACTGTAACTGTTGTTTCAGGTTGCTTGTCATCTACTTCCACAGTCTCAATCTTGGTGACTTCTTGTTTGCTGCCCTTGATCTTCTTGATTGTACGTGTGCGTATTCTTTTCTTGGTTGGTTTGCCTTCTTCCGAAAAAGTTTCAACAACCCTGACCTCCTCTGGAAGTTCTTTTACTTCTTCAGGTTTTTTGTCAAGTGGTGCTTCTTCAACCGTTACTGTTGTTTCAGGTTCTTTGTCATCTTCCTCAACCGTTTCAATCTTGGTGACTTCTTGCTTTCCTCCCTTGACCTTTTTGATAGTACGTGTGCGGATTCGCTTCTTGGTTGGTTTTCCTTCTTCGGAGATAGTTTCGACAACTCTGACTTCCTCTGGAAGTTCACGCACTTCATCAGGTTTTTCGTCTATTGGTGTTTCTTCAACCGTTACTGTTGTTTCTGGCTGCTTGTCATCTTCTTCAACAGTTTCAATCTTGGTGACTTCTTGCTTTCCTCCCTTGACCTTCTTGATAGTACGTGTGCGGATTCTCCTCTTAATTGGTTTTCCTTCTTCGGAGATAGTTTCAACAACCCTGACCTCCTCTGGAAGTTCTTTTACTTCTTCTGGTTTTTCGTCAAGTGGTGCTTCTTCAACTGTGACTGTTGTTTCTGGTTGTTTGTCATCTTCTTCCACAGTTTCGATCTTGGTGACTTCTTGCTTTCCTCCCTTGACCTTCTTGATAGTGCGTGTGCGTATTCTCTTCATGGTAGGTTTGCCTTCTTCCGAAATAGTTTCAACAACCCTGAACTCCTCTGGAAGTTCTTTTACTTCTTCAGGTTTTTCGTCAAGTGGTGCTTCTTCAACCGTTACTGTTGTTTCAGGTTCTTTGTCATCTTCCTCAACCGTTTCAATCTTGGTGACTTCTTGCTTTCCTCCCTTGACCTTTTTGATAGTACGTGTGCGGATTCGCTTCTTGGTTGGTTTTCCTTCTTCGGAGATAGTTTCGACAACCCTGACTTCCTCAGGAAGTTCACTCACTTCATCAGGTTTTTCATCAAGTGGTGTTTCTTCAACCATTACTGTTGTTTCTGGCTGCTTGTCATCTTCTTCAACAGTTTCAATCTTGGTGACTTCTTGCTTTCCTCCCTTGACCTTCTTGATAGTTCGTGTGCGGATACTCCTCTTAATTGGTTTTCCTTCTTCGGAGATAGTTTCAACAACCCTGACCTCCTCTGGAAGTTCTTTTACTTCTTCTGGTTTTTCGTCAAGTGGTGTTTCTTCAACTGTAACTGTTGTTTCAGGTTGCTTGTCATCTACTTCCACAGTCTCAATCTTGGTGACTTCTTGTTTGCTGCCCTTGATCTTCTTGATTGTACGTGTGCGTATTCTTTTCTTGGTTGGTTTGCCTTCTTCCGAAAAAGTTTCAACAACCCTGACCTCCTCTGGAAGTTCTTCTACTTCTTCAGGTTTTTTGTCAAGTGGTGCTTCTTCAACCGTCACTGTTGTTTCAGGTTCTTTGTCATCTTCTTCAACAGTTTCAATCTTGGTGACTTCTTGCTTTCCTCCTTTGACCTTTTTGATAGTACGTGTGCGGATTCGCTTCTTGGTTTGTTTTCCTTCTTCGGAGATAGTTTCGACAACTCTGACTTCCTCTGGAAGTTCACGCACTTCATCAGGTTTTTCGTCTATTGGTGTTTCTTCAACCGTTACTTTTGTTTCTGGCTGCTTGTCATCTTCTTCAACAGTTTCGATCTTGGTGACTTCTTGCTTTCGTCCCTTGACCTTCTTGATAGTACGTGTGCGGATTCTCCTCTTAATTGGTTTTCCTTCTTCGGAGATAGTTTCAACAACCCTGACCTCCTCTGGAAGTTCTTTTACTTCTTCTGGTTTTTCGTCAAGTAGTGCTTCTTCAACTGTGACTGTTGTTTCTGGTTGTTTGTCATCTTCTTCCACAGTTTCGATCTTGGTGACTTCTTGCTTTCCTCCCTTGACCTTCTTGATAGTGCGTGTGCGTATTCTCTTCATGGTAGGTTTGCCTTCTTCCGAAATAGTTTCAACAACCCTGAACTCCTCTGGAAGTTCTTTTACTTCTTCAGGTTTTTCGTCAAGTGGTGCTTCTTCAACCGTTACTGTTGTTTCAGGTTCTTTGTCATCTTCCTCAACCGTTTCAATCTTGGTGACTTCTTGCTTTCCTCCCTTGACCTTTTTGATAGTACGTGTGCGGATTCGCTTCTTGGTTGGTTTTCCTTCTTCGGAGATAGTTTCGACAACCCTGACTTCCTCAGGAAGTTCACTCACTTCATCAGGTTTTTCATCAAGTGGTGTTTCTTCAACCGTTACTGTTGTTTCTGGCTGCTTGTCATCTTCTTCAACAGTTTCAATCTTGGTGACTTCTTGCTTTCCTCCCTTGACCTTCTTGATAGTTCGTGTGCGGATTCTCCTCTTAATTGGTTTTCCTTCTTCGGAGATAGTTTCAACAACCCTGACCTCCTCTGGAAGTTCTTTTACTTCTTCTGGTTTTTCGTCAAGTGGTGTTTCTTCAACTGTAACTGTTGTTTCAGGTTGCTTGTCATCTACTTCCACAGTCTCAATCTTGGTGACTTCTTGTTTGCTGCCCTTGATCTTCTTGATTGTACGTGTCCGTATTCTTTTCTTGGTTGGTTTGCCTTCTTCCGAAAAAGTTTCAACAACCCTGACCTCCTCTGGAAGTTCTTTTACTTCTTCAGGTTTTTTGTCAAGTGGTGCTTCTTCAACCGTTACTGTTGTTTCAGGTTCTTTGTCATCTTCCTCAACAGTTTCAATCTTGGTGACTTCTTGCTTTCCTCCCTTGACCTTTTTGATAGTACGTGTGCGGATTCGCTTCTTGGTTGGTTTTCCTTCTTCGGAGATAGTTTCGACAACTCTGACTTCCTCTGGAAGTTCACGCACTTCATCAGGTTTTTCGTCTATTGGTGTTTCTTCAACCGTTACTTTTGTTTCTGGCTGCTTGTCATCTTCTTCAACAGTTTCGATCTTGGTGACTTCTTGCTTTCCTCCCTTGACCTTCTTGATAGTACGTGTGCGGATTCTCCTCTTAATTGGTTTTCCTTCTTCGGAGATAGTTTCAACAACCCTGACCTCCTCTGGAAGTTCTTTTACTTCTTCTGGTTTTTCGTCAAGTGGTGCTTCTTCAACTGTGACTGTTGTTTCTGGTTGTTTGTCATCTTCTTCCACAGTTTCGATCTTGGTGACTTCTTGCTTTCCTCCCTTGACCTTCTTGATAGTGCGTGTGCGTATTCTCTTCATGGTAGGTTTGCCTTCTTCCGAAATAGTTTCAACAACCCTGACCTCCTCTGGAAGTTCTTTTACTTCTTCAGGTTTTTCGTCAAGTGGTGCTTCTTCAACCGTTACTGTTGTTTCAGGTTCTTTGGCATCTTCCTCAACCGTTTCAATCTTGGTGACTTCTTGCTTTCCTCCCTTGACCTTTTTGATAGTACGTGTGCGGATTCGCTTCTTGGTTGGTTTTCCTTCTTCGGAGATAGTTTCGACAACCCTGACTTCCTCAGGAAGTTCACTCACTTCATCAGGTTTTTCGTCAAGTGGTGTTTCTTCAACCGTTACTGTTGTTTCTGGCTGCTTGTCATCTTCTTCAACAGTTTCTATCTTGGTGACTTCTTGCTTTCCTCCCTTGACCTTCTTAATAGTACGTGTGCGGATTCTCTTCTTGGTTGGTTTTCCTTCTTCGGAGATAGTTTCAACAACCCTGACCTCCTCGGGAAGTTCCTTTACTTCTGCAGGTTTTTCGTCAAGTGGTGTTTCTTCAACTGTCACTGTTATTTCAGATTGCTTGTCATCTTCTTCCACAGTTTCGATTTTGGTTACCTCTTGTTTTCCTCCCTTGACCTTCTTGATAGTGCGTGTGCGTATTCTCTTCATGGTTGGTTTGCCTTCTTCCGAAATAGTTTCAACAACCCTAACCTCTTCTGGAAGTTCTTTTACTTCTTCAGGTTTTTCGTCAAGTGGTGCTGTTTCAACCGTTACTGTTGTTTCAGGTTGCTTGTCATCTTCTTCCACAGTCTCAATCTTGGTGACTTCTTGTTTACCTCCCTTGACCTTCTTGATAGTACGTGTTCGTATTCTTTTCTTGGTGGGTTTGCCTTCTTCTGAAATAGTTTCAACAACCCTGACCTCCTCTGGAAGTTCTTTTACTTCTTCTGGTTTTTCGTCAAGTGGTTCTTCTTCAACGGTGACTGTTGTTTCAGGTTGTTTGTCATCTTCTTCCACAGTCTCGATCTTGGTGACTTCTTGTCTGCCTTCTTTGACCTTCTTGATAATACGTGTACGTATTTTCTTCTTGGTTGGTTTGCCTTCTTCCGAAATAGTTTCAACAACCCTGACTTCTTCTGGAAGTTCTCTTACTTCTTCAGGTTTTTCGTCGAGTAGTGTTTCTTCCACCGTGACTGTTGTTTTAGGTTGTTTATCATCTTCTTCAACTGTCTTGATCTTGGTGACTTCTTGTTTACCGCCCTTGATCTTTTTGATTGTTCGTGTGCGTATTCTTTTCTTTGTTGGTTTACCTTCTTCGGATATTGTCTCAGTTACCGTGATCTCCTCAGGAAGCTCACTTACTTCTTCAAGTATTTTTTCGGGTTCTTCTATTCTTTCTACAATACTCTTCCTTTTTTTCGACTTTATTATTTTGTGTTTCTGAAGCACTTGCATTTCTTCCTTTGTTGTAGTGTCTTGTTCTTGTGTGATATGTTCTGGTATGTGGGCTGTTGTATCTTGTGTATCTGTGTGAAAGAATGTATGAATAAGAAAAAGTTTTCAAGTTTACCTTCTATAAAGTGGTTTTTTTTGTGCATTTAATATGTGTCTTTTTGTGTTTTTAGTGTCTTTTTCAATTTTAAGGACTAACTTATTAAAGTATGACGCCATTTTATAAAGCTTACTCTATTAACCTGATTATACTTACTCATCGGCTCGAATTTCTTACCAGTGTCAATTTGGACACTAGCTATTGTAATAAGGACTTGTTCATTATGTGCATCATATTGATCAGAATGGGAGGCAGTTTTTTGTGAGATTAATTCCGTGTCGCATGGTACTGCAGACTCGGATTCAAGTGTTTGAGCGCTTTCACTCAAGCCCACAGGTCTGATTTTTTCTTGTGTAACAACAGGACGTTGTTCTTTGGGAGATGTGGTGTAAAATGGTTGGTCGGTTTCATTTCCATATACAATTGATTGTTCAATGGTGTTAAATATTGGTAGGCCTTCTTTGGCTACCTGTTGTTCGTGTTTTTGTGGGGATTCAAGTGTAGGGGCATGTTCGCTTGATATTTCTTCACTTGAAATTGGTGCAACTAGTTCGATGTTCTGAATTTTTTGTTGAGGAAGTTGTGTTATTTGTGATTTTGTGTCATGAGGTGCAATGCTTTCCATTACTGTTACCTGTTCTGAAATTATGCTAGGCGTATGATCAAAATTAATCTGAGCAAAGGTTTTCTTGGTTTCTTGTGACTGTATATGGTCTGTAAAGTCTGCTACCACTACTTGTTGGTTCATGTACGTACTGTGCGTGTTGAAAGCTGCATCAGCTAAGGCGACATTTGTTGTGGGCGTTTCGAATTCTTCTTCCTTAAATTCTGGTTGCACTTGGTTCACAATGGTTATCTGTTTGGGTTCTTCGTAAGTCAACTGTGCTAATCGTTCTTCGGTTCTCAATTGATCTTTAATTTTAGTTGTACTTTCAAAAGCAGTAGTATCTTCAACCGTAACTTCTTGCTTCTGTTTGGGTGTCAGAAGAGTAGCTTTTTCATTATTTGGTGTGAATTCCGTAATTTTATCAAAGCCTGGAATGGGGAAAATTTCTTCCACCGTTGTTGCCTTGCGCTCATTGGTGACGAGCGTTGATTGAATTTGGTCTTGCGGTGTAGTCTTAATCGAAAGATTACCAGTAGCTTCTAAAACATTAACCATTGATGTAGCTAGTGGTCTAAGTTCTATATATGTCTTCCCTACATCCACTAATGATGGTTTTCTTTGATAAATTTCTTCTGTGTCTTCAAAAACTGTAATATCTTCAATATTTTTAGCCTTGTGTGATATTTCAATAATACTTGCTGTGGCTTTTGGACGATCGAGCAGGTCATAGGTCTCAGTAATTTCACTGACTGGCGTTACTTCTTCTGTGATCAATGTTTTATGTTCGCCTTGAACTGATGGTTGTGCATGTTCGGAAATTGGTGTTGTAGCTCTCACATCGGTTTCTTTGTGAAAAGCAATATCACTAGAAATCTCAGCTGAAAACTTTTCAGTTGTAGATATTTTGGCAATTTGACTTAAAAGCGTGTGTTTTTCTTCTAATGCACTTGACGAATCAAAAGCTGTTACCTGAGTGATAATAGTTTCACGACTAGTTCCCTCTATAAAAGGCTTAGCTTGAGCTTCTATCATTTTGAGTTCTCTAAAATTATCAAGAGAGTCTACTGGAGCATTTTCAGTTGTAATTCCCGTCTTTAATATTTCGCTACGTGTTTCAATCGCTTGCACAAAGCTGTCTGCTTTTTGACTAAATACACCTTCACGTTCATTAGGTGTTTCCTCATGTTGAGCATAACTGCGTTTCAATTCATGATCAATAGTGGCTTTCTGTGGTATGGGTTGCATAACTTCATCTCCTGGCTGTACACTTTCGAATGTCATTGGCTCATCAGCAGTGTTCCGAGAAAGCATCGCTGTTACAGATGTTGTAGCTGAATCTGCAGAAGGTCCTTTGTCTGGCAGTTGTGTTGTATTATCAATCAAATTTTGCTCTTCGACAGTAGGAGCAAACTGTGTTTCCGAAAATTTGATATCAGCACTTCTTAATTTGTGATCCGATATTTTTGTAAATTCTTGTTCCTGTTCGATAACAACGTTTTTGTCTTCCATAGCAACAAATTGATTCGTTACAATAATTTGCTCTGAAGTCACTTCTAACTTAATAATATCAAATTTATCATCAACAGGCTTCTCATATGCCAAGGTCTCAGCAATTTCAGTCTCATTGGCATTATCAAATCTTTCGCTTGCAATGGCTTCTTGTACTTTTTCCTGTAGAACTTCACCAACATTTTGACTAGGAACGACTTGTTCAGTTACTGCAGTTTTAAGATTATCAGATTGTCCTAACTGTACTTGTGTTTGAGGTGTTATTGATTTCAAGAAATCACTTGGGGTCTCATAAGGTCTATCCGATGAAACAATGACAGCATTAACGGAATTCAAAATCATTTCGGCAACATGTTCTTTTTCTTTCTCTCGAGGCTGCAATTCTGTTTCTTTTTCAAATATCACAGCTTGGTCAACGGTAACCTCATCATAATTTGAAGTTAATGGTTTGCCAGAAGATTCCAATGTTTGAAGTTCCGTTAGATCGCTGGTACTTTCAACAGCACTAATTTCACTTACCAGCGCTGATTTATTACTCTCTGAAAAACGAACTTCAGCTGACTCCGATACCGACTGAGCTGGCATTTTAAAAGATTTTTCTTTATCGGATGTCTCCATGGTTGTTACCTCTATTTGCGCCTGGTTTGAAATGATATCGACGTTTGATATTTTAGTTGAAACTGCTAGCTGTTGATTGAACTCTTCGGTGCCTTCTAAAGTACCTGTTTGTGACTGTACTGCTGTCGATAAAGTGTTAAGTAAGACTTGTGCATTTTGTAAAACTTCAGGCTGCTTCTCAATAACATCAGACAAAGCTTCGCTTGATTCTTCCAAGTTAGTGCTGGCAACCGATAAACCTTTAACTTGAACTAATTTTGCTTCTCGTGCTTCCAATGATGTTGGCGCACTAAGTTCATCTTCTTTTTCATGAAGCATAGAGGCACTGATTTCAACAGGTTGTAATAAGTCAATGAAACCTTCTGCAACATGATCCTTTGGTTTGGGCTCAAGCTGAAGATCTGTTATTTGATCCAAAGTTTCTTGCTGACTTATATTGTGTCCAACTAGTTCAGATACTGAGGTGTTGGCTTTGGTTAATTCAGATTTTAACTCATCCACAAAATCGACAGTTTGATAAATTTGTAAGTCGGAGACTTCAAGTGGTCGGTTGCTATCAAATATTGATGCAACTACCTTTTGTTCTTGTGGCTTGTCTGTTGGGGTCATTTCAATTTCTGCTTCGTTTAACAAAACTTCTGTTATCTTCAATGACTCATTGATATCAATAACAGTTTTAGAAGTCTTGGACTTTGGAATTTTGTTGGCTTCGAGATTGTTAGTATTCTCAAATATATTTTGTTGATAAGTTTCACTTACTGTCACACCTTCGAATGAACTTTTAGCTGCGCCTTGATTAGGTTCTTCAGGGTGCAACGAATCAGTTTTTAATTCCGGTTGAACTTCTTCGATTAAAGCAGCCTTAAAGTCGGAATAAATGTTCGACTGGTTTGCTAAATGCTCCTCAGGTTTCTCCAAGCTAGGTAAATCTGTTTCCAAATCACCTGTAATTACATGTTCTACATTAAGTGGGGCTTGAAGCTCAAAGTGCGCAGATGCCTTTTCAGAAACTGGTTGAGTTGGTTGCTTCCATTCGCTTTCCTTTTCATGGAAGCCCATTTCGCTTATTTCAGGTACATCACGTGTATCGACTTCTGTTTTTCCCTTTTCTTCCTTCGGTTCTGAATATTCCACATCTGTGGTCGTGCTTAATGGTGCTTCTTCAGATATCACGATTGCTTCGTGTGGTGAAACAGTTTTCTTAGCCTTTAATGAACTTTCGATTGAGCTTTCGAAAGTATCAGGCTCCTCAGCAACAAATTGTTCTAGAACTTCACTTGTTGGCAATCCATTGAATTTCTCAGATGCATTCACGAGTGTCGGCTTTTTATCATCAACAATTAAGTCGCCTGACGTTTCCTGAGTGATGATTACTTGTGAATCAAGATGCAATTGTTCGACGACTTGTAGTGATGCTTCTTTGAAATCATCCAAAGTTATAATCTTCTCATCTGTCGGACTTTGGGTATCAGCTATTTCAGATGATAAAACGTTTTCTTGCAGAACAATCACATCCTTAGCCTGGAATGTAAGAGTTTTCTTATCTTCAACCAGCACTTCTTCAGAGTCTCTTAGAATAGTTTCACTTATTTCAATAGGAATATTTTCTGTTATTTTAATATTGGCTATCGATTTTGCTGCCAATTTCTTCAATGGTAATTCAGATTCCTTATCAACTGTGATCGTTTCCTCAGAAAGATATATTTTATTCTCAACCAGATTCTCAGTTGCAGACTCAGTTGGTACAATAACTTCTGGATAATATTTCGACGGTTTATCTTCAGCAATAGTTTCAGAGATTTCTAAAGGTTCATTTAGTAAAATGCTCGAATCGAGCTGATGAAGAACTTCACATGGTTTTTCTACGGGCTCCCCGATGGATTCACTTTGATCAACATTGATAATTTGAACGCTTTTGTGAGTTGTAAACACTTCCTCTGCTTTGACCGTTTGCCTAGGCTTTGGTTGACCTTCGAAAGATGTTTCCGAAAATCCGGTTGTGACTTCAAAGTTATCTTGAGATTGTAAGGGTAATATATTAAGATTTGCTTTTTGTGCTGAAGTGATATCATCAGGCAATTCAACTACAGAATCCTCAATTAAGGCCTTTTCCACTATAACCGATTGTTGTAAGTCAGTACGAGGCATAGCACTTGCCTCTACCGCTACTACCTTACCAACCTTATCTCCCAAGTTTTCTTCAGTTTCAACAACTGTGACCTCTGCAGCTCGAAGCGCCTCTTTCGGAATATTTGTCTCAATAACTTCTTGTACATGTTCCCGTGCAATAAGAACTCCTTCATCCTCTCTTTCATTGGTTATGAGTTCTTCTTGAACTGTCAATATTTTTTGTGGGACAATTCGTCTGTCGGCTTGCACCGTTAATGGAGCGTCTGTTGAAAGCTGAGCAAATTGAACGTCTTCACTGATGACAGGTGTCTCAATAGGTATTGTGCTTGGTAATGTTTGAATTGGTTGTGGTTGTTCAAAGTTAGTTAAACTTTGAACAGTTTGATCTGTTACAGGTTCGAGAACATGGATCTCTTCTTGTTGAACGGTTGTTTGTTCTGTTAATTGTTGTTGTATTTGTATGTCTGAAATAATTGATTGTTGTTGTTCTTGAACGAATTCTTGTTGTTGTTGTTGTTGTTTTTTGATTATTTTCGTTTTCCTTGTTTTATCCCTTTTTGTGATTTGAATATCCTTTTGTTCCTGTTGTTGTAATGCATGTTCTTCAACAATTGTTGATGTTGTTGTTGTTTCTGCGAATGTAATGTAAGTATCAGAATGTAGTTGTGTGTTAGATTTTTCATTTGTCAAAAAATATGAAAAGGTTTTGTAGGTTTTGTTTTTTAGTTGGCAAATTTTGTACACGGCATTTTATTTTTCATTTGTTTTGTTGACACAACAACACACGGTAGACAGTTGACAGATGATCAGTATAATGCTGTTTTCTTTTAATATACGATTTATATAGTAAAACATTCATAATGATAACACAAACAAACAGAAGTTGTACGAAAAAAGCATAAAAGATAATATTACAATAGATCTTGCCAAAAAAGCAAGTAAATTCAATATCTTACCTTAAATTATGATCAGCAAAATTTGTTTGTAGTCTTAAAATTATTTTGTTTTAAAATTATATAACTCAAATTCCTTCACACTAAAAGCAGTTTAACGTAACGGTAGGTACCTCCTGGCTCAAGATTAAATTCTGCGTACAACGAATCGTTTACGAACAGAATGCGTGTAGTTTTTTATATCATGAATAGAAAAGTTTCTCTCTCTTTAATCTCTTCTTAAAAATTGTTCATTTCTCTTAAGCAAATTGCACGTTTTCGTCAGCATTATCTGTTCTTTTAAAGGTTGGACTATAGTGCCGTACTGTACATATAAACGTAAACGAATCGTATAACCAGGAGGATACTTTGGCGGTTTGTTGGATTAGTGCTGTTTGTTTTTAGGTTTTTGTTTTGTATATAAATATAAGGTTCTTTTTTTATATAGGAACAGAGGGTTTATTAATTATAAGTTTAAATAATATTCTTGTATTATGTTTTGTTAATTTTTTTTAAAGCTTGCTTATATGACAACAGAAGACTGCAGGCGAAAAGCGTTGGTTAAGTTGCACATCTTTGGAATAGTTTTGTATTTAAAATTTTTTTTTTTTGCTTTTATTGATCGTTTGGATCTATTTCTAAATATTGTTCTGTGCTCACACCTTCTACAGCTACAATTGTCCGTTCTTCAATGTAAGTTTGCTCTTGTTTTTGAAGTTTTGAATGGACATTGTTATTTTTTTATTTTTGTTAAAAATTAGAAAACAGCAGCGGTATATAAAAAGCATTAAAAAAGCGTGAAAGTAAAAAAAAAATTTACAAGTTAATTAAAAATTAAAAATTAATATATGTACAGGTAGGATATACATACCGACTTTAATATGAGTTAACGCTTGTGTCTCATCAATAACTTGCGATGTTTCTACCACTCGCTAAAGTTTCAAAAAGATATTTTCGAAATAGATGTTAATTTTTTTATTCTATAACATATGCTGTCTTTATATAAATAAGATACTTGAATGTATTTTTAAGGAGTATTCCCGTAGATTTCAAATTGAATGTATTTTTGTTTTCTTTGCAGATGAAGCTAATCGAATTATGGAAGGTTGAACTGTGGAAATTGAATTCTGAAGATCCAACTATGCTTTTAAATTTTAGGTAAGTATTAATTTATATTTTCAAGAGGTTTCTAAAAATTAGAGGATTTAAGAATTTAAGACTGAGCATTTGATATTTTTCTTACTTCAAAATTCGGGAGGCTTTTAAAATGGTTGCTTAACACTGACTCAGAGCTCGATTACTATAAGTCGATTTAGCTTTAATAAGAATCAGCAGGACGCGTCTCAGAAAAGTACACAGGTAACTTTTAATAACAAGAGGTTTTCTACTAAATAACTGAGAAATTTACAATTTCGGAAATTTATATTAGAATAAGATGTAGAAGGGAGTTGAACCAGTAGCTCAGATCAAGGTGTTTTTTCGTTATCGATTTATGAAATGTCTGGGGCTTTTTTGATAGAACTCTGAAAGAATAAGCAATGCACGATAACATTTTCTCTCTGATAACTGTGCACTCAAGAGATTTCGGATTGTATTATAAATTTTTTTACATAATGTTAGTGGTAAGGAGACAATTATACTGACCCCATAAAAGCCAAAAAGTAGAATATTAACAAACGCGTTGATTTGGAGACAGTCAATGCCTTGTAATTTTTTTTTTCATTTCCTATAAATTAAAAGCAACATTGAGAAAAACTTCTAAATAATTGAAGAATTGATTGTGTTTTTTTAAGTTTAGCATTTATAAACGAAAATTGAACTATTCACCCCTATTATGGTTGTAAATTATCAATTGATAGTTAATAAATTTTGAAAATCTGTACAACAAAACCCAATTGATACAACTTTTGATCATTGAGAATGGTTCAGAACGTTGCGAATTGTAAGAAAATTGTTAATTATCACGGAATAGTTGATCAGATTTTAATTAAATTGAGTTTGTACAAAATTTCAATATTTATCATAAGTTGTTAATTCACAACCGTAATAGGGGTGATTATTTTAATAGATCTGTCAATAGACCGATTTCATCAATGTTAATTTGAATCCATTCGCATTGAAAATAATCTTTAAATTCCAAATAGAAATATAATGTCGCTTTTCTTTTTCATGTTTTATTGAAGAATTATTCAGTATTTAGACGAAAGATGCACTCTCTCAAGTTTGAGATATTTTATCTGCATTCGCTAATATATTTAAAAAGACTCTTCTTTCAAATTAAAAAAAAATATTGATTCTTTAGTGAATTCTTCAGCAACTTTTGTTGTTTAACAATGTTCAGTTTTTTATTCGGGGAGTCTGCCTCGAAGAGTTTAGAAGACATTTTTTGTACTTCTTCTCAGTCTTAATAGAATAGACGACACTGTCAAGAAGATAATGACAATTCATTTGGCGAAACGCCTTAATAAATAATATTTGCTGCATTTGGAAGCTCTCTTCAGTTACGAAAGCGAAATTGAACAAAGATTTGACGAAACGATTTTCTTGAATTTGCTTTGTTTTGAAAGCATTTCGACAATTATAGTTCTATTTATATAATTTATCTCTTCCTACAAAGTATCTTGTTTATATCCTCATACGCGATCGCTTTTCGGGTATATACATGAAGCGAACTTTGTGATACCAATTTCATACCGTTGAATTATGAAAATTTGTTTTACGTATTTTAGTACGTTATGTTTTTTAAGATGGATACTCCCTAAAAAAAAACACTCAAGCAAATTATTTAATTTCCAAACCTCCTTAGCCGATATCTTCCAATCTTGTACGATAAAGTCTTCACGGACGAATTTCCTAATAACTTCTTCAATTGTTATCTCACATGTTTCAATCATTCGAATGAATGCTTTGAAACCCACAGTAGCAGCTAATATTGATTCATCTTCTGTCGAACTTTCGCTCAAAATCAAAGTTATCAATCTATCGTGGCCTTCTCTTTCGACCAGTGTCACCAATGCCGATTGTGATTCGGGCTTCTTAAGTGACACAAATATATTTTCTTCATACATATATGTAATTTCACTTATCGAACAACCATATCTCAGTAAAAGTCCAATTGTTGCCAAATCACGTAGTGCTGCTTCACCAGCACCAAATGTTTCTGCTTCGATAGAAGTTAAAATCCAATTAACTTCTTCGTGCTTCTTCAATACTAAAACATCTTCTTGTTTAATTGATTTTTGGGAGATTTTTTCACGAATTATTCGAACTGTTTCAGTGATTTCAATGGATTCAACTGATTTAACTATTGTCGTCGTTGTAGTTGTTGTAGTTGAAGTGGTTTGTGAAGTTTCTTCCTTATCGACTTTAACCTCTGTCTTCGATTCACTCTGAGCAACTTCTTCTTTTTCAACGACTTTCATTTCTTCCTTCAATTTAATTTCGGCGTCAGCTTCTTTACGATCTTTGACTATTTGTACTTCAGAGACTTCAGATTTTTCAACAAGCACCGATACTGGTTCTTTAACTTTAATCACTTCAACTGTAACTTCAGGAACAGGTGTAATTGACATTGTCGATCTATGTGATGTATCTCTGAATTGTTTCTTAAAACCACTGCTCTTTTTGACAAGTTTCTTTTTAGTAATGAATTTCTTTGTTTTTTCACTTTCCATAATGGTCTTTTGTGACACCGAACATATGTCAAATTTAGCACGAGTTAGATTAACTGCTATTTCGTTGATAATTTTACAAATATAATAGCCTCTATCTTCGTCCGTTACAGAGAGAATTGTTAGCGAAGATGTGAATTCCTCGATGACAATACGATATTTATCAGAATCACGAAGTTGTACGTCATTAAAGTACCATTGAACATCTATATGAATAATTTTGATGTTTAAATTTCTTTGAAAAGTTTTAACTTATTTTGAAAGATTGTCCCGAAGTTTCTAAACCGAAAGTAATAAGTGGCAAGATGCATGGAATTTAATTGAATGTTTTTTTTTTTATTCTTGGGGAGTCTTTTAATAAATTTCAGCGAAGTAAGAAAGTCACAAACTTATATTGGGCGCCATTTTTAATACATTACAATTATTCTGAGGATCAAAATATTATGTAGATGATTTCTTGGCAGCTTTTGTAAGCCTATCTGAAGATAAATTAACTCTATATTTCAAACACTGGTGTAAGAAAATAAGAAATATTTTTTGGCCTTGAATTGGGCGCCATTTTAAAGCAACAGTTTAACATCTTTAATGACTCAACTTTGTTTGTGGACTTAAACAGAGGGAGGGTAGACTGCCAGTAGAACTCAAAGATTAAAAATTTCCATGTAACTTGAACCATTATTCTTCCTTCATCGAAGAAATATCATTTACATTACCTGGAAGTGGATTTCCTGAAAATTGTACTTCAAATGTAGCAGATTCGCCAAGAGCAGCGCGACAATCTCTCATTTCTGATACAAAAGTTGGTGAGCATTTAAGAGCTGCAAATTATAAATAGCAATAAAGCATTAGATTGTGTTAGCTGCGCTTTTAATTTGTGCACTTTTTTCTTTTTGTTTAAACAGAATCGTGTATTAGTTTTGTTTTAGTTGAAGAAACAAAAATTTACTTACATTGTGTGTGTTGTTTTTGTTGTTGAGAAAATGTGTGTTTGTTTTCTTTAAGATTTATCCATTTATTTTAAAGAAGAAAGGACAGCAATAAAAATGTTAGTTACAGAGACAAGGTCACAGAAGCATGTTAGGTATTTTTTTTGTAATACATATTTTTTAAAATAAAGCTTTTTTTTAGTTTTGAGTTTCTAATAGGGTTTGAGCGATTAAGATAAACAAAATTTTTGCTACAATATTAAGAACTTGTTCCACAATTTAAAGAAAAAAATTTAATTAGTTCTACAAAAGGTCAGAAGATCAGAACGAACTTTTGGCCTCTGGACTTATGACCTGCGCTAAAAAGTATGTGTTGGATAACTAATCAATCAGAATTTTACTCTAAATTTATTTAATATTAGATTATTGTTCTAAAAAATATTTGTTTGTGTTTTCAACAAAATATAAAATCTAACGCAAATAGGAAAAATTTCTTAATATTTGAAGCATACTTTTAGGTAACAAATATTTATAAAGAATTTTTGTTAATAAAATAAAATTAAAGCAAAAGTTTAATTTATAAAAATGAGAATAAAAAATTTTAAATTTTGACTGAAAGAAAATAAAAAATTTGTAGTGAAAAAATTTATCAAATAATAAGTTAAAGTTTTTAAAAATAAATTTTAATAAAATAAAAAAGAATAATGGCGTATACTTTTTTTTTTAATAGCTCTTTATTTTAAGGGATGGGTAGCGAGCTTTGTATTTTTTTTATACGTTAGAACACATAATAACCTAGAAGGGAGACAGTTTACATAATGATAATCATGTAAAACGACATAAATATAAGTTCAAAAGACATTTATTGTATAAGACAGATATTAAAACACATATTGACACATAAGAAACATTGAGACAGAGACATATACAAAGTAGTGTTATATCCAGGATAGCTAGGACATTTACACATTTTTATATTAATATTTTTGTTGGACTTACCTTTGAGGACTTGTTGCATTTCCTCCATGTGACTGACCCATTCTGGTTTTCTATAATCCCTTGTTCCTACGATTCCTAGAATTTGGAATTCGAACATATAAATTGTTAAAATTAATAAAGTTTTAAATTTATTCATTTATTTTTTTTTTATTTTATTGTTCGATCCTATCTGTAAAAAGAAATGAGCTTAAAATAAATTTTTGTGTTTGAAGAAAAATCTTTTGTTTTGTGTTTGTTTGTGGTAAAAAAAGAGGAGAAACATAGGGAAATAAAATAGGGACTGGGATTTTTTTGCTGTAAAATTAGAAAATTAAATTTTTTTGATTGTTTATAAGAAATTTGAAAATAATTTAAATCAAATAATAATAATTTTATACTAAATATACCTTCAACAGCAAATTCAGCTGTTGTAACCGCAACACCCAATGGATTGTAGGCTTCGAAACTAATCGTACCCACATCATCGGGATAAACATGATTTATAACCAGCACCGAGGTGCCATCTTCGAAATTCTCAATTTGATATTCTTCTGAAGCGAATATCTCTTCGTTGTCGCGCAGCCATTTTGTTTTTGGTTTTGGTTTTCCAATAACTTTAACTTCAAGTTTCGCAAGTTCACCCTCTTTGGGTTGAACTAATTCGGGTAGTTTTTTAATTATTTTCGGTGCAGTTTCGTCTATCGAAATTGTCTAAAAAAATAAAAATAAGATTATTTATAGGTACACATATTTGAAAATAACATCTAAATGAGAATGTAAAATATTTAAATTTCTATACCTTATCGAGAAGATCTTCTTCGGAAGCAGTTTGGCCAGTGATTTCAGAATCGGGGATATATTCAAAAGCTGCAAATACATTTTGTAAAATTTATGTTTATAATTTGAGTTTAAATAACGTTTTTATAAGCATGACACTTGACACTACTTAAATTAGAATTACTTCAATTGAGACCATCAACAGTTAAATCTTCTAGTTCTAAGTCTAGTGAAATGCTCATTGAACAAAAATATACATTTAAATTTTAAAGCTAAGAATATATCGTAATTAATGCATGACATATACATTCCTTTTAATAAAAAATATTAATTATCTTCTAATTCACAAATTAACTTAAACATTGATCAAAATTTAATTCTAGAATTAAAATTTCCCATTAATAAAATATTAAGTGCATGCCATAGCTGATTGACGTTTAGTACCGTATCTTTACCAAAATCTACTGCAATCTTTTTGAGAAACTTTGACAAGGGCGAGATCCTAAATCATTCGAATTAGAAAATTGATTTTGGTGAAAGAGAAAATAAATTAATGTCTTAGGTTTGTGTTGGGCGCCATTTTTAACTATATACAAATTTGTGCGCATGCGCAAACTTTAAGAAATTCGTAAATAAATTCATGTTACGTTTTTTAGTACTCTTTTTCTAAATTTAAACTTGAGGATCCATATGTTTTTGAATATTAAAATGGCACAGTTATAGTGGTTGTGCTTAAGTCACCATTTTTAAAAATGCTTTTTGACAAATAACTTGAAAAACGGCTTATCATAAAAATAATATTATAAAGATCCTTCTTAAAATTTAATTATACATAAATGTTTTTTGTTTATAGCATTATTTCAGTTTTTTCTGAACTTTCTTACGCCTTCAGGCTACTGGTCAATTAGTGTTAAACAGTAATAAATGACAGCAAAAAGTAAATTTAATCAAATTTCCTACAGTCAAAAAACCACTTTTAAAATATCGCTAGCGAACAGCAAGCTAAGCCGTTTATATTGTGAATTTGATAGTTCAAATGACAGTTCAAATGTCAAAAATCAATTACATTCGTTCGTAGCTTATACCAATAATTTCGCGTTTCCGAATGAAAACTGCACTATAATACAAGTATTACTTCTTAGAACCACATAAGAATAAACAAAAAAACTAACACTCAACACATATAAGCCGCTATTTCTTCAAAAGTGTTTAGCCAGTTTTTTTGATTTTTACACTCAAAAAATAACAAAAAAAGTATTCATAAATTATACAAATTGTTACGTCAAGTTAATATAAAAATATAGTTGTTGTTTGCGTTTAATAATTTTCTGGGCTGGATATACACTTTTCAAGTAAACACATCTAATACACATAAAACTAGCTAAAGCTAAAACTTGTGTATATACATTATTCAAAAAAAAAAAAAAATTAAAGTGCTGAATAAAAAATGTATATTGGTAAAGTTTGTTTTAAAAGGAGAGTGTTTTTGTATATACCTTGAATGTTAACAGTTGTTTTCGTAATGGCCTCTCCGATTTTATTCGTTGCCATACACGCATATTGACCATCGTCTTCGGGGAATACCTCTGCAATAGACAGAGTGCAAACACCGCGAATGTCTTGCGTGATAATTGTTTCCTTCGTTTCGACAATCTTCTCGTCGTTGTGGAACCATTCGACACGTGGTATGGGCTGGCCATGTACTTCGCATACCAAATACAACTTCTCACCATCCATCACCTGGACGGGTTGCAGTGGTTCAACAAAGCGTGGTGATATGAATTCTGTCACTTGTTCGAATGGTGAATCTTCAAGGATGTCAACAGTAGCAGAAGAAGTCACCGAACCACCTACGTTCTCCGCTCGACAAGTATAAGGACCGGCGAATTTTTTGTTGAAATTCTCAATCAATAGGACTGATTTGTTGCCTTCTGTCATGATGCGACACTCAGTTGAGCTTTTAATTGGTTCAGTGTGAACGAACCATTGGAATGAAGAAACCGGTTCGGATTCGACTGTTGCCTCTAGAATGGCCACTTCGTTTTCGGCTATGAATTTTGGTCGAAGTGGTTCGATGAAGCGTGGTGGTTGGATTTCTTTGCTCTGTGGCTGATCTGAAACAACAACAGACCCAGAAGACTTAGCCTCGCCAACTTTGTTTTTAGCACAGATTTCATATTTGCCGGTACGTTTACGGGTCATATTTCTCACAGTTATTGTGGTAGTGGTTTCTGTTGTGATAATAGTTACTTCTTCATTGATTTGAACCTCTCGGCCGTTACGCATCCATTTGATTTCTGGCTTTGGTATACCGTCATAGACGGATTCAAATACAAGTGTGCCACCAGTTGGTACAACTTTCACCGTCAATGGAGTGACAGTTGGTGCTTTGAGCATTTCTTTCGTTTCTTCGGATGGTTGGGCTTCACGAAGAATGTTGGCATTTCCGACTGCTCGACCGAATGTGTTCTCAGCTTGAACTGAATACTTTACAGCTTCATTGGTTGGTGGATTTATAACCTCTAGTGCTACTTCACCGGTTTCTTCGTTATAGAACATCTGAACCGTTTCACTTGGTATCAGTTCTTCTACACCACGATACCATTTCACCGATGGCTTGGGTATTCCTTCGACTTGACAGGTTACAGTAACTGTGCATCTTTCTGGTTTTTGTTCAGTGAATTCAATCTTGAGGGGCTTAACAAACTGTGGGGCTAGTCCTGTTTCTTTTTCTACACATATATATTTTTTTTTTATTATTGGAACAAAAAGAGAGTAAAAGTGTGTATGTGTGTTAAGATTGAGTTGACTTGTGTAATTAAGACTTAAATGAAGACTAACTGGGGAAAGGTTCTAAACTTATTGGATTATACTAGGCTGGTTAAAACATACAATTTTAATAAAATTAAAAAAAAAAAACTTACCAAGTAAAACATTTGCCGTTGAAGTAGCAACGCCACCTTCATTTTTAGCTTGACATGTGTAAACTCCAACGTCTTGTGGTGTAACCTTAACGATCTTCAGCTTTGCAACACTCTCCACCACGGACATCTCATACTTCTCCGAAGCGAATAATAGAGTGTCATTAAAGTACCAGCTGATTTCTGGGAAAGGAATTCCCTCGACTTTGCATTCAAGAACTGCTGGCTTATCAGGAACACATTCTCGAGGTATAAGTTTTTCGGTGATTCTTGGAGGACGAACTTCACGTTTCTTCTTACGGACTATCTTACGTTCCTGCTCCATAACCTCAGACATGGTTTGCTCAGAGGTTTCTTGAATGACTTGATCCTCAATAAGTTCCTCATCGGCAAGCTTGTCGAGACCTTCTTGAATTCGTTTTTGTGTAATAAGTTCTAGTTCGGGAAGTGGCTGACTGTCGTCGATGTGAATGCGTCTTCTTTCCTTCTTAACAATGTTTGAAGTGAGCTTCATTTCAATCTCACGATGGACCTCATCGACATCGACCTCAATCAGCTGCTCCGTCGTTATGTACTGTGGTCTTGGTTCTTCCTTCTTCTTCTGGAGGGTAACTGTCTTCTGAGAAACTTCACGATCTTCTTGTTCCTCTATTATTTCCTCTTCTTTGACTTCTTCGGCGTCTAGAAGTTGGGGCTGTTCGTCGAAGGAGACTTCCTTAAGGCGCTTTGTACGTTTCTTATGTGCGCGTTGTTTCACAATCTCCTCTGTTAGGATTTCCTCAGCTGTGTGTGGAAGGACTTCTTCAGTGACAGCGATTTTTCCTGTCACATCGACCGGCAAAGCATCGACTTGATCTTCTTCGGCAATTGGTTCGGAGAAAGCCAAAACTTGCTCTTCACTTACTTCATCCACGGATCGAGTGGCCTTATGAAGCTTTGGCTTCTTCTTTTTCTGTTTTTCTTTGCGTGTTTCTTCTTCGACTACTGGTTCAGGAATGATTTCTTCTTCTTCTGGTTCTGGAACTTGAGGTTCCTCAGGTTTAAGAACTGGTGCTTGAAGTGGAGCCGGTAATGGTTCTTCCACTTCGGGTTGTTTTCTTGGAATTGGTTTGAGTTGAACCTGCTCAGGTGCTTCTTCTTCTTTTGGCTTTCTTTTACCTGTGGGCCATTGTTTCTCTTCGATTGGCTCCTGAACGGGCTTCTCCTTTTCTCCTCGTTTCCATGGTACCTGTGGTTGTTCTACTGGTACTTCTGGCAACTTTTCTATTTCAAATGGTTCAACCTTCTCTAATTCAACTGGTTCGGCATCAGGAATTTCTGGAAGTTTTTCATGTTTTGGCTTTGGAGTTTTCTTTGGCTTTTGTTCTGGTACCACAACTTCTTCAACAGGTTTTCTTGGAATTGGCTTCAAATGAACTTCCTCCATTGGTTCTGGTTCTTGGGGACGAATCTTACCCTTTGGCCATTTCTTTTCTTCGATTGGTTGCTCTTCGGGCTTTTTCTTTTCGCCTCTCTTCCATGGTAGTTTAACTTCTTCGGGAACCTTTTCTATTGCTTCTGGTATAATTGGTTTAATCTCCTCTATCTGAACTGGTTCTTGATCTGGAATTACAGGAATTTCTTCTTTGGGTTTTGGTGTTATTTTTGGTTTTTCGACCTCCTTAGGTTCTACAGGAACTGTTTTTCGTGGAATTGGTTTAAGTTGAACCTCTTCTTTTGGTTCTGGTTCTAATGGACGCCGTTTACCTTTTGGCCATTGGGTTACCTCAACTGGTGTGGGTTCTTCTTTTGGCTTTTTCTTAATAGAAGTTTGTTTTTCAGGCTGTTTTTCTTCCAAAACTTCTGGCTTTAGAACAGGTGCCAATGAAACTTGTTGTTCTTCTTCTGGTTCTGGTTTTGGCTTTTGTCTTGAAACTGGTTTAAGGACGACCTCTTCGATTGCGTCTTTTTGAGGTTTGGCTGTTGGACGCTTCCCCGGCTTAAGAGCAACTTCTTCCATTGGCTGTTCTTTAGGTATTTCTCTTGGAATTGGCTTCAGAGAAACCGCTTCCTCAGGCTCCTTTTCTAAAGGTTTCCTCTTTCCAGTGGGCCATGATTTTTCTTCCACCTCTTCAGGTTGTGGTTTTTGTTTCTTTCCTCGTTGCCATGGAACGCCTTCTTGTGGTTGTGGCTGAATTTGTTCTTCAACTACAGGTTTCTCTGGTTGAGGAATAGGCTCAAGCTGAACTTGTTGCACTGGAAGTTCAACAATTGATTGTCTTTTGAATGGTTTCAATTGAACTTCTTCAGGCTTTTCAGGTTCTGGTTTTGGAATTTGTTTTCTTGGAGTGGGTTTCAATGTTACTTGTTCAACCTTTTCTGGCTCCTGGGGACGGATTTCGGCTTTCTTACCTCGTTTCCATTGAACGGAAGTTTCTTCCACTGTATGATGTTCAGGCTTCTTCTCTACAGCCTGAGTTAGTTCCTCTACCACCTCTTGTACAGGTTTGTCCTCCTCAATAATTTTTTCATCTTGAGAAATCTGTTCTGGCTTAACTACTGGTTTTGGTTTTGCAATAGGTTTCAGTTGCACCTCTTCAGGAACTGCTTCTTCCAGTTTCGGTTTTTGCCTAGGAGTAGGCTTAAGAGCAACTTGTTCAACCTTCTCAGGCTCTGGGAGGTGTTTTTCGGCCTTTTTGCCTCTAACCCATGGAACAGCAACTTCTTGAATTTTTGGTTGTTCTTCTGGTTTTTCTTCCGGCTTTTCTTCTGTGTATTCTTCAATGTGTTTTTGGACTTTATTTATTTGTTTTGTTATTTCTTCAGTCACCTCTTCTACTTGAGAAATCTTTTCAGATGTTTCTATGGTCTTTGGTCGTGAAATTGGCTTTAGCTGAACCTCTTCGGCTACAGCTTCTTGTGGTTTTGGCTTTTGCCTTGGTGTAGGTTTAAGTGAAACTTGTTCTACCATTTCCGGTTGTTGTGGTTCCTTCTTTTTACCCCTCAACCATGGTACAGCAGTTTCTTGAGTTTCAATCTGTTCAGGCTGTTGTTTAGTTAATACTTGCTCTTCAACTCTCTCTGAAACATGTTTAATGACCTTTTCTATTTCTTCAACATCTTGTAGTCTCGATTCTTCAGTTACTACTTCAGATGGTTTGGGTTTAGAAATAGGTTTGAGTTCTGGCTCTTCTGCTGAAACTTCTTGTTGCTGTGGCTTCTGCCGAGGAATCGGCTTGAGAACAACTTTTTCTACTTGTTCTTGTTGCTGCGGAATAATCCGTTTTGTTGGTTTTGGTTTTGGTTGGACCTGTTCTTCTTTATGTTCCACAGGAACCACTTCTTCAGTTGTTGGTTCTTCTTTTGGCATACGCTTGCCTCTTTCCCACATTACTGGTATCTCTTGAGGCTTTTTAGTTTCTTCTTCAATTTTTTCCGATTTCAGTTCCAATAACGAAGTATCTTCAACTTGTTGGAATTCATTTGTTTTACCACGACGCCAATGTGTCGGTTGTAGTGTCTCCGATTCATCTCTTTGAACTTCCTCAATCTCTTGTTCCTGGCGTTGGAGGTAAGTGGAGTCTTCAACGTGTTCAAGTCGACTCTCTTCCGTCTTTGGTGCAGGTTTACCACGTCTCCAATGAACAGCTTCTTCTTGTTTCTTAATCAACTCACTGTCTTCCCATTCACTCTTTTGAAGGCGCATAATATTGGTATCTTCAATACTAGTGAACTCCTGACGATGTGATTCTTGTGTCATTTCAGTCTTACTCATTCGTCGGTATACAGCGATTTCATCGGTGGCTTGTTGTTGAAGCACCTTTCTGCTTTCTTCTTCTACTTCCAATGTGCTTGAATCTTCGATCATGGCACTGGTTTGTTTTTGATAATCGGTTTTCGGCTTTCGCCAGTTAGTTGCTTGTTGATGGCTTATCAAACGTTGAGCTTTCAACCTCTCTCGTTCTTCAACTGTAAGAATATTAATATCTTCAGTTGTAATGTACTGCTGTTTTTGTACTTCACTCATCTGTTCGTATCTTTGGATATCTTCCTTAGTCATGACTTTCTGAATTGATCCCTTCGAAGATTCATCTACAGTCATTGTTACTATTTGTGAGGTTGCATTTTGTACTTTTACTGACTTCAATTCAACCTCTTCGATTTGGAACTTTTCAATTTGCTTATGAACCTTCTGCACGGATTTTAGCTGCTTGCGCATTTCTTTCCATGGAATTGTATCGGTTTTTGGTTGAGTCGAAATGAGTTTCTCGATTTCTTCAGTAAAGTCCATAATGGCTCCGTCTTCGAAACTCTTCAGTCTTTCAATCTCTCGTTCTTTCATAATTTGTTGTTGTGCTTGTTGGGGTTGTTGTGGTGTTATCGGTTCTTTGGCATGTTGCAACGGAGATAAATATACATCTTCAATATCAAAGCTCTCCAATTGCTTCTGAACTCTCTCAACCGCACGTAGTTTCTCACGCATTGTCACCCATGGAATCGCCTCCTTTTCAGTCTTGCCTTCAATAATCTTCTCCAATTGATAGCCAATACTAAGTAAGCCTTGATCACGCTCATCTTTGATTGACTTAAGGAAGACCTTAGCGACTTCATATTTTGGTACAACCTTCTTCTCAATTGTAGCCGGCTTTAATTGAATTGGCTCTTCTGTCCATGATTTGACTGGTTCCGGTTTGAAACCGGGAAGGAATGGTTGTTTCTCGAGCGAACGGCCACGACGAGGTCTTGAACTCTTTCGCCATGGTACAAGATTTGACTGTGGCTGCAAACTTTTGCTACGAGGTTTCTTCGATCTCGGCTTACGACCACTATAACCGTTCACTTGCAAGTTCTGAGTATATTGTGGTGGATATGGTTGTTGCTGTTGGGGTGACTCTGGTGAGCTATCCTCCTTACCAGAAGATGACTCATCTTCTACAGAGTCAATTGTTTGCAATTGATAAGCAGAAATGCGACGTTCTGTAATAAATTAAATAAAAAAATATTTTTAATTTTCTTCCCATTGATAGTATTTTCGAGAATGCGTTCTCTCTCAGAATATTAAAAGTGTATCTTCCCGAATCTTTGACGTGTGGAATTTTGAACACAAGCCAATTGAAAATGTATCCGCAGCACAAGCAGTTTTAGTAAAGCGAAAAAAAAAAAAATTAATAAATAAAAACCCAGACATATGTATCTTGTCGCACGAGAAGGGGCAGAAATTAAAAAAAAAAAAAAAAAGCAAAAACGTGACAAATTTGTTGAAATTATTTTAGAGATGCAATTAATTAAGATTGTGGATCTATGGCTTGTTTTTTGAGATACATGGTCAAACTGACAATGCCAAGTATTGAGCAGTGCAAGTGTTTTCAAAATGTTCTGCAAGAGATGGAATAAATCTGAGTAGGTACATAATAATGTTCAACACGGCTAAATAGTGTTCGTAAGTTTTAATAGTCGTGACTCGTGGGATGTAATTATACACAATGCTGAATTGATTCTTGTACAACTAGCTAAAAACGCTAACACGAGATTATTTTTGTTTCAAGTTAAATTTGTCATTCCAATGAAGGTCTTAGCGTCCGTAAATTATATTAGGCGTGTTTTTTTGCAAGCCTGGCGGGAATTGGTTGAAAAAAACGACAACGGGGATTAGAGATGCCACCACAGAAACAAAATGGAGTTTTCATACAAACTATCGATAACAAGTATCTAATTCACGCCGGTAATACAATTCTTCGGCGCGCTTAAGTTAAGGCCCGAGAATTCTCTGGGATTAGCTAACCCCGCAGGGAATAAGTTGTTGTTGCACTTAACTTAACATGTAAATTGTTTAGGACCGTCGTCGTTTTTTTCATCCAATTCCCCCCGGGCTTGCAAAAAAACACGACTAATTTTGTCTATCACCCTCTTGTTTCAACCTTTTTTTGATATAACCCCTCAAAACCTAGTTGATATTGTCAGATTTATGAAACAAACACACTTTTTTAATCATTCAGCGCTGAATCAAACCTAAAACAAAACCAGACGACAGGATGCTGTCAAGACGAATTAATTTCTATTTGTTCGCGGAAAGTAATTTTTTTACATGGATTGTAAATACATCATGGTAAGTACATACCTATCTCTTATAAAAAAAATAATAATTTGTTTTATTTTTGCAGAAAATGGAAAACAAACAAAAAAGAAATATGGCTGCATTTATCTAGCAATGCGTCGTAATGTCAAAAAAATCGTGTAAACGTTTGGTGATGACGCTTTAAGTGTTTTTGTTAAATTTTTGGTTTGAAAATTGACCAATTCCTTATCTAACAAAAATCTGGGTAAAAAGGTTCTCTTATAATTTGTATGATTTTTTAAAATTTTATTTCAGTCAGACTCCTGTGGGTAGCTATTTCTTTATAAAAAACTCAAGTCCTAGTTTTTGACCACTAATTCACTCTTTAAATCAAGATAGTGGCAACCCTGCACAAGGTTGATCGTCAAAAATTCAGATTTAAGCTACCCATAATATGTTATCCAAGAAGAAGCTTGTTGGTCCACTCCAAACGGTAGTGCGGTGCGACCTTGATACGTATAAGTATATACATTTTATATAAAAAAAACTCTAACCCAAAGAAATAATAAAAAAAACTAAAACTTAATAAAAAACAATTTTATTTTAACCATGATTTATAATTTTTCAGCCTGAGCCATCCCTCGAGCATCCCGTCATCGAAAATCAACTGTGTAGCTATTTGTTAATAGTACCTAGTTGCTGCAGGTATGTGACCTTATGAACACTGGGCTTCGACTTTTTCAAGTTCCATGCCAATGAAAAGTAATAATGGTTTGGTTCCAAAACCGATAAAATTTCATTGGGAAACGAATATGTATTTTATCCTGCAGGAAATCTTCCAGAAATTTGAGAAACTTTTACATATAGTTACAATCACAGTATCGGAGACCCGCTTGTTGGTTGGGGTCCAGGAACAGAACTGCCATTTATTGATTTATTGAAGTGCCAGATTACCTATGATTAAGTCTCCTTAACAATACAAAGTGGCGGAACAGTTATTACCCTATATGGAAGATGCTATAATTCTATGAAATTTAACATTAATTAATGTAAACAGATACAAAATACACGTCCACAAGATATGAGTCACTATACTCCTAATGAACGCGGAATAATTTCGATTGATTAACTGTCGCCATTTGCAAAAATTATAGCATCTTCCGATAGGGTGACAACTTTTGTGCCATTTTATAGTAGATAAAAAAAAAGATAAAGATATAAATCTTGTCGGCTATATTGTGTGATCGCTTAAAACATTCCGTTGACAATCAAATCGCCCTTTATCAGTTTATAGTTTAAGACCAGCTTGTTCGACAGCTTGGTTATGCTGATGAAATTGATATTTTCGCGAGAACAAATCGAGCTGTGGCGTGTGCCTGGTTAAATTCTAAATATGAACGGAAGCGATAAGGTAAAGGTTTGACTTTTGATGAGGACGAGACGATGAAAAGAATTTTACTAACACCGACTCACACTCGGTCAAAATATTATCGCATAAAAAGATAGCTATAACTTCGAAATCATCGAAGACTTTTTCGATCTGTATTTCACTGTTACTTTTCTAAATGATCCCAGTGAAGATATCTAACGAAGAATATTTATATGAACTTAAAAAGGCATTTAAGTATAGTAAGTAAAGCGATCTTTAAAAGGATCAAGGAAACCCATTTCTGTTTTATGTTATTGGGTTATTCGTTTCAGTTTAGGATAAGTGAGTGAAGGAGAGCTCTTCATCTATACAGCAACGTTAACCCTGTCTTATAAGCTGAGCATACAACGGCTGAGATAGAAGGGACACGTGAGGAGTATGATCAGCAACACATAACCTCGAAGTGTTCAATGCCCATGGACTCTACTACAAATGAAAACCAAGTCTTAAGTCTAGTATGTCTATTGCGCTTAATTTTAGTTCACACTTTTTTCTCCAAACATCAGCTGAACCTAGATTTGAAATAAAATATTTGAAATAAAGGTGTTGATAGAATATGTCAAATGAAATTAACTGTTCTCTAAGACGATATTTCAGTGAACATTTCAATATTTTCACTATTTCAATTAAATTCAACCAAGGGATTTTCTTCTTTGTCTGAGATAAATCATTTGTTCCCAAATATTCCTTCATTTCGATTTTTATTTTTACAAGCAAAGTAAACATCATCATCAGTAATTGAGTCTCCACGAATTTTCTTCCGTCAAAAATTGATCAAGCGAATCCAAAATTTATTTTCCTCAGTATTTAACAAACTTAGAAAACCCGTTTATATTTATGAGATTGCTGAAATTTCATAGATTTCAGAAATATAAGCTGACCAAATGTGCCGAAGAAATATTTCGTGCGTAAAATTTTGAGGGATTTGACAGCTGAATCTGTGTACCGCTCGGCTAAAATGCTTGGCTAAATTTGGGAAGGAATTTTGTATGGAAGCTGAAATTAAGCAGGATCTGCGTACTAGGCTCAAGGTTGCACGCATCTATGGAAAAATACATCAACCAATTCGATGTGCGTAGCTGGATATAGCTAGCTTAGAAGGGGTTTGCTGGTATGAAGCCAGTGTCCTTCCTGGACTGTAAGTCCCATCGTAAAATAATAATTTTAAATAAATAAGCAACCTAAAATTTGAACTATTGGTATTAATAAAGAATTGAAGTAGCCCCAGGCGTAATGCATAGTGCGAAGGCCTGTTACGCCACCGAAGGTCTTCTGTTCGATTCCCAGCCTATACCACCTTCAACAAAAAAAAATCAGGAATGTTTTTCACCTTAATTGCTTCTTGTGAGAAAAAGTACCTCTCATCTTAGCCGTTCGAATACGGCAAAAAATTGTAGGTCCCCTTTATTCCTGACAAAAACACGTACAAAGGAATGGTTGACATTTGTAAGTCACTAGCTCCTGGTTCTACACGAGCTGCCATGGCACCCATTTTATCGATTTTAAATAATAAAACATTGGATTCTGAAGACTGGTTTTTTTTAAATCCGGCGTCCAGGGGCCTGATTCCGTAAAACGAAAACGATCAAGCGATATAGTTTTGACTATACACATCTAAATAGAAAGATAGGTACAGATATTGCCAAAACGATATCGTTCGATCGTTTTGGTTTAACGGAATTAGGCTGACAGACTATGAATATGCAAACTGCCCTCTAGGTTGACATTAATTAAAAGTTAAATGATTTGTTTTCAATTTTTTTTCTGACATCTTAAAAACGATTCCGTTTTTAAAATAAATTAGACAGACTTGCAATTTTTTTTTAATCTTATACTTGCAATGACCTTCAAGAATCATTTTTTTCTTTTTCAACAAAAAAAAGAAAAGAAAATATTATAATAAATGTAGATATTTATGTTGACTAAATTTAGTTGAGATTTATTGTTTTAGACCAATATAACATTTAAAAAATAATAATGACATTCGACATATAAATTCATTAATCACTTTGCAAATAATTTTTATTTAAACATTTTTGCATATCACATTTTATTCTTGAAAATCTTATAATAATTAAATAATAAAATATAGTATCTCTGATCAGAGCCCAAGAGAAAAATGAGAAATGAAAAAAAAAAAATGGAGGGCGGCTCGCGGTGAATTGATAGTCTTGTTGTTGCTTTTATGAAGGGGCTCTTTCTTCACACAAGGCACTTAATATTTTCTATTCTATCTATTTTAAGACATAGAGGGTGTGTGATAAATTATGGTACGCTGTGAATTCTTCATGATACGTCTTTAAAATATTTATATTATAATTTTTTGTTTTGTTGTTGTCGATTTATTTTTGACACACACGGTATATGTGTGTTCAAGCATATTTTTAAAAATTATACATACCTACCTTCAGTTAATTTTTTGACTTATGTAGCGTTACATATGTTAAGGTCAAAAGCGTCGTTATGTTATAGAATGTGTTAAATTAGACAGACGACTCAAAGTGAAATTGAAATGAATCCAAGGTAAGGTATCGCCGACATCAATGCAGGTGTTTTTAGGTCCTCTTTTTAATTTTTAATATAAAATTGATTCAAGGATGCATGAGAAAAAGTCACATAGATTTGATGTCAAATTTGATATAGAGAGATCTCATAAAAATTAATATTTTTTCATGGGTTGATCGTTGATGTTTTGATTTGATTGACTGACTCATAAAGGCTGAGTCATAGCATAATGTTATGTTATATATACGAATTACTTTAGTACAGTTCGTTCTATTTTTACCTTTGTGATTTTTAGATGATGTAGATTATTTAAGAGCCACTTTGAAATGCAAATATAAACATATTAATCATTTTGTTTTCAAATAATGTGGGGATGCTGACAAGAATTGATGATTATTTTTGGAGGGAAAAAATGAGGTTGCTTACCTGAGTTGAGTATACAGAAGACTTAAAAATAAGAATTAATTTGAAGAATTATGTCAATTGTTGCATTGTTTATAGGAGTCTTAATCATGCCAAATATAGATTTTATATAGATGGTTATTTTTAGACTGTTTTTAATTTTCTCTCTAAGATCCTTTAAACAGTTTATGAGGTGAGAAGATACTAGCAATTTATTGCATTCCATCAGTGAACAATACTATTTCCATTGCCATGAACAATTTGAATTAAACAATTTTCAAGGCTTAAAAGCAAAAATGTTTAATAGCATAACAATTTTACAAAAATGGAAGGAAGTATAGCAATTTCATCTAAAGAAATAAATGTTTTGGTACATCAAAAATCTAATGATTTTACCAAGACGATAGCCATTTAAAAAAAAACTTTAAAATTTTGGGTTATATAGTGACCCTAAAGATATTTATTAAGTTTAATTTATTATGACAAAGATGGTCAATTGTTTGGAGGATAGGCGAAGTCTGTATGGTTTTTTTGATTTATATATATTTTTAAATTGGCGCACTTAAATTGAACCCTGCACTTATATTTCACAGACAATTTTTGAGTATACTTTTGCAAGATTAAGAACTGCACCAGTCAAAGCGTTGACATGTTAAATTATGATGATCAAACGAATTGACCACATTCGAAAACTTTGAGCGTCGATGACTGATGTCGAGTTGACAAGAGCAAAAATCTATCATTTTTTGCGTTGACGATAACACGACGTTAAAATGTTAAATCCGTCATACCTACGATGTCGATGGATTAAAAAACCACTACAATTTCAGAAATTTTTGAAATTGAGATGGGATTCAAGAAAGGCTACATTCTGCTGTGTAAAAAATTTGGGATCATGTCGACATCTAGAATGATAAAAATCTCGAATGTATTTCCGCGCGGAAATCTTAAGCATTGTTTCAAAAGTGAATGGTTTTTCGAAATTTTTTTCATTCTAGATTTTTACTTTCGATATTTTTCTTATTCTAGATTTTATGTGTTCGATATTATGGTTTTTGTAGATTTTTTTAATTCGAGATTATGGTTTTCGAGATTTTGTCTTTCTATATATATTTCGTGGTAGACCCAAAAATTTTGTCTGTATTTATAACATATTCAAGTTGTAAAAAGACCTTTGTTAGTTTTTCTGTGGACTTATGAACATGAGTCAATATTTATGTGTCAGAATCAGAACTTTACTCTGACATTGTGAAACAGACCCTTAATGAAATAACTTTCTGTAATAAATTTTCTAATAATATTCTGTGTATTCTGTACATCTTACATATGGGGCATTTCACGTGAAGCGGACAACAAAAAATGGGTGGCTCTTGAAAATCCTTGATTTTTGGGTTATTTATACTTTATGTACATAGTTCTTAATATGTCTGACAACTTTGTCAGAAACGTCATTGTCAGACGACAATCTGACAAAAATTTGTCAGGTATCTTACAATCGTCTGAACACACAATTTTTATCATTGTCAGTCGATTAGAACATTGTCAGACTCATTGGTCATTGTCAGATGTTTTCATCTTACAATTGCTGACAATTTCTTTACTGCCCGAAATATCAATGAGTTGGTTAAATAGAGATAAAAAACGAGCTGACAATCAAATTGTCAGACTTTGGGAAGAAATCTACCAACCGTGTGAACGGACAATTTTTCATTGTAAGAAAAATGTCAATTGTCAGCTAATTGTTAGCTATTGTCCGACCATTGGCAGTTCTTTCAATATTGTAAGATCTGACAATCGACAGAATCGTCTGTACTTAGCTTAAGAATTCTCTTATTAGTATGTAATATTTCTGTCAAAATTATTATTATTTTGCAATTGTTTGTGTTGTGTAAGTTGCTTCTATCTTCTGTTTTGTGGTTTTTAGTCATTTAGGTCATCTTCAACAATTACTATGAGTTTCCTCATATTTTCCTTGGAAAACTTTCAGAATAAATTTGAAACATCTGAAACGTCGCGGTCGCTTAGTAGAAATGTTGTTTTCTTTATAACACGAAATAACTCCTAACCTTCGTTATTCCACGTTTATTAATTAGGCTTTAATTAATTTAAGCTCTAAAATTGTTTCTTTTAAAGATATACCTACCTATACATTCTTTAAAGATGGCATTTCAAAGCTGAACAATATATATTTTTGCAAAAAGTTTTTTTATATTTAAAATAGCTTTTAATGGCCTTACATCACAAATTAGTGTTTTGTCCTGGCGACCACTCGTTGACCTATTGATGACCTTGTTAAAAAGAAATTCTTGGAAAAAAAATCCAATAATAACTACATATTATTTCCAATAATATTTTAATTCGCAATCATAAAAGCTGGAAATTTTTTGATTTGATTTTTAAAGTTTTAATTTTTGTCGATAAAAATAGCGCATACATTTTTTAAGAAATGCAAGTAAAAATAATTGTTTAATTATGAGACAAAAATCTAGAAAAAAATCCCAAGACAACGGTTGTGTTGTGATCAAAATTTTGTGTTTCTTTGATTTTTATAAATATTGCACTTTTACAAAATGATCTTTTTTTTGGTGCTGAAACCAGAAATTACTTTTCCGAAGAATCGTAAGGAAAATGATCTCAAAAATTCTGAAACACAAAATTTAAAACAAATATCTGAAAAATAACATCATATTTAAGGGCATAGACCTCTTTTCATAGTGGAAATATTTTTAACAGCTGCATATGTTCGCTTAAATCCGGTGAAGCAACGTAGCTGCTATGGACCAGAATTATAATAAAAATATAAAAAAAAATCTCTTAATTAGGTCGCAATGCATTTCTGGCATTTGGCCCGTACTAATCTTCTTCATCATCTATCTATAAAATGCATTCAATCTAAAAGTGATTCCTATATTGTTCCTATCAAAAGAATTATCTTCTAATTGTGCAACCACCCAGTCATCACATCCATTAACTCATGTCTATACAATTCAGCAGATATTTTTGGGATTTCAGAAACACAAGTTTTTGAGTAAAACTAAAACTAAAAAAAAAAAAATAAATTGTTCAACCAAATAAGGTAAAAATAAATTTAAGACCAACGCTTACTCAAACAATTACTTCACCTAGACGAAGCAACAAAAAAAAACATCAAATATTCAAATGATTGTATATACTGATGGTGAGTTTCAATTCTACTAAAATAAAATCGATTTCATGGAGCTGAAAATAGACTATGACTACACTACGTCACCATCATCAGGCTGGCTACTTCATTCTCATCCTCATCTCTATAGACAAATAATTAGCCTGCTTCTTCCAACAAAAACACAAAATAGATCATTTTGTATAAACAATTTGCCACATATACAATCCCACCACTTCTTCTATTATAGCCGAGAGTATTTTTTCCCTCGTAAGGTAGATAGCAGTGGTCGGAATTTTCAGTTTTTTACCTGTTCTTGAACGGTTCAGTTCGGTTTTGATTTTTGAGTGCTCGATATGGAATACAATAAATTTTTTCATTCTGGGAGTGTTTTTTTTTTTTTAGAAAAACAGAACAAAAAATAAATAATATTTGTGATGGAAACAAAACAAAGGGATTTAAAAAGCTAAATAAAAAAAAAACATAACCTAAATCAAGTTAAGTGGAAAAATAACATAAAACAATAATTTTTTTATTTTGTGTATTTATAATATGTATATATTTTTTTTTCATAAAATTAAAAATATTATTAAAATAAAACAACAAAAATCAATTCAGCTCACAAAGTAAACACTTAACAAATAAAACATTAAACATAATTTTAAAGTATTTGATTAAGTTTAATAATAAAATTATTACATATAAAAAAACAAATTAAAAACAACATTAAATTAATTTTTTTTATATTTGCAAATACAAGGGATAAATATTGATAAACTTATAAATGCCTAGTCGCATGAGTATTTTTATTTTTTTAATTAAGCGTTTTTACTTAAAATATTAATTTTTTTTTTTTTTTTTGGCGCGTAAAAAGCAAGCGTCGGCAAGGTATTTTGTTTCAACTTTAATCTCAAATCAAGCAACAATGAAATAAAAAGAATTAAAGGCAAGATGTGTCCCTAATTTTGTTCCATTATTATATTTTTGTGAAAATTCAATATTAATAAAATGAAAAAAAGTATATAATAAATAAAATATTAGTAGTAAAAGCGATAATGAAAAAAATAAAACAAAACTCATGCAACATCACTTAAAAATTAAAACAAAAGAAAATTTTAAATTAAATTTTTTTAAATATTTTGTTTTATATAAAAAAAAGAATAGACTTGGAAGAACACAAAAAAACATTTGTTGCAACATTTGTCTTTAAAATATTAAACAGATATATATAAATATGTAATTATAAAATAAATGCCTATTTGAACATTTAATTTTAAAATTAAAACAAAAGTACAAAGTTGCACTTATGTATTTTAATTGTTTTGTAAAAGATTGAAAAAAAAATTAATTAGATATATTTTTTTTGTTTTCTTTGCATAATGAATATAATTTTTGTTTTTAAATTTGTTTATTTAAAGGTACACCATGACTGATTGGGATATTTTCGAGAAGGTCTTAGAGGCCGGGAGACAATAAATCAGCCAACAAATAAAACAGATGATTCATTGTCCGTGACGAATGTCTTTCAACCAAGAACCATGCAATTAGCATAAATGCCAAGAATATTTTACATTTTTGCACTTGGCTCGACATGTGATTCATCCATAATCATCGCCATCATCGTTGTGATTCGATGCGACAAGGTTGTGAATTTCAAACAGATGTGCGGTTATGTGACGAGATTTTGATGAAATCTATCAATCTTGAGTGAAAGGCAGGAATGAAGATTGATTGCCTGTCATTGTTTTATATTTTTTTTTAATTTTACATAAAATAAAAACTTAAAAATAAAACAAAAAAATTAAATCTTTTTGTTTTTCTTACTAAATGCTCATGTCATCACTTCTGTGGAAATAATGATTATTTTTCTTTGAAACAGAAATAGCTTTGCCATTTTATGTGTGTGTCTGTATTTCCATTAAATTTTTAATTTAATTCTCCACAAGCCAGACAATGTAGAAACCATAATGCGGTATTTTTTTGTGTTTCAAATTTAGAGCAAGTTGCTGCTGTCTATCTTCAAAAGAATCAAAAGCTAACAATAATGCCACCGATATGTATTTTTTAATCGTTTTTCTTTTTTTTTTTCGGAAACAAGTGGATTGAAAACGCCAGGTGGAAAAAATAATGGCAATTGGATTTATTAGCTGGGGAATATAATTTTTGTTTTTTTTTTCAAAAATGAAATTCGATTTTATTTTTCAAAAAGCAGAAAAAAATCTCTTATACGATTTTTGATGGGGATTTTATTTATGCGTGTGCACACGGAACCACTGAAAAATAAAATATTCATTTTTCGTGCGGTGCTGGCTTATAAATTTAGAATAAGAGGAGAATATTGAACATTTTTTTTTAATTATTAAAAATGTGTCTTTTGCCTTCTGTGTTTGTCTTATGAATCATCATGTATGTACCTGGACTTTGTTTTATAATTTTTCTTTCAACAAGAACAAAAAAAAATTTCCTTATGCAATGAATAAATAAAAGTATTTAAATGGATACAAATAGATAGATATTTCTTTTATTTGGTACAACAAAACAAATTATTTATTAATAATATTATTGTTAATTAATTAAATATTAAAATTATACAAAATAAATAAATTAATTAATTGAATACAAAATATTAAAAGTTAAAATTAATATTTTTTTATTTAAAGACTTTTTTTTCAATCTTTTACGACTAGTAGATGATGTTTTTTTTTAAAGTTTTTTTTTTATTATTATTATTATTATTTTTGCTTGAGCGGATTCATTTTCACTATAAAGATTATATTTTTTTTTTATTTTTTTTTTTGTGTAGTGATTGTTTGAGTTTATTTTTTATTTGTAATTAATTCTTACTTTTAACGGTCAGTTTAGCCGATGATTCAACTTGTCCAGTTGTTGATGTTACACGAGCTGTAAAGATACCAGAATCTTCTTCATATGTTGTTCCGATCAGAAGAACAGCACTGTTGCCATCGAAAATCATCTAGAATAATAGAAAAATACAAAATTGTTTTTGAATTAGTTCGAAGAGTAAAAGAAAGTTATTCAGAGCTCAAAAAGTTTTTTTAGGAGAAAATAAGTTCACATTTCAAGTAAAAATTAAATTTTCATTAAAAATGGTCAGCCTTAGATTTTAGATTTAATATTTTTATCCTGAACATAAGTAGGTACCGAATTGAAAAATTTGGATCAAAAAATACAGGAATTAAAAAAAAAACTATGAGCTATGCAAGTTTTTAGATTCAAGTTCAGGATATGGTGTTAACCTTATTGTTAAAACCCCGGTCACTTGTTCCCTTATTTTTTTTCTTTAACAACTCTATTTTGGGAAACCTCACAAGCCACAACAACCTCACAAGGTGAGGTAAAAGTGATTTTGTGCGGTTTTCGTATTCATGTATACAACTTGTGAGCCTCACAAGAACTTTCCAAATTGTGATCTCCTTTTGAGTAGCACACAACTTACAAGTTTCACATTTCATAATTACAAAAAAAAATTCAGAATTTAACAATAAAATAAAAAAATCACCTTGCTGTGGTGAGTTTTTTGTGAGGTTTCTTGTGAGGATTGTCTGAGAATATTCAAAATGTTATCGAATCACAACAATCACATAAGAAATCAACCTCACAATAACAGAATAGCCGTGTAAGGCTTTAAGGACATAAATGAGGGAATGGAAGACACCATTTAAGATTTTTGAATAGCTTAACTTTTCAAAAAGGTGACTCAACTATTTTTGATTAGATTTCATGGGAGCCTATATTTTATGCCACCTGCTAAAAACGTACATATTATAGTATATGGTAGCATTCGTCATCTGATTTCTTAAATAAATCTTAATTTAGATAGGAAAAAAAAAACATTTTTTTTAAATGGTAGCCGTTTTGAGAAAAAAAATGATTGATTTTTTTTTAAGTTGTTGCCACGTTTTTGTGAAAAATAAGATTTTCATATTTTGCAAAAAAAATTGTTATTTTTGGTCGGAGGAATGCGGGGGAACAGACAGAATTGCGAACCCGAATTCGCGAGACACTATGCAAGTAAAAATCACATAAGTGTGAAATTTTTTCTCACAAAGTTTTAAACTGTGAAATTTCCTGCTATCTATACGGTTCACAATTTGATGTCAAAACCCATGGGAAAAAAACTCAGTTTTGTGAAATTTGCTAAAAAAATAAAAAACCAAAACAGAAATAATATGCCTGTTTGGTAACTTTTTTTGCAACAAATTTCCCAATAACTGTTTTTTTTTTTTCTATGGGTTTTGACAGCAAATTGTGAAATTTTGTGAAAATTTGTGCAAGTTCGCAAGAAATTTTAAGTAACCAAACAAACCAAATATGAGTGCTCCTGACTTCAGCTCATTTATTTGTAAGTGAAGTTCACAATTGGAAAATTAGGACTAAAAAAGGGAATCATTTTCAATTAAAGCATTGCACACATTATCGATCATGACTGACAGTTTTGACTGATGACTCGTTGAGTTTGAGTGTACACTCTGACTAAGGGCTTATCGGGCAAATTAGCTCAATTTTTTTTGTGAGTATGACTGACGTCAGTCAAAATTGCCAGTCATAATCGATAAAAACCTTGTTCGTTTACTTCCTAAAACTTCCCATTTCTACCATTTTTAGTCCAAATGACTGTCAAAGTTAATACAAAAAAAAAATAAAAATGGTAGAATCAGGCAGGTTGAAGCAAGTAAACGAACAGACTCAATGTGTACAACTCTTAAGTACTTTATAAAGTAATTTTCTCTTTTTTAGCCTAGTGCCAATGCCCTACAATTTTAATGTGCCACGGAGAAAAATCACACTGAGTAATGAATCGAAAAATATTTGATCTCTGTAATAACATTTCCGTCCAAAAATAAATTACCGTGCCACATTTTCTGAAAAACCGTGACATTTTCGTGCCATATGACATAAAAAAAACGCAAATGTTTCTATTTTCTTAGGAAAAAACTCTTATTATAATTAAAAACTATATTATAACGGGGTATATTACAACAAAAAATTAAAAAACCTAATATTTTGTCTATTCGTGTATTTTGTCAAATAAATAGAGGTGTCTGGTGTAATGGTTAGTGCGTAAGACTTTTACGCCGAAGGTCTTGGGTTCGATTCCCAATCCCAGCCTATGCCACCTAAAAACGCACGCACAGAGGAATGGTTGAGAGTTGTAAGTCACTAGGCCTTGGTTCTACATGAGCTTTCGCGCCACCCAATTTACTTATTTGTAGTCTGATGCCAATTTGTACACCATTTCGAGAATAATGTCCGTCAAATTTCTTCAAAAATCGCCTTTCTCAGTTAAATAATGGGAATAAGAAAAGCGTGTCATACTAAATTTTTTCGTGCCACTAGAAAATTTTCGTGTCAAAAAAGCACGAATGTGGTACGAACATCGGCAAAAACGAAGCGCTCATGCGAGATTTTTCGTCCCATTTTGAAAAAATTCTGTGCGCTTTGTGATTTTACCTTCATTTACTAGCTGAACACAATACAACGGAGCCGCAGCCGGAACTTTTGTCAAAATATTAAATATACACAAAATCAATGCTACTAGCAGAATGGAACGTAACTGCAGACGGAGCCGCAATGGTTCGCGTATACTTTTAACTTTTCACGTGGAGCACATTTGACGTTTCAATGAAGAAAAATAGAAAATTAATATTGAGGTTTTTAGTGCTTATTTATTTCGCGAAAAAAGTATTAATTAAAAGAAAAACATTGGAAATAAAAAAGTGAATAATAAACTTTTTTTTCTTCATTAAATTATAACTACAAAAAGCTGTATACAGCTATTATGTTGCAGGGCATTATGTTCAGCTAGTTAACCAGCAATTATATTCTTTACATCGCAGAGCTCTGATCTGTTTCAGTTAGAAAGAGGGGCTAGGGGTCATTTGGCATAGATTTTTACTGCTTTTTTTATTTTGCATTCTCTTTCATCATCATTCTACTTCGCTCTTTCTTATTGTTCGGGACAAAAGCGGAGTAAAAAGTATGGAGAGATGTTTCCCTTTCATTTGAACAAAGTTAACATCTATTAAAAATCACAGGGTTTAAAAGCATCTTTGCAACCGAAAGGAAACCAAAAGAGAAACGAAGCTTAAAAATCGCTGTCGTCTAAAAGCTAAAGCAGTCATGCCGTTAAGTTCGTAGCACTAACCACATGTACCTAGATATAATTTTATTTTTTATATCAAACGACGAATAAAAAAGGAGTCATCGGTCAAAGAAAAAAGATTTTTTGTATACTATTTGGCCAATTTTAAAATAGTTAGTTAAACATCGGATAAAATTTATTTTCTTCCGATAAAGCAAGCATTTGTTGTTTTATATTCTTCTGAAAGTCAACTGAATATGTATTTAATTGATGATTGAAAAATTGGCTATAACATCTGCTTAACTGACTATTTAAAATTTCGTTCTTAGACATCTTAAATTCAAGAGTGTTTATCAACTTAAAAAAAATCAAGTTTCCAGATTGGTAAATTATAAATAAGAACTCACCTGGAAGTCGGGTGTCTCGGGAATCAGTTGTCCCTCGCGCAGCCATTGAACTCCAGTAGCCTTCACCTTGCCAGTAATAGTTGTCTTAAATTGCGCTGGCAGACCTTCGGTCACAGTAACATCTTTCAAAGCAGTGATTGTTGGTGGAGCATCTAAATTCTCAAGTGGACGCACTTTCAATGTGGCACTCGATTGTACTGTACCCATTTTACTATCCAAAACACACTTGTAAACACCTTCATCTTCGGGGAAAGCCTCCGAAATTACCAATTGATAGTATTCTCCTTGTCTGGTCATTTGGAAGTAACGTGAGGGTTTGATCATATTGTCCCCACGATACCATCTGGCTGTTGGTGTTGGTTTACCAACAACACGGCACTTGAAAATAACCTTACTGGTTTCCTCAACAGATTGATTCTTCAATGGCTCAACAAGAACTGGGGCCTTTTCAATGCCAGGTGTGGTTGGTTTATCGGTTTTGGTTGGTGATTGAACGAAGCAATCAGCATCGCAACGAGCTTCGCCAGCTGCATTTACAGCAACGCATTCGTAACGACCCGAATCTTCAGGTGTTGGTTCGATGACTAACAAAGTGTAAATGTTGTCCTCTTCGAGCATTTTGTGTTTGATGTTTGGTTGGATCTTCGTACTGTTCTTCAACCAGTAAACATCAAAAGGCTTGGTGCCGGTGACCTTGGCATCGAAACGGGCTAATTGTCCAGTTGCAACGTTGGTACTTTGAATGGTCTGAACGAAGCTTGGTGGTGAAATTCCACCTTTGCCAGCACGACGTCTCTCTTCTACAACCAAATTTGCACTGCACTTGGCAGTTCCACCACGATTCGAAGCAACGCAAGAGAACACAGCCGAGTCTTCAACAAAGACTTGACGAATAATCAAAACTGATTTCGATCCAAAAGTGTGAATCTGCAAATCGGGCGAATTCTGAATGGGGAAGCTTTCACGATACCATTTGACAGTTGGCATCGGCTCACCATTAAATTCAACTTCGAACTTAGCCTGTTCATTTTCAAAGGCCCGGCATGGTTGAATCTTTTTGGTGAAGACTGGAGGCTTAGCTGGTTGAACGGGTCCTTCAACAACACGTTCTTGAATTGTGCCCTTATGTTCGACTTCAGTGGTTTCGGTAGCAGTGATCTTTCGGGTGATTTCAAGATCTCCCACAACTTGCTTCTGGACTTGTTTTTGCTTATTCATGTGTACTTCACGACCATGTACAGATGACTCTGATGGTTCTACGGGCCCCTTCTTCAGGATCTTTTGAGTAGTGGATGTTTTTTGTTGATCCAACATTTCGGATTTTTCTCTGAAATAAAAAAAAATTATGTTAAAAAAAATCTTCGAAAAATTGCGCTAAGTATGTTTTAGAAAACTTACAAGCTCTCTTCATAGTTTTGTGCCATACCCTTGGCAGCCGAGGTGGCAACAATCTTTTGTCCAGGAATTGCAAATTGATGATGATCCTCACGGAGTTTGGTCTCCTTTAGCAATTGTTCGGTTTCGAGTTCTTGCAATTTGCTATAGTAGTCTTCGTTCTTCTTGGACTTGACAGTCTTTTGCCAAGCAGGCACTTCGGGTTTGATAACCTTTTGTTTAAGGTGCTCAACACCCTTTAGATTGGCACCACTTTGATCAGCCAAATATTGCTTACGTTCATCGAACATCTTTTCCAATTCGTTTTCTTGGCGTTCTTTTTGGTAAATTGATAGTTCTTGATCATACCATGCTGAAGAGATGGAAGTTGTTTTGTGAGTATGAATTTGTAAATTCAAAATTTAAAAAAAAAATCTTTTTGAAATTGGTAAACATTTTTTTTAAATACTTTAATCAACACTTAAGCATATTTTTGTTAGATATTAAAATTAAAAAAAAAATGAAAGGGTTAGTAACAGTACTTTAAGTATAAGCATGAAATTTTTGCTTTTTTCTATTATTTTGAAAGCAAGTGTAACAGTTCATTGACTCATTTGCGTTAAAATAAGCTGCTTTAAAAGCAGTTTTAAGTCTTTAAAATCAGGTGAAAACACAAAACTGTATTTAAATTGAATATTGAAGATAATTTTAATAGTGACGAAAAATAGAATGACAAATTTATTTTTTTGTATTTTGGGTAACTTGCAAAATTTAGGAACTAAAACAAAAAGACTATTAAGACATTTTATTTTGGTTTGTCTGTGAACTTTGACTGCTTTAATTTTTGGTCGGCTTTTATTATGAATTGAAGAGTACTTTTAAAGTTATTAAGTTTTATATTAAAAGCTCAAAGCCGTCCTGACCAACTAGGTATTGGAATTTTTTTAATTTAACTTTTGCTCTACATTGAAACAAAACGGTATTTCAAAATGCATCGTCAAATTATTTGATCGGTACTTCAACTTTCTGTTAGAAAGTTAAATAGGCAGTATATGAACGAATTTATAGTGAAAGCTCAAAAGCTATCGGAAATTTTTATTATTGTCTTTGAAAAGATTGTTTAAGCTGACGTTTGCTGCTGCAGGAGTGACTTTCTTTAAGTCACCTTATTCATGAAACCTTAAATTATTTAACCAAAACGAATATTATTATACTTAGAAAGCTTTCAATTAGAGAGATCTTTTAAGCAAAAAAGCTTTCCCTAATGCAAGAAAATTGTGTTGAAATGAAAAATAAAGAAAAATCATAGAAAAGATTTTTGAAGTAGGTATAAAAAAGGTTTTAAGAGAAAAATGACAGAAAAAGTTTTTAACTAGAGGAAAGAATATAAAGTTTAGGCGAAGAAAGAGCTTTGTTTGGCAAAAACGAAAACTAATTGGCTACTACTATTTCAAAATGGAAATACTGTTAAACACAAAAACTATATGACACAAATTAACTACAGAAATAACATTTATACACATTACACATATTTACACCATACTACCAATTTTTTTTTATTTTGATACAATTTCGAACGCTCATCCACAAAATAAAGCGCTTTTGCTATTTACACGAGTTCTTCTTCTCCGTTGGTTTTCAGCTGGTTTGATTTACAGCAACGACAACGTCGATAAGCATGTTGATAGGATTCCGATTTTTTTAAGGGGGGAAATTAGGGGATTTAGGAGGAAGGGTAATATAGCTTGTGTGAGTGTATGTTAAATGTTTTATTTTGTCGGCATAATATTTACATTGGATTTTATTGAGAAAAAATATTCAATTGTTTAATATGTTTATGTTTTAATTTGTATGCATTTTTTTTGTTATAAAAATAATATTTACAAAATTGGTTTTAGTTTTTCTTTTCTAGTGTGAAATAAGCTGCTGAAAATGTTTGTAATAGCTTTTCTAAGTGTTTGTGGGGACTTACGTCTTGGTGAATTCTTCAAAATGCTACGATAATCATCGGAACGTGCAATAACTTTAAGTTCGGTTGTTGCTATTGCTTCGCCTACTGAATTGCGAGCAATTACTTCTACTTTTCCAGTGTCGTACTGTCGTGTTTTTGGAATATCCAAATGGAACATTCCATCGTTTGTAAGCTTGTAGCGAGAACCCTATAGGAAACACAAAGTATTTTTTAAAATCAAGACATTTTTCGAATATGAATATTCGTAATACAAAATTAAAGAAACTCATTGCTGAAAGTTTAAAAGTTCTTTTTTAACTTCCATGCCATGATGATTGAATGATGTTTCAAGCTTTTAGAAAGTTTTTTTTGCAAATATTCAACTTACATGCACAACTGTGTGTCCATTGATGAGCCACATAACTCTTGGTCTTGGATGTCCTGTGACACGAACACAGAATCTCGCGCATTCGCCCTCTTCAACAGTTTGTGGTTCCAGTTTGCTAACAAATGTTGGTGCACATCTTGGCTTTGCATCTATATCAGGTTCTTCTGGCACACTATACAAAAAAATCATTTTATCAGTTTTAAACTAAAATCAAATTTTGTGTGTGAATACTTACACTTGCCATGATGCTTCCATCTCCCTAATTCTTTCAATGCTGTTCATGTAGCTTGGTACTTGTGAATCGTAAACAATTCCTGGTTTACCAGTTGTCTTAATAATAGCCCTGGTCTCATCCATACCATACAAATTGGTTGCTCGACAAACATATTCACCACTGTCTTCTGGGTAAACCCATCCGAAGTTCATGGCTACGTAACCAAAGTCATAGATCGGCATGAATCGGTTCTCTGTTAAAAAAAGAAATTTTTTATTACATGATGAACCCTTTCTTCAATATACCATTAACTTACTGTGCAACAAAGGTTTGCCATTGAAGAACCATTCAACTTTCATGTTTGGATCACCAACTGGAGCCAATTGGCATTCAAACTTGGTAGATTGCATTTCTACCAACTTGGTTTGTTCCTTGATTTGGGTGACGAATCTTGGAGGTTGTTTGCGATCTGGATCGAAGAGATCATCCTCGGTCAAATGAACTTCGGATGTGTACCTCTTGATGGCTGCTTCCATCTGAGTGATGGTTTCATTGCGTTTCATGCCCCTTGGTACCTGGTTCTGGAGGACAATCGATGGTTCCTCTAAAAAAACGAAAACAAAATAAAGATTTAAGCGTGTTCATGTGAAATAGAATGTATTTATTTCTTACGTTTGCAGGTGATAGTTGCAACAGTCCTGTCCTCGCCATAGTCATTCACGGCACGACAGACATACTCGCCAGAGTCTTCATAATAGACGTATAGGATATCCAAAGACACGAAACCCATATCTTGAACTGTACGGAAACGATGTCCAATTGGAATCATTTTACCATTATGGTACCATTCGATGCGCAGTTTTGGATCTTCTTTCGGCTCAACTTGGCACTCAAAACGAATAGCTTCAGCTTCTTCAGCCATTACTGAGGCAATTTCTGTAATGAATTTTGGAGGGCCAAATGATTGTTCGACCGGTTTTGGCTCTTCAATGATGCGTCCACGTTCAAGTTCCTTCAATTTCTCAGCAGTCATGCTGTCTGGTAATTGTGAGTCATAGACAATGTTGCTCTTGCCTTTGCATGTTACCTTTGCAACAGTCTGGGCAGTTCCCCACTTGTTTGTGGCCCGGCAGATGTATTCACCAGAGTCGCGAGCGTAGATGTAGTCAATGTCCAACGCAATGAATCCAAAATCATTCAACATATGAACCCTTGAGCCAGTGGCCAGGGAACGTCCGTTGAAGAACCAGTCAATTCTCATTGTCGGATCACCAACTGGTTCCACTTTGCAATCGAAGTGAATTGGTCCGCCTTCTTGAACATCGAGGTTGTCCTTGATTTGTTCGGTGAACTTTGGTGGATTTGGTTGTTCCTCATCGATGAAGATCTCCTCACGTTTGTGTAAGCTTTCTTCGAGCTTTTGCAAACTTTCTGTACCGCTGCGGAAGTTCGATGGCAGTTGTGGTTCCATTATAATACCCTGGCGACCTCGAACTTGTAATTTGCATGAGACTGAAGCCTCACCGTGCTTGTTGGTTGCCTTGCAGGTATACAAGCCAGAATCACGTTGATAGCATCCGGCAATTTCAAGGATAACAAATCCAAAGTCATTGATGGTCTTAATGCGGGAACCAGCCCACAATGCCTTGCCATTGTGGAACCATTCAACGCGCATACTTTGATCGTTAATTGGTTGCAAGCGGCACTCGAAGTGTGCCAACGAGTTCTCAGTGATGACCATATCGAAAGGAGTTGTGATGAACTCTGGTGGTTTGCCGGAGTCGTCTTCCTGAACGAATTCACTACGTCCAGCACCGAGCCCCTCAAGTTCAGCAATACGGTCAATAGTGCCTTCCATACCCTTTGGCAGCTGAGATTCCATGATAATACTACGTTTGCCTTGAATCTTCATGGTAGCAGTGGTGACTGCTTCACCGTACTCGTTGATGGCACGGCAAGAGAATTCACCAGAATCTTCAGGATATACTGGAGAGATTTCAAGAATAACAAATCCAAAGTCGCAGAATGTACGGAAGCGAGAACCAGCTCGCAATGGTTTGCCATTCCAGTACCATTCGACCTTAAGTTTGGGATCATTGGTTGGTGTCAGACGGGCTTCGAAGTGAGCGTTTTCACCTTCACGCATGTTGTCGATATTAGATAGGGGTACAGTGAACACAGGTGCTTTTCCTCGTGTTTCTTCAACTGTCTCATCACGGGAACGGACCATGGAGTATTCTAAGTTTTGAATCTTCTCCAAGCCTCCCTCCATGCCCTAGAAATATAAAAAATTAAATTATAGAAATAATTTTTTTCAAGCCCTATAGTGTTAAAAAAGCACTGGCGCTTTTAATTAAAGTATACTTACTCGCGGCAATTGCGAGTCCAGGATTAAGCTAGCCTTTGATGAGCACTTAAGTGTCGCCCTGGTGACGTCCTCGCCATACTTATTATAAGCACGGCATTCGTATACTCCGGAGTTCTCTTCATAACAGTAGAGTATGTCCAGAATAACAATACCAAAATCGTGGAACGTCCTAAACCTGTGTCCATGTGGCAGTTTCTTGCCGTTGAAGTACCATTCAACAACCAATTCTGGATCGGTGATTGGTGTGAGACGAGCTTCAAAGTGAGCACTTTGTCCTTCGACCAATTTGACGGCATCAGAAATTTGAGTGATGAACTTGGGTGGTTCTCCAGTTGGTGTGGTTGGGCCATGTTGGTCACCCATTTGTGGGCATTCCAATTCACGGATTCTTTGTAGAGAATCCGGTTGAAGGGTGTCCGAGAATACGCCTCCTCGTCCACGGCAATTGAGTGTGGCTCGAGTAAAGTCCTCGCCGTATTTGTTCCAAGCACGGCAAACATATTCTCCGCTATCGTGATCTTGAAGGTAAGCAATGTCCAACAATACATATCCAAAATCTGAGACAGGTTTGATGCGGTTCGAGTGACGCAACAGTTTGCCATTGTGGTACCATTCTACCTTGAGTTCTGGATCATTGACCGGAATCAATGTGCACTCAAAGTGAGCCGATTGTCCATCCTTGAGACCTTCCAGACTCTTAATGTGCGTGGTGAATCTTGGTTTTTGGCCCTTTGGCTTGTCAACGCATCCCAATTCAACATGAATCTCGGCTGTTCCCCATTTGTTGGTAGCACGGCAGGTGTAAGTGCCAGAATCTTCGATCTTGGTGCCCAAAACTTCAAGGGCAACCATTCCGAAGGCGTAAATTGTGCGGAAGCGATGTCCAGCGTCGAGTACTTTTCCATTGTAGAACCATTCAATGACCATGGTCTGGTCACCAGTGGGAACCAAATTGGCTTCGAAATGAGCAATCTCTCCTTCACCAATATCCATAATTGGTACAAATTCTGTTGTGAAGCGAGGAGCTTGACCTGCTTCTGGTGACTCTGGCTTAGTTCCGTCTTTACGCAAGGACTCTTCCAGGTCTTGTATTTGTTCCAGGCCTTCAGCGCCCTTTGGATGCTGAGTCTTTTCAATTATGCTTTCCTTGCTGCTACAGAAAATGGTTGTCTGGGTAAATGCTTCACCAGACCTATTGTATGCCTTGCAAGTATACATGCCTTGGTCACGTTCATATACCTCGATGAGGTCTAAAGTAACAAAACCGAATTCACTGGTCATCTTGAATCTTGAGCCATGTTGTAAGAGTTTGCCGTTGAAGTACCATTCGATGAATAGATTTGGATCTTCCTTTGGTTCGACATTACCTTCCAAATGGAGAGGTTGTCCCTCTGACAGTTTGAATTCTGGACTAAGTGGAACGGTCCATACCGGTGCTGGATAGACAACCTCAGGTTTGGCATCCTTTGGCTTGCTTCTGTTTGCGAGAGCTTCCTCAGTTTCTTGTACAGCTTGCAGGCCAGCAGTTCCTTGAGGATGTTGAGTTTCAAAGAACATAGACTTCTCGCTTGTGCATTTAAGGGTTCCCGAAGTGGTAGCGGATCCCTTACTGTTGGTAGCCTTGCATGTGTAGATTCCACTATTTTCGGCATAACAGCTTGTCAAATCCAAAGCACAGTAACCAAAGTCATAGATGCTCTTGAACTTGGCTGCAGCTGGCAATGGGTTGCCATTGTAGAACCATTCAATTCCCATGGTTGGATCACGAGCTGGCTCGACATTGCATTCGAAGCGAACACTCTCGTTCTCCTTGCACTCAATATTGTTCAAATGAGTGATGAAGACTGGTGATTCATAAACTGGTTCCGGAGCTGCAGGACGTTCCTCTTTGGGTGCTTCGAGAGCGTCAATGCGTGGAAGTGATTCTGGGTGAAGAGTATCAGCCATCAACCAGTGACGATCTTCGACTTTAAGTGACGAGGTGGATACGGCTTCTCCAATCAAGTTGGTAGCCTTGCAGGTGTAAATGCCAGAATCATCCGAACGAAGTCCATTGATCGATAGGTTAACCAAACCGAAGTCGAAAGTGCTGCGAATACGAGCTCCAGTGGTAAGAGTAATACCGTTCTTGAACCATTCAATTCTTAGATTAGGATCAGCTCTGGGCTCAACTTGAGCCTCCAAGCGAACGTGTTGTCCTTCGGAAAGCTTGTCAAAGCTCTGCAAATGGGTTGTAAAGACTGGAGCCTGTTGTGGTGATGTATCAACAAACATTTCTGGAACACGGTTCATTGCGGCTTCCTTCAAACGGATTGCCTCCCAGGATTCTGGGATCAAAGGCTCTCCAGCAATGGATGACTTTGTCTTTACCTTCATACCAGTTGAGGATACAGCTTCACCAGCTGCATTGTAGGCTCTACACATGTACATTCCAGAATCCTCCTTAACAACAGAGTTAATGTCCAAAGTAACGAAACCAAAGTCATGAGTGGTTCGTAGACGTGATCCCATCTGTAGTTCAACTCCATTAACGTACCATTCGAAACGCAAAGTTGGATCACCAACTGGAACGACACGGGCTTCAAAGTGAGCATGTTGCCCTTCCCAGAGTTCTGATGGTCCTGTGAGCAACTGGGTGAAGATTGGCTTTTCGAACATGCGTTCTGGTTCTTCAGGCTTAGGAGCTGATGGCCTCTCAAGTTGGTGAATACGTCCAATACTTTCCGGATGCTGGGTGTCCATTTGAATGCTAGCCTCAGTGACGACACGCATAGAGGCAGTTGTGACGGCTTCTCCAAGTGGATTGACGGCACGGCACATGTAGACGCCTTCATCTTCCTTGCGGATATGAGAAATGTCCAGGGAGACAAATCCAAAGTCATGCTGTTTGGTGATGCGAGAACTGTCCTCGATGAGTTTTTCATTGCGGTACCATTCTACTTTAAGATTTGGATCACCCACTGGAATAAGGCGAGCTTCGAAATGAGCTGTTTGAGCTTCATTAATGCGATCGATATTCTGGAGGGGTTGAGTGAAAACTGGGCGTTGGCGAGTTGCTGGTCCTTCAACTTCTGGTCTTTGGAAGGGAGCACTCGACTCAAGTTGGCGAATCTTCTCAAGACCCTCAGGATGTTGTGTTTCCGAAAGAATTCCTCCGAAGGGAATAACACGTAAGTTGGTTGACGAAGTGCACTGTCCCAAATTATTGACAGCACGTACTGAGTATTCACCAGCGTCTTCAGCGACTGCATGGGAAATATCTAAAGCAACATATCCAAAATCAAAAGTGATATGGAAGCGCGAGGCAGAAGGCAAAGGTTTTCCATTGTGATAGAACTCAATACGTAGATTGGGATCATGCATTGGTTGAACTTGAGCTTCAAAGTGAGCGGTCTTGCCCTCGTAGATTTCGGTGTTTCCACGAAGCTCGACTGTAAAGTGTGGTGGGCTAATTGGAAGATCATCAATATCTTGGCGGCTTGGAGCGGCCTTGGCTTCGAGTTTTTGGATCTTCTCAAGAGCATCAGGATGCTGTGTGTCCAAGATCATGCTACGACGGTTGAGAACACGAACGTTGCATGTATTCATAGCTTCGCCGAGAAGATTAGTAGCTTTGCACATATAAGTGCCGGTATCTTCTCCATAGGCATAGAGAATGTCCAGAGCAACATAACCAAAGTCATGTGTTGTTCTAAAACGATGACCAACGGCAATGGCCTTTCCGTTGCAGAACCATTCGATCTTTAAGTTGGGATCATTGATCGGTTCTACACGGCACTCTAAATGTGCGTGTTCACCTTCCTTGAGATGTTCCAAACTGGTAAGTGGTGTCAAGAAGACTGGTTTCTGTCCCTTCTCCTCGACAACTTGAGCCTTGGGTCTTTCGTAGTTCTCCAGTTGGCGAATCTTCTCTAAACGTTGCTCGTCCATTGTATCGAGTACTAAAGTGGCGTTTGCTATAAGGAAAAAGATAACAGTTAAAATTGGATCTGGGCTTAAAAAAAATGTTTTGTAAAATTACCTGTGACGTTTACAGCACTAGTCGTAACAGCCTCACCGACAGCATTCTTAGCCTTACACATGTAAGTGCCAGTGTCTTCAGCATGAGCGTATAATATGTCCAATGCGACAAATCCAAAATCGTATGTTGTTTTGAAACGATGACCAGTTTGGATGGGGATACCATTGCAGTACCATTCAACTTTCATGGTTGGATCATTAACTGGAGTTAGAGTAGCTTCCAAATGGACTGGTTTGCCTTCAGCGACATTGGCGTTACGTAGAGGTCTTCCGAATTGTGGTCTCTCAGCCATGTATACGTCTTCGTCTTCTTTACGTTGGAAACGTGTATCATCCTCAAGGTATTGGATTTTCTCGAGTGCACCTTCATGTTGGGTCTCGCGAATAATTGAAGATCTAGTCTGTACATTCAAGTTGATGGATGAGACTGCGGTTCCGAAGTTATTGGTAACGCGGCAGGTATATTCACCGCTATCGTCCGCGTAGACTGTCAAAACATCCAAAGCTGCGAAACCAAAATCGTAGGTGTTTCGGAAACGGTGACCAGTTGTTAGTGGTTTTCCGTTGTGGAACCATTCTACTTTCAGATTTGGATCTGGGTATGGCTCAATGCGGCACTCGTAGTGAGCACTTTGGCCCTCAACCAGGTTAGTTGGCCCAATCAAACGTGTAATAAATCTTGGTGGCTGAGTAACTTCAATCTCTTCCTCTTCACGACGTGTATATTTTGTGTGGTCCTCAAGCTGGTGGATCTTGTGCATGGCAGCTTCGTTTTGAGTCTCCATTTGGAGTGCGGCCTTCGATTGAACAATCAAGGTGGCTGAAGTGACTGCTTGACCAAGCTCATTGACAGCCCTGCAAGTGTAGGTACCAGAATCCTCAGGGTTAACGTATTTCATGTTGAGGGCTACATATCCAAAATCGTGCATTGTTGTAACACGGTTTGAAGCTTCAATTGGTTGTCCATTGTGCAACCATTCAACTGTCAAATGAGGATCACCAACAGGAATCAAACGGGCTTCAAAGTGAACTGCTTGATTCTCTGCTACTCGGACATCCCTAACGGGCAAAGTGAAGACAGGAGCTTGAGTAATAACCTCCTCTTGAGTACTCATCTTCTGACGTTTGGTAGATTCTTCAAGATACTGAAGACGGTGCAGGGCCCCTTCATGCTGGGATTCCATGTAAATAGACTTCTTAGTGTGTACGAGGGCAATTGCCGATGTAACAGCTTCTCCAATAGCATTGTGGGCACGGCAGGTGTAAGTACCGGCATCTTCTGGCAGGCATGACATAATGTCAAGTGCGACAAATCCAAAGTTATTGGTCTCGGTGAAACGAGATCCTGACTTGAGGGGAGCGTTATTGTGATACCACTCTACCTTCATTGTAGGGTCAGAGACAGGAATCAAACGGCACTCAAAGTGAGCACGTTGGTTCTCCTTGATATCGATGTTCTTCAAAGATGTTGTGAAGACTGGAGCCTGCTTGGTTGTCTCGTCGATTTCTTCATGTCGACGGTACTTTGACCTATCCTCCAAGTAATGGATTTGCTCCAGACCTGCTTCGTTCTGAGTAACTGTGACGATTTGTTCACTGCTGCGACAGACTAACTCACAACGAGTCTCATCGCTGCCGACAAGATTCTGAGCACGGCAAGTGTAAACACCTGAATCTTCAGCAATAAGATCGACGATATCAAGGGCGACATAGCCAAAGTCATGAATTGGCCTAAATCGATGACCAATGGTGATGGGCCTGCCGTTCTTATACCATTCAACCTTTAAGTTAGGATCGGTAACTGGCTCTATTTTGCACTCAAAGTGGGCATGTGCTCCTTCACGCATATTGCCAATGTTCTTCGGGTGAGTGAGGAAACGAGGACGAATGTTGATGGTTTCATCAACGTATTCTGAGCGCTTGTACCTGGAAGAATCTTCCAAGTATTGGATCTTTTGCAGACCTGATGCGTTTTGAGTGTCCAAGACAAGATCCTTCTTTGCAATAATGCGCACGGAGCATGAGGTTACAGCCTCCCCAAGTTGGTTGCGTGCTTGACATGTGTAAACTCCAGAATCAATGGCATACACTCCCAAAAGATCCAATGCAACGTAGTCAAATTCATAGGCTGGCCTAAAACGATGGCCAGTCTTAACCGGTTGGCCATTTACGAACCACTCAACGTGCATAGTTGGATCACCGACAGGTTGCAAACGGCACTCAAGATGGACATTTGTACCTTCCATTGTCTCGATGTTATGCAATGGGCGAGTAAACTGTGGGGCTTGCATGACTGTGATCTCCTCAACCACTTGATGACGACGACGAGACGCATCCTCAAGTAGTTGGATTTGTTCCAAAGACATTTCATTTTGAGTCTCAGTGACAACGTCAGACCGGTCAATAATGCGAACACAAGCTGAGGTATGGGCCGAGCCAAGGTGGTTGGTAGCTCGGCAAGTGTATTCTCCTGAATCAGCTGCGATGGTCTGGACAATATCCAAAGCAACAAAGCCAAAGTCATAGTAAGTCCTGAATCGGGATCCTACAGTGATTGGGCGGCCATTTTGGAACCACTCAACCCTCATTGTTGGATCGCCCATTGGTTCGAGGCGGCACTCTAAGTGAATGTTCTTGCCTTCGTGCATAGGCTTTGGATCAGAAAGTGGTTGGACGAAAATGGGTTTCGATTTGGAGATTTCCTCAATGTCATATTGGGGCTCAACAAACTTCTGTCCCTCCAAATGGCGAGTTTTTTCGACCAAGCCACGATGCATGCTAGATGTGTCAATACTGGAACGAGCTGTAAAAAAAGAAAGAAAATGGCTCACAAGGACTCCTTAAGAGATTAAGATTATAAACTTACTTTCAACTACCATCGTTGCCGACAACTGAGCTTCACCTAGCTTATTTCTGGCCACCACAGTGTAGACACCGGCATCATCAGCACGTACAGCTGAAATATCCAAAGCGACATATCCAAAGTCATAGTAGGTTTGTATGCGATTGGCCGCAGTGATGGCCTTTCCATTGTGATACCATTCGATTTTCATGGACAAATCGGACTGTGGCTCTACGCGAGCTTCAAAATGAGCTCGTTGTCCTTCTAAAATTTTGTTGGTGCCCTTCATAGGGCCCAAGAAACGAGGAATTTGTGTGACCTTAGTCTCTTCCTCAACGCTGCGAGCGTATCTCGATGAGTCTTCCAGGTGTTGAATCTTTTGCATACCACCTGGGTGTTGAGAATCGGACACAATTGCCTTCTTTGATAGAACGGTCAAATTGGCCGATGTCGTTGCCTGTCCAAGTGAATTGTAGGCTCTGCAAGTGTAAACGCCAGCATCATAGATTGTCAGTTGCTTAATTGTCAAAGCAACATAGCCGAAGTTAAAGAAAGTTGTGCTTCTTGAGCTTGCCTCAAGAGGACGTCCGTCCTTCAACCATTCTACACGCATTGTAGAATCTCCAACTGGTTCTAAACGGGCTTCGAAATGAGCATAAGCTCCTTCCCGCATATCGACTTGATCTTTGATTGGAGTCTTGAAGACTGGAGGTCCAGTCGGTTCTGGGACCTCATGAACATACTTCTTGTGCTGAGACTTTTGATATTGTTCCAACTCCTCGACCTTTTCGATGTAACGCTGCTGTTCGGGAATACCCAAATCGGCAGTTACTTGGCTTCTTGAAATGACGCGTATAGTTGAGGTACTGATGGCTTCACCAACCCTATTGACAGCGCGAACGGTATACGAACCAGCATCTTCAGCCCGTAGGTGCATGATGTTAAGGGAGACGTAGCCGAAGTTGAAGATTGCAGTGATTCGCGAACTGGCCGTAATTGGGCGGCCATCCTTGTACCATTCAACACGCATATTCGGGTCATTAACTGGAGTGAGTTGGGCCTCAAAGTGAATGTTCTTACCTTCTTCAAATTCGCCCAAGTCGTGCAGAGGTTTTATGAAGGCTGGCTTTTGGTTTATCAGCTCTTCAGTGCTCTCTTGGCGAGAGTATTTCGAATAGTCTTCCAGCTGACTGATGTATTGCAAGCTGCTTGGGTGTTGTGACCTCTGTTCGATTGAAGGACGTTGAACGATTGTTAGAACTGCTCGAGATTCGGCCATTCCAGTGGCATTAGTGACACGGCACATGTATTCGCCACTGTCCTGTTCGATAATTGTGATCAAATCCAATGCGATGAAGCCGAATTTGAAGACTGATGTGGTACGGGAACCTAGAACAACAAAGAAAGATCATAAGAAAAACCGTTAAGAAATAATGCCATGTCTTGACATACTTGCAGCAAGTGGTCTTCCATTGAGGAACCACTCAACGACCATTGAAGGATCACCCACTGGTTCGATGCGAGCTTCCATATGGACGCGTCCTCCTTCGGTCTGTTGAACATTTTGTAGTGGTATGATGAATTGCGGTGGTGGATACACACGGTCCTCCTCGCCGGGACGCAAGTGAGGCTTGGCGCGCTCCACATGACGCAAGTAAATGATTTCTGGCCCAGGAACAGGTCTGAAAATTACAGAAAGAGTTTTATCTTAGAGTCAGGAAGGTTTTCGATTTTTTTAAAAACTTACTCTGGTTCGATAACTTTAGTGGGCCTTGGTAACTGTAGACGTCTTTGTTCATGGGGCTGATCTCTGGGAGTTTCTAATACATAGAGTCTGGCACGATTTGCCGTCGATCCTGCAACATTCTGTGCAGTGCACTGGTACCAGCCAGCATCAGCTGGAGTGGCACGTGGTAATTCCAAGCATGTAGCTCCGCCATCAATGCCAACGAAACGGTCTTGAGTCGAGCTGATTTGAACACCGTCCTTCTGCCATGTAATCCTTGGCACTGGTGTTCCGATAGCATTGGCACTAAGTGCAACGGGTTCTCCTTCACGTACCGTGATTGTTTGGAAACGCTGAACAAATTGTGGTGCCACGACTTGTTCCTTTTCAAGCACGTTTAGCTGAGCTTCGATAGCAATTTCGCCGGCTTTGTTTCGAGCCAAGCATTGAACTGCACCACCGTCATAACGACTTACGTTGGTGATCATCAGCGAGTGGCTGCCGGATTCGTTGACCAATATCTTATGGGTGGCATCATCGTTGATCATCTGGCCATTGATAAACCAGTAGACTTCAGGATAAGGATTTCCAGTCACGCGACAATCGAACCGAGTCATTCGGCCTTCGGTGGCTTCACGGTCAGTGAAGGCCCGCACGAATTGCGGTGGCAAGGCCTTACCGGCTTCCAACTGTTCAGCCATGATGTCAACTGGCTTGGGTTCATGCGATGATTCAGTAGCTGGCTCAACGGCCAACACTGCAGACGATACTACACAACCTTGAACATTTTCCACCAACAGAGTGTAGTGACCGGCATCTTGAAGATTTGCGTTCTTCACACGAAGTGTTGCCATATTGCTAGAGTAAGTGATCTCATGTTTATTCGATGGCATAATACGTTGACCATTTCGGAACCAAGTCAACCTTGGCTTAGGATTCGATCCAACTTTGGCAGTGAACACGGCATCCGAGCCCTCAACGAGCTTCGAGTTGCGTGGCTTGGTATTGATCTGCGGTGCGAAAGCAGGTCCAAGTGCACGATCAACTTCAGTTATAAGACGAAAATCGGATTCATACTGTGTTCGTCGGGTAATTGACTCTCGGAACGAGACCTCTCGCAATAGTCTATACTCGAAGGTATCCACACGGAATTCCTCTTCGATAGATGTGAAAGAGTAGCCATTGGTGTACATGGACTTATCGTGGGTTTGTATTGGCTGCAGCACTGGCATTGGCATACCTTCAGGCTGAATAAAAACTGAGCAAATAGCTTCACCGTATTGATTGCGGGCACTGCATGTATATTCACCCTCATCGCCGGGCCCAATTTGATTGATTAATAGCGACACTTCTCCAGTGACCTCGTTATAGTTCATCCGATACTTTTGAGACTCCAGAAGTGGTGCGCCCTTCCGGGTCCAAGTAACAAATGGCTTTGGATTGCCACGGAGCTTGCCTTCGAACATAGCATTTCCGCCCTGAGCGAAACGGGCATTACGAAAGATCTGTTCGAAGACTGGTGGTGAAATGTCACCTTGGGCATAGACGTGTGTCAGTGATGGTAGCATTTGCTGGTGCATGATTGTTGTGCCACCGTGTTGCTGAACTGTAATTAGACAGAACAAAAAAATATTGTTTAATTTCATTGAAATAATTGTTGCCTTAGAGGAAATGAAATTCAAATCCAATTAGAAAATCTAGAGGTATTTTATAAAAGTGGGTTTATTTTTTTATTACTAAAATATCTAAAATATTAAACATAATATTTTATAAGTTTTAATTTTTAATTCGGTTCAAAATTATTTTTATTTCAGAGAGAATATATTTTTACTTAATTTAAATTTAAATTAATTATTTGCGAAATAAAATATGATGCAATATGGGAAGCCCCTTTTGAAGACTAGATGTCTTTCAGCAATTTATTGCAGGTGTTGAAATAATCTGCCAACATCCGTTTTAAAGACTTGAAATGTATGTCAGCAATTATTGCAGGACGTGTTAAAATAATCTTGTGCAACAATAATTTTATTTAAGTCCATATTTGTGTAATTATTAAATAGATTTGCAAAGAAAAAGTAAGGACTATACCTAATATGTGCATATTTTTATATTTTCTATAGGTAAGTAGGTGTTTATTTTGGAAAAAAAAACTTTTTTTTTTAATTTTAAATTATTTTAAACTTTGCAGGTATAAAGAGTGGCCAAAAACAATTGAGCAATTTTTGTATAAAATTTCAAAAAAAGTTTTAAAAGCACTTTTTTTTAATTTAACCCAAAATTGTGGATGGAGCTTCTCGTTATAGATGAGCACAGGCAAAAAAATATAATAAATTCTATTTGGAATTTCATAAGAATAAATTTGAAGGTTATCCGTTCATCTGTTTAGACTCTAGCTCGAAAATAACCTTTTTTGGACTTTTACATCGTAATGTTATGTTTTGATTTATTTATTGATTAAAACATTGAAAATGTTTTTCTACAGGTAACAATACAAATACAATAACAAAATAAGGCTGTGATGGAAATATGAGTACCTACAAACGATGTGTAATCCCAAATTCCATAATTATTTTACCAATTTTTTAATTTAAATGTTACAAGCTGTCTTAAACCCCATTTGAACTTCCTAATTATTAAGCTTTTTAAACAGTGGACTTAACCCTCTTGAATCTTGACTAAACTACAGTATTTTAGGTAGATTTTAGAGCGCCGAACTGTTGTCCAAAAAGACTTTTATTTTTGCAAAAGTCATATTTTTTTTTACAAAAAATAAGAAATGATATCGTAATGGATTTTCTATTTAAGAAAAATGATTGACAGAATTTTAAGATGAAATTAGGTTTTCTCCAAACAAAAATTTTACAAAAGATTTTGTTTTTTAAATTCACTTTAATTTCTAATCTTTTACTCGAACGATTGATGTAGAGTACCCGGTTCGCCTGCATTCGATAACTCAGTATTCTTACCCATATACACGACCACTTCCGCTAAATAAGATGAGTGAACGAAATCTCCTCGGTCAACGATTTATGGAGATTTTTTGACATTCCTCTTCACAAACACAGTAGTGTGTTCAAACAAGCTACAGAAAATTTCTACAATTTAATTTCTTTGTGTGAAAGGTGCAACAGTTTTTTAAATAAATTAAAAGAGAAAGTCAACAAAATGGTAAGGATTTTGTTTCCTCGTGTGAAATGGGGCTGACTCTTTCTGACGGAACCAAACTAATCTCGTGTGGTGTGTTGTGGAGTCGTGTGTCGCTATCGCTTTGATTGTGTTGTGTTGTTTCAGAATTTCAATATTTTTCCGATTGTGTCATACGACGCTGTGTCGGAGACATGTTTTTCCGTATGTAAGAGAAGATAATGCTCAGGGAAGAGAATAAGTAACTTTCAAAAGCAGAAAATGACAGTTTACAACAGAAAACTCTGCACAGTCGGCTCCACAACACACCGCTATACAACACACCGCTACACAACACACAACATGAGTTAGGTTTGGTTCCAAATTCAAAACAGATGATTAGATGGAGGTTATTTCAAATAATAATCAATTGTATTCAAAATTTTAAATTCCTTTAACTTTTTGGAAAAAACAATTGAATCATTGTAAATCAGTAGTAAAATTGATTTTAAGAGAGACATCAATTTTCTTAGTCTATATCCGATCTTGGCCCTTTTTTTCTAGCCATAGCCTAAATGGATTTAGTTCAAATTTGTATTATTCCCTAGAGGAGAAATTCGTTGCAGTGCAATAAGTTATAAAGAAAATTAAGCCCTTGGATCTTATTTCCCAAAAAAAAAAAAAAACGAAATCACCAGTGGGTTTTCTTTTTCCTTTTTAAAATAAGAATAAAATCTGTGGGTTCTAGTTCCTTTTTTTTAGGTTTCAATTCGAAGAATATATAGTGGAAATAGAGCACATTCACTAAAAAACAATTTTGGCCTTCATCAACAGTTTTATTGGACCTTGTGAACGCTTTCGCTGGTTCCCAGGATTAAAACTCCCTCTTTCGGTCCTCCGTGCTGCTCACGCAACTCCTTTGCTCCGCTTCGGCGTTTTGGCCGGCGCCAATGACAACAGTTTTCTTGCATTATAAAACTTTATATATGGGTCTTAATGCCAATTCAGTAAGGTAATAACTCCCGCGGGTTTTAATGCTTTTTTTTTGGTGGGTCTTATTGCACTCCACCGAGAAATTGTATTTTTGTTTAAGCTCATTTAGAAAACAATTAGCTCTGGTACAATATTTTTTTTTGTGGCAAAACTACTTATAAGATTTCGATTAAACTTCTTTCAAATGAATATAACGGAAAAGTTATGTTTTTTTATAATTTCTATTTTATTTATTTTTTCGTACATCACTTTAATGGTTTCATTAAATTTTGTTACAGTTTCTTCAATAGTAACTTCTAGTAATGAATTTGAAAAAAATGCCTTAGTGGTTTGTACATGAGGAGATATTACCTCAAAAGATTCTTATTGACTTAACTTTAAAAAAAAAACGAGAATATTTTGAATTATCTCCTGAATTTTCTTTAAATAAATTGAATGAAAAAAGTAAAAACCTTGACAAGAAGTCATTAGTTGGAATTTTACCTAAATACATACTAATTGAACAATCTGTTAATCAACATTGTTTACTACATTCCATTATTTGACCTTGCCTTTTTTTTAAAAACATAAACAAATAATAAAATAAATCGAGTAAAAAAAAAATATATAAAATCCTTGATTTAAGTGTGCATATAAACATTCAATTTTGCCATTTATTTTCAAAATATCAAAAAATAAACAACACATTCCAGATCTAAGAATATATTTTTGCAAAACGGAAAATAAGTAGGTATATTATTTTTTCGCACATTTATTTTGCTCCATTGAGTCAATTTTTGTCTGCATGGGTCTTTTCGCATCGAAAAACAACGTCATTCTATTTTTGGAAAACGAACCATTTCGAAATAAACACAAATCAGATCACATTACATCACGCCTTATTCAGATTAGCAGTGTTTTCGGTACCCAAGTAAAATAAAAAAAAGGAATTTTTGGAATGTTCATATGTTTATTCCAAGAAATCTATAGAAACGAAAGCCATTGGAATAAATAAATTGAGTGAAGAAAAAAATGCTTGAAATAAAGTCGAAGTGTATAATAGGTACATATAGGTACATGTACACCTCATCATTCAATCCGATTAATGGTTATTTGCAGAAACTGGTCCTTTCCGAAATAGTCAAAGTCACGTACAATAATGCAAGTGCATGTTCGTAGTCATTTTTATTGCAGTTTTATTCAAGTTACCTTTTCCAATAGCACAGCTCTTCTAAGCTCAGCTATAATAGGATGATTTGCCACAGCAAAGTGCCACTGTGTGTTATTGACAACAAATTGCTTAAAGAACAAAGTTTGTGCGTTGATGCATTGATGCAAGTTGCAAGTGGAAATTTATGTAATAAAAGCCTTCTATGGGAAAGTTGCTTTTCCATTTTTCTTGCGTCCAAAGTATAGCTGGCTATATCCATTGGATTTAATTTTGTTTACCTATAAACCATGATGTTATTTATGTAAGTTTCTTGTAAGTGGATTTAGCCTAGTTTTGGTGTTGGGTTGAAATAATTTATTATGTAAACTGATGCAACAAACAATTCGCAATAAAGAAATGAGGATATCTTGGATTTCATTCATTGAGAATTATTTTTTTTGTTTTTTGAAATTTTCTCAATTTTTCTAGATTTGATGACGAAGAAGAAATTTCAATTAAATTAAAGTTTTCTTTTTGGAAGGCAGTTAATTTTTAACACTCAACCTAGAAGGCTTTCATTTAAAATACTACGAAAATATACCTACCTGACTTAAAAAAAATGTCAAAACCATATAATCGTTATGTGAACATTTAGTAAACAATTTGAATTGTATTAACTAATACCTAACAGGTGTACATACAAAGTTAAATCAAAACTGTTAAAGCTGTTTTCTAGGAATTTGAAACAAAAAAAGAATCGTTGAAAGAGGACAACTACGAAGATATCTGACGACTGACGACGTGACGTCTCATTTTGTCTTCGCATTGTGAATTCGGCTTGAGCCAAGTAGACATTTTAAAATTTTGAAAGAAATTCTCTTGAGGAATAGAAACCCAACATTAATATTTTAACTTTTTATTTATAAAAAGCAGTGTTGGCAATTGTATTTTGTATCTGTTTACTTCACAAAATGTCAAAGTAGAATTGACATTTGGCGCCATTTGCAAAAATTTTAGCATTTTCCAATAGGATGACAACTTTTGCGCCACCTTATACATAAAATGGTAGGTTTTAGATTGAAACAAAAAAATTAGTGTTTTATGAAAATTACTAATCGCAAAATTTTTACAGAAAACGTTTTTTCTTCCAAAACAAAACAAAATGGTGGATGGAGCGATTTTTGGAGTTTTTCCTGCTAAGTAAATATTTTAAATTTTTAATAAATTCTCGGTTCTGATCTCAAGATCTTTTTTTAAGAGATTTAGGAAGAAAAAAGAAGGTAAACTGAGGTAAAAATGAAAACATGACCATCGGTAAAATAATGTATCATGCAGATGCTTTTATGAATTTTAGAATTTTGATAAATATAACGTTGCTTTCGAAAGTGCATTGCTCCAGTGAAATATTTATTTGTAGTATTACTTTGTTAAAAAAAATTAATTTTGGAATACTGAAACTTCTATGTTTACACATCACTTAAGCCTTGTACTAAATTTTGGAAAAACTGTTGTATAAAACACAAAATTTTTATTAAGCCGCACTTCACGAATGTGGGATGTTCAGGTTAAGATATTCATTTTCTCCCATTTAAAACCAATGTGCATTATTATTTCCTACATATACTCTTATCTTCTATATTGTTTATTTTTTAACGCCTTCATTATCATCAATCATTTTAGACTCTTGAGAACCAATAATTTCAAAAATCCCAATTTAATATTCTTGAGATTAATATTTGCATAATAAACTGAATATATACGTAATATAACTAGCTTGTTTGATATTTGACCTGTCTTAGAAAGTTTGATAAAGGCTAAAACTAAAAACATTAAATCCTAAAGAATACAAGATCTTAACAAAATGTAACAAAATGGCTTAAAATGTTAAACGATTAAGTATGATGTTAAAGCATTTTATCATATACTAAAAATGTTTTAACATGTAACAAAATTGTTTAAAATGTTGCGCCAATATATTTTGTTTTTAATTTTAGACTTAAATATTGTTTTATTCAAAACATATTTTATGGTCAAACTAGTTAAGTTTTAAAAGTTTTTAAGCTTCTTTATTTGAATTAAAATAAATAAAAAAGTTCAATAAAAAATTGTTTAAATATCTTGTTTAATTTTTTTTTTCATGAACAAACTAAACATAGGTAATTATTTAAAATTATTTTCGAAATCTTCACAGATTTTCATAATTTTTTTTATTTCTCAAATTTGTAAAAAATTGTATTCATTGAATACTTTTAATTTTTATTTAAAAATATTAATTTACAATAATTTTATTTGCTAACCTTCATATCGTCGATGAAACCTGAAAAATGTGTAACTCCGAATTTTATGATAATGAGATTTTAATGCCATCTGTTAGTTTAGACGCATATCTATAAGTTCTCAAACCAGGAAATCTCCATTTCACTAAGAATTATCGCATAAAAGGAAGTTTAGAAAATGGAAAACAATACAACTCAATCAGAAAATAAGAAGTTATTTCTCCTGTCAAATTAGTTAAAATGGAGTTACATACTTTAAAGGTTTCACCGCCGATAAACCTGTATATACAATGCCTGAGAAAAAGTTTTATTTCTTTTTTTTGTCAATTTTAAGCAACTTTAAGCAAACAATACATTGAACTGAATCTAGTCCACCACTTGAAATTTTAATGTAAAATCAATGTACCTACCTATTTATTTTCAACAATCAATTTAACAAAATAAATAGACCATGAAAATAAAAAAAAATATTTACGCAAGAAAAAGAAAAAATTGGAATGTAAAATTGGAATTAAAATGATCGTGAATATCTTTTGAGTTCATTGCAAGGAATACTTTCTCTTTCTATTTTGTTCTACTTCTTTCTCATTTTCTAAATTTTATTTCCCATCCCTCTAATTTTTCTAAGTTTCTTTATATCTCATCTCTGCACAATGTTTTTTGCAGAAAAAAAAAACACCTGTTCGAATAGTCAGTCATATGTTTTAAAATTTTCGAAACTAGAATATTGTTGAGAAAATTTTAAGGATAATTCGAATTGTATTCTCTTTTTCGAAAATGGGAAATTTTTGAGAGAATTTTGGGATATTTTTAGAGAGCATATTTTAGCACTCTGTTTTTCGCTCCCTCTCCTCCTCTCTTCTCACCCACTCTCTTTCTCTCAATAAATATTTTGCTCTCTCCTTATCTCTTTCATTATCTCTCTCAATTCCACTCATCTTTTTCTCAGCTGATTTGAGAGAAGATCATTTCTCTGAGAACATTAATATGTATATAATAATATTAATATTTTTTTTTTAATTTTAGAAAATTTTTTAGATGCACTTTCGATTTCTAAATTTATCCCTAACCTAATACCACTTTGGTATTTTTATTTATATATAAATATAGAAGAAGATACACTGAAGATGAATCAGATTTTCTGTTTATGTTTATTATTTTTTTTATTTATGAATAATGGGATGTGTCAGAGAACTTTTCTAGACGGAATATTTTAAGAAGTGCTGTTTTAAAAATATTTTGTGTACAAATTTTGTGCTGAAATTTGATACTTCTTATTTTAGTGAATAAAAATGTTTTAAAATGAATAATTTATGATTGGATATAAAAGATTTTAAGTGAGTTATTTACTGTGTAAATAAAAGTAGATTTTTTTTTTTATTAAAGTAATAAGAACTAAATTTTGAAAATATGAAAGTATTAAGGGAAACAAATAAGGATAAAATGAAAATTCTTATATGAAACATCGGATGTAACTTTTAATTATTAAAAACATGCTCTGTTTGTTTGACAAGTTTTTATAGTTTTTAAAAAATGAGGTTGAATTCATTTGAAACAGTAAAAATGAACAAATCGATTGATTGAATTTATTTCCCGATGTAAAGATTTTTGGAAATTTGTATTTTTAACTTGAATAAGTTAGTGAAATTGGAAGTTAAATATTATTTTGCTGCTGTCTATGCAAACACTAATCAGTTCCGATGAGTTCTTAAACAAAATCAAATTAATTTAAATGGTGCATATATTCTGACTACCTCAAGCAGCATCTGAGGAACAAACATGCACTGTAACCGCTTTCATAAGAACCTAGAGTTTTTACCAGTAAAAGTAGACACAATTTTTTCAACAGAATTCTATGTTTTGCAAATTTTCAAATTTCAAAGTTTTACGGTAACATTATTTTTATTTGTCTTTCTGTTAGCTTTTGAAAAAAGAGTAATTTAAAGTAAACGGACAGGGATGTTTCCATATATTCGAAACCAAGTTTTGAACAAAATTTAAGTCTAAGTTAATTTTGTGAAGGTCTTGTTTAGGTCTTCACTCTTCAAGTTTTCTGATTTTGATTTTTTTAGATGGATATTTCAGAAAAACGGATTTTGTACGTGTTTGTCAATTATCGATTTGATTTTGTATTTTGTTGATAAAACTCACAAAACTTGCAGAATAGTAGTTGTAAAATATTTTTTATTTTTCAAATTTCTTTCATAGTATAATAATTATTATTATACAATTTCAATTAAAAAAATTGATGATATAAATGTCATAAAAAGTCGTCTGCCGGGTAAATGACAATTTTACAATTAATTTCATGTTTCATGTTAAAATTAAATTTCACTACGTTAAAAAGAGAAGAAAATGATATTGAATTTTTCTAATCGTTGAACTAATTGAATTACCCTACAATTTGATTCCTATATGATATATGGCCACGGTTATAAATTTAGGCAGACTGCTCCAATTTTTCAAGCTTTCATCAATGAGTACAGAAATGAGTGCTTTCTTTGCAGAACTTGCAGACTAATATTTTTTTTTCACAATATTAACTATATTTATAAATGGTTCATTCAGTGGAGAAGTTAGTAATGAAATTTGGGACATTTTTTAAAGAAAAGACTTAAAAAACAATAAGCCTGATTGGACCATAAATTTCAACGTAGTCTTGATGAAGAATATGAAATTTAAAGGTACACCTTTTTGGTCTGTGTTCCAGTTCTAATGACTTTGTAATTTTTCTTGAAAGTTTGAATGGACAACAACCCTTGAGTGAGCTACCACCAAGTTTTTATAGACTGGAGTTATAGCCAGCCTATATAAAAACTTGGTGGTGGCTCACTCAAGTGTTGTTGTTTATTCCAACCTTCAGTATTAATATGATGGTGCGATAGCTTGACAGCCTAACTGCAAGTGTGCTATCACACAAATTCCCTTACTAAATTTGTAATTTTTCGCTTTAAAAAACTGAGCAAGAGAATCCATATGTGATTATATATGTTAATGGCCATTTAAAACTTTTCGAATGGCAACTGGGCGTATTCCATCCACTCCACGTAATTTAGTTTTAGCTGTAACTTTGGCTTCACTTGGTTTCTCTTTCAAAAAATCAAAAACTTATGTTATTTAACATGTTTATTTACAGTTTTTAATTAAATGCTTCTACAGTTACCTACGCACTTTTTTTTGTACCTTTACCTACCTTTTATGTGTGTACTTTAATTTTGAGAAATATCTTCCTCAGCCACCTTATTAGATGGATAATAGTTAAAACAGATGAAGCGACTTCTGGCTAAAAATTTCAAATTGTATTTTAGCTGATGGAATAAATTAAATTCTTCTTCTGATGCTTCTCACACAACATGAAGTGGTGGCCTAGCTAATTTTTCTAACTCCTAACGATTATTTTTTTCTGAAAAAATTAGTTTTCTGAATTTGTGTGTAAATAAATATTTTCATTATCCTTAAAAGGTATTCTTTTTTGCTTAAAATTTCGGCTGGATTGGATGCATCACTCCAGTTGTCTTTTATGTAATTTTGAATATGTTCTCATAACTGATAGACCTTGTCAAAAATCTCACAAAAATAAATATTTTTCATCATCTAAATTAGTTTAAAAGGAATAGGATAGGTACTGTAAATTTTTTATATAGAGAAATAAATTAACGCTTTTAATATATAAAAACACAGATATGAAGTTTGATAAAAATTATAATAGTCAGTTTTGATAACATTAAAAAACAAACGGAAAAATACTTAAAATGAGCAATACCCTTTCAGATGAAATTCAAAAATAAAATCTACATAGGTATTAGGTAGGAGGGGTTCAACTTAAAAAAAATATTGACTTGAGTTCTGTATTTAAATTTCGTTAAACGCCTTCCAAGCAAATATCTCGCCAACGAATATACTATAGCTCACTAAATTTTAAGCAAATCCTTTTTCTTTAATTCAGGTCGATGTTCAGATGGACATACGTTTATTGAGCATTGAGAAAACAAATCTAAAAAATTCTAGTCTCAGTAGTATACTAACAAAAATAAGGAATTGGGTTTAGATTTCTGAGATTTATGAGAGCTCTGAGATTTCAGAGAATTGAACTGCATAATATCTTGATTATTGTTAATTTTCTGAATGCAAAAAAACGTCAATTTCATTTAGTCCATTTGGTATAGAACTTAATACCATTCAAAGCTCCTTCTTAGCCAAGATAAATACGGGCATTTCAGGAATGACAACAAATTTTGTTTCAAGAAAAAAAAAAAAAAAAAAAACAGGCGTATTTATTAGATTTCAGACCAGTTTACCAGTATCTTGATAGTCCGAAATAATTGGAAATATGCTTTATTTTATTAAATAAAATGTTACATTGACCAAGGTTTACACAACCAAGTCCGTTTTCTAAAATAGACAACTCTTAAACATCAACTTAAAATATTTATCCATAACTTGGACCGACTGTGCAAAGTTAGACAACGTTTATAAAGTTAGACAACGTTTATAAATACGATCGAAACTGTTTAAAGTTCAAGGTGTGATTTAATAAACAAGTCGAATTCAATAATATTGCAGTTTTGTATTTTAATGCCACGTAGACAAATCGAAAGAATTTTTACTATGAAAAATCTTTTTTAGAAACACGGTACCTAAAGAATTTTTAAATTAACTACATAAAGTGTTATAGAAAAAAAAATTAAAAAAGCTACGGTATTTAAGTAAGGAAATAATAAAATCTACTTATAATTTTTATTTAGCTTTGGAAAAAAAGAAATATGGCATTTCAAAAAGTGTAGCCAAAATAAAAATAATATTTATTTTAACTATGTATGTATTTAGTTGTTCAAAAAATGTATAAACCATTAGAAAACTTTTAAAAGAAATTTTTTGTTTGTGTATGAAAACAATTCGTTCAACATTAATCATTCATATGAGAAAAGAATAATATTATGTATATAAATCCTGTCCGCCAACATCAATAGCGTGGGTGACATATTTTGTTGGCAACTACTATTAACTTTAAACTTTATAAATCAATTGTTGATTTATGAAGCTTTTAGTGAGATCATAAACAAACCCAGAATTTTTTTTTTTTTTTAATTTTAATTATTATTTTAAAATTTAAATTTTCAAAAAAAATAAAATTAAGTGAAAACTATAAAATCGTATTTTCAAAATATTTTTTTAAATGGAAAAATTTAATTCTTAGAATTCGTAATTTTACTATATATCATGATATTAATTAAACAAAAAACACTTTAAGGGCCAGTTCGTTCACAGTGGGTTAAATCTGCACCATGTCTTTAACAGGCTCTAATTAAATGGAGCTTATCAATAAAAAATGCTAATTAGTGACTTTCATGATTAAGAACTAAAATTTTAGATTGCCGAATAAAAAATTTGGTAAACATGCAAATTCGATGATTTACCAGTTCCAGTAATCCTTGTTTAAAGATAATCAACTGTGAACAAACTGGCCCTAAATGATGCTTATTTGAATTCGAGGTCTAAGCTATGATTGTATCAAGCTGAAATTTTAATAAACTTTAAGGTATATGTCAATGTTTATTAAAGAAATAAAAAATAATTAAAAATTCATCGAAATAAATTAAAAAAAGAAGTTTCAAAAAATTAAAGAAAATCCTCAAAAAAATACTTGACACAACAAAAAAATGATTTACCTTCCCGAAAAAAATATAAAATTTTATACGTGAATTTTACTTCATGAAATACATTATAAACACCTACGAACATCTTTCTATTCATTTGCATCTTTCAAAACATTGTGAAATATTTAATTTGTATATTATTATTCCTTTGCAGCTCATAAAATCTTAACTGAACAATTAAAAAAGAAAATGCGTGGGTGTTTAAAATTCAAACACTCCCATCTACATTTACATTATAACAAAAAAAAAAATAAATAAGAACAATATTTTTGGATAGCTTCCAATAAAAAAAAAGACCGAACTTAATTTTCTCAAAAAAAAAAATATTTTGTTTTATCTTCTAAATAATAATTAATTTGCTTCAACGGTTTTTTTTTTTTGTTATATTATTTTCCTAAGAACAATCGAGAATTTGATGATCTGCAGAAAAGTTGATGAGTAATAAAAATTGTTTTTTTTTTGATAAATTATCCTTTAGTTAAAAATATAATTTTGCAATGAGACTACATAAATGAAAAACTGCAGATGGAACTGAGTTTTTTTACGCAGAAACTTAAAAGAGTTCATCCCTTCAAGCCTTTAAAAGCAAAACATTCATGGAAATCATAAAAACATAAAAATTTTGAAAGGAAGTGTTAAAAAGTGCAATTTTGTTTATAAGATTGTTGATTTTTAAAAATGGGTTTATATTAGAATTTGCAGAAAATCACGTCCTACATCTTAAATTTTCAGAAAATCACGTCCGACTTTTGTAATTTTCTGTTCAGACATTATTTTCTGTCTACATATTTAGACAAAAACGTTTAAATTTTATACCAAAGTGGTTTTTCGAGTTATCCCATATGTGGAAAACTATCGTTTCCAACCTCAAATTAGTCATCAAAATATCGGTTTTTACATATTAAGAGCTACAGAACATTAAAAGAAATATCTTCCAGAAATCCCGAACCAACAAAAACAAAACTTACGGTAATTTTACCAAACATTTTTTTTTTTTAATCAGAAACTGACCTCTCTGCTGAGTTGTAACTTGACTCCTTTGAACATGATGTTCGGAACGGCTAAAACTTTGCTGCTGTTGAGTTGATGATGATACTTGTTGAGAAAATTGTTGTTGTTGTTCTTGACTGATAAATTGTTGAGATTGTTGTTGCTGCTGCTGCTGCTGTTGCTGCAACGCACCTTGTTGGTACGGATTTGAATTTTGTCGTTGCATTATGTAACACTATACACCATCAAAGAGGGCGTATTCCCACTTTACAATAATACAAAAATTCTTATATTTTTTTTTGCTTTTCTTTTCTTATTTTTTTTTTATTTCCACTTAAAATTCGATATCACGAAATAAAAAATAGAAATATTCACACACAGAACTGCTGATGGCTATCTCACTTTATCTTTCTTGAATTTAGCTTTTAGAATTTCAATTTCAGAACACACTATATTGAATTTTCTCACACAATTTTTCTCTGCTTTGCTATTTTTAAACCACTGAACTTATTTTTTTTTCTTCTTCTTCTATTCTATTTTCGAAGAATTATTCAATCACTAAAAATAAAAATTAAAAAAAAAATTGACAAAATTGAAGAAAATTCGAAATAAAAAAAAAATAATCCCTTCATCAGAGTTATCCTGACGGTGAATTTCGAAAATATTCGTTAAACAAAAAAAAAATTCTCTAAAAAATTAGTTGAAAACTGCGATTATCCTTTCGCAAGGGGGTTTTCAAGTTATTTTTAGAAAATTAGCTCAGCGCCAAGTCGTTACGAAAATGATGAAAAATTTTATTTTATATATGTAAAGGAAGAAAATTTTCACAAAATCGTTACGAAATAGCTGATTTTTGTCGAAAAAATCACGAAAAACCGGTAGATTCGTTGAATTTGCCGTTAATTCTTACCGAAAATTAATAATTTTTTAACTATTTTTCTTTAGAAAATCTATATATATATTTTTTTTAACTCTATGTACTTTTACTTATATGTTTAAAAATAAAAAAATAGTTTCAAGTCAAAATCCCCGAGACTGAAACCAAGACGTCGATCGTTTTTGAGGTGCGAGCGAAGAATGAAATAAAAGTGATCTGAGGTGATCGTTATAGCCAGTTAAATTGGATTTCTCTCTCTTGGCGATGATGATGATGATGATGATGTAGTTTCTGTATGGGAAAATGTGTCTCACAGATGTGAAAATCAGATAGATTTTGTGTATTGGATGAATATTTCTGTGCCTCACCGTAGATCAGTGTGGACAAAGACGTTCAGCGGGGGATGTGAATGATACTTCGATAGACTGCAAGGATCGGCTCTTGCTCTCTATCTCGACGAGTAGGTAAGACTCTCGCCGGGCTAAAAATAACTAAGGGATTTATTTTTGGGATTGATTTTCCATCTTGTGTGATGAGGATGCGGAATGTTTTGTCTTTCGTTTTGTATGATTTTTGTTCAATTTCATAGATGATGCTTCATCATGATGGTTTTTCATGAAAATATTTTTATCTTGGTGTTTCATTTGCAGTGAAAAACATATAAAAAAAAATTAATGTTACTATTTATATGTATATAGATTGAAATTTTGTGTTTCAATTTATCAAATGCGTGTGCTTATTGCGGCGGCGAAAATTTGCGAATCTCTGTAAATTTTAGTAGAACAATAATATTAGGAAATTGTGGGTTCGGTGCCAATTTGTTTGTTTCATTGTAAACGAATGGGACACACGACGCGACACTTTGTATTTTTGGGTGCATTAGTTTTTTTTTTTAATCTGGTGTGTAGGTAATGAAAATTAAATTCATTATAATAAAAAATAAAGGGAACTTAAAAATGCGTATACGATCGTTGTTTGTTTTGGTTTCTTTAAAAGATTTACTAGAACATTGTCATTGTTCTATAAAGCGTGACGGTTGATTTAATTAAATTGAATTTAAATATTTTCGTAACAATAAATTAGAATGTGATTACAGGTAGAGATTTGGTGAATGTAGATTTACTGTAAGTACATAGATATAGCAAGTATATTTTGAATAAGGTTGGGCCTTAGGATTTTAAACTTTGACTGACAGTTTTTAAGAAAGATGAATACAGCACACGACATAACTTGCTCTTTCCTTAAAACTATTTACAATTTTAGACACAGAGTTTCTTAGGAATCGATTATTTGATTTCAATCAAATTGCCTAACATACTTATTTAAAACTTAAACTTTTCTTTGCAGCTTAAAGTTGAGAAATTCTAAATTTAACCGGTTTCACTTTTAAATTCAAAGTGATTTACGTTGAAATAAAAAAAATTAAATTGTTACTTTCAAATTACATATACGTTTCAATATGGTTGATTTTCATACATGTTAACTTTTAATTTTAAAGTGGTTTAAAGTGTTTTTTTCTCCGTGTGTAACATATTTTGAGCTATTACAGTTTTAAATAAGAAAAAAGTTCATATGATCAAGTCCTTAAATAGAGCTCGAAGGTGAAGAAAACACGTGAGAAACCTAGTAGAAAACCCTTTGTCCCCAGTCCACATCAGGGAGCAAAACGATCGGAAATTTTGAAGGAGAATCTTGACCAATAAGCCGCTTGAAAAGAAGGAACAAAACATGTTTTGCAAGTCCTTTTCAAAAATCTTTGTCCCTAGCGTACAATATAGGAAACAAAACTGCTGGAACTCAAAGGAAAATCTTATCAATGAGCTGCTTGAAGAAGTACACAACCTGCGAACACAACTATTACACGGTCGGAACGCGTTGACGGAGAATCTTGTCCAATGACTTACTTGAAAAAGAACTCAGACTTCAGAGCAATAAAACGGTCAGAAATATATATGAAAATCCTTTTATGAAAAAATATACCTACGCCCATGTTCTTCATTTTCAATTTCACTCGAAAAAAACCATGTTTTACAATTCGTTCATTTTCGAAAATTTCGCAACTATCTACTAAAAACTGAGTTTACGTTGCTTATGAAATTGGATGCAGAATAATTGACATTTTTTAAGGGAAAAATGAAGCAAAAATATTAGAAAAAATTAGACGAACAATTTTAAAAGAAAAATCTAATAATTGTCAGATATATAGCGTGAGTAATTTATTGTGAATTGTTTATATTCTTATTCGAATGTTCTTATATGTTTTCTCCTAAGATAATAATAATAAATACTAAAAAAAGAACAAAACTATAAGCTTTTCTTATACATTTTATACCAAGAAATACAAAAATAGCTGCAACTGTACCAATTTCACAAATCATGAACAAAATTGATGGAATTCGTTCAGAAAATGCAATGAAACGAAATGTAGAACATCAATTTTGCATTTTCGAAATTCCAATTCACAATTAGCATTTCGATAACGAATTGAAGAACACCCGTATTCAAATTCATCACGTGAATTCACAATAAGTGGAAAGCAGAACATGGGCGTTAATTAAAATAAAAAATATAATACAGTAGGATATACCGCTAGTTCAAACTATTAGGAACCTATATACCCTACTTCAAACAAGGAGGTTTTCAAATTAGAAAATACGTTTGCTTGAAATGGAACTTAAACATTTAATTTTATTAATATAACAAACCATTCACAAATCCAGTTGATACAAAAATACTTACTACGTGTATACCTATAAAGCTTCAATGTTATTGTCTCATAAAAAAATCAACTCACAATCAAACTTCTTCATCGTAAGAACGTCTTCCCTAGATATTTCTATAGAAAAATACTTTTAATTCTAATCGTATTTTGGTGAATGTAGGTATAAGTACATATAGCAACTCAGCAAAATATTTACATGCAAATAATAACAAATCTTTTTTTTGTTTTGTGTACAAACAAATAATGAAGTATTTATAATCACTTTTTTGTTATTGTCTACGTGTAAAAAATTTGCTGGGCTGGCTACACACTCTCACCAAAATTCGGCTACTGTAACATATAAAAACGCTCAGCTATAAAAGAATTCAGGAGTGGCTATTGACGCGTTCGGGGATCTATCAAATAGGTATCAACCTATCCAAAAAATTTGCGGATACGTTGAGTTATTGTTGCATCAGCTGTTTTGTCACAAGGGATTACAACAACACAAACCTATCCAGATAGCTTTGGATAGATCCCCGAAAGCGACAATTGTTGGCAAGTGTTCGAATTACAAGATACATAAGAACAAAATAAAAGTCTTCGAATTAGTTGAATGTTCGAAATACCGAGTTTTCGAACTAACGAGGTAGAACTGTCATTGAAAAAAAAATATAACCTCACTTTGTGATAACTTTCTGATAATTTATTAAACTCATTTTGTATGTAAAAAAACCGCTCTTCTTAATTCCATAATAATACGACCTGATGGGCAAGAAATATTTTAATGTTTATAAGTTTTTATCAGAATATAAGAACTTGACAATTACCTTTCCAAAAAAACTTTTGCATTCTGTATCGTTTCGCTAGGAAATAATGACACAATTTTATTCCCCAAGTTAAAAAAAATCCAGAAAAATATTTCGTTTTAAGCACATAAACATATAATACGTCAAATATATCAATTTGCGTTATCACACTACCGCCATCTTTGTATAATCACTTTAACAACATCTTTATTATTATACACGAACTATACATTTTATGCAAAGAATTTAATTTGATATGTTTTGGCACTCAACCGTGGCTTTGAACATTGTAATTTATAATACCGGACTAGAATGGATGTTGTTGACCAACAAAATATTATATCTTTTAATTTTATGCACATACAAAAATTCAACTGACGCATCAGACTAACACCGTTGAAGATAAAAATGTCACTAAAAAGATGATTTTCTTTGACGTTAGGATTCCTCTGATGGTCTTTTTTATTTGTTTTGATTTCTTTTCTTAGATAAATGCTTAAATAAAAATTATAATAAGTATACGTACGTATTTCTACCTAGTTACTTACTGTATACACTGAAAGGAATGGTATTGAATATTAAAAATGGTTTGTTTGTGTGTAATAGGTGTTTCTTATTTGTTTGATAACTCATAAAGTTATAGTTAAGTTACTTTTCGAATAATTGAAAGTCTTCTTAACAATTTAGAATTTCTTTTTAAAAATCTTTAACTTTTTAAAAACTGAAAAAATTATAAAAAAAAAAAAAAAAAGTGAGTATTATCTTACTCTTGTCTTTGTAATTATAATAAACATTTTATCGCTATCCCTCATTTCTCCCCACAAAACAAGAAAATAATGAAATACGAAAAAATATATATATGGCGGTTATTAGGTCTGTTTCTTTACTCGCCCGCGGGATCCCGTGGTATCCCAAATCTACCCAAAATGTGTTTCTTTACTTTTTTCTGGCACGAAGATTCCTAAGCTTTTGATTTTTTTAAATTCCCCTCCAGCAAGAATCTACCCCAACATTCTATACCCACTGCCTTTCCTTGCTTGTCAAACTACTGATAAATTTTTGATGTCAAATATAACGTTTACCCGCAGAAACAAATCAGAAATATCCCAAATGCGTTTCCTTACATTTCATTTCTGGTCAAAAATTGCAACAAAAAAATCAAAAAGCCCAAGCCCAAACTTTTTCCCGAACTTTTTCCCAAACTTTTCTCAAACAGTACAGAAACAGACCTATTATGTCAATGTTGAAATCTCTTTTGTGTCCCCCCTAATAATTATGGCACTTACATACATAAAAGTGATGTGTTAAACTTTTCGAAAATCGATTAACGTCAACACGTGCAACTGAAAGTTTGAAATTTCCTTTAGAAAATACAAGCAGTTTTCACACTCTTTTCCTTAAAATATGCGTTCAAAGTTTGCTACGATTAGACGGTCAACGCAACTAGTGAAGGAGTTGACTCTCAGATTGCACCGAAAAATTGACCAACGCATAAATTTCAACGCTCAACGTGTCACTGTTGAAAGTGCCAACGCATAAATCATGGACGATCACACGAATGACATCAATGTTGTCCCAATATACGTTGACTATTGTAATACATATAATGTCAGCGTGAATTTGAAACTATTATCGCGTTGATAAATAAAAAAAAAAACGTTAAGTTCGTTCGCGTACGCGTCAATGTTGTTTTTGGTTCTTCTTCATGAGAAAATTTCATCTCAACTCCTCCAAATTTGACAGATTGACATTTTAGATCCAAAAAGTAACCGAAAAAACCTATTGGGTCAACAATTACTGTTTGACCCCTGTTTTCGAGAGACATTTGGATCGAAATACTTAATGTCTATTTGGTTAAGAGAAACTCCTTTCATTTTCACAATTTGGTGTCAAAAACCATAGCAAAAAAAAAACTCACTGTTTGAAGTTACCAAAAAGGGATAATATTTCCATATGCGTCAAAAAGTAGTTCGTTCTCTATCAGTTAAGCCGTAAACTGTCAAATTCTATAGAACACTAATGGCCGTAGCTACGATATCAACGGATTAAAAATCATTAAAAGAAAAAAAAAAGTTTTGTTATTCACTTTACACTTTTCACACTACTTTAACGGTGAAAATTCGATTCAGATATCTAATCCAGAAGCATTTTCTTTGTTTTTCAGAATTGAAAATGTCATTTTGAAAGCTCCTGGATGACATTCAAAACGTAAATGTCAAAAAAGCGAAAATGAGACAGAACTATAAATGTCACAACGGCAAAAATGGTCCAAAATAAATCTAACTACTCAGTTTTGAAATAAGTCCAGTGAGAAGATTATCACAGACTTCAGGTAACTTCACGATTGATGTGTCATCCAGCTGCAAGCAGGCTATATTGATGTGACAGAAAATTTTGTTCTGTCAACATTGAGTTAAAGCTCTGATGAACGTCTGTGAACGTGTCCTAGATGCGTCGAGAGAGTGCAATTAGTGATTAGTGATTACAAAACAGCAATAATATCACGTTGACCATAAAAGTTTTTCAAACTCAAGTTTCATAACGCAAACGTCAATGCGCTAAGATCTTTCTGAGTTGACGATCACATAACTTTGGGGGGAATAATTTTTTCTTAAGAATCTAATTGTAACGCAAAGATTATGAAGATTATGAAGAGAAGATTACACATAAACTAATTGCCAAATAATTTTCATTGTAAATTTTTCTCCGTGTACAAAAACAATAACAAAAATCTCCTTTAAACGAAACTCCCATATCAGGCACATTGTTAAATGATTGCGCAAATGCGTTCTGCTAAGATAATTGCACACTTTCTCAGTTGCTTTTTAATTTTAGTTCCAAACGATTACCAGAAAACTACCTCATCATGTCTCCAAACCTACACGATGCATTTATGTTAGTAAATATACAATTTTCTTCTTGATGGAATTGCATTGTTTCTTTTATATATTTACGTACGTTATTATGTGAAACATAGTTTGTATAGTGTCAGATTACACAGATGTTTATCGCATATTTCATTTGACTACGGGTCTGCTCTTGATTCTTTAACTTTTTATTTTTGCAGAAAGAAAAAAAACATCTGACAAATTGAATATTTGCTTAAATTAGATAATAAACTAGATAAGACTGACTTATCTGGTCCTAAAATAAGTTTTGACTTGGTAAAGGTGTCATAAAATGCAGGTCAAATTTTTAATTTTTGTTCTTGAAAATATTATTTGGGTTTCTTAATTTTTTTTTAAGATACATTTTCTTAAATTTACAAACCTAGATATGTATGTATTTTTTTTAATTAAATATCATATTATTTGCGAGTTTTTTTAAATTTAAAATGGGAAGCTAGTTTTTTTTTCTATTTTTAATACGAAATACTTTAAGTCACACGTAACATTATTTGATAAAGATGATATTCCATTCTGTATTACGAATAAATTCCAAAGTTTTGAATCAAGTCATTTTTTGAGATAATACTTGTGGCATAATTGTTATTTTATAAAAGACAAGAAAGATTATTATCGCTTATTTATCTGTCATCGTTTCAAATGCATTTATTTACTGCTTGTAAGAATAGGTGAAGTCAAAAATTAATTTTAAGGCCCAAGGTTATTACATGTAAAAATTATTAAAAATTGCTTAAAAATTAAATAGGAATATTGGATCAATTTCTTCATCGACATATTGGTTTAACGGATGGTTGCATGGACTTTAAATTTGGTTCAGCGATACATTTTTGATGAACATTTTATTTCATTATAAAGTTTGGACTTTGCCATTAAGTGTGAAAAACAATATCATTCAAATGGCCGCCTCGGGAAGTTTGAGGTAATTTTTAAACATTTTTTCGCACATTTCGGGCGATATCTCGGCGATAACTTGAGTAATTTTGGTCTTTAATGCGTCTAGAGTTCGGGGATTATTCGCGTAAACACGGTCTTTTGCGTAGCCCCACAGAAATGTAATGGTGTCCAATCGCATGATCTTGGTGGTCAATTGACGTCGCCAAAACGTGAAATTCCGCGACCAGGAAACTTCTCACGCAATAAAGCCATAATTGGTCGTGTTGTGTGGCTTGTTGCCCCGTCTTGTTGGAACCACATATCGTCCAAGTTATGATCTTCAATCGCTGGCCAAAAAAAAATCGGTTATCATAACGCTCCGAATTGACTGCAACCGTCCGCCCATTGGCATCTTCGAAGAAATAATAACCAATGACACCTTTCGACCATAGAGCACACCAAACAGTCACTTTGTCTGGATGCAACGGCACCTCTGCGATCACTTGTAGGTTTTTACTCACCGAGTGTGAAATATGCCTCATCGCTGAAAAAAATGTTTTTCGAAATATGCGCGAAAAGTGGCTACGTTAGAATCACCACTTTTGTAGAAAGTTTTAATAATTTTAACGCGTTGTTCGATTGTTAAGGGATCCATTATGTAAATGGCAAGCATTCAACTAATATTATGACACTTCAAATGACAGCTGAGTTTGACAGGTGTCAAATGCCAGCGCTACCAACTTGAAACCACGAAATGAATGGCCCCTTATAAGCTGCGCTTTATTGTTCATAAATCATATGATTTGATCCGGATGTATTTTGAACACGTGCGTCTTATAAATACAAAATCGCTTTTTTATAACTGGATCTGCAAAGTATGTTCCTTATAATTGATAGAACTTCAGATGGAGATACTATTAACAGCGTGCTGTCATTTTTGACAGTTCTATTAAAAATAAATATTTTTGGCAAACTGTTATACCTACAGTGTACATATCTGTTCGTTTACTTCCCGAAAGTGTTAATTTCTATCAATTTTAGTCGAATTTAATTTTTTATATATGAACTTTGCCAGAATTTTGGACTAAAGTTTGGTAAAATTTGGCAGTTTTGGGAAGTAAACAAACAGTGATGTTAATAGGATTTAAATGAAGACAACACTTCCGTTCAAACTCTTTTTGAAAATCCTTTACAACTTCGACCGCAGTAAAGTTTGATTTTTGTGATGTTTTTGAATATGTTCCAATAGGATTGCTCTGGACTTTAAATCTATTGAAGTATGTACTGAGTATTTGATTCATCGAAACCATTACAAGTACGCATGCACCGCAAAAGGCATCAGTGAATTGGCCACTAATATAGAGCAATTTGAAACTATTCAATTACTTCTGTTGGCGTTATGTCTTAAGTCTTAAGAAGCTCATATTCAACGCATTTTTAGTAAGCTACTGAAGCTACTGACTCAAAATATTTGAAAAATTAACCTCAAAATTTTAGCGATTTTTGTTTTCAAAACTTTGTGTCATCAACCATATATTCTTTTTATTTTGGTGTACTAAATAAATTAAAATCTTCAACACTATTATGAACTCAAAGAAGAATCAATCTCATATTGATTTCAACTTCTTAAAACAAACATTGTCGTCGGTGTTTATCAAAGCAACGCACTGCTCAAAAAGTTTCATATTACTTAAAAGTTTATTGTGTTGTTAGCGGTTCGTGGATTCAAAAATTTGTGATTAAGAATTAATCTAGATATACCAATAACACTGATTGACAGATAGGTCGTTTGAGAAAATGATGTACCGTATATTTATATGTTGCGGTGTGGCTTTAAAGAAATTTTGATTGATGTTCTGACACTTGATTTATGATATACTTTATGCAGAAAAATAATCCGAATTTCACAACAATTTTACCCTTCTATCTTCATGGTAATTTTGTTGAAATTTTATATATTTTCCTTTCTTTTTCAATCATCAGTTAAACATTCAATTAGCTGCCAGAGTAATAAATATGACAGATAACCAATTTTTGCTTTATCTATAGAATAAGTTCTATCCCTTGTTTAATTGACTAGACTATTGGTCTTATAAAAGGGAGATAGAAGGAAACCAAGAGTGTTGGACCAATTACCAGTGAAAATTTTAATGAATAGATATTTGTAGCGCCGATAATAGGTGTGTTTTTTTGCACGCCCGGGGATAATTGGACAAAAAAAAAACGATTCGAGGCTAAATAATTTGTATGTTAATTGCAACAACAACTAATCTCCAATGGGCTTGGCTAAACCCAGATAATTTTCAGGGCTTAACTTAAGCGCACCGAAAAACTGTGTTACCGGCATTAATTACATACATGTTATCGATAGTTTGTATGAAAACTCCATGTTTTTTTTCTGTGATGGCGTCGCTATTCCCCGCTGTCGTTTTTTTTTTTCTACCAATTGCTCCTGGGATTGCAAAAAAACTCACCTAATATTGTGTGGACTGTTGGAGTTTAGACATTTTTGCTGAGTACAGCTTTTAAGATAAGATGAAATAGTTCCTGAACCGGATACTCCAAAAAATTCAGATAAAGCTACTAGATGCTCGAATGTATTTTATAATAGGCGTTTTTCTTTTTTGGCCCCGAGCGTGGCACTGAGCTGTCAAAAAGAAAACTGTGTTACTTTTTAACTTGGAGCGCTCCGAGCTCTCAACTTGCATTTCTTTTTTAGCTCAGAGCTCGACCGGGGCTCGCTCGATGAGCTCGGAAAAAAATGACCGAGCACATCGAGCACAAAGCTGAGCGCGGCTAACTTCATACAATTTTCATGTAATTTGACAGATATGAGAGATATTGAGTTTCTTAAATAGATCGGTGCGCTCAGGTCACGCTCTGTTCGGAGTGCGCTCCATTCGCTCAGAGCCCGCTCTGTGCCCCGCTCGGGGCTAGAAAAGAAAACCGCCTAATGTACTTTTTAACTAAAGCGTGCGAATTTATTTTAACATAAAATAAAACACGTCTGTTTTTGTGGAACGCTTTATTAAAAGTGCTTACAGTGCTAAACTTAATAATACATCATAATACATAAATACATAAGAACTGTTTTAAAAATCGTTGGATATAGAACAATAATAGCCGTGTTTTTTTGCAAGCCCGGGGGGAATTGGATGAAAAAAACGACGTCGGTGCTAAACAATTAACATGTTAAATGCAACAACAACTAATCCCAGAGAATTCTCGGGGTTTAACTTAAGCGCACAGAAAAACTGTGTTACCGGCATGAATTACATACATGTTATCGATAGTTTGTATGAAAACTCCATGTTTTTTACTGTCATGGCGTCGCTAATCCCCGCTGTCGTTTTTTTCAACCAAGTCCCCCCGGGCTTGCAAAAAAACACGCCTAATGAAAGTAAATAGAAAAATAGAGAAAATATGTAAAAGAGGATAATCGATTATATAGACCAATTTATATATTAATAAGATTAGAGAACAGGGTGGTCAGGGTTGACTTTAATTGAATTTACATATTAACTTATTGTAGCACATTCAAAATATAAACATTTCTTACAATTTCCACCGAAAAATTAAGATAAAGCCCCAGGATTACCGTCAAGGCGTCCAATTAATTACACGGACGATATTGACATGGGAAGAACGTGGTGACAGCGTGACTTAAGCTCAGTGAAGTATTCAGTTTTGTAATGGATAATGGAAGCGTGGCACAGTGCATGTGTATCCAAATATAAACAAATTTGATTTTTTTAAGACATCTTGAACGTAGCTGCCATATAATTATTTGTGTTTTTTTTGTCGAATGTTCTCGAGAACGGCTCTAAGAATTGTTATATAAGTGTGGTCTATTTTACGAACGTACAAATTTGTTTTTCCAAGCGCATTTTTACAAAATTTATTGAGAAATCGATTTATTCTGTTTTACAAAATGTTTGTATTACAAAATTATATTTGTAATTTACAAAGCGAAATTATTGGGAATATCTTTCGTTTCATCAAGACTTCTTTTAATTTGTAGCTTACAAGACCATATTTGCAAAAATTTGTGTTATTTTGTAAGTTTCTATTTCACCAAACCAAAGAACTTTACAAAATTTGTTGAATTGATGGATAAAATCTTAGGTTAGGTGGATGGGGTTGGTGGAGGCGTGTACTCAGAAAAACTCAATTTAGGTCTCTCATTCCGTCTTCCAAATCATTGTAGCATCTTCTCAGATAGCCAAGCTGCGATCAAATCGCTGGACTCTGTTTCTACAAACTCTATACGGGCCAAAAACTGTCGATCATCTCTCGTTGAGATGGCGAAACAGTTCAATATTCACCTTTGCTGGGTGCCAGGCCATAGAGACATTCCAGGTAATTGTAAAGCTGATGATCTAGCCAAAAGTGGAACATCAATACCACTCTTGACTGATAAGGAATGTATTGGTATACCAATCGCTACATGCAAAATTTATGCTAAAGCAAGATGCTATAAAGAAAACAAACCAGAGGTGGCACAACTTCAACACCTGTTTGGCGACAAAACAAATCTGGCCAAAGCTGGATCTGAAGCGCTCCAAACATTTGATATCTTTAAGCAAATTATACAAATTAGCTCCGTTATGGGTGTCATTATTGGACACTGTTTAATAGGTAGACATGCCAGGCGACTAGGAGTCTCCTCAAATGATTTCTGCAGAAGCTGCATGGATGAAGAGGAGGAGGAAACAATTCCCCACTTTCTATGTACTTGTTCAGCTCTATCACAGAGACGTAGACTCTACTTGGGAGAGTTCTACTACGATGATCCGAGTGATCTAGCAAATATTGCAAATATTGGGAAAAGCTTTCCTAGATCCATGTGGTATCACAATGGGCCATCAATTGGCCTAAGTGTGTCGGTCATTTCACCGCCAACCACTTCTACCTGGGGTGATAGAACGGTAAACTGAATTACCTCACTCGAATCTCAATGTATCTTACAGAAAAAAAAAATAATGTGTAATTTCTTCTACATATTATTTTGCTTTCTCTATTAAAACGGAAAAAAAATTTGTAAACAATTTTAGACTGATATGTGTGATAATCTAAAGCACTAACCATTACGTCAAGAGGGTACTACGAATCAGGTAGTGCAGCACTCAAATTGAAAAGGGCATTCATTAAACTAGTATGATAAACCTGAGGGAGCTTCCTAAGTTATAGCTTTCATTAAAAACGATCATTGAACATTTTAATTATTAATTTTGAGGCACTAAAATAGTGAAATCAATGATTATTTTCATGCCAATAAAAAGCTGACGACTCAAATATTATTTTTAGTTAAACAAATATTTAATTTTGGCCCAGCCTTTCGCAGGAAATGAATTTCTTTATTTCAATGATTGAACTAATCATTGATTATTGAAATCTTAGAAATCGTTTTATGTGAAAGATAGACCCAAAATGAAATATTTTTTGACTTGAAATAATAATTGGCATCAAATAATTTTTATTGGTATAAAAATATTTACTGATTTTGCTTTCAAAGTGTCTCAAAATAATAAATTAAAATTTTCAATGATGAGTTTTAATGAAAGCTATAACTGGCCCTTAAGGATTAAGCTGACTTTAGAAGCTCGTTGGTTTAAGGCCAGTACTAAAAGTTGACAACTTTACTGCATTGTGTGCAAAAAAGCATATGTGTTTTTGACAGACGAGGAGCTTTTAAAATTTTTCCAAAAATGGATTGTTTAAGGTCAATCATCAAAATTTATACAAAATATTAACGGTTTTTAATCAAAGGTCATAAGTTAAGTTTTTACTTCAAAACTATTTAGAAATACTAGTGTCGCTTGTGGTCGAAATTCGACCATCTATTTTTAAACGCATGGAGTCGACCGATTCACATAATATCTCTCTTCTGATGGCACTTCTAATTATTATTAGCTTTTAAATGGTATATTTTTATTGGAGGGCATTCGGTTTAAGTATTGTAAAAAGGAACTTCAAGGAAATGCTCAACGTATTAATAAATATATTTTGTTTAAAAATAATAACTTACCGCGGGTTTTATAAATATAATTTTAATTTCTATAATAATATATGAATGTATTTAAAATTCTTTACGAACGCAATTGTTAAACAAAAAGTACTGGTATACATATTATTTTTATTTATTTTATTAGTCAACATTTTGCATTAATTTATATGATTTAAATAAAAATATATTTATGTATATAATGTTAATCTAGAGCTAGTTATTGATATAGAATAATATTATTTCCAAAGATTTTATTTTTACTCTAAACTAAAATTTGGTGATTTAGTTGTAAAAATATTATTATCATCTTGGGTGACATCACGCGTTCAATCGCTTATGGGGGTTCATTCTAAAAATATCAAAACAAAATAATCCTTGATCAGTGTTATATGAACTCCATCTGGAATTCAAATGAAGCAAAGCGATGATGCACAACAAAAAAAAAACAAACAAACAAACAATGACCTCCTCTTTGTCTCTGAACGATGATGTTGGTGCATGCTGTTGGTTTTATTATGATTATAGTGTATAAGATGAAACAAAAAAAAAACTAAAATGTCAAGTGCGTGATGGCAGATAGAAAATTCCTTAGCACTGTTTATGATATTTTAAATCAAAGAACAAAACAGAAATATTAATAGTCTGGATGGTAATGTTGCAAGCGAACAATAATAAATGATTTTTGAATACTTTATTAATTTATTACTTTTTATAGATACAACAAAGAAAACGAAAAGAAATTACTGGATATTTTTTTTTTAATCAAAAATAAAGCGACATAATAAGTGTTTCTTTAAGTTTATAGAGCCAGCTCAGCAAATTTGTACACAAAAACAAGAACATAAAAAGTGATTGTAAATATTTTTTAACTGTAGGCATGTCAACCAATGAAAGTTCCAACAAAACTCTGTGTTCACTTGTATGTTCACTTCAATAGCAGACTTATTTATTTTCACTTTATGTGTTTTCGATTCGTACTTTACGTGTAAAATTTTGCTGGGTTGGCTATACATATATCAAAATTTAACAACTTAACGCGACTATTTTTTGCATATGTGCAAATTTTCTGCGCTGAGTATGCACTTCTGCAGAAAACACCTACTTACATCAGTTTCAAAAAAACAAACAAGACTTTAAGTTAACAAAATTTTCTTAAGAACCTATACATTTTTAACTTTAAAAAAAAAAATAAAAGTTGCCTAAGAAAAAATCAACTGGTATCAAATTACCATACGCAACGCAACTTCCATGACTATTATAACAGTAAAAATGCATTTTTATGAAAAGGTTAGGTTATTTTTAAAATCATAAAATGAGTTATTCCAGGCAAGCATATAAAAAGAGTTGAAGAAAAACATAAAAAAATACACAAATATGTAGTTTGATGCAGGGAATTTTATGAAACAAATGAAATAAAAAACTCGCAAGCATTTGATTACATCGGTTAAACCACAAAAAATACTTCTCAATTCCCAAAGCATCCATCATTAATAAATAAATGATCTTTGTAAGCCTATTATAGATAGAAGATGCTTTGTTTTTACACTCAGAGATGGATGATACTCGTATACTAGTTGTGCCTAATGACATGGATGAAGTGACATTTTGTAGATGGACTTGTTTTTTTTTTCTAATTTCTTTAAAGAGATGCCACCACATGAGGAGTCAGATGGATCGTGCCAGATGCAATGAACCAAGTTATTGTGGCTGATGGTTATATGTGCTTCCTTTGGAAAAGTCGACTGGGGGTTCAAATTACCCCACGGATATACTCGTATATAAGTGAGATTAATATTTTTACTGGGCATGTGGTTAGTAAAAAAAATAAAAATATGCAGAAGAAATTTTTTTTATATACTAAGGCAAAAATAGTGAAGACAAAAAGACAAACGACACATAGGCAGAAATGTTATGAGACAATGTATATTTCTGTATTTTGGTTTACGGAAATGCAAATGGAAGGAGAATTTTACCAAATGAGAGGAGTTTTTAAATAGAGGCTTATTTATATGAAAAAAAAAACTTGTTTCGATACGAGAAAATCATCGTAAGAGAAATATATATCATGCGAAAAATGTAAGTATCATGTGATAAAAGTATCATGCGCGAAGTATATCATGCAGCAAAAGTATCAAGCGAGAAAAGTATCATGCAATAAAAGTTTTATAGATGAAAAAATTTATCTGAAAAAAGTGTCATGCGAGAAATATACATAGGTATGATACTTTTCTCAAATAATGATAAATTTCACGCATGATACTTTTTTTGCGTGATATATATTTCACGTGATGGTTTGCTCGCGTGGTAATTTTCTCGCATTATATTTTTCTCGCGTGATACTTTTGTCGCATGATTCTTTTGTCGTATGATACTTTTTGTTGCATGATATAGTTTTCGCATGATACTTTTCACGCATAATTCATTTCTCGCATGCTTCTTTTCGCACATGATACTTTCCTCGCATGATATATTTTTCACGTGATACTATTCTCGGGTGATATATTTCTAGCATGATACTTTTCTCGCAATGATAGTTTTTTGGCATAAAACTTTTCTCGCATGATACTTTTCTCGTGTGATACCTACTTTTATCTCATGATATTTTTTTCGCCTGATACATTTCTAGCATGATATATTTCTCGCACGATACTTTTCTCGTATAATTAATTTCTCGTATGATTCTTTTCTTACATGATATTATTTTTAATTTTTCGACGAAAACAAAAATTGTAGACTGTAATGGAGGAATTTAAGGGTCTTAGGGTTTATAGGTAGAGTAAACTGAGACAGCTTTCTGAATTATGAATTTTAATATTCAAAAACTTCAATTTTGGTAAAATTCCCCTTAAACAGGAGCAAACAAAAATACCAAACCAAAAAAAAAAAAATAAGTAATGAAGCCTGAAGATGGAGACTTTGGAATATGGTAAGTGGTAAGAATCATGACAGGCGTATGCGTTTTTATGGAAAACTATTAGAAATTTGATACACTGCAATGAATGTTGTTAAATAGAAACTTTGTGTTACGTACCTTGATTAATATTGTTGTTTTTGGACGGTTGTTGCTCTGATGATGACGGAGACTGTGGGACAGGAGATGTTGATTTGTCTCGAGTTATTGTTTTTGTTGTTTTATTATAGCCAGGTACAGCGAAGGTCTTTGTTGTCACATAACGAACCGATTCAACTCTTGTTTGCCATTTTTGAAATGTATTTATTACGTCACTTTTGAGAATGGTACGCAATCCAGGAGATGATGATGATGATGATGATGATGATGGTGTGGTGTTCGGTTTTACTTCTTCTGATTTTTTGTCACCTCCATTTTGAGTTGGTGTTAGAGGAGATGTTGACTTATTGGTATCTGAAAGGGGAACAAAAGATATAGAGAAAGATTGAAATTAGAAAATAATGTAAAAGTATTTTTTTTAAACTTCGGAAACAGTGAGGAAAAGTATAATTTTTTAAAGCTTGTGGGAAGCGGTTGAAATATATGAAAAAGTATCACGATAGTTAGATAACTTAAACAAAAAATGTATATGATTCCTAAAAAATTTCGTTTTTAGTTACCTAAAACTAAAATTGGGATTTTGATATTAGAAATTTTGGTTTGCAATGAATCTAACCGATCCCACTGAATACAATGACAAGGAATAATGAAAAAAAAAAAAAATAAATTGGGTCGAACCAGAGCCTAGTGACTTATAAACCCCAACCATTCCTATGTGCGTGTTATTGCCAAGAATTGAGTAAACCTATAATTTTCTACCGAATCCGAACGGCTATTGTTAGAAGCACTTTTTCATGACAAGAAATTAACTTGGAGGATTTGTCAATTCCTCGGAAAAGGTTCAGTAACCCGTGAAAAACATTTCCGTTTTGTTTAGGTGGAAAAGGCTGGGAATCGAACACAAGACCTTCGGCGTAATATTCTTATGTACTAACCATTACGCCACAGGTAACTACAATGACTGTAATAACGTAGCATAATTGTTCCGAAGGGTTTTCTTATTTTCTAGGACTTCTTCCAATTAATTTTGGGCCTATCGTACCTACTACCTACAACTATCATTATATTTGGACGATATTTCCCGTTGTCCACCTTTCATTTTGAATTCTTTATAATAATTGAAAAATTTAAATGTTTTATAGCTTTTAATCTCTAGTGTACAAGCCGGATCGTTTCCAATTTTGAGCGTGCATTCCGTTGAAATACAATAAATCTTAAAGAGTGGGACTGCAAACTGTCGGTATGAAATACAACAAACTCATCATTTTCATGTCACCCAATAATTTAGTATAATAAAAGAATTATATTTATATTCCAGTAGAAAAAAAAAATAAATAAAATCCCAAGACAATTTTACGCCCCAAAAGAAACAGTCCATAATATTTTAATTCTTTGACAAATTTCACCACTGAAACATTTCTCGACAAGAAAAAAAAAATAAATAAACCACAGTGGATGTCTAAATATATCCAATTAACTGATTTTAAATCAACTCCCACATTGAAAAGTCTCCATTAAAATTTCAAATACACGCGGGTTTTTTTCTTTCTCTGTCGAAATAAGAGAACATTTTTCAGTCAACACCTTTAGATCAATGTCATATTTCGAAATTTATGTCTTAAAAATGTTGATATTAATATATTTTTTATTTGATTAAAGAACGAAAGGTGTATCTACATAATTTCATCGTTAAAAAAAATGTCAAAAACGTGCATACAAAAATATTTTTTTGAAAAATGCATTTTTCTTGGCTCAATGGATCAAGTTTCCGGTTGGGTAATGGCGGACGTATGTTTAAAAATGTCAAACATGTCAGTTTTTTTTTTCTTTGCAGCTGTTATAGCCACCTCTGTGGGTATAATTTTCTTGTAATGACACAAAAATCATTAGATGCTAATTGAAAGGATTTTCACTGCGCAATATGTTGATACTCTGCTTATACATAGATACTTTAGCTGGTTGTACGTATATATATTTTTGTGAATTTGGATATACATAATTGTAGATGTCGGAAAAGATTTTCATGCATATTTTAAAATTTTCTTTATTAGGGCCAGGTGTTAGAAAACTGCACTCAATTTCTGGTTAGTAAACGAGTATATATTCATTTTTCAATGCCAGAAAAAATCTCGTTTATTTATGTAAAGTGCATCAGAAGAAGAAGAATAGAAAATTATTTGGGTAGTCTTTCAATTGCCTCGTTTATCCATTCTATCACAAGGGGAATGAATATAGGTTCATCTATAGGAATGATTTTAATTTCACGGAAGCGGAACAATAAAATGTGCAATATGGCAAAATTTCACCCACAGACAAATTATTCAACACTCGAGATTTGTATGTTTATTCTTATTAAATTTACTGAAATGTAAATAATTATAAATTTTATTCGCAATGAGGAATGTTTCCAAAATGCGATTGTTTTTCGAAAACCAGACATTCGTTCTTCTAGATAAATAAAACATTTTCAATTGTATATAAAAATCGAAAGAGCAAGTTGTGAAGAATTTTCTTTGATATTGATGATTTCGAAGAAAAAACAAATTTTGATTTTAAAACTGTGATGTTTAAAATTCGAAAGAAATCAAAATACATAAAACTTTTCCTCATTATTGCAGTTGAACATTATCTTTCATGTATACTAAATTTTTTCTGTTATGAATTGCATATTGTTTAAATCTAAGGAAAACCCAGATATGTCAAGAAAGTGATTTTTACATCTTCGTTCTCGCGGAATTGTGTGAGGAATATTTTTTTTCTCTTAAAAATCTATTGTAAATATTCTAAAAAATTTGTCTCTTAAATATAAACTTTTTCGCTGAGAAATTCGATTTACAGGGAGCCCGTAAATATGGAGACAAATTTTCTGAAAAAAAAATTGAAATATCTGGTTTTGCTTTTGGTTGTATTAATGTTGGAGCTATGATAAATAATTGAAGCTGCCATCTTAAAAAGAAAATCATCACTGGTATTTTAAAGGTCTAATCGATGATATTCATTTAAATAAAAAATTTGATGATAATTTCATTCATAATAAGCTAAATTAATAGTTTTTATTATTATAACAAGAGCGCTTATATGTGATGTTTATTTTGAAGCTTCGATCAAAAGCTGTGAATGAAGCTTCGATTTCATCGTTGCTCGAATCGTTTGTCTCAGCTATACAACATAAAAAAAACCCATAACCACAGAAATATGATAATTCTAATGTGATAATTGGAATTGTTATATACAGGGTGTCACATAATCAGTTGCCCAAACTCTAACTGATGGTTTGATAGGTCATGGCCTATCAAAATTTAGTAAAATTTCCACATCGAATCATAATGGTTTTCGATTAACGGCTATTTTTTTAAATTTTGAAAAATCCTTTACTTCGAACCAGGTTTTTGGTCACTCTGTCTATAATTGATTTTTATTTTTTTTTTTGAATTTGTGCTCTCGAATATTGAATAATAATAAGGCAAATTTTCTGCATTAAACGTATTTTTATTAAATATTTTGTTCAAAATTTGTAGATAATTATTATAAAATATTTTTTTACTTCAATCTTTAAAGAAAATCATTCAAAAAAATTGTATGATTCAATAATGGTTCTTGCTTTTCAACATTTTCCATATTCCTGAAGTTTTTTAAAAGGTTTAAAACATATCAAAGCTAGCTTTAGATCGAGAGTTATACCAATTTGAACTCAATCAGACAGAGTTATAAAACATAAAAAATATTTTTTTTTTTTAAATAACAGCTGTTTTATTAATTATATGGTAACTACATGAGAAGTTATATGGATTCGAAAAAGATAGAACTCGAGAAGAAAGTGTGTCTCACAATTCTGTCCGTCTATTCTGTCTGTCCTTTCGACTGCAGCCTAAATGGGTGGGTCGATTTTCTTCAAACTTGGTACCTAGCATTTTTTGGGCATTCCCCATGACATCCTTTTTTCATTTCTTTTTCAGGATAAAAAATAACGGTACCTGGCACCTGCCGTAAAAACTTTTTTTAGCATGTAA